>OU342585.1:0-2400000 GCA_910589645.1 Tinea semifulvella | reverse complement strand
ATTAACACGCCTTAAGATCGTTTTTTTATTCTTTATTTTTAGTGTATCGCTGTACATTCCCACCGGAATTTGGTTAAGTCAATATAATTTAAACAAAATTGTACACAACATATGTATATTTACCGTTAAAATATCTGTCTTGCCTGGAGAGTGCAATGTGAAGACAATGAACAGAACTGATAGTGTCATAGGAACATCAACACAATAACAAAAAATAACCAAAAATATATTAAATATAAATATCTACCTACCTTAGGTAAATAAATTAAGCTGTTGGTGCAGCTGTATATGGCTCGTATATATACGGCTATTTAAGGCACGTAGCGATGTACCTTTTGTTTGACAGTTCTATTCCTTGAGCGCAGTGATGTGCCGAGGAGTTCCTCCGTTTGATAGCATGAAGGAATAATTTAGTGGAGCAACCGTTGAGGAAACGTCTAAGAATACGGGTGTGAAAGTAAAGGTTAGGAATTACGGTCGTGATGATATTGATAATACTTAATCAATATCAAACCTTCGATGACAGACTGTTTAAAATGGCTATCATTGAAGAATGAATGCCTCAGGGGTGGTCTTTGTATGGGGTATCGTTGTGGGGGGGATGAACGTACCCTATTGTTGTAAAGCCGGGATTCACCCTTATCTCTGCACACGTGTGGTCATCCTAAACAATTTCACACCAACTCCAAAACGACGCAAGGGACCACGATTAAATAATATAATTTAGAACTAAAGTTATAAGTTAACGGTCGATTTTAAATAGGGATGTCATTTTGTTCTTACGGCGTTTAATATCGATACATTTGTCAATTCGATATACTTTTAGATTAAATAAAATGGTACGTTAGTAATTTTTTATATGTTATCAATATTAGATTCAATCGATAAATAGATTTGTGTGCACTGTATGCGAATTAGTGAAAGGGCAATTGTCATCGACAGCCAACCATAGAACCAATAAAGTGGAGACCATGGAGTGTTTTTCATTAAATATATTTAACCTTCAATTTCTTCATTTATTAACAAATTGTACCTATGCAATAAAAATGTTATTATTATTATGTAATATGTATTCTTAAAAAATCTCGGTATTTAGCCGGTTAACCTAATGATGTTCACGGGCCTCGGCCAAGTGAGCATCATGCTTCTTTAACTCCAAACTTTCTGACTATACTATTAAGGATTGTAGCTTTTTGCAATTGTCTGTATGTGTGCTGGTCTACGTTAATAGTTTTGAGGCTGTCATGTAATTTTATGGGTATTACTTCGGTCGTGGATACTAATATGGGTACAGTTGTTACTTTTTCTAATTTGAGTTGGGATTTAATCTCTATTGCAAGGACTCTGTATTTAGTATTTTTTCTGTATGTGTAGTTATTAAGTTATGTGTGTTAGGTACGGCTATGTCTATTAAATATGCTGTTTTGTTTTCTTTGTTTATCATAGTTATTACTATTATTATTTGTCGTCCCTCTACGACTACGTATACAAAGATAATAAGTTACAATAAAAGTCTTATTGTCAAACCATAATAGCATAATAAGTGACAGCGGTTGTAGATTAATATTTTAACCCTAAAATGCAGTCCGCCAATAATTACTATAATTATTTCTTTAACATAATCAGTAATTTGTTTTCTTTAACGCTTGCACACACTTGCCTCTCGCTCGCACCATCCAATATTTTCTAAGATCTTTCAAGTCTGAGGGTAATTTTGAAAAATGTAGTCTTTCAAATCTCTAGGAAATAATTACGGTTTTTTTGGACATATTTTTACTTTTATATAACTACTTTTAGACAGAGAAGAACAGCAAAAGCATTTATTACGACTTTCCTCAATTTTACTAAACAAATATATGAAAGATATATATATATATATACATATATATAACCAAGTGAATTTAAAACAAAATGAAAACTCTTTTTCTAAAATAATGCTTTTTATAACCTGTCAGTATTTATTGACATGCCTTTGACGGAAAATTCGTTTAAATAGTTGTATAGTTTTGTGGTCTTATGACTTCTACTGTATTGTGTTCCTAATGCTCCTTTGTCTACGACATGGATGCACAGACCGCGGCCCGCGGGCCAAACAGACAAATCATTTGAATGTCTTGAACACGCGGCTTCAAGGCAAAAATCAACTGATATCCCAGCTCTATGCTCATGTAACATCCTTTCAATGCAAGCTGACACTTTTCAGATCACAATTGAATTCTGGAAATTATAATCATTTTCCGAATTATAAGAAAATGGCTGAAAAATTCAACAAAACTGCGATTAATTTCAGTTATGTAGAAAAGCTAGATATTTTGATTCAATCTTTTGAAGACAGATTTTCGGAGTTTAAAAAAGTGAAACCTCTGTTGGACATATTCAGCAATCCTTTCACTATTTCAGTTGAAAATGCGCCAGAGTCAATGCAGTTAGAAATTATCGACATTCAAAATGACCAAGATTTACGCAACAAATTCAACGAAGGAGACTTGCTGAACTTTTACCGCTGCATTGATAAAAATATGTACGAAGAGTTGCGCATAAACGCTCTGAAATGTGCCAGCTTATTTGGTTCTACCTATATATGTGAACAAACTTTTTCAATACTAAATAATAATAAAACAAAAAATCGAAACCGCCTTGCAAATGAAAGTTTGGAAGCAGTTTTACGTGTTGCTACAAGTAAATTTGAGCCAAATATAAAAAAGATTGTAAGCACTATGCAGTGCCACGCTTCAAATTAATAATTTCTTTTTTAATTTTAATAAATTTTTATCAATTCTTTATTGTCTTTAACTACCTATACCTACTTCTGGCGGCCGGCCCGCTATCAGTTCATGATTTGGCCGAGTATTAAGAGCCCCTAGTATTAATAAGTCTGTGCAACCCTGGTCTACGAGGCATGATATTAATAGCATTATTGTTATTATTTTAAAATTTGTTAATACTAACTAACATACCAAAATATAACGATTGTTATAAAGGTGAAATATACAAAAAAAAGTGCGGGAACCGGGTCCATCGTGTGTGGGAAAGAGAGATAATATATATTAAAAACGTCTATAACTTTATTTCCTAGAAAGTTGATAGACTATATTTCTCAAACTTGATAAGATCCTTGGAATTGTGTTCCTTGATTGTGGTTGCATTAATTGCTTAGATTTACTCAATTATTATTGTAATTGTATTTATTTTATTTTGGTTATGGATATGCAATTAATGGATACTGTAATAGCATGTGGTGGTTGACTGTAATCGGTGCAGCATCCAGTTTCTGACTCAGTTGTGAACATTCATGTATGTATTGTTGCTGGCACTGTTGGCGACCCTAAAAAATAAAGACTTTAAAAGTCTTTGAAAATAGTAAATTGTGCGAATATTAAAAATATAATATTCACAAAATCTTATAAAAATGGTAGGTATTGAAAAACCCCGGTGCCAATTTTAAGGGGGTCGATCTTAGTTGCCGTTACTTTAACAGAATCTTAAAAAGAGAATAAAATATACATTTTGAATACCGCATTGCAAGACTTCCTCAACACTTGATTCGTTCTGATTTCAAATACGATAAAACAAGCGTTTTAATTGCGGCCAATCAGAGCGTGCTATCGATCCCGGCTATCGATATCGATAACAAACATCGCCAACTCTTCTCTTCCTAGTTCCTATCGACATGTTTATTAGCTATAAATCCGTGTTTGTAAAATAAGCTGTGTAAGTAACCTACCTAGTTAATTTTAGCCTGTACTTTCTAAATTAAATCCAAATTGTTAAACAAACATGCTGGTTCATGGACTAATATATGTAAGTTCATACCATTCCTTACAAACTTTTAGTTTTAAGTAGTGGCCCTAAATTTCATCATATTTCTACTCCGAATTTGTAAGTCAGCCAAAACCAATACTCCAAAGCCCAATAGGTACGAGTTTAAGATTAGTATTGCTAAGAAAAGAAATACGGATAATTATTAACGCCTAGCCAATTTATAAGAGGTAATAATTGCTCCATTTGTGGTAACTTCTAATTGACACTTTATGTTTTCATCATCTCTTTCCAATATTGTTATTAGTCGTTAGTTATCCTTTAATAAATATATATATATAGACACCTACACGTCGTAGTATCGTGATACTAATAACATGAGTTAATTTAACGGCATTGTATTTGTAAAGTTTGATCTAACTGCGTTCCAGGTTCAGTTTGAATTTGATTGGTGTCTGACAGGAACTGTCGAAGGGTTACGGCCGTAATGATACAAGTTCTTAATTATACTCAAAAAAGTAAATCTATCATCACGACTGTTTCCCTTCCGAGGTGGTCATAAAACACGCTTACAAAGAAGCGGATTCACATTTAGACAACTTTACTATAAGTTAATCATGATAAGTGGCAAGGTCGTCGATGTCTCTAGCGTACCAAACTGGAGAAATATCAAAAATAAATAAAATATTAAGTAAATTTTATTTAGTTAAATTAATACATATTATTGTGTTTCGACCAGGAGTCTAACCCGGTGCCTCCGAGTCTAAATCAACTTAGAAGCTTTAAATCAGGACTAGTTTATTCTTTTTTCAATCCTATCACATTGACATTGATTAAAATCGACAAAAACATATTCTGATTCTTTATACCAAGTTTAAGAGTTGTCTAGTAATTTTTGGGGCCACCTTTTCTTAACCTTCTTTACTTAACCAAACCTTGTAGATAAGTCAATGTGTAAGTTCTAATAAGTTATACTTTTCTTGTTAGCCAGAGTTTCTCTACGGATTAACATTAATTATTTTTAGTGATGCAACTAATACGAATGTTCGTATTCGCCGAATATCATCACGAATAATAAAAACAAACTAATAACTGAACGCAAATTATGATTCGGCTCTGCACCGTGTAAAGCCAATTAATGCGGGTGTAGTAGTGTAACACAGAGTTTGTAAAAAGGTACAATCAGAATCGTATCCCTTGCGGAGTGGTCAGAAACCTCGTTTTTTTTTACAGAAGCGGGTTCACATTTAGTCAACTTTACTATAGGCCCATCATGACTACTGGAAAGCTCGTCGATATCTTTAGCGTACCAAACTCGAGAAATATATCAAATAAATTAAATAAATTGTGTCCCGACCAGGAATCGAACCCGGTGCCTCCGAGTCTAAATTCACAGCCTTAACCGTAGACCACGGAGGCAGTTGACACAGAGTTAAAGACAGCAATTATCGTCAAACGTGCAAACTGAATCGCCTAACGCCTGAGAAGTTAAAAAGTTTTATCTATTTAACCATAAATTAAACAGTGGTATATTTTTTAAATGTAAATAAATGTGGCCCCAAAACTGCCTCCGTGGTCTAGTGGTTAAGTTCATGGATTTAGAGGTACCGGGTTCCATTCCTGGTCGGGACACAATAATATTTAATAATTTCAATCAAATGCGGTCTTTTGCAACCTTCTTTAGGTTGCATCCGTACATCTGGCGTCCCACTCTGCGTCGACCCATACGTGGTCTCCACTATGGAACCCGTTTGCCCCATCATAGGTCATCGGTTCTGCGGCAGATGTGTCCGGCCCATTGCTACTTCAGCTTTCAAATTTCGAATGCTATTTCAATAACTTGGGTTTTTTTGACGAATAACAACGTTTCGGATTCTATCCATCAAGAGAAATACCAAGCATATCTCTCTCCGTAGCCCGCTGATAAATGGAATGAAAAAGCTTCACATTCACTTTTGTAAATTTTCTGCAACTATAAAAAAACGTTCGTAAAAATAATATAGAAATCTAGGTCAAACCGAATTTCAGTCGCCAAATCCAGTGAGATCCGCTAATCGAGAACGTTTTACACTTTCACTGAATTACATTTTAAAACGTAGATAGCGAGTTGTTTTTTTCACTGTGCCGTCATCCAAAGGAATTCTTGACAATTTCATGTTCGTCTCGCGTCGTCGCATTGCGAATCTTATTTCTGCTATGTTTTTATACACCCATCGTTTAAGAACTCCCATAAGCCTAGGTTTAAATTCGTGGTCAACTTGACCTTCCAGAACATATTTGTGGAGAATTTAGCTTACACTCGCCACGGTTGGTTAGACGAGTTGGTTCTGATGTGATGTCTGATTTTTCATGACAATGTATTAACGATTCCACAAGTTGGTAGGTATTAGTGGAACCGGGACGGACAGCTTAACGTGCTCTCCGAGGCACGCGATGGTAGCTCGGTTGTAAGTACATTTTTCTTAAAATCCTTAAAAAGGTCGGTTTGAACCCCGGCATGCAACAATACGCTTTTCTTGGGTACATTTGTCATAGATTTACAACACCACCGTCCCCGTGCTACGAAGAGCACGTTAAGCCGTCCCCTGTTCAACTAATACAGACTTGTGAAATCGTTATAAAATTGACATTACTTATATCCTCGCGAACCCGGCTGGCTAGTATATAATGCATTTTTTGTATTAGGAGAAAAATATGGGAAAAAGAGAATTTAATACCCCACGCATGCTAGGCCACCAGAGAAGAATCCCGGTCAATGATCCTCTCAGTTACATAAACACTTACAAGTGCCATATAGGAAGGAACAGTTACTCGTGAACTATTTGCCATAACATAACAACTAGGGGGTCTACCCTGGGGTTACAAAGGTTTGAACAAGTTGATTGATGCGATCTTGGGATCGAATGGAGAAATTATTTTTAAAAAAGAATATGTTAAGCTTTTTTTGTAGAAAACCGAAATAACTATAGAAGTTGCAAGAAACCAATTTTAAAAAAGTTGAATCACTTTGTTCACTTGAAACACTTGACGTTTCTCATTTAGAACAAAATTCAAGCTCTTTGATAGCGGAAATTATATTTTGTCGGTTTAATTTACAAAGGAATTTTGAAACGTATTTGTTACTGTTATTAATCTTTTTTTTTATAAATGAAATCGTATTAATCGCGATTTTAAGATTTTTGAAATTTCGGAAAATTACGTTCAAAGTAGGCCCCCGAGCCGCTATCGTCGCCTACGCATCTCTCGCAATGAACCTTTGTGTCGCAACGCGCACGCGCATCTACGTTGAATAAAATTGTTTGATAGTTTTTTTATTTTTTATTTTTTTTTTACTTAATTTAGTAATTATAATTATATTATAATTTATTTAGCAGTATATTTAGGTATTTTATCAGTGTATGTGCTGTACTTAGTAGCGCACGAAAGCTGTTTTCTAGACTTATTCAATCCCCAATAGCGACCTTATTTTTGTTAGTTAATTCCTCCTACGTTACTCTAATTTACTTTTCATGTTATTCTGCCTTAAGTTTTTATAATAATAATTAAATATAAACATTTAATTTGACGAAGCTTAAAACCGAAGATGGTAGGACCGTTACCTCGAGACCAGAGCTCCTTGACGAAGTTGAAAGATTTTATGGAGACCTATATGCCTCACACGCAACTCGCTCTATAGCCCGCAGGGACGACGACCAACGAGCTGTTTTAACTCGCCACTATACCGAGGATATCCCGGATGTCAATCTAGGCGAGATCGATATAGCCCTTGGACAACTTAAAAATAACAAGGCGCCTGGTGATGACGGAGTCACGGCTGAGCTTCTGAGAGTAGGCGGGAAACCAGTACTCAAAGAACTCGCAAGACTATTTAACTACGTCATTCACCACGGAACCACGCCAGAGGCATGGACCAGGAGTGTTGTGGTCCTGTTCTTTAAAAAGGGTAACATCTCCCTTTTAAAGAATTACAGGCCCATATCACTCCTGAGCCATGTCTATAAGTTGTTTTCAAGGGTGGTCACAAATCGACTCGCTCAGAGAATGGATGATTTCCAGCCCCCGGAGCAGGCTGGGTTTCGAAAAGGCTTTAGTACGGTCGATCACATTCATACATTGCGACAGATAATACAGAAAACCGAGGAGTATAATCTGCCGCTATGTCTAGCGTTTGTGGACTATGAGAAAGCCTTCGACTCAATCGAAACCTGGGCTGTTCTGGAATCCTTGCAGCGATGCCTAATAGACTATCGATACGTTGAGGTGCTGAGATGTCTTTACAGTTCTGCGACTATGACCGTCCAGTTACAGGGTCAGCATACAAAGCCTATCCAACTGCGCAGAGGCGTGCGACAGGGGGATGTCATATCCCCGAAACTGTTCACGAACGCGTTGGAAGATGTTTGTAAAATGCTAGACTGGAATTACTGCGGCATAAACATCAATGGAGAATTCATCTCACACCTCCGATTTGCGGATGACATAGTCATTATGGCCAGTTCACTCAAGGATTTTAGCGGAATGCTGAACGGCTTAAACGTAGCATCCCAGCGGGTTGGTCTCGAAATGAACTTAGACAAGACGAAAGTCATGTTCAATGATCATGTCAAGCCGAGGCCAATCTGCATAGGAAACGACACTCTCGAAGTTGTGCAAAATTACGTATACCTCGGGCAGACTATCCAATTAGGAGCAGCCAACTTCAGCAAAGAAGCCGACAGACGCATTCAGCTAGGATGGGCGGCATTCGGGAAACTCCGGCACATCCTCTCATCGTCTATACCACAATGTTTAAAGACTAAGGTCTTTAACCAGTGCGTCCTCCCGGTTTTTTTTTTTTTTTTTTTTTTTTTTTTTTTTTTTTTTATACTGGCACGACATGTGACCTTGGGCCCACCTGATGGTAAGTGGCGCGCAAGGTCCATGAATGTTAGCAACTGAAGTCAGATACTCGTAACTGCCATCAGTCCCTAACACTATGCCGGCTTGAAAATATAAAAATATAATGTCGTACGGAGCAGAGACGTGGACACTAACAGTGGGTCTGGTCCATAAATTCAAGGTCGCTCAGCGAGCCATGGAGAGAGCTATGCTTGGTGTATCTCTGGTGGATAGAATTCGAAACGTTGATATTCGTCAGAGAACGAAAGTTACAGACATAGCTTTTAAAATTAGCAAGCTGAAGTGGCAATGGGCCGGACACATCTGCCGCAGAACCGACGATCGATGGGGCAAACGGGTTCTAGAGTGGAGACCACGTACGGGAAGACGCAGAGTGGGACGACCCCCCGCCAGATGGACAGATGACCTAAAGAAGGTCGCTGGTGGGGGTTGGATGAGGGTAGCGAAAGATCGCGTTAAGTGGCGAGCCTTAGGGGAGGCCTACATCCAGCAGTGGAGAGATACAGGCTGATGATGATGATGATGATTTAATTTAAAATATGATCAATATTTTGATACTCTAGGCCACGTGATTGGTAGTCACTCTTACCTCGTCACTTTTTTTATTTCAGCCATTGACGTATTAAACATAATAAACAAGAATAATAAATGTCTAAGAAAACGTAAAGTCAGAGAAACGTTAAATTTTATATAGGCTTTTAAATTATTATTATTTATTTGTTTCATAATATTTAGTTTGATTTGTGTCAGTTGTATGTTATCTCTTTATAAAAAAAAAACTTATATATCTGTGGATAACAGTGTTAATTGTATAATTGCCTGTACTATGTAATCTACATTTGTATTGTATTCTCACTGTACAATTTATTTATTTATATTAAAGTAATATACAAACAGTAAAATAATTACAATAAAAATTAAAACTACTTAAAAGTAAAAATTAAAATAAATATAAACTAAACCTAATAAAAAATTAACTATAAGTAAAAAATATCCTCTAGAGACGATCCTGATAGTCCCAAGAAGAGCAACATTTCCCCTCTGTATAGCTAAGCTGTAATAACTGTACAATTGTTTGTTATTCCAAATAAATAAACAAAAAAATAAAATATATTAAACAGCCTACCTACAACCGGCTGTTAGTATTTTAAATGTTAGTCGAAAGCTCACGAACAGTACCTGAAACAAATAAAATTAAAAATCATAAGTAAAATATTAAAGGTTCAAGATTGTTGACTCTTGCTAAGTCGCCAGACTGTCTAGGGGAAACGATTGTTTATAATAATAGGCCGACTTTATAATCATGTTCGTTACGCTTTTAATGCGGATATTCGCATATTTATTCGTAGTAATTCATATACGACATGTTTACTTCAGGTAAACTCATTTTTATATCGCAGCACGTTTCGTTGGTTTGACTGTGAGAAAGTAAAAACTGAAACTTTAATACTAGACTAATAATACCCGTAACTATAGGTAACTGACTCCATAGTAGGTAGGCTAATGAATGTATGGCTTCTTTACCTTAGCTGATGTACCTTCTAGGGGCCTGCCTTTGTAAGGAAATCTACTAAAGCTATTTAAAGATGTTCCGCTAACAGCTTAATCTGATATTCTTTGCATTCCGTTATCAATTGTTTTAATTTACGAGTACTTGTACATAATATATCTTCAATCAATCAATCAATTGGTGGTGGACTTACCTCATCACACACACATACGCATAAAACACACAGGCATAAGAACACTTATTTTTGTTTGTATTCTTAATTGCCTCCGTGGTCTAGCGCTTAAGTCCGTGGATTTAGACTCGGAGGTACCGGGTTCGATCCGTGGTCGGGACACAATAATATTTATTAATGTAAAAATACATTCAATTAATATTTAATGTATTTATGATATTTCTCGAGTTTGGTACGCTAGAGACATCGACGATCTTGCCACCTATAGTAAAGTTGGCGCGGTGGTGTCTCGGTTGTAAGAACGCGTTCCTTAAATCCTACAAAGCTCGGTTCAAACCCACCCGGCATGTACCAATGAGAAATACTTTTCTTACGTACCTCGGAGAGCACGTTAAGTCGTCGGTCCCGGTTCTACTAATACTAACTTGAGGAATCGTTAATAAATTGTCATTAAAATTGACATCATATCCTCGCCAAGCCGTCTGGCCAGCGTGGCGACTGTAGGCCAAATTCTCCAGATATAGATATATGTTCTGGAAGGCCCATCTCTGTGTTCTAGGGGCTGTAATGTATGAAAAAAAAAGTTGGATAAATGTGAATCCGCTTATTTATAAGCGAGGTTTCTGACCACCCCGAAAGGAAAACAGTCGTGATGATACTTTACTTTTTATAGGTAAAATAGCGTAAATATTTCTGGTAAGTCTTGTTTCAGCCATTTTTATATAAATATCACCATGGCAACCTTACAATATTAGTTCTCCTTGAAAGTAAAAATTGGCATTTGACATCATTGCAAATGGCACATACTTTCAACAAGAACAACAAATAGGTGTTAGGCGAACTGATAGTGGTAAACTGCCCAGTCTTCCGGGGCGGGAGAGTATCCACCGTTCGTGCCGATTAAACCCAGTAAAGTGTATCCACAGTTTTCGGGATCGGGCTGGAATGAGATGCCTAGTCAAGCCGGCATAGTGTTAGGGACTGATGTCAGTCATAAGTGTCTGATTCCAGTTGCTAACATTCATGGACCTTGCGGACCAGCAGGTGGGCACATGTGTAAATTTATTATTTATTTAAATCCCGACCAGGAATCGAACCTCTAAGTCCTCGGACTTAACCGCTAGACCACGGAGGCAATTAATAATACAAACAAAAATATGTGTTTTTATGCCTGTGTGTTTTATGCGTATGAGTGTGTGATGTGGTAAGTCCACCACATTGAATTGATTGATTAATTGAAGATACATGTAAATTAAAACAATTGAGAACGGAATGCAAAGAATATTGGACTTAGTTGTTAGCGGAACATCTTTAAATAGCTTTATTAGATTTCCTTATAAAGGCAGGCCTCCTAGAAGGTGCATCGGCTAAGGTAAAGAAACCATACATTCATTAGCCTACCTAGTCTCACTACTAAGGCTGCCCGCCCACTGCAGCGATGATCTGGATTTTTTCATCCATAGAAATGCACCAATCTGCGAAGTAGATCTCTACTGCTAAAAATATACGTTGAAAAATTAGGCCCACTTTGGCCAAAGAAGGCCAATATGGACGGGGGAATGAAATATGATTTCCTTTAAATTTACATTTCGAACGTCAATTTATCCCGTATTTGAATGCGTGGGCCAAAAATACCCGTAAGGTCAAATTTTAATGAGATGCCATTGTCAATGTTCTTGCTGTATCATTCACATTTACACACATTGATATTACGAATTCGTATATATTATGATTACTATTATCACATTTAGTTTTTATGTAGCACGGTTATTACAGTCGAGTTTATTATGATTTTAGCTTAGCTTAGGACGTAAATTAATTGGGTTAAATTCCTGGCCATGAAATTAATACAAAATGTTTTATTTTTTTTATACGATATTGGTGATTTTGTGATATTTTCGAACTTGCAACTTAGTTTGATGGGCTCAAATTAAATAAATAAAAAATTGACAGTGTTGTTCCTACAGCAAACGGAAAAATCTGGAGACAGGAAACTAACCAATTATTATTTCTGCCAACGTTGTATTAGGTTTAGTTTATAATTTATTTTTACTTTTTAAGTAGATAGTAATTTTTTATTTATATTCATTACATGTCAAAAATATTTTTACAATTACTTAAACGACGTATACGTAGGGACTTAGTAAATAACATTACTATATAATAATTTTCAAACAATGCAATTTGTTACAATTAACCATGCCACGAACTACACAGCCCCATTATTCTAAAATAAATTAAATAGTATTTATTCGAAGTTAATTAATATACCTACATTAAATATAAATTAAAAGCTACCTAAATAACAAAATTAAAAATAAACTAAACTATAATAAACATAAAAATATTAAATTAAAATTATTATTTATAATAATAATCTAATAAAACCAATGATAACAAATCATATAAAATAGATTATTGCTTATTAACTGACAACTTTAATTGTCATTTGGTCATCAATTTTATAGATTTAGTTGCCAATTTGTTCGATAACGGAAGTCGTTAATCTTAACGGTACCTACATAAATTATAATAACAGCGCTGTAATGTTTGTAATAACTAGGAGCGTTCGACACTTTGACCTAATTCAACGTGATGCTTGATGTCATTTAAAACCATAATTTATAGATACTGTTGTTTTAAATATGGCTACTTTTATTCCTTATTATCAATATTAAATGTTGGGTTAACATGTTCTTATTAGATTAATTGTAGTAATAAAATAAAATAAAATTACAAACTAATACATTTTTTTTTATACTAGCACGACAAACCTTGACCTTGCGCCCACCTGATGGTAAGTGGCGTGCGAAGTTCATAAATGTTAGCAACAGGAATCAGACACTCATGACTGACATCAGTCCCTAACACTGTGCCGGCTTGACTGGGCATCAAGCAATTCGAGCCTGATCCCGAAACGTGTGGATACATTTAACTGGGTTTATCGGCACGAATATAATTAAACAGGAAACAAAAAGTAAAATTTAAGAAAAAAATATTATTAAAAACTGCCTCCGTGGTCTAGCGGTTAAGTCCCTGGATTTGGACTCGGAGGTACCGGGTTCGATTCCTGGTTGGGACACAAAAATATATATTAAAGGAAATAACGAAAAAACATTTAATTAATATTTATTTTATTTGTGATATTTCTCGAGTTTGGTACGCTAGCGACATCGACGAGATTGCCACTTGTCATGATTGGCCTAAAGTAAAGTTGGCTAAATGTGAATCCGCTTATTCATAAGCGTGGTTTCTGACCACCCCGAAAGGGAAACGGTCGTGATGATACTTTACTTTTTTTATAATTAAAAAACTTGCTCCAATAGGCAAAGTGTTAAGGTTAGTGGCAGCATTGCCACGTTGAATGTTCCAAATACTGCCCAATCCTATTGACTCCTGAGGTGTTGACGAGCGGTATTGACAACGCCTTGAAAAATTCCTGTGTACTTTGTACCCACGGCCCGAGAGTTTCAACTCCAAACGGCGCATAAACACATATTTCAATAAGCTGGGTGTATTTCCGCCCTTTGAGGGAGGTCTTTGCTTGCAGCGGCTGCGTCCTAAAACGTCGAAGTGTCCATCAGGCAGAGGCCATGCCACTGGGCTCTAAGATAGCTGGCGAGCCCACAGACACAAGGATCCGACGAATATCGAATTGTAATAATTAATAACATAAATATTTAACGTTGAGATTCAAGTACATACATACATATCTTCACGCCAGATCCCTTGCGGGGTAGGCAGATACAATTGAGCGCCACTTGTCACGGTCATCACATACCTCTTTCGCTTCTTCGACATTCATCGACCTCTTCATGTATGCCCTTTTGTTTCGATGGCTTTTTAACACAACTTTCGCATTATATATCTGGTTCGTCAATCTCTCTTCGCTCATCCTTTCAACATGCTCGAACCAGCGGTGCATGCCTTTCCTTATTTTTGTCCCTATGCTTTCTTTCATACCTACCATTTTGCTTATTTCGTCATTCATTCAAGTACCTATATGTAAAAGAGGCTTCCTAATAAATTATTTTTTTTTTTAAACATCTAATGCCCACTGTTTCTTTAATCGTCTATTAACCAATAAAAAAGTTCAAGGTACAAAATACTGGTCCTTGTTAATATTTCAAAAGATTCATATCTTACCTAATAATATAATATACCCATAATACCTACACATGTTAAAATATAAGTAAATATTAACATCAGAATTCTTAGATAATAAAAAAAAAGATAGAGACCTTTCAAAATTAAATAACTCGCCCACTACTCGTATATTACACTATATTATACTAATATCAACAGGCATACATGTCAAAAGGATGAGTGAAGAGAGATTTACAAACCGGATATCTCGTATAATGCGAAATGTGGGTAAAAGAGGCCCTGGCAGACCAAGACTCACCTACCACGACCAGATAAATAAAACAATAGCTGAAGGTGCATTAAAAGCTATCGAAACAAAAGGGCATGTATGAAGAGGTTGATGAATGTCGAAGAAGCGTAACAGGTATGTCGTGATCGTGACAAGTGGCGCTCAATTTTCTCTGCCTACCCCGCAAGGGATTTGGCGTGACAATATGTATGTATGTAAGAGGTATACAACATTGTTTTAAGTCATCATCATCATAATTATCACAGCCCCTAGTCTGTTGGAGTTGGGTCTTCTAAAATATATTTCTCCAAAATTTGGCCTACATTCGCCATGCTAGCAAGATGGGTTGGAGAGGGTCTGTGATGTAAATTGCAATGATTTCACAATTTGGTATTAGTGGAACCGGGATAGACGTCTTATAGTGCTTTTACTTGACTAGATGCCTTTTCACGCTTAAAGGTTACAGGAACATGGAAACACATGGGCTTAAAGGGCATTCCACATTTATTGTGCTACAGGTATGAGTCCCCAATTATACATACAGGAAGGGATGATGACTACTGTATGTGGGTGCATATTCTGACATGTGCGTATATTTCGGTTGCGGAATGGAGAGGAAGGGATTAGGTAATAGAGCTCTTCAAAGCACACACCATGCTCCGAGGCACGGTAACTCTCATTGATATCGGGATACGAACCGACCTTTTTAGCGTTCTTACAACCAAGTCACCACCACTCTTGATTAAGTAATAAATATATATGTAACAAAAAAAGTATACAAGTTCCATACAGTAAATTACAAGTGATATTGCAGTTTCGTGTAAGATATAGACGACCGACGAGATAATAAGTGCCTCATTATTTTTTTGTGACGCTCCATCTGGCTGTTATAATCTCAGACCGAATGCTATTTCGTGTTTTAACAACGGCTCGTAAAAGTTAAGTGTCTATAGTGCCATAATAAAAATGTCACCGTGAATGAAATAATATTCTAACAAGTTACCCAATAAAGATATTCTTCAACATAAAACAAGCCTACAATGTTTACATTAAAATAAAATGTAGGTCAAAAAAGTCTGACACCTCTTCCGCGTTAAAAGATGACTTGTCCGTTTAACGGTTATAAATTATTACCAACATAAAAATAATAATCCCTATAGGTAAACTAAATTTTCTATTTTTAAATATGTACTCAGGCATTGGATACAAATCCTTCAGCCACGCCGTAATTCATTCAAATTAAATTATTAATTAAAAAGTTGTTATTTTTTATTAATTGGATTAATGTCGGACAAAAATACACAAGTAGGTAGTTAGGTATAAGAAGTTATCGAATAAGTAGATATTATTAATAGAGCCCCTAGAACACTGAATCCTTGACCTCCACTGATGGAGTTGGATAATTTAAATGGCGATTGATTAAGGATCTACTAACTGGTATTGTAGGAACCGCGACTTAACGTAAATATTTTCCGAGGCATGGGAACGTAAGTGTTATAACGTAATAAAAACGTATTTCTTATTGGTACATGCCGGGGTTCCAGGCACTATTTTAACCACCATATTTAGTCAGTAGTACTTGTCAGTACCCCCACCCCCACGCACGTTAATCTGTCGGTCCCGGTCCCACTAAATACCAACTTGTGAAATCGTTAATAAACTATCATTAAAAAATTACATCAGTTCCTCGCCAACCCTGGCCAGCGTGGCGAGTGTAGGCCAAATTCTCCAGATATATGTTCTGGAAGACCCATCTCCAACAGTGGAGGTCTTGGACGCTGTGTTCCAGGGGCTGTAATGATGAATCTCGTACAAAAGGATATGTATGGAGAGTAGGGCTAAATTGTATTCACAGTTAAGCATCTATAGATAAATTATTATATAAGTACATAGTTTGGGTGTGCAAATAGTTAAAAATGTCATTATGACAGCTGTAGTAAAGAAATTAATCATCATGAAAAAATCATATTTTATTTTACATATAACTCGTTTTTTTACATAAAAAACCTCGCCAACCCGTCTGGCCAGCGTGAAGAGTGTAGGCAAATAGTTAAAAATGACATTATGACAGCTGTAGTAAAGAAATTAATCATCATGAAAAAATCACATTTTATTTTACATATAACTCGTTTTTTTACATAAAAAACCTCGCCAACCCGTCTGGCCAGCGTGAAGAGTGTAGGCAAATAGTTAAAAATGTCATTATGACAGCTGTAGTAAAGAAATTAATCATCATGAAAAAATCATATTTTATTTTACATATAACTCGTTTTTTTACATAAAAAACCTCGCCAACCCGTCTGGCCAGCGTGAAGAGTGTAGGCAAATAGTTAAAAATGACATTATGACAGCTGTAGTAAAGAACTTAATCATTATGAAAAAATCATATTTTATTTTACATATAACTCGTTTTTTTACATAAAAAACCTCGCCAACCCGTCTGGCCAGCGTGAAGAGTGTAGGCAAATAGTTAAAAATGACATTATGACAGCTGTAGTAAAGAACTTAATCATTATGAAAAAATCATATTTTATTTTACATATAACTCGTTTTTTTACATAAAAAACCTCGCCAACCCGTCTGGCCAGCGTGAAGAGTGTAGGCAAATAGTTAAAAATGTCATTATGACAGCTGTAGTAAAGAAATTAATCATCATGAAAAAATCATATTTTATTTTACATATAACTCGTTTTTTTACATAAAAAACCTCGCCAACCCGTCTGGCCAGCGTGAAGAGTGTAGGCAAATAGTTAAAAATGTCATTATGACAGCTGTAGTAAAGAAATTAATCATCATGAAAAAATCATATTTTATTTTACATATAACTCGTTTTTTTACATAAAAAACCTCGCCAACCCGTCTGGCCAGCGTGAAGAGTGTAGGCAAATAGTTAAAAATGACATTATGACAGCTGTAGTAAAGAACTTAATCATTATGAAAAAATCATATTTTATTTTACATATAACTCGTTTTTTTACATAAAAAACCTCGCCAACCCGTCTGGCCAGCGTGAAGAGTGTAGGCAAATAGTTAAAAATGACATTATGACAGCTGTAGTAAAGAACTTAATCATTATGAAAAAATCATATTTTATTTTACATATAACTCGTTTTTTTACATAAAAAACCTCGCCAACCCGTCTGGCCAGCGTGAAGAGTGTAGGCAAATAGTTAAAAATGTCATTATGACAGCTGTAGTAAAGAAATTAATCATCATGAAAAAATCATATTTTATTTTACATATAACTCGTTTTTTTACATAAAAAACCTCGCCAACCCGTCTGGCCAGCGTGAAGAGTGTAGGCAAATAGTTAAAAATGACATTATGACAGCTGTAGTAAAGAACTTAATCATTATGAAAAAATCATATTTTATTTTACATATAACTCGTTTTTTTACATAAAAAACCTCGCCAACCCGTCTGGCCAGCGTGAAGAGTGTAGGCAAATAGTTAAAAATGACATTATGACAGCTGTAGTAAAGAACTTAATCATTATGAAAAAATCATATTTTATTTTACATATAACTCGTTTTTTTACATAAAAAACCTCGCCAACCCGTCTGGCCAGCGTGAAGAGTGTAGGCAAATAGTTAAAAATGACATTATGACAGCTGTAGTAAAGAACTTAATCATTATGAAAAAATCATATTTTATTTTACATATAACTCGTTTTTTTACATAAAAAACCTCGCCAACCCGTCTGGCCAGCGTGAAGAGTGTAGGCAAATAGTTAAAAATGTCATTATGACAGCTGTAGTAAAGAAATTAATCATTATGAAAAAATCATATTTTATTTTACATATAACTCGTTTTTTTACATAAAAAACCTCGCCAACCCGTCTGGCCAGCGTGAAGAGTGTAGGCAAATAGTTAAAAATGACATTATGACAGCTGTAGTAAAGAACTTAATCATTATGAAAAAATCATATTTTATTTTACATATAACTCGTTTTTTTACATAAAAAACCTCGCCAACCCGTCTGGCCAGCGTGAAGAGTGTAGGCAAATAGTTAAAAATGACATTATGACAGCTGTAGTAAAGAACTTAATCATTATGAAAAAATCATATTTTATTTTACATATAACTCGTTTTTTTACATAAAAAACCTCGCCAACCCGTCTGGCCAGCGTGAAGAGTGTAGGCAAATAGTTAAAAATGACATTATGACAGCTGTAGTAAAGAACTTAATCATTATGAAAAAATCATATTTTATTTTACATATAACTCGTTTTTTTACATAAAAAACCTCGCCAACCCGTCTGGCCAGCGTGAAGAGTGTAGGCAAATAGTTAAAAATGACATTATGACAGCTGTAGTAAAGAACTTAATCATTATGAAAAAATCATATTTTATTTTACATATAACTCGTTTTTTTACATAAAAAACCTCGCCAACCCGTCTTACCAGCGTGAAGAGTGTAGGCAAATAGTTAAAAATGTCATTATGACAGCTGTAGTAAAGAAATTAATCATCATGAAAAAATCATATTTTATTTTACATATAACTCGTTTTTTTACATAAAAAACCTCGCCAACCCGTCTGGCCAGCGTGAAGAGTGTAGGCAAATAGTTAAAAATGACATTATGACAGCTGTAGTAAAGAACTTAATCATTATGAAAAAATCATATTTTATTTTACATATAACTCGTTTTTTTACATAAAAAACCTCGCCAACCCGTCTGGCCAGCGTGAAGAGTGTAGGCAAATAGTTAAAAATGACATTATGACAGCTGTAGTAAAGAACTTAATCATTATGAAAAAATCATATTTTATTTTACATATAACTCGTTTTTTTACATAAAAAACCTCGCCAACCCGTCTGGCCAGCGTGAAGAGTGTAGGCAAATAGTTAAAAATGACATTATGACAGCTGTAGTAAAGAACTTAATCATTATGAAAAAATCATATTTTATTTTACATATAACTCGTTTTTTTACATAAAAAACCTCGCCAACCCGTCTGGCCAGCGTGAAGAGTGTAGGCAAATAGTTAAAAATGACATTATGACAGCTGTAGTAAAGAACTTAATCATTATGAAAAAATCATATTTTATTTTACATATAACTCGTTTTTTTACATAAAAAACCTCGCCAACCCGTCTGGCCAGCGTGAAGAGTGTAGGCAAATAGTTAAAAATGACATTATGACAGCTGTAGTAAAGAACTTAATCATTATGAAAAAATCATATTTTATTTTACATATAACTCGTTTTTTTACATAAAAAACCTCGCCAACCCGTCTGGCCAGCGTGAAGAGTGTAGGCAAATAGTTAAAAATGACATTATGACAGCTGTAGTAAAGAACTTAATCATTATGAAAAAATCATATTTTATTTTACATATAACTCGTTTTTTTACATAAAAAACCTCGCCAACCCGTCTGGCCAGCGTGAAGAGTGTAGGCAAATAGTTAAAAATGACATTATGACAGCTGTAGTAAAGAACTTAATCATTATGAAAAAATCATATTTTATTTTACATATAACTCGTTTTTTTACATAAAAAACCTCGCCAACCCGTCTGGCCAGCGTGAAGAGTGTAGGCAAATAGTTAAAAATGACATTATGACAGCTGTAGTAAAGAACTTAATCATTATGAAAAAATCATATTTTATTTTACATATAACTCGTTTTTTTACATAAAAAACCTCGCCAACCCGTCTGGCCAGCGTGAAGAGTGTAGGCAAATAGTTAAAAATGACATTATGACAGCTGTAGTAAAGAACTTAATCATTATGAAAAAATCATATTTTATTTTACATATAACTCGTTTTTTTACATAAAAAACCTCGCCAACCCGTCTGGCCAGCGTGAAGAGTGTAGGCAAATAGTTAAAAATGACATTATGACAGCTGTAGTAAAGAACTTAATCATTATGAAAAAATCATATTTTATTTTACATATAACTCGTTTTTTTACATAAAAAACCTCGCCAACCCGTCTGGCCAGCGTGAAGAGTGTAGGCAAATAGTTAAAAATGACATTATGACAGCTGTAGTAAAGAACTTAATCATTATGAAAAAATCATATTTTATTTTACATATAACTCGTTTTTTTACATAAAAAACCTCGCCAACCCGTCTGGCCAGCGTGAAGAGTGTAGGCAAATAGTTAAAAATGACATTATGACAGCTGTAGTAAAGAACTTAATCATTATGAAAAAATCATATTTTATTTTACATATAACTCGTTTTTTTTACATAAAAAACCTCGCCAACCCGTCTGGCCAGCGTGAAGAGTGTAGGCGAAATTCTCCATCCTTATGGAAGGCCCATCTCCAACAGTGGAGGTCTAGGACGCTTTGTTCTAGGTGCTGTAATGATGAAAAATAAGATTAGTATTATCAGTAAAAAAAATCGTAACTACTAAGTAGCCCAAAATGGATGATGTCATTTATTATAATAACTTTTGTAAACATATTTGATATCGCAGCTTTATCAGGATAAAATTTTGGACATCATGTCATTTATAATTTAAAATTGGAACCCTAGAAAATCGTTTGCCAACGTAATATAAGCGACTATTCGTCAACCCAAAATATCGCCGAGCGTCGCATTGCACAAGCACACACCTACGCCAGATTTACAACTAATAAATAACAAGTTCACTGAGTTTACCCTAAATACGTATGTTACGCAACAACCATATACTCGTAGTAATTACTTCTCTTGAGATTTATAACAGAATTCTGTAGGTATACAGTATCACTGCCTCCGTGGTCTAGCGGTTAAGTCCGTGGATTTAGACTCGGTTGCGAGTTAGGTACGCTGGAGACATCGACGAGCTTGCCACTTGTCATGATTGGCCTATAGTAAAGTTGGCTAAATGTGAATCCGCTTATTTATAAGCGTGGTTTCTGACCACCCGAAAGGGAAACGGTCGTGATGATACTTTTTACTACTATTTTTCTGCTTCTAGCAGTTTTAAGTCCGTGGATTTAGACGCTGAGGTACCGGGTTCTATTTCAGGTCGGGACACAATTATTAATTAAATATATTTATGATATTTCTCGAGTTTGGTACGCTAGAGACATTGACGAGCTTGCCACTTGTCATGATGGGCCTATAGTAAAGTTGGCTAAATGTGAATCCGCTTATTTATAAGCGTGGTTTCTGACCACCCGAAAGGGAAACGGTCGTGATGATACTTTTTACTACAATTTTTCTGCTTCTAGCAGTTTTAAGTCCGTGGATTTAGACGCTGAGGTACCGGGTTCGATTTCCGGTCGGGACACAATTATTAATTAAATATATTTATGATATTTCTCGAGTTTGGTACGCTAGAGACATTGACGAGCTTGCCACTTGTCATGATGGGCCTATATTAAAGTTGGCTAAAAGTTGACCCGCTTCTTTAAAAGCTTGTTTTCTGACCACCTCGGAAGAGATACGGTCGTGATGATATTTTACTGTTTTATGATTAGTTTATTAGTGGACTTTTTTTAAGCAACATAATCTTAGTAATTTTTGTGTTTCCCAAATTGTAGAATTTTACGTAAATTTGACATAGGTACATCATCATCATCCATCACGAGCGTATCCCTTTCGGGGTGGTCAGAAACCACGCTTTTGAAAAAGCGGATTTACATTTAGCCAACATTACTATACTTTAGGAATTATTGCTACTAAATTAATAATAGAGTATTTTTAACGGCATTTTTAAGTGACTTTATTGCCACGAAACGATCAATTTTTGCATATTCATCATTTAGCCCAGCTAAACTGTGCGTCGGACCTGGTACGGCACGGTTGAGTCTTCAGTGACAGGTGGCCAACCAGGTCACTATTAAGTCGACCGTTAATTAGATCATGCAGAAACACCATATCCAGCACCTGACGTCGAATGTCGAGAGGAAGCAGGCGATGTTTAATGCATGACTTATGGTAGTCACCAGGAAACACTTTTGCTCAAAATTTTGAGGGCTTTATAAAGATAATGAAGCTAGTTCTTGCAAAAAGCAATGGTAGGGTTAGTCTCAGTATTGGTCCTAGTTTTGCAAAACTGCAAGACTGAGACCAATATTGGACAACACTATTAACAAGGAACAAAAGTGTGAAGACTCTAGATCAGTTCATTCCAAGATTTAAAAAAACATCTCTTGAATCAGTACAAGTAGGTACTTACATAATAATGTGTAAAATAAATTTAAATAAAATGAACTTATGTCAAAGCCACTACACTTGCGAATGTGCCATTTTGAGCGACTGTCATTTGAAGAGTTCAAGATCGAAAGTACGTGCCAAGGCTGTGACGTGCAAGCGGAAACTCTGACGTCATGCACAAATAACAAAAACAATTGTAATAGTAAGTACGAACCTTAGCTATAATTAACACTACATCCATTGTGTTGTTTGTATTATTATTTATTTAAGACATAATAATGTCGAGAAGTTTACGTTATTAAGGGTTAATGTTTATTGAGCAAAAGAGATCAGGCCCCCAAAATCAGGCCCCAACTTTTTTGCAGCGTGCCTCAACTAAATACAATTCAATATTCATAAAAATTAATTGTGTTTTTTTAATTTAATTACAACATCTCTTTTACCCCAGCATTAAAATTTAATTTAATTAAATATACAATTGGTTAAAATTTATGTATGAAATACTTACAAAGCACTATTTATACGATTAGGTTCTTTATTATGACCAGGTACTTTATTATAGATAAAACATTGGTTTTCAAATCGACACGGGATGGAAACTATGTAATTATTAACGTACAAAAAAGTTTTTGTCAATTGTTGTTATGCTAGGGTAAAATAAATAAAATTAATTACAGATTATGAAAACACAATATATTAACTATCAAATAAAAAAGAAATCATTATAGCACGAGCACATTTTATTGGCCCCATTCCTCTAAGAAAAATGGGCATTCTCACGACCGTTTCCCTTTCGGGGTGGTCAGAAACCACGCTTATAAATAATTAGCCAAATTTACCATATGCCAATCATGACAAGTGGCCTGCTCGTCGATATCTCTAGTGACCAAACTCGAGAAATATTACAAATAAATTAAATATTAACTAAATTTATTTATTTAAATTAATAAATATTTTTGTGTCCCGACCAGGAATCGAACCCGGTATCTCCGAGTCTAAATCCACGGACTTAACCGCTAGACTATGGAGGCAGTCTATTATAAGATATATATTATAAGATATACTATATTTAATGACATCAATGATAAAATTTTAAGACAATACTATAGCATGATACAAACTCACAATCCATCGTAAACATACGCCAAATTCGTCCAAACAACTGTAGAAATTGAATTCTAATTGTTCAACACAAATGAGTATTTGAAAGAGATGACTCACTATTGTTACCGTGCGAAAATAGCAGGTTAATTAATGTTCTCCCGCGCCGGGTGAAAAGCGACCGCTATCTGTACTAGTTATTTGCTCATTTCGCGATTCGCTTATTAAAACGGTAGTTCGTTTAGCTGATTTAGTTTAGAATGACAGACGGTGAAGCTTATGACTGGGCTGGCCTACATACGTTTTTAGATTCGGTTGCAAAATAAAATTAGAACTAGGTGGACATTTTAGTTTTTAGGCGTAATTTAAACAAGCCTCCTCGCCAAGCCGTCTGGCCAGCGTGGCGAGTGTAGACCAAATTCTCCAGATATATGTTCTGGAAGGCCCATCTCTAACAGTGGAGGTCTAGGACGCTGTGTTCTAGGGGCTAATAATAAATTTTAACGTCATTGATAAGCCGAAGTAACAATTAGCAAAATATTAATGAAATTAGTTAGATATGTTTTTGACTTATTATATCATTTATTTATTTATAAACAAACAGTATAAAATAATTACAATATAAATTAAAACTACCTACTTAAAAGTAAAAAATAAAATAAATATAAACTAAACCTAATAAAAAATAAACTATAAGTAAAAAATGTCCTCTAGAGACGACCCTTCAGTGATAGTCCCAAGAAGACTGGCAATGACTGACATATCTAACTAATATTTATTAATTTAAATTATTAAAAGTTAATTAATATTAAATTAATTTGTGATATTTCTCGAGTTTGGTACGCTAAAGACATCGACGAGCTTGCCACTTGTCATGATTGACATATAGTAAAGTTGGCTAAATGTGAATCCACTTCTATATAAGTGTGGTTTCTGGCCACCCCGAAAGGGAAATGGTCGTGATGATACTTTACTTTACTTTTATAATATATCTCAGGTCTAGTGGTTACGATCGGAGATTTAGACGCGAAAGTAGCGGGTTAGATTCCTAGTCGGGACACAATAATTTATTTCATTTATTAAACATATTTTTTTTATCTGTTACGATGGCTTAATGTAAATACACGATCGGTGAAGTTAATGTATATTCCTGTTAAGGGTGGTCAAAAACCAATCTTTATTATTTTAAGAAGAAAATTCACTATTACTATTGACTTAAATTAATTTAATACTCAATGTATTAAATTAATTTAAGTCAATAATAATAATATAAATTTAAAAAAATATACGAATATAATAGTAATTTTATATAGTTGTTATGCATGTATATAAATGTATATGTAATATTAGATTTATAACATATATGTTTAATATTTTCATACCGCTAGTAGAATGCTTCGGAAATTATGCATAAGACCACATTATTATTTTGTATAGTATTCTGGAAAATAAAGATATTTTGATTTTGACAACTTAGACTCATCTTGACAAGTGGCAAGATTGTCGATATCTCTAGCGTAGCAGACTCAAGAAATAAATTAGTGTATTCTGACCAAATCATGTCAATTGCATCAAAGGATTTTGGCATACCTGATCTTTTATTTTACCTAATATTTTTATTTTATTATTATATCTCGCCAAAGCAAAAAGCCTTGTTGGCTAAAAAAGTAATTAAAACTAATTCTATAATCTGAAAGTGCTGCAATATAAAATGTGCAGTATTGAAGATATTCGATATACGTATTTATTTAAATTAAGCTGGATCTAAAACTGCCCCATCAACTAACGGTCGATTTATAAGAATTATTAATAAAAAAATATATATTAAACTTTTTAAACTTTCGCGCACACTCATAATAGATTTTTATAATTTTAACGGGTCTTTACGCGATTTACCATAGAGACATATTTCTCCCGGACGTTTCGTGAAGCGATAGAAATAAAGAAACACAAAAATTTCAATCAAGAGGGGGGTTATAAGCTATCTTCATCGTGGAATCCAGTAATCAATAGGTTTCGACGCCGGGAAAAATCGCCCGGTGTCGCCAAGGATATTGTAAGTGTCGTGTGTCGTGATTTCTAAAAACTTTTAAAGTGATAAGTGGGTAGGTTTACATCTGCCGCCCAGTATGTACGAGACTACACCGCATAGCTTCAGTCGACCCGTGACGTGACGTGCCAATGCAACTTGGCTGAAACGTCGGGAGAAATATGTCTCTAAGGTAAATCGCGTAAAGACCCGTTAAAATTATAAAAATCTATTAAAAAAATATATAGTCCATGAATCGTGCCTGTGATTTCCGGAATAGTGTCCCCGTTACTACAATATAACCTAGCTAACTACACTCGAGAGCAAAAACTAAGGAATAATAAAGATGTAACTACAAAACTAATACAGCTTGTTCACAAAAGGTTTAACTTGGAGCAAACCTTGTAGTCCGAAACCACACTTTTTTAAGGCGGGTTCACATTTAGCTAACTTTACTATAGCCCCATCATGACAAGTGACAAGCTTAATTAAATTAATTATTGTATCCCAACCAGGAATCGAAGCCTGACTGAGTCTGAGTCTAATTCCACGGACTTTACTGCTAGGCCAGGGAGGCAGTTTAAATTTAAATTTTATTTAAGTAATTATTATTTGAATAAATATAATAATAATAACTAGGTACCTTAATATAAAATTAAGGTATTCTTCTAGAAGTCCTACACCCTAGTATTTTGGGGGACATCTAATTATTAAAATAAAAATAAATATAAACAAGACTTCTTAAATTGGTCAGACAACTTCACACCTTACAATTTTTCCTATTCTGCAGAAAGTTCTAGAAGGTCCATCGCTAATTTTGGAGGTATAGGACTCTGTGTTCTACGGACTGATAACACAATTTGTTGCTTTATTTTTGTAATAATATCAACTTCAGTCGACCCGTGACCACGGCCAATGCAACTTGGCTGAAACGTCTCGGGAGAAAAATGTATGTAAATGTATTTCTCATTAGTACATGACTTGGGGTTTGAACCGACTTATGTAAGATTTTATGGAAAGCGTTCTTACAACCGAGCCATCACTGTTCTTTAACCCTAGTAACCCTTTATTTGTAACTTACTTGTCTACTAGTACTAGTGACTAGTTTTAACGAGACAGCCGTTTTCATTGCTTCCGAGTGTAAGTAATAGTTTTTTTATTAAGAAACCAGTAATCAGTCGTCGTTCTCACGTCTAACACTATCTGAACATAGATAAACCAAGTGTCAGTACAACATTACGCAACTCAGAAACCAACCAGTCGTGTGCTAGCAAGTTTTAACTAAATGGTTCTAAACATTTGTGCTTTTGAACCAATTTGTCCGCTTCTGTAGGTCAGTATGTTAGGTAATCGAACTGATATCTAGTTTTTGCATGCTTTTCATACACCTATAATAAACTTGGGTTATTTTAAAAAAATAAACTGCAAATTGTATTATATTTTAAGTCCAATTTATCGTTTTCAATAATTATTCCCATTGTAGCACATTATTAAACAAAACAACACCACTTTTGACTAACAATATTCACAGTAAATTATTTTACAAAACAAACACTTGCACTTGACATGTTCGCGCAAAATGGCGCGAAAGACATTTTTTTAAATTTAGTGAGTGCCTGGGGAGGTGCCACCGTCGCGTTTGTGCAATTGTAAAACTTAAAGCGAGCTACGTGAACACAGCCTTTGTCTACAGTGCAAAAATTTAAAAAAAGTCCATTGATTTTATGATAATGACAAGCCGGCATAGAGGTAAGGACTGTATTATTAGTCGTCGATAACTGATGTTAGTTGCGCCCATTCTTTGTCGATCATATTTAAGGAACTAGATATAGGTATGTAATTTAAAAAACATTGGTTTTGCTTCTTAACTAAAATCAAAATTAATAATTTATCATTTGGTACATTAATTTAGGTTCTAACAGGTGGTTGTGAGCTACAAAAGTCGACCCTCTCTTAGGTATATAATATTTATATAAGTATTATCAATTTTTGAAGTTATTATTAAATAAAAAAATAAAATGAGATAATAAGAAACAAAGCAAAAAAAAGAAAATAAATAGTCAATTTAATGAATCTTGTAAGTACTCATCAAGATTATAAAAAGAGTAAAGTATCATCACGACCGTTTCCCTTCGGGGGTGGTCAGAAACCACGCTTATAAAGAAGCGGATTCACGTTTAGCCAATTTTACTATAGGCCAATCATGACAAGTAGCAAGCTCGTTGATGTCTCCAGCATACCAAACTCGGGAAATATAGCAAATAAATTAAATATTAATATTATTTCGTGTTGGTGCGACACGAAAACGAGCAGGTGCAGCGGCTGAATTGGCTGCAAACGGCAAACGCAATAAGTACATAGAGTTGGCAAATCATTACTATTTTGTGCCGTTTGCCGTAGAGACGATGGGCCCTTGGTCTGAGGACGCTAAATCGTTAATACGCGACATAAGTGTTGCCATCCGAGCGTCAACAGGTGATCCTTTGAGTAGGGAATATCTTATTCAAAGGATCAGTGTTGCCATCCAACGAGGCAACGTCGCCGGAGTCCTCGGAACATTGGATTCATCTTCTCCTGGATTCGATGACATGTAGATTATAATCAAGATATTTGTAAGTATTTAGTTTTTATATTAATTAGGTTTATCTTTTAGTTTATTTAATTTAAGGTTTTGTTTAGTTTATTTTTAACTTTATTGTTTAGGTAGCTTTAATTTATATTATTAATTGTATTTGTGTATCTTACTTCGAATAAATTTTTACCTAAAAAATAATAATAATACATAGAAAATAAAAATATTAATTAAATGTATTTATTTACATTAATAAATATTTTTGTGTGCCGACCAGGAATCGAACCTGGTACCTCCGAGTCTTAATCCACGGATTTAACCGCTAGACTATTCCCTGAATAGTGTCCCCGTTACTACAATATAATCTTTCTAACTACACTCCAGAGCAAAAAATAAGGAATAATAAAGGTTAAAACTTATGTTACTACAAAACTAATACAAAGCTGTTCACAAAAGGTTTAACTATAACACAATTTGTTGGAGTATTTTTCCTATTCTTCAGAAAGTTCTAGAAAGTCCATCGCCAATTTTGGAGGTCTAGAACTCTGTGCTCTAGGGGCTGTAATGATGATACATATTTATTAGGATAGTTGCGAAATGTGTTTATGATATACGTGTTCGTGTGGTGGCGCAAGCCACGCCTCGTGTTTTGTTTCAGTGAGGACAACAGAGGCGGTGCAGTCAATCACAAGCATATATTGGCAAGGATGTATATTTTCTTTTATCTTATAATAATAAGGGTGTTCTTTAACGAAATGACATGCCTCTTACATATATAAAAGGCTGTCAGAGTAATTTAAATTGTATATAAATGGGTTTGCAGCTTTTTTTCTGGGTACGTAACCACCAATTTGACCAGTTTTATATATGTATATTGTTGAGCCAGTACTTAATTTTTTGATATAAGTCTGTCATACTTATTGAATAATTAAAGCAAATTGTTATTACCTGTAAATATAGGTTAGTACTGGTATTTTACATAGATTTATAATATTACATTACGAGGCGAATGCTTATGTCTTGATTTATGTTTGACTTCGAGAATTTTGACATAACGAGTCCATAAACCAACAAACTATGATAGATAATTATTTTTTGCCAACACTTATGTAACTAGTTACGATTCTCGTTCAACAAGACAAATTGGACTATTTTTTTATGAAACCAGAAGGTTTATTTATTATAAGGCATTCTTCACCAGCTAACCTTGGGGATCATGAAAGGTGAAATTAGATTAAAATAATAATACATCATCATGGCCGCTAGGGTGGTCAGACACACACATAAGCTGACACGGCCCTTTTACAGCCACGATTTTAACTTATTTAAATTTTTATTTATTACTAATATTATTATTTATTTAATATGCAAATTGACACAGCTTCCTTACAGCCAAGAAATTAATTTAAGTTAATTTGATTTTATTATAATTAGACATTATATTATACATACATATCTTCACGCCAAATCCCTTGCGGGGTAGGCAGAGACAATTGAGCGCCACTTGACACGATCACGACATACCTCTTTCGCTTCTTCGACATTCATCAACCTCTTCATACATGCCCTTTTATTTTGGTGGCTTTTTAATGCACCTTCAGCTATTGTTTTATTTATTTGATCGTGATAGGTAAGTCTTGGTCTGCCAGGGCCTCTTTTACCCACAACTTTCGCATTATATATCTGGTTCGTCAATCTCTCTTCACTCATTCTTTCAACATGTCCGAACCATCGGAGCATACCTTTCCTTATTTTTGTCCCTATGCTTTCTTTAATACCTACCCTTTTGCGTATTTCGTCATTACGTATGCGGTCCGTCAAAGTGACGCCGCATATCCGACGCAAAGACCTCATTTCTACTGCATTAACTCTACTCTCATGCGTATTCTGACATATCCACGTTTCGCTTCCATACATAAGTGTTGGTACCAGCATGGCATTGTGTATGGCGAGTCGAGCTTTGTCACTGACATTTCGGCTGGCCATTAGTGACCCCAGGGCACCGTTAACACTATTTCCCGCGTTCACTCTTCTTTCAACATCCCTATCATACTTCCCATCCGCAGTGAAAACACTGCCCAGATATATAATTTCATTTACTTGTTCTAGAGTTTCATCATCAATCTTTATCGTCACGGTTGTCATCCTTCTTCTTTCAAACACTAGTACCTTGGTTTTTCTCGCATTCAAACGGAGTCCTTTTTCTGCACATCCCATTATATTATAATTATTTTAGATTATAAGTTAACACGGCCTCTATACAGCCACCAAATTGTTATTGTATTTTTTTTTTATAATTTGACATAAAATTATCTTTATTTAGATTATAAGTTAACACCAAAGCCACAAATTTAGGTTAAGCTGCAGTACTCGTTTATGGCACCAATGTCACTTACTTATTTCCATCCATAATTTAATTTTAATAATATTGTATTTTATTTGTAAAAATTTACAATATCCGAGTGTTACCTGTAAACCAAATGGAAATAAATAATTTGAATTTGAAAATTAATTTTAATACAGCGTTTCTTTGAAGGTGACGAGGAATGATGTAAACATGTAACCCTATACGTCTGTATTTTGGGTTCACGTCTAGTCGAAGCATTTTTTAATTAGGTAATTATACTTTAAACTGACGTTAATATAATATCCATTATTCATGATTGAAAACCGATGCTTACGAAGCTCTATTGTTCAAAAAACGTTTCTTTTACGACAATAATTAGGATGATTGTCTAAAATAGCGAAAGTCGTTAAGCTTAACAACCGCATTCAAGTTATATATGCCTATTATTATTAAATACTTTATTGCAGTATCATCACGACCGTGGTCAGAAACCACGCTTATAAATAAGCGGATTCAAATTTAGCCAACTTTACTTTAGGCCAATCATGACAAGTGGCAAGCTCGTCGATGTCTCCAGCGTACCAAACTCGAGAAATATCACAAATAAATTAAATATTAATTATAAAACTGGTGTATTCACACTTTCTAAATGGCTCCACACAGCGTTAGTAAGTAGTATATATATATATATATATCTTTATGTATATAAATAATGTGTATGTATTAGTATTTAGTTTATTGATATTATAATATTTTATATGATGTAAGTATATATTAGTTTACTGTTAATTTTCATTAATTATATTATTATTATATTTAAGATTGCACCTTTATATGGTTTTTGTCCCTAAGGTTTGGCTGTCAGAGAATGTCTTCGGGCATTAAGTCTGCCTTTGTACTTTGTGCAATAAAGTTTTTAAATAAATAAATAAATGTATTTATTTACATTAATAAATATTTTTGTGTCCCGACCAGGAATCGAACCCGGTACCTCCGAATCTTAATCCACGAACTTAACCGCTAGACCATTCCCGGAATAGTGTCCCCGTTACTACAATATAACCTAGCTAACTACACTCCAGAGCAAAAAATTAGTAATAATAAAGGTTAAACTTATGTTACTACAAAACTAATACAAAGCTGTTCACAAAAGGTTTAACTATAACACAATTTGTTGGAGAATTTTTCCTATTCTTCAGAAAGTTCTAGAAGGTCCATCGCCAATTTTGGAGGTCTAGAACTCTGTGCTCTAGGGGCTGTGACGATGATACATATTTATTAGGATAGCAGACCAGACATGAGTCTAATGTCTATTACTTCATCTTAGTTTTAACTTTAACCACGTGTGTACTAATTTAACTTAATTATAATATATATAGATATGTAGGTATTTATGTATATATTTATTCAGTATATGTAATATTAGTATGTAAGTCTATTATAATAAATTGCACCCTTCGTTGTTACCTCTCCACACTCCCAAAGGTTGGTTGTTAGAAAATGCTTAGTCATTAAGCCCGCCTATGTACAATATTTTTTAGTGCATAAAGAATTTTTGAATTGAATTGAATTAGTTTTATTGACCTTTTATCTAATAGAAATTGGCCTTTGTCACGGGTCCACTGAAGCTTCATAATGGGTGGTCAAAAGTTTTAAAAAATCGCGACATTCAACACTCACAATATCCTCGACTGTAGACTTCGTAAAATTATTTTAAAACTATTATGAGTACGCTAAAGATTAAAAAGTAAAATAAATCGTGTTCACGAGCTCTTAGGCTAATACTAATTAGACCTCCTTTTAGAATTCTCCATAAAAAGTAACGTAATAATAATGACTAAATTTGTGGGTTGTTGGAGATGGTTGGCGCCAAGCCAGCCAGTGCATTCGGAAGGAATAACAAACAAACGATTACTTACATTATAAATTATCACTACATGCATTGCTGAATTAGTATTCGTGTTGTTTTTGATTACGCGCACTAAGCGAGTGATGTAACACGATTTATAAATAGTCATCGCACGTATTTGTAAATGTTTTGTGTCTTAGTAGAGATATGGAGCGTGCGTTGCTAGGATTACATCGCAGCTTGTTTAGAACACATCTGTTCTATTTTGTATTTGATGCGTTTTTATGTCAACTTACAATGTAACAGATGAAATCTAACCGATTTAGTTGTCTTTGTGACCTGCTTTCCAGTTGTTGGAATCGATTTTAGTTTAACAGCTTGCAGTTGTAGTGCTTCACTATTGATTCTCTGAAGAACGAGATTATAGAGTATTACTCGTACTGTACTTGTTTGTAGGTACCTACAATACGCTGGATCATATTCCCGTATACATACCTGTTAGTCAATCTTCATTGTTTTTTAATGTTATATTATTTAATTTTGAAAGTGTAAATAAAAGTATAACCTAGGTTAGTGGTACTTTAGATAGGTTCATGCAGTCATAGCATTTTCTCATACTACAATAGCTGGCGACAAAAATCGGCAACGGTTTTGTAATGGCCCAGAATTCAATGTTATTTAGTATTAGGGGCGTACAATCAGCACCGATACCTAGCGGACGGTGGCGCGCACAAAACTCTTGCCGATTTTTGTCGCCAGATCTCCGACTAAATGAAAATACAGATAACGTGATCTGCGCCGTCCGTGCCACAATCGCCGCAAGCATAGAACGCGTGATGGATTGATTCAATATACTTAGAGTATTTTATATAAATGCAAGTAATTCGGGCAGATTTACAAAATGCGATGACTTACCTTACCTTAAGCCAGAAACAATTTCGTTGACTAATTACATTCTGTGTGCCAATTTTGTATGAAAATTTATATCTATGCAATCAATGATCAATGTATTTATTGATTTATTTATTATTCATTTTGGAAAACCAACAGTTGACTATTGTATATAGATATTAAACAGTAAATTCCCTAAAAACTATTAAAGGTTTTCACATATAAGTCAATGTAAATTATTAACAATACAATTATTTATATCCATAATTGGCTGCAAAAGAATCATATTAATCAGTTTTGATATGAACGGTAGTTGCTCAGTAGTAAGAACGCATTCCTTTAATCCAAAAGGACTTTTTTTTCGTTATTTCGATCGCTGTTCAAACTCCGGCAATCGGCATATAATAATGAAAAATACACTCTTCTTACGTGTCATAGATTTACAACTCTTGTGGAATTGTTAATAAATTGTCATAAGATACAGCGCGGCAGCGTAGCGAGTGTAAGCCAAATTATATGCCAGATATATGTTCTGGAATTCCGATCTCCCACTATTGGAGGTCTAGGTCTACCGGATGTAATGATACCTTTAAAAATAATAAGTAGGTACCTAAATGTAATTCTGCAAAGTTGAAGAAGAAATAAATACCTCGTACAGACGCTTTTACGAGGATGAGATGACGCGGTGTCGGCACTTCAAAGGTACTAAAATATGCAAAGTGACAATGTAAAAGTGGACGTGTCGCTTGCTCTCAAGTGACGAGAACCAACTATGTTGATTGTCGATCCACAAACGACGCTCGCATTTTTAAGAAATGACGTGTAATTACTGGCAGAGAGTATGAGCTATGAGACAGTGAATTTGTTAGGCACTTTCGTATGTATTTCGAATGCTGTGTTCACGTACTCGTAGCTTGCTTTAAGCCTTAAAGTTTTCTATTAACTGGCTGCGGTAAAGTCCGTGGATTTAGACGCAGAGGTACCGGGTACGATTTCTGGTCGGGAAACAATAATTTATTTGTGATATTTCTCGCTTTGGTATGCTAGAGACATCGACGAGCTTGCCACACAAGGGATACGGTCTGATGATACTTTCCTATATTTTACTTTCTGTTGATGTAGGATTCGCAGTGTGCTTAGGATATATTTATGACGTCATGAACGTCATCAAACGTTCACAAGAAGAGCTTTATTTTCAGGGTAGCGCACAAACGCAGACGCAGTGAAATGTCATATCGTTTCTAAGCGCCAAACATTTTAAAATAATAAATAAGAAATTTATTAAAAGTAAGATACAAAAATATTAAAATTAAATAGATAAAAAAACTAATTATAAATGAAACTAAATTAAAATACCTATGCAATTAAAACTACAAAATAAACTAAGCGCTTACCACCTGGGAGGGTATCTAAAATGCTCGCCGAATTTACTCGGTAAATAATAATGGAGAATTTTATTTTAGGCATTTGGGGTCGCTCTTGATAAATTCGTTTACCCAGCTCATTTCATCAAACGTTTATTCGAGAACAAGTATTAACATAATATAAAATTAATACTAAATTTTAAATAAAATAACCTACACTACAAATAAAACTAAAATTATAACCGTCCGAGGACACTACGCTGCGTTCCACCATCAAACGGCGAGGCTGACTCTTTGAACAATATTATTTACCTAAAGAGTCACCCGTCGCCAAACTCACGAGAGAACGCCAGAGACTCCTCAGACCACGGACCCATCGTTTCGACTTCAAAAGTTTGTCTCCAGTGTGCTACAAAGTACCAAACATATATGCATACATGGGCTAATAAAAAATATTCCAGACAGACAGACAGTGGGGTCGTCCAGGCCCGGATGTCTAATGGGCCTGGGTTGGGGATGGGGACATTCTCCCGTTCTCCCCGGCAGGATCTCAGCGAGTGATCACCCGCTGGTAATTCGTGCACCTTTAGTGCTGGGCACCGTTACTGGTATAACAGCGCCCGTATGGCTCACGAGCCCAGGGGATCTGGGTTCGGCTACTTCAGTTCTCCTCCAGGAGCACTTCCGCATCGCTACGAAAAGACGACTGGTAACGAGTAAGTTATGCACACTAAAATGACTTTAACGTGGTCCAGAACACTTTTTTCCGACTGTACAACTTTTTTTTGTTACTCTCTATTCTTTGGAAGTTTGTGGTTTGGTTGATGATAATAAATAAAGCTATGAAAGGGAAGTGGACCACACACAGAAAACACTCCACTCTCGCGGTTTTTAAGAATTTTCCATATTGAACTTGAAACATACCTTTTAGATTTTTAACTCTAATATTTTACTCATAAAAAATAAGAACAGGGTATTTGTAAAGGTCCTAATTCTTTCTATAAACCAAATATATAACAAAATGGGGCATGAAGCCAAACGTTATAAGAATTAAAGCTAGGACGATTGCTTAATTAAGTTGTCTTAAGTAATTACTCTATGACAGTGAATTGCCGGCTATGGCAGTGTTCCATATGCGCACTAACATATTGATCGAGCTTGCCACTTGTCATGATGGGCCTAAGAGATTAGTAAAGTTGGCTAAATTTGTTTCCGCTTCTATAAAAAATCGGTTTCTGATCACCTCGAAAGGGATACGGTCGTGATAAGTAAATTAAAGTAAATCACGACCCATGCTTTTTAAAGAAGTGGATTTACAATTAGCCAACTTTACTAGAGGCCAATATGACAAGTAGATCTAATAAATAAATGAAATAAATTATTGTGTCACGGCCAGGAACCGAACCTGGCATCCCCGCATCTAAATCGAATTTGATTGACCGAAAACATACATATCTTCACGCCAAATCCCTTGCGGGGTAGGCAGAGACAATTTAGCTCCACTTGACACGACATAACTCTTTCGCTATATTAATATTGCGTATTTCGTCATTACGTATGCAGTCCGTCAAAGTGACGCCGCATATTCGACGCAACGACCTCATTTCTACTGCATTAACTCTACTCTCAAGCGTATTCTGATATATCCACGTGTCGCTTTCATACATAAGTGTTGGTACCAGCATGGCATTGTGTATAGCGAGTCGAGCTTTGTCACTGACATTTCGACTGGCGATCAGTGACACCAGGACACCGTTGACACTATTTCCCGCGTTCACTCTTCTTACAACAAAAAAAAATATCATACTTCCCATCCGTACTGAAAACACAGCCCAGATATATAATTTAATTTACTCGTTTTACAGTTTGAATTTAATACAAATCAGAATTATCCAGCGTTTCTTTTGTTCCGATCGCCAGACATGGAATGATAATTAACATAAAATAATGATACAGATTGTGAATGCAAAGTAGCCGATATGGTCGATGCGTTATCAGAAATGGACTTGTCACTGCCAAGCGATTACTAGTTTTAATCAGTTAATAGACATATGTACAGGCGGATAAAACGACGCTGGCCCATTTAAGAAAATAATTATTAGAAGTACTTACTATCAAAGCCTTTTTTTTTTTAAAGAAAAGGGCCCTAAGGCCCATCATGACAAGTGGCAAGCTCGTGGTTGTCGTACCAAACTCGATAAATATCATAAATAAATTATTGTGTCCCGACCAGGGTCTAAATCCACGGTCTTAATCGCGGATGCATTTAAACATTTATTCGTCCTCAATTCAATGATCTGGACCGTTAATTAGGTAGGTACGTATTTATAAAACTATAGATAATGAATAAGAGGGTTTATCGCTTTTAAGACCTTCTCGCTCGCACAATTCATAAATTTAAAGGTTTTGTTTTTATTTTAGGAGTACATTTTGAGAAATATAGTATCAACTTTGTAGGAAATAAAATTTCGGACATTATATTAAAATATTTTTAATATATATAAATAACTTTACAGTCAGTCTCTATGCCAGCCAAAGAGTTGAAATATAGAGCAGGAATAGTTTGTCATTTTCATATAAAATGTACATACCTATGTTACATTTTTTGTTAAGCTTAGTTCTTCTGACGTTTTCTTTGACTTTCTTCACTTATCGAAGAAGAACTGTTTGACACTCCCGTAACATGCAAGTCGAACGCGACCATAACCGGCAATGCATTGTCATACACTAATTAATTCTGCACCGATTGGTCTAGCTTTAATTCTCATACCGTTTGACTTCTTGCCCCGTCTTGTTATATTTTTAATGTCTTTAAAAATCAACAAAGTTTAGGTTCTTTGATTATTTGTAGCTGTCCTTGTAATTGTTAATAAGGCCACACGATAAAATAATCTTCGGTCACGTATGAAGGTTAGGCCAGGGTTGGCACTGGGCAATCAGAGAATGAACGCTGGTCCCTTGAGATAGGTCGTATACAGTAAGTAAACTCTAGAGACTTCACTTCCGTTAATCTCGTCAAGCCGGCACAGTGGTAGGGAAAAAACAGAGGGACTAATCAGTTGCCTACTCAATTGTTTTCATGTGTTGTCCATTTTATGTTCAAGTTTGCCACATTTGCAAAAATCAAAAATAAATATATTTTATTGTTTACGGTCTCTTCCGATTAAAACAAAACGGAAGGTCTACCGTGAACGTCCTGCAGTCAGTAATTCACCCCATTCAAAGTGGCATACTTAAATTTAAGGCCGCCTTACACATACACATTTCTGAACTAAAGAGCGGCCGTTAAGAACCGATATCGTGCATGCACGCGAATGATTTGGATAGCTATATTTTTTCCAATATTAGGCAAAGCAAATAATTAAATAATCGCCTACCTCTTTGGTTTCCAACGCCTAATAAATACTCCAAACATGTTCATCGAACTATTGCATTCACATAACTCACAAAAACAACACAACTGCAACCAAGAAAACACCAAAACTAAACCAAAACAAGTACACTTTCCTAATTCACATTAACACCAGTTAGTTTACCACCGACTATAAGCTATCGATACGCGATGTAATTTTTTTGTATCGAAAACTAATACGGAATATTTCTCGATCGAAACTACACGAACACGCGAACGTGATCAAGCGTCGACCGCCGGCGACTGACTGGCTGCGTTCGACTTAGCTGAATTGAGCTTTAGGCACCGCCTAGCATACTGCAGTTCCCGGTCGCGTTATATTAATAAATTTTAGATGTCAGCCCGCTGCATGTAGCGAGGATTAAAATTTTCAGTCTTTTAGCAAATATTCTAGTTTAGTACGCATCAAAGAGTCAATGTAATTTATTGATTAACAACCGAGCGACCTCGAATCACTTAGGGACAAGTAGATAGGGGCAAACAACATTATCAATTCTATTAATACGTAGGTAGGTATAATCCTATGATATTAAAATTTAATTAATTAAAATTAAAGCCTTATTACTAACTTGTGATTTGGTCTTTTATGTGCAAGGAGGTCTATTCTGAAATTCCGAAGACAAAAATCTTAATCTAACATCAGCCCTAAACTTAACTCAATCGAAATCGACTGTTACTGTATAATAATTACAAACTACATAAATAAAAAATACCTAATATACTTAATAAAAAAATATACTATCTATAAATAACTGCCTCCAAGGTCTAGCGGTAAGTCCGTGGATTTAGTCTCGGAGTACTGGGTACGATTCCTGGTCGGGGCATAATAATATTTATTAATTTAAATTAATATTTAATTTATTTGTGATATTTCCCGAGTGGAGACATCGACGAGCTTGCCACTTGTCATGATTGGCCTATATAGTAAAGTTGGCTAAATGTGAATCTGCTTCTTGATAAGCATGGCTTCTGACCACCCCGGAAGAGAAACGGTCGTAATGATACTTCACTTTTTATAAATAAAAAATGTCCTCTAGAGATGTCCAATCAGAAATAGTCCCAAGAAGGCTGGCAACATTTGTCTTCTGTATAGCAAGGCTAATACGTTGACAGGAGTAATGCCTGCGTTCCTGTTTCCAGATTCCTCCTTCAGCTGTTTGAAAACTTCTCGACCCCAAATGGCCCAAATTCGTAACCTATACCGAATCACCGAAGTAGGGTATTTGCGCAGCTTGAGATTCTCTCAGCAGAAATCGCCGCACTCCCTGCGCTGGACGAGGTTGCCCGAATATGAGATGGGTCCAATGTGTCTACACATGTCTATATAAACTATTATTTTTTAAATACTATATTGCACTTTACTTAAAAGTATGTACAAAGGCTTTTTTATATACATATGTACTGCCGAAGCAAGTACATGCATCAGATTGGACCTATCAGAAATTGTTCGATATCCGATTGCCGATGATATGCCCTCCTGCTGCCCTATTCCGTTACTTAAGCTCAAACGTTATATAATGGAATCCATTAACTATATATATATAACGCTATTAAAGTTGATATTTGCACGGTCGCAGTCAAGGTCGAGCGCTTATAGAGTTGAGAATAGAATAATATTTTGTAATTACGACGCAAGCTCTGACGCAAATAATGAAATCCAGTAATAACGTTGGCGACGAAGTAACAGAATACTGCTGGTTTGCAAAGCACTCAACAATAACTAAATTATTATAAGAATTATTCTTCATTTTATCATTACAGCCCTCAGAACACAGCGTCCTAGACCTCTACTGTTGGAGATGGGCCTTCCAGAACATATATCTCTAGAATTTAGCCTACACTCGCCAAGCTGGCCAGACGGCTTAGCGAGGATAGATGTCAATTTATAATGACAATTTATTAACGGTTCCAAAAGATGGTATTAGTGAAACCGGGACCGACGGCTTAATGTGCTCTCCGAGGCACGGGAACGATGGTGTTGTAAATCTAAGACTTACTAGGTACTTAAGAAAATTGTATTTCTCATTGGTACATGCCGGGGGGGTTTGAACCGACCTTTGTAGGATTTAAGGAACGCGTTCTTACAACCGAGCCACCACCGCGCCATAATTATTAATATATAAAAATTAGGATTTTAAGAATAACACTAGATTCATTTGATACCTACATCACAACATAGATGCAGGTTCGTTTTGTTTCGCCGTGATTCATAAACACGTACAACGTTGTTTCTACTATTATCTTTTGCTAATTTATAAATATACTTGTAAGAAAACGGGTTGTGCACATTTAGCACGGAATGTGTGCTGAAATGCTTAACTGTTATAAACCATAATTAAATATAAACTACGCACAGAGTCCGGTTTCTTCAAAAAACAGTAATAACCACAAATCAATAGCTAAATGGTAATAACGCGGTGGTGGCTCGGTTGTAAGAACGCCTTAAATCCTACAAAGGTCGGTTCAAACCCACTCGGCATGTACCAATGAGAAATACACTTTTCTTACGTACATTTGTCTTAGATTTACAACACCACCGTTCTCGTGCCTCGGAAAGCACGTTAAGCCGTCGGTTCCGGTTTCACTAATACCAACTTGTGGAACCGTTAATAAATTGTCATAAAAAAATTACTCATATCCTCGGCCAGCGTGGCGAGTGTAGGCCAAATTCTCCAGATATATGTTCTGGAAGGCCCATCTCCAGCAGTGGAGGTCTAGGACGCTGTGTTCTAGGGGCCTGTAATGAAATAAAAAAAAATAGCTAAATATTGTTTATCAGTGTTTATTCTGTATGTATTTATTCGAAGTTAATTAGTACATTAAATATAAATTAAAAGCTACCTAAATAATAAAATTAAAAATAAACTAAACTATAAATAAAAAATATCCTCTAGAGACGTCCCGAGATAGTCCCAAGGAGACTGGCAACATTTCCCCTCTGTATAGCTAATACGTGGACAGAAATAATTGCCAGCATTCCTGTCTCCAGACCTTTCTGTCAGCCGCTTTGACAACTCCTTGGCAACATATTTTTTTATTTATAAATTCTTTATTGCACTTAAAAACTTAGCAGTTGAGTACAAGGCGAACTTAGGCATTTTATACTAGCTAACCTTTGGGAGTGTGGTAGACGATTGCGGGTGCATTAGAAATAAAAACAACATTTACCAAAAAAATTTGATACTTAAATAATCTTATTACTTTTAATTACAAAAATTAACAAAACTTACATTAAAAACATAACAAAAATGACTTCAATTTTTTTTTAATATACTGTAAGGTAATATAAGTTTAATAAGTTTTTTTTAATCGTAAAAAAAACAAATTTGGTACGAAACGAAAAAAAACACACTTGTTAAATAAATTATAAACTGGCATATTAATGGTTTGAAATGTGCTAGAACTATTACGGATGCATTCACTCCATAGCCACGACTCAGACTTGATGTTAAGGCATGCAGGGCCAACAGTGAAAGAGAGATGGTTTATAGGGTTTTAGTCCGTAGGCGCCTTGGGGTACCCTTATGAGGCCTCACGGTAATTCGGGCATGCGACCTCCTGCAGTGGACCTTCAGGCTGGGGTCGTATCGATCTCCGTCTTTAAAAAAAAAAAACATTGTAAAGCGTCCCTTATTTTTAAATATCATTCTCAACTTTCAAAATGCACGATAGTTATAGATTGTCGAAGGAATACGTACCTAATTGCTTGCTGATTATTATTACCAATAATAATAGTGACGCCATGGCTTATTATGAAACAGTAGTTAGGTGTTTTATAAATAACTTTAGTGACGATTTTATAAATAGTGATCAACTTATATTCAATGCCAAATGATTTATTCGAAGTAATATACAAACAATATAAAAGAATTACAATATTATTAATTAACCTAAAAAATAAACTAAATCTAAATAACAAATTAAATATAATAAAAATTTTAGCAACCTTAACCTTACAATATAAAAATTTCCTCCAGGCCATTGTCCAGTGGCATGGTGCCCAAAACACTGGCAGCATTTCCTCGTTGAATTTCGATACTAATATTTTCAGCGAGGAAGCTGCTAGCCCGTGGGTCACCAGAGACGTCGACTAGTTTTTTTGATATTTCTTTAAATAAAGTTTTTGCCTCGAGTCCCCAGGGTCCCATGGTTTCAACGGCAAAGGCCACAAATATATAATCATTGCAAATGTTTATATATTTGCGGCGCTTGACGTTTTGAGCTTGTTCTGCCGCCGCACCAGCTCTGACAGTAGTTCCTTGAGGATGGGAAGTTGCTAGCGTGTCTACACTAGTGATTTTCCCAAACTACAAGGATGCTAAATTCAATAAGAGATTAAAATATAACATAATAAAAAATCGAGTTGAGCATGAAATCAGCCTGATTTGTATTTTGTAATATTATGCAAAGAAAGATGAAAGGAAGCGACGAGCCTTCTCAAATGCATTACCTATGGAAATTCTTATCATGCCATCTTAAAGTTCGACTTCAAAATCACGAGCTTTACTCGGAATAAGAAGTGTACAATGATCGTTTGACGGTCGGTCCCGGTTCCACTATTACCAACTTGTGGAATCGTTAATGAATTGTCATTAATTATTGACATCAGATCCTCGCCAACCCGTCTGGCCAGCGTGGCGAGTGTAGGCCTAATTCTCCAGATATATGTTCTGAAAGGCCCATCTCCAACAGTGGGGGTCTAGGACAACACAGCGTCCTGGGCTGGGGCTGTAATGATGAATGATAATCAGACTTTAGTGTTATTTATTAGACTTATTAATGAATTGTGACAGTCTCTTAGCAGTCAGAATATTATTTTACGTGTCTTCAAAAGGCACTACCCGTTCTGTTCTTTGCTTCTAACATAGCACACTCCAGGCACGATACAGTTAATGAAATGATAATATGTATTGTAGAAATTTATGTAATTACTCGTATGTTCTTAACCAAATCCCGGTGGGAAGGTTCGGTGACAAATAAAAAATAATAATAAGAATTAATTTGATTTTTTGCTCAAATAAATCTTTCAATAGTTGATAGTCTTATATTTTGGTATAGAATGAAAGTTTATCTATATTTATAAAATCGTCACCAAAGTTAGCGAAGTTTTGTTATTTTTATTTTTAAAGTGTCATAGTAGGCCACTCATTCTCAACGTTCGCGTTGGACGACCTACTTTTGTGAAAACGTCTGGGATTTTCTCCTAATGCTATGTTGCCGAGATAAATGTTACCTTTTTCTTAGTTTCCTCTACCCTCAAGTGGTGACCTACTTTGGTATCCTCAAGTATCCTCACAGCCGCAAGGTCCCTTGGGAGTGGTCAGAGATCCTTCGTTTTTGCTTGAAGCTGCTTACGGAAAATGGCTAGAAAATACTTATTGCTATTACAAAAATGAAACTGTGTTGCTTATATTTATTGCTATTCTGTTAGTATGGATTAACGCTTTTGCATCCTTCTCGCTCGCACAATCTAATATTTTAGAAGGTTTTTCAAGTACTGGCTTATGTCTCTTAATTATTACCTATTATGATCCTAAAAGAAATCAAATAAATAAAATATTATATAAATCATCATTTTCATTACAGCCCCTAGAACACAGCGTCCTAGATCTCCACTGCTGGAGATGGGCCTTCCAGAACATATATCTGGAGAATTTGGCCTACACTCGCCACGCTGGCCAGACGGCTTGGCGAGGATTTGATGTCAATTTTTATGACAATTTATTAACGATTCCACAAGTTGGTATTAGTGGAACCGGGACCGACGGCTTAACGTGCTCTCCGAGGCACGGAAACGGTGGTGTTGTAAATCTATGACAAATGTACTTAAGAAAAGTGTATTCTCATTGGTACATGCCGGGGGGGTTTGAACCGACCTTTGTAGGATTTAAGGAACGCGTTCTTTCAACCGAGCCATTATATAAATATCCAACTTAATAATGGTCATATTATAGCTTTGTTTATTATTATGACATTTTTTAATATTATTCCTACCCCTTATACCCTTTCATTTTTTTATTTATGTTGTGCTTATGTGTTATTTTTTGCTTCTATTATTTTCGTCTTTTATCGTCATACACTGTGTAACTTTAACGAAGAGCACTTGTCTTTTGGAGCACACTCTGTTTCATCAGACTAGTCCAGGAGACAGAGCACATTTATATATATTAAAAGAAAAAAATGTGTCAATAAATATTTGAATTTATTATTATTATTAAGTCTGAGTGTGCTTTTGAGAAATGTAGTCTATCAAATTACTAGGAAATTAATTTACGGACATTTTGGAGATACTCGTATATTTATGATACAATTGTTTTAGTAAAATAGTGGAAAAACTTTACTTTTTTAATTATTGTACACACAGCATAAGTAGTACAAAAATTGCCCAATATGGATGATGTCATTTGTTTGTGTGTTTGTTGTCAATAAAATTCAGTTCATCTCTATTTTCTGCTCACGTTTGCCCCAATGGCCTAGCCCCCACTTAGCTCCAAAAAAAGGGTAAAAAAATTGGCTTCTGCCGCAGCCCAAATAAATCATGTAACCAACTGATTTGGGCAGGAAATTGTAAAACTTTGCTGCCCCCGGAGCGGAACATTTGCGTTTTCGGTCAAGCAATTTGTCCTTGACATTTCTTACGTAAATTTTAGTCAGAATAAATAAAATATTCAGTAAATATTTATAGACTACCTCCGTGGTCTAGCGGTTAAGTCCGTGGATTTAGACTTGGAGGTACCGGGTTCGATGGACACAAAAATATGTATTAATGTAAATAAATACATTTAATTAATATTTAATTTATTTGTGATATTTCTTGAGTTTGGTACGCTGAAGACATCGACGAGCTTGCCACTTGTCATGATTGGCCTATAGTAAAGTTGGCTAAATGTGAATCCGCTTCTTTATAAGCGTGGTTTCTGACTACCCCGGAAGGGAAACGGTCGTGATGATACTTTACTTTTAAATATTTATAAAAAGACTGTAAGATATCTAAACCTAATTCATTTCAAACTGATTTTTAAATTTGGCCATTGGGTTTTCCACCCCACGTCTAGCCACTCTGGTTGGACACTAAAAGGTACAAATAAGAACCATTACATGGATTCACCGTGTAGGTGCTGGGCGACAGACTATGGACTCGTTTAAAAAGCTCTCCTCTTTTTATTGCGCAACCAACCATCTAATTTTTTTTTTAAATAGACCAAGATATAAAGGCGTGAAGAGCCAAACATGTACAAGTAAATATACTGAACAAGGTGAAGCGGTTTTTCCCGCCATCAATCAGACTGTTGCTGTAGACTGTTGCACAGATCAGATCATGCGTGGAATACTGTTCACACCTTTGGGATGGTTCAGCCAAGTACCTCACAGATGCTCTCAATGTCCTACAAAGGCGAGCTGTTCGAATTGTGGACGATGCCACTATATCTGGAACTCTCGAATCCCTGCAGCTTCGCCGAGATGTAGCTTCTCTGAGCGTGTTCTACCGGCTATACTATGGTGAGTGCTCTGAAGAGCTCTATAACCTAATTCCTTCCTCCCCATTCCGCAACCGAACCACACGCACAGGTCAGAATATGCACCCACATACCGTAGTCACTATCCCTTCGCGTACCTATAAATTTGGTGACTCATACATCTGTCGCACAATAAAGATGTGGAATGCTCTTCCAGCCTCTGTGTTTCCACTTTCCTATAACCTGGAGTCCTTCAAGCGAAAGGCATCTAGTCAAGCCGGCATAGTGTTAGGGACTGATGTCGGATATAAGGGTCTGATTCCAGTTGCTGACATTCATGGACCCTGCGCGCCACTTACCATCAGGTGGGCGCAGGGTCACATGTCGTGCTAGTATAAAAAAAAAAAAAAAAAATCTAAAGATAAAACAAAAGATAAAAAAATCTTTATTTGCATAAATGTTAGTCTAATTTACAGGTCTTATAGTAAACTAACGTAACAACATTTGCCAAGTAAATTGGCGAGCAAATATATGAAACATTAATAAAAAATTAAATATATCCAAAAACTTACATCTAGGTATTCATACAATATTGTCAGCTTAAACTTTAGGTATTACAATTGTCAAAATATTCTTTTAAATTATAAAACATATTTTCTTTTAACCAATATATTAATTGATTTTTAAAATCATTTTTTCCCAACAATTTTAATTTGTTAGGTAATTTATTATAAGTTCGTATACACATAATTAGGCAATTTTTGTTACATTTAGTTTTCTTAGGATTTATATCTACAATAAGATCATAGGGGTTTCCCTCACTTCTAGCGCTAACTAGCACTAACATTCTAAACTTAAAATAATATATTTGAGATATTCCTATCTCGTAAGAAAGAGAAAGACTTATGACTATCAAACGTGCGTAAGAAGTAATTTTGTCAGGATAAATACTTTCGAATATTTTGAATATTGGAAAGCAATCTTAGTATGTATGAGTATATGGTTTAGGTAATAGCTCTCACAATTGAGAATACAATTGACTCCAAATTGCATATTTACCAGTACTAGAGACGTTCTTAACCTAACTAGTTACCGTTAAAACAATGTGAACAGGGCGACCTTCGATTCCCACCTTTCCACCGTAAGAAAATATTTCCTAGCAATATCTTCACCGTACAAAATTACAAATATCATACATTTTCGTAATCACCTGCAGAGCTCAAGTGAGCCCTTAAGCGACTTGCTCTTAAGGTAAACGTCTACTTGTTAGAAAATACAAACTGTACGCATGAATTATAATTCTTTGACCACATTTGTAAAGGAAGGGCAAAGCACGAAAACTAAATGCAAGCCCACCTCGATCCTTGGCGCCGCATCAGACTGGAAAATTCTCATGGATACATTTGAACACCATTATAGGATCCCAGATGAACTAGCTGTATCAGCCTATAGGCCAGACATCTTAGTGTTTTCTCGGAACTTGAAAAAAGTTATCCTTATTGAACTTACCGTTCCGTGGGAATCAAATATTCCAAAAGACCACAACATGAAGTTGAATAAATATTATGATCTCACAGAAGAAATGATCAGGAACGGGTTCAAGACTCAGCTTTACGCAGTGGAAGTTGGTGCAAGAGGAGTTCCAGCAAAATCTTTGCATCACTTACTGAAAGAATTGGGCCTAAGCAGGTCTGCCGTCAGTACATTTATGGACGAGCTTCCAAGACGGCATTAACGGAATCATACAGTATTTGGTTGGGTAGGGAGAGAAGTAGAATGGTGGATGGTGAGCGTATTATCGCGCAATAGAAAAAAAGGAGGCCTCCTTTTCTTAAACCAGCCTATTGTCGGTCGCAAGCCCGAGACACCATTCTTCTCATCTCTTACCCACACACGATGGACCCGGCACCCGCACGGTGAATCCATGGAATGCTTAGAAATTTGTCTTCTTCATCGTTCATTCATCATTACAGCCCCTAGAACACAGCGTCCTAGAACTCCACTGTTGGAGATGGGCATTCCAGAACGTATATCTGGAGAATTTGAGGTCCAAGACTGGGAGCAATTTGACCGCCTCCGTGGTCTAGTGGTAACAAACGTTGCCGTGAACTCGCGAGGTCGTGGGTTCGATTCCCACCGGGGGCAAGTTGTACATTGTATAATTTGTCTCGGTCTGGGTGTTTATATGTATATATTTACAAAAAAAAAAGTATAATATGTAGTTTATCAACCATCTAGTTTCCGTAACACAAGCCTCGTAGCTTACCAAGGAAACTAGATGGCGCTGTGTGACCTGTCTGGAAATATTTATTTATTAATTGGCGCCAGCCAACGACGGCCGACTACGTCTCTACCATTATGCCGGCCTATCACGATGCTTTTTCACACTTCGCTTGTAGGACACCAGGTTATAGAAATGGGGAATCACACTGGCTGGGAGAGCATTCGACACCTTCGGCGTGCGACATATGTAAGAGTGTCCAAATGTAAAAGTATAGGGATAGTGGCTACGGTATGGGGGTGGTTCGGTTGTGGGATAAAGAAGAAGGGATAAGGTTGTGGAGCTCTGCAGAACACTCACTATAGTATAGCTTGCAAAACACGCTCACATCTCGGTAAAGCTACAGCAAGTAACTGGGAACGCGGAGTTCGTTTTGTAACTTAAGCTTCGTCTCGCCCAAGGTAGGAGAAAAAAATATTAAAACACCAGGATTGGTAAAACGTAATTCCGTACTGTAGTCGTTTACCTTAACACGCATGCCGCAATACGTTTTACATAAATATAAGTTTTACGAAGCTATCAAATATTTCTTTTTAAAGTGTAAAAGAAAACTCATACGGAATAATAATAAAATTATAGGTACGTGTTTTGATAGGTTACCAATAATTTTAGGTATCCCTTACTGGGTGGTCAGAAACCACGCTTTAAAAGAAGCGGATTCACATTTATCCAACTTTCCTATAGGCCCATCTAAGTGGCCGAGATGTAGCTTCTCTGAGCGTGTTCTACCGGCTGTACTATGGTGAATGCTCTGAAGAGCTCTATAACCTAATTCCTTCCTCTTCATTCCGCAACCGAACCACACGCACAGGTCAGAATATGCACCCACATACCGTAGTCACTATCCCTTCGCGTACCTATAAATTTGGTGACTCATACATCTGTCGCACAATAAAGATGTGGAATGCTCTTCCAGTCTCTGTGTTTCCACTTTCCTATAACCTGGAGTCCTTCAAGCGAAGTGTGAAAAGGCATCTAGTCAAGCCGGCATAGTGTTAGGGACTGATGTCGGACATAAGTGTCTGATTCCAGTTGCTAACATTCATGGACCATGCCATAAGTGGCGCTTACGATCAGGTGGGCGCAAGGTCACATGTCGTGCTAGTATAAAAAAAGAAGTGTCAAGGTCGTCGAAGTTACTAGCGTACCAAACTCGAGAAATATCACAAATATTTTTTGTGCCCCAAACAGGAATCGATCGCCGGTACTTCCACGGACTTAACCGCTACAGACGGTATAAAAGGTCCGTTGGATCGTGGTCGAGTTCAGCGGTCTGTGATCTAGCCTAAAACCTTTGATTATATAGTCCCTAAAACATACACACCGGACCGCGGCGGTCAAATTGCGCGTTCTGTTGTAGTTTCATTGTTTATTTTCATTACGCGGACGAAAGGTCTAGATATCCGACGACTTTGAAAAATTTGCCTCAACAGAAAGCACAATTTTTCTAAAATAAAATAACGTTTATTGAATGATAATCAAATTATTTCAGTTAGTGAGCGCTGACTGACTTCTGGAAAATGTATCTATTATAAATTAAATTTGTATATTCTTTACACGAATAAATAATTTCATTTTAATTCCTTTCATCTCATCTCATCTCATCTCATTAATCTCATTTCTACTCATCTCATCTCATTTCATCTCATTGAATAACTTTGTGTTTTGACAAATATAGTGTAAAACTTACTGTAAAAACTTTCTGAACAAATTGCTAGTCTAAATCAAATTGTTAATTGGTAATGTACAAAATATAACCACAAAGTTTTTTTTTGCTAGCTGCACCTAGAATAACAAAAAATAAAAAAAAACATTGTTGTTTTTTTTAAACTAATTGCTCAGTGTGATTCTATCTATCTAGACAAGACAGTTATCTAAGAGTAACATTAAACAAAGTGTCAAGACCTAGATTAAAGACACGAAATGCAGGAGGTATATTCCCGTCAATTTTGAAAACAAAAATGTCGTCAATTAATTCTGTATCAAAAATATGTCAAATTGAATTATGCATTTGTATAGGCGCGGTGGTGGCTCGGTTGTAAGAACGCATTCCTTAAATCCTACAAACATCACCGTTCCCGTGCCTCGGAGAGCACGTTAAGCCGTCGGTCCCGGTTCCCCTGATACTAACTTGTGGAATCGTTAATAAATTGTCATTAAAAATTGACATCATATCCTCGCCAAGCCAGCGTGGCGAGTGTAGGCCAAATTCTCCAGATATATATTCTGGAAGGCCCATCTCCAACAGTGGAGGTCTGGAACGCTGTGTTCTAGGGGCTGTAATGAATGATGATAATATATTAATACATGATAAAAAAGGACATCAGATCAGGAAACAAATAATAAATTAAATTAATTACTTGTCTACCTTCTTGGTAGTACTGGGTTTGATTACTGGCCGAGAACACAAAATATATTTATTTCATTGAATTGAATTGAATTGAAGTATAGTAACGTTGACTGTGTGAACTCAGTCATTACAAAAGCGTGGTTTGTGAACTCGGTCGTGATAACGCATTAGAACATCGCTAATTGATTAGTAGATACTCGAGCTGTCAAACGTAAAATAAACAAGTATAATCACACCAATATGTCAATACATTAAACGAGCTTTCAAAATTTCGTTTACAGAATCGTTGGGTGGAGATAGAAGCTTACAATAGTGAATAACCTAGCTCAAAAATCGAGAATGTGATTGTCTCATCGCTATTTCACACACGAATTACTAAAAAGTTATCTTCTCTTCTTTGTTATTTATCATTGATCAAGAATTGGGCTTCTGTTAAGGGCTCGTTAGCAATTAAACACGCGTACCGGTTTCATGGCAAAGGCTACGGTGATCAGCCGCGGCCACTGCGCCCACGCAGCCCTACCTACGAGTACAAGCAACTAGTCTGTTCCGAGACGGCACAGTTCGTCTCAAATTACATACAAATGTGGACTACTCTCTACATTTTTATAATCAGCTGTTCATTACTATATACTTATTGGACTAAGAAGTATAAATAGTTGAAACTACTTAAATATAAAAATTTCAATAAATAAAAACTATTCGTAAACCTAATAAACTATAAGTAAAAAATGTCCTCTAGAGACGACCCTTCAGTGATAGTCCCAAGAAGACTGGCAACATTTCCCCTCTGTATATCTGGCGGACATTCAGAGCATCTGTGAAGTACTTATCGGAACGATCCCAAAGGTGAGAACAGTACTCCACACATGATCTAAGCATCGAAATAATAACCTATTTGGTTTGGTAGACACAGAAACCAAAAAAGTGGATTTTATATAGCTTCGTCATAAGCACTATTATTCTTTGATCTCTTCCACACACGATGGTTCCGTTACCTGCACGGTGAATCCATGAATTGCTAAGATTATTTAATAAAATAAAACTAGTACCACCTTACGTTACATTAAACTAGGTAGGTTGGAGTGAGGTAAGTTCTACTTTTGTCGTATTGACTATTCAGAAAGTAGGTCAGTTGAAGCCTGTGGAAATGTCAAGAGGGAATTACTCACGGCTGCCGACTATCATAATGTCAATTCTGCAAATATGATGTACGTTTGCTGAAAAATATACCAAGTTTTTTTAATATGAATTCAGCGTCCGCATAGGCGTTTCGTTTCATATTTTTTAATACGCCCAATTCATCCACTATCACAGTAAAATTAATTAAATAACTTTACTATAGAATAATATAAAAATATTTACAAGTGTCTATTTCACGGCTAATATAGTCTATCGGTATTCTATCTTTCCTCAACGTCTCCTGGACTCAATTATTCCTTCCAGGCATATAACTGTCTAAGTGAATACTTTTTATGGAATCTGGCTCACATATTGTTAATACCTGTTGTTTTAAATGCTTACTTTAGCCATGATCTCCGTTTGTATTCCAAATAAATACATAAGTCAAGGTACAACGCGACGTACCTTGAAACCACCTTGCGGATTGTTTTTTTTTTTTTTTTTATATGGCCTTTATTGCAATTTGCCAGTGTCAAAGTTAGTTGAAAAATTTAGAATAGGATCAAAAGAGTAAATACAAAAATGGAGAATAAATAATGGATTATATGAAATTACATAGCTTAGATATATTATTATATTTTAATATTATTATCTACAATGAATGAAACCAATTATATTATATATACATTTAACAAGTAGGAATGAAATATTAATAGGAAATGGAACTCGGTGTGAAATAAGAGAGGAGATTAACAAGGAACGGTCATATAAGGGACAAGAGAAAAATATATGATTCATATCCTCCACGTCCAATCCACATTCACACTTGATGAGTGTTTATATTATTTAAACTTGTATTTATTATTTTCTTATTAATTATTAGTTAAATTACAAAAAGTTACATCACGACCGTTTCCCTTTCGCGGTAGTCACAAACTCACAAAGCACGGATTGACATTTAACCAACTTTACTATGACCTATCATGGCAAGTGGAATGCTTGTCGATGTCCTTAGCATACCAGACTTGAGAAATTAAATATATTTGTGTCCCGACGAGGAATCCAACCTGTAACCTCTGCGTCTAAGGCTGAGTTGCACCAATATGAAGTCTCTCTCTAATTGTTAAGATTAATGTATATATATATATTTTTTATGTATATATATATAATATATATTTTATGTATGTACAATCAAACAACAATGTACAACAAAAAATTTTTTTACTTTAACCGCTACATCACAGAAACTTTTTTTATAAAATTGTATTCTTGTTTATTTACACAGATAAATCGCGAAGCTGTTTTTATGTAAATTCTGTAATGTAATAAATTGATAGGTTAAATTTACCAGTATAATTTCATTTTTTTAGAGCATATAAAATAAAAAAATTAAAAATATTGTGACCAAAGCAGTCAGTTTTAGAAAGTCCTGCGCGCCATTTTGTGTGGACATGTCAAGTGCAAATTTTGTTTTGTAAATTAATTTACTGTGGATATTATTGGTCAAATGTAGTGTTGTTTTGTTTAATAATGTGAATAATTATGGAAAACGATAAATTGGACTTTAAATATGGGGCACAAGTTGCAGTTTATTTTTTGCGGTTTTCCCGCGCTGTCAACTCTCATATTTTACCCGGACGTGTTTGAGCTATGGTGCCGCGAGTGACTCCAAGAAAAACATCAAATTCTGCAGCATCTGGAATTTGATGATGATCTCATTAACTCATAAAAAAGAAAGATATATTACGTGAGACTTGGCTGTATGGGCTAGACCCTTTGCCTTCCCTATCACCTCATTCATCATCAGCAGTCAGTTTTAGCTATATGTAAAAAAAAAATATGAAACAGGATTTAATTTTGAAAAAAAAAACAAATCTTTAACCGGAAATTAATAAAGAAAAGCAGAAAGTAAATATAGATTACCTAATTAAGCGGTTTAGCGTGACGTTCGGATAACGAATGGACAGGTTCGGAGCTCGGTACAATCACGACCAACTCGTTAATGGGTAGTACAAACAGACACGACTTCCTCTCTCTATTCCACGAAATTGTTATTTACGTAGTCGATATCATAATTGTATACCTTCATAATCTTGTAAGACTAGTGCTGGTTTCTGAGGGAATCATATATTACATTTATATTCTGATGGAATATCTAAATAATAAAAGTTTATCTTTATTAATCCATTTTTATATATTGTCAAATTAATTTTACTTTTGGAGGATTTTTCACTATATATTATATTTTCACTATTAATTGTTCTACGACCCAAGGCCTATAAAACTTCGCTAAAAATTACATTATTATTAGATTTGTGTTAACACTGTGTAATGTTAGCGCCATACAATAGGAACCCATATATATATATTATTATTTTTTTACTGTATTTTTTACATCGAATAAATTATTATTATTCATCTAATGATTAAATAAACCAATTTATAAAATATAAAACAAAACCAGTAAGTCTTGTTTCAAATGGTGTTTTTTTTTAGTTTAGAACGAAAGAAGCTTAAAAAAAAAGCTTATTTGTCACAAAAAAACACAAGCAGTAAAAAATAATAATAATAATACAACAAACAAGATAGTGTGGTGACAAATAGGGAATCAGCTCAGCAATAAGCTGCAACACTCGGTGACAGCGCTGATTTTCAGCTGATCACTCAAAATTTTGACATTAACATTGTATTCCAATATTTATTGACAAGAACAATATTAAATATAAACTATATACAAATAAATATTGTAAATAAATATCTATTGACATAAGCATATTGTATGCCCATAATATGGGCATATTTGAATTTGAATGAATATACCTAAATATAAATAGCATAATAAATAAATATAAAACTACCAAAAATATTCTACAACGTATATAATAATGATTATTGTATCAAAATTAAAAAAGAAGCAATATTAATAAAAACTTGTCTTTCAAATAAATAATATACATAAAACTAATAAAATTTTATTCGTAGTTAATTATAGTACATTAAATATAAATTACCTAAATAATAAAATTAAAAATAAACTAAACTATAAATAAAAAAAGTCCTCTAGAGACGTCCCATCCGAGATAGTCCCAAGGAGACTGGCAACATTTCCCCTCTGTATAGCGAAGCTAATACGTTGGCAGAAATAATTACATAAAACTATAATGGCTATATAATTTGACTAACTTTTTAAATAAATAAATAATGTTTACAAATTATTATAACCTAGTTTTCTTGATTAGGCGAGCTGCTGCAATGATTGTTGAGATGTGAACAAATATATTTTAAGTTTGTTTTTAAAAGCCGTTTACAATATTAGTTCTCCTTGCAAGTAAAAATTGGGATTTGACATCATTGCAAATGGCACATACTTTCAATTAGAACAACAAATATGTAGGTGTTAGGCGGACAGATGGTGGTAATTTGCCTAGTATACCGGGGCGGGGAAGTATCAAGTACCAAGCTGATTTACCTGTACTTCTGCTTATGGCTTATTTACACGCATCATTTATCAACTTGTGCGTTATAAATGAACCATGGCTGAATAGGGTCAGAATTTATTGCGTTTAGTGTAGTAGTGCACTAGGTGGATGTGATGGAAGACCTGCCAAATGTAATACAGGCTGTTTACAATTTTAAAAGACTCTTATATATCCATGAATTCACCGTGCGGGTGCCAGATTTACTAGTAGTCTTTTGTCTCCAACTAGTGACCAAATAAGCCAGCTTTAGAAGTCCCTTTTTACGTTTTTTTTCTATGTAGTTCCAGCAAAATTGTTGCATCACTTACTGAAAGAATTGGGCCTAAGCAGGTCTGCCGTCAATACATTTATGGAACGAGCTTCCAAGACGGCATTAACGGAATCATACAGTATTTGGTTGGGTAGGGAGAGGAGTAGTATGGTGGATGGTGAGCTTATTATCGCACAATAAAATAAAAAAGAGAGGCCTCCTTTTCTTAAACCAGCCTATTGTCGGTCGCAAGCCCGAGACACCATTCTTCTCATCTCTTACCCACACACGATGGAACCGGCACCCGCACGGTCAATTCATGGAATGCTTAGATGTTTGTCTTTTTTTCTTCTTTTATGTTTTGTTTTTTTTCTACACCGTGGTTTGGCAATTAAGACTGAAGATTTAAACGCAGAGGTATGGGTTTGATTCCTGGTCAAGAATAAAAATATTTCATTTATTGTGACATCTCGAGTCTGGTACACTAGAGAGATCGACGAGCTTGTCACTTGTCATAATGGGCCTATAGTAATGCACGCCTTCCACTGCGAAAGGGTAATGAGCTGGAATTGGTTGAGCAAAATGGAGTAAAATTGCTTTCCACTTCTTTAAAACCATGGTTTTCTGCTGTGGTTTACTTCTTCAAAAACATCAACCTACACCTTACAAAGCTATAAAAAATCACTATTAAATGATCATCGGACTCTCATCGTGTTCTAATATAAAATGATTGATCATTGACCGACATAATATAAATAAACAAAAACGAATACTAATGCAAATTTCAACACAGATTCTAATACAAACATATCTTCACGCCAGATCCCTTGCGTGGTAGACAGAGACTCAATTGTCTCACCACTTGATACGATCACGACATACCTCTTTCGCTTTGTTGAAATTCATTAACCTCTTCATACATGCCCTTTTGTTATGAAGGCTTTTTAATGCACCTTCAGCCAGTTTTTTATTTATTTGATCGTGATATGTGAGTCTTTCGCCCACAACTTTCGCATTATATATCTGGTTAGTTGATCCCGCCCGAACCATCGTAGCATGCCTTTTCTTATTTTTGTCCCTATGCTTTCTTTTATACCTATCCTTTTTCGTATTTCGAAGTTACGTATGCGGTCCGACAAAGTGACGCCGCATATCCGACGCAACGATCTCATTTTTAGTGCATTAACCCTACTCTCATGCGTATTCTGACATATGTACGTCTCGCTTCCATACATCAGTGTTGGTACCAACATGACATTGTGTATGGCGAGCCGAGCTTTGTCACTGACATTTCGACTGCCGATCAGTGGCCCCAGGGCACCGTTAACCGCATTCACTCTTCTTTCAACTCCATCGTACTTCCCATCCGCGGTGAAAACACTGCCCAGATATATAATTTCATTTACTTGTTCTAGAGTTTCATCATTTTTATCGTCACGATTGTCACCCATGTTGTTTCAAACACAAGTACTTTGGTTATTCTCGCATTGAAACGGATTCCAATTTTTTGATATATCATTAATTCAATACATTGCTATTATGTATTGTTAAAATTTATTGTTTATGTCTATTGTATTAATCATCACATCACAACCTAGAACACAGAGTCCTAGACCTCCACTGTTGGAGATGGGCCTTCCAAAATTTCCAAAATATTTGGCCTAGATTCACCACGTGCTAGACGGGTTGGCGAGGATTTGATATCAATTTTTAATGACATTTCATTATCGATTCAACGAGTTTGTATTACGTTTGGAACCGACGGCTAAACGTGTTCTCCGGGGCTCGGGATCGGTGGTGTTGTAAATCTATGACATATGTACGTAAGCAAAGTGTATTTTGTATTGGTACATGCTGGGGTTCGAACTGACCTTTTTAGGATATTAGGGAAAGCGTTCTTAGAACCGAGCTGAAAATTAAATGAAATGAAACGAAATGAAATAAAACAAAACGAAAAGAAACAAAACTAAACGAAACGTAACTAAACGAAACGAAATTAAATGTAATATCGTTTATTAGTAATAAATACAGTACAGGGGTCACAAAACTTTAGTCTCTCTTTAATATATATATTTTACCTGCAAGCAGGCGTGCAAATCTATACGTACATTTTTTTTTATTCATTTCATTTCACTACAGCCCCTAGACCTCCACTGCTGGAGATGGGCCTTCCAAAACATATATCTGGAAAATTTGGCCTACACTCGCCACGCTGCCTGGCCAGACGGCTTGGCGAGGATATGATGTCAATTTTTAATGACAATTTATTAACGATTCCACAACTTGGTATTAGTGGAACCGGTACCGCCTTGAAGAGCACGATAAGCCGTCGTCTGCCCCGGTTCCACTAATACTAACTTGTGAAATCGGTTTAATACAATCTTTGTCTGAAATGAAAAAATGAAACTGCAGAAGCGTTGATTAAGAACGCGTGTTTGTTGCTAACCGACCCAATTTAGATTGCCTTGTTGTAAACACACCGGTACGTATCGCCAAATAATTTATGCAATTACACTCATATAGGTAGGTAGATTATTAAATTATTAGTTCTTACGTAAGGTACGTCTGAGTGTATTCTATGGTGTCATCATTCATTTAATTAGGTTCAGAATGTCATCATCTTAATTTCCCGTAATATTATTATTATTTTCTTCATTGGTTGGAATCTACCACAAACAAATATTGACGTCAGACGGATCGTCATTAAGGCGAGTGTTTTGTTTTTTTTAAATCCCTATTAAAAGATTCAGTCATGTCAACTGACGAAATGGTTTCTGAGCCATAGATTTTATAGTGTAAAAGAGTATCCTGAGAACAAATCAGGTTAATTTCTATTGTTTTTTGTTTGTTAATGTAGCTGTGATTATGATATTAGTATGTACAACACCACCGTTCCCGTGCCTCGGAGAGCACGTTAAGCACGTTAAGCCGTCCGGGACGGTTCCACTAATGCCAACTTATGGAATCGTTAATAAATTGTCATAAAAAAGACATTATATCCTCGCCAAGCTGTCTGGCCAGCGTGGCGAGTGTAGGCCAAACTCTCCAGTTCTGGAAGGCCCATCTCCAGGTCTAGGACGCTGTGTTCTAGGGGCTGTAATTAATGAATTTACTCTTCAATATCTATATACAATAGTCAACTGTTGGTTTTCCAAAATGATAATGAAATTTTATATATATATATAGTACATTAAAAAGCTTTCGTAACAAAAGGGCATGTAAGAAGAGGATGATGAACGAAGCGAAAGAGGTATGTCGTGATCGTGTCAAGTGGCGCTCAATTGTCTCTGCCTACCCCGCAAGGGATCTGGCGTAAAGATATGTATGTATGTATGATAATGAACTAAATAAATAAAAATAATACTTAATATATTTATAATAAACATACATATACTTACTCCTCCTTGCGTCGTTCTCCTCACTGCTAAGGGTCGTGACCCCCTCCATGGATCACTTTGTTCCGGACGATGCTGCGCCACTTGTCTGTTTACGACTGCATCGTGCGTGCATTTAGGTTATTATTGCATTAGGGAGGTGCGAATCTGTTCAGACCGTATGGGGCTTCGTTCACGCGGTCTTTTGCCTTCATACAAATACTAATAGATAAAATAAAACTATTTTTGTGTAAATTAAAATATCTTTTAGTGTAAATAAAAAAAAAACAACTATTATTATTTATTCAGGCTCTAGCTCTTAGTACGTTTAGTCTAAACCCACCTTGACGACGCGTGTGTAATACATTAGCAGTAGGCAATTAGCACGATTCATCTATAACTTGTTTGTTTACTTCTATCATATTTAGGCTGGGTTGTACCAAAACGATGTAACCAGCTGACGGCTGACCTTCAAAATAAAACTGATACATTCGACGCTATTTTTAACTTTAATAGTTACTTTTACAGGAACTTCAATGTTGATTTGCTTTTTGTTGTCATGATATAAATTGTAAAATTGTTTTTTTAAATGACCGTCATATAAATTAAAACCTAATAAGTAGTCATCATAAGTTCTTAATAGTAAAAAAGACATAAATAGCTTAGCGTTTTTATTATCAAGCACTGTGACTTCATAGTTATTTTTTTTATTTTACAACAGTCGTTTTATAATTTTTCATAACAGACTAGCTAGGTTAATTATTAAATACCTTTCATGTCAACTGTAACTTGCTAAAAGTACTTAATAAGCTTTTAGTGTAGTTTCTAACCACCACAAAAGAGATAACGGCAGTGAATATACATTTATTCAAGCATTGCAATATCTAGAAATCTGATGTGAAACTTGTATTGGTTATTTTCGCAACTTTTGCCATGTCCGATATGGTCTAGTGGCTAGGATACCTGGCTCTCACCCAGGAGGCTCGGGTTCGATTCCCGGTATCGGAAAAATATTTTTTGTTTTTTTTTTTTACATTTTATTCGCTACACTAAAATTTATTAAACTATATTTATTATAACAATTATTTTTAATATTTATTTCTATATATAATAAATGCAACAAATGGACCCATCGCGATTTTAGTATTTGCTAAATGTAAATTCGCTTCTTTAACCAATGTTTCTGAATAAGGTATTACGGTCGTAAAATATTGTTTGACGGCATTAACGGAATCATACAGTATTTGGTTGGGTAGGGAGAGAAGTAGAATGGTGGATGGTGAGCGTATTATCGCGCAATAGGAAAAAAGGAGGCCTCCTTTTCTTAAACCAGCCAATTGTCGACACCATTCTTCTCATCTCTTACCCACACACGATGGACCCGGCACCCGCACGGTGAATCCATGGAATGCTTAGAAATTTGTCTTCTTCTTTTAGAGGGTGCTACCACTATGTCGGCCTAATGGTTTTGTTTTATAGCGCATTTGAAGTTGTAGCGAGTGTAGGCCAAATTCTCCAGAAAATTTTGGATAAGTGAAGGCTAAGGACTCTTCGTTCTAGGGGCTGTGATGATGATCCAGTATTAGTTTTGACGAAGGATTACCTAGATTTAAGTTATATTTTTGTGAAATAATATTTTTTTATTCTTTATTCTATTGTAATACAGAGTGCGTTGTTTTTTGTGGCACGCTTTCTCGTCAGCTATTTCCTACGTTCACGTTTTATTATCTTATGATTTATGTAGTTAGGTACATTTTTTTAAAACGTATAACTTTGTTTTTTCCAGAAAATTCAGCGCATTGGTAAACAAAAGAGTTTTAATTTATGTTAAGTCATGTATATTTGAAAGTCGTGGAAACGTTGCGTTCTTGTCACACAATACATTAATATTATGTATGTGTATAATTTACTCTGAGGCACTGGCCTAGATATTTATTTTAATTACGAAGCATGTAGTTCGCATAGTAACTAGAAATTTTAGTATTTTTGCAACCAGGCAAAAGAAGTTGATGGTGGCTCGGTTCATATTCAAATTAAAAATTATTTATTTGTTCGACACACAGGTTATGTTGTTTGACTAAATAACAAATTTGCATCTAAGTGCTCTGCTTTTAAAGCATACAAATATTATTATTATTAATAGTAGTTTATGAAACTGTTGCATAATAAGGGGTATTATACACGAGTGGGCGTGTAGGCGAGGTTTTTAATAGTATCACACGAGTGTTTTAATACCTAGTTATGTGCAGTTTCATACACTAATTTATCTACTCTCATACATTGGGATTGAACCTACTAAATAAAAGATAAAAGTTAAAAGAGTAAGAATTTTAAGCAAGAATAAAAAAAATCACACGAAATGCTATACAACAAAACTTATTGAATGGCGCAATTTTTTTTTTTTAAATAACCATTGTACAGAATACACACACTAAATTTACAACACCACCGTTCCCGTGCCTCAGACAGAACGTTAAGCCGTCGGTCCGGGTTCCACTAATACCGACTTGTGGAATCGTTAATAAATCATTAAAAATTGAAATTAGATCTTTGTCAACACGTCATGCCAACAACTTAGCGACTTTAGGCCAAATTCTACAGATATATGTAGATATATCTCCAACAGTGGAGGTCCAGGACCCTGTGTTCTAGGTGCTGTAATAATTAGAAAAAATTAAATAATGGCAGCTCAAAAAAAAGGATATTATAATTTTATTTTGACTGGTGGTGGACTGTCTGTATGTATATGTCTAAGGTACATAAAGAACAAAGAAAAGGAATATAAAATTACAAAACAAATTGAAGTTACAGGCAACGGTGATTTCCGCACTTCTCGTCTTGTTCTATCTTATTAAAGTGACTACAAGTGTACAATTTAGGGAAAGATCAACTTACGTGTAAAGTCGCGGGTAAACAGATAGGCGGCAATTTACCTGCGATTATATGCCATTACAAACAAGACGGATGCGGTGCGGTTGAGAAACGGTCACTGATAGGGGGATAGGGTAAACCCTATTATTTGTACTTGGTTACGTAAGTTTGATTAGATTTGTTGAGTAGTTCGTTGGGAACGAGAGCCATTTTCAAAATCGATTACTTAAAGTTTAAATAACTGGGAATGTGTAAAAGAGTACAGCAATCACTGTACAGTGGTGTTGCCAGCGGCATATGATTTTTATTTTTATTTAATTAAGTATTTTTTATAATATATATAATAAATAACAATATTTCTTATTAAAATACTTTATTGTACTTTACTTTAAAGTATGTACAAAGGCGAACATAAAGCCATTTCGGCTTTTTCTACTAGCTGACCTTTGGGAGAGTTAGACAGTAAAAATTTGCATGTATAATAATTTATTATTTCAAATACTAAAGTCTCAATCAACCAACAATTATTTGAAGCCTTAAATCTTAAAGGAGTGGTGAATTACCGTCCCTTATAGAACTATTTAGATACTCCACACTGAGAAATTCGATTTAATGAAAAATCGGACGTATTTACGTCGATGAAATTGTTCTTTGCGAATACAACGACGTTAAACTAACTCGTATCTTTACTTTCACATAAAATGTTGCCAGTTTCCTTGGGACTATCTCTGGATGTCTCTAGAGGGCATTTTTATTTATATATTTAGTATAAATGTTTAGGATTTATATTTAATGTTTTTTTTTCTTTTTTTTTTATATACTTTTAGTTTATATTAATTACATTATTTTTTTACACGATATTATCCGACTGCTTTCTATTTTTATCAAAACAAAACGCTGAGAACGAAATGTAGTTTCAGAAACGGTTCTCTTTGCAGCTGGTTTTAAGATGAAACATATACTGATGGAAACTGTTATAAAATATAAGTTTTTTTTAGTAAAATGATTGCGGGCGTAAATTAGAATACGAGAGAAAACGGATAAAACTGTTAACCTAATAGTTCGTTAGATGGATTAGTTTATATGTCATTTATTAACAAATATTATAACAAGGAGTTTATATTTACTGCATAAGAAGCAACATATTTAATAATTGAACTATTTTGCAAACGAAAAGAGAAAGAGTTGCGATAAGTACGACTAAATAGGACAGAGTTCGCGCAACGAAGACTGTTTTAGTCCAAATATAAAAACGGTTCTATCGTCGCAATAAAATGTTCGTCTTTGAAACTCCCACCACTACTGTGAGTTGAGGAAGAAATGCTTTCTGAGAACTTATCAATAAATATGTAATTCCGGTCCGTTATTGCCCTCCGTGGTTCTGCACCAATGAAGGGAGCAGCGATGCATGCTACACCTGCCAGCTCGGCTGTGACTTCTAGTACCCCCTATTTATAGCTTAAGAATTGCTCCAATCGACGACAACTTTATATTATCAACATACTTTATCGGCTGTCCATACTTGCATACTAGTATTACTTATAAATATATATAAACTGCCCCCGTGGTGTAGCGGTCAAATTTGTGGATTTAGTCTGAAACCCAGTACCTCTGCGTCAAAATCTACGATGTATACCGCTAAATCAGTCTATGATATACGTAAGGTAGGTAGGTACTTTTATTTAATAGAAAATAATATATATATATATACGGTAAAATAAACATTAATTGTTAATTCCCACGCCCATCGGCGTGATCTGTGGATTACCGCTTTGAACTTTTTTATAACACGTGCTTTTCAAATTCAGTATTGTCTTTGTCATAAGATGTAATCTTACATTTGTCGCACGCTGAAGATGTGGAATGCTTTCTCAGCCAGTGTGTTTCCCTATTCCTATAACCTGGAGTCCTTCAAGCGTAAAAAAGCTTCTTGTTAGTCCGGCATAGTAGTAGATAATGTCTGTCGCTAGTGGCTGGCGTCAGTTGCTACCATTCAGGTGGGCGCAATGTCACATGTCAAGCCAAGTATTTTTTTTTAAATTTGCTAAACACTGCTTTTGACGTCAGTTCCTCTTCACTATTTCATTACATGTCCTAGACCTCCACTGTTGGAGGTGGGGCCATCCAAAACATTTATCTGTTTGATGTCAATTTTACGATTCCACAAATTGGTATAATCGACGGCTCTCCGAGGCACGGGAACGGTGGTATTATAAACCTATGACAAATGTACGTAACAAAAATGTATTTGTCATTGGTCTCGAAATGACCTTTTTTGGGATTTTTAAGGAAAGACTACAACCGAGCCACCACGGCTTCTCATATTATCGGTAAATTATTTCTTACGCAGCGTCTACCTCAACATTTAAAAAAAAAACACGTTTGATGTTGGAATGTTATCAGAAATTGCCTTATCGGTCACTATCACCTGATTATTGACGTATGCATGCATATAGGTTACAAAGATTAAATTAAAATAAATATTGTCTTGTTTACATTAACCTACGTATAACAAGATAGGACGAGAAGCTAAACGGTATGAGAATTGAAACTGTACCAATCGGTACAGAATGAATTAGTCATGACAGTCATTGCCAGTTCGACATGCATTTTTTAATTGATTATTTTGTTTTTACACGGATAATATGCCGACGTGCATGCTACGAAAGTGTAAAACACGTTATTCTTTAACAAGAAAACCTCGTGTCAGTTTATTTTAGTCAGTATTCTAATTAAAATACACGGAACATTCTAGAAGTTTACAATACCAAGCCATTAGAAAAAAGTTCCTTTACTTGATCATAGATGGCGCTATTACAGTTGCACACAATTAAAATCCTAAAATCACTAACCATAAGGTTGACATTGGCGCCATACTAAAATTCTTTTATTCAACAATTAGCACTTTTTGAAACTACATATTATTTTTACAAACTAAATATTTTATTCGAAGTAATATACAAACAGTATAAAAAAATACAATATTAAATAATTAAAAAGAAAACCTAACATAAAATAAATTATACTACAAATAAAACTAAAATTATAACCGTCCGATGCGCGGAGTGTGCCGGGGACACGGCGAGGCTGACCCTTTGAGCAAAATATTCTCTACTTAAAGGGTCACACGTCGCCAAGCGGAGTTTTTCCCCAAGCTCACGAGAGAACGCCAGAGCCTCCTCTGACCACGTTTGCATCGTTTCGACTGCTAATGGGATGAAGTAGTGAATAATCATGATTTCCGCGTACTTGTTGCGTTTAAGGCGCGACCCGGGTTTTTATGGCTTTCTTTCTATTATATTTTAAAACATATTAGGTACATACAATAAAACAAGACACAACAACAAAACAATAATAAATTAAAACAAAAACATATTTAAATAAAATATTAAAAACAATGATACTAGGAACTAAATACATATATGACATTATTAAATAATAAATATTAATATTAAAAATTAAAAAACAGTGTAGGTATTCATTTATTATTTTAAAAACTATTAAACATACACGTGTAATTGTCAAAAGAGCTAAAATTTGGATAAATATATTAGTTTATGCATATTACGTACATATTAATGTGTTTTTCCAAGTCGGAAAAAATATTAAAGAGGTATTCTAAATTTCTAAACCAATAATTATTATTTTATCTATTGTAGTTATCCATAGTAACATTTTATCGCTGTCCAGGAACGCATTCTCTCAGCAGCAACCAACAATCCTATTAAAGGTACAGGTCGCGCAGCAAAAGTACTACACACTATTGCCAAGTTATTATACGCAGTAGACTGTGAAAACCACTACCAACGAATTAAATTGAGAACAGCCTGTTTATGATAACAAAAGCAAACCACCGTGTTTGCTAACTCTTTCTTGGCAATAGAGTCATGCGCGCTAGAGGGAGACGAATCTAGTTATCACGACGGCTTTATTAGAACAAACAGTGTATGCACGTTTCACACATAATTAATTTGTCAATGTGTTGTTGTGTTCATCTTTTATGGCGCGACCTGTAGATACCCCAATGTGTCTTTAACCATTCACGATCGTTTTCAATATTCATTGCGAAAGCACCGAGTAGTTATATTAATATTTCTGCGTAAAGTTAGTTGTTAATACAATTATGCAGCCCCTTTGTAAATTGATAACCCGTCACTGCACAGCGAGGGTCGTAAATGACCACTTTATTAAATTTCACGAGATATTGCAATTTATTTTTAAACATAACATCCATGCACTATTGGCCCGAGGCTATGCACGATCCGTAATCATGTAAATGCTTTTAATAAAAACAAGAGTGAAAAATGGTAAGTACGATGTTCGTGGAAGGTATATTTATTGCGGGTCTTCATGACACTTGCCCATTATAGGCTAGTGAGAGACATGTATAACTAAATTACTGTGCGACTATAAATAAATGAAAAAAAAAAAAGTATAAATGCAGCATAATTAGTTAGATGTTGTCGTTTTGAATTTTTTAAATTAAAATTTATTTAATATTTTACTGACTGTGCTACTACATGTTTTAAACAAATATTCGTAAGTAAATTGTGTAATTTAAGCAAATAATATGATGTCAGAGCAATTATATTTCACAATCGTTAAAATGTCACGTACACATACTAATATTTTTTTAGCTAGATATAGCGCTACATGGTGTAACATATACAACACATATTATCATATCCAAAGCATGACCAATTTGTTAACTATTACTATAAAGCGCTAGTGTTGCCCAAGCAAGAACAAGACCAGAAGTTGGCTAGTCTTGATCTTGGTCTTGCATCAGAACAGCTGGTCTCAGTCTTGGTCTTGCATCAGAACAGCTGGTCTCAGTCTTGGTCTTGCATCAGAACAGCTGGTCTCAGTCTTGGTCTTGCATCAAAACAGCTGGTCTCAGTCTTGGTCTTGCATCAGAACAGCTGGTCTCAGTCTTGGTCTTGCATCAAAACAGCTGGTCTCAGTCTTGGTCTTGCATCAGAACAGCTGGTCTCAGTCTTGGTCTTGCATCAAAACAGCTGGTCTCAGTCTTGGTCTTGCATCAGAACAGCTGGTCTCAGTCTTGGTCTTGCATCAGAACAGCTGGTCTCAGTCTTGGTCTTGCATCAGAACAGCTGGTCTCAGTCTTGGTCTTGCATCAGAACAGCTGGTCTCAGTCTTGGTCTTGCATCAAAACAGCTGGTCTCAGTCTTGGTCTTGCATCAGAACAGCTGGTCTCAGTCTTGGTCTTGCATCAAAACAGCTGGTCTCAGTCTTGGTCTTGCATCAGAACAGCTGGTCTCAGTCTTGGTCTTGCATCAGAACAGCTGGTCTCAGTCTTGGCCTTGCATCAGAACAGCTGGTCTTAGTCTTGGTCTTGCACTCTTGATCTTGGTCTGAATGAAACATACATATTTGTTTTTAATTGTATTCGTGACAATTTAGTGTCTGTCCGCAAACTTCTATCTCAAGAACTACTGGTCTGATTTACTTGAAATTTGGAATGGTTATTGACCAACAATGTATCCAAAAATATATACAAAGATTGTAACAAAAACCTTATATACTCGTATAACGCTTTACATGATGTTTTATTCATCAATACGAACAAATTTGTCAGAGCGAAAAAATATATATAAAAATAGTTTATTACACATCAAAACAATTTTGGAGATATTTAAAAAAAACATACACGAAGCAGTTAGTTACTATTTAATATTTGATTATAGCAAAATTAGGAAAAGAAAAGTCTGAGCAAGTCTTGCGAGACAAATCAAAAATCAAATTAATTTATTTCCGTATGGTTAGTACATAACACTTGGCTATTGTCAATACATACAAGCTAAGCAATAAAAACAAATGAAAAATATGACCATTGACCATCGCTGGACCGAACCCAACATCAATACAATAATTATAACTAAAACTTTGCCATAAACGAGGAATTTGTTTTTACTTACAGCTAGATACTAATATTAAATTCGTGGCTGTAAAAAGGCCGTGTCAGCTTACAATCTAATAATATTAATTATTATGTCCATAAATATAAATATGAATTCTTGGCTGTAAAAAGGCCATGTCAGCTTACAATCTAATAATAATAATAATTATGTCCTTAAATATAAATATAAATTCTTGGCTGTAAAAAGGCCATGTCAGCTTACAATCTAATAATATTAATTATTATGTCCATAAATATAAATATGAATTCTTGGCTGTAAAAAGGCCATGTCAGCTTACAATCTAATAATAATAATAATTATGTCCATAAATATAAATATAAATTCTTGGCTGTAAAAAGGCCATGTCAGCTTACAATCTAATAATAATAATATTTATGTCCATAAATATAAATATGAATTCTTGGCTGTAAAAAGGCCATGTCAGCTTACAATCTAATAATAATAATAATTATGTCCATAAATATAGATATTAATTCTTGGCTGTAAAAAGGCCATATCAGCTTACAATCTAATAATAATTATTATTATGTCCATAAATATAAATATGAATTCTTGGCTGTAAAAAGGCCGTGTCAGCTTACAATCTAATAATAACAATTATTATGTCCATAAATATAAATATGAATTCTTAGCTGTAAAAAGGCCATGTCAGCAAGACTAGGGTTAGCAACAAAGCAAGAACAAGATTAAGACTGCAAGACCAAGACCAAGATTGGGCAACACTATAAAGCTCCAACACTTTAAAAATAAGATTTAAAGTTCTCAATTTGCATATGGAATTATCTATACTTATACATCGATAGGAACTGCAAGTAAGGGTGGCCACACACCGTGAAACCCTCATCTTAATGTAAGCATAACAAATATAGAGGGCCAATTTCCAATTAAAATCACAGTAGGAGGTCCGCCAGAGGGCAGTGTGACAGAAAAATAGATCGTCGAGACCAAAAACAACTATGAGTGCTTAATGAAGGGTTTTTGAAGGGAGATCGAACGAGACGTAAAAGAGAGATGGAAAAGTAATTAGTAAGTGACTTGTAGCTTTGTAGTTGGTAGTTGTTAAAGCGACGTTAAAGGTGCATTTCCACCGGCAATTATTTATAAGACATAAATAAATTATCTTTACAAGACTACACAAAAACAAAGGAGACTGTCAGGTAGTGGGATGCGTCTATGAAGCCAACGATTTTTTAGAATTATGGGAATAAAGGTTAAATATAATATTAATATGGAACGTCATTTGAATTGTTTCGTCGGCCGGTTAATCGTCAAAAACATCGTGAAGTTCGATAGAAGAACATACAGGTATATACGAAGTTTCAGATATCATATCATATATGTTTTAGTCACAGATTAGAAACTCACAATTTAAATCGATATAAAAGTGTATAAAAAATATTTTGATTTTATTTTCCCCTCGGTCCATCCAAATGGGGTTATTTTTTTATTTTTTATTTAATTACGTCATTATCGTCTTCATCAAAGGCCCTAGACCACAGAGTTCTAGACCTACACCGTCGGAGAAATTCCAGAAATTTATATTTCTTTCCACAAGTTGGATAGACCAGTTTATAGACATTAAGTTGTAGTCTTAGTCGTCTTTTGGAATAATTTAACGATATATTTTTTTTTATAAAAATCCTTCGTACATCTAATTTCTAAAATTTGGTTCAGACGCAAGTTCAGCTTCATTACTGCCATATAATTATTGTCAATCATCTTTATCTACACGCTGTTTTAGATGGTAAAAATTTACGTACATATATAAATTGTTATAAACGAAACCATCCTATTAAAACTACACTGTATTAATAATTACTTTTGAGACGTCATTTACTCTCAGAAAGGATTATTCGCTTGTGTGGTCGTCGCTCGTCTCGTCTGTTCCATCGTAGCCGGTGGACTAAACCTTGCAGATCGTAATCTTTGGACTGCCTCTTCAATACACTGTAATTACTACGTTCATTATCGGTAAACTATCGACTCCTTTTAAATATTATTGTGTTTTTATTAGGTATAAAAAATATAATATTTCAATATAAGGTAATTTTTCTGTATAGCTTTTGAAGCTTAATTACCTATACCTAAATATAAAGTTTTTTGTGTTGATCCTTTTCTATCTATGTTATTTATGCTATGTGTTTTCTATCTATTGGATTATTTATAATATTTATTCGGTTGTAAGAACGCTTTCCTTTAAATCCTACAAAGGTCGGTTCAAACCCCCCTCCGGCATTTACAACACCACCGTTCCCGTGCCTCGGGGAGCATGTTAAGCCGTCAGTCCCGGTTCCAGTAATACCAACTTGTGGAATCGTTAATAAATTCACATTAGGTCCTCGCCAACCTGTCTGGCCAGCGTGGCGAGTGTAGGCCAAACTCTCCAGATATATGTTCTGGAAGGCCCATCTCCAACAGTGAAGGGTCTAGGACGCTGTGTTCTAGGGGCTGTAATGAATGAATGAAAAAACATTTAAAATAGGTAATTTAGAGTTTTGCCTATTTCTCTAAAGTAATCATCACGACTGTATCCCTTTCGGGGTAGTCAGAAACGATACTTTTTTAAAGCGGGTTAAAATTTAGCCAACTTTACTATAGACTCATCATGACAAGTGGCAAGCTCGTCAATATCTCTAGCGTACTAAACTCGAAATATTTCACAAATATTTTTAATGAATTATTGTGTCCCTACCAGGAATCGAACCCGATACCTCTGCTTCTAAATCCATGGACTTAATCGCCAGACTACAGAGGCATATTTGTCTATTTTATATATTATTTTTTTGTACCACCATTAAATGTATATGATGACGTGCGAAGTAACAAGTTAGTAGGTAGGTTTTTTTCAATTCGATATGTAAATTTTAGTTTGAGAAACCAACAGCAAAGAACTGCTGAGTCCTGTTTATTTGGTTTGGTATAATATACATATATACTCATTGTAAAGGTGATATTCGAAGTAAATTAATATAATTTAAAATCTACCTAAATAATAAAATAAAAAATAAACTAAACTATAAATAAAAATGTCCTCTAGAGACGTCCCATCCGAGATAGTCCCAAGGAGACTGGCTACAATACCCCTCTGTATAGCGACGCTAATACGTTGGCAGAAATAAAAACCAGCCTTTCTGTCTCCAGACCCTTCCGTTAGCCACTTTGACAACTCCTTGGCCAAGCGCCTCGCTGAAGGTCCCCTGGGCCCTACGTCTCGACCCCAAACGGCGCAAATTCGTAACCGGTACATAAGATTGGGGTATTTGCGCAATTTGAGGTTTTCCGCAGAAAAGGCCGCTCTCCCCGCGCCTGTTGTGGTCGCCTGGGTGTGAGATGGAGCTAGAGTGTCTACACACGTCGCATCACACACCAGAGACTTGCCAAGTTTTGACGGCCCAACAGTCATTCCGTCGGGTCTCTTGCCATCGCTGCGCGCAATCCCAGAGGGTTTTGAGATTGCGGGTACACCAGGAGTGACAAGAACTCTTCGGATGATGTCGTTGAGAGCCGCGTGACGAGGAATGCGGCCGTATTACTAATTTGTAATACAATATACTAAATTATTATTTATATTGATTTTTTATACCTGTATTTTTTACAATTTCCCGGCCTACGAAAATAACATTAAATATCGCCAATATTTCTCCTCTTTGGTAGAAATAATTGCCAACCTTCCTGGTTCCAGATTTCTCCGTCAGCCGTTTAGCCAGGCGTTTGGCTAAGGGTTCTATCGCATCGTCTCGTCCCCTAAACCTTTGCAACCTCTACCGAGATTGGCATATTTGCGCAGCTTGAAGTCCTCGGCAGAAACCGCCGCACTCCCCGCGTTGGACGAGGTTGCCTGTATGTGAGATGGGGGGAGACATTAGTCTCATCCCACACCAGAGACCTGCCAGTTTTTCACAGCCCAACGGTCGTGGCGTCGGATCTCTTGCCATCACGCTGCACAATCCCAGAGGGTTCTAAGATCGCAGATACTCCAACAGTACATTGTCATTTGTTGAGAGCCGAGTGACGATGAATGCGGCCGGCACTTCTGGCACAAAAAAGCCCGTGGTGTCAGAGATGATCCACTGGTTGTCCACACCGACACTTGTGTGGGTGGATAGTCCGGGCTCCAAGGCGAAGGTCACTGCCATGCTCAATGTCTGTATTAGACCTAAAATTGATTGTAACTTTTCACAAGCTCTTCAGTAGTATAGACGTAAACAAACAGACAAAGTACCGTAATATCTAGGAAATTTTTCATATAGGCAATACTCGTACAAAATTACCAGTATCGTTTAATGCCGGTTATGCATTTTCAACGAGTAACAACTGACATTTGGTAAAGTGAGAAATCATGGGCATGCAAACACAATATAAGATATTTCTTAACTTAGGACATATATTATGTATACCATTACACACTATAAACATATATTATTATATACCAAATACACAAATGGAGAAAGCTATGCATGGTATTTCTCTGATGGATGAAGTCCGAAACGAGGAAATACGTCGGAGAATCAAAGTTACCGATATAGCCTTCAAACATTATTAAGCTGAAGTACATGTCTGTTGTAGAACCGATGAACGATGGGAGGTTCTAGAGAGGAGACCACGTACGGGATGACGCAGAGTGGGTCGACGCCCCGTTAGATGGAAGGATGACCTTTTTGAAGGTTGCTGGTGGGAGTTGGATGAGGGTGGCAGGAGATCGTGTGAAGTGTCGAGCCTTCGGGGAGGCCAATATCCAGCAGTGGAGAGACACAGGCTGATGATGATGAAAATAATGAAATACACAAAAATATATTATGCCATAAATCCATATTAGTATCTTGATGCAGCTAACACCTGTTTTTTTATTTTTTATTATTATTGAACAAAAATATGGTAAATAGACGTTTAAAAATATTGGCCTACGGCGCTTGTCTAATGGCCAGCGTGATTCACTAGCTGATCCTTTGGGCACCATCCCTCATTCAACGTGGACAAAACGAAATAATTATATTGATTTATATATATACCTATATAGGACAGACGAAATATGGTAAAAATAAAAATGAGCGTGAAGTTTATATTTTTTTAAAAATAATTATTGCAGGTTTAATGACCTGGCTTATCCACACTACTTATCGTGTACGAGTATTATAGACAAAGAAAAGTAAATTTTACTAAAATTTCCTCGAATCATCTTTGGTAGATACCTAGGTAGTATAAAGCGATTTGAATTGCTTGGCTGCTTTTTTACTAAATAGCGCTTTCAAGCTAATGGAACATTTAAATGCATGGTCTAGCTAGCCGACCCGTGATGATGTATATCCCCAAGGTAAATCGCGTAGAGATTAAAAGCGCTATCGTAGCTTAGTAAAGATCACAAAATAAAGACTGCACTATAAAAAAATGTACAGTCAGCAAAAAGTATGCTGGACCACCTAAAGGCAAGGCATCGTTATAATTCGTCGCATCCTTCTATTTTTTTTAAATGTAAACTTAATACCTAACTTTTCCTTACCTTTTAGGCTTCCACTTTTTAAAGACGCCGAACATGTCTTCAAATTATTATTGAAATCAACTATTTATTCACAACTTTATCACAATTATTATCTATTACCCGCACGACCGATAAAAATATCGTAATAAAATAATTGACACAAACAATTGAATTCCTAACACTAGGCAACTATAAATAAAACTGAAGCACTGAAAGTCAAGGCGTTTTAAAATTTACTTCAACACAAAGCTAGACTCAACACAAATCTAGAAAATCGATTACTCGGAGAAACCTGAGCACAGCACTGAAAACGAAAAAGTAGGTACATCGCATCTCAAATGAAACGCGTTTTATTTAACAAATTAAAGTTTTACATAAACAAATGATAAATAGCAGAATAATGCGCCGTTTGAAACGCGACCAATGTTTACCCGCGCAAAGTTAGACTGGGCTATTGTGTCATCTGGTTGTCAGGTCGTCCGATTGGTCGGGCGATGAGTCGCAGGTGCAATCAGCTGTCGGCTTGTTTTGAGTTTCAGTGCCATCTAGTGGTGACCTCTAACAGCTTCTGCGCAGAGCTTTTATCAGGTGTTTTGCGGACGGTTCAATAAAATAACTGCAGAGAAACTGGAACGTAGATCTCTATACTTTATTTTACTCATTTATGGATGACGTCAGTGCTTGGAGTTCACAAATACATTAATATTTAATTTATTTGTGATATTTATCGAGTATGGTACGCTGGAGACATCGACGAGGTTGCCACTTGTCATGATTGGCCTATAGTAAAGTTTGGCTAATTGTGAATCCGCTTTTTTATAAGCGTGGTTTCTGACCACCCCGAAAGCGAAACGGTCGTGATGATACTTTTAAAATTTGCTAAAAACTGTATTTTAGACGTATTAATTTTGTGAGCGTATATCTTCAGTGTTTGTTCCGAGGTTTATAAGGATTTAGCCAAGTTTTATTGTGTGAATGCACTTAAAGTTTTACAGTGTGATTTTGTCGAAGCAAGATCTTTGTTTATCGATTGTTGAAAGTAAGAAAAAACAGAGGTTACCTACTGTCACTGGCTTTAAATACCTATCGGGTTCTATGTGACATCCATTGATGTTTGAAAATGGCTTTGTTATAACAGCTGGTCCAAATAAGACCATTACAAAACCACAATGTAAGTACAGTCATCTACAGAACACATCAGTAAACTCTATTTCAAAGTCCTAAGGTTTATTTTGTTAGAAAAAAATGCCGCTCTCGTCTAATAGCGAACATATTTTAAATAAAATTTTGAATAGAATTCTTTAATAAGAATTTCGAATAACACTTGTTTAAACACGAGTACTCGTATGTATTAGTTAGAATAGGTATGTATTTGTCTATGAAGTTATGGAATTTATAGAATGTGGTTGCGTTAAAAAACGTAAAATTGTAACGATTAAAGTTAAAAATGGCGTCGGATGTACTTACCATCTGATTAGCGTTACAGACTTTTCTTTAAAGTTTTATTTTAAATTCTAAATAATTAAAACTACTTAAAAGTAAAAATTAAAATAAATATAAACTAATCCTAATAAATAAATAACTAAAAGTAGAAAATGTCCTCTAGAGACGACCCTTCAGGGATAGTCCCAAGAAGACTGGCAACATTTCCCCTTTCTTTGTATAGCGAGGCTAAAAACTTGTAAGAAATAATAATTTCGTGTTTCCGGACTTTTTTGTTAGCCGTTTGAACAATTCCTTGGCTAGACGCTTGGCTAAGTGTCCCTATGGGCCCATCGTCTCGACCCCAAACGGCGCAAATGAGGTTGGCGTATTTGCACAGCTTAAGGTTCTCAGAAGGAACCGCGGCACTTCTCGCGCTTGACGTGGTCGCCTAGATGTGTGATAGGGCTAATGATAAACCTAATAAAAATAAACTATAAGTAAAAAATGTCCTCTAGAGACGAGGACATTATTTTTATTCTTAACTTATTTCAAAATGTCTGCAATTCTGCAAATTACATTTACTGTGTCGATTTGACTAACTAAAGTAGCGTTTATAATTCTGAGTTCATCAACCCTAGACGTATGAACTGATTGTAATCATTTGTGATAGTATATTGTAATTTAGGCGATACAAACAAGGCATCGGTGGTTCAGTGGTAGAATGCTCGCCTGCCACGCGGGCGGCCCGGGTTCGATTCCCGGCCGATGCAACCTTTTATGTTTTTCATGTTACTATAAATTTTGATTGACGAAAAATATTTTTTTGACAATTTACTAAAATATAGTTATTATATTTTTAAAAAATATGTTATTAATAAGAGCTGGTATTTGGATATTGCAGACGCCAACGTCCATACCACGTTGAATACACCGGTTCTCGTCCGATCACCGAAGTTAAGCAACGTCGGGCGTGGCGAGAAAGGTCTCCTGCTATCTTGCCGGGCGGTGTTTAGGAGCTAACCGGGGCTTAGGATTGATAGTTGTCGCTTGGTGATGTAACTTTGGCTGAGAGCTTGCACGAAAGGTGATTTTGGGTCGCCGACTCTCGGACTAAGTTTTTTTTTTTTTTGTTGTGCACTGCTGGTGACTGTGGTGTCGCTGTGTTGATTTGTTCATTTAATTCAATTATTTTTGTTTAGATTATACTGTTTTCACTGTAAGTACTTGCGATATTATTTTTTGTTGCTTTCTGTAGTTTATTGTTTCTGTCATGCCTGTATTCTTTATATTGTACTACTTAGTTTTTGTGTTTTAGTAAACGATGTTAGGTACCTACAATGCAATGCTGGTCTGTAAGTAACATGTTTACTAAACTATTAAGATACCTTTTAGATTGTATATTGTATAAGATTTTGTAAATATGTTGTTGACTTGCTTAATTAAATAAATAAATAACTAAAATAAGATGCGAACCAAAATTGCAAATACACGGTTTTCTTCAATCAGATCTAGTTTTTCGACTCAGCAAATGCCAACGTCCATACCACGTTGAATACACCGGTTCTCGTCCGATCACCGAAGTTAAGCAACGTCGGGCGTGGTCAGTACTTGGATGGGTGACCGCCTGGGAACACCACGTGCCGTTGGCTTTTTTGCATTTTTTGTACAATTTAGTTATTCTTTTATATTTAAGTTAGCTATTTTATTTTATTAGCTTTATTCTTTAACTTTTTTTTCTATGGCTTCCGTTTGAATTTGTTTATTTTAGTTTCATCATTTAGAAAAATGAAATCAAGAAAACATTGTAAACAATAATAATATGTAATGAAATACGAGTGTAAGTGCGGAGAAGCGGTCATCACAATCACCTATCCATCTTTCATGGCTTGAAGGCTTCCTACATTGGGACAGGCAGAATGGTTCTAATTGCGTATAAACAAATACACGATGCAGCAATTTTCACGAGACGGGCCTCCTCCGACGAGGTAATAGCTCCATCTTCTCAATGCATTTATTAAGCTCCTAAGAAAATCTAGACTGGCACTGTCTGGCATTTCCTTTGGTTCGCTTGTAACAACTTCGATACAGTCAGCACTAATAAAATCAATAAAAAATATATGTACCTAACAAATTGGTAATAATGGTTGGACCGTAACAGGTATCCGTGTATGTTAAGCATAACATTACTGCTATAAGCAAGTAAAACTAACTTAGAAACTACTTAAATAAGATCGTGGCTGTAAAGAGGCCACGTCAGCTTACATACTAAATACTTTATAATTATAATTACTGTATCAGATAAAAAATAAAATTACAATATTAATTTTGTGGCAGTAAAAAAGCCGTTCATATTATAATCTAAATAATAATAATGATATGATCAATTAAACATAAATTCATAGCTGTAAAAGAACGTGTCATCTTATATTCTTATAGTGTTAATTAATATTCGTGGCTATAAAATGGCGTGTAATATAAAAAGAAATAATTTAAATATTAGGCTTAGTTAATTAATTTATGAAACTTACACAATTACTCCTATGCAATGGTATCTTTCATTGCATCTTGTAGTAGCTCATAATAACTTTGCACGGGCAATGAAAGGAGAATGCCATATAGTGGACTGTAGATGCGCCTTTACTATGCAGGTACAAAAAATATTAGTCTCAATTATTTATTTATTTATTATTTACTTATTCCACAGCTGTATTTTACAAATAAATATTTACATTCAAATGATTACCGAACACCTAGCCAATTACGGAATAACATTATTTTCACTAAACATATAGCATGAACGGATTATTACATATTATAAAGCCAATGTTTTTTTTTGCATTATGGGAATGGGGATTAAAAATGAAATTAATACTGAACATCGCGTCGTTTGAATTGTTTCGCCGACAGACCATAAATTAGTTGTCAACAACTAGTGGGGTAAAGTAAGATTGGAAATCGATAAGTATCTATATTTTTTATAAGATATATATATTTGGGGAAAAAATTGATACGATTTTTTAGTGGTTAGAGTTTTCTAAACTCTAAATTAATATATAATGTGTGTAAAACCTTATTTTGCTTTAATTATCCCCCCGGTCCAGACAAATGGGCTTAAGCTGGGTTTATAGACATTAAGTTGTAGTCTTAGGATCGGTAACTAAGTCATTATTCCTTAGTGGATTTGTTCATTTATCTCATATTTTTTTGTATTGAAGTGAAGAGATGGATTTAGTACCGGCCCTTAGTCGTGTTTTGACAGTATCATTGCCGAATGGGGTTGGTGCTATTTTTAAACGTAAACCCTAACCTATAATATATATAAACTAAATTACCATATTTCATATTTTCTATCGAATAAAATAACGAATAACGTCTTTTTTATAATAATCCTTTGCCTTACACCATTATTAGTAAAACAACTGTCAGAGATTCATTACTTTCCTTTTTGTTACAACACCTGCTCCGCACCGGTTTTACTTAATTAATTCAGCTTGCATCGAGTCCTAATAATAATAATATTGACCGCCTCCGTGGTCTAGTGGTAACAAACGTTGCCGTGAACTCGGGAGGTCGTGGGTTCGATTCCCACCGGGGGAAAGTTGTACATTGTATAATTTGTCTCGGTCTGGGTGTTTATATGTATAATATGTATATAATAGTAATAATAATAATATAATTCTTTAATGCACACAAAATATAACATATAAAATAATATACATAGGCGAGCATAATACCGTATGGTATTCTCTACCAGCTAACCTTTGGGAGAGTGAGAAATTATTATAATGGGTGCAGAGTACGAAATAAGAATAATAATAATAGTTAAAATAAATTATAAATATACCATAGTAAGTATAAATAACATACGAATATATAAATATGTCATACGATATAATAAATACCTAAATTAAATAAATACTAATATAATAATTATCTATGTCAAGATGTGGAAATTAGATATCATTTTGTTTTTTGAGAAAGTATTTAATTAATAAATGTTTGAATATATTTAAAGACGGGGCCTGTCTAATAGATAAAGGTAGCCTGTTCCATTGGCGGGCTGCAGAAACAGTAAGAGAATCTGAATATCTGCTGGAAGAGTGAAGAGGAATTGAGAGTTGATTGTTGTGAGTAGAGCGAAGGGAGCGGGAGTCGCAGGTACTCGAAACGATCACTAAGATAAGGGGGCGTTTTAGGATTATTAAGAATGCCGTATAAAAAGGTAAGTATGTGTACAGATCTGCGAAATTGAGAGACGTGATCATACTTACGTTTAATATTTTACACTAATTTATATTTACAAAAAAAAAATTATAATATGTAGTTTATCAACCATCTAGTTTCCGTAACACAAGCCTAGTAGCTTACCACGGAAATTAGATGGCGCTGTGTGACCTGTCTGGAAATATTTATTATTATAATATAAATTAATCTGCCAGACATTGTTCACCCCCAGCTTGTGTAAGTATTTAATAGAAAAGTGTACACGGTCACTTCATGACCACGTGCAGCAACTTTATTTTCAGCACCACCTCAGCAGTCTCACCAGCTATCCGGTATCTTGTCTTGGTGTAGACTGGAGTGGTGGTGGATTTGGAGATAGAACGTAACGCGTGTTCCCCGTGTGTTCCAGGGTTCTATGTCTGGACTTTAGAGCAGAGCCAAGCTTGAGAAGATAACTCCACCCCGTCTGCCTAGGATCCCCGTAATCGGCAGCGTTCTCCGGGTTCCCGGTCTTCAGGCTCTCCGATGGTAGATATCCCTACGTTCGGTCAACGGATGCATAAAGAGTGATAGGGCTAAGTTTTAGCTTAAGACCCCTGTGTAATTCTAAACTCATTTTCTTTTTATTAACTTAATTTTTCACTTAATTATACTTCACATCTCACCCTAATTCTTGTAGTTTTATTTAATGTCTATACCTGACGTGAGAACTTTTTTTTTTGTCAATTTGGTTAAAACGCAAGTTCAGCCTTCCATAGACTTTTTGTCAATCTCCTTTTCATTCATTAATGTTGCGGAACAAGTAGATTCGTAAAGTCTCTATAACAAGGTTGTCATAGAGACGGATTGTCAATAAGTAGCTTTCGGCAATATGTCCTAAATTGTGTTATAATATATATATTTGTGTTTATTTCGCCACTTTATGTTATTATATTTATTTACCACAGACATAGTGTTTATTCCGGCCTTTATTTCTCCATAATTAATTCTTTAGGTAAAGTATTATTATAAACGAACCGTAGTAGGTCGGAATAATCTGTGAAATGGCAAATAAACGCATTTAGAATTAAAGGATTGTCTAAAAGATTCATAGTCCTATAGTGTCTCTAGCTCTCGATCCGTTACGTCTCTCACGGATACGCGTGCATCGACAATTACACTTAAATTATAAGTAAGTATTATTTGCAACTATATTGCATTTTTTATATACAGATATAGTGCATAATGTATTTCTACCGGGAAAACTTGAGTCTCAATCGGAATACGACGGCACCTGACGTGTCAATTATTATATTAAACGCATTTTCATATTCATTAATGTCATTACAGCCTCTAAGAGTCCTAGAACTCCAATGTTGGAGGTGGGCCATCCAGAATTTAAAGAAAATTTGGCCTACACTCGTCAAGCTGGCCAGATGGGTTGGCGAGAGTCAGATGTAATTTTAATGACAATTTATTACCGATTCCACAAGTTGGTATTAGTGGAACTGGGACCGATAGCATAACGTGCTCTCCGAGGCAACTGGTGTTTTATATCTAGGACAAATTTACGTAAGAAAAGTGTATTTCTCATTGGCAAGCTTACAATATTAGTTCTCCTCGAAAATAAAAAAAGGCATTTGACATCATTACAAATGGCACATACTTTCAACAAGAACAACAAATAGGTGGTAGGCTGACTGATGGTGGTATTTTGCCTAGACTGCCGGGGCGGGGAAGTATCCACCGTTTGTGTCGATAAACCTTGTAGGAGTGTTTCGGGATCAGTCTCGATTTGCCGTCATAGTGTTAGGAAGTGACGTCAGTCATAAGTGTCTAATTCCAGATGGTCACATGTAGTGCTAGTATAAAAAAAGATGGGCACAAGGTCGCACTACTAGTATAAAAAAAAACATAAAACGTAGATTTCATTTGGATGACAGATCGGTGAAGGTCGTTCTTCTACGTATTTTGTACTATATTATAATGGCAATAATGACATTTAACAGGGAAATGATATTAAAATATTAAATCCATTATATTACATAAACCTGGTAACAAGAAAAGCTATAAATTTAAATTACCTATAAACTATGTGATAAGGCAAATTTAATTAGGATTTATATAAGTACAGTGACCGGCAATATTTATATTTCTTATCACAGTACACTGGTCGTCAGAAAATTTATTGCTTCGGTAATAAGAATAAAATCAATACCTATTTAGTTGTTAATAAATAACAAATAATCTTTTTCGTAATGTCAAGAACTTTCTCTAAATTGTATTTATTTTATCATCGACAGGTTTCTAAGCTATAATTCTACTCATAATACGTTTTTATGGCTACATTTTTATATTGTATTGGAAACGTCTTTAGGTTTATTTATTAAAATTGTATTTATAATGTTTTTAATAAATATTTTTAGTTAGAGAAATAAAAAAATACTCAAACTGAAAAAAAAAACATTTAAATATAAATCGTGTCCGCAGGCATGGTGGCAAGATCCCTAGCCGCATTTCCTTGCTGAATCCTATGCTGATTCTCTGAGCGAGGAAAGAACCAGCGCTTTTATCTGCGGCTCTGTCTTTTAGCACTTTTAATTGTCAATTAAATAATTGTTAAAAAATGTTATTAAAGTTGACATCATATCCTTCACCAACCGTCACGAGTAAAGGCCATATTATCCAGAAATATGTTCCGGAAGGCTCCCACAGTGGAGGTATTGTGTTCTAGGGGCTGTAATGGACTTAATCACATCCTTTTATCACTAAATGTTAAGTGTTTATTAAGTATCTTTGGTTTTGCTGTAGATTAAATTTATGTTCTATTAATTTATATTTAAATGCCAATTATATAAAATGTATTTCTACAACTGGCTGTTCTGTAATGGTTGATTTATGATCAGTTGTTATTACTTGATGACTGGCTGCAAATTTTGTTGTCTTGTCGTAATCACTGTCAGGAGATGTTTTAATTGTACTAGTTGTGTCTATTGTATTATCGTCATTTGTTATTGTTAATACTATTTTCTTCGTAGTATTAATTTTGTTGTTTAAATGTGCTTTGTTCTTTATTTTCCATTTAGGTTGTACTATAGTCATTATTGTCTTCAGGAGAGTAGATATACATAAAGTGTCTCAATCGATTTATTTACCATTCTTCTGTCTGTTTATATTGAAGACATTTCAATAGTGCTCGATATAATCTTAAGATTTTATCTTATTTTATCGCTAGCTGTATTTTATATAAGACCATAAATTATTTTTATATAAATTCTTTATTGCACAGAAACATTTTTATAGTACATAGGCGAGATTAATTTCTAAAAACATTATTTAACAGCTCACCTTTAGGAGAAGTGAGCATGGATTTTGAGTGCATGACCGCTAATGTTTGAAGAAGATTTTTATTGAGAAATCTACTTATAACAAAAAATTAAGATATGGTACTTATCTACCGATATAATAATTATACTTACTATAAAATAAATTTAATTCAATTTTATATACTACACTTATTGATAAATCCCAGCAGCTGTAACGTTATACATCGTGTGACTTTGTATGGTCTTAGAGGTTAGACTAATATGTTATTCTATTGATAGAAACAAACAACTTTTTCCAAGAAACCATATGTCAGAAATGACAAAAATGACAAAATTGGCTTCTTCATACTGTTAATTTTAAAATAGCCAATTTGTATGAAGAAGCCAGGAAAAAACAAGCCCAAGGGTTCAATCGCCAAAAAGTTTGATAACTGCGTAACTACACTATTGAAATCATTTTATTATACTCGTATATGTTATTACATAGTGGCTTTAACAGTCGGGACTCATTTAAAACTGAGACAGGCAAATATTCCCAACAATGAGTCCCGACTGTTAAAGTCGCTATGTAATAAAATGATTTTAATGGAGTAGTTACGCGGTCATCAAACTTTTTGGCGATTAAACCCTTCGGCTTGTCTTTTTAGTTTTTATTTAGGTATTTATTTCCTGTTTTTATTATAGGCTTTTTTAACGCAGTCGGATTATTATTATATTTTTGCATTAACTTAATTTTTCTATAGTTTATAACGTTCATATCATCTGTCCTTTCAGAATAATTATCTAGATAAAATTCTGTTGGATTAAGGTTTTTTTCTTTTACTTTTCAATCATACCTGGACTTGACTAGTTTACTTTGGTACAAATAGATTTACTTCCAAACCCAATATTATATCTATATTTAGTTTTGTTTATCGAATTTAGTCATTCGATTCGTACAAACATTAAATTTCTAAAAAAGCTTAATTATTGGCTTTTATCATTCGTTACAAACGTTACATCGTAATGTTAATTAATTTTAATATCTACAACAACTTCCGGTTGTGTTATTCGCCTTGTCCAGGAATGATGATGTCATCCACCGTCCCTTTGCTGTCATCCGAAGTGGTTTGTGTGATTTTGTCGATATCGATGTTATCATCATCATAATTTACTGGTGTTGTTACTATGGTTTCAGTTGTTATTGAATTGCCAGGAGTTTCTGTTGTTATAATAGTATGATCTGTTGATTTATGATTATCAGTTGTTATTACTTGATGAGTGGGTGCTAATTTTGTTGTTGTCTTGTCGTAATCAGTGTAAGGAGATGTTTTAATTCTATTAGTTGTGTATTTTGTATTATCGTCATCTTTTGTTGATAAAGTTTTTTTCGTAGTACTAAAGTTGTTGGCTGTGGTTTTAAATGTGCTTTGTTCTCTATTTTCCTTTTTGGTAGTACTATAGTCTTTATTGTCTTCAGGAGAGTTAGTTGGACCAATCAAAGGAACATTTTCTTTTGAAATCTCAATTATAATTTGTATTATGTTAATTATAATGTCTTTGTTTAACTCTTCTAATATTTCAATCCAATGATGTATATTATCATTGTTACCATTTTCTATGTACTGTTTTCCAGTACATGCACTGTAGCATGATGCATCATCAGGGAATTTGTTTAATGTATGACATTGATACCAAATGTTCCACTGGCATCGTCGTTTCTCAGGAATGTACGTATATACCAATTCAAATTTTGTATCGCAGCGATCTTTATTTAATTTCTCTAGGCAATACTTTGGTGTTTCTGAAATGGACAACGTCATTATTATATGCGTAAGTTATTTATTATTATCTTTATTAATATTTCGTGATTAGTCTATCTTTTAAGAAAATACACACATCAAAAAAGTCTAGGGATCAAGCATGTTTATGCGGATTTCTTGTGATTGAGATGTGGCTTTGTAATAAATTTATGATTTTATAAATTTATATGGATCCTTTTTGGTGCATTTCATAATTTAAAACAGGAACTGTCAATCAAATTCGAGTAAAAGATGAAAATCAGCTGTCAATATTTTCCCTATAAAAACATAAGACGCATTGAAGACATTATTAGTGCTACTGTTTCCCTACTACTGATTAAAACCAACGTTATTATGGAGCGGCGACGTCATTTAAGCAGGGAAGAAATGATCAGAGCCGTGGGAATGATAGAAGCTGGTTCCCGGCAACGTACTGTGGCTTTAGCTCTGAATACAAGTCAGAGTGTTATCAGTCGACTTTGGACACGTTACCGAACCACTGGTACCGTGGCTGAGCGCCATGGAGGACGGTATCGCTGCACCACACGGAGACAAGACCGATACATTCAAATCACAGCTCGAAGAACTCCAACAATAACCGCCATGATGTTAGCCGTGAGCCTTCATCGCTCTTCAGGGAACTTAATTAGCGACCAAACAGTCAGAAACCGCTTGCATGAAGTGAACCTTCATTCCCGAAGACCGCTACGGGTACCACCTATAGCAATGCACAATCGTAGGACTCGATATCAATGGGCTCTTGAACACAGAAATTGGACAGAAGAACAATGGCGTTTCGTGTGCTTTTCTGATGAGTCTCGTTTTGGTATGAGGCCGGATACAAGACGTATACGACACTGGAGAACCCCTGGACGCCAACAGCGATTAAAATCCTGCCAGGAAGTCCATCCTTATAGTGGTGGAACCATCATGGTATGGGCGGGTATTTCGATCGGCGGAAGAACTGAGTTGATTTGGATCAGAGGCAACCTCAACGCTCAAATTTATGCTGAGACGGTTGTATCAGACGTCATCGTTCCTCTACAAGTGCATATCGGTCCCTTATTTCAGTTAATGCATGATAATGCACGACCGCACACCGCAAGAGTTGTAAGACAGACTCTCGCCGCAGCTAACATCAATGTCCTGCCCTGGCCTGCTCAGTCGCCAGACTTGAACCCGATTGAGCATGCATGGGATATTCTTCAGAGAAGAGCTCTGCCGAATATGGAGGGTATCCAGTCGCAAGAAGACCTTTTTTTGTTGTTGCAACGAACATGGGCGGCCATTCCACAGCGTGATTTGGATGAACTCATTTTGAGTATGCCAAACCGATGTTCTTGTGTTGTTAGTGTTCGCGGTAGAAACACGGATTATTAATTGTTTAAGTTACCCAATAAAATTTAAAAAAAAACTGTTATTTCAGTCTTTTTTTCGAACTTTAATGTTAGTGGTTCAAATGTCAAAAATCCCTTTATTAGGAAAATGGCAATTTTTTTTACTAATGCAAAGGTGACTTGGTTTATCGTTACTGTAGACAAACGAAAACATTTTATTTGATCAATCCTTAAAGAAAATTTTAATGAATATCAATCAGGAGAAAAGTTATTGCAAAAATATATGTTGATCCCTAGACACTTTTGATGTGTGTAGATTGTGCCATATCTATTTTATATTTAATTTAATTATTATTCACTCCCACTATTTAATAAAACTAATTTATGTAAACGACGGTGGTGTAAGAATCGGTGGTGGCTCGGTAGTAAGAGAGCTTCCCTTAAAAATCCTAAAAAGGTCGGTTCTAAGCCCGGCATGTGCAAATTAGAAATACTACTTTTCTTATGTATATTTCTCACAGATTTACAACACCATTGCTCCCGTGCCTCGGAGAGCATGTTAAGCCGTCGGTCCCAGTTCCACTAATACCACCTTGTGAAATCGTTAATAAACTGTCATTAAAAGTTGGTCAGATCCTTGCCAAGGCCAACCCGTATAGCCAGCGTAGGGAAAAATCGTTTGCCTTTGACTTTGAAGAAATTTCTGGTAGGTCCATCTCCAACAGTGGAGGTCTAGCATGTTCTAGGGTCTGTAATGATGATGATGAATGTAAACTAAATCTTAGAGTTACCAAAACCAATCAATCCATTGTTATCTTCATTGGAAACCCCCATGGACAACCTTCCGATGCATATGAAAGAGCATTCGTATTCGTCCATGAATTTGTTGACAGTGGGACATCCCTTCCACCACCGCAGCTCGCACCGGGAGCCGGGCTTGTAGTAAGCGAACACTGGAGTCGGTTTCAGGCTGCAGTCGCTCTGGTTCAGAGCATGCAGGCAATATTCTGGAGGAACTGGAGAAAAATTAAAAAATGTTTTGTAGGCAAATAATAAAACAATTTCGGGAACACGCGTTTTAAGTGTACTACCTCCGTGGTCTAGCGGTTAAGTCCGTGGATTTAGATTCGGAGGTACCGGAATCGACCTGGGAACACGATCTTATTTATTAATTATTATTGGCCAAGGAGTTGTTAAAGCGACCGTGGAAAGCTCCGGAGACAGGAAGGCTGGCAATTATTTCTGCCAACGTATTAGCCTCGCTATACAGAGGGAAAATATTTTCAGCCTCCCCAGATAGTCCCACTATCTCGCGGATGGGACTTTTTTTATTTATATTTTTTTTATTTAGTTTATATACAATTTTATTATTTAGGTAGTTTTTAATTTATATTTAATGTATATTTTAAATTCCTTTATGAATTTAAATAAATATATTTAATTCATTTGTGATATTTCTCGAGTTTGCCACTTGTCATGATTGGCCTATTAGTAAAGTTTGCTAAATGTGAATTTGTTTTTTTATAAGCGTGGTTTCTGACTACCCCGAAAGGAAAAAGGTCGTGATGATACTTTACTTAAGTATACGAAGGCCATTAAAAGTAAACGAAGCCAATAAGAAAATTGTCATTACTGGTCCTGTCAATAAAATAAATAAATATTTAAGCATAACCCCACCAATCTTTGGTAAATGAGAAGAATGAGATTTAAAAATTAAGTGTATTTTTTGCAAAAAAAATATATTTCATCTTTTTTTTTTTGTTTATATGACCAGTGCGCGGCGAGTGTGGAATGTGTAGACATTCTTCAGATATGTTCTAGAAGGCCTGCGTTCTAGAGGTTGTAACAATTACATACTTGCATTATTATAACATGTTTTTATAGAATTTAAACAATAATTTTGTTAATGAAAATATTAACTTACCACATAACACCCATGAAGTTAGTTTTAAAACTAAAATCACGAAAATACTGTTTCCCATAATGGCCATTTCATTTCAGTAGTTAATATTTTCCAATCATTAATTGGAATTAAAAGTTTAATAGTGACGCGTTTGGTATATTAAAGTTTAATTACAGAACATTAACCTTATAGAAAAATAAAATACAAAACAGATTGCATCGGCCGGGAATCGAACCCGGGCCGCCCGCGTGGCAGGCGAGCATTCTACCACTGAACCACCGATGCTTATGATTGCTTGTCAAATTATTTCAACCCTTTCGTTTAGTTAATTTTTAATGAAATATTTTTTGCTACGTACAAATTAGATTTTTTAAATAATTTAATAATTAAAATTTTATTTAAAAAAAAATAGGTTTCAACATTTTATTGATTGCAATATTGTTGCTTATAAAAATATTCTATAAAACCTCTATCAACGACAATTTCATGATGAAAAGTAGTCTGCATTGCCACGGATCACTACTATAGTTTTTTGTAAATCAGATTTTAATGAAAAGTATTAATATTTAAAACAAATGACATAATTAGCATTACGCTAATCATTCTTATTGAACAGCGCCATCTAGGTAAAATTATGAGAACTATTTTGTTTGCTGTTGTTACTATAATAGAAAGTAGTACAGGATAGGAAGGATAGATGGCGCTATTTATTTTTTATAAAGTGCATTATTTTAAGCAGAACATATCGCTCAGAGTGGTCTCCCAAACACAATGGTTCGTGCGCAATTCCGTCATAGCTCGAGATCTGGAGATGCCTACTATTGAGGAATTTGTCGTCGGCCTGACTAGACGTATGTTCTATCGGGCTGACAACGGACACTTCAAGCATCTTCAGAATATCGCTCCGTCTTGCGCTCGGCCCCCCAACGGAAGACCACTTCCTAGAGAAGTGCTCTTGGAGGAGAACTGAAGTAGTCGAACCTAGACCCCCTGGGTTCGTGAGCCACAAGGGCGCTGTTATGCCAGTAACAGCGCCCAGCACCAAAAGTGTATGAATTACCAGCGGGAGCTGAGATCCAGCCCGGTAAAACGGGCATATTTCTTCATCCCCAACCCAGGCCCATTAGTTATCCGGGCATGGACGACCCCACTGTCTGTCTGTCTTTATTATTTCACTTTAGTTATGGCGCCCTGCACGAAATGTGAATTGAAAACGGGGGACTGTCCCCCCAACCCAGGCTCATTACTTAACTGGGTCAGGACGAACACATTTGTTGTTGTTGCATTATTTTAATTAAAACAACTAACCTATTAATCATATTTAATATAAATAAATACTAGAAGCAGGAGCAAATGCTAAATTAAATAAAACTAGGAAGGCATGTACAAATCAGCAACGTATTTTTAATAATGATTTTGTGGACGGTACAACTTTATTAATATAAACATTTTTCAGAGATCTTTGGCAAACTATTATCTTCTTTGGCTTTTTCTTCTTTATTGTGCTGCCATTTTCTATATTTTCCAGTAGCCAAGCTTAAAACTCCCACCGTGAACTGAAAATAAAAACACTGTTATTTACGAAGGAAGATGTCTTAACCAGTATTGGGACATATCTACACCAATAATAATTTTGTCACGAGTATAAATCTCATCAATCTCCCAGTTGCCACATTGGAAGAAGGTTCTGAAAATTGACATTCTTGATAGCCTTTACTATCATGATAAAGGGAAACAAAAGAGTGCATTCCACGCCAATCGGCGTGACGTGTTTTCACAGGCTTCCACGGCCAAGACGGCCTACAGGTTTTCACGGCTCAACGGTCGTGCTGCGGGTCACTTGCCGTCGCTCCGCGCAATACCAGATGGTTCTGGGATCGCATGTACTCCATCAGTGACAAGAACCCTTCGGATGATGTCGATTAATGCCGTGTGACGTTGAATGGAAGGATTCAATTTCAGTTTTAGGGCCCTTAATTAGATCTGTCACCTTTACCCATAGTTTATTCCTGATCTAAGGAGAAAAGCGATTTACCTCGAGTCCAGCCGTCAAGTACAGCACAAAGACGATCCAGTATGCCGAGTTGTGGAACAGCGACGTGACGACGTACTTGCAGCCCGTTGTGTAGTAGTACCCTTTTTGGGCACACAGCTGTCTCTGATCCTCCTGGTATTTCTCGTACTCGTCGGAGTCGTATGCCGGACAACACGTGATGTGCACGTCCGGTGGGAACGCGCCTTTACGACGGTAGTCGTCAGGGCCGTTGAAACCGCAGCATTTTAGCTAAAATCATTGTTCATCATCACATCCCCTAGAATACAGAGTTCTAGACTTCCACTGTTGGAGATGGGCCTTCCAGACATTTCTAGATGATTTGGCCTACACTCGTCTTGCTAGCCAGAGTAGGAGGTAGAGTATGGTGAAAGTTTTTAATGTCAATTTATTAACGATTCCACAAGTTGGTATTAGTCGAACCGAGACGGCTTAACGTATTCTCTGAGGCTCGGGTACGGTGCACACAGAGTTCTAGACTTCCACTGTTAGAGATGGGTTTTTCATAAATTTCTGGAGAATTTGGCCTACACTAGCCTTGCTGGCCAAGGGTCTGATGTTTTTTTTGTTATAACAATTTATTAACGATTTCCCAAGTTGATATTAATTATTACTATAGCCAGGACCGATGGTTTTGGTATGATGGTACGTAAAAAAAAGATTTCTCATTGGTCAAGTCTCAAGACTCGGCCTGCTAAACTTTTTTTAAAATTGGAAACCGATTGTTAAAGTTGCTATATAATAAAATATATAATATGATTTTAATGTTGTAGTTAAGCGGTTATCAAACTTTTTGGTGACGGTAACCTTGGGTTTGTTTTTATCTTTTTTTTTAATTTAATATATTTTAAGATATTTTTTAAGCAGGCGGGAATTTTTTTTTTTTAAATATTATTATTTGTGTGCAATAAAAAATGATTTTATTAATATTACTTACATCAGACTGCGTTTGTCCCCAGATTCTGGACTGGTCCGGGTAGCCTCTCTTGCCTAGCTGGAAGGACTCATCTAGCGACCTTTCCAACTCGTCCACGTCGGACTGGGTGAGTTTGACGCTGGTCAGAGCTATTGCAATGTGCATTATTGTACACGCAAACAGGATGCCTGCTACCTAAACAAAGCAGTGCATAATTTTAGACAGCAAGTAGAAATTAAAATTAAATGTTTATTCAGTTTTCTATGAAGATCTGTCGCTTTTTATTCGAATATTTCGAGCCGACACGCAAGTCGAAAGCGCCAGAATTAGGCCCTAGTGCTTCAGGAGGGCAAGGCAAATATAAAAAAATAAATGTCCTCTTTTTACTAATATAGAATAAGCAAACACTATGTTACTAACTCCTATACATTAGAGATGAAACGGATATCCGGTAACTATCCGATATCCGGCCTATCCGACCTTATTTTTACTATCCGGCCGGATACCGGATAGTAACTCAATATCCGGTCGGATGCCGGATAGTTATATTCAAAACATTCTCATTATTTTATACGAGAAAATGATACCACACTACGTTATGGGCACAGTTTATTTTAATAATCACTCGTCAAAAATGTTTATTTTATTAATTACCTTAATACTCAAAATTAACAAGTTGCAAATTATGGTGAATGAATACCAAATTTTCTGCATTTGTTGGTAATAATAATTTCAAATCAAACTAGTCGCGTCATGTAACGCGATAAAGGGCCGAATATTCGGTTGCCGGATATCCGGCGCTCCGGATACGAGAGTTTGCCGAATATTTGGTAACTGGTATCTGACCAAACCACTATCCGTTTCATCTCTACTATAGATACTATTCCGAAATAAACTCATTTTATTTATATTATTTATTATTTTATTTATAATGACAATTGTAAAAATATTTTTTTACATCCTGCCGATATAATTAGAGGATTATTAAAACTTTAAAATAATTACATAAATCTTAACCAAAATAGATATTGATATTAAATAAAAAATAAATACAAAAAAAAGGTTTATTAAATATGTTTATTAAATTATGTTTAGTTGAGGCACGCTGCAACAAAGTTGGGGCCTGATTTAGAGCAATCTCTTTTGATCGTTTTTTTTTGTATATAACTGTCGTTCTATGCGTAATTATATCTATATAACAGTACATTTTAAATACAATTTTATTCTAATTTAATCATGGTGTAAGTAGGCAGTTATTTAATGTAATTTAGCCGTCAAGCTGTAAGCCGCGCACGGAAGGGTCCTGCGTGAAATGTCTCGGCCTTGCCCACGAATACTCGTACTTTAATTCACTGACCTCTTCGTATATAATTATTCTAAGTCCATTACCAAGGGCAATACACTTTCTCACTCCTTCTGGACAATTAGCAGAAAACAATTTATTAGGTACTTTCTTCTTTTACGTCACGAAACAACGCCTTCTTTCATTTGACACATGTTTGATATGGAGAGAGATTATAAATCAATTCTACGTAGGTAATTTTATATCAAATTGGTTTAATATAGTTCAGAAAATGTAAGTCTAGCTTAGCGCAAGCAAAAATAAATAATGTGTTTTAATCTAATACGATATTGTCTAATAGATACCAATCATTTTTAAGCTATAATAAATCCCTCCCTCTCCATTCCGCAACCGAACCACACGCACAGGTCAGAATATGCACCCACATACCGTAGTCACTATCCCTTCGCGTACGTATAAATTTGGCGACTCATACATCTGTCGTACGATAAAGATGTGGAATGCTCTTCCAGCCTCTGTGTTTCTACTTTCCTATAACTTGGAGTCCTTCAAGCCAAGTGTGAAAAAGCATCAAGTCAAGCCGCCATAGTGTTAGGGACTGATGGCAGTTATGAGTGTCTGACTTCAGTTGCTAACATTTATGGACCTTGCGCGACACTTACCATCAGGTGGGCCCAAGGTCACATGTCGTGCTAGTATATAAAAAAAAGGTAGTTACTGACTTTCATTTTCATCATTCCAGCGCCAACACAAAGTCCTGTCCTCCACTTCACTGAACTAAACACTTGGAACGCTGTGACTTGCCCTTTAAATTCTAAACGATTCTACAATAGATTTTTAGATATAAATTTAAATATACATACTTACAAATCCAGTACGAATTGGAGATACAAAGTAGCTGAGGGTGCTAACTGTAATCCTCGGAGTTACAGCTACCATAATCACATAGCCAGCTCGCCCTTACTTCGATATTGCATAGTTCCTACAGATCATTAAGCATCTCACTGATCATAGATGAAACTTACTTTGTGTAGAGGATAAGGACCGCTCTTGTAGATGCCGAGGACGGAATAGCCGAGCGCGCTGACGATGATCCTGGAGGTCACAGCCACGATAGTCATATAGCCTACATTGCATAGTTACTAGAAATCACTGTTGATCATATCTAACCTAATTAAAACTTACTATGTGTAGAGGCTTAGAGCTGCTCCTGCAGATGCCGAGGACGGAATAGCCGAGCGTGCTGACCGTGATCCCGGCAGTTACAGCCACCACGATCATATAGGCAGCTCGCCCGGACTCCGACATTGCATAGTTTCTAGAGATTGCTGAACATTCTACAGCCAACACCATTATACTGAAACTTGATAGCTGTGGACCAAGAGAAATTTATTTTGAACATTTTACTGTGCATATATCGGTTGCTGAATCTCATGGTAAATGGTTTGACAATACTCAAAAGTACTTCATGATGGGAAGCATACCAATAATAATAAAATCCTTTATTGCACACAAAATATAAAATATAAACAGATGTACATAGGCAAGTATAATACCATGAATGTATTCTCTACCAGAAACCTGTAGGAGAGTGACAGAATGAATATTATGCGTGCAGAGTAAGAAAAAAAAACTATAGGCTAAGAACCAGTACCAACAGGCTCCTAAACGTATTAGCAGATAGGTGGGACTCTCCGCTGCTGGAGCACTGGATACAGCTGCATACAGTTAAGTAGACAGCCTCCAGTAGCGGATAGTTTAAAATAAATTAATGACGCCTCAAATCTTTGACACTTTAGTTTTTATTGTATTTTTTGTACTGTTTAATTATACTAAATATATAGGTTAGGTAAAATTGTTACCAACAATTTATGGATGTTAAGTAGGAAATAATGTTTTTTTTATTATTATTATTAAGTAAATAGGAGCATAATAAACTAATGTAATAATATATGTCAAGGTGAGGAGATAGTTAAATTTTGTTTTTAAGAAGGTGACATACAGCCGGTTTCTCGAAGCTCTACTTAATTATTTCCTAGCTAAGAAAACATTATTTTTATGTTTTACTTAAGTCAAATCGGGTTTCATGAAAAATTTTCACAATACTTAAGTTTTTATTACTTAATATTTTACTTAAGATTTAAATGTATACTAATTGACAAGACATACTACACAATCAATGACTTTTTTACAGACAAAAATATAATTAAATGACATTTTGTTTAACTTATAATTTATTATTATTCAATTTTAGATACGAATAATATTGTCATTTATATTTTTATTGTATCTCAATTTTGTGTATGTATTCAAATTAAATGCTATCCACAATTACTAATATTTGTACGCCCTATGGGCAGAACACTGGTGCACCTTTATAACCTAAATCTGTTGTTTATAATATTAACCTGTGTCTAAACAAATAAATGATATGAATTTTAATTTAAATTTGAAGATTTATGAAATTCCGTTTTTGGTGAAGAAAATCTTCATAAGATTATGTTAGTGAAACGGATTTTTTGAAATACCTGTTAGATTGTACTTAAGTAATAATTAGGTATCAAAAATACGTTAGAGAAACTGGCTGTCAGCGGGAATTATAATTATATTAAAAGATGAGAGTTTTGCTGATATGATGTTGGTGGGACTAACGAAAGTCCACCGACAAATTAGTAATTTTTACCTGTTCTTTTAACTATCTACCTGCCCACGTCAAATTATTGACATCATGGGACTATTAGTGGAGTATGCATCAATAGCATGCGGACGGATTGCATCATAATCGTTACGTGTGTCTCCACTGCTGAATATGATATGCTGCGTTTCCAAAAGCCTAACATAAACATTGACACCCTTATTACCTTTACGTAAAGGATGCTAAAGTGATCTATTTGGAAAATAATTAAAAAAAAACCAACTTACCAAAGTTAAAAAGACGAAGGTCATATAAATAACTTTGTTTATCATCGGGCATAGTTTATCAGTTTTGCAGAAGAATTTGACTGTTTTCTTCTTAGGTGATTCTTGTTTGGCTTCGAGGTCGATTTGCGGTTTCTGGTCCATTGCGTCTCTTTGCTTGAACTGTTTCCAACCCAGGTCGAATGTTGCGGGCCAGCCGTCGCAAATGTGTTTGACGTATTGTGGCTCTAAATATAAAGGTTATAATAGGATGATCACATAAACTATAGAAAATACTAGAACTATTAACTCTTTAATCTTTTAAATTGGATTTTGTAGACGATGTCATTAAGATTAATAATATTACTTTTGGATGAATAGCATGACAGGATACACTATTTAGATTAGTCATAGTAAGAAAAGACGCCTTTTTCTTTCTCAGAAGTATTGAATCAAGACCAAGGGCAAGACCACCGATATATAGACCAATACAAAAAACCTGCCCCGGTTTTAAAAAAAAGGGATTTATTTTTAATTTGTAACGTCGAATGTCTTCTGAAATATTTCTAAAACTGTTTTGATGTGATAATGACCTAACATGATAATGATCTGACAATTTGATCGATTGATGAATAAAACATCATGTAGGTATAGTGTTATAAGAATAATTTTTACAAGCTTTGTATACATTTTTGGATACATGTTGGTCAACAAGGAAGACAGAAAGAGGACATTATTTCTAAGCATTCTATGGATTCACCGTGTGTCTCGGGCTTGCAACCGACAATAGGCTGGTTTGAAAAGGAGGTCTCCCTTTTTATTTGATTGCGCGATAATACGCTTACCATCCACCATTGTACTCCTCACCTTCCCAACCAAATACTGCTGTTAATGCCGTCTTGAAAGCTCGTCTCATAAATGTAATCTCCTGCAGACCTGTTTAGGCCCAATTCTTTCAGTAAGTGAAATGAAATATGTATTTAGGCAGATAAAAAACACTTAACAATAATGACATTTGTTGGCCCCCTCACTAGTGTTTTGTCCAGCAGGTGGTACAATGATTTTGCTGGAACTCCAAATATACTAAATACAAATTTCAAATAAATTATTAAGATAGTAGTTTGCCGACATATACCTACTAGTCTCACAAGAACAAAAGTCTTGCGAGACCAAGATTAAGAGTGCAAGGCCAAAACCAATACATGTTTTGGGTAACACTAGTGAGGAAAACAAACGAGAATCCGTGATGTCCATCAACCTGCTCCAGGCATCAGCGATGGATTATACAAGAATTGCGTAGGTATAGCATACATATTTAATCAGCAATAGTCCCAGCAAGTTTTAGCTACTCTTTTGCGTCTTGGTTGCTCAGACTTGAACTGCTGGCGATCTACCTATAACCTATTAGACTACACACGACCGACAATTTAGATGCGGCAAGGATGTGTGATGCATTATTGTAGTGGTAGGCCGTAGGTCAATGTGTACTGCTACTACTCTTAAAAAGATAATGAAAAGTAAAGTAAAGTATCATCACGACCGTGTCCCTTCAGACACCACACCACAAATATGTATCGTGTCGTCGTGAAACGAAAATCGTGAACATTGGTCAATATTATCCCTAGATCAACTCAAAAAGCTCTCAATCTCAGTCAAACGTTTAAGCTTAAAGTATTCTGACTACGAACAATGGATCTCTGTTCCGGGCTGACCGGGCAAGTTACCACCATGAATTAGATGTCACTTCTATTTATTGTAAGTTCTGTGGGAATAATGGTCGAACGCATGGGTTGTCCCGTACAATAACAGTTATCGGGGACCGCTCCGATGAAACCTTCAGTTAAAAATGTCATACTAATTTAATTAGAAAACCTTTTAATTAAGTGATTACGTAAGAATGTCTTAAGCATTTGTAGGTATAAAACCAAAAATTTTTTTTTTAAATAATGACTCCATGAATATACATACATACATACATACGAGTATGTACATATCTTCACGCCAAATCCCTTGCGGGGTAGGTAATGACAATTGAGCGATAAGTGGCGCTCACGACATACCTTTTTCGCTTCTTCGACATTCATCAACCTCTTCATACATGCCCTTTTGTTGACTCCATGAAATTAATGTTTACTTTCTGTTTCTGTTTCGTAGTTATCTCAAAATATTGTTTGCTTTTAAGGATATATTTAATTGACTGAGTATAATTGGCTTTTTCTTACAAACTGTAAAATTTTAAAATACCTAATTTGTGTGGAGAAGCCAAAAAAAATGTCATTTGCCCATATGTTTTTTTTTTGGTTTCATTTCTTTTTTGAATAGTTTGCGTTCGATTCCTGGTCGGTACACAAAAATATTTTTTTAATGTAAATAAATACATTTAATTAATATTTAATTTATTTGTGATATTTCTCGAGTTTGATACGCTGGAGACATCGACGAGCTTGCCACTTGCCATGATGGGCCTATAGTAAAGTTGGCTAAATGTGAATCGCTTCCTTAAAAACGTGGTTTCTGACCACCCCGAAAGGAACACGGTCGTAACGATACTCTACTATATTTAATCCCTTTGCATAAAAAATATAGCAAATGTCCTGATATGATTATAGTCACAATTAATAGTATTTAATTGTTTGTCGTAATTTTTATTTACATCCAAAAGAAAACACGAAGAAATCAACAACAAATAAACGACAAAGCAAACATGATTAAAAAAAAACATCTTACCTTCTAAAATCTTCTTGGATTTCTTTTTATAAATCAGCGACATTGTGATCTGGTCAGTTGTGAGTGTACAAATGTTTAAATTTAGCCAGTTTTAGGCAAATGGATTATCGTCATATCTGTCGTCAGCTATTGTCCTGTGCATCGTGATCGATACAGGAAGTAGCTCACTCCAACACAAACCAAATTACACATTATACTAATAAACTAGCCTTTTCAAAGTAAGAAATAGCGGCTGTAGTTGTAAAACGAGTTGTGTGGGTTGTTACAATAGAAGATTATTATTATACAAGTCAATATTTACCTCCATAATGGTTCATTTCTAGGTCCCGATATCTTTCATGAAACAACAACATGGTGGCGTAGTCGTATGGGAGAGCCATTTTGACTGTTTTAAGAGCAAATCACGTAGAACCAACACACGCTCATAGTTCCAGGCACAAGAGAATACTTAATGCAAATTTTTTACACGTTATCAGTCTCCGAGGGCCAATTATCGTGTTTAAGCTAAATAAACACGACACTAAATTAGTATTGTTTTGAGGCTTCCTCCTTATTTTTTCCTTTACATAACGACAGCTCTGTTGAAATCAAAATATATTTGTGAATCGAGAAACCGGAAAAACCCTCTAAATACGAGTACCGTCAATATTTACATAATTTTACCCAAATTGTGTGACAATCAATATCATTTCGAGTTTGAGGTAAACAGCATTCGATAAAATAAATGTCTCTATTCAGTCTAAGTTTTTATTTACTTTTTTTATAATTTAAAGTTTATTCGAATATCAAATAGTATAAAATAATTACAATATTAAATGATTAAAAGAAAACCTAACATTAAATAAACAAAAAAAAAAACTACAAATAAAAATAATTAATTAAAAACTAAAATTATTACCGTCCGATGGGTTTAGTGTGCTGAGGACACTCGCTGCGTAACCTAACCTAACCTAACATTAAATAAACAAAAAAAAAAAACTACAAATAAAAATAATTAATTAAAAACTAAAATTATTACCGTCCGATGGGTTTAGTGTGCTGAGGACACTCGCTGCGTAACCTAACCTAACCTAACATTAAATAAACAAAAAAAAAAAACTACAAATAAAACTAAATAATTTAAAACTAAAATTATTACCGTCCGATGGGTTTAGTGTGCTGAGGACACTCGCTGCGTAACCTAACCTAACATTAAATAAACAAAAAAAAAACTACAAACAAAACTAAACAATTAAAAACTAAATTTATTACCGTCCGATGGGTTTAGTGTGCTGAGGACACTCGCTGCGTTCCCCCGTTAAACGGCGAGGCTGACCCTTTGAGCAAAATATTCTCTACTTAAAGGGTCACCCGTCGCCAATCGGAGTTTTTCCCCAAGCTCACGAGAGAACGCCAGAGCCTCCTCGGACCACAGACCCATCGTTCCGACTGCAAATGGGATTTTATTTACTGTATTCGTAGCGTAACAACTATTGTAATTGGGATTTTTGAACAAACATTCATTGCATAAGTTGCAAAGTGGTAGGGAATTAGGGACAGCTGCAGCCCTGTTCTGTTACTTAGTCGCAAATGTTATTAGCAAATTTCGTTTATTACGTGAGAGCTTGCGTCATAATTAAAAAATATTCAATTCTCAACTCTGTAAGCACTCGACCTTGTCAGCGGCCGTGCAAATATCAACTTTAATAACGTGATATACATAGTTAACGGATTACATTATATAAAATAGGGTTGCTGGTAGGTGTTGGTCTTGCATCAAAACAAGTCTCGCAAGACTCTTGCCCTGATTGAATACATATATATATTTGTTTCCAATTGTAGTGAGGAAACCTTGTAAAACTTTAGTGTCTGTCAATAAACGTAATATCAGAAAAAAAATCGTGACTCTAGTGCAAGAACAATACCAAGACTAGGGTTAATCTTGCAAAAAAGAAAAACGGGACAATGTCCCCATCCCATTAGTCTGGACGACCGTACTGTCTGTCTGAATTTAGTTTTATCGTAAAATCAATTATTACTTTAATTATAATCCTTTTTATGATGGCTACATAATAAATGATAGATATGCAGTGATAAGCAACAATTCCTTGAGTTCATTTGTATTTGAAGGTTAAACTTTCACCCTCGTAAAAGTGTTTTCAGGCACTGTCGCGCAGAAAAGTATATAGGTAATTAAAAAAAAACTTTTTTATAAGTATTCTAGGTATAGTCAAAAAAATATTCGTGTAGGCTTATCATTACTGTACATTGTAGGATACGACAAAATAATTAATGTCATATAAAAGATTTATATGTATATTTGTCCGATTTTAATAAAAATGACCTCATTATTGGACTACAACATGTAATCCCGTAGTCATTTGGCCTATAGTAATATTGGCTAAATGTGAACACGATGCTTACAAAAGCGTGGATTCTGACCACCCCGCAAGGGATACGGTCGTGATGATACTTTACTGCATCTCCGACGTCGCTGCTGCGTAGAGTAAGAGGTAGTGACAACGGCATTTTAAAGATGATATCGTCGCGTTTTGAAGGGGGGTTTTGTTAAGCGCGGGATTGGAGTTGTAACTGGGAACGTGTAAATCTGTACAGCGTTTGCGTTACCCAATGTTATGGGGCTGTGACTTAATGTCACACACAATGAAAATGAACAATAATTTATATTTACATTGTTTTAATTTTTGACTAATGTGTATTTATACTAACATAGTTCTAAGTTAAATTTTACTAACATGTATGGATCGAATCCGAAATAAATGAATTATTATTATTATTATTTACTTATTTATAATTAGTTAACTACTTATTACAATAACTAACAGTTTAAGAACTAATTTTTAATAGTCTAACCTCAAACTTCTAACTGATTGAAATCTGATTTCATTCCATAGTTATAAATAATTTGCGTGACACATGAATCAAATAAACTTATCTTCCATAGTAGTAACATTTATGCTTTTCGAGGTTTGGAGAGTTCACAACTAACACCCGTACTTTAAAACGTTTCCTCAACTGCTCGGCTGCTCCTCTACTAAACGTTTCCTCTACTGCTCGGCTGCTCCTCCACTAAACGTTTCCTCTACTGCTCGGCTGCTCCTCCACTAAACGTTTCCTCTACTGCTCGGCTGCTCCTCCACTAAACGTTTCCTCTACTGCTCGGCTGCTCCTCCACTAAACGTTTCCTCTACTGCTCGGCTGCTCCTCCACTAAACGTTTCCTCTACTGCTCGGCTGCTCCTCCACTAAACGTTTTCTCAACTGCTCGGCTGCTCCTCCACTAAACGTTTCCTCTACTGCTCGGCTGCTCCTCCACTAAACGTTTCCTCTACTGCTCGGCTGCTCCTCCACTAAACGTTTCCTCTACTGCTCGGCTGCTCCTCCACTAAACGTTTCCTCTACTGCTCGGCTGCTCCTCCACTAAACGTTTCCTCTACTGCTCGGCTGCTCCTCCACTAAACGTTTCCTCAACTGCTCGGCTGCTCCTCCACTAAACGTTTGCTTCCAGCTGTCAAACATTAAAGAAGTCACTGTAATTGTGACGATTTTTTTTTTTTTACTAGCACGACATGTAACCTTGGGCCCACCTGATGGTAAGTGGCGCGCAAGGTCCATGAATATTAGCAACTGAAGTCAGACACTCATAACTGCCATCAGTCCCCAACACTATGCCGGCTTGACTAGATGCTTTTTCACACTTCGCTTTGAAGGACTCCAAGTTATAGGAAAGTTGAAACACAGAGGCTGGAAGAGCATTCCACATCTTTATTTATTTATTTATGCGTGTGGTTAATATAAAATGGCGTCGAATGTACCAGCTTATTGCTGACCTTGAAAATAAAGCTGTTACACTCGGCTCCGTTTTTAACTTTAATCATAACAATTAGAGAGACTTCATTTTCGTTTGACAGCTGAAATGTTGAATGGAGACTTGTTGGAGTTGAGGAAACGTCCTAGAATACGGATGTAAGTGTGCCGCCCCTTGCCTCTGGTGGGGTTAGTCCACCACTGTTTACTTCACGGCCAATTGAGAATGCCCATTTTTCTTAGAGAAATGGGCCCAATAAAATGTGCTCGTGCCATAATGATTTCTTTTTTATTTGATAGTTAATATATTGTGTTTTCATAATCTGTAATTAATTTTATTTATTTTACCCTAGCATAATAAATAAATACGACAATTGACAAAAACTTTTTTTTACGTTAATAATTACATAGTTTTGATTCCGCCGATTTGAAATGCAGTGTTTTATCTATAATAAAGTATCTTATCGTATAAATAGTGCTTTGTAACTATTTCATACATAAATTTTAACCAATTGACTGTTTTATTAAATAATATTTTAATTCTGGGGTAAAAGTGATGTAATTAAATTTAAAAAAAAACACAATTAATTGTTATGATTATTGAATTGTAATTTGTTGAGACATACTAATAAAATAATAATAATTATTATTATTAGGTACACACAACAGAAATGGGTACAAAACATTTTTTTAATTTCAAATCTTTACAATACAGTTCCAGTACCATCTTCAAAAGCATGTGCACACAGCATGCAATTATGAAACATTTACATATTATTTAAAAATAACAATAAAATACCCACAGTAGTTCATAAATATTTATTTAGTTTTAGTTTAATAAAACATAAAATAATGTTAGGAAATCCATATATTTTAAAAAAATTAAATACTTGTCTGGTCGTCAGTCCGGCTTAGGTTAAAGCCATCTTGGTACGGACTACGGAGTGCCACTCACGGTGGTTGGCATGACAACAGGCTCACAACACCAACGCACAATGCCCGCCCCGACTTCTCCGTCACCACGACCAAGGACGGGGTGGCGAATTTGTACATTATGGGGTTATTTTGGGGTGTAATTTGAAGGACTTCTTTAGCAATGAACAATTTTATTTTTACATTGGAAAAAGTATTATCAGGACCGAATCACTTCACAATGAATACCTACTCCAATGACCACAATAAAAACATGGTTCCGATTAGAATACTTATGTTAGATTATCATTTATAAATAAAAAATAAAAAAGTAAAGTAATAAATAAGCGAATTCACATTTAGCCAACTTTACTATAGGCCAATCATGACAAGTGGCAAGCTCGTCGATGTCTCCAGCGTACCAAACTCGAGAAATATCACAAATAAATTAAATATTAATTAAATGTATTTATTTACACTAATCCGTCTGGCCAGCGTGGCGAGTGTAGGCTAAATTCTCCAGATAAATGTCCTGGAAGGCCCATCTCCAGCAGTGGAGGTAAGGACGCTGTGTTCTGGGCGGTAATGTAATGATTTACACTAATAAATATTTTTGTGTCCCGACCAGGAATCGAACCCGGTACAGTTCTCCCAAAGTGATAATGCGCATAGAAATCTTCGTCACTGTTCGGCAACGGTCGTATTCCCCGAGCGTTGGAAGACGATATGTATATAAGTGCATTTTCTTCATGCATAATTTAGCAGAATTATGTGTTTTGTGCTAAAAGAGATAAATATTGATTTATCAGTAACAAAATTTGATTCGATAATTCCATGTAAGTAAATAGCGAGGAAAACCACACGATTGAGAATATGCTACAATCTTTGTTGGATTGATTTACTTCGAAAATTTTATAGTACTGTAGTGACCTCCTTTAAATATAAAATCTCTGCCTGTGTCAGACAGACAAGCAATTGTCAAATACACTATTTAAATAAGATAATTAAAGTTGAAATTAAATTCACCTTTGAAAACAAAACCAAGAAGGGTGTGTGTGTAATAGCAGCTCTATATAATTCCACACAGAGAGAACACGTGCAGTCACCGCCAAAAAAACAAAAACAAAAAAACGACTGCCTGAATTGTTTTCGATTGTGTACTCATGATATTGACTTCTATTTCTTTGGAACAAGGTGCAAAATGCAAGTGCATTGTTTAGGGCTCTTACGATTCAATGATTCGGGTGTTTCCGGGAATACGACAATTAGCGAAGATCTGTATGTGCATTATTAATTTGGGAATACTGTACCTCCGAGTCTAAATCCACGGGCTTAACAACTAGATCACGGAGGCAGTAAAAAAAAAATTTTTTTAAACTAAAAAAAAAAAAAAAACCCGCTTGCTGAGAAGATTCCATAGTTCAATTGGGAAGATTTGAGCCTGTCTCGGTTTTAATAGGTCCTTACTGTTAAAGTCGCTATGTAATTAAATACATAAATAAAATTATTTCAATGGTGTAGTTAAGTTTTTATCATATTTTTTGGGAACGGAACCCTTGGGCTTGTTTTTTTCTTTTTAGATTTTTTTAATTACTTTTTAATTAAAGTTTATTTTTAAAGCAGTCGGTTTTTATTTATTTAAAAAAATATTTTTTTTAACCAGATTCTTTACTGCTGTCAGAATATTAGATACCAGATCGACAAAGAAATATGTAATTGCCTTCAGGAGTAACCACGCTTTATCGATAATAAAACACAGGTTTTCTAATGAGCTTTAAAACTTTCCACAGTCCATTTGGAATAACACGGAAGTTTCTACCCCTATTGACAATTCCGCATCATTAATCACATACAGTCGACCACACGCGAGACTGTTCCAATACATTTTATACTGTTGTAATAAGACTTCGTTTGTATTTAAAATGGGTAGCTTCGTGTGTGGTCAGCACTACAGATCGATAGGGAAATTGAGGGCATCAGCATATTGTCAAAGAAACACGATAGATTTTTTATTGTGATAATATTTTTATTAAATGTCATTCGTCATATAGTAAGTACTTGCAAAAATAGGCTGCTTGTTCTTATGCTCCTCATCGCAGCAATCAGCAGTCCTTACAAGAGATCAGCTGGAAATCAGCGCTGTGACCCATGACCCAGTGTTGCAACTTATTGCTGAGCTGATGATTTAACTAACTTTTTACTTGTATTTTTTTGATTTTTTTTTTTGTGATAACAAAACTTTTTTTTTTTAATGTGACGAGAAAACGATTATTTTTCCTAATAGGGTTTAACACTTTTGCGTTCCAATAATAATAATAAAAGTAAAGTAAAAAAATATCATCACGACCGTTTCCCTTTCGAGGTGGTCAGAAACGACGCTTGTTTCAAGTTTATCGTTTATTTAATAGGGTAACCTCACCTTTTACTATCACAACGATTAGCTGTAAGACAAGCATGACATGTGACCTTGCTCCCACCTGATCGTAGTGGCGCGCGAGGTCCATGAATTTTAGCAACTGGAGTTAGACACTCATGACTGACATCAGTCTTTAGCACTATGGGGGCTTGACTGGGCATTACGGTAATTCGATCCTGATCCCGGAACGTGTGGATACAGTTCACTCGGTTTATCGGCACGAACCGTGGATTACACGATTAGTCCGCCTATCACCTATTTGTTGTTCTCATTGTAAGTATGTGCCATTCGTAATGATGTCAAATGCCAAATTTAAATTTCAAGGATAAATAATATTGAAAGCTTGCCATGGCGATATTTATGTAAAAATAACAACGCTTGAATCAAGATTTACTGACTTGTACCCTACATGTAATTTTGCATTTTATTATTATTCATTACAGCCCCTAGAACACAACGTTCTAGACCTCCACTGCTGGAGATGAGCCTTCCAGAACTGGAGAATTTGGCCTACACTCGCCACGCTGGCCAGACGGCTTGGCGAGGATATGATGTCAATTTTTAATGACAATTTATCAACGATTCCACAGGTTGGTATTAGTGGAACCGGGACCGACGGCTTAACGTGCTCTCCGAGGCACGGGAACGGTGGTGTTGTAAATCTATGACAAATGCCAAATTTAAATTTCAAGGATAACTAATATTGAAAGCTTGCCATGGCGATATTTATGTAAAAATAACAACGCTTGAAACAAGACTTACTGACTTGTACCCTACATGTAATTTTGCATAATAAAGTATTTTATTATTATTCATTACAGCCCCTAGACCTCCACTCTTGGAGATGAGCCTTTCAGAACTGGAGAATTTGGCTGGCCAGACGGCTTGGCGAGGATATTATGTAAATTTTTAATGACAAATCAAATCAAATCAAATCAAAATAATTTATTTCCATTGGTTCTCTCAAAACAACTTGGATACAGTCAGAACTAATAAAATAAAATTTTCAAAACATATGTACTAATCAAAGTGGTAATAATGGTTGGACCGTAAACAGGCAATAATCCATATTTATGTATGTTAGGCACAACATTATTGCTATAAGCAAGTAAAACTAACTAACTTAGAAACTACTTAAATAAGATCGTGGCTGTAAAGAGGCTGTGTCAGTTTACATTCTAAATACTTAATAATTATGATGTGTAGAAATTATATACATATGTCAGATAATTTAAAATGTATAAAACAAAAATAATAATAATAATAAAATAATAAAAAAAAAGACGTCATCTATAGTCTAAATACTAATAATGATATGTCAATTATAATGATATGTCAATTATGACAAGTTGGTATTAGTGGAACCGGGACCGACGGCTTAACGTGCTCTCCGAGGCACGGGAATGATGGTGTTGTAAATCTTTGACAAATGCACGTAAGAAAAGTGTATTTCTCATTGGTACATGCCGGAGGGGTTTGAACCGACCTTTGTAGGATTTAAGGAACGCGTTCTTACAACCGTGCCACCACCGCGCAATTATTATTAGTTTATATAAATATTAAGTTTAGAAAACTAAATGTTACATGAATTGCTTTGACCTTTTCGAGTGTGTTCTAAAAAAAACCGCATCAAGTATGTATTAGGAGCAGGTTAAGGGTTTAAGGGGAGTGTTTCATTTCCTTGTTTTTATAGGAGGTTAAGAAACTATAATTACACTATTTTAAGGTTTAAATGCCGTATTGGCTCTTCTACTTCACTTAGTTCAGCTGTACTTTGTTAAAAAAAAAACATTAGGGTTGCGCTTTTCTCTGTTGTTTTCCGTTCCCGAGAAACAGAAAATAACTTACAATTTCCCGAGAAACCACGGTTTTGCATTCCTCTCGGTCGGTTATAAGCGTGGTTTCTGACCACCCCGAAAGGGAAACGGTCGTGATGATACTTTACTTTTTTATGCTCATAATACTGACATTTTATTTATATATCTATTTATTTATAGTGTATGTTTATGTATGTATGTATTATATAGTATGTGTGTGTATTGTTTTTTTATATTGTGTATGTATATGTATATTTAAGTGCTATAAATGCGTAATTATGTTTATTTACTAATTTAAGCTATTTTAATATTTTTCTTCATCCTGCCCATCACCTTACATGATCCCCAAGGTTAGCTGGTGAAGAATGCCTTATGGCGTTATAGCTCGCCTATGTACTAGGTTTTTTAAGTGCAATAAAGTATTTAAATAAATAAATTAATATGGACAACTGTAATAATAATAAGCAATATATACAATAAATAATTTTGAATTTGAATAAGAAATTGTCGTTAAGTATTTTTAATGTGGGGCAAATACGGAAGAAGGTACACCAAGAAAGGCTATGCTAGTCGGGCAGAACAGTAAAACATTATAAAGCCAAGATAGTGAACAAATATACCAAAATAAAATGGCTGAAGTAATAATGTATTCAGTAATATTGAGTTCATTACTACCTTTAAGCCAGTTAGGGGTTCTTAGCACCATAGCAACTGGTTTTGAACCCTAAAAGTCCAATCACCTTAGGGTTCAAAGAAATCACACAAGGGTTTAGCTAGCTTACAATGTAATGTTCCTTTGTTTAAGCTCAATGCCTGCCTTCGTGTTTTAGAGGTTAAGACCGAAGATTTTGACGTAGAGGTTCCGGGTTCGATTTGAAAATTTACTCTATGAAATCACTTTATTAATTATGCGATTATGAAGCTATGAATATTTGATATCTGTAATTTTTTTCTCTCTAGTTATGAGATCATCTCTTTTGCTTGAGAGGCTTCTGGTAAAAGTAAAGTATCATCACGACTGTATCCCTTTACGCTCAGAAACCACAGTTTTATAGGCCCATCATGACAAGTCGCAATCTCGTCGATGTCTCTAGCGCACCAAACTCGAGAAATATATATTATTCGGAAAAAAGATGTATTAGATTTTAGTGTCATATAGTTGGCGCATGGAGTTTGCAAATGTATATATACACCAACGCACTCAACTCAACAAAGATTTCGTTAACGGCTATTAAGAAGACAAATTTGTAAGCATTCCATGGATTCACCGTGCGGGTGCCGGGTCCATCGTGTGTGGGTAAGAGATGAGAAGAATGGTGTCTCGGGCTTGCGACGGACAATAGGCTGGTTTAAGAAAAGGAGGCCTCCCTTTTTAATTTTATTGCGAGATAATACGCTCACCATCCACAATTCTACTTCTCTTCCTACCCAACCAAATACTGTATGATTCCGTGATGGTTTATAAAAAAAAGCTTATTTTCTGACCCCGCAAGGGATTACGGCCGTGATGATACTTGACTTTTACTTTTGTTAAGATCAATGGAAACTTCGCGTTTTTGTGCTAACGTGTTTTGATTAAACGTTCTGTCAAGTTCAGGTTTACGTGAAAAAAAAAAGGTCTAGTATATACTTAACATGTTAAATAATAATGATTGCTTGATTTTGTTTTTCAGGCGCTTCAGTGATCCTATTCCGTATCTTTAAGAGGGTTTAACGGTTTTGGTTTCCTCTCGCTCGCACAATCCAATATTTTCAGATATTTTCCATGTGTACTTTTGATACTCCGTGGTCTAGCGGTTAAGTATGTGAATTTAGACTCGGAAAATAATGTTTATTAATTAAAATAAATAAACTTAATTATTATTTAATTTATTTGTGATATTTCCCGAGTTTGGTACGCTAGAGACATCGACGAGCTTGCCACTTGTCATGATTGGCCTATAGTAAATTTGGCTAAATGTGAATCCGCTTCTTTATAAGCTTGGTTTCTGACCACCCAACAAAGGATACGGTCGTGATGATACTTTACTTTTACTTACTTTTGAGAAATATAGTCTATGAAAATTTTGGATATATTTTCATTTGCATGTACGAGTAACTAATTTTAGACAAAGAACAACAAAAACCTGTATAACGCTTTTACTAAAACAAATATATGATAAAAATGTTATAAGGCCGTAATTTTATTCCCAAGTAAGTTGTGTTTTTAAGAAATCATCGATAATCGAGACTACAACACTACTCGATAAGGTTTGGTAACGTCACTACGGCGGCTGTCACTTTGAAAGTTTTTGTTTGAATTTAAGTAACGATAAATTGGACTTTAAATATGGGGCACAAGTTACAGTTTATTTTTTGCGGTTTTCCCGCGCTGTCTGTCAACTCCCATATTTTACCCGACGTGTTTGAGCTATGGTGCCGCGAGTGACTCCAAGAAAAGCATCAAATTCTGCAGCATCTGGAATTTGATGATGACCTCATTAACTCATGAATAAGAAAGATATATTACGTCAGACTTGGCTGTATGGGCTAGACCCTTTGCCTTTCCTATCATCTTATTCATCATCCATCGGGAGAAGAGAACCAAAAAAAAAATAAGTTGTAAAGTATTTTGTAAAATAAATCCACTTTTATATTCATAAATCTGTTTTATTTATTAGTTAATAGAAATGAAAAAAGCGGTCTTCACCGATCAGTTAGCTGAATAAAATATACTTTTATATAATAAAATACGCTAGCAGAAGCAAATGTGATGCGTTGCATAAAGAAATTTGTAGGTACAAGAATTACCGGGTTCGAATTCTAAAAAAATATTTAATAATGTAAATAAAACATTTAATTAATATTTAATTTATTTGTGATATTTCTCGAGTTTGGTACGCTAGAGACATCGATCGACGCGCTTGCCACTTGTCATGATTGGCCTATAGTAAAGTTGGCTAAATGTGAATCCGCTTAGTTATAACTTATAAGCGTGGTTTCTGACCACCCCGAAAGGGAAGCGGTCGTGATGATACTTTACTTTACTTTACTTACTAAGAATATTATGTAGGTATAGGTATTTATTATATATTATTTTTTATTCAAATGAAATCATCCTGTAGTAATTACACTATATTACACATTTTTTTGAGAAATAATGTCAAACGTCAAACTTAAGGATAGGTACTGGAAAAAAAAACCCAAAATTTGGATCCGAAAACAAATGTATAAAAATTTGTAAATAAATTAAACTAGTGACTAAGGACCGGTCTCTGAATCCTTCCCTAGTGGCATTTCTTCACTTAAATATAAAAAAGTATGGGGACGCGGCTATTTAAGTAAAGAAATGCCACTAAGGAAGTATTCAGTTACCGGCCCCTAATTACAGAAAGTTGTATGGGAACGCAGACATTTGAGTGAACGAATAACACTAACGAAGGATTTAGTTACCCGGCACACCTTAGTATCTTAAAGACAGCTTTACATTTCTTGGCTCTATCCACGACCTAACTCTTCGCTCTAGTTCTAGCTCCACACTTTCCATTCCTTCTCACCACACCATTTCTTTTATAGAGGTGGTAGGCAGACTGATGGTGGTAATTTGCCCAGCCTGCCGGGGCGGGGAATTATCCACCGTTCGTGCCGATAAACCTAGTAAAGTGTATCCACACGTTTCGGGATCAGGCTCGAATTTACAAAATACCCAGTCAAGCCGGCATAGTGTTAGGGACTGATGTCAGTCATGAGTGTCTAATTCCAGTCGCTAACATTCATCAACCTCAAAAAAGAGTAAAAAAAAAATACACCATTTTTTGTCTCCCATTCGTTTACTCTTGTGTTTGCAAATGTCTGGAACGACTTACCATTAAATATAAAACAGGCTTTAAATCGAGCCATCCTGTCAACTTTAACTGCCTCAACTAGTATTGCAAAAAGCAAGACCAAGATTGGCCAAGTATATGCTCTGACTGAAAATATATTTTTGTATCTAATTGTAGTAAGGAAACATTGTTAGACTTTAGTGTCTGTCCGCAAACTAGTATCTCGAGAATTGTCTGATTTACCTACTTGAAATTTTAAATGGTTATAGATCTTGTTGACAAAAATGTATAAAAAGATTGTAACCAAAACTATGTAGGTAGCAAAAAAAATTGTCAGTGCCACATCGGAACACTATTTAGTTTTGGAGATATTTCAAGCCATTTAATGTAAGGGTTTGAAATTTTAAACTCTAAACCCTAAAAAAGACAGACAAGAAACAGTTAACAAAACTGCATCTGTGGTCTAGCGGTTAAATACGTGGATTTCTCGGAGGTACAGGGTTCGATTCCTGGTCGGAACACAATAATATTTATTAATGTAAATATTGTATTAATATTTAATTTATTTGTGATATTTGAGTTTGGTACGCTGGAGACATCGATGAGCTTGCCACTTGTCATAATTGGCATATAGTAAAGTTGGCTAAATATGAATCCGCTTATTTATAAGCGTGGTTTCTGACTTATACCTACTTTACTTTTTTTTAAATATCGATTTACAGTTTTACGATTATTATTCGTCAAAGTGTTGACGAGTTCGATCACCTAGAAACTCGTTATGCTGATGGACTGACAGAACAACAAACATTTGACAATCTATTGAAAGGTTTCAACAATCGACTAGACTTTTAATTTGACAAACCTTAATTTCAACTACGAGTATAGTCCGCTTCACAACAACTTAATTATAATGTAAACAGCACCATAAATATATTTAACCAATATAATATCTAAACTTAACGTAAACTATAAACTGCTTGCTTGGAGAATAGTACCCTTTTTTAAACCACATAACAGATTATCAGCGTTTTTATCTTCATTATTTTATTTTCATAACATTAACAATTAAAATAATTATTCAAAAAAGCTAGTTTTATTTTAAAATAGTTTATTAAGTGTCTTTTTTTTCATACTTTTTAAACTGGCTCTTTCATACATAAAGTATAATTATTATTATTAGATTAATTTAAACACAAATACCTAGTTGTCTATTTTCTACGTGCCGGGTTTTTATGACACTTTTGACATTTGGTATCACGTGCTTATGCTTAGATCCGTCTATTATTCCGGGACTAAGTATATTTTATTATTTTTGTATGGCATTAGTAACAATATGCCAGTGTCAAAGTTAGGAAAAGACGAATGAAATATATAAGATGTTCCATGATGCGTTGCGTCGGCGTTGCGAAGCCTGAGCGGTGACGCTGCGTTGTTTTACATATAAATTAGACCGTGTTGTGTTGAATTGACGTGCGGTGGGCCAAGCAGACGAAGCGGGTGGGGGTGCTGGGTTACCACGTGTCGGAGCGGAAACGTAGCGCAGTCGGCAGTATTATTGTTTATAATTTCTGAGAAACGTTGCGAATGCATACCAGTGCATTCGGTGAGGGCCAATATCTCCAGATATATGTTCTGGAAGGCCCATCTCCGATAGTGGAGGTTTATGACTCTTGTGTTCTAGGGGCTGTAATGATAATGATGTTGCTACATTGAGTGAGATGAAATCATAGGCAACCTCCGTGTGCCATCGCCCTTTATAATGAAATCTAATAAACATTTTGATGCTAGAAACATACAACTATTCCTAAGAAACAATATGTCGAAAAGTGCATTTTGTTTTGATTTTCCATACAAATTGTTTATTTTAAAATTAACAATTTGTACAGAGAAGCCAAAAAATGTCACTTCTGATATTTGGTTTCTTAGGATAAGTTTTTATTTCTATCAATAGAAACATGCGGTTTAGGCTAGTAACGTGTGACGCTTGTGATAAAGTGCACATGTAATCATTCGGCATATGTCTTTATATCGAATATTGTCATTTTTTAAATCATTGTTTTAATTTGACTATTTGTTGAGGTCATTTCCACTAGTTGCCGTACTTTTCATGTCACTAAATGACCACAGTAACAAGGTAAAACTTTTTCCCGAAACATACTCGTTGGTTGTCGCGTGACCATTTCTAGCACGCAATCGACAACCCCATTTATACAACCAAGTCGATAGAATTGCCACCACTCACCCAACACTATTCGCGCGGGAATATCACAGTCGATCGCCGCGCCATACGGAACGAACGCGCCGACTTTTGAATTTTAAATTTAGAATCCAAGTTGGTGGTTTTTGAATTAGGTATTTTATTAAGTGCATAACTTTACTAAAAATGGAGGGTTGTGGAATGAGCTGCATAAAATACCTTCTCATCGTGTTCAATGGGCTGTTCATGGTGAGTTTGTTAAATTGTTTATTTTTCTGTTTCCTTACACGTGTTTAAAATAAAATTTAGTTTATGTTTGTGAAATCTAATTTTAGTAGTTTCGTCTATATATAAACGTTTTTTTAGCTTCCAGATAATAATTAACTTTTGAATGCTTTTGACGTAGTTTTACTAAATTACTGAAGCAAGAATAAAATAAAATATAGGGATTAAGGGCCAGTTGCTGTGGTGGCTCGGTTGTTAGAACACTTAACCTAAAATCCTAAAAAGGTCGGTTCGATTCAAATGAAAAATACACTGTTCTTACCTACATTTATCATAGAATTACAAAATCATCGTTCCCGTGCCTCGGATAGCACGTAAAGCCGTGGGTCCCGGTTTGATATACCAACTTTTGGAATCGTTAATAAATTGTCATTAAAAAAATTGATTAGACCCTCGCCAACCCGTCTGGCCAGCGTGGCGAGTGTAGGAAATTTCTGGAAGGCCCAACTACAATCTAGGACTCTATATTCTAGGCTGTGATTATGATGAAGGGTCAGTAATGGGGTGTATCACTAACTTTTTATCACGGTCGATGGCGCATGATAGATGGTACCTAATATAACTGTCAGTTGCATAGAAAACTTGTATTTTTATTACGATATTTATTATTTTCTGGATATTATGACGAAATGAGCAGCTTTTAAGTGTACAAATCGAGATTTCTAAGCGAAATCAAAGATATGGCGATCTCAAAATTGCCGTTCTATTAATAAAACCTTTTTTCTCTTTAAAGACGGTGTGCGCTTTCTTAATTCGTTTTTTAAGGTAGGTAACATTAATTTAAAATACATTATTCTGTTATAAAAATTAAAACTACAAATACATTTAAAAAATGATGCGATATAGGTGCAAAATAAGGTACCATTGCCGCTAGCGACATCTACAAAAAGCTTTGCCTGATACACCCCATTCGCCAATGCCTCAAGCTTTAAGTCTTCCATAAATACAGAAATAATACTTACGGCGGATTCTTAAGTAGTCACTAAAGAAATGGTGAATTAACGACCCTCAAAATTCAGACTTTAATGTGACGTCATAGAATACCTACTTATATTTTTATTAATACCTACCTACTGTGATGTATTTTATTTCGCTAACTAGGCAGAAAATGCATAATACAAGAGTAGACATAATATAGGAACAGGACTGTGCTTATATGCTCGTAAATGTATAAAATTAGGGTTTCACAATTTCTGTCATTTTTAAAGTCTATTGATCAGAACCTTGTGTTTTTTATATTTTTACAATATCATTGATCTTACTGGAAAGGGAAATAAAAATATATTTGTTTGACAATTTTCTGTCAAGCGCGCGCGTGACGAAAAAGGGCTTAATCCAAAAATATTTTCTGGAACCCCATTCCATATTTAGCAGTGAATTACTATTGAAGTTTAAAGAGGCATTAAACTTTAAATAAATACTATATTAATGATAATATTACCAAGAAGATATATTTAAAAAAAAACCTTTAAACTTTCGAACATTATTGACATTTTGATGTCGTTTGACTATTGGCGTAAAAAATGAGGTAGGTACTAAATAAAAAGATCATATCGTCATAATCGTAGAACAGTGTTGGATTTAAAAAAATACACATAATTTTGCATTATTTCGATAGCAAATAATAGGAATTATTATAACTTGGTTAAAAAAATCTGATTTTATATATAGTTTTATATTGTTTGTGGTTTGTAATTTATAGTGCAAATGTTAGAAAGGGTTCCAAAATGAAATCTAGAAGGTTTGCCCTTATTATGAGACTAGTATTAACTTAAAAAAGAAGAGACAAAAAACAGTTGAAATAACTTAAATGGCCGCCATGAAAATTTTAAATATAACAGATCCGTCACTGTTCTACGATCATGACGATATGTCTATTACATGATATAAAATAAACTATTTCCTGTCTATTTATCTCTGCATACAATGTTAGAACTAAATAGCTGATTCATTGTAAAACAATAACAGTCATTCACAAGAAGTGTGTGTCACCATCATTACTTTAACATAATATAAAACACCTTGGGTCATGATTACATGCATTGGATCACGATCTGCGATCCATATACCTAACTTCATTTTTTTTTTAAATGATAGCCAACAGTAACTATAATATCACACTACAGCTTCTAGAACACAGAGTTTAAGACTTTCAAATTTTTTTTTTTAAATACTGAGCACGACACTAAACAACTCACCCACCTGATGGTAAGCAGTACGCGGGGTCCAAGAATGGGAGCAACTGACGCCAGCCTCAGACGACCGACATCATTCCCTACCACTATGCCGGCCTATAAATATCCTACACTTCGTTTGAAGGACTCCAGGTTATAGGAATGGGGGAACTTACTGGCTGGGAGAGTATTCCACATCTTTAGCGTGCGACAGATGTAAGAGTCTCCAAATTTGTATGTACGCGTAGGTTACACACTGTTAGAGATGTCAGACGGGTTGGCTAGGGTCTTATGGCAATTTCTAATGACAATTTATTAACGATTCCAAAAGTTGGTATTAGTGGAACCGGTACCGACGGCATAACGTGGTCTCCGAGGCAAGGGGATGGTGGTGTTGTAAATGTATGACAAATGCACTTGCATTTCTCATTTTTAACCGGCGGGGATTTCAACCCACCTTTGTAGGGCTCTTAGGAAAGCGTGTATAACCCAGCCACCACCACTTCTAACTATAATGTGAATAAAGGCAATTCATACAATGGTTATGACCGCCCTTTTTGAAGCGGATATACCGGGTTCGATCCTGGTCGGGATACAATATTTTTTTTGTGGTATTTCTCGAAATTGGTACACTAGAGACATAGACGAGCTTGCCACTTGTCATGATGGGTCTATAGCAAAGTTTGCTAAATGTAAATCAGCTTCTTTCAAAAGTCTGGTGTTTCTGACCTCCCCGAAAGGAATACAGCCGTGATGATGGTGTTATGATTTAAATAATAATTCGTTACTAAAAATAATTAAATTTATAGTCTACATAGGTGTAGACGACAATAACCGACTCCACAAAGCATACCTTGACAATAGGCTTACGAAAATGTCAAAGTTCGTTTATTCAAATTCATAATTTGACCTCAATGATTCACACGTTATTATTTACACGTTTTATTAAGTTATAGCCATTAGAGAATAGTGACAAGACGGGGCAAGTAGCCAAACGGTATGAGAATTAAAGATAGGACAATTGACTCAGAATTAATAAGACAAATCCCTTCGTCCTTCTCACAACTCACTTCTTTCTATCCCGATGCATCATTCTGGATTTATTTTTATTCTATTTTGCAGTTGTGGCTAGCTCCTGGTCGCTAGTTATTGGTAGCTATTCGCACATCCATTTTCGCACGTTCGTTGGTAATTGCATAGATGGGGATGACATCGCGCATCCTTTTTTCGTAGTTTCCTGGCATAGTTACTGGTATCTGTTGCTGGCATCGATGCCACGCATATCTATTGTAATTTTAAGTTTTACTGGCTAGTTAATTTTGGCGTCTTTTGGTCATAATATGAAGTTTAGCGTGAGGTTTATACATCTCTTTATTATGTAATAGTGTGTAGAAAGATCTGCTAGCTTGAACATTAAGATAGAATCAAATAGTAGTTTTAATTTTAATAAACTGTATTAACCAAGGTCCAAACTGGGCTTATCTAAACATGGAATGCTAACCGTCACAAAAAGCGATTTAATTCAAAAGAAACAACTTATCAAGTGGCGTGACCATATTCTTTAAAACGTTAGCATAAACGTACAGACAAATCAGCTTGTAGACATTTTGCACTTGTAGTTGTGTGCGACTAACGCGAGTACGAGACATTTTTTTACTGCAGTCCTACACTCAGTTGCTGGCGTCGTCATCGTCCAGTACTTGGTCTCCACTGCAAACACACACAGCCAAACTTTGTCCCAAAGGTTGGCTGTCAGAGAATGTCTAGCGGCATTAACCCGCCCCTTGTACATAGTGCAATAAAGTTTTAAATAAATATGATTGAATTTTTGGTGTTTTTTTATTTCGATCGCTTTACGTACTTCGTGTCAACTCAATCCAATAGTTTGTGCCACTATCTATTGGGTGTTCTGCTATTGATGAATTGTTTATTTAGCAGTTTTTTACAGCTACCCTCTCGGCCATCGTGCGTTTAGTTTGGCCAATATATGAACCCCCACAGATGCAGTCCACTTTATATGACATGAAAGGAATGACATCAAGGTACACCGTTTACTCCATCGTTCATCGCTTCTGCGACAGACGTGTCTAGCCTATTGCCACTTCAAGTTGCTATTTTTTTTTATATTGAAAGCTATGGCTATAAGTTACTTTGGTTCTCGGACGGATGTCAACGTTTCTGACTTTATCCTTCAGAGTAATCCTCAGCATAGCTCTCTCCATAAATATCTTTTTCAGTACAAAATATAGTATTAGAAAAATAGTTTTTTAAAGTGTGGTCGACATGAGTCGCGTAGACCAGCGCCACAAATCGCACGCATTCGATGAGGATGGTAAGACTGGGTAATGATGGTGATAAAACCATCATCATATTTGTATAGAATATCGTTAAATAAAGGTGATAACGAAACGTTGTATAGCATACATCTATTTCTTACTGACTCAGTTGATGACGTTATTTTACAATCAATGATGTCATACAAACAAATTAACCTTTAAGTACCGAGAGTAAGGTTGAGTATCAAAGTTTAAAATAATATTTCTATGTTAAGGTAGCAGTCAATTGTTGGCGATCGCGATCCAATGCTTTGTACCGTGGCGGATTTACCAGTAGGCTGAGTAGGCTGGAGCCTAGGGCTAAAGATTTTAGGGGGCGGCAAATTTGAATCAAATTTTGTTTTTTATCTTACAACAATAAAAAAAAAAACATTATTATACAACGATATATTTATTATATAACAAAGAAACGAATGACAAATATTTTAATATTTTAGTATTGCAATTGCACAGTATACTGAATACTCTTACGTCCGTAATCCGTATACTTAATATACAGATTATATTTAGCATAAAAATAATCTAGAAACTGACACAACTATCCCCTAGTGCAATCATACTAATAACGAAAAAAAGCCGATGTAATAAGGACGTTAGAACAAAAATCATAAAGTTGCAATTTCAGAGTAAATATATAGATTGTGATCTAAACTAGTGTATTGAATTTCAATGGTCAGTAGGGGCAGAAAAAAATTAATAGCCTACTAGCAGCAAATTTGTAAATCCACCACTGGCTTAGTATGAATTTATATGGAACGCTAAACAATGCAAGCGAGCGAGTTTGTGGTTTACAAGCGACCCGACGACGCTGCACGTCAAAATGGCGGTATTTTTTGCAAAATGAGGTTCATTATATAATTCGCCACTTTAATCATTTCGTGATAAAACATCGTTCATCTTGACATGATCTGTATAAGAGTCAATCTTCTCAGTTTTTTTTCGTAAAGGTCAACACAATGAGATATGTGGATGTGCAGCTTATTTCCAATTTGTGAATAAATTGTATGACATACATAGTTCTAGCACTAGAAACACAACCATTGGTTAACCATGACTTCGGAGAGACTGGCAGTCGGGCGCGGACATCGGACTTTACTAGCAAATGGTCCTGGGAAATCCCGTTCCCGCAAATCCCGGAAAAAACGACTAAGGAACCGGGACCTTCGGGACTTAGTTGAAAAGTATATACATAAATTAGTAATTTCAGTTTTCCCACTCAGATATCATATTAAAAGGTTTCTTACCTACATTTTATTTAAAACTAGAGTTCCGCCGAGCGGTGTCACCCGCGCTGCTACACGTTTTTTCAAGCGAATGAGTAGCGTTTGTTACTCCTTGTATTTTTCTACATATTCGACGCCATTTTTAACTTTAATCGTTACAATTACAGATATATTATTTTAGTGCAACTTCGGCTCATAGTAGTCGTATCTTTCTCGTACGGGAATACAAGTTACAAAAATTAAATAGCCCGCGAAAATTAATTAACATTCCGCACATTAAAAACATGTGCCTACAAACAGAAGTCCATTTTAATATAATAAACACATTGTAATGTTGTAATATTTCATAGTAAGCATGGACCTGAGTGTATGGACCAGATTAAAAAAAAGTTTTATGGTATGAGCCTCCAAAAGAGCTAAAATGTCGAATCTAGAAGACTAGATTTACTTTACGCTACGCGGACGCTGTTTTGCTAGCTTAAAATCCAGCATTAAAGGTGCATGAAGGTCCTGCTGGAAAAATACGAGATTACCCAGAAACCCAGGGCCATTGGACTTTCGGGCCTGGACTTTCATGGCCTCGAACAAATTTGGCAATTGTTTTTTTTTTAATTATTATTCGAGTCTAGTACGCTAGAGAAATTATGAGACAGAGCTTGCCACTTGTCATGATGGGCCGTTATATTAAAGTTGGCTAAATATGAATCCGTATCATTAAAAAGCATGGTTTCTGACCACCCCACACTGAATATGGTCGTGTAAATACAATTTTTTGTTTGCTAAATTAAGAACAATAAACTGAACGTATTCGGTAGAGGACCCATGCCCCACAGCAGTCCAGTATGTTTTCACGATTTCTGTAAACACGCTTTGAAGAGTTTGTGGAATGCATACCTTTTACTAGTGTATCTCCAAACCTCCATCAATTACAAGTTAAGATCGTTAAACGCTTTTGCCTGCCTCTCCAGCAAGCGGCTTTATTTTTTTTAAAGACGGAGATCGATAAATCATCAATGATACGACCCCAGCCTGAAGGGCCACTGCGGGAGGTCGCATGCCCGAACCACCCTGAGGCCTCCTAAGGAGACCCCAAGGCGCCTACGGACTAAAACCCTATAAACCGTCTCTCTTTCACTGTTGGCACTTTCTTACCATCAACCTTCGGGACAAGAAATCGAGGTTTAAGCATATAAAAAAAAAACACAAAAAATATATACGATAGTTAAATTAAATATACGATGAACATCATCGTATATTAATAATACTTAAACTACATAAATAATTATATTCTTACATACACTACATAGACTACATAACTAATTTTATACATACACTACGTAAACGGGAAATATATACGTATATACACAATAATATGCGAACTACAATACACTTACTACAACGAATAATTAAAAATATAACATTATTTATTTATTTATTTTATTTAAAAACTTTATTGCACTATGTACAAAGGCGGACTTAATGCCGTAGGCATTCTCTGACAGCCAAACCTTTAGGACATTTAGACAGTATAGATGGTAGGTGCAATCATTAATTAAGTTATTCCTAACAGTATTAATACATACATAACAATATTACATACTAATACATATTCAAATACATAAATACGTAATATATACATATATATGACTACGAGTAAAAAAGTAATCGAGTAATACTTATTGCAATTTGCATAATTACATATCATAACAAAGTTAATAAAAAATAATTATAATATTTATAAACTGCCACCGTGATAGTATTTAGCGCAGGTACCAGGTTCAATAGAAAATATTTTAATAATAGAGTCGGTCTCTTCGATTCTCGACCTAATTTCCTGAGACAAAAATATCAAGATGATGTCACTTCTGGGAGATATTTTTACAACAATTACAATTATATTAGTGTCAATGGGCAACTGACATCAGGCACTTAAAAGTGATGTCAGAAATGCTATGCTGGCTTGATTAGATGGTTTTCAGGACCACTCCAAGAGTAAAAGTGCGCTTCGGCGAGTCAGCCTTGCCGTTTAACGGGGGAATGCAGCGAGTGTTTACATATTTTAAACGTTTAAATTTTTGGTTTATTTCATAATTTAGTTTTTTAAAAATCATTGTACATTACTTCCTTTGTATAAAAATACTAAATTAATGTGATATTAATAAATGTATACAAATAATTCAGACTACATTTCTCAGAAGTACAAAAATGTTTGCGAATATTCGATTGTGCGAGCGAGAGGGATTTTTGTAAAACTTATTATAAGCTGTTCCTTTTATATAAGTCAATTTATTTTACATAAATCTAGCACGATATGTTCCTATTAATTAAAATAATTGTAAATCCGAACATGCTTGTCAATAAACCAAATCCAGCCAAAAATAGATTTAAATCAATTTAAATTCAAACCAAGCACAACTTTGACTTCGGTTAGAACCGGTCATTAAATACAAATTATTCGTCGGCTATTATAAAAGTCTCTAGTTGCAAAGTTTGATTTTAATTGTTTTACCATCCAAGCCGATCACCGTATAGGCAAGAATAATGTTAAATTGTTTATATACACTGAGTACCTGGCAATGGAAAAGATCCGTGTATTGCCAACCCAGCAGCTCATGGAATTGCTCAAATTCCATTGGGAGCGCTTGCCGCAACCTACCATAAACAGACTCATTGATTCTATGATTAATCTGTGCCGACAAGTTTTGAACAACAAAGGCGGCCACACTAAGTATTAAATTATCCAATAATTTTTCAATACATTTTTTTTTAAGTTATGTTGTTTGTTAACTTAGTTTGTTCCTACGTTCGATACAGTGCATATAGTATTGTTAATTTATGTTAATAAAATAACAATTTAAAACACAGTTGTTTTTACATCCATAGGACACTAAAAATATTGTTTAAATAATAAAATATTAACATCATAATGTGAAAAACCATTCTAAAATTCGAATAAGTAAGTACGTTTAGCTTAGACTTTTTATCTGTGTATTTAAAATAAATATTTGTTATTTTTTGAAATTATTGTTAGTTTGCGTAAATTGAGCAGTCCAGACATGATATTAATTGCTGATTGATTTATAAATATTTGCATGCGTTATGTTGCCGACCAATCCGTCTATTTAGCTGACTCTTCACAACAATATAAATATTTTTCTTACTGTTTGAATGCTATGCCCTAGACATACGTATAGTTCAATGGTAACATCCAAATAAAGGTAGTTGAGTGAGTGACTGATAGATTGATAGGTGCCTGATGACATGACTGACCATTGACCAAAGATTACGTCGCCCTAAATCAATTAGACTAACTGCATACAAATGAATTTAGTCAACGGCACTAGTAATGGTGTAATTCAATTCATTTATTTTGCAAGTAGGCATAGGACACGATATCATTTTGTAGATCCGCTCACGACGAGGCTCAATCTTCTGATTGAGGCCTCCGCCAAGTCTTTTGGCCGCCAACCTAAGGACCCTCCGATAACACTACCACCGTTCCAGTCGCCGATCCAGCCGCCGCTGTCTTCGTCCCCCATTTCCCCTCGATGGCTCCACCGCAGACCCCTCCCCTACCCCTTAGGTTGGGTCTGCCGCCGTTGAGTAGACTTTTGCTTCGCATGCTTGCATGAACGCGGCGAACGAGTGCCTTCACTCCGTAGCCACGACTCAGACTTAGCTGTTAAGGCACGCAGGGCCACCAGTGAGAGAGTGGGTTTTAGTCCATAGGCGCCTTGGGGTCTCCTTAGGAGGCCTCACGGTGAGTAGGGCATGCGTCCTCCCGTGGTGGCCCTTCAGGCTGGGGGCGTATTATTGATGATTTATCGATTCACCGTCTTTAATAAAAATAAAAAATAAAATAATTTTGTAGTACATAAAACGCCTAAAATTATAGCCGCTGTAAATTGGCATAGAACGGCGGTGGCTAGGTTGTAAGGTTGTAAGAACGCTTTCCGTAACATCCTAAAAAGTTGGGTTTACACCGCGTTATGTACCAATCAAAAACACACTTTCCTTACGTACATTTGTCTTTGATTTACAACACCACCGTTCTCGTGCCCCGGAGACCACGTTAAGTCGTCGGTACCGGTTACACTAATACCAACTTGAACAATAAAAGTAAAATCTGAGACCTACCACGCAATCCCTTGCCATCGACTTTGCCCTAGTCCAAGCGCTACAAAGAAGATATAGGGTTGTAAATAATATTGTATAGAAAGTAAAGCAGATGTGCTGACCTGCGAAAGCGGATAATGCACCAATTTAACTGTGCAATTTTTTTCATTCATTCATTACAGCCCCTAGAACACAGCGTCCTAGACCTCCATTGCTGGAGATGGGCCTTCCAGAACATATATCTGGAGAATTTAATTTTACCTATTATATTTTGATCTTTTTGTGTTAATTTTTCTCATTCTGCACCCATAATATTCATCCTGTCACTCTCCCAAAGGTTAGCTGGTAGAGAATACCTTCATGGTATTATACTCGCCTATGTACTCTTTTTTATATTTTATATTTTGTGTGCAATAAATAATTTTATTATTATTATTATTATTACGATCTGTTGCACCTTGCAAATAAATTCTGTGAATCTCTTACTGTTGCGCAAGACGCATATCGCCGGGTTAGAGCGACAACCAACTTAATTAGCCATTATTTCACAAATAATATTTTCAGCAATAGCCTTTTGAAAGTTTGTGGTCTTTTCTAACATAGTTGTCTCATTTAGAGATGTAAGATCAGGTAGTTGTGTAGCAAATTTTTTTGTTTGATGGTTTACGCTCTAACCTGGCGATATGTAATAGGGCCACTACTAATTTCAACGCTCTTAACATGTGCCTATCAATAGTCGGATTTGCCAGTGTTGAATCGTATATGGTCAACAATAAACATAAAAACACCGTAAAGTCTGTCATGGTCAGAGTCAAGGTCATTTACTCATTCTATAAACCACATGTATAGATCCGAGTGGTGTCACTTCCTGTCGAATGCTATGAATAAGTGATTTAATTTGAAAAAATGTGTTTAATTCTAACAGCTGCATGATAGTTACGCCTTTGTCGAACTAAACACTCTATTAGCTTCGCCATTCTTATTTTATGCATTACATTTACCGTCACATCCCCGTCAAAGTCAAGTTCATTATCATTACCTAAGTTGGCCTCAGACTCTTTTGTATTGTTGTATTTTACAATGTGAATTATATTTAGTTCATTTAATTTAAATATCACCGTATTCCATTACTTCAGCGCAAACGTTATATAATGGAATCCATACATTCAACGCTATAAGTGTTTCTCTAAAACTATATTAACATCCAGTTCCGTTCCTTGCCTAAAGTTCATTAACACTCTCCAGCTGACAACTCAATTTAATTTTAAAAGTAAAGTAAAGTATCATCACGACCGTTTCCCTTTCGGGGTGGTCAGAAACCACGCTTATAAATAAGCCAACTTTACTATAGGCCAATCATGACAAGTGGCAAACTTGTCGATGTCTCCAGCGTACCAAAATCACAAATATCACAAATAAATTAAATGTATTATACATTAAATTAATATACCTCCGAGTCTAAATCCACGGACTTAACCGCTAGACCACGGAGGCAAAATATTGACTTAAGAGAGAAGACAAATTTCTAAGCATTCCATGGATTCACCGTGCGGGTGACGGGTGCATAGTGTGTGGGTAAGAGATGAGAAGAATGGTGTCTCGGGCTTGGACAATAGGCTCGTTTAAAAAGGAGGTCTCCTTTCTTGTTTTATTGCGCAATAATACGCTCACGATCCACAATTCTGCCCCTCTCCCTACCCAACCAAATACTGTATGATTCCGTTAATGCCGTCTTGGGAACTCTTTCCATAAATGTATTGACGGTAGAACTGTTCTTTCTGTAAGTGATGCAAAGATTTTGCTGGAACTCCTCACGCACCAACTTCTACTGCGTAAAGCTGAGTCTTGAACCCGTTTCTGACAATTTCTTCTTGTTGTGGTCTTTTGGTACATTTGATTTTCACGGAACGGTAAGTTCATTAAGGATAACTTTTTTCAAATTCCGAGAAAACACTAAGATGTCTGTCGTATAGACACAGCTAGTTCATCTGGAATCCTATAAAGATGTTCAAATATATCCATGAGAATTTTCCAGTCTGATATGGCCGGCGCCAACGATCGAGTTGGGCTTGCATTTAGTTTTCATACAAAAAAAACTACATCATATTATATAAAAAAAACTACATAATATAAAAAATATATATAATATTTTGTATAAAAGTATATAAAATAATAAATTTTAGAGTTAATATTTACACGGATACTGCCAAGGTAGAGTGCTATTAGAGATAAGAATTAAATAATATTTTTTATGGGATCTTTGATGTACATAACGGAATGCACTATAATAACGTTATAATAGGGTTCTAAATCCTACCTCTATTTTTCTCAGTACAGCTTACTTTTGCGTTTGGTCTATTTTGTGATAATTTGTTGTCGATGTGTTTTATAACTGCACGCTAACCGATGTTTTTATTTTTAAACTTCACCATAAAAGTTTATGGTGGCCTCAGAATTTATGGGCATGTCTCCTTGCAGCAACACATCGTGTGGGTTGGGCCTATTAACCTATTTAGACCTATTTACAAATCGCTTCCGACAAACGTCTTTAAAATGCTAAAAGTTTGTTAAACGTAGGTTAATATTTCAGAATTATCATACAAAACACCTTCATGGTTTAAAATGGCTCTGACATTTAATGGATTCAGAAATTAAAAAATAGGTAATAATAAAAATAAAAAATAAACAAAACCTAATAAAACAATAATTAAATATTTTAAAATATACTCTACACTTTGGACACATCGGTGGTATGTATATTAAAAACTTTTTACGCTTGGACTCCATGGGCCCAGAGTTTCTACAACAGACGGCACAAATATGTAATCTTTCAATATACTTACATATAATAATATGTTTTTTTTGACAATATCACTTTACTTTAAAAATAATTCATTATGGCCCTGAAAGCTTCGTAAAACAACCATTATTTTTGCTCATCAAGCATTGTCGTGTCCTTCGGTGACAAGAGGGCTGGCTGTGTCTTCGCTTAAATAATCAGTACTGCAATTCAGCGGAGAAATGCAGTCAGCGTTCTTGCCACCATTCGTGCCCGTAATATTAATTTTATTTTACATTTTGTAAAAATAATTTTTCCAATAAAATACCTTATTTAAAAAAATAAAATAAAAAACTACTTTAAATAAATTTTTTGAAGAGCATATATTTCCTTCTTGTAGTGTAAACTACCTATTTATTGTATTATAATGAAAGACGTATGATTTTTATGTCTCGGTATAGGTGCTTACTTTGAGGTGTCACGTTACATTTTTCAATACTAATAATAATAATAATGATAATCTATACCAGATTATCCAAAATTAAAAAAAAAAAAACGATTGTTCTCATAATTTAAACCTTATCACAAAACATACTATACAAATAGGTATTAACATTTTTTGTCAATAACATATGCATAAATCTATGATTATGTATGCAATATTGACTGTTGCTTGAACCTTGTGTTGTGCAATATTTATTAACAAGGCCCTTTGGTGAGGTTACAGGCGACCAATGACAAATAACATTGACGTGTCAAAAATTATTGCAGTAATAAATTAAAAAAGAATAACACGGATTCCCAATAATATATATATGTGAATAAATGAAATGATTCGAAGGAATAAAATGGCATTATAAAACTAATAAAAATAACAAACTATTAATAATAAAAATACAATTAAATATAAAAGTAAAAACTATAATAAAATAAATAAATAAAGGTAAGAGAAGAGAAATTTCTCAGCATTCCATGGATTCACCGTGCGGGTGCCGGGTCCATCGTGTGTGTGTAAGAGATGAGAAGAATGGTGTCTCGGGCTTGCACGACAATAGGCTGGTTTAAGAAAAGGAGGCCTCCCTTTTTTATTTTATTGCGCGATAAAACGCTCACCATCCACCATTTCGAACGAAGTTATAGGGGGGTAATAGGCTAAACTATTTCGAGAAAAGGATGGTGCGGCCGTGTCACTCGATTGGCGGCTGATTAAATAAAAATAAATATTAAAGGATAAGATCTATGTTATTAAAATATATTAATTAAGTTAACTGCTTTCGTGGTCTAGCGGTTAAGTCCGTGGATTTAGACTCGGAGGTACCGGGTTCGATTCCTGGTCGGAACACAAAAATTTCGCTTATTTAAAAGCGTGGCCACCCCGAGAGGGAAACGGTCGTGATGATAGTTTACTTTACTAGGATAAAATATTATTTGCACAAATTCATCTTTGTGGTTAAATGAACCAAAAAATAAAATTTTAATATCAAAAAAAAAAAAATAAGGCAATAATTACCTAATAGTAGTGTCTATAAAAAAAAACAGGTGATAGTGATGGTAGTAATATAGGTAATAGAATATATGATTTTAACATATCGTTTTTAAACTGGCAGATATAGAAAACTTATTATTTTTATAGATACAACTTTGGGTATAAATAAAAAAAACACCTCATCTTAAATTTATTCTTTATTTTTTATTCATTTCACCACAAAAAATATTATAAATGGCTTCGAATGTGATAGTTTTATTTTGAAGTATAATCGACGCCATTTTTAACTTTAGTCGTTACAGATAGGCTGATTACCCCTTGATCTGTAAAAGCAATATTAAAGGCCATCGACCTAACAAACACGTGGGATGGTGACCCGTCAACATTTTAACCACTTTTGTGATACGGGATAGCACCTAATTGAACTAAGCGCCGGCGACTATTTAAAATACCTTAGCCAAAGACATATTACTATTCTTATATGAGAACCGTCTCCAACTAAAATTATATTATTTTATTAGTGGTATTAAAGAGCGATGGTAGCTCGGTTGTAGGAACGCTTTCCTTAAAATCCTACAAAGAGCGGTTCAAACCCCCCCGGCATGTACCAATGAAAAAACACTTTTCTTACGTACATTTGTAATAGACTTACAACACCACCGTTCCCGTGCTTTGGAGATCACGTTAAGCCATCGGTCCCGTTTCCACTAATACCAACTTGTCGAATCGTTAATTAATTGTCATTAAAAATTTACATCAGATCCTCGCCAACCCGTCTAGCCAGCATGGCGAGCGTATGCCAAATTCTCCAGATATATGTTCTGGAAGGCCCATCTCTAACAGTGGAGGTCTAGGACTTTGTGTTCTATAGGCGCTGAAATGAATGATTGAAAAAAAAAAGTGCTAGACCTAAACAGCACTAACTAAAAAACGACTTTTTTCGAAAGGCGAAAGTGTTTAATGTAACCCTGTGCACTGATGAAGTTTTTTTGCATTATGGCGAGCACGCGCACTTTACTTATAATGCTGATTGATGAGTAGCGGAAATATTTTTAAATCTATTTTATTGATTGTGATGAGGAATTTAATAGTGTGTAAACTAAAAAAAAAGAGTTTTTGAGTTAACTCCCTTTAGATCTACGTGTGCTATATATAAAAACTCATCTAATTCAGAAGTGACAAACTTATAAATAATTTTATAGGCTGTCAATGATGATGATTTTTAATGAAATATCTTTGTTAGCTAATAAAAAATATTATTTGTAGGACGACGAATAAATTGTATTTTAAGGGATTGTCCTTAAATATGCTATTATGTCCATGACCTTCAAAATTTATTACTCAACTGAAAATGTTGCACAGAAAAGTGATCTTTATAGCTAGTCTGTTGTTAATAGTTTAACGCCATAATTCCTTGTACGGTTAAGTGGTGACTAACGCAATGTGGGACTTATCATTTAAGCTTTATACTTTATGCATGTAATATGAGACTTGTGATTAGAGATAGACGAGAAAGCTGTCACATTAAAAAAAAATATTTTAAATGAAATTATATCCCACACATAGAAATATACGGGTGACTTTGTATGGTCTTACGTTAGACCATACAAAGTCACCCCGTATTAATATGTTATTCTATTGATAGAAACGAAACAACTTTTCCTAAGATACCACTGATGGAAATGACAAAAAAGTGGCTTCTTCACACAAACGGTTAATTTTTAAATAGGCAAATTGTATGGAGAAGACAAAAAAAAAATAGTTTCTACATATGGTTTCTTGGGAAAAGTTGTTCCTATCAATAGAATCACATATTAGTCCAAAACAAATAAACATAAATTAAAATAGGTATTTTTTAGTATATATTTTTAAATTATAAATAAGTAACTTTCGAGGGGGTCTTCAGCAAAACGGTTTATGACGTGGCAAAAAGTTATTTTTCCTAATTTTTTTCATCATAAGTAGAGACAGTAAAGACAGTAGAGTTAGTAGAGACGTAAACAATATTCAAGGGGGGGGGGGCAGCTGCCCTCCCCAGAATACGCCCATGTACAGCGGTCTACCTAAGCCATATTATTTAATCTTTCTCTTCTTTTCAGATATTCGGAATCGTGATAATAGCAGCAGCATGCGTGGATATGGGTCTGATCAAGGGGTTTGCCGGCATGGAGACGACTGGCGGCCACGAAACTGACGCCGTGCTCATCGCCGTGGGCGTTCTTATTATCATCGTGGCCGCTTTCGGCTGCTTCGGCGCCTGGAAGGAAAGCCCCAAGCTTCTTTATATGGTAAGAGGTTTCCCACTACTACATGTGCTAGCTGGTATGGAAACGAGACTGATTGAGTCAGAAAAATAATCGGAACTTATTACAGATTTTTTATATATTTTTTTATATTATCCATCTGATGGTAAGTGGCGCGCAAGGTCCATGAATGTTACCAAGTAGAATTAGACACTCATGACTGACAATAATAATATATATATAAGCCTGATCCCGAAACGTGTGGATACACTTTACTGAGTTAATTAGCACGAACGGTGGATACTTCCCCGCCCCGGCAGACTGGGCAAATTACCACCATCAGTCCGCCTACCACCTATTTGTTGTTCTCGTTGAAAGTATGTGCCATTTGCAATGATGTCAAATGCCAATTTTCACTCACTAATATTGTAAGGTTGCCATTGCCACTTAAAACAAAACTTATAAAAACTGTTGTACTGGGTGCCACAAGTTCAGGCACTGCTACTTTTTACTGGAAGTACAATCGTGGTATAGCCATTTAATTTACATAAACTATGAAGTCATATTTACATAATTAAGCACATAGTAAATTGTTTGTAATTTATTTTGAAATGTAGGAATATAATTATAAATTATAATTAATCTAGCTACACCCTAACGCAACTATGTACAACATAATAGAATAATTATTTTTATCAGGTATAATTTATATACAGTTCAGTTCCCTTGCGGGGTAGGCAGAGACAATTAAGCGCTATTTATCTCGGTCAACACATACCTCTTTTGCTTCGTCTACATTCATTATCTTTTGTTTCGTAGACTCTTTATTGCACCTTCTGCTAGTGTTTTATTTATTTGGTCGTAATAGGTGGGTCTTGATTTCTTTATTTATTAAAAAAGATACACCAGCAGACTTATCACTAAACATTATTAATAGAAAATGCATACCCATGGGGACACTCAGCCAAGCGTCTGGCCAAGGAGTTGTCCAAACGGCTAACGGAAAAGTTTGGAGACAGGAAAGCAATTATTTCTGCAAACTCTATTTCTGCTTAGCTATACAGAGGGGAAATGTTGCCAGTCTTCTTGGGATTATCACTGAAGGGTCGTCTCTAGAGGACATTTTTTACTTATAGTTTATTTTTTATTAGGTTTAGTTTATTTTTATTTTTAAGTATTTTAAATTATTTATACAGTTTGGCAATTAAATATTTCAACTGTTAATAGAAAATTTTATATTACAATAGTACACCAGTTCCAACTGATACTTCATTACATGTGTATACAGCACTCAAAATAGAAGAAAAAACTATTAGAAGATTTTTTTAAAATCGGAATCGAAAAATGAAATAAATTAGATGATAAGACGCCTTGACGAGCGTCAGTTTTACGATCGCCGCATCTATTTCCGGAGACCGACAACTTACAAAATATCGCACAATATCGTGAATTGGGTCAATTCCTTCGTGTTCATAAAAATAACCGCTGAGCTAGATTATACGAATACTGTCAGTCAGCGTGTGGCATGGAATAAAAACCATTACACCTAATTTACTAATTAATTTTTATGTCACTGCAGAAGTGTCATTATTATTATTATATTATTTGAAAAAAAAACATTATTTAAACAGATTATTTTAAAATATACACTGAAAAAACGGATTTGTTAAATTAACAAATTGCGTTTTGGTTGGCACATTATTTGTTAAGTTTACTGTGGGCCAGTTAATATAACAAAATCGACTTAATTCTTTTAACAAAGTAGAATTTGTTGGGAATACGGATTGCCTTCGGTAAAGTTAAACGTCTTATTCGTTTGATAAACCATTTAAGTACTGTTATTTTAACTAGTACTAATTAACACAAAAAGTATTAAATACTACTAATACTCATGATTTTTTTTTGTTAATTTAATTGATATAATAAGAATACACTATTAATTTTGTAAAAACTTTTCAATTCACGGAACATATTATTTCTGTTGTACCAACCATTCTCTTGGCATATTTAATCCTATATATTTTTTGGAATAACTAATATAATTTAATTAATTTAACTTGTTAAAACATGGAAAATTAACCAATTTTTCGGTTATTTTGATTGTATTTATCAGTCAAATACACTATTTAATCATTAATTTTATAAAAACTTTTCAATTTACGGAACAATATTATTTCTGTTATACCAACCGTGCTCTTGGCATATTCAACCCTATATATTTTTTAGATTAACCAATACGATTGATTAATGTAACTTGGTGGAACATGGAAAATTAACCAATTTTTCGGTTATTTTGATTGTATTTATCAGTTAAATACACTATTTATTCATTAATTTTATAAAAACTTTTCAATTAACGAAACAATATTATTTCTGTTGTACGAACCATGCTCTTGGCATATTCAATGCTACATATTTTTTGGATTAACCGATATAATTGAATTGATGTAACCTGGTGGAACATGGAAAATAAATCAATTTTTCGGTTATTTTGACTGTTTTTACCTGTCGAATACACTATTTAGTTTTTAATTTATTAAAAAATTTCAATTCACGGAACAATGTTATTTTTTTTGTACGAACCATGCTCTTGGCATATTCAATCCTACATATTTTTTGAATTAACTAAAATAATTGGATTGATGTAACCTGGTGGAACATGAAAAATAAACCAATTTTTCGGTTATTTTGACTGTTTTTACCTGTCAAATACACTATTTAGTTTTTAATTTATTAAAAACTTTTCAATTCACGAAACAATGTTATTTCTGTTGTACCAACCATTCTCTTGGCATATTTAATCCTATATATTTTTTGGAATAACTAATATAATTTAATTAATTTAACTTGTTAAAACATGGAAAATTAACCAATTTTTCGGTTATTTTGATTGTATTTATCAGTCAAATACACTATTTAATCATTAATTTTATAAAAACTTTTCAATTTACGGAACAATATTATTTCTGTTATACCAACCGTGCTCTTGGCATATTCAACCCTATATATTTTTTAGATTAACCAATACGATTGATTAATGTAACTTGGTGGAACATGGAAAATTAACCAATTTTTCGGTTATTTTGATTGTATTTATCAGTTAAATACACTATTTATTCATTAATTTTATAAAAACTTTTCAATATACGAAACAATATTATTTCTGTTATACCAACCGTGCTCTTGGCATATTGAACCCTATATATTTTTTAGATTAACCAATACGATTGGATTAATGTAACTTGGTGGAACATGGAAAATTAACCAATTTTTCGGTTATTTTGATTGTTTTTATCTGTTAAATACACTATTTTATTATTAATTTTATAAAAAACATTTCAATTAACGAAACAATATTATTTCTGTTGTACGAACCATGCTCTTGGCATATTCAATGCTACATATTTTTTGGATTAACCGATATAATTGAATTGATGTAACCTGGTGGAACATGGAAAATAAATCAATTTTTCGGTTATTTTGACTGTTTTTACCTGTCGAATACACTATTTAGTTTTTAATTTATTAAAAAATTTCAATTCACGGAACAATGTTATTTTTTTTGTACGAACCATGCTCTTGGCATATTCAATCCTACATATTTTTTGAATTAACTAAAATAATTGGATTGATGTAACCTGGTGGAACATGAAAAATAAACCAATTTTTCGGTTATTTTGACTGTTTTTACCTGTCAAATACACTATTTAGTTTTTAATTTATTAAAAACTTTTCAATTCACGAAACAATGTTATTTCTGTTGTACCACCTATGCTTTTGGCATATTCAATCCTATATATTTTTACTTAACGCGTGTATCCGGTTCATCTTCTGTTTACGTAAATACGTTTACATCTCTGAATATAAGTTGAAGTGGCTACCAATAGCTCTCAACAATGTTAGTAAGTGTATATATGTATCTTTATGTATTAGTATTTAGTGTATTAACAGTGGGCTATTTTGTGATTTTTGTATGGCCCTTGTTGCTACTATTGAACATTATACGGCGTGCAGTCGACACACTATTACGATTGTGCAGTTAAGTTTTAACAGACTACCGATTTATGACACAATATCTATAGTGTGTCGTCAGAATCGTAATGGAATAGTAATTGAATGAAAATATATGTAAATTAGCAGACTTAAGCCACAGGTCTTCCTAGTGTGGGGGCCAATGGCAAAGCTAGGTAACTAGGACTCATTTTCTTTGGCAAATAATCATTTTTTTATTTTGATTTTTGTTGTTCTAACCATGCTCTTTCCAAATTGAAGCCTATTATCTTTTTGTGATTAACCAATATCTATACACTAATATTATAAAGCTGAAGAACTTGTATGGTTTAACGCGCTAACCTAGATAAGTATCACCTACCAGTCCGATTTGAATAAATAAGTAAATAATCTCTTAAATTCAGTAGGTTTCAGATCGGTGGTGATAAGAAACTTTGAAATGGATACCACTAGGTATATTTGCACATTTGTGATTAAAATTAAACTTTCGCCGAGATTAAAATATGCAAAATTAACAGAAGACAAAAATTAACTGTGGTTATTGTTAGTCAAAAGTGGTGTTATTTTGTTTAATAATGTGCTACAATGTGAATAATTATGGAAAACGATAAATTTGACACCAAGGACTTATGTACTCTGTACCATGTCCTTAAAATAAACAAAAAAAAGCTATACTCTTTTTGGCGCTAGTCTTGCAATATTAGTCTGTGGTTCCTTGTTACGTATCTCGTCTGTGGTTCCTTGCTATTGCTTCAAGTGTGACTTTAAGTTTCAACTTGTTTGTGTACGTTGCGTTTGTCGTTGGTATTCAAAACTATTCAAATGTGGTATATGTGATTGTGAAAAGTTCGTGATTACATTATTATTTATTACCTTAAAATATTATTTTAGTTTAAATATGGAAGATTTACTAGCGTCATGGGGAGTAAGCCCCAAAACGATAGAAATATTTATTGGTGAATTCTGCGGCCACTTATCTACGTAATAAGGTTAAAGTACCTACTTATTAGTTACCTATAGTGATTTGTTGTTGAAAGTTCATTTTGTTAGTCTAATGACACATAACATAAATATTGGTAAGATTAACCAATTAAAATTTGTAAAATGAACTAAAAATATTTGTTGAACTATTAACGTCAATTGTAACTACTTTCAGAACAGTGTCGACGTTTCGTGCTTAGATCAGATAGAAGACCCTGAAATAAGGATTCTTATACCTGACAACCAAATACGGGACCGTATTAAATTTATAAGTGGCCGCAGGAACTATTTGGAGGAGTTAAAAACTTTACATTCAGTAAGAACTTCTTTCCTCAATTAAATAAAATTAACTAGTATGTCATTTGGCTGCCTGTCCACCAGAGCTGTGTGTTGAACATGTGCCTTCCTCATGTGGGGAAAGAGATCAGATATCTTGCTCCCACAGCTCTGGTAAACTAAGGCTCCTTATGGGACTGAAACAAGATCCACAGAAGAATGAATGTCACCAACATAGCACAGTGTGTCTGCAATTTGTGGTGACCATGCCTGGTGCAAGCGCAGCATAAGGACATACACCTACAAGGTGGACAGACAGCCTTTAAAGGTTGCAGGAAGCTGCTGGATGCAGTCCTATACCAACAGGTTGTTCAGAAGATCATAAGAGGAGGCCTTTGTTCAGGAGTAGATAGAAGTTTATTTATTAAATCCATTTTGTCTTGTCACTTTATCAATGCTGTCTTAATCAGCCCTATCGTCTTATTTTTTGATTCAAACATTGCCACAAACTGTGTTTAAATCATATGTTTTTGCAACTGTGTAAAAAAACCAAATCCAAGCAAATTAAGAGCCAATTTTTCATTTGATAATTAAATTTATTCTACGAAGTCACTTCATTATATTAAGGGCTGGATTAATAGTCGTTGCTAAACCTGAGCCTTTATAGAGTATTTATATAAAGAATGCATGGGTGTAGATAAAGAATATGAATACATGGCGGCGGCGGCGCGGCCTTCATTGGGACAAAGTTTCAAACGTCGTAGATAATAAAACATATTATCTTTTCTTACAGATTGAAATAGATTTTCGTTTTTAATTCACTGAACGAGAATTTAGTTTGTTAGAACATTGGGACAACTTTTTTATAAAATGCACTGCGATAATGAAAATGCATTTTCCAGGAAATAACTTAATAAAGTATTTAAATGACAAATACAGTATAAGTAAGTTTTTTGACTTTTTCATACACATATTTATCATTATATCACACACATACATTACATAGACATAGAAACACGATCTTGACTTATTACAAGGTAATTCGAAATCACTAACACTACTATTAATTTCAGATACCCAGACTTATGCTGTTTTGGCATTGCTGGTGCACAAAATCAAACCTACATCTAAAATCTTGGATTCTAAAGGAAAACACATAAAGATATCTCATATTGAGTTTTGTTACTATTGTGGAGGTATGTTATCGCACAGGTGAGTTTAGTACCGGGACAAATATTAAATTACATAGGTACATGTATATGTATTTGTTTCAGAATTATTCTGCCATAGATGAAATTTTGAAGAATAGACGTAAGTGCTATGACCGAAAAGGTCTTACTTGTCAACCCCTCGTTGTGTGCGTTGGCACCTATAGTAATCTGGAGTCCTTCTACGTTGTAATAGATGACATGCAATATGAATAAGTACTTAGATGTAGCCCTTATTGTTTTAATTTGCGAAGTGCTTTGACTTTTTTAGTTTATTTTAAAATAACATATAATATTTTAATTTGAAAATAAATAAAAATACCTAATTATGTTTTGTTTTTCTTATTCACATGTAGTTTATAAACTCAGCAATAAATAACAACCCAGTATATCTATCTTCGTTCTTCTAATGCTGGGTATTATATTTTTAATTATTGTATCTAAAATTAAGGTGTACATAATTTATTAAAAATTATTAGAATATTTTAATAACTTAAATTTTAACTTTGACTTTGACTATTGGAATATTTTAATAACTTAACTTTTAAGGCTAATAGATTTTGTTATTTTGATTCTGTGTCGTGTTTAACAGACGTGCTAGACAATTTAAGTTGTGCTTTATTACAATTATTGGAACTTATTATTAATACTTTATTATTAATAATAATCGACCTTGTATTAAGATTTTGTTGTTGAAATTCCAAATCTTATTTGTTAAACTGCAGTATTTGTTAGAAGAACTACTAGTAACGTTGGTTCAACTAAGAATATTCGTAGAGTTAACGTTGTGCTTTATTAAAATTATTGGAACTTATTTTTAAAGTAATTGACCTTCTATTAAGACCAATTGATTTTGTAGTTGAAATTCTGTATTGTGTTTATTACTTAAACAACTGTGTTTTTAAATGTGGTGGATCAATAATTAGTTGGATTACCTATTTGTACCTCAAGAATTAGTTAAAACATTAAAAAATAAAACAATTCTGAAACTTAATGATACACCATATAAAAAAACACAGAATTTCGACAACAAAATCAATTGATCTTAATACAAGGTCGATTATTTCAACAATAACTTCCAATTATTTTAACAAAGCACAATTGTTAAATCCTACGAGTATTCTTAGTTGAACCAACGTTAGTAGCAGTTCTTCTAACAAATACTGCATTTACTCTAACAAATAAGATTTAGAATTTCAACAACGAAGTCGGTTGGTTTTAATACAAGATTGATTATTTCAACAATAAGTTCCAATTATTTTAACAACGTTCAACGTTAACCCTACGAGTATTCTTAGTTGAACCAACGTAAGTAGTAGTTCTTCTAACAAATACTGCAGTTACTCTAACAAATAAGATTTAGAATTTTAACAACAAAATCTATTGGTCTTAATAAAAAGTTGATTATTTTAACAATAACTTCCAATTATTTTAACAACGTTCAACGTTAACCCTACGAGTATTCTTAGTTGAACCAATGTTAGTAGTAGTTCTTCTAACAAATACTGCAGTTACTCTAACAAATAAGATTTAGAATTTCAACAACAAAATCGATTGGTTTTAATACAAGATTGATTATTTAAACAATAACTTCCAATTATTTTAACAAAGCACAGTGTTAACCCTACGAATATTCTTCGTTAAACCAACGTGAGAAGTAGTTTTTCAAACAAATACTGCAGTTACTCTAGCAAATAAAATTTAAAATTTCGACAACAAAATCCTTTAGTCTTAATAAAAAATCGATTATTTCAACAATAAGTTTCAATTATTTTAACAAAGCACAACTTTAACCCAACAATTTTTTTTAGTTAAACTAAACGATTTCTAACACTGTGTTTCGGGTATATAACTAATTATATTAGTAAGTACAACCAAACACTTTAGTATTATGTACTATATGATTTAACACAAAATGAATTGTTTAGTTTAACAAATGCGTTTTTGTTTTTGGCGCAATTTTTTTCGTTTAAATTAATGAAAAAACAGTAAACACAACAAAAAAATTGTTATATCTACCAAATTTTACTGTGTATTTAAACAATTCAAAATTGTTCAATTAACCAATTTCTCGATAGGCGCTATATTAAACGTAAGGTTTTGTTAAAACAACATTTTTTTTGTTATTTTAACATATTTTTTCTCTCAGTGTATATGAAGTAAAAATAAATGTTTTATCTTATCACCCGAAAAAGTTGAATATAGGGTGTACCAACAAGAGCGCCGGATTTGATTTCAAAGAAAAAAATTCTTGATTTCTTGCACCAATTGAACCTTGTACGCGTGTATGCAGAACTTTTACCAAAATTGCTTCTGGAAATGTGTAATTCTTCACCACGATGCCACAGATTCCCATACTATATATATCGAGTGACCGACAAGGACGATTTGGTTTTACAATGTTGATTTATTTGGAGCATTATTCCGACCGAAATCTTTACGTAGGTATTTGGCTAACTTTGCGCAAAATTTTCACCAAATTTGTAATGTGTTTTTACAATAATTAAACATTTTTCGATTGAATACTTATCCATATTATTAAAAAAAAAACACCGTACAAATCGTATTAACAAAATGGCGGCACTTTAAAGTCCGGCGCTCTAGTTGGGACATCGTTTACAAATAGAGAAACTATTTAAGAAAGGAAAAAACTAACATTATAAAGTTAAATTAAAATAGGCTATATCATTTATTATTTTTAAATAGTTTATTTTATATTATGTGTACAGTTGTTGGTAAAACTATAATAATACAAATGACTCAGAAAACCTACCTCCTAAAATTAATTTGTTTATAACTCTTCGAAAGCGGTCCAGTAGTATAAATGGGAAGGCAAAATAGAGTGGCAATAATAATATAATTTTTATATACAGAGTGGATTTTAAGGATTACCGTTATATTCATAACTTTTTGAGACATCCTGAACTGCATTCTAAGATTTTGAAAAAAAAAATACAATCAGCAAAAAAAATGGTAATTTTACACAAAAACTTATTTTGATGCCAATCTCTACTACCAGTCTCTACTGGACCGACTGAGGTTTGAGTCTAGTACTCTAGATGTCAGAAATCGCGAAAAAAAGTTCCCATACATTTTAATATCATAAAAGATCTATTCCTTACTGCCATCAGAATACTCTTTTAGGCCAATTGAAGTTTGTAAGCTATAATAGCTTCCTGTAAGAATTAAGCTACTTTAAGTCGGCTGGCTTAAGAATACATTTATTTTATTTTAGTTTCTGTATACAAACTTCAATTGGCCTAAAAGAGTATTCTGATGGCAGTAAGAAATAGACCTTCAGTAATGCTTTTATGCGACATATTAATTGGTTTTATTTTTTATTACATCCCCTAGAACACAGCGTCCTAGACCTCCACTGCTGGAGATGGGCCTTCCAGAACATATATCTGGAGAATTTGGCCTACACTCACCACGCTGGCCAGACGGCTTGACGAGAATATGATGTCAATTTTTTATGACAATTTATTTACGATTTCACCGACAGCTTATCGTGCTCTCCGAGGCACGGAAACGGTGGTATTGTAAATCTATGACTGCAGTACGTAAAAAAAGTGTCTTTCTCATTGGTACATGCCGTGTGGGTTTGAACCGACCTTTGTAGGATTTAAGGAACGCGTTCTTACAACCGAGCCACCACCGCGCCTATTTAATGCGTATTCATATTTAACGCGTAAGAAACCTGATTACTGATATAGCATGTCAAAAGACAATTTACTGAGATACCGCGTGTCAGTGATGACATTCTAAATTTAGGTCAAACAGGTGTCAAAACATGTCAGGTCAACTGGGGGGATTGTTATTCTACTAATGTTTCCGCCCATTAAATCCCAGCCCACCCTAGTTCTGTCAAGTATAATTATATGTTGGTCAACAATGACTATAGTTTTTACTATTTAATTCACACCCTAATGAATTCCCTTAGTGGCTCCGTGACCTATTTAATTCTCGTTTGAAGTACATTTTCATAAATAAAAAAACTTTTTGGACCACTGTTTCATTGAATTTACATCGAATCTCTGTGTCTCAGGCGTGCACGATTCTAGAAATATTACAAAAACTGGCTAATTTGCGATAGTTGGTCACAATATATTTACAACCTAAACCGCATTGTTGGGCTATTAGATAGCAAAACATCTCGAAAAAGTACTCAAACTCAAAATTTTGGATTTGACTAAACCTGTATATTCAAATTCAAATAGTTTATTAATCAAACATACTTATTGCTAGGATTTCACAAAAAAAAATAATCCTACAGAAGATGTAGGTAGGCACTTTTACAAATAATATCTAAACTAGTAATTTAGACAAATGTGTCGCTGCTAGCTAAACTAATAGTCTTTCAACTACTGTTAAATATAGCTAGCAGGTCTCCTTCCGGGGCACAACATTTTTAAAAGTTACATAATTATTTCTATAAATCATTATATAATTCAAAGAAACTAAACTTATTAAATTCATGGAATAATAATAAAGAAGAAGATATATACTCGTATGTATACACTTCATAATATTTTCAAAAGCAAAATGACAGTCTTCTGAAAACGATTTAGTGTAGGTTAAAGTACGAGTAGGTACTTGCCTTGATTGTCATGACTAAAAAATATACCTACACGTAAAACATATTTTTAATTCACCTAATTTTAACAATTACTCTGTTCTTTAGTTCGCAGGTTTCCTCATCATCATCATTCTCCTGGAGTTGTCAGTGGGCATAGCAGCTGCTGCTCTTCGTCCTCAAATCGAGACCACAATGAAGTCCCATCTACGATCCTCCTTCATCAAGAACAAGTCGACCAGGGACGAGGACTCCGCTCACAGGGACTTCTGGGACAAAGTTCAGACCTCGGTAAGAAATTCATTCGCTATCAGCGACCCTCTGTAGATTATCCGTCTATTCTTCGTGGTCGAGGCTGTTATACTTATAAATAATATCTCAACGTCATTAACGCTCCTCTAGAATTTAAAATTGTCTTTAAAATAACTTTTATTTATAAAAGATATATATATTTTGTCATATTTGTTATATGACAAAATTATTTTGATTGCCTCATATAATTTTAAATCTTTATTCGAAGTTATATATTATATAATTGTATAAATTGACTAAGAGCCTACGTGTTTGGCATTAGCTGTAAGTGTTGGCTTGTAATAATAATAAATAAATATACAAATAGTATACACGAATATTAATAAAATAAAAATAAAATATTAAATAATGTAGACAGGTAAATTAATTTAAAACATTTCCTAATATTAAAAAAAAAAAAACCTTCGAAAAAAAATATTTACTAAATATAAAATAAAATAAATACTTATTATTACTAAGGATATGGATATAAGTCTCGTCCGCGTGGAATGGTGGCAAGAACGCTGGCTGCATTTCCGAGCTGAATTGCAATACTGATTCTTTGGGCGAAGAAGGAGACGACAAGGCGCGGTGTTATGTCTTAATAATTAAAACGAATACCTTATATTAAATAAACAAAAAAAAATTACACTACAAATTAAACTAAAAAATAACGGTCCGATGGGCGTAGTGTGCCGAGGACACTCGCTGCGTTCCCCCGTTGAACGGTGGGGCTGAATCTTAGAGCAAAATATTCTCTACTTAAAGGGTCACCCGTCTTCAAGCTGAGTTTTTCCCCAAGCTCATGAGAGAACACCAGATTTTATAATTTTAAACCATAATATGCTTTCCTCATTATCAGTAGGTGGATAATGTTGATTGTCAAATGAATATCCTCAATTACATAACCTATTATTAAACCCGTGTGTGGGTGGTCAATAAGATCTGATTATGGAATAATAAAATCAAAAACACAGGGATTTAAAAATAATTATATTCTATTTCAATTGAACGTTCCTAATAACAAGTCTGTTCATCTGTAGCTCCTCTATTTACAATTAGCACTTCTATTAATATTATGATCTTCACCATTACATTGACGACTATTTTCAGTTGGAATGTTGCGGAGTGACTGGCCCTGACAACTACGGTTCTTCGGAGCCTCGCCTGAGCCCGTCCTACAGTTGCTGCCCTCCCGACTCTGCGTCTGAGAAGTCCACCGAACTCAAGAGGTCCGAGTGCCTCAACCAAATTAAGTTCTACCAGACCGGCTGCGAAGACAAGGTCCTAGGCACAGTGCACAGTGCTGGCATCACTGTCATCGTGTGTGGGATACTGTTCTGTTTCTTGGAGGTAAGTCTGAATTTGAATTAATAAATACATTAAGTTTATCGAGCTCAAGAGTTCAGACTGTCTCAACTTGATCAAAGTATACCATACCAGCAACAAAGAGAAGGTCCTGGTCATAGTTTATAATGTTGAGATCACTGATTTAATGTGTAGGATACCTCCAAGATCTGTTTCTTGAATACGTCCAAGTGTGAATTTATAGTACGTTAAGTCTATCTAGCTCAAAAGGTCCAAATGCCTCAACTAGATTCAGTTCTACCAAACCGGCTGTGACTGCAAAGGTCCTGGGAACAGAGCACAATTCTGACATCACTATTATTGTTTGATATTCTCCTAAAATTTAGAATTTACATACTTTAGGGTTTTTTTTTCTAGGCTTGGTGTAAGTGACAACAACATAATTGTATAGACCCACTCTACTATTAATTTTCCTAAGTGTATCTATGAGTACATATAAATATGGAGACTGAAATCTGTCGTACGCTGAAGATGTATTTTTTTTCCCAATCTGTGTGTTTTTAACCTCTCGAGCAATATTATGTAAAAAAGCATTTGGTTTTATTATCATTATTACAGCCCCTAGAACACAGCGTCCTAGACCTCCACTGCTGGAGATGGGCCTTCCACAACATATATCTGGAGAATTTGGCCTACACTCGCCACGCTGGCCAGACGGCTTGGCGAGGATATGATGTCAATTTTTATTGACAATTTATTAACGATTCTACAAGTTGGTATTAGTGAAACCGGGACCGACGGCTTAACGTGCATTTCTCATTGGTACATGCCGGGTGGGTTTGAACCGACGTTCCGCCTTCTCACAACCGAGCCACCACCGCGCCAAACTTCGACATTATCATAAACAAATGCAGACCATAATATTATATGTGTTCAAGATGCCAGCAGTTGGGAGGTGATAATGTTTTACGATCTATGTCATAACGTCAAAACGATTCTATAGCACTTAGAAATAAATTATGCTTTAGAGTACCGCCTAAACATCATCAACGAAAGTGCAATCCTTGAAATTATTCTCATGCTCATGCCTATACTAACGTTATCCTATCTATAGACTCGTTGACTAAAGAGTTCAATCGTATTGACATCAAAGCCTTCATTGCTGGCGTCTTGAATACATACTCGTAGTATGCTATATTCGATCCTCGATTTGTTTGTTAGCCTTTAAAAAAATGTTTTAAAGGTGTTATAGGAATAGCATTTAGTCCTTTGTTTATTTTAGAGTGTTACATTATGTTTGCTTAAATTTTGCCGAAATACCTCAAGGACAAATTCGCTTATCTCTCTTCTTTTCGTAATAAATCTCTCCGATCTTCTCACAACTCACTTCTTTCCGTTCCATCTCAACATTCCGGATTTTTTTCGAATTCCTTTGCGGTTGTTGCTACAAATCTGTGGAACAATCTACCTATTAACATAAGGCAGGCATCTACCAGATCATCATTTAAAAAACTGGTCTACTCACATTTTCTAAATAGCTCCAAACAAAATTTGTAAGTTGTATATATATGTTTTATAAGTAGATTATATATAAGTATTTATATCTAATTGATGTGTCACTTAAACTTTCATTGCACCTACAGTTGTTCTAATTAGTCCCAAAGCTTTTGCTGTCAGAAAATGCCTACGGGCATTAAGTTCGCCTTTACTTTGTGCATTAAAGCTTTGAAATAAATAAATAACTTTAAAGATCATGCAAATATTAATATGTGGTTAACAAGGTTTTATATGATCTAATGTATATAATTATTATTATCGGTAAAAATCTGTGCATAGCTGTATGTTGACCCCAATAAACAATTAAATATATGTAAATATATAAAATAGTTTGTGATTATTAAATTGATATTAATAGTAGAAACTGGTTATACACTAAGTTAATATTTTTGGTCTTTTGATTCTATGAGTGAAATTACTTCAATTTAGGTCTTATAGTAGGTACAAAGAGTATTCGTGTCCACTGTTATGATTACTGAACACGCCATCTTTCTTTTTACTTGTTTTACCATAAATCCACCAGACCCACAATTTGTTTCGATAAAGATCACAGGTTAACCTTTTGACACCAATATTGCTACAAAGCCAGTATGCTCTATCACGAACTTTTCCTACGTATAATAGGTATGTTCTTATGAAGACTTGTATGGATCTCTAATTTTAATCTTAATACCTAACACCACCATATCCGTGCCTGGTGAGCACGATAGGTTGTGTCCAATTAATACTAACTTGTAAAATCGATATTTTATATTATTAAACATGTGTTCTGATGAGTTGTTTATAATAATAATAAGTAATTTAACTATACATTGTTTTTTTAAAGAACGTTACTTATTCATGCATCTTCAAGCGTTGTCACGATTTATACATACCTAAGTGTTTTTTTTTTTAAAGTTCATTATTACTATAAGCTGACACGGCCTTTTTACAGCCACGAATTAGTTTTAACTACCTAGTTTTAAGCAAAAACTTGTTTATGGCAACAGTGTTTTAGTCGAAGATGATGGTGTAGCTGATATGATGGGTACACCCATAGTAGATGCTGGTTATTTTATAATCGAAATAATAGTAAACGTCGGGGTGTGTAGTCAAGTTTAGTGCCAATTTATTAACAATTCCACAATTTGGTATTAGTAGAACCGGGGCCCGTGCTTACGTATTTAACTTACGTTTTTGTTACGGTGTGGTGTTGTTAATAAGAGTATATGGCAAATGTACGTAAGAAAAGTGCATTTCTCATTGAATTGTACATGCCAGGGTTCGAACCGTGACCTTTTTACAACTGCTCTATCATCGCTTTACATGACATTATTAAAGTTTAATTCTTTGTGTGCTTTGTAATGTTGCTGAAAGGAACTAAAATAGTGTGCACATTCACCGTGTGGGTACTAAAAATGGGACAATGTACGATGAGATCAATACTATTCTTGCGACAACTAAAATAGTTGAAAGCATGCATCATTCATGTGCAAATAACTATTTGACATATTTCCCACTGTCTGCTATATTTTATTTTAAAGTTATTAAACAATATATAGGTAGGTATATAATAAAATAAAAAAATGTTCTTGGCTTTACCTTTGTCACCATTTTAACACCTAAACTTAATATCTAGCCAATTTCTGAATAATTATGAGACCCAACGAACAAACACGAAATTTTAAATTAAAATCGGTTGTTTAATTTAGCACCGAGCTTGGTTTTTTTTTTCTTTTTAGTTTTATTTATTCCTTTTCAGATTTTAATTTAAGTTATTTTGTTTCTCAGTCGTTTTTTTTTTATTTTTAAATCATCTTTTTTAATTAATCGTTTATTATTCTATTTCCAGGTGGCCGGCATAGTTCTGGCATTATGGCTGGCACACTCGATCAAGACGGAAGGAAAGAGTCGCGACACGGCATAGATTTAGTAAAAACTCAATCAATAATATATTAGGATCGCACAAAACTGGCACTAATATGTATAATTATTTACGAGTACTTTATTATGTAATTATCTATATCTAAGTACAGGTACAGTCAGCAAATAGTGCGCTGGAACACCCAAAGCCTTAAATACTATATTTTATTAAAATTACTTAATAGGATATTATTTGTCAATTGCTTATGCTCACCTTGTCAAAGTTAGGCCCGTAATAATAAATAAATCTCAAGATCGACGGAATGATTATTTTTTATTCTTTCTTGATTTGACTGTTGTGTAAGTCTTGTTTTAAGCGGTCTCATTTTTATATAAATATCACCATGGCAACCTTATAATATTAGTTCTCCTTGAAAGTAAAAAATGTCATTTGACATCATTGCAAATGGCACATACTTTCAACAAGAACAACAAATAGGTTGTAGGCGGACTGATAATTTGCCCAGTCTGCAAGGGCGGGGAAGTATTTATTTATTTATTAAGTAGGCACACAAAACAAATTTTAGCATTACAGTTTCTAAAAATAATGGATATAGTGTATAGACATTGCTAAAACTCAAAGCATGTGTACACAATATCAGCCATGTAATATAAACAATCACGTATAACGTGTTTTTTTTTTTTTTAAGTTACTAGTAAATAAGTGTTACAAATAAAAGAGAGAGAATTAAACTATTTCAAAAAAACAACAAAGAAAAGAGACCAAAAGTAAAATCAATGAAGATCAGTTCAAAAATAAAAATAAAGCAGGTGTTAGATTATATCCTTCAAACTCGACTTCAGTGTCGAAAGTCTTCTGTCATGTATTATATCTGTATTCACCGTTTATGCCGATAAACCCAGTAAAGTATATCCACACGTTTCGGGATCAGGCTGGAATTGCCGTCTAGTCCCAGTCAAGCCGTCATAGTGCTAGGGACTGATATCAGTCACGAGTGTCTGATTCCAGTTGCTAACATTCATGGACCTTACGACGACACTTACCATCAGGTGGGCCAAGGGTCACACGCGTCCTACTATTAAAAAAAAAAAGATAACCCGATCTCAAATTTGACATCGATGTTGAGATATATTTATTAAAACGGGCCTTAGATTACGTTCATTAGCGATTGGCGATAGTAGTATACTTGCAAATTAACCATTGCTGTACTGTACTTAAATATGTCACGCGCGCACTGAATTTTATTGGTGCTGTCTTTATTTAATTTTGTATTATTATTTTTAAATCATTAAAGAATAATATTAAGTATTGCTAGAATGAAAAAGAATGTTGTACGGTTTCGTTTTAAAATGTCTATTATGTATTAATCAACAAAAACACCTTTAAATCGGTAGCAATACGGCATAACACATCTCGTTGGCCATCGAGCGACCATTAAATAACTGCTACTGCTAGAGCCAGCTTGATTGTTATTTTTTTTTATTTGTAAGCATTAATTTGTTGTAGTTGCTTGATCAGATTGTTTTATAGAGTCTAAATAATCTTCGCAACTAATTTTATAAATCTTTACAATTACTTGTTCAAAATAGTTTCGTTCGAACTATAATTTTTTTTGATGGGAAGAAACGCTAACGCCTGGACATTAAACTCATAACCTCGTATACTGCGTGTCAAACCAGGAGGGGTGACAGCGCTATTTTTTTTTTGTTTTAAATACTTTTTATTCCACTAAAATTGTACATAGGCGGGCTTAATGGCCAGGCATTTTCTAACAACCAACTTTTGGGAGTATGGAAAAACCATGTATGGGTGCAAATTTATTATAATAAACTACATATTACTAATAAGAATAAATAAATACACAAATACATACATATAACTATAAAATACTAAAAATAAGCCTACACACTAATAAACAGTATATGATACAAAGCCCTACATATATGAGATATGTATATTTTTAGGTTTTTCCTTAAAAAATAAACTTCGAATCAAAACTAAAATTTTTAGTTGTTACCAAACATTTAAGCTGACAGTTCATTAACGAACGAGTAATCATGCCCACCCACACTCAATCATCGTGATTGACAGAATGATAAGTGAATAGCCGCCTCTTTATTTCTTTGCTTTGTAAATAGTACATTTATGTAGGTTGATAGTATTGTTACAAAGTTATGTAAAGGGACCGAGTCTACAATGCTAATTATTCTAATATATTTATTTTTAAACATCATTATCCAATAACTTGTAATCTCTAAAAATTAAAAACATAAGATCTGCCAGAATAATAACAAAAAAACTATAAATATAAATAATAAATAAATCAACTTCTTAAGAACGCGAAGTAATTGCAAATTGCTGCATTTTCGGGTCGCCTAATCTCTCGTTTAGCTGGTAAGATCGCCCGCAAGTAACATTCTTAATATGGGATTTCTTGAAGTCAGTTTTAGGTAAGTCTTGTTTTAAGCGGTGTTATTGCTATAGCACCATAGCAAGCTTATAATGACAGTTCTCCTTGAAAGTAAAAATTGGCATTTGACATCATTGCAAATGGCATATACTTTCAACGAGAACAACGAATAGGTGGTAGGCGGACTGATGGTGGTAATTTGCCAAGTCTGCCGGGGCATTCACATGTTTCGAGATCAGGCTTGAATTGCCGTAATGCCCAGTCAAGCCGGCATAGTGTTAGGGACGGATGTCAGTCATGAGTGTCTAAATCCAGTTGCTAACATTCATGGACCTTGCGCGTTACTTTCCATCAGAAAAAAAGTCATGAATCTATGTCAACAATTCCTATTCTTAAAGCACTCAAAGAAGAAGAAGTTATCAAACATTCGAGAGTTAAAATATTCCTATATGAAGGATTATGCCTCTCGCTTGCACAATCCAATATATTTAAAAAAATCAAGTTCTTATGGCAGAAAGGCTGATTACCTTTTGACATGTTTAACGATGCTTATGAGGCACGTCATTGGCCGAAATAACTAAAGTGACAAGCTAACTACCAATCACGTGGCGTATATCAAAATTTATAATACATTTTATATTATTTTGTGTATTTAGTAATAACTTATTATTTAAATATCAAATGTCTTCGTAGCCTGTCCCGCTTATAACAGATACTGTGTTAGGGGTCGAGACGTGCGAGCCCTTGGGAATACTCAGGCAAGCGTCTGGCCAATGAGTTGTCCAACAGGCTAACGGAAAAGTCTGGACTACTGGATCAAAGGAAGTGATTCGAATGTAACTCTTTGTTTTTGTATTCTTTGCCTAATTGTATGTATCATTTCCGTTTTTTTCTCCGAATAAATAAATAAATAATAAATCCCTGAAAGGTCGTCACTAGAGGACATTTTTTATTTATAGTTTACATTGTATTAGTATTAGTTTATATTTAATTTTTTTTTTACTTTTTAAGTAGTTTATAATGATAAGACATAAAAAGTTTATTCGAAAATAAAGATTTTTAAATATAAAATAATAAATGAAATAAACTACACTACAATATAAACTAAAAAAAAAAAAAACTAAATTATAACCGTCCGATGGTGCCGAGGACACTCGCTGCGTTCCCCCGTTGAACGGCGAGGCTGACCCTTTGCGCAAAATATTTTCTACTTAAAGGGTCACCCGTCGCCAAGCGGAGTTTTTCACCAAGCTCACGAGAGAACGCCAGAGCCTCCTCGGACCACGGACCCATCTTTCGACTGCAAATAAGATGAAGTGGTGATTTACGATGATCTCTGCGTCTTGCGCGATACGCACAAGGCGGCCCCGGGCTTATTATGGCTGGATCTCACAGGTGACGGACAAAGTGTGTCAACACATGCGCCACAGCCTCGTTTGTATGGAACCAACGACATCCCATCTGGACGCTTATACCATCAGACCAAACTATCCCTGCGAGAATGCAGGGGATATTAACAGATGTAAGCGTCCTTGCCAGCGTGGCGAGTGTAGGCCAAATTCTCCAGATATATGTTTTGGAAGGGCTATTATCTTCAACAGTGGAGGTCTAGGGGCTCTAATAATAAAAGCGCCCTTGACAGGATGTCATTGATTGCATGGTGTCTTGAGATCCTGCCGGCACATTTTTAGCAGCATAAGGCCACCATGCCTAGTTTGTCGGCATTGACACCACAAAAACATATATGTTGACCAAAGAGCCAGCCCAGTCGTAAAGCTACAGCAATGCGGAGTGTGTTAGCGTCTAGCAGCGTGCCTGTATAGGGAGAAGGTACGCAGGCAGGCACCAGCCTCACTCACACAAGAGTGATTTAGTTTTTAATTATATTATTAAAAATATAATGAACAAAATATTGTATCTGCAGGATGAGCTTTATTAAAACCAAAAATAAAGAATAATCATATTTAAAATTTGTATTATATTATAGTTATACGAAACTTAATAATTGTTACAGCACAATTTATCTTCTATTTTGTGTGTAATTTATCAATTAAAATTAATATGATAGTAACACTTTAAATATTAAATATGTGTTTTAGTTTGTAAATATTTATTTCACCTAAATATGTATTACCCTTTGAGTAATAAAGCTGCGAATAAAAACTCCAAAATCTAAATTGCTAATTACTTATGTGAAATAAATAGAAAATGATCTCATTATTGTGTACTAATTGTTTTAGTAATATACTATATTATATTATATTTTATCTATTGTATTTATATCATATGTATATGTTTATGTTTATTTATTTTTATCTATTTTATTTGTTTATTCATACTTGATTTATGCAATGAGTTTTATAAATACTGTAGTTTTTTGATTTTATATCGTGTTATTTTTTTTATACTTGTCTAAACTGTTTTCAAATGTATATGTTTATGCATGTTGATCACGAATGTCTTTGTAAGCAAGAGTGGGGCTCCCTGTATCACAGACCTTCTGGGTCATAGTACAGGGATCCCCGTATTTACTGATTGATGTATCTAGGTTTTTAAGTCAATAAACATTTTAATATTATTATTATTACTAATACTTATAACGTAATTACTTACAACAAGGTACAGTCAAGAAAAGGCACGCTTGACCATCTTAATAATCTTTCAAATCTCGTGCTCACCTATGATTAGTGTAAGGCCGCTTATCCACTAAACCTTATTTTAACTTATAAATTATATTGATTCCATCAATAGCAATAAATATAGATTTTTATTGATATAGATAAAAAAAAAAAATTGTCTCTCGAAAATGCAATGAGGTATAGTGGAACAATCACCTGAATCTACTGATTTTAACCAACATTGAAAACTAAGGATAGATTTTAAACTGTACGTATAAAAAATAATATATGTCCTGGAAGGCCCATCTTCAACAATGAAGGTCTATGACTTTGTGTTCTAGTGCTGTGTTCGGCTTAAAAGTAAATCAAAGCAAAGAACGTTTGTATTTCTGTATTTTTTTTAAACGAATGAAAACGCTACTCGAACGACATTCAAAGCGAAATAAAGTACAAAAACTGCATTGAGCGCCAAGTCAAAAATAGCTTAGGTGTTCTGATGTATAGTGTTGTCAATGCACACCTAATACCATTAACTTTTTAAATAACAAAATCTAAACACTAACGATTTCTCGACTATTTTTATTATTTTATTACATGTGATCACGTCATCATGAAGTGATACTATTGGTGATTAATTTCCTCGCGCGTTTCCCTCGACTGTGCGATGGATAAGCAGCCTTAGCCGTATATATATTAAACCAAATAGGCGAGCGCCGACTAGCCCGACTGTACTTTAATAAAATATGTATCCATATTATAAATGTTGTTTTAAACTTTTAGGTAACTAGTTACTTCCCATTTTATTGTATGTTTATTCTTTGTGGAATTATAGATTTTATTAATATGTGTCTTTTTAATTTTACCCTTCCAAAATCCCATACTTCAAGTTCTCTATTCATTAACGGAGTTCATGAGTGCTAAAGCAAATTGTAGCTATTGAGCAGACGAAAACTATTCTCAGATCCTACGTAAACAAATATGTACTGTATTATTACCATAATGACGTCATGGAAGCTATAGGCGCCGCGGGTGGCAATGAGCGTCAAAAGTTAAATGCGAAAAACAATGGGGTGTATCACTAACTTTTTATCACGATAGATGGCGCATGATCTATAGTACCTAATATAAGTGTCAGTTGCATAGAAAACTTGTATTTTATTACGAAATTAATTATTTTCTGGATGTTATGCAGAAGTGAGCAGCTTTTAAGTGTATAAATCGAGATTTCTAAGCGAAATCAAAGACATGGTGATCTTAACATTGCCGTTCTATTAATAAAACCTTTTTTCTTTCTAAAGACGCTTTTTAATTCGTCTTTTAAGGTAGGTAACGTTAATTTAAAATACATTTTTTTGTTATAAAACTACAAAAACATTTAAAAAATGATGCGATATAAGTGTACAATAAGTTACCATTGCCGCTAGCGACATCTACAAAAAGCTTTAGTTAAGTTAAAAAATTAAGTTTTGAGAGGCTTGTTTAATTAGCATAATCTGAATTTCTGAATGTTTAAAAAGGAGAGTATAATAATTATGGCTACTGTATTAATTTCAAATTCAAGAGGCCGTGCACTAGATTGGGATGCCAAATTGTTAACACTCTATCCGTAACATGTGACATACAGCTACAAGAAGCCTGAGGTCGTTGCAGACTCCGCCGCACGCCTTAAACCTAAAATATTTTTTTAGGTAAGTCTTGTTTCAAGCGGTGTTATTTTGATATAACTATCACCATGGCAAACTTACAATATTAGTTCTCCTTGAAAGTAAAATTTGGCATTTGACATCATTGCAAATGGCACATACTTTCAACGAGAACAATATGTGGTAGGGCGACTAATGGTGGTAATGTCTGCTAGGGCGAGGAGGTATCCACCGTTTGTACCGATAAACCCATTAAAGTGTATCCACACGTTTCGGGATCGGGCTCGAATTACCGACATGCCCAGTAAAGTCGGCATAGTGTTAGGGACTGGTGTAAGTAATGAGTGTCTAACTCCAGTTGCTAACATTTATGGACCTTGCGCGCTACTTACCATAAATGTCGTGATAGTATGTAAAAAAATAATCACCACTTCATCCCATTTGCAGTCGAAATTATGAATCTCTGGTCCGACGAGGCTCTGGTGTTCTCTCGTGAGCTTGAGGTAAAACCAAGCCTGGCGAGGGGTGACCCTTTGAGTAGAGAATATTTTGTTCAAAGGGTCAGCTCAACGGGGGAACGTCCTCGGACACTCGCTGCGTTCCCCCGTTGAGCACACTACACCCATCGGACGGTTTAAATTTTTAGTTTTATTTGTAGTTTAGTTTATATTATTTATAATTTTTAAATAAATAATACACTGCTGGTTGCAGATAGGCTGATGACATGTTTAACGTATGAGGCAAATCATTGGCTGAAGTAACCAAACCAAGCTTATATACTAACAATCACGTGGCGTATATCAAAATGTTGAGCATGGAGTATTTTAAACATCCTTTCTGCAACCGGCCGTTTGTATTAAATAATTCAGTTAAATTTGATTTTTAAATATTTTTGTTTCTTAAGTTTAATAAATAAAACTGCAATAAATATTTAATTATTATTTATTGAACACATAACATTCTTTCAATACATTTATTTGTGTAAAATTGTGCAATATAGGTGGTAATGTAATAAAATCTTACTTGACTAAGGCCTGGTTTCTGAGGCATCAATAAGATATCGAACGTTTATCTGTTTTGTTATAGACTGTCCTTAGTTTTAAGTAAAAAGCGAAAACTTGTTGATGGCGACGGTGTTTTAGTAAAAAAATATAGTAGGTATAGTTCATATGAGATCCACCCATAGTAGTTGCTGGTTATTATTGAGTTATGTCCTCTAAATAATAACTAGTTCTAGGGGCTGTAATGATTTTCGCTTTGTTAGTTAAGCCAATCACGTTCCTTATAATTATCTAAAAAACAAACGTCTTTTATTGATTCTCTCAGAAACTCAACTTAAATTAATTAGCTAGTTAATGATAAATTTAGAATGATGAGATGTATTAAAAACAAAAAAACTAAGTATAGGTAATTTAAATTGAAATTAAAAAAGCTTATAATATATTAAACCTTAAGAGGGATTAACGCTTTTGCATCCCTCTCGCTCGAACAAATCCAATATTTTCAAAGAATTTTCATATATCAGTGTACTTTTAAGAAATAAATTTACGTATATTTTGGACATATTTTCACCTTAATTTTTTAGATAAAGAAAAATAGCAAATACATTTAAAACAAAGATCATCTATTTTTCTGAAACAAATATACATATGATTAATATACATATATTATATAGTATACTTTATTTTGCTCAATGGGACAGCCTCGCCGTTCAACGTGGGATCGCATCGAGTGTCGGGCTACACTAGGCCCATCGGACGGTTATAATTTTTGTTTTTTTTTTTTGTGTTTTTTTTTGAAGTGTAGTTATTTTTTTTCTTATTTAATGTCAGATATTTCTTTATAATTTTTATATTTTTACTTTTATTTGTAGTGTAGTTTTTTTTTGTTTATTTAATGTTTTTTTTTTTTATTATTTAATTTTGTAATTTGTTTATACCGTTTATTACTTCGAATAAATACTGTTTAATGTATTTCCATTACGTCGGTAATTGTATTATCTAGAATTGACAGACTACATTTCTCAAAGTACACACAAACTTGAAACATCTATGAAAATAATAGATGGACACTCCTAGCTCGGGCACATCGAAAAGTAGACAACTACAGGGTGAAAACCTTAAGCATTTCTTTTTAAGTTTCTTTAAAGGACATTGTAAGAAAACATCAGTCCTTAACACATACGAACTTAACAAATAAGAACGGGTGGCGCAGTATGATGATACGCACACCAATTCATCGGGAAGTCACGACTCTCACTAATGAGGAAATACATCGCAAGGAGGTGGAATTAAATAGAAAAAAAATATCTGATAATTCCTGGAAATAGGAACTGTTATATAATAGATATATAAACTATCACTCTATCTTATTTATTTTACAAAATAACGAAAGATATCGCTTAAGGTTTCGACCCTGTACGAGTATATACGCATCTGATGTGCTTAAAAAACCAAAATAAACCAACATAAATATCATAATAATGAATACACCAATTAAATAATGCTATTTGGTCCCAAACCAGCCATGCTTTTGGGTTTTCGACTACTCATTATCACAGTAACAGCTATGACACTATATTTCAAGGTTCTAAATTATATTAAATCTATTTCGTGTTCTTGAAAAAGTCAAAAATTCTAATCTATGAAATAGTTAAAATACTTAGTTATTATAAAAGTGACTACAGTGACTTATAAAATTTTATTAGTATAACTAAACTATGTACAGTTAGCCAAAGATAATTTTCTACTATCGAAGCTGTGTTGGCGCGGTGGTTCCTTAAATTCTACAAAGGTCGGTTCAAATCCACCCGGCATGTACCAATGAAAAATACACTTTACTTACGTACATTTGTCATTACAACACCACACCGTTCCCGTGCCACTAATACCAACTTGTGGAATCGTTAATAAATTGACATAAAAAATTGACATCATATTCTCACCAAGCCGTCTGGCCAGCGTTGCGAGTGTAGGTCAAATTCTCCAGATATATGTTCTGGAAGGCCCATCTCCAGCATTGGAGGTCTAGGACGCTGTGGGCTGTAATGAATGAAGCTGTGTTAGGCTTTGTTTCCACTATGCCGGACCGTTCTAATGTCAATCAACCGTATTCTTATACTTAAATCCTCCTTGAAGTTTGTTTATGTCATTTCCGTCTAATTTTTATATTATTAAAACTTGTATTTATTATTTTATAGATTATTTATTCATCTAAAAAAATATACTTATATTTTTTTATTTAAATAATAAAAAATATGTAAAATATACATTATCACTACGATAACTGCCTCCGTGGTCTAGCGGTTAAGTCCGTGGATTTAGACTTAGACCGTGTTTGATTCCTGGTCGGGATACAAAAATATTTATTAATGTAAATAAATACATTTAATTAATATTTAATTTATTTTCAAAAATGGAAATGCGCGAGCGTGGTAAGCCCTTAGTTTATTTTGTAGAATAGTTTTAATTAAATAGGTATTTTTAGTTTAGTTTTATTTATGATTAGTTTTTTAATCTATTTTATTTTAATATTTTTGTATCATATAATATATATTTTTAACGTTATATTTCTGGAGTTTGGTACGCTCTGGAGACATCGACGAGTTTGCCACTTGTCATGATTGGCCTATAGTAAAGTTAGCTAAGACTGAATCCGCTTGTTTATAAGCGTGGTTTCTGACCACCCCGAAAGGAAAACGGTCGTGATAATACTTTACTTTTTACTACGATAAATATATATATATACTATACGGCGTGTAATTATCAAAAGAGCAAATATTTTTTTCTAACATAATTTGCGATTAAACTGACTTGAAATAGGACTTGCATAGTGTAAATATGCCTTTATAGAAATATATTTAAAATGACTAGCCACTACTACCCTGTTTGATCGACCGGATCCATATCTTAATGTATAGGTACACTATAAGTAATTATATTATTATTATATCGCTCATTTGGTGCAACAATGAATTAATAACACTGTTTTTAATCAACTTATTAAGGTTTAACGCTTTTCAATCCCTCTCGCTCGCACATGTTTTTTAAACGTTACGTCTGAGTATTTATTTTAAGAAAAGACACAATAATGTTTAATCAATAAACTAAATTAATATTTAATTTATTTGTGATATTTCTCGAGTTTGGTACGCTAGAGACATCGACGAGCTTGGCACTTTATAAGCGTGGTTTCTGATCACCCCTAAAGGGAAACGATCGTGTTGATACTTTACTTCTAGTAAAAACTTTAATCTGAAGATATATTAATCGTAAATTTATTTTAGTATATTTTTTAAATTAATAGTTTAGTTTATTTTTAATTTTAGTATTTATGTAGCTTTTAATTTATATTTAATGTATATTAATTTACATCTAATAACTATTTAAAACTAAATTAAAGATATTTTAGTAAAATATATAAGATAATAAGACAAGCATCTACTAGATTTGCATTCAAGAGAATGGTTTATTATTAGTATATTATCTATGTATATATAATTATTATTTATGTATAAATTTATATGTAGTTATAAAATATAATTCACAATTTCTATTTTAATATGTGTACACCTACTTTTCAGTTAAGTGTTTAAAGTTGCCCCATTGGTTGGCTACGATAGAATGTCTCGCGGTATTAAAGCCCGCCTTTGTCTTTGTACATTAAAGTGTTAAATAAAAATAAAATAAAATAGAGAAAAATCGTTATAGATGTGTTGCTATATTTCTGTGTCTAAAATAAAGTATATATAAGTGAATTTGTTAGTAATTTTATATACTAGAAAGTTATTGACTACATTTTTCAATAGTACACTCAGACACGGGCGTACCCAGAGGAGGGCTGGGGAGGGCAGCTGCCCCTCCCTGAATTTTGTTTACGTCTCTACTAACTATCAACTTTTGTTGATAAAAGTTTTTAAAAAAAACTTTATATAATGTCATAAACCGTTTTGTTGAAGACCTCCTCGAAAGTTACTTTTAACATAGCTTATATAGTATCATCAGTAGTATCATCACGACCGTTTCCCTTCCGGGGTGGTCAGAAACCACGCTTATAAATAAGCGGATTCACATTTAGCCAAATTTATTATAGTCCAAACATGACAAGTGGCAAGCTCGTCGATGTCTCCCGCGTACCAAACTCGAGAAATATCACAAATAAATTAAATGTATTTATTTACTTTAATAAATATTTTTGTGTCCCGACCAGGAATCGAACCCGGTACCTCCGAGTCTTAATCCACGGACTTCACCGCTAGACCACGGAGGCAGTAATAATTATATTTAAAAAAAAAAAATCTGCTTATAAAAATATATGATTGACAGACATGATAATTCATTGAAAATAGAGGGATTCAAATGCTGTAAACACTCTTAAGTATGTGGTTATAGATCAATAACAAACTATACTACGAGTACTACTATACCGTTTTATATGTCTGCTGTGTTGGAACTTGCAGTTCAGCAGTCGGGAACCATTACATACCGAGACAGGCTCAAATCTTAAGAGAAATGGGTCTCTACTCTTAAAATTGCTTTGTATATAATATGTATGCAATATATAAAATTATTTTAATGGAGTAGTTAAGCGGTTATCAAACTTTTTGGCCACCGAATCCTTGGATTAGTTTTTTCTATTTTAGCTTTAATTAAAGTTATTTATTTACGCATTCGGGGTTTTTTTATTTACCTTATTTTTCTTTTATTAATTATCATACTTATTCATTGGTATCTAAAGCCATGACTATTAGTCAACATGGGACTGACAAAAGTCTGACATATTAAGTCAGGGACCATCTTTAAAATGCCTATCCTTGTGGTGTTTACATTCAATTTAAAATGTTCAATAATTTGCTTAGAATGTTAAATACACTGTATTTATTATATAATGTTTACTTAACTTTGTATATAGGTAACAAAATTATTATTATGTGCGGTAAGACTATATATGTACATCTAGAGAAACATCGACATCATCGATTTTTAAATTTAAAAACCAAGGTGACCGTGATAAGTCCAATCCAAGAAGCCAAACCCTTCATCGCAAACATTGCCTGTTTCTATTGTAAATTTTAAAAAAAGTGTATTTATGTTATTGTTGCACCAATAATCGATATGAGTACGTGCTATCATTATTTGTAAAATCCTAGAAGACCATTCATAAATTACACTAAACCTAGCGATGTTTCCTTACTGTAAAATTAGAAACAAATATATATTTTGAATCAGAGCAAGAGTCTTGCAATTCATTGCATTAACCCGACTACATAAAGACGCGGGGCAGATGATTGTGTGTAATAGCGAGCCTTCGGGGAGGCCTATATACAGCAGACATAGATACAGGTTGATGATTTTGACATGTTACATCGTATGACGCCTACCCATATCTTACACAATATTACACTCCCCTCACTTCTCTATTCCATCACAACATTCTGCTTTCATGTCTAACTCAGCGCAGTTGTTGCAGTAAATCTTTGAAACAATTTCACGGTCAAAATGTGGCAAACATACAACAGAATAATGTTCAAAAAACGGCTCCTAACACCGTATATAAGATAGGCAATGTAATATAGGCAAAGCCAGTTCTATGACCCATCGGTGGGGATAGTCGCACATCAGCTTTGGTCGGCGGCGGAAGTCAACAATTTGTGTTTCGGTGACGTCACACCGCGTATGCTCAATTTTCGATGTCGGAACTGTTACTTGTATTATTAGTGTGATGTGAAAAGAGTTTTAGCATCAGAAGAGTTGGTCTTCTTCTGGAACGCTGGGGTCGACTCCACTGAAACGTTGTCAGCTGCTGCTGGAAGAGGTAAGTGCTTCTGCCCCTTTCTTTGGATTTCACGGAGATGGCTCGTCATCAAACCCATGCAATATACAGTCCACTCATCTACCACGGGTGAGGGAGTTGGAAATCTCCCCCACACTTTTTGGTCCTTCGAGCCGAATTCGGTATGTGTATGAAGTATAGTTACATATCATATAAAATTTAGGTACTATTGGTATGAAGGTCTGATAGGCAGAGACTGTCGAGCGACATTATGTCACGCCTTTGTATGTTTTCTGCAATAAAGTTTTAAATAAATAAAAACAGTATATTTATTATTGTTAAATATAGTTATCTATAAATATTTAATTTATTAGTCTTAAATACGTCTTCGTACTTGCAAAGGTTGGCTGTCAGAGATTGGCTAGCGGCATTAGGCGTGTGTAATTTATGGACGGCCCCTAATCTATTGCAATGTGCCATATAACTTAATATTATTTAATTGTACAATTATAATTATTATTCGTAGGTATAATCTATTGTAATCCTTAGATTAAAACAAAAGGAGAAGATACGATACGAAGACATTACGCGTGGAACTACCAAACTTGAATCTGTAGTAACCTAGCTATCGAGCCGTAAGTATATTATGCGTGCGCCTTTTATGCCAATATGTCTTTTACGCTTGAAAAAAAAAATTAAAGTTTTTTTTTTTTAATGTCTTCGGTGATGCAACTTTACGTGTATTTGCCGTAACTTCTGTCAGGAAATAAGAGTTTCAGGAATGTAGGCGAATAAAATTAGATACTGCCATCAGTCCCTAACACTATGCTGGCGTGGTATAATGCCTTTTCATAACTCACTAAACATATGATCATAATTTTATGATTGACTGCGCTCTGTGAAACCTATATTAAATCTACCACGCTTATTATATAGAATTACATAATTTACTAAACATAAATGCTTTATTTACTAAAGTAAAAAAATAATTAGTTTTATTTTTAAAAAAGGTACCTAATGTTATTTTAGTTTATATTTTTAAAATAATTTATTCGAAATATGACGTGCTTCATTAAAATAAAATAAAATAATAATTCTTCTTTAAAAATCGTAATTACATTATTTTTATCCTTTTAAAGTAGGTATTTTATTATAACACATTTAAAAACTATTTTTTTTCCTTATATCGTAATACACAAAATTTATCCTTAATTAAAGTATTTGTATTTTATTATAACATATTATCTATTCTATTACGATTTATGCATTATATTTATGCCGTATACCTATAATTGATTACTTATTTAATTATATTGTGTGCTGGGTGAATAATGGTCGTAAAAACTACAGATTTTTAAATCTAAAAAAGCTACTAAAACTAGTATTTAAATTATACATTAGTAGGTATTTGTGTACTGTTATTTGTTTATAAGTTGACGATGTTCTGTTTTTTTTACCTAGTTCCTAAACTTGCCTCAAAAAGATGATTTGAGTAAAAAAATATTAATACAATAACACTGGCACAAGTTATAAGCTATTCAGGCTAAATTATCTTTCTTTAACTGCAACCTAAATTGATAAAATAGTAATTTTGCTGTCAAGTGTATAAAAGGACTGCGAGCCTCGCTTACACGTCTGGCGTTTACAACATGCAATGATCTACGCGTCAGGTGTGTCCAGGGTCTTAAATCTGTAAGGTAAAACAGCAAGGAGCTACATTGGTCATAACTTGTGCGTGATTCCAGCGCTTTAAGTTTCGAAGTGCGCTTGAAGGTTTTGCTGGAGCTTGCGACGCTCACTTCTGATAGTACGAGCCATCCAGAATGCAAGTACAATGCAAAGAATCTGAAAAAAGTAATACAGTACACAAAGTAATATAGATCATTTGGTTTTTATTTATGCATATTTGATGTAACAGAAAATAGTCCGTTTTAAGTCTTATTTATTTATATAGTACACACAGCAGTACATATATTATCACACACATAACATAGTATATTTATAACTTATCTAATATAATGTACCAATTAGGTGTCACAGCATTCATTTGTTAAAACAAAAAAATAAATTTACCAAAAACTAACAATACATAAAAATATGACTTCTAAAATAAAATTATACATTTTTTCTTTTTTAATAAAACTACAAAGGAAACATAAAAATTGCATAACTATGGTACCTTAAAAAAACGAAAACAAAACACTTGTTAAATAAATTATAAGCTAAATTATACGCTACTCATATATTGATATATTGATGGTTTGAAATGTTCGAGAACATTTTTTCTGAATACATTGTAACGATCATGACATATGTTTATTTGTGACGATCCGAAGCCAGATGGACGGACGGATGTCCTGAAAAAGGTCGCTGGTGGATGAGGGTGGCGGAAAATCGTGTGAAATGGCGAGCCTTGGGGGAGGCCTATATCCAGCAGTGGACAGACACTGGCTTACGATAATGAACTTTCTGAAAACCACTTACATCTATAATCATATTATTGATCATTAGTATAATTCGTTTTACATACCTCAAGCAGAGCAAAAATAACGCCGGTGGTGATGAAGATATTTCCCTTCAAAGCCTTCTTCTTGCGTAAAGTTTCTTCGCATCCTCGAGAGTAGTAACTGCGGTCTGTCAGGCAACTTGCGTGGATTTGCTTCCGTGCTCCCCCCTCGCGGAGGGGATGAGCTCGTTGACAGCAGGATGGAGGGATGTCTCGGTGCAGGATCGCGTAGTCAGCTGGGCCATCAACACCGCAGCATTCATTCTAAGTAAAAGCGTGTGATTTTAGCAGGCAGTATGCAAATATGAAAATTGTTTAGATGTTTTTAAAATAAATAAGTACAACCTTCTTAGCACGACATAAGCAGAACGTTAAGTATAAGAGGGAAGCAATATCAGCGCCCTATACAAGTACAATATAATAATAGCTTCAGACTATTGTTGTTACTGCGTATTGCAGTAGTGTATTGCGTTGGCAATGTTTGCGAGGGCATACAGATATTTCTTGCTATAAGACGCAAGACCACTGCATCATTGCTTAACAGAGTCATGACGCCGTCATGATGACGGGCACTAACAGTATCGTGAAAATGATATCAGAGATATTATCCGCCGTGCATTCGATGCTTTGTGCTGCTGCTGGTCTGACGGACGTGTCAGACTGGTGAGGGAAGGTGATGTTACTTTAATTTTGTATTTACATTAGCTGTATCGATTTTATAACTAACAAGACAACCTAGTTGCTTATTATTGTGGCAGATTGCCAGCGTGTTTCGGACGTGGATAGCTAGCTGAGTTTTCTTGCAGATTCCTTTCTCAGTCAGATTAAACATTAACAGGTCACTGGAATCTGCTAAGCTGCTGGTCTTCTGCTAACAATTTACTTATTGTACCACTTTGCTGCTTAGTCTTTCACTAGCAGGAGTAGAATCATTCAAAATAATTAAATTAATGACGTTTTACAAATGTCTGTAATAGGTTTACTTGAATAAAGATAATTTGACTTTGACTTTGATACAAACACAGTTAACAATAATAAATTGAGTTATATTGATATATAACCATTCTTGTTGACATAGCTCAAACCAATTTTGTTCAACTTCTGAGCAGTTACCATAATTTCGTTTAGATAACTGAATATTAACATGATTTTAAAGCTGCGTTGTAACAAGCTTTCTCAGCCGCCCTACACGCCTTGTCAAACCAGAATTTTCAAATGCTTTTTCTAGTTTTGCCCAGGCTTTCATAGCACTAGCTATGTGGGTAGTTAATTAGTTGCTTGTAATAAACGGATATTATTAGGCAATGATAGTTCGCTCACTTTATGAGTATGAAGGAGAAACTGTCAGGGAGCGCTATATCTTCGGTGTGCAACAGACTCAGATCTTTGAGTTATGTGAATTTCCTGACCAGTCTAAATCTAACGCAGTAAACTTGCCTCAGACTGCAAATGATCCCAGAAAGCGTTGTTCTTTACAATTTCTTCCTCAGCGGTAGCGTTCTTGAAGAACTGCACTCGGAGTTCGCTGCCACTGCCTACCCAGGCGCTCAGGATCGCCGCCCCCACGCCTACCAACAGCTCCACCGACACCAGAAAGATGAAGAAACTCGCGTGCTGAGAAGATAATTCATATTAATAAAAAATAAATGCTACTTTTTTCTTTACACATTGTGCTAGCAAGTGTCTAATTTAATATGATGGATTCATTTTTTTGTTAAAGGTATACTTTTATTTTACTCTGCCTATTTGTGAATTGGTTCAGGTACTAACTAGTAGTACCCGTACTAGTAGACTTGCCAAATCTTAGTCTTACACCCGTATTCTCAAAAGCTTCTCCACTCAATATTTCCTTCCAATCGTCAAACGAAAATTAAGCCTTTGTTATTAAGACGATTAAAATTTTAAATGGCATCTAATGTGCCAGCTTACGACTGACCTTCATAATAAAACTGTAGGCTCGGCTCTATTTATAACTTTAATCGTAAGTGTTACAGAAACTTAATTTACGTTTGACAGCTGGAAGGAAAGGAAAAGAAAAAAAAGTTAGTCTTGCATCAGAACAGCTGGTCTCGGTCCTGGTCTTGTTCTTGCACTCCTAATCTTGGTCTTGCCCAAGAGTCTTGCAAGACTGAACATGTATCCAAAAATGAACGAATATACGCAGGTTGTAACAAAAACACTCTACACTATTCGTATATCGCTTAACATGGTATTTTACTAATCAATTCGTACAACTTTGTCAGAGCACAAAAAACAATCAGCACCATCTCTTAAAATATTTAAAGATAAATTATACAAATACTTACTTCACAAACAGAATAAGTCGCCATAACTTACTTATTATATACGAGTATATATGTATTTTATATTTAGGTATATATTTATTTGTGTTTATCTATGTATATTGTATTGCATATAATAAATACTATATGTATGTAATTAATTTGTGTTTTATATAGTTGTTCGCGCCATATTAATAATTCGACCAATTTTGGATGGTTAGGCGTTATTGTGATTCGTCGGTGCATAAACAGACGTCCTAATTTGTTACCCCTATACCCTTGTCCTGTCTCTTTCGCGCCGCTTCCTTTCCATATTACCCATCCCGCTCACTAGTCCAAAGGCCGGCGCTTGCGCACGGAAGAGAGGCAGTGCCTATATAACTGGCCGCGCCGCATGGTGGTCGTAATCGTCGAATCGAAACGTAGTCGTCGTGGTCGCGCAGTCGTTGTCCTACAGTCGTCATAGAAGACGCTGAAGAAATCGCCGCGATCGTTGTTTTCGCCCGCATTCGCCAAACCCGCAAAATCAGTGTAAGAACAATTTATAAGTGCTGGTGCCGAGGACATCAGGTGAGTTCCTTTGCCAGTTTCCTTTCTAGTTTGTTTATTCCACCGATTATCATAGTATCGTCTATGTATCTAATTTGAAGATTATCGCAAACCCCGCACCTAGATACAGTCCTCTAAACCCGCGCCATCATAAAGTTGGTCCTTCGGCCGCATTGGTTCGTTTATTTTTAAATTAAAATTAGTAACCAAAAAGTTGGTTACTTCGGCCGCATATTAGTTTCGTTTCGTTTTAAATTCAAATTAGTTAAACCGCCAAAATGTCGTCAGATGCAAAATTGGAATTAAAATTAAGAAAGTTGAACGCTAAAATGTCGTCTCATTTTAGTGAAATACAATTATGTTACGATTGTATTACTCGCGATGTGAAGGATAGTGAGGAATTATCGATATTGTTTTTGTCAAGATGTTCCACGATCGATTTAATTCGATCGGAATTTGTTTCCATGTTGGATGAGAAAGTGGACATCGAATTAGCCCTCTATCCCGATAGGGAACCGAATTATAAATCGTTAAATTCGTTCCAAGATTTGTATTCGAAAATTAAATACACGCAAAGCGGTATTCTGTCGTCGCGTAACGCATCCGTAACGAATGTAGGTAAAACCCGCACCCTTGAACACCATACAAAACTTCCTCGTCTCGAATTGTGTTCCTTTAATGGGGAAATTGAGAATTGGCCTACATTCTACGAAAACTTTCGCACCGTCATTCACGAAAACATAAACTTGTCGGACGGTGAAAAGATTCAATACCTAGTCGGTAAGTTAACGGGTAAGGCACAGAGTATCTGCCACGGATTCTTGCCAACCGCCGAAAACTACACAGTTCTCTGGACTACCCTCGTTAGTAAATACAACGATAAACGTCTTTTGGGTTCAACGTACTTGGATCAGTTGTTTGGTTTGCCGAACGTTAGTAGTGCGAATCCAACAAATTTAGAAAATTACATTGATAAGTTCTCGTCATTAATTTGTGCGTTAAAACAGTTAAATCTTGATAGTTTGTTGGATTTCATATTGGTGTACATTGGTTCAAAGAATGTGGACGTTGAAACCATAAAATTATTTGAACTATCGTTGTCGCAAAAAAATGCCTTGCCGTCAGTTTCGTGTTTTGTTGAGTTCGTTCGAGAACAATCTCGTGTTATGCTTCGCGCTAATAGTGCCGTGAAACTATCGCCTTCGTACAGTAGCAGGCCTGCCAAGTCAGCTGTTACAAAAACATTTGTAAGTATTCCTAATTCGCATAATAATAATTCGTGTATAGTTTGTAAAGGTATTGATCATTGTCAAGCTTATCAGTGTAGCCAATTTCTCGAAATGTCGCCTCACGATAGATTTAATTTCGTTAAACAAAACGGTTTGTGCTTAAATTGTTTAAGTGGTAAACATATCGCTCGTAGATGTAATTCGGAAAGAAGGTGTCGTAAGTGTTTAGGTACGCATCATACATTGTTACATTTCGAATCGCATAGCGCTACCCCGCTCTCGACTGCTGCGCCCGCGCTGCCGTGCGCGCCCGCTGTTCAAACGACGACCGCACTGGAGCAATCTTCCATTGCCGCTTCTTGTAGCGTTGCGCCTCCCGCAGTTTCGTTGTGTGCCATCAATGGACGTCGTGACATTAGTAATGGTCGTCAAACGACAGTTTTACTAGGCACAGCTTTGTGCAACGTTGTCGATGCGTATGGAAACATCAAACCTATTCGCGTATTGGTTGATAGTGCATCCCAACAAGATATTATTTCGGTTGCTTGTTGTGATGCATTGAAATTGCAAATAGATTCGCCGCAAATTGAGCAGATTTCTGGGGTTGGCGACATTAGCAACCCGGTTTTGGGAACCACGTCCCTAACCATTCGCTCTCGCTATGATGATGCTAGTCGTTTCACTATCCAACCCTTAGTTGTTTCTCGTATCACGAGTGAGTTACCTTCCGCGCCTGTAGATATCTCTTCTTTAGAGTATTTAAATGATTTGCCACTAGCCGATTGTCGCTACTACAACCCCGCGGACATCGATATGATTGTGGGAGCCGAGATGTTCGCTCGAATATTACGCTCCAATACTATTTCCCGCGCGTCTGGTGAGCCAGTAGCTATTGAAACATCGCTAGGATATTTGATCGTAGGCAAAGCCCCGTGCCTAGCCGGTCCTAGTGGTGGTGATGCTCGCACGTTTTCCTCTTTCGTTCCGCCCGTTAAGAAAGTTTCGCACACTTTTCGCAATTCGCACCATGTCGCAAACATGGATAGCTTTTAGTACTTTTCCTTTCGCTTTTAAATTATTTTTTTTCGCTATTCTTTTCGTCTTGATTTCTTCATTCTCGTTTATCTCGCACGCATTTCGTCTCGTTCCTTCCGCACCACGTCGCACTTATTTCTTGTACCTTTCGTTTCGTGCTGCTGTCAGTTTTCTCGTTACTCGTGTTCGTCACATCGTTTCGGACAAACACGACCGCTTCGTGACGCAGCTTCTGTCACCATGAGGGATCCAAGCATCCTCCTGGTTGACACCGCCACTAGTTATTCTAGTGCTTGAGGGTACAAGATGGCCAATCAACAACCCGCATTCTCTCTTGCTGGGAGGGTTTATACTTGTCGAGTTCTCCAGCATCTTGCGCGAGGTAGTGGGTTCGATTACCGTAACTCGTTGCTATATGGTTAGCTGTGAGTCGCGGGTCGTGCCTCCTCGTATTCATTTATTACGAAGTTGTTTGGCATCCCGCCGTCGGGTCGCGTCGTTGAATTGAATATATATGCCATTCAACGACCCGCATTCTCTCTTGCTGGGGGGTTCGTACTTGTCGAGCTCTCCGGCGACTCGCTTGAGATAGTTGGTTCGATTCCTGTGACTTTAGCTATATGGTTAGCTATAGGTTGCAGTTCGTGCCTCCTCGTATTCGTTACGTTTAAAGTTGAGTAGTCGCGGGTCGTGCCTCCTTTTATTCGTAATAACTATTGTTGGAATCCCTGAAGGGAAGTTTCCTTGGAACAAAACGATTTGATTATTCTTAGACCTAATTTTAAAATAAATATTGTTATTGACGTTTAAAAACACCGCGTAAATTAGAAACACATCTCACGTAGAAATCGTTTCGTGGGCTCTTGTAAAGGAATAATTCGGCCTTTACATGTTCGCAATTCTACTCGCTATCGTTCGCATCGCTTGTGAAAGAATCGTTTCATCGTTTCGTTGTAGTCACTTGTGACTTTGAATTTGTTATTTCGCATACGTGGGTAATGTACTCGTTTCGTGAATTTGAAGGACTGGGTCGCTTCAAGCTGGGGGGAATGTTCGCGCCATATTAATAATTCGACCAATTTTGGATGGTTAGGCGTTATTGTGATTCGTCGGTGCATAAACAGACGTCCTAATTTGTTACCCCTATACCCTTGTCCTGTCTCTTTCGCGCCGCTTCCTTTCCATATTACCCATCCCGCTCACTAGTCCAAAGGCAGGCGCTTGCGCACGGAAGAGAGGCAGTGCCTATATAACTGGCCGCGCCGCATGGTGGTCGTAATCGTCGAATCGAAACGTAGTCGTCGTGGTCGCGCAGTCGTTGTCCTACAGTCGTCATAGAAGACGCTGAAGAAATCGCCGCGATCGTTGTTTTCGCCCGCATTCGCCAAACCCGCAAAATCAGTGTAAGAACAATTTATAAGTGCTGGTGCCGAGGACATCAGGTGAGTTCCTTTGCCAGTTTCCTTTCTAGTTTGTTTATTCCACCGATTATCATAGTATCGTCTATGTATCTAATTTGAAGATTATCGCAAACCCCGCACCTAGATACAGTCCTCTAAACCCGCGCCATCAATAGTAATAAATAATTTCAACTATCTATTTTCTTCGTAACCTTCTGCACCCGCTTAATACATATCACAAAGTTTAGTTACAAAGGTCAATTGGTAGAAAAAGCATTTACGGTATTAAGTTCGCCTATGTACCTGCACTTATTTTGGTTTTGTACAATAAATAAATTATTATTATTATTATTAATCAGGACCACATCATTACATTAGGTAGATTTGGAGATATTTCAATTTATCTACTATAAGGGTACAACACAACACAAACCTCTGAACCACAACAGACAGACATGAAACAGTTACTTACCAATTTAAAAAAAAGTAATGCCAAAAACAATATTATTTTTGAAAATAAAAAAATAATGGCTTAGCAAGACTTTTGCGCGAGACCAATTAGGTTTAGGTTTGTTAATTCACAAATTATTCAACATATATTTGAATTTGTCTGCATGTTTTGTTATGTTCCCCTGAAAGCTAACGATTTCTGTTCTTGTAAGAAAAACTTCGAATAAATAAACAATTTGATTTGATTTGAATACCAAGACTAGTGTTAGTTGCAAAAAGGAATTATCAAAAAATATATATTTTCATACTGACCACGTATAAAACCCGGACATGCTCCCTCAGGGCTCCAATGCAGCCAAGCACCGCAGTCACTACCAGCCCCAAGCCCAGGGTAATGAGGAAGGACAGCACCCCCTTGGATACCGGTGTGTGTGGCTCCGAAGTCTTCTTCTTATCTCGGAGGTTCATCACACACACTGCTATCAGCACCAGACCGAAGAGCTGTGAAGAATTAAATTTTTGTTGAAATTATGCAACAATTTGACATATGTTTTTAGTTAAGTATAATTTAACCCTGATATCTTAGAGCGGTGGCCGCTTGGTTGTAAGGACCCTTTCTATAAAATCTCAAAAAGGTGGAAACGTTTTTAAATTCCCTCGCCAACCCTGTCTGCTCAGCGTAGCAAATGTTGCCAAATTCTCCAAATACTGGTCTACTCACATTTTCTAAATAGCTCCTAACAAAATTTGTAAGTTTTATATGTATGTTTATTATTGTGTATATATTAGTATTTAGTATATTTATATTTATAAGTGGATTATATATAAGTAAGTTTATTATATAAGTATTTATATCTAATTGATGTGTCACTTATACTTTCCTTGCACCTACAGTTGTTCTAATTAGTCCCAAAGGTTTGGCTTTCAGAGAATGTCTACGGGCATTAAGTCCGCCTTTTGTACTTTGTGCATTAAAGTTTTGAAATAAATAAATAAATGATCTTAGATTTAAAAAAAAAATCGTTTATTGATCCAATTAACTTAAAACTATTACATTTTTATATGCTCAATGACCTGCACTGGTAGCAACCGTGCCGCAGGTCGTAGCATACCATTTTGTTTTATCCAGTCGACAGAAAATACAGTTTATTTTATCTTTAAAAAATCAATTATTATCAAACAAAACAACACAAACAAATACCCACCAAAATTGTTCTGTGTGGGTATGTAGGTGTGAGTGTATATGTAGTTGTGTCTATGTGTGTCTATATCAGCGTGGATCGGTAAAGAGGCCAGACTACCTAACGACAGCTAGAAGGTTTTCTTATAAGCCAGTGTCTGTCCACCGCTGGATTACCACCCTGTTAATGCACGCGAGCTTTTGCCGCCGTTATCGAACTTCCCTCCACCAGTGATTTTCTTTAGGTCATCCATCTAACGGGGAGTCCATCCATTCTGCGTCGTCCCGTCGCGAATATCAGATCAAATGAAGAAAGAGCTATAGCCAGAAAAAGAGCTTTATCCGTTTTTTTTTCTTGGTGTGTATACAACTCGTTTTTAAAATTCTCCACAAGAATACCAACAACCAAAAATGAGAACAACAAGCAATTTTTAACTTTAATAGTTACAATAACAGAGACTTCATTTTGGTGCAACTCAGCTTTAGCAATTGTTTTTGTCTACTCACTGTATTTTCCCAAGGCTCATAACTTTCCACGTCAAATCGTTCATATAGGCAACACTTCTTGCTATACACATCCTTCTTAAATAAGGTTTCTTTTTAAAACTATGTGTAAACTGATATGTGGCCAAGAAATGTGAGTGGAGGTGAGCGTGAGAAATGTCACATACTGTGAAATTATTGAAATTATAGGCAAGGACTTGCAACTGCAGGCGCCATGAAGACTAAAGGCTTAACCTAATTGCCTGTCTCTATGAAGAATAACGTTTACGACTTCAATAAAATATGAACCAAATTACTACCCTGTAACCGCGCGATATTGATTTCCTATCAAAAGGAAAGTACTTTGATACTTAATAATTGGAAAACGACAAGACATTGACGGGCTTGTCATTTGTTATAATGGCCGCCCAGTAAGCCATAATAAAAGTTACAAAATATACTTTTTATTTTTGTTTTATAACAATATACGAATAGGCTAGTGAAAATACCTTTTAAGGTAATTTTTTTTACACATTTTTTCAAATAAAAAAAATAAATATCAATAAATTAAAAAAATTCTGTTTCCTGGACATTTTTGTTTGAAAATGAGATCCCTTTTATGATGTTACATCAAAATTATATATTAAAAAAAAAAAACAATTTTCAAGGCGTTTTCAAAACAGCTCGTCAACACCTCGGGACACAAAAGGGCAATTTTATTATTTTGTTTTTCCATTATTTTATTTTTGTTTTAGTCTTTAGTTGTATTTTTCAGTAAAGTATCATCACGACCGTATCCCTTGCTGGGTGGTCAGAAACCACGCTTATAAAGAAGCGGATTCACATTTAGTCCATTTTACTATGGGTCAATTATGACAAGTGGCAAGCTCGTCGATGTCTCTAGCGTACCAAACTCAAGAAATATCACCAATAATAATCAAAATTATTTATTTAAATTATAAGAATCGAACCCGGTACCTCCGAGTCTAAATGCACGGACTTAACCTCTAAACCACGGAGGCAGTTATTAATAATTAGTATTTTTTTATTAATAGTAATTTATATGTTTTGAAAATTTAGTTTTTAGTTTATCTAATAAATATTCAAGTTAACAGAATATTATTTGAGTTACGATTTAGCGCCATTTGGGGCCCAGACGATGGGCCCATGGGAACACTTACCTAAGCGTCTGGCCTAGGAGTTGTCCAAGCGGCTAACGGAAAAAGCCTGGAGACAGGAAAGCTGGCAATTATTTGCGAACGTATTAGCTATACTGCAGAGCGGAAATGTTTCCAATCACTTGGAACTATCCCTGAACGGTCGTCTCTAGAGGACATTTTTTTATTTATAGTTTATTTTTTATTAGGTTTAGTTTATATTTTACCATTAAAGTAGTTTTTAATTGTGCTAAATAAATATCTTTTGAACATACTCGTAGATTAGGATAAATGTACAGTTTTATTTTAAAAGTCAGCCGTTAGAGCTGGTAATATAGACGCAATTTTAACATAGCTTATTTTTATGTGATTTTATTAGTGTCATTGGATTTTTTATCTATCCTTCCATTCTTATTTGTAATGAAACGAAAATAGTAAATTCACCTCAGTTTCAAAACTAAGAGCGGCATTTAATAGAAATAACGGCTAAGAGATTAGCATTCTTGGTTGTATTGGATCGATATTAATTAATTAATCATCATAAATGCTAAGGCATCGGTCACGCATTAAATATAAACTAGGTCACGTTGCAATGGTACTACATTGTTGAGCACCTTGCATTGCCTCTTCACATTCCCACGCCATTTGCATACATAACTAATTTAGTGACTTTATTAAAATCATCCACACTTTAGGATCAGGCTCAAATTGCCGTCATGCCCAGTCAAGTCAGAATAGTGTTGATGATGATGTCAGTCAGCGACTGATTCCAGTTGCTAACATTCATAGCGCGCCACTTACCATCAGGTTACCATAATGTCACATGTCGTATACAGTACAAAAATCTTAATTTTAGACATTTTAGATTTTCGTATAATAAAGATACGGTTCCGGTGTGTCCCTGCCTTAAAACCAGATGTTTTGAGTGTTCAAAATTCTGTAAAAAGCTAGAAAAACCTAACCCTGAGCGTAGACAGCGATTTCGTACTTTAAAAGCTTATCTTTTAAGTTATTTAATACATCGAAGAAGTAAGAATACAAATTTCTAAACATTCCATGGATTCACCGTGCAGGTGCCGGGTCCAGCGTGTATGAAAGAGTGACGACATCCTCTTTTTTTAAATTAATTAAACACCTGAAGTTTTAAAACAACATACATACTTACTCGTCACTGACTTACTTAACGTTTTATAGACCAAAAGCTCAATAAAAATAAAAAAATACTTATTTAAAAAGTGTAGGAACAACAAAAGGGTGGATCACAAAGACAACACAACAACACATTACACAAAGTACATTATATTAACACGAAACAGTAAAACATCAACACAAAGCAATCACGTAACAAAATGACAAATAATAGTTAACAAAAACGATATCAAAAAGTTACTCACAATGCATATAATATTGAAAAGGGTGAGAAAAAATTTCATGCATCTAATGCTTCTAGGCTTCATGATGAAATTGACACCAATTTTCAAATGAATATGTCGCCTGATGTCCGGTTCGGTCGAAGGGCAGCAAGGAAGTGTGGCGACTTTGTATCGATCACCGTGCAATCAACCTTCGAATAAGGGCTGCGATATGGCACGAGCGATAGCGGGTGGACACATAAAAAGTCAATGAAATTGTATGTACTTTGTTGGGGTAGGTGTTATAGTTTTTCATTGAAAAGTAAGGTGCCATCCCCTTTCGAAAGTCGGCTATCATTAAGGCGATTTTAATTTTGTTGGCCGGTGTCCGAAACAAGGATCGGGTGCTCACCCCGAACCACTCCCTGAGGTTCTTGAGCTAGGACGTCCGTCTTCTACCGGACGTCTGGGTCCTTATATCTTTCCTTGCATGACGAGCTGTAGCAAGCTATACTTTTTATTTGCGCATGATGTGTCCCAAGTACTCCAACTTCGTTCGCTTTACTTTTTTAAGTAGTTCCACGCATTTGTTCATCCTTTGCAAGATGGTTTTGTTTCTTACTCTGTCCTTCCATGATCTTCAACATTCTCCTGTATATCCACATTTCAAAAGCTTCTAACTTCTTTGATATTGTGTTTGTCAGGGTTCGTGATTGGACACTATACAAGAGAATGATGTAACGTAAATGTTTTAATACTACGTATGTGTTTGTACGATAAATATGTATGTATATGTATGACAAAGAGATCAATTAGGAAAGAGCGGGTTTTTGATTCCGTGTTCATACTCCATAGATAAACACCTTATTCAAAAGGACAAAATAATATAATCAGTTTAAAACTGCACATCGAACTGGACCATAACCGTCAATGCTCTGTTATAGACTAATGTTGTTTTTTTACTATTGGCCTAGTTTTGATTCCTATACCGTTTGGCTTCTCGCCCCGTCTTGTTCTATAATGTCTTTGGTGTGTGCTCATATTGTTTAGGACATGATACTCGTATATTTACTCGACCTAATTTTATTTTTGGGCCCTTCTTTGTCTGCGCAATGTAGTATATGATTTGCTGCGTAGTAACTCCGTAGCATCGTAGTTGGCTAGCTTTTGTTGTTGCTAATTACAATTCAATTCATTTATTTACTATAAGTTACATTAAGTACACTCGGTTTTGCCAGTTATACAATTAACTTTTGACCAATCATGGCAGGATATCAAAAGAATGACTATTAATAGCAAAGAACAGCCATCGTCATAATATTATCACATTGGCTGTCTGTTCAGCAAAGCCCAAACCGTAAATGAACTTGAGTCGATCCTGACGCTTGGGAGTGGGCGTGGGTATTCTGCTCGATTCCCTCCGAGAGCTTGACTCGGTAAAGTCGAGTATAGTCGTGCGCACTCTCTAGTATTTGGCAATTATTTAATTTTATTTTATTTTTGTTTTATATATTTATATGTTTGGGTGTATACATGAAATAAAACTTAATTTATTTATTTTATTTATTACTAATTAAATCTACACGAAATAGGGCGTTGTCAGTACCATACTAACATAACTAAGTCATTAAACTAAATGTCACGAAATATATTAATAAACCCTTACTTATATTATGTAATATAAAAACTGTAAAATGGCGTTGTCACTTAAAAACTAAAAAACACTATTATTTAATTACGTCACTTAGGTAACGGTACCTACCTGTAATAGGTAAGAATAAAAAAATATAGAAGTAATACTAGTACCTAGCGGAACATTTCTCAACAGCTCTGTAGCATTGACGAGGCACTTGTCATGATGGGCCTATAGTAAAGCCAACTAATCGTGAATCCGCTATTTAAAAAAAAACGTGTTTTCGAACCCGCAAGGGATACGGTCGTTTTAACTGACGGTCGTCGTTAACTAAGGTTATTAATTGATCGTTGTGGTGCAGTTCTGTATACGTTTTTTTTTTTTGTAAATCTGATATATCTGGGTTTTCCTTGCAGATTCCTTTCTCAGTCAGATTAAACATGAACAGGTCACTGGAATCTGCTAAACTGCTGGTCTTTTGCTAACAGCTTACTTATTGGACCACTTTTCTGCTTAGTCTTCCACTAGCAGGATTACAATTAATTAAAAACGTTTCATAAATGCCTATAATAGGTTTACGTGAATAAAGATATAACAATAATAATAATGATAAATATTTCCAGACAGGTCACACAGCGCCATCTAGTTTCCGTGGTAAGCAACGAGGCTTGTGTTACGGAAACTGGATGGTTGATAAACTACATATTATACATATAAACACCCAGACCGAGACAAATTATACAATGTAGAACTTGCCCCCGGTGGGAATCGAACCCACGACCTCCCGAGTTCACGGCAACATTTGTTACCACTAGACCACGGAGGCGATTTCTTTACTTTGACTTGACTTTGACTTTTGATTTTTATTTATTTTTATTACTTTTTCTCTCGCTTTAGCATATAACAATACACATCGCTTGAAGAACTTTACTTTTTAGGAAAGTGGAAACACATTGGCTGGAAGAGCATTCCACATCTTTATCGTGCGACAGATGTATGAGTTCCCAAATATATACCTACGCGTAGGGATGGTGACTACAGTATGTGGGCGCATACTGACCTATGTGTGTGGTTCGGTTGCGGAATAGAGGGACGAGATTGAGCTAGGTTAGGTTAAAGCTCTTCAGATATAGGGGCATCGTCCTCAATTCGAACAGCTCGCCCCTGCAGGCATTGAGAGCATCTGTAAGGTCTTGGCGGAACCATCCCAATGTGAGAACAGTCTGATTGAAGTCGGGAAAATCCAGCTTCATCTTGTTCAGTATTCCCAGCTTTTTTGACTGTCCTTTGGTGATTATCTTAATGTAATTCCCGTGGTTAAGGTCTGAGAGTATTTTCACCCCGGGAATGTTAAAGCTGGCACAAAATATTTTACTAGCTTTCTAGTTTGTTTATAACTGCTAGCGGGTTCGATTTTCATTTAGGTCAGGACGATTCCGCTATGCACAACGCTCCGCTCATTGCAGTATCCGATATAATGTTCGTGGCAATACAGGTGCACATTTTCTCATCGATGAAGGACTATCTTTGATGACATAAGTTAAGTTAAGTGTATTAAGCAACTGCAGTGGTGAATTAGAACTTCCTTTGTTTTGTTTTAAGACTGGGGCACACCGGTTGTATCCACGAGTTTATACAAAATGTTTGTTAAATTATTTTTTACACCACTTAACTTCCACATGCAAACCTTCTAGCTTTTATAGACAAACAGTTTTAAAATAATAATACCATTATATGTTTTATTCGAAGTAAATTAATATACGAGTATATTAAATATAACTTAAAAGCAACCCAAATAATAAAATTCAAATAAACTTAACTATAAATAAAAAGTGTCCTCTAGAGACGTCCCATCCGAGGCAGTCCCGAGGAGACTGGCAACATTTACTAATAAGAGGCTAATACGTTGGTGGCTTGGTTGTAAGAACGCGTTCCTTAAATCCTACAAAGGTCGGTTCAAACCCCCCCGGCATGTACCAATGAGAAAAATTCTTTTCTTACGTACATTTGTCATAGATTTACAACACCACCGTTCCCGTGCGTCGGAGAGCACGTTAAGCCATCGGTCCCGGTTCCACTAATAGCAACTTATGAAATTGTTAATAAATTTTTATTACAAATTGACAACATATCCTTGCCAAGCCGTCTGGCCAGCGTGGCGAGTGTAGGCAAAATTCTCCACATATGTTCTGGAAGGATCATGTCCAACAGTGGAGGTTTAGGACGCTGTGTTCTTGGAGCTCTAATGATGAATGATGACATTGGCAGAAATAATTGCCAGCCTTCCTGTCTTCAGACCTTTTCGTCAGCCGCTTTGACGATTCCTTGCTGAAGTTACCCAAGGCCCAATCGTCTCGTAAACGTAAATTTGAAAAACATGTTTACTGAAAAATGCATAGAGCTAATGCCTGGTGTTTATAGGGTTATACACAGACAGTGGGGTCGTCCAGGCCCGGATGGCTAATGGGCCTGGGTTACGGATAGGGACATTCCCCCGTTTTCCCGGGCAGGATCTCTGCGGGTTGCTGCACTTTTGTCCACTTATATATATATTTTCATATAAGTACTAGTACGACCCCTGATGGTAAGAGGTGCGCAAGATACATGAATGTTAGCAACTGGAGTCAGACACTTATGACTGACATCAGTCACACTACACTACGCCGGCTTTTCTGTACGAAGGCTTAATAAATGAAACAGCGATACTAGAAATATTATTTATTTAAAAATGAACCAAAATTTATTAATAATAAAGAAAGTGAAATAATATTGCGAATAAATGATGAATAAATATGCACTGCATCTTGTGGAATAGTTAATAAATTGTCAATAAAAAAAATATTGGATCTGTCCCTCGCCAACTCGTCTGTCGAGCGTGGTGATCCCCGGCTCATCTCCAACAGTGAAGGTCTAGGACTTTGTGTTCTAGGGCTGTGATAATACAAATACAAATCGTCTATTAACACAAAATAATGTTGGTTCGTTATGGTGAACCTTGTCTCCTACATAAGCTGTGCTGTATAACAGCAGACGAGTGTCTTCCAATAATGAGCATACAAAAAACTATAGTATGTGTATGTGTGTGTGAGTGTGTGTGTGTGTGTGTGTGTGTAGAAGAGGGTAAGGGACTGTGAAAGGGAGGAGAAGTATGACAATGAAATATGCACTTAGGTTTGGTCCCGATATTAAAATAATTCTATTAGTTTTTTTTTATTAACTACGTGCTTTGGAGCTTTTTAAAGCAACTCTGTATCATCTTATGATACATATAGTATGTAATAGTACAAGATCCGTTAAAGAGCGACCTTCAACGATCCGTTATCTGAATGAAATTAACCAGCTTACAAAACCGGCGGTGATGTTTTGCCTAACGAAATATGTTGAAGATCGAACACATAATATCATATATCATAATATTAATGCCTAGACCTCCACTGTTAGAGATGGGCTTTTCAAAACATATATCTAGAGAATTTGGCGTACACTCGTCACGCTGACCAGAAGGGTTGGCGAAAGTAAGCGGAACTAAGGGTGAATTTTTCAAATGGACGTAAATTCTGACTAAACTACAACGACTATCGAAAAATGCTGAAAGGGGTCTCCGGGCCGATTTTATTAAATAATAAAACAGGACTATTTTGAAAAAAAATGTATGCTATCCGGGAATTAGACCCAAAAATTCGACAATTCGATTCCTGCAGTTTCTTCAAATTTAACTTTTGACATTACTTCGCAAAAATTTGATCCCTAAAAGTGACACTATCGCAGCTACTGTAATAATACTAGGTATTTTAATAATTCTAGATATTTTTATTTCGTCAAAATAACAAAAATAGCATTAAAAATATTTTGTTAAGTTACCCGTTGCTTTTGTTGGCGAATTTTTTTAGCGAAAAAAAAAATGGATTTCAATCGGATAACCGGTTGATGAAGGTCGCTCTTAGACTATAACAAAAAAAAAGAATTTCTTACCAATTCGAAACAGTACAGTTACAAAATTAAACAAGTATACTCAGCTATATGTGTGTACAATATTTGTATATATCATTATGTAGTTCATAGTAGTAAATTTTTAACTAAACTCATTTAATATTGAAACGCAACCTTTAAATGAATAATAAGTACTTATGGGTGTTAATATCGCACGGTTTCCTTATAAATCTGAACTTCATTTTTCAGATTATTGGCCAGCCACATCGCCATCAGAATGCCCATAGTCTGTAAAAAATAAAAACATGGTATATGGCATGTGTTCGACTAGCTCTTTTTATCACTTAAAGCGCAAAGCACAGAGCGAAGTAAAGTGATTACAGCGTTAGGTTTGAGGACTACATAAACGGTATATAATCTGTCTTCTCTTTGGAAAGTCTAGGTATAAAGATATATTTAACGAAACCCTAAAAAGTATTGAATAAAAGATATAATAAATCTGTAGAATAAAAAAACAAGGTATACCGCCTCCGTAATCTAGTGGTAACAAACGTTGAACTCGGGAGGTCATGGGTTCGATTCCCACCGGGGGCAAGTTGTACATTGTATAATTTGTCTCGGTCGAGTTTCTAGTTTCCATAACACAAGCCTCGTTGCTTACCACGGAAACTAGATGGCGCTGTTTGACCTGTCTGGAAATATTTATTATTATTATTATAAAGCAAGTAATAGACAATTATTTATTTATTTATTTAAATACTTTATTGCACAAAAACTTAAATTTAGTGTACATAGGTGAGTTTAATGCCAGTTAGGCATTTTCTAACAACTGACCTTTGGGAAAGTGAAAAATCATGGGCAGGGTGTAAATAAATGTAATAAACGATACTTACATAACTTAGTACATATACTACATAAAAAACTACACTACATATACTACACACTTTAAATGTATAACTTATTATATACTACACTACATACACAAATATAATTATGCCAAAATATCTATATTATGATCTTGATGAGGTTAACTCCTGTTTATTTAAAAATAATATCGTTACTAGACTTTTAAAAACATTGGCAGATGGTGCTTGTCTGATAGCCAGCGGTAGCGTGTTCCACTGGACAATGATAGTTAAATAAGAAAAAAACAAAGACTACCAAATTTATCAGCGGAGCTCTGACAAAAGAGAATATTTTTCATCATCATTATAACAGCCCCTAAAACACAAAGTCCTATCCACTGTTGGAGATGGCCTTCCAGAAATTTCTGGAGAATTTGGCCTAAGACCGCCCACGCTAGCCAGACGGGTTGTCGAAGGTTTATAATGACAATTTATTAACGATTCCACAAGTTGGTATTAGTGGAACCGGGACCGACGGCTTAAGAATATGTTTAACTACGGTTAATTCGCTTTAATTGCACTACTCAGAAATAATTAGCATTCGCAGTAAAATCATAATTGATGTAAAACCGGCGTCTATGGTTATTCGACGTCATTAAAAACTTAAAGCGAATAGAACCCCTGTTAAAGCAAAATTAAGTAAAGCGCTTTTAGTAGTTAGTCGAACACACTGTAAGTATTTTAAAAAAAACTTTTATTTGAGTACATGTAATAAAATGTCACAGAGGCAACCTTTTTTATATCGAGCACGTCATGTGACTTTGCAACTGGAGCAACTGACTATAGCTACTGATGACTGACATCAGTCACTACCACTTTGCCGGCATAATAAGGTGCTATTTGCGATGCTATATTAAAAACTTTACTGTCTAAGAAAAAATCATTGACCTTGAAGCACTCCAATCAAACTTAAAAACCTAAGTACTCCAAAATATTGGGGTTTTTTAAAATTGCTAATTACCTCCAAACTGAAGCTCACAGTAGCGATGAGCAACAGGAACTCGTTTCCTGTTTGTATGTAGTACAAGATTTCTTCCTCACAACCGTGTTGATAATAGCCGCTAGTACTGTAATTCAAAAATAACTCTTATTTTCTCTAATTTACTAATAGTAATAATAGTCCATTTAATTAGGCGCAGATAAGTAAAGAAGTAAGGAAATTTAAGAATTAGGGAAGATAGCATTACGAAAACTGCGGTTCTTATATTATTATTATTATCCTCTCATAGTGTACGAATATATATACTCGCAGGTGCCATAATGTTTAAATACAAATCTCGTACAGAACAGAGACTTGAACACCGATGGTGAATTTGATGCACAAATTCGAAAAAAAAAGTCAATGCCTTGGTATTTCTCTGAGTAATATAATAGGCAGAACTGACAAACAATGGGTTAAGGATCATATACGAAAAGGCACAGTGTAATTGGAAATTGGGGACAACTGACGGACAACCTAAAGATCTTCTATTAGAGGGGTTTGGATGAGGATGATCAAATAAATAAAACACTGACTGAAGGTAAATTAAAAAGCATTCGTAACCAAAGGGCATGTATGAAGAGGTTAATGAATGTCGACGAAGTGAAAGAGGTATGTTGTGATCGTATCAAATGGCGCTCAATTGACTCTGCCTACCCCGCAAGGGACCTGGCGTGAAGATATGTACCAAAGTAACTGGCGTAGCTTTCAGAATTAGTAAGCTTAAGTGGCAGTGGGCCGGACACATCTGCCGCAGAACTGACGATTGATGGGGCAAACGAGTTCTAGAGTGGAGATCACGTACGGGACGATTCCCCGTCAGATGGACGGATGACATAAAGAAGATCGTTGGTGGGGGATGGATGAGGGTTGCAAAAGACCGCGTGCAGTGGCGAGCTTTGAAGAAGGCCTATATCCAACAGTGGAGAAACACTAGCTGTGATGATGGTGATGGATAAGGATGAAAGAGATCGTATGCGATGGTCAATCTTGGAGAATGCCTTCAGCAGTGGAGCGACACAGACTGATGAAAATCTGAAGAACTCTGACTTACATGATGCAAGTGTTGTATAGCTGTTTCTTTGCAAAGTCAGTTCTGGCGTTGTATGCCTGTTCACAGCAAGCCATATCGATTTTTTGTCTCATTGCAAAGTAGTCTTCCGGCCCATTTAAACCACAACATTCGTACTGAAACATAATGTACATTTGAAGGATTACAAGAAAAAAGTCGTAGTTTTTTTGCTGTACCTAATTGTGAACTAAATGTTAATCAGCTGTAAGGCATTCCAGTATAATGCATAAATGTAAGTAATAACGATTTAATAAGTAATGATTATTACTTTTTTCATTTACACATCAGTGCATTAGGAAGTTAGTTTTCACCATCATATCTGCTTAGGAACTTTTTGGGGCGTATCAATTGCTGTATGATCACAAAAAGCTTTACTAGTTTAACAAATACTTCCAGCAGTTGATACGTTGCCGTTTGCGGCGTACTAGTATAAGGAAAGTTTTATTACCATAAGTCCAGCTGCCTTTTTATTTACCTGTGATTGCAATCTCTGCCATAGTTCTGTGTGTTGCTGCAATTCGTTTCCAGTGACATTCTTGAAGAAGTCCTCCCTCAGCCAGTTGGTGACGCTGAACTGCATGCCGTATCGGAACAGAGACACCAAGATACTTAGCATCAGCTCCATCACCATCAACATTATGAGCTGAATCATGTACTGGAACAGACAGTGTAAAATTTTCTTTGTTAGGAATAAAGCAATAAAAAATATCGATAAGAAAAGAATTGTAGATTTTGATTTAAAGGCAATAGTGGGGTACATGATTGTAAATGAAGACGATGAATAAGGATTACTTAATTTGAAGAAATGGTTTATGAATCAGATACTCTTATTACTATTAGTAGTAAATACAACTAGTATAATTAATTACGCATTTATAGCATATACTCGTACATACACAATATAAAAACAATACACATACATACCATATAATACATACACTAGTATAATAAGCATCGACTTGGACTAAACCCTATACTTGTAACAAAAAATAGATAATTTAACTATAATCCATTAAATAAAAATAGTAAGGTAGGTAGGTACTTATGTAATTATTGCAATGACCGATTCTCTCACTAGGTACCTACTTACCCAATAAAGAAATTTGACGTTTTCTTTAGCAGCTCCCACAATCCCAAAGCATGCTACAGTGATGAGGCAGATACAGGTGACCACCATGAATATGTCTCCCATAATGGTCTCTTTGACGTGAGACTCTCCATACTGCTGGATTATTCTCGCATCTATTATGTAACATGCTATCATGAATATTGCTATGAGCTGGAAGAATAATGGTCAGATAGAGTGAGCAGTTAAGTACAGACGACAAACAAAGGTAAAGTCAACTGGACACTTTACTCCGGTTGGTTTCCCGATTGGTTCGTGCATTCCGTCATAGTTCCAGATCTGGAGATGCCTACAGTTAAAGAGTTTGTTGTCGGCCTAACTATATGTATAATTTGTATCATTACAATGTACGTAAAAGACAGAACAAACTAGCTTTGAAACTTGATTTGTTCGGATTTCAAGAGAGTATTTAATTCTGCGTCTGTAGTACCTAGTAGTAGTTTCGCAGTAGATGATAATAAATGCGTTTTAATTTACATTTTGAAAGGTGAACGGATACTCACAACACAGGTGCCATTGAGCCCCATCAGCAACCCTTTGATGAAACCTTTGCAACAGTCTCTCATTTGAAGCATCATATTTATTTCTTTCTTTTACCAAAATAAACAATAGGATAAGTCGAGGTCCTACGTGACATTGAATAATGCCATGTTTGATACGTAGGTACCTAAGTAGGGGGTGGGGTGATAGAGGGTGGTTTCCACCCTATGGGAAAGGGCACATGAGAAATTATACATAATTAATGGGGGTTGGACACGATGCAAAGACGTACGACGTTTCTAATATCGATTTGTTAAGTATAAGGCGCCAATAACAGGATGGCTGCAATTTAAATGGGTACTGTTGTGTAGATAAGTACTTGATTGTTATGATATTATTACAGTCTCTAGAAACCCGAGTCCTTTGTTCTTTTTTTTTGTTTCTCTTCTTCCGTTGGATGATGAATGAGGTTATAAGGAAGGTAATGGGATCTAGCCCATAAGATGTTGCAGAATCTGATGCTTTTCCTGAAGTCACTCGCGGCATTATCGCCCAAAAACGTCGGGTACACAGAGCAGGAAAACAGCAAAAAATAGACTGCACTTGTGCTTTATACGTCTAATTTATTATTTTCCATAATTATTTACAATTACAAGAAATTAACCAAATTGAGAAGAAAGTAGTAATCTGAAAGAAAGTTCTGACATTCCAATCGCAGTTCTAATTTAGGGACCGTTTTTCGTAAACTGTGAGGTCTAGCGTTGTCCTGAAGTAGCAGTGGGCTAAAGCAATAGACCAGTCCTGTTTGTTAAATAGCGAGCTTTTCCATTATGATGTGAAATTGTTGACAATACATATCTGCCGTAGGTAATCATCTGGCCAGATCTTAAGAAACTGTAGTTAATGGCACCAGCACTTGTTCACTAAACACTCACCAGTATCTTTTTTCTTAGTCAACTTTAGCTTGGGACAGGATTTAGCCGATTCTCCTGGGTTTAACCACTTTGATGAGCGTTTCCGATTATCGTAAAGGATCCATTTTTCATTAGAAGCAACAATACGAGAAAATTCCCGTGCAATTGTGACGGTTAAGTAATGTAACGCATCACTCAAGTTGGTGTACTTCACTCAATTCATGCGGTACCCATTTCTCAAGCTTTTTCACATTTCCAATTTGTTACAAGTGAATAAATTTTTTTGTCGTTTACACCGAAGCCTGCTGCTAACTCTGACGTGGTTTGCGACGTATCTGCTTCCACGATCACCTTTAATTATTCATTGTCAACTAGGGTCTCCGGACGTCCACGGGGTTTGTTCTGTAAGTCAAAATTACCAGAACAAAAACGCGTTTTCTTTTACAGTAGCCTTCCCATACACATCATTAATCCTTGACGGGTTGGCGAGGATACGATGTCAATTTTTAAAGACAATTTATTAACGATCCCATAAGTTGGTATTAGTAGAACCGGGACCGACGGCTTAACGTGCTCTTCGAAGCACGGGAACAGTGGTGTTGTAAATCTATGACAAATGTACGTAAGAAAAGTGCATTTCACAATGGTACATGCCGGGTGGTTTGAACCTACGCGTTCTTACAACCGAGCCACCACCGCCGATTTGTAAAAATCAACGAATCGCTAAATTCAAAACACAAAAATACACAAGCCTAAATATGAAATAAATTTAAATTTGAAAACGTCAATTTACATTGTTTTGGGGGTTTTGGGATTGTAGGTATTAATTAATAAAACACATCATTTAAATCTAAAGATTTTTAATTTATTTTAAATTAGAATAAAAATAAGTTAAAATTAAATTATCGGAGACATAGTTGATCAGACTAAAATGTACCTATTTTCTTTTTTATTTAATTATAGAGCTAACAAAGAGTTTGCCGACAATTTCCGAATCAATCAATTAAAATTTGCTTGTAATTACTTATAATATAAGTACGTGATTGGCTGAAATAACAAGTGACAAGCAAACTACCAACCACGAGGCATATAAAAATATTAAACATGGGCTATTTTAATAATCCTTTCGGAAACTGGGGGTAGGTGAAAACTATTTTATCAATATTTGTAAATAAGTTAAACTTAACTTATATATAAATATAAAGACTGAGTTTCACTATAATGAATCTCTAACGAACAGTTTTAATTTGAAGGTCATCCGTCAGCTGGTACATTTACGTCATCTTTAATAGTTACATATACAGAGACTTCGTTTATATAGCTACAACCCAGCCGTGTTACCTCATGGCCGGTAACTGAATCCTTCATTTTTTCATTTTCATTTCAGCATTCACTTTATCATTATTATCACATCCCCTAGAACCCAGAGTACTAGTTCTCCACTGTTGGAGATGGGGCTTTCAAAAATTTGTCAACACTCGCCACCAGGGTTTGATGTCAATTTTTAATGACAATTTGTTAACGATTCCACAAGTAGGTATCCGGGACCGACGGTTTAACGCGCTCTCCTATATTCCTATTCTCACGGGAACGGTGGTATTTTAAATCTATTATAAATGTACGTAAGAAAAATATATTTCTCATTGGTACGTGCTGAGGATCGAACCAACCTTAACTTAAATTATTAAGAACAATTTGTATAGCCCTAGCATAGTCAAACTCCATTATCGAATCGAGATCGAATCGAGTAAAAATATATGTCTAAGCTATCAATTTATATACCTACTTTATATTTTAGATTCGATAACGGAGTTGAAAATGATAATCTAGTATATTTTCTTATCTAATTAAAAATAAAGAATAAATTTTAATAAATAAATATCATCAAACAGCAAAATGTAAGCTTGAAGGTAAATTTAATAAATTTATAAAACATTTGTTAAGTAGCTCTAGGACGTACAAACTACTTGAAAGAGAATTATGGGATTTAAGGCAGCAGCGCCATTAGGTGCAACTTAACGGAACTATAAATTGGCAGCTCGCCGCGGATGTAGGTAGGTAGAAAATGGTTTTTATTAATCGAATCAAACTCAATACTACAAACAGCACAGCCTGTCTAGCAGTAGCTCTAGCAGCCTGCTAGAGCTACTGATTTTAACTGTTTTTAAGGTTTCTTTAGCCTATCGGTTAATATTTAATTTTACTATTTATTAATTAACTATTATTAAAATCGTATAATGGAATTAAATATGAAATCAAAAACTTAGCACAATCAAATTAAGTTAAGTATCCATAAGGTATTTTTGGCGCTTACCCTGACTCAGACAGAAAGTGGGGTCGTCCAAGCGTGGATGGCTAGTTCAAATTTGAACTTTCCTCTGTTTTTTAAGAATCTTACCAGCCGGTAATTTATGCACGTTTGTTGTAGAATTTAACTTATCGAACCTAAAATTTCAACGCCCAGCACCAATAGAGAATGAATTACCAGCGGATTACAGGCTGAGATCCTGCCAGGGTAAAAGGGGAAGGGGGGGATGTCCAATCCACTGGATGCCTGGATGACCCCACCGTCTATCTGTGTTAAATGATTTGATGGTTAAAGGATGTGAAATTTACAGTCAGAATTTTTATTTAAACATTTTTTTTTCAGAATATATGCACAATACGCGACATATTTGTTAGCGATGTGAAAGTGTTCGATTCATTGTTGATGAGATAAGCAATAGGTCTTATTGAAAAAATGAATCGTCCAGTAATCCAAATTTAGTATCTTTTCCGATTATTTTGCCGACTTTGATTGAAGTTATGGTGGTTATACCGAATATTCTCTAAAAATCTAAAAGCACGAAAAGCTGAGAAATAGTTTAATATGAAATACGAACTTTCTTAAAATCGTGATTAATAGATAATAAATAAGACAGCAGTTAACGGCACCAGGATAGCAGTGACGAGGGCAGGCCGAGACGCCTCACTTGTCTCCCACCCGGTGATTGGCTCTCTGAAATAATAATATGGTAATGTATATATAATGGAAATATAATCAAGTAGACACCATGCCGTACAACTGTATAGCCAGATCCAGCAGCTATAAAACGCTTAATTTTATAGAAAATGTTAATCTTTAAAAGTAATACAAAGACGCGATCATCGCAAACGCTAATTTAGTTTACGCGACATACAGCCAGTACGTATTTTTGGTAATTAATTAAAAATTAACAGGTTTATTTAAGAACCAAAAATACATTCGAGAAGCTGGCTGTTAGTGATTAACTGTGGGTATTAATGTCGAAGCGTATTAATAAACGATGGTGGCTTAAAAAGGTCGGCTGGAACCTCGATGTATCTCATGTACCAATGAAAAATTATTATTTTTTTTCGATACATTTGTCATAAAACTACAATACCACCGTTCCCGTGCCTCGGAGAGCACGTTAAGCCGTCGTTGTCATTATAAATTGACAGATCCTCGATAACCCGTCGGGCCAGGCGTAACGAAGGTAGGGCAAGTTCTCCAGAAATTTCTGAAAGACCCATCATCAACAATGGAGGTCTAGGGCTCTATCCTCTAGGGCTCTATCTTCTAGGGCTCTATCCTCTAGGGCTCTATCCTCTAGGGCTCTATCCTCTAGGGCTCTATCCTCTAGGACTCTATCCTCTAGGGCTCTATTCTATAGGGCTCTACCCTCTACGGCTCTATCCTCTAAGGCTCTATTCTCTAGAGCAATCTAATGGCTGCCATGAAGATTAATGTCGAAAAGGTTTCTTAAATTGCAATTATAATGGCAATTGGGACACTTTTTTAACATTGGCGTATTTATGTTTAATTAGGACAACGCCTAATAGTATTTTAATGCAAAAATCAGTAACTAAGAATGGAATTATGTGCTCAGATGAAGAAGTTATACTAGCATAGCCTATTATATCCCTAAGTATAATATATCTGCCACATTTTGTGGTATAAGGTATACAATACAGTGCAGATAATTTGGTTTTAAATTCTTACATTCATTATTATTATTTAAAGATTCCATTGCATAGTTTCACATATTAATAATGTTTAGATCTAAAGTTGGCCTTTTTATAGCCACGAATTAACATGAGGTATTAATAAATATAATTAATGTTTTAATTATATGCTGATACGGCTCTTTTACAGCCACGAATATAATATGTCCAATTTTGACATAGCAATTATTATTATTAAATTGTAAGCTTTTTTACTGCCACGAATTTAAAATTAAGTAAATCCTGTTTATGGCAATAATATTTTAGTTTAAATTGTTGTATTTCTTTTGGTTTTCTATAAAATAAATACGTCTTGACAATATCCAAGTGTTACGCACTACCCATACGTAGATAAAAAAACTATAAATGCTTGTAGAGATTTTAGAATCACTTTACAAGTGCCAATATTTGTCAATGAGTAAGCCAAAATCACCATAAATTCTATTATGTCTAGCCTTATTTTGTGCATGATAATGACATAAATCAACAGTAGGTATAATTATTTAGCGAGCACGATGCAAAATCTACTTGTGGTTTATTTGTGAGAGGCTGGTTGGCATTGAAAATGATGATGTTATCATAAAAGACACAGTTTTTACTTTAGTAAGCTCCACGATAACTTTATATTTTGTGTTTAATAATATTAAATTTTGACTATTTTGACTTGGTGATTAACCGTAGGTATTAATGTCGAAGCGACTTAATAAGCGGTAAAGGCTCGGTTGTTAGAACGTAAAGTAAAGTATCATCACGACCGTTTCCCTTTAGCGAATAAGCGGATTCACAGTTAGCCAACTTTACTATAGGCCAATCATGACAAGTGGCAAGCTCGTCGATGTCTCCAGCGTACCAAACTCGAGAAATATCACAAATAAATTAAATATTAATGAAATATATTTATTTACATTAATAAATTTGTGTCCCGACCACGAATCGAACTCCGAGTCTAAATCCACGGACTTAACAGCTAGACCACGGAGGCAGTTGTTAGAACGCTTTCCTTAAAATCCGACTAAGTTCGGTTCAAACCCCTCCGGCATGTGAGACCATACACACCAATGAGAAATACACTTTTCTTACGTACATTTGTTATAGATTTACAACACCACTGTTCCCGTGTCTCAGAAAGCACGTTAAGCCCTCGGTCCCGTATCCACTAATGCCAACAAGTGGAATCTTTAATGAATTGTCATTTAAAAAATACATCAGATCCTCGCCAACCCGTCTGGCTAGTGTAGGCCAAATTCTTCAGATGTATGTATATTCCAGAAGGCCCATCTCCAATAGTGGAGGTAATAGATTTGATGAACCTACCATGTTTCTGACAAATAAATCATTTGTAAAATAATATAAACTGTAAAAAGTAGAAAACACAGCCCAGACACAAGGTTAGTAGGAACTTAGATATCACTGTACTTTAATTGATACATTATAAATAACGATCATGAAGTTACTGGTGGATGAGTGGGTCAAGAGTGGCTGTAATATGAACGATGACAAGCTGTTTGGTAAGGATAAGGTGAACTTTTTAATAGCCCTGGAGCAATTTGAAGGTAGTAACTACAGAAATGTTTATACTGGATCTGTATATGATATTTGATTCACACAAAAGACAAGATACAATGAGTACCGGTATAACAACTATAGTTCTTTATAGTAAAAGAACTAGAAAGTTCTTAACTCCCATTTAATAATATTATGCCCATCGATGACTGTGTAAAAATGTCTAAAAGTGAATTTAAAAGAAAAATGAAGTTGCTTTTGCTAAGTAAGTACTTATTACTAACAGTAATATAATTTAATGTCGAATACATTTGTGTTTTGACAAATTGTAAATTTAAAAAATTGCAAATAGTTTCTATGCTTATCTGAATAAACGATTTAATAATAATAATTACTTATTCTCTCAATTTTAACCAGTTTTATTTAAGTTCGTTATAAAAATGGAATGTAAATTAATAAATTAAACAACAAATAAAGTAATTTAATGTTTATTATTGTAACTCTATCCTCAGATCTTGCGATATGTTAATAAGGCCATACATAGAACTTCAAGTGCAATTCAATCACAAATAACCAGTTTTATTTCGGCATATAGATCAACTAGTTCACTGCCTCGACCAGTTTGAAGATATTGCAAACTTGTTATTATTTCTTTCGTAAATATGCTTGGAGTTAAAAAATAGGTGTCGATGTACCTACTGGTTTGCGGCTATTAAATTCAGTTATAGACTTATACGACACTTTGGACGCTGATGAAATATTTTGTACTATAAAGCACAAATATGTTTTTGTGTGATACAACAAAGTAATGAAATTTTTTATCAATTCTAATATTTCTATCAATAGTAACCACCAAAATTCGTTCACCAATAAAACTAATAACAGAATATAGAGTTGAGCGGTTACCCAACATTTGTAACTAGAAATAGAGGATAAGGAATGGTCACATTTATTTATAATAATTAATTCGTAAAATTTGCCTACAGAATCCCGATGACTCCGCAAGCAGCACGTCCGCCAGCGTTTCCAGTCTTCCTGGAATCAGGATGACCTCCAACTCCGAAGTCATCAGCCTTCTCATGCAGAACCACAGCCCGTCCGAGAATGCAATTGGGGCCGGTCAAAGCAATCTTGTGGTCAATAATATCAACCCTGCCAATGCGGGACTCATCAAACTCGATATTGCCCAAATCTCCGACGTGACGCTCTTCGTCTCTTGGAGATCCGTGTTGTTTCTGAAATATTAACTCTAATTAATTACTAGTTCGTTAAGTAAACAAAAAACAATTAGGCATGAAAAGCGAAGGTGTTATATAACAAACACCTGCGTAGTTGGGATTATATTGGTGTTACTTAGGGTGATTAATGACAACAAAATAAAGGTAAACATAGCAAGGCAACTATAATGAGCCTTTCAAGCTAAGAATTTCATGATAATGCTGTAGCAATTTTGACTGATAACTAATAGAGGCTAGAATATGCTGACCTAAAATCCAATGATAGCAAAACTAAATTTCAATTAATTTACCTAGGCCCAAATCCAAAATGAAATGGCCAGTAAAGAAAACAATATAAGAAAATTTCCATGCTAATCCGACCTGTATATAGTCAGCATAATTGTTCTTTTTTCTTCGTGATTCTTTGTTCTTCTTTAGCCTTAATCTTTCTGTCATTCATAAATGACAGTTTCAGTGATATATTTAAAGATATGTTTGTTGGTAGTGTTGGATGAGGGGTATAGTATTAATCGTAACCGAGGAAAATGGCGTTCAAAATTGTCTGCCTATTCATAAAATAATTATGGTAAATTTGTAAATAAGAAAAAAATAAATGTTTACATTTTCAGGGTTAAAATGTCCTCCAGCAGAGATGCATCCGTTGGTGAGGTCTCCTTTCTCGTGGATGTGGAACCCGTATTCACCGTGGCCCAGGCCAAGAATGGTTCCTTCCACGTGCACAGTGCCGTCGGCGAGTTGGGTGAACGTTACGTTGCCTGTTATGTCGTTGGATCCAGGACTCGTCACCTTAGCAATGGCCTTCAGTTCTGGAGCGTACTGAAAAATGATATAAAATAAATTTAGATTATTTTGATTCTTTATATGCAGTTGAGGTAGGCCTATAGGAAAAGTGTAAGGCCCTAGCACGATCATAATTAAGAGCGGTGGTAGAACAGTTGTAACATCGCTTTCCTTAAAATCTTTAAAAAAATAGTTTGAACCCCGGCATATATCAATTTTTCTTACGTTTTTAATTTAAGCACGTTTAGCCATCAGTAAGCAAGTCAGCAACCAACCCGTCTGAGCAGCGTGGCGAGGGAGCCCAAATTCTTCAGAAATTTCTGGGAGGCCCATCTCTAGCAGTGGAGATCTAGAATACTGTGTTCTAGGGGTCGTGATGATATAAATATATTCCTGTTGCCGCTGGCATCCATTACATCAAGCACGGTTTCAGGATTTGAGGCTAAAGGTTGAAGATTGTTCCGAGGGGACGCAATTACGTTACGATTCCGATTAGTATGCGTAGGGAGTTTCATATAAAGAATACTAAACTGTTAGAGTTGATACGGTGACGATCCCTTTCCCAGTTGATATGTGATGTGACCTTAATGCCAAATTCCATCTTCTAGTTCCATCTGTTACGCTATATTTTCGGCGGGGGATCAGAGCCCACGTTTTCTTTAAAAAAATAGTCAACTTTATCTGTAGGTCTATCATGACAACTAGCAAGCTCGTCGATGTCTCTAGCGTACCAAACTCAAGAAATGTCACAATTAAATTAAATAACTTAAATCCATGAACTTCACCCGCTAGATCACCGAGGCAAGGTAGGGAGGATATAAATCCCCTCTTTTACGTGCATGATTGCATTTCTTATCAAAGCCATGCGATGTGATCTCAAAATAAACCTTGGATTAATATAATGATTTAAGTGACTCACGCGTCCATAGACTAGATCTCTATGTAAAAACAACATTTGCATTGAGGATAATCAGCGTGAAAAGGAAAACCCAATTTTGTTTTGTTATTTAGATTTGTTTTGGATTTGCTTTACATAATACTAATGTACCAGAAAATCTCTGAAGTCTACAAAATCGACTCATTGAAAAATAACATCAGTACGTTTAAACTTAAGTTACAGATGGAGTGCATAATGTATTGGGAAAACTCGGGTGTCAATCTGAATACGACGGCACCCGAATCAATTTGTATTAAATGTTTTTTGTATTATATGAGTGACAATTTCATATCCACTAAGTAATACCTCAAGGACAAATTTACCTATCTCTTCTCACTTCATGACAGATCTCTTTGTTTGTCACACAATTCTGTTCTATCTTTCCCTTCTCATCACTCTAGCTTTCAGTCTAACTCATTCGCAGCAGTGGTCGCAAATCTCTGGAACTGCGTTACCTGTTGAAATTCGCCAAGCACCCAGCAAACCGCTGCAGCGGTTTTAAACAGCGCGCTGTTTAAAAAACTGGTGTACTCTCATTACCTAAAGTGTTCCTTACAACGTATATAAGTATATATTGTATGTAGTATACCTATGTATTATTGTGTACATGTATGTATGTATGTGACCGTCATTCACAGCTGGGGTCTATTTTCAGGGATTAAAAGGCATAATGTCGACTATATTTTTCCCATGTTTTATTAGACAACGTCAAAATGTAAATAAACAAATAATGACATAAAAGTCAAAATAATATCAAAATTAAAAAGAACAAAAACGTGTGGAAAAGGATGCCTAATCGTCGACTGTGGCCGTATGTATGTGTATTTATTTTAATATGAATTTATTTGGCAACGTTTCTTACAATAGTTTGCACCTAGCCTCATGACTGTAATGTTCTGTATTGTCCCAAAGGTTGGCTGCTAGAGAATGCCTAGAATGCATTAAGCCCGCCCTTTGTACGAGTACATAGTGCAATAAAGGTTTACATAAATAAATAAAAAGCTTAACTGCACCGACGATACCCAATATAGTCGACTCAATATAGTAATAACGTCAAATTAATATTTTTTTATTTTCCACAATATGGCGTCTGGTTGTCGCCTTACTGAAATTTGATTTGTATCATATCTAAACTAATCGATTGACGTGAGAATCATCAAAATCGGACCACGAGTTTGGTCTCCAGTGTGCCACAAAGGAACAAACATAGGCTGATAAACTCATAACGCTTCTTTTCGTCGCGCAGTCAGAAAAAAATTGGCAAAATATGCTTTTTTTAAAGCGTGGTTACTGACCACACTCAATTGATTTACTTGTTATATCTATTAACATTATGGTACTTACTTGCTGTCCAAAGGCCACGGCTGCTAACACCAAGATCAGCGCGTACTTCTGCATTTTTTATATCTGTAATAAAAAAATGTTATTTTAGTCAAAGTAAGATTGCAATAGTTAACCATGGATTCGCCGTACGGGAGTGATGTTTCAGGTGACCGAAATACTGGGTTAACGCCTTATTTACGTGTACGTGGTATGAGATGAACCCTGAAGGCGCAGTGTGACATGTAGTGCCGAGTATAAAACATTTCGCAAAACGTCACATTTTTTTATGTATGTACTCGTATGCCCAACCAAATATCGTCTACCAGAAGAGAATTCCTAAAATATTAATCCAAACAATGCGAAACCGACTAGTACTAACGTACCTAGTAGAAAAAGTTTAGTCACAACCAAAAACAAAACTAAATAAATTTTATGCAAAACTTTTTGTCTAGTGTATACAGCACGACTTACCAAGACCACGTTCGTATTCAAACAAACTAGCATCTCTAGTAATTGACATTAAATAACGACTGTGAATCCAGTACACCCAATATTGACCCTTAACGTAAAGACTTTAAGGTTATAAGTCCTGTCCAAACTGACATTCATTGCAGGTATTATAAATCTTTGACTTATATATAGGTCTGGTCTACAAGGCTATAGGTGTTGTCAAACATGCCTACAGGGTGATATTGAAGTATCGTTAAGTCGGTAATTTATAATACGTGGTATTATTATACTGATTTTCGAAGAGCGTCACAGACTGCATAATAAATTACTGCAAAATAAAGAAATTAAACTTTGCTAATGTCTTTCAGATATTTTTTTTTGACACTTTGACACACAGAATAGATTTATTTATTAATTATTTTTTTCCTACTTTTTAAACATCGATCTTACCCTATTCAATACAAAATGTAGTCTTAAAACGTACCAACATTGGTGACGCAGCACGAATCGACCAATCAGATGACGGTGTAGAAGGAATCGACTAATCAGGTAAAACGAGCTTTGAATCGACCAATAAGAACTAATAGACTTTTCCCATTTAAATTAGTTTCGTGGGAATGTTTTTATACACATATCTTCATGCCAGATCCCTTACGTGATGGGCAGAGACAATTGAGCGCCACTTGACACGATCACGACATACCTCTTTCGCTTTGTCAACATTTATCAACCTCTTCATATATGCCCTTTACGAAGGCTTTTTAATGCACCTTCAGCCAGTGTTTTATTTATTTGATCGTGATATGTATCTCGGTCTGCCAGGGCTTTTTTTACCCACAACTTTGGCATTATATACCTGGTTCGTCAATCTTTCTTGGTTCAAACTTTGTTGGTTCAAGTGTTAAACTAATTAGTTACTACCAAGTAGTTGTTAATACGCAAATCTTGGTACCGGTTACGAATTTGCGCCGTTTAAAGTGGAGACAATGGGCCCATGGGGTGCCTCAGCAAAGCGCCTGGCAAAGGAGTTGTCAAAGTGGTTCATGAAAAGGCAATTATTTCTGCCAACGTATTAGCCTCGCTATACAGGAGGAAAATGTTGCTTAGGACTATCTCAGATGGACGTCACTAGAGGGCATTTTCTATTTCATTCTCTATCATTTAGGTAGCTTTTAATTTGTATTCAATGTATATTACGTTATTTCTATTAAAATAAAATGTTCATCATAGTAGTGTGTAAGATACACTGTTTGTTTCTTAAATAATAAATAAATATGTAAATCCAAGAAAATAAATAATTCTCCAAAAGTTTGTTCTAGAGATGGGCTCCAGCCAGTGGAGGTCTCTCGTATTTTAGGGGCTATGATTATAATGAAGATGTAATTGTAAAATGTCATTTAATACAATACTAAGCACAATGTGTACTCGTATGATGCAGGCGCCGCGTCGTACGTTTAAAAACATTCGCAGGTATAAAATATGCCGAAGACAAATTGGCAACGTGATAAATAATAGAACTTAACACTTCAATTTACCGCGGCATTTTGTAAACTGCTCTTTAATTATCTATTAAATGTTGTAGCCTATTATACATATAGTGACGAGGCAATTTACAATTGCCTTCGAGCTGCGAGCATTTTTATTCTGACAACGAGCGATGTTTGTAAAATGCGGTATCATACAAATTGCCTGCGACATATATAAGGCAATGGTTAGAAACTGGTCGGTCGCCCGGTCAGTACGAAAAATAATAAACTTTTTTTATTTGTAATATTCCATAGTAAAGTGTAAGGCTGGGTTGTACCAATATGAAGTTGCTATGATTATAACGATTAAAGTTACAAATTTCGTTTTTAATGACATTTTATTCACGATTCCACAAGTTGGTAATAGTGGAACCGGGTCTTCGAGGCACGGGACGGTGATGTTGTAAATCTATGACAAATATAAGTAAGAAAAGTGTATTTCTCATTGGTACATGGCGGGGGAGTTTAAACTGACCTTCGTAGGATGTTAAAGAAAGAGTTCTTACAGCCGAGCCACCACCGCGCCGTCCCACCATCCCTACGCGTATGTATAAATTTGGGAACTCATACATCTGTCGCACAATAAAGATGTGGAATGCTCTTCCAGCCAATGTGTTTCCATTTTTCTATAACTTGGAGTCCTCTAAGCGAAGTGTGAAAAAGCATCTAGTTAAGCCAGCATTTTGTTAAGGACTGATATCAGTCATTAGTGTCTGATTCCAAGATCACTGTCGTGCAGGTATTAAAAAAAAAAAAAAAAACAATATAAAAAGTAGTCTTGAACATATTACGTTAAGAAACTCATTATAGTTGGTTTTATTAACGTATATTACATTGAATTGTATTTGTGACATGCTACGAGTAATAATATAATTATTATTAGTATTAATACAATTGCTGTCATACTCACGTAATTGTAATAAATAAAATTGTATATTTATATTTATTCGAAGTAATATACAAACAATATAAAATAATTACAATATTAAATGATTAAAAAGAAAACCTAACATTAAATAAACTAAAATAAAACAATACTACAAATATTGCAAAAAAAATATAAACTAAAATTATAACTGTCCGATGGGCGTAGTGTGCCGAGGACACTCGCTGTGTTCTCCCGTTGAACAACGAGGCTGACCCTTTGAGGAAAATATTCTCTACTGAAAGGGTCGCTTGTCGACAAGCGGATTTTTTCCCCAAGCTCACGAAAGAACACCAGAGCCTCCTCGGACCACGGACCCATCGTTTGGACTGCAAATGGGATGAAGTAGTAGTATTAATAAATAAATATTAATAATTAATAAATAAAATCGTTTATTGACCCAATTAACTTAAAGCTATTACATTTTTTATGCTGAATAACCTGCACTGGTGGCAACCGTGCCGCAGATCGTAGCATACCATTTTGTTTGTCCGGTCGACAACAAAAACAATTTATTTTATTATTGAACAACAGCACAAACCAATAAAACCTACCAAAATTGTTATCTGTGAATGTGTAGGTATAAGTGTATACGTAGTTGTGTTGTGTTTGTGTGTGTATGTGTATGGGTGTCTATATCAGAGTGGGTCCGCCACTTTTATATATTATTATTAGACATTTCGCTATTTTTTTTTAAATTGTAGGTAGATTTAAGTAACTAGGGCCTTGTTTAAAATTAAAAAGCTTTCTGAATAATGGAATCGTATAATCATACATAGTCGAGCTTTATGCCAAATTGCTAATCAAGGTAGAGGTCACGCAGCTGTTATTAAAAGTAAATTAAATTTTGGACACTATACGAGTTAAGGGACCCCTTGTTAATCACCCCTCAACCATGTCCAAGGCCGAATACACTATTTGATTCCAGTTCTTTAATACAAGGTAGCAACAGGGTTTTCTTTCTGTAAATAATTGTCATGATCGTATCCATTTAAAAGTCAGAAACCTCGCTTTTTTATAAGGAGCGAGTTCACATTTAGTCAACTTAACTATAGGCACATGATGACAAGTGGCAAGATTGCGATGTCTATAGCGTACCAATCACTAGAAATATGACAAATAAATTATTGTGTCCCGACCAGGAATTGAACCCGGTACCTCATGTGTCAGCGTGGAATACTGTTCACAACTCTGGTATGGCTCCGCTAAGTAAGTTACAGTTGCTCTCAATGTCCTGCAGAGGCGGGCAATTCGGATAGTGAACGACACCACAGTGTCTAAAACCCTCGAATCACTGCAGCTTCGCCGTGACGTTGCCTCTCTGAGCGTGTTCTACAAGCTATACCACAGTGAGTGTTCTGAGAAGCTCCATAATCTTATCCCTTCTTCTCTATTCCGCAACCGAACCACAGGCACGCACATGCAAAAATATGCATTCACATACCATACCATACCACATATGCATAGTGGTAGAGACTGATGCCAGTCGTTAGTGGCTGGCGTCAGTTGCTCCCATTCATAAATCTAGCGTACTTACGATCAGGTGGGAGCGCTGTTACATGTCGTATTCTGTAGGTATATAAAAAAAAACCGCCGTATCAAAATCCACGGACTTAACCGATAGACCACGAAGTATGTTTTCTTTTTTTCTCGATTATTAAAGAAACAAAGCGAACATTGATAGACTTTATTTGCAAATTAAGATTTTTAGAACTTGGGAAAATTGATGGCAACCGTTTTTACGGTTTTAATTTTATGATTTTTGCATCCTTATAGTACAAGATCCAACATTTAAATAGCTGGTAGGCAGACTGATGGTGGTAAATTGTCCAGTCTGCCGCGGCGCGGACGGGTAAGTATCCACAGTTCGTGCCGATTACTGCCGATAAACCTAGTAAAGTGTATCCACACATTTCGGGATCAGGCTCGAATTGTCGTCATGCCCAGTCAAGCCGGCATAGTGTTAGGGACTGATGTCAGTCATAAGTGTCTGATTCCTTGCGCACCTTTTGCTAGAGGCGCATGTAGATGAACCCTCCTAGAGGGGACTGAGGAAGGGAGGAGAGGGAAGAGGGAGTATAAGATATATAATGTAAGGGATTTTATAATTTAACCTTATAAATTATTAGTTGAGTATATCATTTTCATTCATTACAGCCCCTAGAACACAGCGTCCTAGACCTCCACTGCTGGAGATGGGCCTTCCAGATCATATATCTGGAGAATTTTGCCGACAATCGCCACGCTGGCCAGACGGCTTGGCGAGGATATGATGTCATATTTTATTGACAATTTATTTGCGATTCCACAAGTTGGTATTAGTGGAACCGGGACCGACAGCTTAACGTGCTCTCCGAGGCACGGGAACGGTGGTGTTGTAAATCTATGACAAATGTACGTAAGAAAAGTGCACTTCTCATTGGTACATGTCGGGTGGGTTTGAAATGACCTTTGTAGGATTTAAGGAACACGTTCTTACAACCGAGCCACCACCGCGCCACTCGGATATAAATATATATATATATATATTTCTTTTTCTTCGCTAGTTTACATTTTGTCATGTCATCATCTCTTCAGTACTGTCATAAACGAGGTCCGATAGGTAATTTTTAAGTGATATTTTTAGTTATACACTTTGATCTCGAGTTAGATTTTTATTAATGAAAAATTGGCCCAAAATGAACATTTACTTTGAAACCTAGCTAGATGTCTGTATCTAGTCACAATAGCTCGCTGTAATGTAGAACACTTGCCGAGAAGCTATTGTTCAGGTTCTCTAACTGTAGTCTGTACCTAGACATTACCTAGGCCATGCCTTCACGCATCCAATCATTCCCTTGGCAGTACCACATTTATACTGCGTACTTACAGTTTTATTTGTACGTACGTGAAAAAGAGTAACACAGTAATCGTTCACAAGCCCGAGACACTATTATTTATTATTAAAAAACGTTTATTGATCCAATTAACTTAAATCTATTACATTTTTATATACTCAATGACCTGCACTGGTAGCAACCGTGCCGCAGGTCGTAGCATACCATTTTGTTTTATCCGGTCGACTTAAAATACAATTTATTTTATTATTAAACAACAGCACAAACAAATACCCACCAAAATTGTTCTGTGTGGGTATGTAGGTGTGAGTGTATATGTAGTTGTGTGTATGTGTGTCTATATCAGCGTGGATCGGTGAAGAGGCCACACTACCTAACGACAGGTAGAAGGTTTTTAGTTTCCGTGTAATCCCTCTGACTGAGCCATTTTTTTAACCTAGTGAAGAGTTGGCTTGTAATAATGTTTCTATCTTGTCACCTCCTAGATCTTGGACATACTTATGGCTCTGGGGCCAATTACAAGATAGAAGCTATGTAACGCTTTTTTGGATGTAGGTACATCTAGTAGGCATGTTCTCTTATTGTTTATATTTATTTTATTGCATTTAATATATTTCTGTACAGCCTTAGCAATGAACATTTGTCGGACAGAAAGAACTTGTGTATCTTTATATAGGTCCGTAGTTGAGTAACGAAATGGCTTAGCGAATAACACCTTCAGTGCTGCTCTCTGCGCTCTTTCAGCTCTAATTAATGCAGATTTGGCTGCCCCCCCCAGGCAGTGATACAGTACTCCTTTTCCGCACACGACAATTTTTCGAGGGGCAAAAAGTCTAGCATACAGCACTCTCTTATTTTACCTTACGGAATGTTTTTCTAATCTCTCGAAGCAAATCAGCTGTTGTTTTTTGAGACATTATTGACATGACGTATTTAAAATTTCAAATTGTTATGCAGCGCGGCGTCTATAGATCTGCCTAGTATCTATCTACCTGTGGGAAATTAATTAGTTCTGTTGTACGGTTGAATGACTGTTAATATTATTCATACAAAGTCGTTAAAACAATATTAATAGCTTATTAAATAATAGCTTCTAAGAAAATATCGATAATCACTTGACGTGATGATCGACGTCTTAATGACGTTCATGCACGGGTAAACTAGGTCTAGCTATCATCACAACTCGTTTCGAGTATTGTGTTCTGTGATTTATCTAAAACTAAAAATATCAATTAAAATTTACCTATCTAACCTTGATTATGACAGTACCGAAGAGATGATGACATGACAAAATGTCAACTAGCGAACAAAAGGAAAATACATGTACTATATATACGAGTATAATCATCATCATCACACACACATACACACACACACACATACAGTACAGTATTTTTCTGAAAATTGGCCTACACTCGCTACGCTGGCCAGACGGGTTGGCGAGGGAAAAAACGGGGGGAAATTCTTTATTGCAAACAAAATATAATGATGTTCATAGGCGAGACATAAAGGTATTCTCTACCAGCTAACCTTTGGTAGAGTGATAGATTTATTTCATTCATTACAGCCCCTAGACAAAGCGGCCTAGACCTCCATTGTTGGAGATGGGCCTTTCGAAATGGGCCTGGAGAAAAATTGGCCTACACTTGCCACGCTGGCCAGACGGATCTGATGTCAATTTTTAATGACAATTAATTAACGATTCCACGAGTTGGTATTAGTGGAACCGAGGCACGGGAACGGTGGTGTTGTAAATTTATGACAAATGTACGTAAGGTTTATTTCTCATCGGTAGATGCCGGAAAGCTTTCTTACAACCGAGCTACCAACGCCGATAGATTTATATGATGGAATAAAAAAATACTGAATTAGGAAATAATACTATAAATGTAACTATAATTTTAAATTGTCAGGTTGCAATAGTTTTAAAAAAATAATTTGCCTTCCAGTTTTTGTCGACTGTACTACGCGATGGGACCGGATAAACTGCAATCGGCAGTCATACACGGAGAAACCTTATTTACTTCCTATAACTATTCATTACAGCAACAGTGTGTCAAGACCGTCATTACTTCTCTCAATGTCGACAAAATATTGTTGACTTGCATTGACTTATATGTGTTTACTTTGTCAACTAAATGGAAAAATCTTACCAAGTGTTGTGGACGAAACTAAATAATTAAACTCAAGTATACAGCAGGCAAAGTACCTACAAGCTCGCATTAGAATACCCGGAAAATATTGTGTGTTCGTTAACGTCCATTTTTCCAGGATTTCGACTTTTGATAAAGGATCGCCATCTTAGCGATTTCGGTCTCTAAGTCATTTAAAAAAAGTTGCCACTTACAAAATCATAAAGCTGATTATTAGCTCATTAGTTCCAAAGGAGGTAATATTTGAATATAAAAACTTATGTCATTATAAACTCAGGCAGCTCCATATTAACTCATTTTATGTCCTAATATGTGTATAATATCAATGGAGAATAATATACACTAGAAGCAAATGCCAAAATGTCAGCTGGCTGCTGTTCAATGGTGAAACTGTATCGATTCCGACAATTATTTGACATATGTAGGCACTGACCATACATCCAAACTATTTGAATAGACGTGCTTCTAATTGTTTAGCAGACTGATGATCGATTCGCATTCAGCGTTTCGCGATACCATTTTTAACAAGATTATCAAGCTGACGTCGTCACTAGCGGCGGCGCAACACAAAATAAACTAAATGGACGTAACCGTAATCCAAGCCTGTGACGTCGTTTAAAAACGTTGGAGAAGTCGTCGAAATATCCACTGCATCACAGTACAGGTAGAACCAGGGTAAAGTACACTTTTAATTGAGCCAATATTGGATTTAGAATATGCTATAAATATGTTAATTAAATTAATCTTTGACAAAATTAAAGTAAAACTAAAATATGTTAAAAGAACAAAACATTTAAAAGAAACATAACTCAATTGAAAGTCCTAACCTAATTAATAACCTTTTTATCTCACTATCATATCTTTTTACATATACATATATCTTTTTATATCACCCACTTAACCATTTTATCTCATCTGTTCACACACAATACACACCCACCCACTCATGCCCGAGTTTAATTTAGTTTTAATTTATTTTTTATTTGAATTTTTCGTAGACTCTGTTTGCCTTGAACATGCCCATTCCATACATAAGTCAATATGTTCATGTGCGAACAAGTATGGGGAAACATGTAGATCAAGGTGCGCGGGTTATCACACTCTCGCGCAGGTATTCCAGTACGATATGTAATCTTAAAATCAATTAGGATCACACACATCTAATAATGCTTCTGCTGTTAGTATTTACGTCTCTAGCTATAACACAAGTCGTTGTTTTTCGAATATAATGAATTAAGATTATTATAAGTACAGGAAATCGTATTTCGCGACCATAAGACCTAGTTTTTTTTAAAACCAGATCAAAAGCAAATGAGACCATAATTGAGTATGAAATATAGTTGATCTAATTAAAATATTAGTAAAGAATTAAAATCTGTAAAAACATCATTAATTAACAGATAGGTAAGGTCACATTGATATAAAGGATCAAAATGAAAATTATATTACATATAAAATAAACTTAATAAAAAAACAAACTACCTATAAACATAAAATGTCCCCTAAGACAGATATGTATCATGTAGGTACGAGTATATAATAAAGATCTGAGATAAATAGTCCCAAATAGCAACATTTCCCCTCTTTATGGCGGCAAGGCTAATTTTAACGTTGGCAAAAATAATTGTCAACCTTCCTGTCTCAAGATTGCTTCATTTACATCAAACACTCCTAGACGCTTGGCTAAGGGTCCCTAGGGTCCCAACGTCTCGATCCCATACTCGCAACCTGTACCGAGATTGGCCTATTTGCGCAGCCTGAGGTTCTACCTCACTTCTAGCGCTTGACGAGTTCGCCTGGATGTGGGATAGTTATTATTATATTGTAATTATTTTAGTAATACCAAACTGTACTGTGTACCACTGTATGTGTTACTTAAACGATGTTGTATAAATAATATAGTAGGTACGTTAACCAATTAAAATTAAGACCAACCAATTGGCGATCAAAAACTTATAAAAATGCCTGTTCGTTTTTCGCTTCTTACATAAGTCAAATATTTGTAGTGAGTCACCCTCCCGCTAACTTCCGAGCCAGTGAACCGAGAATCCTGCGACCCATATGTCTCTAACCCTTTTGTGAGATGACCGTTAAATTGCACAACGGTTAAACACTATTATTAACCCAAGGATTACACTTTATTTGATATCAAATGACACACTTACGAGAGCTCTGAAGCTACAGCCAATAGGAGATGGTTATTTGTACGTTCCTTTTTCAAAATTTAAATAAAGAGATTCTATTACTTAGCTAAATTAATTTCAACGCAACTACAACGGGCACTTCAAGCATCTCCAGAATATCGCTCCGTCTTCCGAGAAGTGCTAGCTGAAGTAGTCGAACCTAGACCAGTGTCGTGTTCGTGACCCACACGGGAGCTATTACACCAGTAAAGGCGCGCGCCCAGTATCAAAAGTACATGAAGCTGCGATCCTGCCGGGGAAAAACGTGGGAATGTCCTCATCCCTAACCCAGGCCCATTAGCCATTCGGACCTGGACGGCTCCACTGTCTGTGTGACCAAATACAACTATTTTTTTTATGATTTAATGGTAAATAATAGTTACTCCAATTTTATAGTAATTTTATTTGAATATTAAAGTTAACTCAAAATGTCGCAGGATTGGAAAAATACGTAGGTATTTAATTTGAATAGCATGAACGTAGTTCCATGTAGTTATTATTATAATTGTAGGTAATAAATGAGTTCTTCTCGGTCTCAGGCATTTTCATAAACAAACAGTAAGATAATAGGTTCGGTAAACATTCATTTATAGTAGATGATAATATCGTAAAAATAACTAGTCTATCTATATTGTTTTTTAAAATCAAATATATTTTTAATAGTTGGTTATAAATTAAGAACATATCATTTTCATCATTACAGCCCCCTAGAACACAGCGTCCTAGACCTCTACTGTTGGACATGGGCCTTCCAGAACATATTCTTTCTCATAATTTGGCCTACACTTGCCACGCTGGCCAGACGGCTTGGCGAGGATAATGATCTCAATTTTAATGATAATTAATAAACGATTCCACAAATAGGTATTAGTGGAACCGGGACCGATATGGCTTAACGTGCTCTCCGAGGGACGGGAACGGTGGTGTTGTAAATCTATGACAAATGTACGTAAGAAAAGTGTATTTCTCATTGGTACATGGCGGGTGGGTTTGAACCGACCTTTGTAGGATTTAAGGAACGCGTTCGTACAACCGAGCGACCACCGCACCGCATTAAGAACATATTCACCCTTAAATACCTTAAGTCTTAGCCTGAGTTGCACCAAAATTAAGTACTTATATGTATTTGCAACGATTAAAGCCGAATGTATAAGGTATCAGTTTATTTTGAAGGTCAGCTGATACAATCAACGCCATTTTTAACTTTAATCGTTATAATTACATAGACTTCGTTTTCGTATAGTCTAACCGCTAGTTTTGTCTGTTAGATTAACTAATTGCTTCCAAGAAATTAAAGCTTACAACTTGAAGAAATAGGTCATTTGTTAACGGTTGTTATAAATATTGTATCTATTTTTAGTTTTGGGTAATGTACAAATTTGACATTTGTTCTGTAATATGGTTGCCGTCTTCATATTTTCTCCAAGTAATGCATAATTTGTTTATTACTAGCTGTTTTACCCTGGATTGCCCGTGTAAACGGCGACACAAAATTTATTTATTTGCGAATTATTTTGATTTTGCTATATCTTCTAACTAAGGTATTCATTCAATTTGCATGGTGTAAAGGGTAAAAAGAATCTTCATGAAATGCTCAAGCTAACTAACGTATTTAAAATAATGAGGATTCATACCGTATTTGTGTAAATAGCTTTCCAATTACCGCTTCATAATTGCCCATTTTTTTTAAATAATAAAATGTATATACTATGTTATCCTTAAGAGATAGACATATACCATCGCAGACAATTCTGTAGACCTATATTAGATACACAATTCCACCATACATTATTTTGTTATATCTCAAAGGGTTTAGGCAGCGATTACGTTGAAAGCTCCCAGACGGCTTATATTTTCTGACACCTCCTACACATATCGTTAATGTATTAAAAAAACTTAACAAATTATATGCTAAAACCTTCTTTGAGAACCACTCTATCCATTGGTGAAAACAGCATGAAAATCAATGCTGAGTTTATCGCGAACAGACAGACAGACGCGGCAGACGACTTTGTTTTATATATGTTATCATTACATGATTTAAAAAAATAAGAGCAAAATAATACACACTTAAAAGAGGGCCAATTAAACTCTACTAGTAAAAGTCAGTTTCTAATAAAGTGTATTAACAAATAATGGAATCATCATTACAGCCCCAAGAATACAGAATTCCAGACCTAGAAGATGAGCCTTCTAGAATACATTTCTGGAATCAACCTACACTCGCCACGCTGGCCAGGCGAGGTGGCGAGGGTCATCTGATGTCATATTTAATGACAATTTATTAAGGATTCCACATTGGTATTAGTAGATCCGGGACCGCCGGCTTAACGTGCTCTCCGAGGCACGGAAACGGTGGTGTTAAATTGTCGGACATGCCGGAGTTCAAACCGTGTACCTTTTTGGTTAAAGAAAGCGTTTCACCACCAACAATGGAATAAGTAGGTAATCATAAAATAAACAATACCTAATAGATAACAAATTTACTTAATAAAAAAAAATATCTTTACAATTTAAAAATACATTTAACGTACGTGCATATTTTCAAAACAAAGCATACCTTATCAGGATGCTTTACTTAAAAACTATTCAGGACACCCTAAAAACCAGGGCATGTCCTCGGAAAACAGTTGCAATCCTACACAATAAACGTCAAAATGTGTACTTCTGCCAACATCTACTACTGAAGCAAAAATAGGTTTTTTCGTAGTAGGTATCACTGTATCTCTTCTATAGCTAAGAGTTATCTTATTAATTGCCAATGTCCTGTACATAATTACTTACCTAATTAAAAACTAGGCAGACCAATCAAAGCACTGAATTTGAAAACGGAACACAACTATATTACCGGCTTTTTTAACCAATGAGAGACGAGCTCTCTGATCGAAGGCGCGAAAGACTATGGAAAGAAATAGGGACCATCAATGATTGACTTAAAATTATTGACCGGGTATATTAAACAACTTATTCTTAGTAAAGCTACTTATACCGCGTGATTTTGTATGCTCCTACTTTAGACTAATATATTATTCTATTGATAGAAACAACATTTTCATAAGAAACCATATGTCGGAAATGACAACAAAAAGTTAAATTCACTAAAATAGCCATTCCATTTGTATGGAGAAGCCATTTTTTTGTCATTATTCATTCATATGGTTTCTTAGGAAAAGTTGTTTGTTTCTATCAATAGAATAATATAGTAAGAGCATAGAAAGTCACCCAGTATAATAATTTATTGTTTTTTATATTAAAAAAAACAATAAAAATAATATAATAAGAGACAACGACGAGCTTACTACTTGATGATGGAAAAATATAAAGCCTCTTTAAAAATAAAAGTGTTGTTCTTGTCACACCAAAAAGGATACAGTCGTGATGATACTTTACTTCTACAATTTTATAAGTAGGAAAAATATACAATTATATTAAAATAAAATAAATCTAAATACCTATGCGTATTATTAAGCTAAAAAAAGTATAATGTAAGTAAATTAGACGTTCCATGTACTGAGAACGCAACGTTGCGACGTTCTTATTGACCCAATTAAGTTAAGACAAATATTAAAAAGTTATATCCCCAGTTCCGAAAGGATGACTAAAATAAATCAATGTTTAACATTCGGTCATTACCTATGAGATTGGTGATTGGTTTGTCACTTTGTTGCTATTATTAAATTAAAATGATAAATAAGCGTTTATTTAATCAATAAATAGACCAGACCAACTATTATAGTTTGTTACTAGAAAAAGTATAAATTTAAATTATGTCTTATCACAAAAAGCCTGTACTTTTAGGTACCTACTCAAATATTAATTGAAATGCCCGGTTCGTACATAAGTGATTGCTGTTGACATTCCGATCCGTTATGATAATAAAACTGTGTTTATACATTGGCTGTTTAGTTCTTATCCCTTGAAACGGAATACTAATAAACACATCAGTGTATGTAGTGTTCAAATCTTTGTTATTCCAAAGCAGTGTGTGTCATTGTTAGTTCAGTGCAATGTAATTTTAACATGTTCAGTTAAAGATTAAAATTATTTTATGTAATAATAAATTTGTATTTGCTTTTGTGGTTACGGCCATACTCGTAGATAACTCAGCCTAAGGATGAGTTGCACCGAAATGAAGTATCTTGTAACGATTAAAGTTATGAATAGTACCAGCTGACGGTTGTCCTTCAAAATTAAACTGATACAATCGACACCATTTTTAACTTTAATCGCTTTAATTACAGAAACTTTCATTCGGCGCAACTCAGCCTTACACGAGGTACAGGTCGCGCGATATGAGATGACCGCAACAGCACTTTAAAAAATTATCTATGTGTTAAGCGTTCATGACCAGTCTCTTTGTTCATCACACAACTCTGTCCTCTCTATTGGTTCACATCATTCTGGTTTTATGTCTGACTTATCACAGTTGTTGCAGATAAAAAATTGGAACAATTTGCCGGTCAAAATTCGGCAAGCATCCAAAAGAATAATATTCAAAAGATTTGTATACTCACATTACTTAAACAGCGTGTAGAAGTCAATATCCACTTCTGTAATGTACTAGTATAGTATACTTGTATAAGCCCGCCCATTGTACATAGTGTAATAAAGTTTTAAATAAATAAACTTGCATACAGATATAGTGCATAATGTATGTCCATCGGGAAAACTCGGATCTCAATCGGAATACGACGGCACTCTTAAGTTATTAATAGAGTGACATTTTCATATCCATTAATATGGAACTTTATTATTAAATATTTATTATTTGTCAAAATGAAAAGACAAATTATAATGAGAACTTTTCCGATAAAATACGTTGGAAAACCACTATGCACTACTTTACTCAATCTCAAATCTGTAAGCCATGACTTATACTATTATCGTTGAAAAAACCTGCGTGCCTGAAATAAAAAGTTCTTGAAAAATATATACATATAAGTTAGTTGTGTAGACCGCACGATTTGTCCAAACCCTGCCCTCAACTTAAAAAAAAATTGAGTATGCAAAAAACTCTGTAAATGACTCTGCTGCAAGACCGCTTTCTTTACTTAGTGTCAACTAACTACCTGTCCAAAAGCGACAAGAACGAGATAGCAAAAACAGTGGTATGCTTTTGTTATAAACAGTGGATTTTATAGATAGTGGATGCATATGCGTACCAAATAACACTCTGTACAATAACTTTGCACTAGTGTATTTACTGTATAGTGCTCATCTTATACGCGCGACCTGTACCTGTATAGGTATCGAACCTAATCAAGAACGCTTATTTATTTGGATTTACGAAAATGGTACAGAAATTTTATTAACTTTGCCACTTGTCATGGCTAAATGTAAAAAATATTGTCATTACCATCATTGCATCCTCTTCCACTGCTGGAAAGGGCCTTCCAGAACCTATATTGGTCAAATTCTCTGGAAATCTCTAGACGGGTTGGCAAGAGTCTGATGTGATGAGAGATGATGAATGTTGTTGTAACGACAATTTATTATTAATTTCACAAGTTAGTGGGTATTGTTTGAACCGGGGTTTAACGTGCTCTCCGAGGCACGGAAACTGTGGTATTATCTATGACAAATGTATGTAACAAACATTTGTACAAGCCGGGGTTCGCACCGTTTTTTTTTAATATTAAGGAAAGCGTTCTTACAACCGATGTACATTATTTATAGTTTTAAATTAAAATTCAAATAATAATTATTCATTTAATAATGTTATTATCCTGTTTTGCATTTTAAATTATATATAGAATCTAGGTTAACTAAAATAACTTGGTTCTCGTTTGATGTTAAACGTTTTTTAGATATAAAAAGGCCGTCGAATGTATCAGTTTTATTTTGAAGGTGAGCAGTCAGCTGTTACAATAGCGCAAATTTAAACTTTAATGGTTATATTTACAGGGCCTTCATTTTGGTGCTACTCAGTTTTCATTATTTTTTTATCGAAATTCCTCTAAAATCTTTTTAAAAGTTTTAAATGTGATCACCCAAGCACTCCTAACACAAAAAAAAACATCCTGCTTACCAATATGATATGGAGTCGCATGGAGTATCTTGCTGGAAAGTAGATTAAGGTACCTAGCAGTTGCTCCTATTTTGGACCTCGCGTATAGCTTACACTCAGAAAGGCACGTGATCACATATAATAACAACAACAATGGAGTCGCTGCGTCGGTTATGCGGCGTCACTTTGGCGGACCACATACGTAACGTCGAAATACGAAAAATGGTAGGTATAAAAGAAAGCATAGGCACAAAAATAAGGAAAAGCATGCTACGATGGTTCGGGCATGTTGAAAGCATGAACGAAGAAAGATTGACGAACCAGGTATATAATGCGAAAGTTGTGAAAAGAGGCCCTGGCAGACCAAGACACACGTATCACGATCAAATAAATAAAACACTAGCTGAAGGAGAATTAAAAAGCCTTCGTAACAAAAGGGCATGTATGAAGAGGTTGATGAATGTCGATGAAGCGAAAGAGGTATGTCGTGATCGTGTCAAGTGGCGCTCAATTGTCTCTGCCTACCCCGCAAGGGATCTGGCGTGAAGATATGTATGTATGTATGTAACAATGGAGTCGACCAGGCCCGGATGATGAATAGGCCTGGGTTGGACATGGGGACATTCCTCCGTTTTACCCGGCAGGATTTTGGCGGCGGTAACTCAATAGACATTTTTTTTTGTACTAGCACGAGTTGTGACCTTGCGCCTTAATGGTAAGTGGCGTGCAAGGTCCGTGAATGTCAGCAACTGGAATCAGGCACTCATGACTGACATCAGTCCCTAACACTACGCCGCCGGCTCGACTAGGATTTACGGAAATTCGAGTCTGATCCCAAAACTTTTAAGTAATAACTGGGTTTATCGGCACGAACGGTAGATACTTCCCCGCCCCGGCAGACTGGGCAAATTACCACCATCAGTCCGCCTACCACCTATTTGCGCCATTACTAGGGTAACAGTGGCCATGTGGTTCACAAACCTAGGGGTTTAGGTTCGACAACTTAAGCTCTTCTTCAGGAGCACTTCTCTTTCTTCTCTCTCAATCCTAGGAAAAACTAATTACTCAATGGTAGTCGGCATCTCCAGATCTCGAGCTTTGACGGAATTACACACGAACCACGGCGCTCGGGTGTGGTCACATATTATGTACTTAAAGAATGAGCGGCGCCATCTAATGGAATTTTTAAACAATCTAATAGTTAATAGTTGAATTACATTAAGCATTATAGTACCTGAATAAAAACATAGATGTCGTCAAACATTTTGGATTTATTACCGAAGATGCCCAAAGCGGCCCGAGCTATTGTACGTCTTGTTATGAATTTCAGCTTGCCGCTCAGGTTGAAGGTTTCGATCTAAAGATGGTCATCCGTTCTCCTGTCACCTATGCTGCGCCAGCCTGGCACCACGTTCGGGCCAACACCAACAGGGATAAGATCGAAAGTCAGGAGAACATATCGCTCAGATTGATCTCCCGAGCGCTATGGTTCTTGCGTGAGGAGTTTGTCGTCGGCCTGACTAGACGTATGTTCTATCGGGCTGATAACGGTCACTTCAAGCATAAGTACATAATGTATCAGGGGTTCCTGCCGGGCAAATCAGGGAAATGTCACCATCCTCAACCCAGACCCATTGCCCACTATCTGTCTGATGGTATTGTAAATGTATACTACTGCTTATAGTTTAACTAAGATTGGCCTAAGAGCCGGTAACTGAATCCTTTATTACTGGCATTTCTTTACTTAAATAAAAAAAAGGATTTAGTTACCAGCCCTAAATTACTATCTTTTATGGCGTTACAATTTGGGATTACAAATAAAAGCATTTGGGAAAAGAATGTAATTCACCACTTTCTTAGTACCCACTACTTAAGTCCTCTACTTAATTGAGCGGCCCATACAAATTTAGTATAGGTAAGCCAGTATGTCATAAAGAACATTTCAAATGAATACGATAAAGCAGTACTGGCCCATTAAATCTTCGGAAGGATGAAATACCGGCCCTTAGAACTCGCATTTAGGACTGAAGCATTTGTAACGCGCCATACGTAACCGCGTTCACATTGCATGCGTTTTCGTCCGTTTTTTTTATTGTTTCGTACGACCGGTATCAATGTAAGCGCGGCCTAACGTCTAACATCTAGGTACGTGGTTCGATTGGGTTTGGGTCATGTAGATGAACCTTTTTCAGCCAGGTTCTGTCTGGTTATTTACTTTGGTCGTCTCTGGGTCGATTGTCAATGGTTTGATTGGGTTTGGTTCTCCTTGAAGTTGTGATAAGGCACATTTGACAGCTGATAAGGTCTCAGGCGTAGATTTGCGGCCGCGCGGTGCGTGCGGGCGCCGTAATCGAGGGGCCACGCGTTCTCCTGTTGCGGTCGATTCTGGAACAAAAGGTGAGCAAAACATGTGACCCTGCTGAGCTTTGCAATGATGATAATACAAAAGTCCAAGAATATGATTAATCAGACCTGACAACTTACAGAAAACTGTTTTTTTATTTTAAGTCCTTACTACTATTCCGGCGCATTTGCCGAGATAGAGCAACTATAAAATCATAATTGGTAATACAATAATTAACTAAAAAATAAATAGGTACCTACTTATTTATTTAGGCTGCATTTGAATTTACAATATTTGTTCAACAAACTTGCGTCATAGACTTGATATTAGACTAGGTAATTTTAATACTAAGAATTGTGGTTAACCAAATAGGTTAACTATGCTAAAATCATTACTTACTGCGTAGTATTTTTGAATAGAGAGGAAAATCTTAAGACTGAGCTTTATGCTACCCTTTATATAGTAAATACAAGATATGTACTAGGAGCAAAAGCAGTAAGTATATAACAAGACAGTGCAAGAATTCAAACGGTATAAGAATCAAAGTTAGACCAATCAGTACAGAATGTATGACAGTCATTGCCGGTTATGGCCGTGTTCGATGTTTTCAAATTGAATATTTTGTAGTTTCCGGAGAATATGCCGACCATGCTACAAAAGTGTAAAACACGTTCTTCTTTGACAAGAGAACTTCGTGTCGACACATAATGTTTATTAAAATAATATATTAAAAGTTTATAATTAAAATATACGAGTACGGAACATTCTAGATGATATCATTAAGAAAAAGTTCCGCCACTCGTTCATAGATGGCGCTATTATAGTTGCACACTATTTAAATCCTAAAACGGGCCCCAACAGAAGAACACTTCCTTGTGAAGTGCTCCTGGTGGAGAGCTGAAGAAGTCGAACCTAAACCCCTGGGCTCGTGAGCGCTATTATACTAGTAACGGCGCATAAATTAAATAAAATAAATTACCAGCGGTTGCCCGCTGAGATCCTCACGGGGAAAATGGGGTAATGTCCCTATCACCTACACAGGCCCATTAGCTATCCGTCCATTGTCTGTCTGTCTCTACTAGGAACGATCGTCACTGGTTAGGTATCCTATATACCTATATAATAAAAGCTGCTTAGTATATATTAATAAAATTGGTTATATAGTTGCCTAAACAAATCTTGCTATACAGGTTTTTTTTTTAATGCTCCTCCGTGGTCTAGCGTTAACCGCCATTTCATACCATATTAATTTATTTGTATATTTCTCGAGTTTGTTCCGCTAGAGCCATCGACGAGCTTGCCACTTGTCATGATAGGCCTATAGTAAAGTTCCCTAAATGTGAATTAGCTTCTATATAATAAAGCGTGGAATTTTGACCAGCACGAACGGGATATGGGATAAATAGGTTTCATTCGATCTGTGAAGTAAAAATTGACCGCAAATCCGTGTTTTAAAGTCACTTACGATGAACGCAAGGGCGATCAAGCTCAAAGGAATCTTCGACTTTTTCGCAGCACGTGCAGAAGTAGCACGGAACTCCAGGGTGGCCGCAGCACATTACTGCCCACAGACAACGATTCAGGGTGACTCTAACCCGCTCCCACACAGAACGCCTCTCCAATCTCGCTGAAGGAATATGATAAACGAAATGTCTTGTCATTCCATTTGCTGCTATTATTTAACATGGCTATTATTTCACTAAAAACATGTATTTTTTTTATTATTTGTTATTTTAGAATATTAACGGATAATCATGGTAATGGTTGTTGATTTAATTTGACATTTAATGTTTTAATTTTCAGTGTAGCTGCGTTTTTGTGTTTTTTTATTATTTCATCCGTTATTAATCGAAATAATGTAAATTAAGCTAATAAAATTATATAAACTAAATTAAAACTAAACTACATAGGTATATAAAAATACTCAACCATGACTGGTCATCTGGCAGTGTGCCAAAGAATAATTGCAGCATTCCCCCGTTACACACCTAAGCTGATTTTCTGCGCGAAAAAACTGCCAGCCCTCTTGTCACATACAGCAGTAACCAGCCGCTTAGACAGTTCTTTAAAGAGCTTCTTCTTCATCCGTTATTCTGAAATCTATATTTTTTTATTAACTTCATCGGTAGGTAAAATAATAAGGAAATGTTAATGAATTTATGGAAATGGTTCAATGACAAGGCACCAAAAAAAAATGGTAGGATGTGGTAACAATTTTTTAACGACGATTATAAAACGTCGCGTTTATAGGGATTACAATACCACGAATCTTTTAATCCAGTGGTATTGCTGTGCTGGATGGCTCAATCCCGCGCGAATCCTGCGGGGTCAAATATTATACGAGTAAATCATAGTAAAATCAGATGTTTTTGATAAAAAAATCATTTATTTGAATTTTTTCTTTATTTTTATACTTATTTGAAATACTTTGAGTATTATTAATAATATTTTTTATTATCAATCCTTTACAATGGATATTTCATCGGTAATAATAACAACAGTATTGTGAGAGAAGAATTATTGAATCTAGCACAGCAATAACGCAGGATTTAAAGATCTGCGCGATTGATCCCTAAACGCGACGTTTTATAATCGTCGTTAATAAATAAGGTCCGGAATTATAGTCGTTGCTCCGCCAGTGCTTATAGCATGCGCCATTGCTCAGAATTGTCAAAGTGACAGATTTTTAGAGTAAAACTGTCTCTTTGACAGTTCTGACCAATGGCTCGTGCTAAGCACTGGCGGAGCAACGACTATTAATCCGGACCTCACGAAAAAGGTGAAATCCATGACTAATTCTAAGCGAAGCTCGTGGTTAAGCTATTCGGCTTAGCTCGCGTCTTAGAAGCGACTATTAATCCGGACCTCATTGTTACCACACCCTACCAATTTTTTTTGGTGCCTTGTCATTAAATTGTTTCTATAAATATATTAACATTTCTCTCACGATATTGTTGCACATCTTAAGAATCCCTAGTTGCGTTGTCGTCGTGATGATCATAAGCAGAAATTATACACGCAATTAGCTAGGTAGGTAGTTAGGTTAGGTATCAATGCAGCGGTGTTATGTCATTCTTCCTTTCAATAAGCGGAAGTAATGTTACTCGCACGCCATTGACAGAGCCTTGGAGATTACCTCACAAGACAATCCATCGTACCGTGTCGCGGATAGGCCGTCTCACCACCTATTCATTACAATCACACAAAAAAATTAAACAATATTACACCCGAGATCTTTTCCGCACAAGCAATATCTCATACGCGCCTGAACACGAAACACGCGCCCAAATAATTAAAAACAAAAGATTTGCCGCTCGAATTTTAAATTTAGAATTCCAACTTGGATTTTGTAAAATGCATTTGAGATTATTTACTTTTTTGTCGCAGTTTTTGTTACTGATATCGGTTTTAAACGGGAAAGCTTTTCAAGGAGTGCCGGGCTATGGCAGAAATCTGATTATCAAAACTTTGCCCGCTGTCGAAAACTATCAGAGCAATGTCTACGAAGTTTTCATGGAACCTTATCTATATGTAAGTTGTATAATGAAGCATTTTAGGTTTTACATTTACAATATTTTATTTTTTGTTTTAAATCAATTATTTAAACTCTTTTTTACATTAACTTACTCTTAAGTTAAGGACCGCTTTATTTTCTTAGTGGATTCCTAAACTTTAAGTCTACCTAACTCATTGAAGAGAGTTTCGTAATTAATGCTAAAAAGTGCGTGTGATTATTTCGGGTCGCAAGATTCCTGCCTAAACTATTTTTGCCTATCATGTTTGCAGAACTAATGCAGGAAATTGGAGAAGCCTAACTAATTCTATAATCATTTTAATTAATTTCAATTATGTTAATTAACAAGAAAACCATTAGCAAGTGTGTTTATTACTTTTGATATAGTTTTTTGAATTTTCAACATTTGGTTTGATTAGTATTGGATGTTTTGAGAGAATTTGCGTCTAAGAGAAAAAAAAACGTTTATTATTCGTTAAATCTTGCTGAAATTTACAGAACTTTTATAGATTGTCTTTAGCAATACTTTAATAAAAATTCGAGTCTCTAGTTAGTTATTTTCTCGAGATATTTAAGGTGCAAAAAAACGTGTTTTTCGACTTTCAACGCAATTTATCAATATACAAAAGCACATAGCGACTTTGAACCCACCGTCATTTTTTTAGACAACCAACTATAAGGGGAATATAAAACCTGTATAACTTATAGGTATGTGACGAAAAAGGTAGGTGATAATTCACGAAAAGTCCATATTTTTTTATTCAGAAATTGTTAAATTATAAATTGTTCCCCCAACAACAACTGTGGATAGTGAAGATCGTAATCATGGCATTTTTTTACTATTTTACAAAAAATCGGAGAAAAACAGACTCGTTGTTTGAGTTATTAGGGAACAATTTAAATGTCCAAGTTCTGTAGGTATATAGTGCATCTGGCATGTTTGCTGTGGACTGTGGAGCATAAACATAGATTCCATTCACTTATTATGCATAAAAATATCGCTTCATTTCTAGGCAGCAGCAACAGTATTCTGAGAGCGATTATAATTTCCAGCGTATTATTTATTATTTCGGAAACACATACAGATGTCACATCTCTTCCCGAATATTTAATTACATAAACAATAAAATGGATTATATGATCCGACATTAATGCCTATTTAAATTACAGGATTTGAACCGGCAAGTGTACCCTGGCACAGCAGGTCGTTCGCAGAAGCAAATCAATCTACCAGTAAGTTGCGTCATAATTATTATATGTATCTATATGTATATTTTCCAAATTTGATTGAAATCGCTTTAGTAGTATATGCATAAAAGCGAATCAAACATTTAGGCATGAAGATGGCCGTGGAGTCATATGTCGTGGTCATTTGATGGATTTATATAGCCTATAGATATGTTATTATTAGGTCCTTACATTATGAAATTGTATAAATTGGCGCGGTGGTGGATCGGTTGTAAGAACGCGTTCCTTAAATCCTACAAAGGTCGGTTCAAACCCACTCGGCATGTACCAATGAGAAATACACTTTTCTTATTTGTCATAGATTTACAACACCACCGTTCCCGTGCCTCGGAGAGCACGTTAAGCAGTGTCGGTCCCGGTTTCACTAATACCAACTTGTGGAATCGTTAATAAATTGACATCATATCCTCGCCAAGCCGTCTGGCCAGCGCGCAGCGTGGCGAGTGTAGGCCAAGTTCTCCAGATATATGTTCTGGAAGGCCCATCTCCAGCAGTGGAGGTCTAGGATGCTGTGTTCTAGAGACTGTAATGATGATGACCTGTATTCTAAGACATTTCCTCAACTGCTACTCCACTCAACATTTCCTTTCAGCTGTCAAACGAAAATGAAGTCTCTTCTGTAAAAGTTACGATTAAAGTTAAAAGTAGAGCCAAGCCGACATTTTTATTTTGAAGGTAAGCTGGTGCATGAGACGCCATTTTTAATTTTAATCCTCTCAATTTCAGAGACTTACTTTTCGTTTGACAGCTGAAAGGAAATGTTAAGTGGATGAGCAGTTGAGGAAACGTCTTAAAATGCGGGTGTTAGTCAAAGTCAAAATCGAAATATCTTTATTCACGTAAACCTATTACAGGCATTAATTTAGTTCTTTTGAATGATTCTACTCCTGCTAGTAGAAGACTAAGCAGCAAAGTGGTCCAATAAATAAGCTGTTAGCACAAGACCAGCAGCTTAGCAGATTCCAGTGACCTGTTAATGTTTAATCTGACTGAGAAAGGAACCTGCAAGAAAAACTCAGCTATATCAGATTTACAAAATAAAACATATACAGAACTGCACCACAACGATCAATCAATAACCGTTTAAATTTAGTTATCAGTACCTATGAGATTACCTATGAGGTACAGCAGTAACCCACCAGGCAAGTCAGAATTAAGATAGACTACATGCCTATGTGCAACCCGAAAGTCGACAAAAGGCAAAAACCTCTGCTAATTTAAGAACAATAAATTGAACGGTCCCAGGCCCCCACAGCAGCACCCGATCACGGACATAACGCATGTGCCAGCCATCCCCCCGCTCAACCAGGCCCTTAGGGTGCGGACCGGGACCCGACACACGTGCCACCACTGCAATGACCTTCTAAGGAAGGGGCGACCATCGGACACGCCACACCATGAGAACCTGAACACTAAGAATGACTTTCGAGACACACACAAGCATAAACATAACAATTACTTCCTAAGTACCCAAATGTTGCCGTGCAATTCCGTTAACAAACTTATATATTAGTTAATAAAATAATAAATACATAATAGTAACTAAATGTTACATAAAAAAATATTATATTATAATAATAAGGTATCACGATCACGTTATGCATGTGCCAGCCATCCCCCCGCTCAACCAGGCCCTTAGAGTGTGGACCGAGACCCGACACACGTGCCAGAATACCGATTTCGAGGATCTCTTGGTTCCTCCGTTTGGCAGCTGGAAGGAATACGCTTTTCTAACTGCCTTACTTCGATATCGTAAAAATATTTGTATTAAGTTAAACAAACTATTAGGTCAAGGATTAGTACACGAGTATTAATGGTTCTAACAACACGTTGGTCACGAATTTCTTTGACCCTCTGCCCTGCACGACTGTTTTATCTTCCTATGACGTCATTATGCGTTAACAAGCTTTTGACCCGGGTGTTGCCCGTCATATTGTATAGAGGTCAGCGAATAATACCTTCAGGTGGCTGTAAAATATTGGGAATTTTGAAAACATGTGACAGGCAGAGTGACAAGTAAATATTAAATAAACAATATTAAACAGGAATTTAGGACCGAAGGCGAATGTCAAATGATTACATCGTATGTCCGTCCCTATGGGTTCCAATTAACATCTCTAAATTCAATCATAATCATTATAGTAAAATATGAGTGTAAAGGATGGACAAACAAACATCCATAGTCTGACAATAAAAACTGTTACATTAAAAAAAAAAATATACGTTTGAATTTGAATCGTCACGACCGTATCCCTTCCGGGGTCGTCAGACACCACGTTTTTTTGACCCAACTATTAAAGGAGTGTATTGAGGCCAATGTAGATCATTTTGAATGAGCTTTAAATTTTTATAAAATACTATTATATTAATGCAGGTAGATACTAACGCACACAGTAGTAGTAAATGTTTTATGAAATAGAAAAAAAATCATTTAAAGTCAATTATTTGACTAACAAATGGTAAACGCATCGCGTGCGCTTAATTATTGACGTCGTGACCAATGGTCTCTGATGCGTCTCGTTTTATTCAAGGACCTTACTAACAACCGGCTCGCTTCCGAGCTAAACGTCAATATTGTCACAAACTCGCGCGACAAAAAAAAATGTGCTCATCGTCAATGAATGAATCATTTTACTAAATTACAGAAAAGGGTCAAGAGACGATTGATTTAGCTTACGATGTTTTCCTTTCTAAGTTTAGATAAACTTAAATGATTCGTCTTATGCCGTTTTGAATTCATATTCTCATAATATTGTTTGCACACCATTATTATTTTAAAGAGGAAAAGAAGGAGACAAATATCTAAGCATTCCATATGCCGTCTTGGATGCTTCTAAATTATTTATTTACGGTCCAGGTATTTCAGAGAAGGGAAGATACACTCGTAATTATAAACATTACATACACATTTTTACGCCAGATCCCTTGCGGGGTGGGCAGAGACAATTGAACGCCATTGGACACGTTCACGACATACCTCTTTCGCTTCGTCGACATTCATTAACCTCTTCATACATGCCCTTTGGTTACGAAGTTTTTTTAATGCACCTTCAGTCAGTGTTTTATTTATTTGATCGTATATGAGTCTCGGTCTGCCAGGGCCTCTTCACCCACAACTTTCGCATTAAATATCTGGTTCGTCAATCTTTCTTCGCTCATCCTTTCAACATGCCCGAACCATCGTAGCATGCCTTTCCTTATTTTTGTCACTGTATTATAAATAAATATTATATTAAATAATTATAAATATTGTCGCGCGATTATAATCGCTTACCTAAGAACTGTACCTTTTTTGATAATATTGGGCTTTATTGTTAATCATAATCGTTTGACATGCTACTGTAGATACATGTCTGGCATTGGGGACAGGAAATTAATTTCCACTGTGTTTTAATTGTTTTATTTAAATCATGTTATAAGATATTAACTTCCAGATTTTTTTTCATTTTAGTACCTAATTTATTTCTAGTTAATTCCAAGGAGCTGTTATACCTACTTAATGTTAATGTACGGTGAAGCAAATAACCAAAGTTATAAATAAATACATTCCATATTCTTATAACGAACCGCCAAGACCAATGTCACGATTTATATCAGGGCAATCCTTGGACTTTACATTTTAGGAGAAGAGCTGGTGTAATATACATTTATTTTTTTATGAAAATAAAAAATAATAAAAAAATATGTCGACCATTTTTCGTTGGGCAAACAATATTCCATTGCTTTTGTTAGCGATTTTATTATATAAAAAGTGGATTTAGTTCGAATAACAGATCAGTTATGCTCGCTCTTCTACGTGTCAGACTATTAAGGCGTGCAGCTACATGTCGTGATTCGTATATGAAAAATATAGTATCACTATGTTCTTAATTTATTATTTTTAACCTTTATCTCAATACAGATACAAATTACTTAAAATGTATTACTTTATACTGATTTATTTTATCTTGTACTCGTACATTCATAAATCCATAAGCTGAAACTACAAAAAATGTTCGTAGAGCGACGATCTACCATAGATACACCTTGTTTTGTTAGGTTAAGCTGTGATACCTGACGTAATACAGATTAAACATCGCTTAAATCTAAATAGTTCCTGATTTTTTATATCAGTTTGATGTGGTATTATAATTATCTAGCGCAGATTATCCTGCAAGGAAGTCTATTTAGGCATGATGCGTGTCTATGCTAGAATTAGATCCTAAAAAAACAAGCAAAAACTATGACAAGTTAATTATGATTTATCAAACTTTGCACTTAACCTAAATAGTAGCTCTCCGACACAGCAATCATTGTAACTTTTTAAACTTTCGCGCACATTCACAATAGTTTTCATAATTTTAACGGGTCTTTACGCGGTAATAAAGTGATAAGTGGGTAGGTTTACATCTACCGCCCAGTATGTACGAGACTACACAGCATAGCTCCAGTCGACCCGTGACCACGGCCAATGCAACTTGGCTGAAATGTCGGGAGTAATATGTCTCTAAGGTAAATCGCGTAAAGACCCGTTAAAATTATAAAAACTATTAGCAAACATTTTGCTAAGTCATGGCTAACCAATCGATCATCTCGGACATGATAGGCTTTCTGGTACTACATAGAAGTGCCGCCGGTCGCATTCCTCGTCTCTCTCTCAATGACATCATCTTACTCCCCCGCAATCCTAGAACCTTCTGCAATTGCGCGAAGCGATGCCAATGGTGAAAAACCAACAGCATGACTGTTGAGCCAGGAAAACTTGACAGTGCCCTGGTGTGTGATGCCAAGATTAGCCTAAGCATGTGCTAATGTTAGCATAAGAGAAAATACTTTAGTATGATGATAGCTGATTTCTAAATCTAGGTATTTGTGTCATTCTCAGATCTCGCGCTTTACCTAGGCTGTGACATATGGGATTTGGTACAAACAATAGGGAACATGAACGAAATGCATTGCTTTTAGAGATACTTAGATTGTGTACCTAATTTAAAAATTATATCATACCTCAAAAGAAAAGTGTTTTATATACAAAATTGGATTAATAATTTAATGTTGATAATTACATCCGAAAACGGTATTTGTGACGTCACAATACATTAAGCAAGATCGTGGTTTGTTTAAACACAATTCATTTTGTGACGACCCTCCCCCTCCCCCTCTTCCCCTCTCCGGGAATATTCTAAATAATAATAATAATAATAAATTATTTATTTCAGAATTAATTCCATAATACAAACAACAAATATAAATTAAAGCTACCTAAACAATAAAGTTAAAAATAAACTAAACAAAACCTTAAATTAAATAAACTAAAAGATAAACCTAATTAATATAAAAACTAAATACTTACAAATATCTTGATTATAATCTACATGTCATCGAATCCAGGAGAAGATGAACCCAATGTTCCGAGGACTCCGGCGACGTTGCCTCGTTGAATGGCAACACTGATCCTTTGAATAAGATATTCCCTACTCAAAGGATCACCTGTTGACGCTCGGATGGCAACGCTTATGTCGCGTATTAACGATTTAGCGTCCTCAGACCAAGGGCCCATCGTCTCTACGGCAAACGGCACAAAATAGTAACGATTTGCCAACTCTATGTACTTATTGCGTTTGCCGTTTGCAGCCAATTCAGCCGCTGCACCTGCTCGTTTTCGTGTCGCACCAACACGACTAGCACAAAGGGTGTCAGTACCTCCATAATTATTAGTAACATTCCAACTTAGAACTATGTTAGTACACATTAATTAAAAAGTCAAAAGGCAAAATAATAATAATAATAATAACAATACCTAGTACTTAATTTAATTTAAATAATATTAATTCTTAAATATCTGTGGGGATATTTATACTACGCAAATGCTGTACATATTTAATTTACACATTATATAAAGTCCTTCCGTAATTATTAATTAATTAGAATATAAACACATTAAAAAGGTATGAGAGATTTGTTTGTTTTGTCCACTGTGACGTGACAATATTTTGAACCAACCCCGTGTTCGACCAGCAGGTCGAAGCGCGCTTTTTTTTAGTAAATTTTGCTTTGACAGGTTTTCAAGTCTGTTCAAGTAGGTGGCGTTTAAAACATAAATCAGTAAAAGTTGTGATTCACTTCAAAGCGAAATTCAGTAAAAAAACCGGCGCATTGCTTAGTACCTGAACACGACCAAGAAGAGCGTCTTTAAACAGCGTTTAGTTTTTTTCAAATATATATATATTATTATTTTAAAATAAAAAAAACAACATTGTATATAAATTTGTAATAAAAATAATAATAATATATTTTCGTACCAAGACTAGTTTTATTCCTGTTATCCCAATTTTCACTAGCTTGTTGTTGTCATCGCTTTAAAAGGGACATCGCCGGGAATGACCTTAAAAAAAATTTTTCTAGGGCCCAGTAACAGTACCAGGAATCCAAGCAGTGGTCTACCTGACTGCTGAAGACGGTTCTGGAGTGGAAGGCGAGCTGGTGATGACGCAAGTGGCTCCAAACGGCCCGGTAGCTCTTGAGGGTAACGTGACTGGGCTTGCCCCTGGACTCCACGGTATTCACATCCACCAGAAAGGCACGGCTCAGAAGGGATGCAAGGAATTGGGACCACACTTCGTAGCCTATTATGTAAGTATCAACTTTATCAGCATCATCACTCTTAAATAGGTGGTAGACGGACTGATGGTGGCTAGTGTACGGCAAATTCTCCAGATTTTTTAGAAGGGCCATCTCCGACAGTGTAGGTTTAGTTGTGGTCTAGGGGCTATGAGGATGATAGTCGGTCTCAATCCCGAGACACCACTCCTCTCTTTCCCACACACGATGGACCCGGGATCCGCACGGTGAATCCATAGCATGCTAAGAAATGTGTCTTCTCATATCTATGAGAAGCTATCTACAAGTATATCTATAAACAAATCTTTGTCTTAATAAAATAGACGAAAATCGTTATACACGTTTATGTTTTTGCAATTATTCTGTCTAAAATTGGGTGTAGGTATACAGGATGGTCAAAAAGTGGTGGATTAATTGAAACAGGGAGATAAAGGAGGTAATTTCCAACAAAAAATCTTTCTACAGCATGGCCATAACTTCATTGCACGAAAAGTTATAAATATTTTTGTTTTTTTTTCAATGAAACTACCGAGTTTTTTTTTACAATTTAAATAATTGAAAATTTAATTGATTAAAAACGAAAGGTGTTGTATTATGACTCGATAATAAATCAATACTACAAAAATTGCATTGCAGCTCTTGGTATCAAATTTACCGAGCAATGATTTTTTTTCCGTAAATTATGAAGTATAATAAAAAAAACTCACATTAAGAGCACCCTGTGAAAAGAAAATGTATTACGGAAAAGTGAACCTGTATTAAAAAAACTTAAAGCTGATTCAAATGAATAGTAAATAAATAATGTTATAGAATTAAAAACCTTAACATAACAACCCTATTACTTAACTAGATGTTTTATTGGGCACAGGGTCGTCACGGGGGTCCTCGAGACCAAGTCCGTCATGTCGGCGACCTCGGGAACATCAAGGCGGAGGAGGAAGGACCTCTCTCCGTCAGGATCATAGACCACGTCATCTCACTCACAGGACCTCGTTCCGTCGTCGGCAGGTACAGTGCTCAATAATTATAGATCATCATTACATTAATAATAATAAAATTCTTTATTGCACACAAAATATACAAAATAAAAATATGTACATAGGCGAGCATAATACCATGAAGGTATTCTCTACCAGCTAACCTTTGGGAGAGTGATAGATTTATATGATGGGTGTATGAGATTTTTAGGTAAATGTAAATATATTAGAATTAAATAATTAAGTACGTAAAAATATAAATACTTTATTTAATACATATTACATAAATTCGACCTACACAAATACTTTTTTTCTTTCAATAGAATAACATATTAGTCTAAATTAATAGCATACAAAGTCACCCCATATAGTAAAAATAACATTAGTCTTATCAATAAGCTACTATTTACAATATTTTTTTATCTAATAAATAATAATAAATAAATATTTCCAGACAGGTCACACAGCGCCATCTAGTTTCCGTGGTAAGCTACGAGGCTTGTGTTACGGAAACTAGATGGTTGATAAACTACATATTATACTTTTTTTTGACCTCCCGAGTTCATGGCAACGTTTAACACTAGACCACGGAGGCGGTCTCTACGATGTACTTTGACAATTATTTTGTATGAAATTAACAACCAATTCTATCTTATATTTGATTTTAGGTCTTTGGTGATTACAAAAGGAGAAGACGACTACGGTAGGTCCAATACCGAGGAGAGTGCTCTGACGGGCGCGTCCGGCCCTCCTGTCGCGTGCGGGGTCATCGCCTATCTAAATTAGACATTACCTAACACAGGGTTAACTTTAAAACTTATATTTAACTTAATAGTACACTACGTCACTGATAGAGGGCAGCAGTCTCGATATTAAATAGCGATCGCTAACTTGGCGATTTAAGGTGGCCAACAAAAGAAATCGCGTGGTCACTTTGCAAAATGTGTTCATCGATTGTCGAAAAACTAAATTGTTTTTTAAATGAACGACGTCACAGCCTTGGATTACAGCTTGATAATCTTGTTAAAAGTGGCGCGGTGGTGGCTCCGTTGTAAGAACGCGTACCTTAAATCCTACGAAGGTCGGTTCACCCCCCCGGCATGTACCAATGAGAAATACACTTTTCTTAAGTACATTTGCCATAGATTTACAACACCACCGTTCCCGTGCCTCGGAGAACACGTTAGGCCGTCGGTCCCGGTTCCACTAATGCCAACTTGTGGTATCGTTAATAAATTGTCATTAAAAAGTTGACATATCCTCGCCAAGCCGTCTGACCAGCGTGGCGAGTGTAGGCCAAATTCTCGAGTTCTGGAAGGCCCATCTCCAGCAGTGGAGGTCTAGGACGCTGTGTTCTAGGGGCTGTAATGAAATGAATGAATCTTGTTAAAAATGGCACGCGAACGTTGAATGCGATTATCGATCATCAGTCTGCTAAATAATTCGACGCACGTGTATTCTAACAATTTTATGAAAACGGCGTTCGTTTGGATGTATGGTCAGCTTTAGTCATAAAAATGTCGGAATCATATAAAATTTATCTGTCAAATTAGCGATTTTCGCAAACTATTTAGCGACGATATTTAACAGCCCGCAAAGTAATCGGATATTATCGATACAGTTTTACCGTGTGACAGCAGCCGGCTGACATTTGTTTCTAGTGTTGCAAAGGAAAAAATATTATTGTTCATTGATATAAGTAATACACATATTAGGGCATTAAATGAGTTAATATGGAGCTGCCTAAGTTTTTAATGACATAAGTTCTCATATTATAATATTACGGTCCTTTGGAACTAATTATATTGACAAATATATATTTTTTTCATTTTACTAAATGGCATCTTTTTAAAATGTTTTACCGATCGATATTAAAGGAAGAGACTGCCGGCCCACGAAAACTGAATGAAATCTATTTCATAATAAAGGTGGTCGTTGCAAAGACGAGCCATTTTTAAGTTGGTTTAACGCTTTTACATCCCTCTCGCTCGCACAATACAACATTTTTAAAGATTATTAAAGTCCGAGTGTACTCTTAAAAATGTAGTCTAAACTTTCTAAGAAATAAAATTACGGATAATTTAGACATATTTTCACCTTCATAAAAATAATATAAGAAATCCAAAATATCCGGAAACTTATTCCCTAGTAATCATTTCAAAACACTCGGACTTTGGAAAGTGCGAGCGAGAGGGATGTAAAACAAACTCTCTTAATAATATAACATTATGTGTGATATTAATACGATGATTTATTATTATAAGGAGACCAAATAAAATATATAATCGTACTTTGAGTTTAGTTTCTAGCAATTGTCTAACTAGAATGAGAATACATTGGCATTATTGGAAGAAATATTATCAAAATAGAACAGCAGCTCTAGCCTATAAATTTATGTTAGGGGAGAGTGGGGTAATTAAGAATGGCGGGTTATTGGGAACGGTGAGGTATCTGATACTCCCTCCCGCATATTTTTAATAGACGTGTCAATCGTCATTTAGTACACCCGCAAACACACGAGTGACTGGCTTTCACGGTGAATACGACAAGATATGTTGTATGTTCATTATAATTTTCGTCGTGTGCAGTCATTGATATTGTATTAAGATGTTGGTATTAATTGACATAATATTTTGTTACCATCTTAGATGTATGTTATTGTGATTACGGTAGCTTTTCCGCACTTAGTCTCTATTGGAACACACAGTGCGTGACCTTTACTCCTTCAGGGAAGGTATCTGATCTCCACCAGGAAGGCTAGTAGACCCGTCACGTTTCTGCAGAACTCCAAAGGAGTCCTCGCAGTCTGGAGGAACCTCAGTCTAAGCGCAGCCACACTGTCGCACTCCAAAAGTACATGCGCGGCGTTCCTAATTAGTTGATTGATGATATAAAAATGTTATAACATTAGATAACTGTTTTGAATGCCAAAGAAGAACTGCAACTAAATACGATATTAAAGACCTTCGGCGTGTCGTTAAAGGTGTAAGGAGCAAAAGGCTCAATTGGTGCAAAGCTCCAACCAATTAGTACTAAAACACTACTTTTAAACAAGTGATTAAATAAAACACATTTAAGATACCAGAAAAAATCACCGCTCTGCATAATAAAGCCCAGTAAGTTATTTTATGTCCATTGACACTATTCTGGGGTAACCACATGCATTCGGGAAAAAGGAACGACAGTGTTTTTATTATCTTTTATTTTATTTTAATATATTTTATTGTAAAGAGTGTTGATACAATATTAATGTAGGTGGATTACCAACGTCACTCTTGGAACTGTTGATGCGTTTGTGACTTTACTTTATTATTTTAGGGAATTTTAACTTAAGTGTTCTCAATTACCCCACTTTCCCCTGAAGTTTTACTTTCAAGCTGTCAGTTTGTAGTACTGTAGGCAAGGCAAACTTCATTTTTTCGATTCGATAATAGAATTTGAGCGTGATAGAATTAAAATTATCTTATAATTAAATTGCTATCAGATCTAGGTAGGTAAATACCCTCGATACGACTCAATTCAAATTTACAGGGAAATAAAAAACAAGAAAATATTAAATCTTATCTTTAATTGAATTAACCATATTAAAAAGATTGTAACAAGAAAAATAAATGTTATTAGCACCACCTTTTGTGGGACAGTAAACAAAAACAATTATATAGTAAAAAAAACATTTAAAAAAACTGGGCGTGATTACTTTTAACAATATAAAAAAATTACGTCTTTCACAACAAAACACCAAACTTTAAAATCCGAACTTGGGGCGTTTTTACAACAGCCATAACGATCTAATGTAAAACAGCCCTTATATGTATATAAATCATACTGAGTAAATAAATTAAGCAATTTTAGTATCAAAAATATCGATTGTTCCGATTTTAAGCTAAATAGTAAAGTACAGCATAACCAACTTAACCGTGTACATCAATTTATGTTTTTAAATATATTGATATCGATTGTCAAATTTACAAACGATATATTTTAATGTAAAAGATCAAGTTTCAATTCCATATTTAGTTTACTTATATCTAAAAGTTGTGATGAAAATTTAATCTTAACGGTCTTAGACGACCATCTTTGAGTCAAAAATTAAAAAAATATATAATAGTGTTATAATAAAGATAAAGTGCGATAAGTATGTAATTAGTTAAATTACTTATTATTTATGACGCTACGATGTTGTTCTTCATTTCTGTCTGAATATTTTTCAATAATATTATCGGATTCGTTAGCTATTTTTTTAGACTATGTTTTCGACACAAGATGGCGTCCTGAGACGTTTGACATAATGCTATAAGCTGCAAGTTACTGTAGACCAATAGACGCCACTAGGGTCTCAACTTTCTTGATGTATGCAGTCTGGGCATCGTCCTTGGAGGTGCCCTTCCTGCCGAGCCACGCGTCGAATTTAGCTTTGCCCTTCAAGTCAAACATACCGGGTCTGTCTGGAATAAAAGAAACGAACTGTTTAGAATATTTTAATAATAATTTATGGTTCCCAATTACGTTAAATACAGATAAAGGGGCATCAGGAGATTTAAATCATCCTTAAATACAGTAATTTGGGTCCGGCGACGTTAATTTATTGTCCAATAAATTCCAATAAAACAACGTAACAAAATAGATGAGAAAATAATACAGCAGAATAATAATATCGATTGTGTAGATATTATTAATACGAGTAATTTTTTTACCATAATTGACAGTTATATTTTGTTTGTTTTAAGGTGAATTATATTTTGTCTTTTAATATAATTGGCATTATGAAATAGTAATTAACCTATCGGCTATTGATTGCTCATAGTTTTTAATTATCAATAATTTTAATCTAAGATAATTTGCCATTCATTTAGGTCGTGTAAAAATGTTATGAAAACAAAACATAATATTGACATTAATTAATGTATTCATAATAAATGAGCGCCATTCCATAGTAGGATCTACCAGATCTAAAATATTGTAGACACCTATGAATTTTCTCCATTAGATGTAGAACAAATATTAAAATTGTGCCATATATAATATACAATACATGAAAAGTAATGTACTGTCCAATGTTTCTTTTTAATCTCTGTGTTTTTGCGTTGTAAAAACGTTAGGTGTTCACGTCTAAAAGCGCGTTTCTAAATAAAAGTTTTTCAATGTAAAGATAATTACAATCAAAGTCTGAGTTATCTAAACACAAGGACATGTATAGGACATCAGTTACATGTGTTATCATTGCTCGCTGTTGATTGCGAAATGTGAACGAATTCAGATTAGCGATATGTTATCATAATGATTAATATGTTATTCATTGATGCACTGAATCAATGGTGAGATTAGATTTTTAGGGTAAAGTGATTCTTTTTTTTTTTAAATTATAATTTAAGAATTTATTAATGTAAATAAATACATTTTATTATTATTAAATTTATTTGTGATATTTCTCGAGTTTGGTACGCTGGAGACATCGTCGAGCTTGCCACTTGTCATGATTGGCCTATAGTAAAGTTGGCTAAATGTGAATCCGCTTTATTTATAAGTGTGGTTTCTGACCACACCGAAAGGGAAACGGCTATTTGTCATGTATGGCCTATAGTAAAGTTGGCTAAATGTGAATCCTCTTTATTTATAAGCGTGGTTTCTGACAACCCCGAAAGGGAAACGGTCCTGATGATGGTTCTATTTAAGGATATCCAAAATCGCAATATACTTTAAATATAAAATATGTCGATTTTACTTTTAAATTTGTCTTATTGTGATGTCCATTAGGTTAAAATTTTATGTATATTTTTGTTAATTTGCGAGCACACGTAACATTTCCAAGTATGGCCATCTTTATTTATCCATAATTTATCTCTGACCTCATCTCGAGATTTTATCGACGATATCACTTGTTTGAACAAATATTTAATTCCGTACATGAATTTTATGAAAAATGTTGACACATTTTGATTAGTTTTAACACGAAGTGGTTTATCAAAATTTTGTAGGTAATCCTTGAATCATCCTAAATGATATTTACTCTAGACTTTTTTTTTTAATCATTACAACTGATACTAATTAAAATAAATTAATTGAAATACTGAACACGGATCAGACGTACGCGCCTAGTTAAAATAATTATTTATTTTAACTAGGCGCGTAAAAAGATAATACAATAGGCAAGGCTAGATGTAATTTTTAATGACTATATTGTGCTGTTTTATTATCTAGGATATTGTGTTTACCTAGTAATACTTACTAGATAAATCAACAGCAATAACAGTTTAAAATGCATTAAGTAATATTTTTTTATTAGTGCTACCAATCTTATTTAAGATTGTTGTGCCTATTATTCATAATAATAGTATGAAAAACTATGAAGATTAACTGTATTTCATACAAGTTATAGTAGTTAACAAAAATTTAAAGTTATTTAGTAAGAATTTACATATTACGAGTAACAATTGTGATTATTTAAATGTTTTTTATCACCCATGCGTGTTTTTATTTTATAACGAAGACGATAAACCATTATTACCGTAAATTACTCTAATTATCGCTATCGGTACCATCGCTCTTTCCCGCAAGGCCGGAGAAAGCGGAACATAGTGGTTTTACTGTAATATGGAATGGCAAACACTACTTTTTGAAGCGAGGTCCAACAAACCTTTATAATTTATGCATTGTGACACACAAGAAGAAGACAAATTTTCAAGCATTCCATGGATTCACCGTGCGGGTGTCGGGTATATCGTGTATAGGAAAAAGAGATAAAATTGGTGCCTCGGGCTTGTAAACGACTAAAGGCTGGTTTAGAAAGAAGGCCTCCATTTTTTTATTGGGCATCAAGACGCAATCCATTTATTATTTTGCTTCTCTTCCTACGCAACCAAATACTGCACGAATCCGTTAATGCCATCTTGATGGCTGACCTAATTAGCCCAATTTTTTTAGTAAGTGGTGCAAAGATTTTGCTGGGATGGTATTCCTCTCGCACCAACTTCCACTGCGTAAAACTGAGCCTTAAAGAGTTCCTGATCATTTCTTCTGGATCATAATATTTGTTCGACTTCATGTTGTGGTATGGAGAAGCCAAAAAAATTACCGAGATATGGTTTCTTAGGAAAAGTTGTTTGTTTCTATCAATAGACTAACATATTAGTCTAAAGTATGATCATACAAAATCACACGGTATATAGTAGTAGACCCAATGGATTGAGTAAAAATGAGTTACATACATTTTTGGTAATTTTACAAGTAACATTAAAATTTTGGTAAAACCGCCTCGTAAATATTTTTTTTGGCACGGATATATCAGTGATGTCAAGGAAAAAGGAGATGAGTCGGAAAAATTAAAAATTAGATTTTTGCACCTATTGGTTCAAAACATTCATATGAGTCAATGCAATAAGGAGATGAGTCTATAAACTGTACAGTTTATTTTACACCCCTAGGGCCTAGTCGTAACATTAAAATGTATCAAGAAGTAAAAAGAGTTCAGTCGAGTTATCTCAGTACCGCCAATAATTAAGTTATGCATAGTGAGATGAGTCGACTCGTACCTAAAGTATACGACTAATGAAATTGAATATTACGTAAATTACAATTTTCTAATTATAAAAATTAGTTGTTTTATTAATTTGCCTCTAGTGAAAAGTTCAAGTTTTGTACTTATCCCCTTTTTCCTTGACACCACAGAATGTGGTATGTTATTTACTGTTGCCAAATTGGCAGAGTAAACAGGTATATACATACAGAGGTCAGAGGTCTGCTTAAGTCTGCTAAAAGTGTTCTATATAACGTGCCTTAGTGATAAGGGCCATAGATTTAAAATTGGGTTTCTAATTCGATAGTCAAGAACACACAAATATATATTTTGTTTGAAAATAAAAACAGTAATGTATGACGACTGTATCCTTTACATGATGATCAGTAACCACTATTTTTTTTCCTTGAGTGGCAAGCTCGTATCTCTAGCGTGCACTTTCCTTAAAATCATAAAAATGCTGGTTGGAACCCCGGCATGTACCAACAAGAAATACACATTTGTCATAGATTTACAACACTATCATTCTCGTGCCTCAAATCAAAAATATCTTTATTCACATAAACCTACTACAGGCATTTGTGAAACATCATTAATTTAATTATTTTAAATGATTCTACTCCCGCTAGTGGAAGACAAAGCAGCAAAATGGTCCAATGAGTAAGCTGCCTCAGAGAGTATGTTAAGACGTCGGTCCCGGTTCTGCTAATAACTTGTAGAATTGTCAATAAAAATTGACATCAGATTCTCGCCAAGCCATCTGGCCAGAGCTAGGAAAGTAGACCAAGTTCTCCAGAAAATTTTATTGTGTCACGACGAGTACAGAACTGTCACCAATAGGGTTATATAAGAATAAGGACACCTTGGTTTACCTTAGAGTACTTACTGGCTTGGTCAGCGTTTCCAACAGTGACTTGTTTGAAGACATCCACAAGGTCCTCATCACTGGGCAGGCTTTTCAGTGTCTTAACCTGAGCTGTGATATCAAATTTATGTAAATAATAGTGTACTTACTGGCTGGGTCAGCATCTCCAACAGTGGCTTGTTTGAAGAGACCGTAGAGTTCTAAGAGGTCTCCATCACTGGGCAGGCTCTTCAGCTTCTTGACCTGGGCTGCGGCGGTGTCAAATTGCTGTAAAGAATTTTACATATCAATAAGATTGTATTTTAGAGCTATAAAGTCAGCAAGTGGAAATATTGTTAAAGAGCTATTACTTTACCTAACTTAACTGTTCTCGGCCGCCTTAACAACATGGTGAATAAACTGAAGCTTAAATTAGTAAATCTTCATGATATAATAAGTGATATATATAGTGTATTATATATAGATATGTAGTGATTTGATTTTTTTTATTATTATACTAGCACAACATGTGACCTTGCGCCCACAGATGGTAAGTGGCGCGCAAGGTTTATGAACTGGTATCAGACACTCATGACTGACATCTCAGTCCTTAGCACTATGCCGGCTTGACTGGGCATGATGGCAATTCGAACCTGATCCTGAAATGTGTGCATACACTTTCCTGGATTTATTTTACCACCTATGAGGATTCTTAAAATATATATCTTTTTTTTTCTGTAAAATCCAGGTGTTAGCATTAAGTCCATATGAATAGTATAAGCCCTTGTTTTGAGAAATGTTTATGAATAAAATGTCAGTGAAAAAAAACATTTGTTGCATATTTATCAAAGTTAAGAGTCAGTATTGGGTTCTTTTACAAGAATGTGAAATGTTAAGATATGCAAGCCAATAGAAACTTTCACAGGTTTCAAAATGTGGAGCAATGTGTTATTAACTCTCACAGCCAGTTACTAACCATCAGAGCATTTCATTGGACAACTACATTGAAAAAAATAGATGGATAGCACATAGCATAAGTAAAAAGTCATATTCTCTAAGATTTCATAATTTTAGCACTTTAGACAGCAGTCTGTCATTTTCTTATAATTGATTATTTTTAATTTAGGGATTCAATCTAGATGCCAAGGCCAGCCAGCACAGTGAGGTGGAGTGCACAATTATCCGTCTCAGTGGAATGCCCAAGATTTTGACATTTCTGACAGACATAATCGATCTTAGAAAACATATTGGTTTTCGGACAATTGTGCACTCTGCCTCACCTGGTCAAGTTTTAAATTAAAACTATTAGATCTGGAAGTGTTTTGCAGAAATATGAAAATAAAACTTATAAAAAATAAGACCAATGATACTGGCTCTTAATTACTTTAATAATATTGATACAAACATCTGTGTAAAGAAAAAAATCTTAAAGAATCAATTGCATAATAATTTTGTCTTATAAAGAGCAAATTACTGGAATTATTTCCAACTAATTCACATAACCTTGTATCTATATAATTATCTGACATTTTGTACTTGAACTTGGACCTTGGACTTGGCTTGATTATAAAACAATAGGTTATTCAGACTTACCTCTTGCAGGGACATGGTGCTGGGTTTCTTCTTAGGTTAACCTACAAATATAACATTAATTAGAACTTTCTTATAGGAAATGCTTCTCAAAGAGTCGTGCACTGATAATTTACTGGAATTCCTGTCGGTATGCCGCTAAATTGAGCAAATCATCGACGTGCAAATTGATTGAGAAATCACATTAGGACCAATGATAAAAACACACACATAAGGCACATGACAAACACGGTTATATTTGATTACAATTATCACAAACTTTATAAGAACACGTCACTAAATACTTACTTGTTTTGTTGGAATAACGACCGCTCGTCGAGGGAACTGGTTGAGAACTGGAATGGAATGGCAGTTTGAAACACCGGCCGGTTCACGATAACGGCATCTAAAGTGAATAAAGTGAATTGATTATTTTATGGTACGACTTGTATGACTCGTCCAATTGACGTGGTTCTGTTTGTAAATGAACAAAACTACAAAATATAAATTTAGGACGGAATGAAAATATTTTCCAAAATTGACAGCCTCAAAATGTCAACGAAAATGTTGCCCACATTAAAGGATGACCAGTTTCTAAAATACTTATATTTTCACAATTTTTCCAAATTAAATATATTATTGTAAAAATAGTTTTGTTTCTTTTTTCTACATGTTCACTACAGTTTCCAATTCTTTCTTTAGTCTCTAATATTCTTTAAAAATCTGCAGACTAGAAGAGATGAGGTCTTGTTTACAAATGGGGTGTATCAGGCAAAGCTTTTTGTAGATGTCGCTAGCGGCACTGGTACCTTGTTTACAGCTATGACGGATCATTTTTTAAATGTTTTTGTGGTGTTTTTATTTTTATAACAAAATAATAGTTTTAACTTAACGTTACCTACCTTAAAAGACGAATTAGGAAAGCAAACACCGTCTTTTAAGAGAAAAAAGGTTTAATTAATTGAACGGCAATTTTGAGATCACCATATTTTTAATATCACTTAGAAATCTCGATTTGTACAATTAAAAGCTGCTCACTTCAGCAATATAACCAGAAAATAATAAATTTCGTAATAAAAATACAAGTTTTATATGCAACCGACAGTTCTATTGGGTACCGTCTATCATGCGCCATCTATCGAGATAAAAAGTTAGTGATACACCCCATTGGTGCCCTAATTTTTGTAATTTAATGTAGGTATTTAAGATCGGTCGAAAACGGTCGGTTGCAGAAACAACGATTACAATAATCCATGATCAAACTTTTAATATACGCCACATTTATTATTCCACACTATAATTGGTTAGCCACATTGAATATTTCAGCCAATGACGTGCCAAAAGCCTACCTACGTTAATATAAAACGATAATCAACCTTTCTGCAACCGGCCGTCAGTAACATCGATTTCAATGGGTTTTCACAGGCGCATTACGCACGTCCGACTGCATCGAATTTGCGATGACTTTGGTGACCCCAGCTTGCTCTGTGGTGAATCTAGATAGTCTGATTGTGCGAAAAAGTCATAAATAAATACAAGCTAGATACTTGGTCCTAGAATACAAGGAACCGGAACCGGAATTTTATTAGGGGTTTGAATTTTGACGTTCATTGATTGTATTGTTAAAATTCTATCTGCACTCTGTGCAGTAAGAAAACCACAGATATGTAGGTTTGGCCGTTAGACGCAGCTTGAGGCCTCGGTTTTAGTGACATTCTGTTTACGTTGTACATTTCGATCTAAACCAGCTGTTCGCGTACTTATATTATACTTATTTGTTCAACAAAAATCCACAGCATCACATCACATGGTAAGGTACACTTTGAATGGGCCCAATCTTTGATTTAGTTTATGTTTAGAATTTCAATGTTACACTTTCACAGGATAATAATAATAATAATAATATATTCAATTTAACAGATAATTACAATCCATTTTTGTTAGTATACCTATCACTATGTTAGTAACAATGGCTTACATTAAAGTTAGTAAACTAAAATTTTATGTTAGTACCTTATTAATACTTATTTGTACACGTGTCAATTTGTGTAAATCTTAATAAAGTGATACTGTATTGGACAGTCCACTTTATCCGATATGACCTTAAGCATATTGTTGGTGCTGCCTCTAGTTCTATTGACTAGAGATGCAGTGCGTTTACGCATGATAGCAGAAAAACTATCAACACGATTCTCTGCAAACATTCCGGACGCACTGCAATAACGTGGCAGCCCCAACAATACCCTGAAACCATTATTATACTGGACTCGTAGGGCGCTGTATGCTCGCTGCGTATAGTTGACCCACAGACTGCAGGTGTAGAAGGATTGGCAATATGCCCTAAATAATGTTAATGAAATGCTTCAAAATTTACGGAAAATAATTTAATGCTCGTTAAATTTGGTACCAAGAGCTGCAATGCAATTTTTGTAGTATTTATACATTATTGAGTTATAATTTTATTGTTTTTAATCAATTTAATTTTCTATTGATTAAAATATAATAAAACTCGATAGTTTTATTGAAAAAAAAAACATAATTATTTATAACTTTTCGTGCAATGAAGTTATGACCATGCTGTAGAAAGATTTTTGTTGGAAATTACTTCCTTTTACCTTGTACGCAAGGAATACTATGAACGCTTTATCGATTTTAGTCTTTAAGGGAAATTAAACAGACAAATAAGTTTAATAATTTATTAACATTATAATAACTTATTATTAAAAAATAAAATTTACAGAGTAACAGATTTAAATGTCCGAAAGATTTTATTAACTATTTAGGTATAATAAATTAGGCATATTTGGATTGCCATTGCTGGGCCAGGTCGATGTACTGCTTCTTGGCGTCGTCCTGGGAGATGCCCTTGCGACCGTTCCATGCGTTCCACTTCGCCTTGGCTATCAGATCGCTGGGGGTTGCTGAAACAAATACGAAAATATATTTAAAACTTGCCGATTAAATAATAATAGTATTAATTAGAACAAAAGGAGAATATATGGTAAGAAGACATTATGCGTGGAACTAGCAAACTACGTCTCACTAACGCACTTGAATCAGTAGTAAGCTAAAAGCTATATGGTCTGTGGTAAGCTAGCTATCGAGTCGTAAGTACGCCACACGCGCGGCTTTTATGCGTTGTGTCGCTTGCATCCCACTGTGACAATTTATTATTCGTTAACTTTCTCGTAAACGACATCGGTAATGCAACTGGGGAATGTAAGTTTGAGTGTAGACAAGTTGCCTATATGTAAATGTTCCGCATTTTGTAATGAAAAATATAAGTAGCGCGTGCCGTATCTATTATGTACAAGTGAATTAGTGGTTTATTAAAAATGTAATAAAAAATATTTTTATGATATTGAAATTTTCGACTCAACAAAATCGAATTGTCAGAATCAAGGAACATATACATACAATACAGAGTCAGAATGACACTCGCATTTTTTTTACGTTGAACACTTTTTCAAGTTATTGGTGTTTTTCATGAACAAATAGTTCTTGTATATAAGTAGGTATCTACTTATTTATATTTATTTATGCTAACTCGTTCAATTATTGCGTGTTCAACTTGAAAGAAAATCAAAAATCGCTTTTTTACCGAATTTTACTTAAAGTGTATGAAAACCATAGTCGAACGACATTCAAAGCGAAAAAAGCGCCTAAAGCGACAAGGCAAACACAAGGTTAGTCTATTAAATTAATAATAAATATAAAACTAACCGGCCAATTTAACACTTAAGTTAAATAAAGGTAATGGTTTAAAAAAAAAAACAACCTGTATATTTAATGATACAGCATTATAAGAGATTATTCCACTTGTAAATATAACACGATTAAGGTATAAATTATCATTTTATTAGGGAAAATTTCGAAAGATTATTAAACTTTATCAGTGCTCTATGTTGTTACCTAATCTATCATCATTTTTAAACCGATTAAAATTAAATTAATAGTTTTGTTGCCCACATTAAAGGATGACCAGTTTCTAAAATACTTATATTTTCACAATTTTTCCAAATTAAATATATTATTGTAAAAATAGTTTTGTTTCTTTTTTCTACATGTTCACTACAGTTTCCAATTCTTTCTTTAGTCTCTAATATTCTTTAAAAATCTGCAGACTAGAAGAGATGAGGTCTTGTTTACAAATGGGGTGTATCAGGCAAAGCTTTTTGTAGATGTCGCTAGCGGCACTGGTACCTTGTTTACAGCTATGACGGATCATTTTTTAAATGTTTTTGTGGTGTTTTTATTTTTATAACAAAATAATAGTTTTAACTTAACGTTACCTACCTTAAAAGACGAATTAGGAAAGCAAACACCGTCTTTTAAGAGAAAAAAGGTTTAATTAATTGAACGGCAATTTTGAGATCACCATATTTTTAATATCACTTAGAAATCTCGATTTGTACAATTAAAAGCTGCTCACTTCAGCAATATAACCAGAAAATAATAAATTTCGTAATAAAAATACAAGTTTTATATGCAACCGACAGTTCTATTGGGTACCGTCTATCATGCGCCATCTATCGAGATAAAAAGTTAGTGATACACCCCATTGGTGCCCTAATTTTTGTAATTTAATGTAGATATTTAAGATCGGTCGAAAACGGTCGGTTGCAGAAACAACGATTACAATAATCCATGATCAAACTTTTAATATACGCCACATTTATTATTCCACACTATAATTGGTTAGCCACATTGAATATTTCAGCCAATGACGTGCCAAAAGCCTACCTACGTTAATATAAAACGATAATCAACCTTTCTGCAACCGGCCGTCAGTAACATCGATTTCAATGGGTTTTCACAGGCGCATTACGCACGTCCGACTGCATCGAATTTGCGATGACTTTGGTGACCCCAGCTTGCTCTGTGGTGAATCTAGATAGTCTGATTGTGCGAAAAAGTCATAAATAAATACAAGCTAGATACTTGGTCCTAGAATACAAGGAACCGGAACCGGAATTTTATTAGGGGTTTGAATTTTGACGTTCATTGATTGTATTGTTAAAATTCTATCTGCACTCTGTGCAGTAAGAAAACCACAGATATGTAGGTTTGGCCGTTAGACGCAGCTTGAGGCCTCGGTTTTAGTGACATTCTGTTTACGTTGTACATTTCGATCTAAACCAGCTGTTCGCGTACTTATATTATACTTATTTGTTCAACAAAAATCCACAGCATCACATCACATGGTAAGGTACACTTTGAATGGGCCCAATCTTTGATTTAGTTTATGTTTAGAATTTCAATGTTACACTTTCACAGGATAATAATAATAATAATAATATATTCAATTTAACAGATAATTACAATCCATTTTTGTTAGTATACCTATCACTATGTTAGTAACAATGGCTTACATTAAAGTTAGTAAACTAAAATTTTATGTTAGTACCTTATTAATACTTATTTGTACACGTGTCAATTTGTGTAAATCTTAATAAAGTGATACTGTATTGGACAGTCCACTTTATCCGATATGACCTTAAGCATATTGTTGGTGCTGCCTCTAGTTCTATTGACTAGAGATGCAGTGCGTTTACGCATGATAGCAGAAAAACTATCAACACGATTCTCTGCAAACATTCCGGACGCACTGCAATAACGTGGCAGCCCCAACAATACCCTGAAACCATTATTATACTGGACTCGTAGGGCGCTGTATGCTCGCTGCGTATAGTTGACCCACAGACTGCAGGTGTAGAAGGATTGGCAATATGCCCTAAATAATGTTAATGAAATGCTTCAAAATTTACGGAAAATAATTTAATGCTCGTTAAATTTGGTACCAAGAGCTGCAATGCAATTTTTGTAGTATTTATACATTATTGAGTTATAATTTTATTGTTTTTAATCAATTTAATTTTCTATTGATTAAAATATAATAAAACTCGATAGTTTTATTGAAAAAAAAAACATAATTATTTATAACTTTTCGTGCAATGAAGTTATGACCATGCTGTAGAAAGATTTTTGTTGGAAATTACTTCCATTTACCTTGTACGCAAGGAATACTATGAACGCTTTATCGATTTTAGTCTTTAAGGGAAATTAAACAGACAAATAAGTTTAATAATTTATTAACATTATAATAACTTATTATTAAAAAATAAAATTTACAGAGTAACAGATTTAAATGTCCGAAAGATTTTATTAACTATTTAGGTATAATAAATTAGGCATATTTGGATTGCCATTGCTGGGCCAGGTCGATGTACTGCTTCTTGGCGTCGTCCTGGGAGATGCCCTTGCGACCGTTCCATGCGTTCCACTTCGCCTTGGCTATCAGATCGCTGGGGGTTGCTGAAACAAATACGAAAATATATTTAAAACTTGCCGATTAAATAATAATAGTATTAATTAGAACAAAAGGAGAATATATGGTAAGAAGACATTATGCGTGGAACTAGCAAACTACGTCTCACTAACGCACTTGAATCAGTAGTAAGCTAAAAGCTATATGGTCTGTGGTAAGCTAGCTATCGAGTCGTAAGTACGCCACACGCGCGGCTTTTATGCGTTGTGTCGCTTGCATCCCACTGTGACAATTTATTATTCGTTAACTTTCTCGTAAACGACATCGGTAATGCAACTGGGGAATGTAAGTTTGAGTGTAGACAAGTTGTCTATATGTAAATGTTCCGCATTTTGTAATGAAAAATATAAGTAGCGCGTGCCGTATCTATTATGTACAAGTGAATTAGTGGTTTATTAAAAATGTAATAAAAAATATTTTTATGATATTGAAATTTTCGACTCAACAAAATCGAATTGTCAGAATCAAGGAACATATACATACAATACAGAGTCAGAATGACACTCGCATTTTTTTTACGTTGAACACTTTTTCAAGTTATTGGTGTTTTTCATGAACAAATAGTTCTTGTATATAAGTAGGTATCTACTTATTTATATTTATTTATGCTAACTCGTTCAATTATTGCGTGTTCAACTTGAAAGAAAATCAAAAATCGCTTTTTTACCGAATTTTACTTAAAGTGTATGAAAACCATAGTCGAACGACATTCAAAGCGAAAAAAGCGCCTAAAGCGACAAGGCAAACACAAGGTTAGTCTATTAAATTAATAATAAATATAAAACTAACCGGCCAATTTAACACTTAAGTTAAATAAAGGTAATGGTTTAAAAAAAAAAACAACCTGTATATTTAATGATACAGCATTATAAGAGATTATTCCACTTGTAAATATAACACGATTAAGGTATAAATTATCATTTTATTAGGGAAAATTTCGAAAGATTATTAAACTTTATCAGTGCTCTATGTTGTTACCTAATCTATCATCATTTTTAAACCGATTAAAATTAAATTAATAGTTTTGTTATTGTAAATATTAATTCAATTTATACTAAAGTTTGTTAAAATTGTATTTAGTATAGAGTAGAAGAGAAGACAAATTTCTAAGCATTCCATGGATTCACCGTGCGGGTGCCGGGTCCATCGTGTGTTGGTAAGAGATGAGAAGAATGGTGTCTCGGGCTTGCGATCGACAATAGGCTGGTTTAAGAAAAGGAGGCCTCCTTTTTGTTCTATTGCGCAATAATACGCTCACCATCCACCATTCTACTTCTCTCCCTACCCAACCAAATACTGTATGTTATTAGTTAATAATTTATTATGTAATTATTCTGCGTGGAATTTATTTAAGAGCAAATATTTTTATATTATAATCTAGAATAAAAATAATAAACTACGTATTTTTTATTTTAATTATTCAGCAAATAAATGTTAAGTTACGATGCAGCGAAGTTTTCCTAAAAATATCGCCACTTATACTGAGCCTAATCAAGTAGGTAGCGAGAGGTCGAGTTAAATTAATTACGTAATTCTTTCTTTCTCTACTTCGTCTCTCGGCTGTAGGCGAGATCAAATAATAATAATACTCCCCAGCCTTTATTTATCACGATGGATTTCGCGATTTTCAGACGTGGGCTTATTCACCATGCAGTGGGGTGAGACAGAGTGCACAATCATCCGTAAACGTATCATCTAAGATCGATTACGTCTGTCAAAAATGTCAAAAGCTTACACAGACGTAATCAATCTTAAACGATACGTTCTTATACGATTATGCACTCATTACCCCGCAGTAGTGTTTTGTTGTCAAATAGAGATTCTACTAATGACACCTGAAGCCTAAAAAAATATTTGCTCTTTTGACAATTACACGCGGTATAGTTCTTGAATTTATATTATTATTGCAAATATTAATGTTTTTTGACAAGGCTATTTTACAGCTGTATAATTTTGTTTTATTGCAAATATTAATGTTTTTTGTTGTTTTTATTTTGCTTTTGTTTAATTTCCTTTGACACTGCTTTAACCTGCAGTTCTGTTCCTTGCCTTATAGCACTCTCCAGGCAGTACAAATGTGTTGTACTTGTGTTTATAACATGACTTAGCCGAATTCCGGTGGGAATGTATGTAAATAATAAAGAATAAAAAAAAAGAATTAAGAATTATTTTGTAACTCTTATATAGCTAAGTTTTTCTAGCACATTCCTTTTTCAGTCGGATTAAATATTAACAGGTCATTGGAATCTGCTTAGCTGCTGGTACACCTTTTAACCCGTTCTTCTTTTGGGTTCTTTAACCCGTTGTCTTTAACACATCTTTCTTCAACCCGTTGGTGAGAATGTGTCCAACCTACAATAGAGTGGTTAGCTTGCGGCCTGATGTTGATGTTTTTGACAGTGGTTTTGCAGCGTATAAAAAGTCCATTACCACAGATCTCCTCTGCTTTATTTGACTCATATTGTCTTTAATCTTTTGTTAGATCATTTATGTTACCTGTATCTATGTTGTGCATGTATATTTGGGTGTTTATATGTATATATTTACAAAAAAAAGTATAATATGTAGTTTATAAACCATCTAGTTTCCGTAACACAAGCCTCGTAGCTTACCACATAAATTAGATGGCGCTGTGTGACCTGACTGGAAATATTTATTTATTTATTTTGTTAAAAATTGTATTTGTATTTATGTAAGAAATTATTTGATTGATATTATTGAATTTTGATTATGTTTGAATTTAATTTGTGTAATTTCTCTTCTAATTTGTATAATAATTATTATAATTTGCATTTTGTGTGTGCTGCTTGGATTCCAGTCTAGTCCATGTATAAATTAACTGAACCGAAATTTGCAACCGACTGGAATCTGTTTGCACACATAATAATAAATAAATAAATAAATTCTTTGGAACGCTTTGCTGCTTAGTCTTCCATTAGCAGGAGTAGAATCAATAAAAATAATTTAAATACTGACGTGTCTCAAATGCCTGTAAAAATATAAATAAATCTATTTTGACTTTGACTTTAGTTATTATCACGACCAAAATCGTTTGCAAGGTGGTCAAATACCATGCTTTTAATAAAGATTCACATTTAGCCTCCAGCACTATGCTAGGCCCAACATGATAATTCACTAATACATAAATAGGTAATAATGTTCCCGACCAGAAATCGAACCCTGTACCTCTAAATTATTGTCGGCAGTCTGTAACTAAAGAATATTCATTAATTTTAATGTGATTGTATCGTAACTCAGATCGATAAAATAATTATGCGGCAGGTCAATGTACAACTGAATGAATTATATATCATTGAATAATGCCATTTTGGTATATTATAGAATACTCTGACAACAATTAAGTTACCGATTGAACTATGATGAATGCTTTCCTTAATATCATACAAAGGTCGGTTCAAACCCCTCCGGCATGTACCAATGAGAAGTACACTTTTCTTACGTACATTTGTCATAGATTTACTACACCACCGTTCCCGTGCCTCGGAGAGCACGTTAAGCCGCGGTCCTGGTTCCACAAACAAACTTGTGGAATCGTTAATAAATTGTCATAATAAATAAATAAATGACATCAGATCCTCGAAAACCCGTTTGGGCAGCGTGGCGAGTGTAGGCAAAATTCTCCAGATATATGTTCTGGAAGGCCCATCTCCAACAGGGGAGGTCTAGGACGCTGTGTTCTAGGGGCTGTAATGAAACTTGTCTGCACTAAGATAAATATACTTAAGGGTATTTATCATTAATACATGCGACATTTTTATAGGAAACCAAAAACTAAATAATGCATTAAATTAAAAACACGACTTCGTAAAAAATGAACTAAGCCGAAAGGTTCCGCCGCCCTAAAGTTTGGGTACCGCTGAACTACACTATTTCAATATTTTTATGATTGATACAGCTCTAATCCGAAACATAGCGACTTTTACAGTCGGGATCCATTGTTGGAAATATTTGAGTCGTATTCGATGATATCCCACTCAATATAGGTAGTTTGTTAACTTATTTTTTTTTTCTTAGCCATAATATGACGTCTGATTGTTGCCCTACTGAAATTTGATTAATTTCATACTTGTATTATGTTCCTTGATTTCATATCTTTAGTGACACTCGCACGATTAAGACGAATCGATTGACGTGAGAATCATCAAATTATAGGCGGACTGATGGCAGTAATTTGTCCAGTCTGCCGGAGCGGGGAAGTATCCACCGTTCGTGCCGATAAACCCAGTAAAGTGTATTCACACGTTTCGGGTTCAGGATCAAATTGCCCAGTCAAGCCGGCATAGTGTTAGGGACTGATGTCAGTCATGAGTGTTTGATTCCAGTTGGTAAACGCCACTTACCATCAGTGCGGGCGCAAGGTCACATGCCGTGCTAGTATATATAAAAAAAATCAGATACCTCGCTTATAATAGAAGCGTATTCACATTTAGCCCAGTTTACTATAGACCAATCATGACAAGGGGCAAGCTCGAGAAATATCACAAATAAATAAAATATTAATTTAATTTAATAATTTAAATTAATGAATATTATTGTGTCCCGACCGGGAATCAAAGCTGGTATCTCCGAGTCTAAATCCACGGACTTCAATACGCTTCACCACGGAAAAAATCTTATTTTAATAAATACACACATCAAAAGTGTCTAGGGATCAACATATATTTTTGCAATAACTTTTCTCCTGATTGATATTCATTAAAATTTTCTTTAAGGATTGATCAAATAAAATGTTTTCGTTTGTCTACAGTAACGATAAACCAAGTCACCTTTGCATTAGTAAAAAAAATTGCCATTTTCCTAATAAAGGGATTTTTGACATTTGAACCACTAACATTAAAGTTCGAAAAAAAGACTGAAATAACAGTTTTTTTTTTAATTTTATTGGGTAACTTAAACAATTAATAATCCGTGTTTCTACCGCGAACACTAACAACACAAGAACATCGGTTTGGCATACTCAAAATGAGTTCATCCAAATCACGCTGTGGAATGGCCGCCCATGTTCGTTGCAACAACAAAAAAAGGTCTTCTTGCGACTGGATACCCTCCATATTCGGCAGAGCTCTTCTCTGAAGAATATCCCATGCATGCTCAATCGGGTTCAAGTCTGGCGACTGAGCAGGCCAGGGCAGGACATTGATGTTAGCTGCGGCGAGAGTCTGTCTTACAACTCTTGCGGTGTGCGGTCGTGCATTATCATGCATTAACTGAAATAAGGGACCGATATGCACTTGTAGAGGAACGATGACGTCTGATACAACCGTCTCAGCATAAATTTGAGCGTTGAGGTTGCCTCTGATCCAAATCAACTCAGTTCTTCCGCCGATCGAAATACCCGCCCATACCATGATGGTTCCACCACTATAAGGATGGACTTCCTGGCAGGATTTTAATCGCTGTTGGCGTCCAGGGGTTCTCCAGTGTCGTATACGTCTTGTATCCGGCCTCATACCAAAACGAGACTCATCAGAAAAGCACACGAAACGCCATTGTTCTTCTGTCCAATTTCTGTGTTCAAGAGCCCATTGATATCGAGTCCTACGATTGTGCATTGCTATAGGTGGTACCCGTAGCGGTCTTCGGGAATGAAGGTTCACTTCATGCAAGCGGTTTCTGACTGTTTGGTCGCTAATTAAGTTCCCTGAAGAGCGATGAAGGCTCACGGCTAACATCATGGCGGTTATTGTTGGAGTTCTTCGAGCTGTGATTTGAATGTATCGGTCTTGTCTCCGTGTGGTGCAGCGATACCGTCCTCCATGGCGCTCAGCCACGGTACCAGTGGTTCGGTAACGTGTCCAAAGTCGACTGATAACACTCTGACTTGTATTCAGAGCTAAAGCCACAGTACGTTGCCGGGAACCAGCTTCTATCATTCCCACGGCTCTGATCATTTCTTCCCTGCTTAAATGACGTCGCCGCTCCATAATAACGTTGGTTTTAATCAGTAGTAGGGAAACAGTAGCACTAATAATGTCTTCAATGCGTCTTATGTTTTTATAGGGAAAATATTGACAGCTGATTTTCATCTTTTACTCGAATTTGATTGACAGTTCCTGTTTTAAATTATGAAATGCACCAAAAAGGATCCATATAAATTTATAAAATCATAAATTTATTACAAAGCCACATCTCAATCACAAGAAATCCGCATAAACATGCTTGATCCCTAGACTTTTTTGATGTGTGTAGTTGAAATTTTTCACGCGTATGGGTATGTAGACCTATCTATCCCATACAAATGGTAGACCAATCATTCATGGTACCAGCGTCATTCCACCAGGCCAGCTTATTCTTAACAAAAAGCCAAATACTAACCAATGTTAACATCGCCAATGGTGGCTTGCTTGTAAAGGGAGTAAAGAGCCAGGTTCTCGGAGTCAGCGGGCTTCTTGGTCCAGTTCTTGACCTGGTCGGAGACGGTCTTGAATTGCTGAAGAGATAGAAAGAAAAACATCAGAACAGAGTCAGAAGTTATTAAAACTAAAGGTATCCGTACTACTAATTTAAACTGGCATATTAATAATAACTTGTGATTGGGCAAATAGTGGGTTAATATTGCAGATATGTCTCATGTATCCTACTATCTATTGTTAACTAAATCTAGGATACAAATATGTATACATATAGTTCTGTGGTGGCGAGGGGCGTGTTGCTGGCGGATGGCCCGGGCTTATATGGGTTTAAGTGTATAAATTTATGGGTTTGGGTTGTCTGTCGGCAGTGCGTTTCTCTTTATTTTCGCTACATATTTGTACCAAAACTAAATGCATGCTACTTGTAGCAAATTGTTACCATTCTGCCAATAATAATCAAAAATCAAAATCAAATCGAAATCAAAATATTTTTTTTCCATTGGTTCTCTCAAAACAACTTGGATACAGTCAGAACTAATAAAATCAATACAATTTTCACAACATATGTACTAATTAAAGTGGTAATAATGGTTGGACCATAAATAGGCAATAATCCATATTTATGTATGCTACGAGGGGCGTTCAAAATATTCTCGGTATGTGGATAAAAACAAACAAGTACGAAAAGTTTGATATTTTTATTTTTCAATATACTCCCCCCCTATGTTCATACACTTATAAGATCGATCAATTATTTTTTTTAATCCCTCATAAAAATATTTTTTATCTTTGGTGTAAAAATGCTCCTCCACGGCCGTCTTCAACGCTTCATCGTCAGAAAATTTATTTCCACGCAGATCCTTTTTAAGATTGGGAAACAAAAAGAAGTCGCTTGGGGCTAAGTCCGGACTATAGGGTGGATGAGTAACAGTTTCAAACCCACATTCAACAATAGCTGCCTTGGCAATATGAGCAGTATGGACAGGGGCGTTGTCATGCAGAAGCAGAACACCTTTGGTTAACTTTCCTCGCCTCTTTTCTTTGATCGCATCTCTTAATTGACGTATAACGTTAGCGTAGTACTGCCCTGTGATATTTACACCTTTTTCTTTATAATCGATAAGCAAAACTCCTTCACAATCCCAAAATATTGTGGCCATGACCTTGCCAGCTGACGGGATTACCTTGAACTTCTTGGGATGAGCTGAACCCTTAATGTGCCACTGCATGGACTCCTGTTTGCTCTCTGGGTCATAATGATGAACCCAGGTTTCATCTCCAGTAACTATTTTTTGCAGCACCTCATCGGGATTTTCACCACACAGGTCGATAAAATCTGAACAGCAAGCCACACGCATATCCTTTTGAAGAAGCGTCAGCATTCGCGGAACCCATCTTGCACTTACTTTTGACATATTAAGATGGTCATGTATAATGTCATGTACGGTACCAATAGAGAGATTGGTTACTTGAGCTATAGATTTTACCTTCACTCGGCCGTCTTCCAATATAAGTTTTTCCACTTTATCAATATTTTCTTGTGAGGTAGCCACTACAGGCCGGCCAGGTCTAGGGTCATCTTCAATACTCTCCCTTCCACGCTTAAATTCGCTTGACCATTTTTGAATAGTAGATAAAGAAGGAGCAGACTCACGGTAAACACAATCCATTTCCTCTTTTATGGTTTTTTGATTTTAACCCTGTTTTGTCAAGAATTTTATGACGGATCGGTGCTCTAATTTCGTTAAAATTGTTAATTCGCTCATGGTGTTCATGTTTGTTCGGCAATTGCAGAAAAACAAAAGAACATCTCGGTTCCAATTTTACTTTTTTTTAATGTCAATGGATGAATCTTAGCGGCCAGTAACAAATATATATATAAAAGAGGTTGTAACGTATCAATACCGAGAATATTTTGAACGCCCCTCGTATGCATGCATTATTGCTATAAGCAAGTAAAACTAACTAACTTAGAAACTACTTAAATAAGATCGTGGCTGTAAAGAGGCCGTGTCAGTTTACATTCTAAATACTTAATAATTATGATGTATAGAAATTATATACATATGTCAGATAATTTATAAATGTATAGATCAAAAAAAAAATAATAATAAAAAAAAAGACGTCATCTTATAATCTAAATACTAATAACGATATGTCAATTAAACATAAATTCATAGCTGTAAATGGGCCGTGTCATCTTATATTCTTATAGCATTAATGTTAATTAATATTCGTGGCTGTAAAATGGCCGTGTCACCTTACAATCTAAATAAAACATTCTATGTCAAGTAAACTTAAATTTAAATTCGTGGCTGTAAAAGGGCCGTGTCAATTAAGAATAAATATAAAATTAAATAATTTAAATGTTAAGTGCTGTATGGTTTACCTAATAATATAAAATAAAATAAACATAAAAATATGAATCATTTCAAGCTTAAGCTAAAACGTTTTTATTCAGGTGGCCGTAAAGTCAAATGTCGTAATTAAATGATGACATTATAAAGCCTATTTTAATTCCTATGGCCTAAGTTACATATCTACCAATGTTAATCAAAATAGGCTCCAGTAGTATAAGTAAGTAAACTAGAATAATGAAACCACGTTCTTTAAAATTATATTGGTCTATGCTCTAGTCTTCAACCACTGCTTCCTCCCAGTAATGTCGTACGGAGCAGAGTAGACATGTCTGGTAGACAAGGTCGGTATGGAAAAAGCTATGCTTGGTATTTCTCTGAAGGATAGAATTCGAAACGTTGATATTGGTCAGAGAACCAAAGTTATTGACATGTTATCCAAAATTAGCAAGCTGAAGTGGCAATATCGGCCCGGATATATCTGCCGACGAACGATAGGGCAAACGGCTTCTAGAGTGGAGATCAAGTAGAGTGGGATCGATCGGTTGGAAAAGACCGCGTGCAGTGGCGAGCCTTGGGGAGGGCACATCCAGGCAGTGGAGAGACACAGGCTGGTGATGTTGATAATGTTAATAATGATAATGTTAACTGTAAGTAATATTGTATGTATGTATGTATGTATTATTATTTATTTGAATTTAGTATTATTATATATATATATTTATGTTTTATATTAGTATTAGATTTAGTAGAATTTTAATTATCTATTTCCTGTTTATTTATTTGCACCTACCTCCCACATACCATGTTCGTAATGTCCCTAAGGTTGACCGAGTAAGAATGTCTAGCGGCATTAGGCCCGCCTTTGTACATAGTGCAAAAAGTTTTAAATAAATAAATAAATAAAAATAATGCTCTAACCATTATCTTAGTTAGACTATCATCTATCCAAATCAAAGTGTGTTCTGTCTCCTTTATTCCATATTAATATGATAGTGACAGATATTAGCTTGTTTGACTTATATTTTGTAATTTCATTTAAAAAATCAGAAATTATTCTAATATTTCATAGTAGAAATTAATTGTAATCTATTTAAGAATTACTATGCAAATTGTTAAGTGCTGGAATGTCAAAAAAACAGTGAGAATCTGCGGTGATAGTAAAAAGTCCCTATTGCAGATGCAGATTGCCTGTTACCGACAAATTGCCCACTTCCCGTGCAAATAGCGGGAGTTTGAAGTAAGGGGATAACGGATGAACATAATCGTATACCGGAATCTTTTTTTTCAATAGTTTATTATCTTGCAGACGAGGGTCAGACTGAAAGTTTTTTGAAAATTAAAAATTTCGCAACTAGTAAGTTTCACATTATTTAAACAGTTCCTCACAGTGTAAGTAGGTATTATATGTAGTGTATAATATAATGACTGCCTCCGTGGTCTTGCGGTTAAGTCCGTGGATTTAGACTCGGGGGTACCGGGTTCGATTCCTGGTCGGGAAACAAAAAAATATTTATTTATGTAAATGTATTTATTTACATAATATTTAATTTATTTGTGATATTTCTCGAGTTTGGAACGCTGGAGACATCGACGAGCTGGCTACTTGTCATGATTGGCTTATAGTAAAGTTGGCTAAATGTGAATCCGCTTATTTATAAGCGTGGTTTCTGACCACCCCGAAAGGGAAACGGTCGCGATGAAACTTTACTTTACTTTACTGTATAATATATATATTTATATATATAGAATATGTAGTATTGTGTACATATTAGTATGTATTTGTCTATATAGATATAATACTTAGATTTAATTTGAATTACCTTTTAATCTATTTAATGGTTGCACCCACCTCACAACACAAATCGTTTCATTGTCCCAAAGGTTGGTTGCTAGAGAATGCCTAGCGGCATTAAGCCCGCCTCTTGTACATAGTGCAATAAAGTATTTAAATTAAAAAAAAAAAAATAAGTTAATTAGTTCTGTTTGTTTGACTTGTTTATACTAGCACGACATGTGACCTTGTTCCTCCCTGTAGGTAAGTGGCGCCCGAGGTCCATGAACGTTAGCAACTGGAATCAGACACTCATGACTGACATCAGTCCCTAACGCTATGCCGGCTTGACTGGGCATGACGGCAATTCGAGTCTGATTCCGAAACTTTACTGGGTTTATCGGCACGAATGGTGGATACTTCCCCGCCCCGGCAGACTGGGAAAATTAGCATTATCAGTCTGTTACATTATCAGTAAGCTTCCTTTTTTTACCGAATTTTGTATGTAAACCATAGACAATAGCCAATTTCCAAGCGAAATTAAGTGAAAAAAAGCACTTGAAGCAACAAGTCGAAAATAGGAACTGTGTCGTCAATCGTATAACGACTGTCGTGTCTGTTTCAACTAGAAGTTTCGTCAGACATGATTTTGTCGTTGGACGATGTCGTGTTAACTGTTCTCATTTCTGTTTAGCGTCATGGTCGTGGCCTAAACATAATCCTATCGTGCTAAATGTGTGCAGTTCCATACAAATATTCAAGCCACGGACGCTTCAAACGACACGACAATCTTTCGTCACAATTTTTTTTTTTTTTGTTTTGTAGTCTTTCTAAGTAAATAATACAGTATTTTGAAAACTGTTCTTCATCTAGTAAAAAGTATCATTACGACCTTCCAGGGTAGTCAGAAAAACTTTACTATAGGCCCATCATGACAAGTGTAAAGCTCGTCTATGTCTCTAGCGTACCAAACTCGAGAAATATCACAAATAAAATAAAGTATTGTGCCCCGACCAGGAATCGAAATCGTCTTAGGCGATTGCTAAAAAACCTAAACAGAAATTAAATAAAATATGACTATGACTTACATCGTTGAGAGACATGGTGTGGATTGATTGAGATTAGATCTGAAAGAAAAGACAAAAAAGAATAAATTTTAACATAATTTAACACGTACAATGATAAAAAATAAATAAATAGTAGTTACGATACTTTTAATGTTTTAAGAAGTAGTATCAGTATAGTATCATCACGACCGTTTCCCTTTCGGGGTGGTCAGAAACCACGCTTACAAATAAGCGGATTCACATTTAGCCAACTTTACTATAGGCCAATCATGACAAGTGACAAGCTCATCGATGTCTCCAGCGTACCAAACTCGAGAAATATCACAAATGAATTAAATATTAATTAAATGTATTTATTTACATTAATACATATTTTTGTGTCCCGACCAGGAATCGAACCCGGTACCTCTGAGTCTAAATTCACGGACTTAACCGCTAGACCACGGAGGCAGTTAATGTTTAAGACTGTTATTTTTACTATTTATTACTGTGCAATTAAGTTATTTGGAAAATAAAATTCTAGTTTTTGAATCAATGAAGTCCTTTAGTAGCTGTAGATTTTAAACATTCATTTTACACTATACTACGTGTAATTTATTAAAGAGCAAATAATTTTATATTACAATCTAAAATAAAAATAAAGAATTACGTATTTTTTATTTTAATTGTTCAGTAATATAATCTTAAGTTACGGTGCAGAGAAGTTTTCATCGAATCTAACAGCTAAACAATAATAAGAATTTAAATATTAAAGCGAGGATTATGTTTTTATCTACGACTAGGTTACTACTTAACTCGCCAACCCGTCTGGCCAGGAGACGAGTGGAATTAGGCGAGTTAAGTACCTAGTCGTAGATAAAAACATAATCCTAGCTTATGGCGCTAATGTTTTATTATTATTGTATAACTGTTAGATTCGGGGGTTTGTCTTCTCCAGATATATGTTCTGGAAGGCCCATCTCCAACAGTGGACATCTAGGACGTTGTAGGGGCTGTGATGAAGTACTTAAAATTAATTCGTGGCTGTAAAAAGGCCGTGTCAGCTTTCTATCTAGTAATAATAATACTTCTATAATAAACAGATTTTTTTAAACCTGTAGTTTTTGTGTTTCTTACCATTACAAACAATTTGGTATTTGGAAAGTTAGTTAGATTCGGATTCGCAGCGCTGGATCCAGCTGGATTGCTGGGTGAGTAGGTATTTGGGGTTATATAAATAAATAATAAATAAATAAATATTTCCAGACAGGTCACACAGCGCCATCTAGTTTCCGTGGTAAGCTACGAGGCTTGTGTTACGGAAACTAGATGGTTGATAAACTACATTTATAATTTTTTTTTGTATATTTATACCATGGATGCACAGACCGCGGCCCGCGGGCCGCATGCGGCCCGCGGGCCGCATGCGGCCCGTGGGTCGAATACTGGTGGCCCGCCGACAGCAAAAATAATACTCTCGTGCATTCGAAAAATATTGAATTCTATTCCAGAATAAAACAAAAAAAAAATATGTTCGAAAAGTAATGTGAAACTCGCGCGCGCGCAATTTGAATCTAGCGCCCAAAATTGCTAAGTCAAGTAACATCGCTCGCTATAGAAATCAAGAATTTTCTAGCGCGGTGAGCAAGCGAGATAGATATAGTCCCGTATTCCCGATTGCTCGCGTATCTACACGAAGCTTCCAGAGTCGTTTGCGCGGTATAAAAATCACGTTAACCGCAGCGGCCGAACAGTTCGCTTTTCATTTGAGTGAAGTGTCAACAACAGAAAGAAATAAGCGCGAAAATACAAAGCGAAGTAATAAGTGATTGAGAAGTGCAGTTTATTAGTGTTTTTGGGAGGCAATAGTTCTAGTGTAGATTTTAACTCGACTAGCCGGTGTCATATATTTTGATCCACATTCAACGTAGATTTCCTGTTGCAGTGTTAACCCGTCAAGTGCCGTGTATAATTGTGTTGTGAAAACGTAAGTAAAACTCTGTTATTAATAAGTGTTTCCCTACCTATTTAATCAATTTTAATCAAATTTAGCTTTAATGTTGGCTAAATATTAAAATAAACAAAGAAATTACTATTTTTATAAGAATTTCTCTAACTGTAATAATTACGTCATTATTTCAGATAAAATCTGTATAAAAATCTTAAAATTTCTGAGAAATAATATTTAATCAATTATTTTTGATAATTTAAAAAAGGATAGGTAATTTAAGTGGGTACTGTAATTGTTTTTAGGTGCTGTGTTAATCCTAGCCAGGATTAGAACGCAACATGGAGAAGCCAGGACCTAGTAAAAAACGTAAGGTTAAAGATGAAAATCGGCAGTTTCAAGAAATTTGGACTGAGAAATACTTTTTTGTATGGTCGCATAACAAAGTCGTTTGTTTAATTTGCAAGAATTCTGTTGCGATTGCAAAGGATTATAATGTAAAAAGGCACTATGAAACGCAGCATCCTTCTTTTACCAAGTTTACAGGCGAATTAAGAAAGCAAAAAATGTTGTCTTTAAAACGGGAGCTTATTGGTCAGCAAGCTATGTTTACAAAACACATTCAAGATTCAGAAACGGCTACAGAAGTTAGTTATGAAATTTCTCGAATGATAGCAAAGCGAAGTCGCCCCTTCAATGATGGCGATTTTGTAAAAGAATGCATGGAAATTGCCGCTAAGAAAATGTGTCCAGAAGCAGCAAAAAAGTTTGAGAAAATTCAACTGAATCGTATGACTATCCAAAGACGAATTATGTCCTTGTCAGGTAATATTGCGGAACAATTAATTGAAAAAACTAAGATCATGGAATTTTTTTCATTAGCACTCGACGAATCGACTGATATTAGTTCCACAGCTCAACTTCTCATATTCATACGAGGTGTTACTCAAGATTTTGAAGTCTTCGAAGAGTTATTAGGAATGTGTTCATTGAAAGGTCAAACCAAAGGAGTTGATATACTCAATGGACTTTTGGACGAGTGTTCAAAAACTGATTTGGACTTATCTAAGTTATCGGGAGTTGCGACTGACGGTGCTCCTTCCATGATTGGTATCAATTCCGGGCTAGTTACTTTGCTGAAAAAGCACCTGCAAGAAAAAAACATAAACACTGAAGATCTCATGCAGTTTCACTGCATTATACACCAGGAAGCCCTCTGTTCTAAAAAAAATGAATTTCAAAATGTAATGAAAGTAGTAGTTTCGACTGTAAATTTCATAAAATCACGAGGACTCAATCACAGACAATTCAAACAATTCCTTGATGACATCGAAAGCGAATACGGAGATTTACTGTATTATACAGAAGTAAGGTGGCTAAGTCGTGGATTGACACTGGAACGATTTCTAAATTTAATAGAAGAAATTGGAATATTTCTGGCGGAAAAGCAAAGGGATGTCCCGGAACTTAAAAATCCTGATTGGTTGTGTGATTTAGCTTATTTAGTTGACATTACAAATCATTTGAATGTCTTGAACACACGGCTTCAAGGCAAAAATCAACTGATATCCCAGCTCTATGCTCATGTAACATCCTTTCAATGCAAGCTGACACTTTTCAGATCACAATTGAATTCTGGAAATTATAATCATTTTCCGAATTATAAGAAAATGGCTGAAAAATTCAACAAAACTGCGATTAATTTCAGTTATGTAGAAAAGCTAGATATTTTGATTCAATCTTTTGAAGACAGATTTTCGGAGTTTAAAAAAGTGAAACCTCTGTTGGACATATTCAGCAATCCTTTCACTATTTCAGTTGAAAATGCGCCAGAGTCAATGCAGTTAGAAATTATCGACATTCAAAATGACCAAGATTTACGCAACAAATTCAACGAAGGAGACTTGCTGAACTTTTACCGCTGCATTGATAAAAATATGTACGAAGAGTTGCGCATAAACGCTCTGAAATGTGCCAGCTTATTTGGTTCTACCTATATATGTGAACAAACTTTTTCAATACTAAATAATAATAAAACAAAAAATCGAAACCGCCTTGCAAATGAAAGTTTGGAAGCAGTTTTACGTGTTGCTACAAGTAAATTTGAGCCAAATATAAAAAAGATTGTAAGCACTATGCAGTGCCACGCTTCAAATTAATAATTTCTTTTTTAATTTTAATAAATTTTTATCAATTCTTTATTGTCTTTAACTACCTATACCTACTTCTGGCGGCCGGCCCGCTATCAGTTCATGATTTGGCCGAGTGGCCCCTAGTATTAATAAGTCTGTGCAATATATAAATGGGTAAAATAGATCCTGTTTTTTTTTAAACACCTAGGTAGTTGATACCGGTTAAATCCTGATAGGTGTTATCGCTGCACAATTTCTGCACCCATATTATTCGACTATCTTATCTTATTTATTTTCGTACAAAATTACCACCAATAAATGCGTAAATGTTGTTATTGCATTGTATTGTAACAAGATATAATCTGCCCACATCATAGGTTTGTCCGAGGGAGAAATGGTTAACTGAAGACAAAACACTATCACATTTATCTCTAACAAATCTACACATTACTAAAGCAGTGAAAATGTTATAGTAAAGTATCATCACGACCGTTTCCCTTTCGGGGTGGTCAGAAACTTTACTATAGGCTAATCATGGCAAGCTCGTCGATGTCTCCAGAACTGCAGCGTACCAAACTCGGAAAATATCACAATTAAATTAAATATGAATTAAATGTAATTATATACATTGATTATTAATTTAATTATAACTATCTCCGTGGTCTAACGGTTAAGTCTGTGAATTTAGACTCGGAGGTACCGGGTTCCAATCCTGGTAATATATAAGGTAAGGAAATATAAAAAAAAAATTTTTGAGACAAATTTTTAAATGCTTTCTTTGGTATAGTATCATCACGACCGTTTCTCTTTCGGGGCGGTCAGAAATCACGCTTATAAAGCGGATTTATATTCAGCTAACTTTACTATAGGCCAATAAAATATTAATGACAAGTGGCAAGCTTGTCGATGTCTCTAGGGTACCAAAGTCGAGAAATATCACAAATAAATTAAATAATAATTAAATGTATTTATTTAAATTAATAAATGATTGAATGAATTGAGCTTGCCACTTGTCATGATTGGCCTATAGTAATGTTGGCTAAACGTGAATCCGTTTATTTATAAACGTGGTTTCTGACCACCCCGAAAGGGAAACGGTCGTGACGATACTCTACTCTCTCTCAAATATTATTGTGTCTCGACCAGAAATCGAACCCGGTACCGAGTCTAAATCCACGGACTTAACCGCTAGACCACGGAGGCAGTTTTTGGTATACAAAATGCTATTGCTCACTTCATTCAACCCTTGCTTGTACTTATTAATACTTTAATAATTAAATCATAATTTATCACTTTTCGCTATGACCGTAACTATCTAAATCTAAACTTAAGTTGCGAACTATTGAAAAAGAATGACGTATTTTTAAATTCCGTTTATTGACTTATTTTTTAATATTTATATTTTTAGTTCATTACGCCACAAAGAACAATTACCATCTATAGTATTTATTTTTCATAATATGAGATAGGACTAAGTAATTGCCACTTCACAGACGAATTGCAACCCGCCGTTATTATAGTTTTAGTTTTCTTAAACTTGTATTTAAAATATGTATCATAAATTCACTGTTGATTTTTGCTCATAACAGTTTTATACGAATCCAAATATAAATAAAATGGGTAAAAGCATTGGTAAAATACACTTTAAAAAATAATATATACTTACATATAAAAGTAGAAGATGCTCAGTTGGCTTCAGCACAGGTACTGAATATTTTTTCAGCTCGCTCTGTTATTAAATTTCCTCGGTTTGGTCCGAAATCGCCAACATAAGCAGGGTTGTCACAAACGAGATTAGATAAATTACGAGCTATAGTAAGCTCAATGAATGATTAATTAAATACAACGGTCATTTGTTTATTATTTTGCTGATCATCAATGATTAGCGCTTATCTATTACGGACCTAGATACTCAATTTGAATGTAGTTCATTTATGTGATTACTAATTGTGACCGTAGTCCAAAGTGCAACAATACTTACAGTAGTTACAGAATATAAACTGCAAGATGACGTCAGTCCCTACCACTGCCTTTACAGGAGCTGTAAATGCTACTTTAGCAATCGGGGAGATGTAGAATGGTCATAGATATCCAATATGATGGACCATTCGAACAAAGTGCATAAAAATATTTTAAAGGTAATATAGTTGTACAAAAATGTCAGTGACTGTAGCAATTTGTACGCTGAGAAAAATATACCCTATATTTTGAATATATATTTTTTATATGAATTCAGAACCCGCTAGGCGTATAAATTTTAAAAAACGACTAGGGGTCCGAAACACTAATTCATCAGTATTGTTTCTTGATACGCTTTGATCAGCTTGGCCTATCATGTCCGAAGTGCCGCTCGTTGCTTCCACCACAGTTCTGTCAACCTCAACAATGTAATCCGTCGGGCATTGTTTGGGATTATATCGGTTCTGGAATCATTTGGGTTTTTCGCAGTGATGGTGAAAATCTGACGGAGTAACCTTGGTGCCTGGACGATGGGTGGAACATTGGTGTGGAACGCCACTTGTTTCGACACCCTTGTTCTGCAGGGCTAGAGCTTCAGTCAGCAGACTTGGCTAAAAAGTCGCAAAGACGAGGCCATTAGCAGTGACTGTGTGTGGCACGTGTTTGTGTGCTAAGAAAGTATTTAAAGAACTGTCTCAGCGTCTGGTTTATGCTGTATGTGACAAGAAGGCTGTCAGTTTTTAGTGGAACTTGCTTAAGTTCCTAGCACATTATTAGTAGCCAGATTAATATGGTCCTGTCCATGTCAGGTAAACGATTACCTTTGGGTAGTTATCGTTTCAATCGGCGCGTACCAATGAAAAATACACTTTCTGACGTATATTTGTTATAGATTTACACAGCACCGTTCCCGTGCCTCGGAGAGCATGTTAATAAGCCGTCGGTCCCGTTCGGTTCGACAAATCTTGTGGAATTGTTAATAAAGTTTCATTAACAATTGACATCAGGGGCCTAATAAAGTATGTCAGGCAAAGCTTTCTGTAGATGTCGCTAGCGGCAATGGTACCTTTTTTACACCTATGTCGCATCATTTTTAAAATGTTTTTGTAGTTTATTTTTATAACAGTAAAATGTATTTTAAATTAACGTTACCTACACTCTCGATTTGTACACTTAAAAGCTGTTTACTTCGGCATAATATCTAGAAAATAATAAAATTCGTAATAAAAATACAAGTTTTCTATGCAACTGAGAGTTATATTAGGTACCACCTATCATGCGCCATCTGTCGTGATAAAATGTTAGAAATACACCCCATTCTGGCGCTTTCGACTTGCGTGTCGGTTCAAAATATTCGAATGAAAAGCGACAGATCTCTACATAAAAGTGTCAGTTGCATCGAGCAAATCGAGCGAACATGCAAGTCGAAGGCGCGAGAACCGGGGCCAAGACCCTCGCCAACCCAGCGTGGCGAGTGTAGGCCAAAGGCCCATCTCAAACAGTGGAGATCAAGGATGAAGTAATCGATTCTATTATTGCTATTGTTAAAACCAGATTCTATTGACTGATTGATTCAGGGACTATGTTCCTAGGATGATGCCGCCGTTAAACGTTTAGGGCGCTAACAAATTGTGACAACCCTATAAGGTATACTACCAATAAATGGCATTTAAATCAATATCGGTCTGGTAATAAATTTTAAATTATCAACAATAATCTCGCTAAAGTTTATTATTATTATGTTTGCAATCAACAAGCCATTGATAGGTTTTTATTCAATTAAAATAGAATAACATAAAGAGTTTAAAATAATTACCTTTATATCTTCAGGTGGAAACATTTCGCGATTTAGCCAACTTTACCACAAATTAAACATACTTAACTTTACCATAGGCCATGTCTCTAAAGCACTCTAGACTACAGAGATGATTAGCTATATGGTCTGTGCAGAGATAGGGGTATAAGCGTCTTCTTCACTGTTGGCCTGCTGGCCTTTACGCCTGAATAGTGGCTACGAGTGAACGTCACTCTTTTTTTTTATTAATGACGGTGAATCGCAAAATCGTCTAAAGATACGACCCTAGCCTGTAGGGCCACCGCGGGAGGTCGCATCCCCTAATCACCGTGAGGCCTCCTAAGGAGACCTCAAGGCGCCTACGGACTAAAACCCTATAAACTGTCTCTCTTTCACTGTTGGCCCTGGGTGCCTTAACAGCTAAGTCTAAGTCGTGGCTACGGAGTGAAGGCACTCGTTCGCCGCGTAAATAGATTGGCACTCGTTCGCCCATTAACATAATGACAACTACTAGATGGTAAGTTTACCCCCCAGTCCTACCTCAAACGACGCTATCATAAATCCGGCTTTATATTTGTGACAGCAATGCGATAACATTTACCTAATACCGCTGCAAGGTTGAAATCAAATCTTACCTAGGATTCAATTGTTTGTCATCCATACTCATATTAATATATATATATATACTAATATACTAGTAAATATATATATATAGATACCATGTTTTTATAACGGACTAAAAAGTATTTTAAAAAATATCTATAACTCCCACATTTAGACTCGGAGGTACCGGGTTCGATTCGTAATCGATACATAATGATATTTATTAATTTAAAAAATGTTTATATTTAATTTATTAGTGATATTTCTCGAGTTTGGTACGCTTGAGACATCGACGACGACGTGTGAATCCGCTTTATTAAAAGAAGCGTGTTTTCTGACTACTCCGGAAGGGATACGGTCGTGATGAAGTAAATTGCGAAGTAAAAGTCCTAACATTTTAGCTGGATAGATTCGCGTTACATTTTTACCAAAAGGCAAACTTTCATGATAATGTTATCATAAGGATTTTTTTTATTTTCCATAAAATCTGCTATAACCTGATATTTCTGCCACTCCCATAACACTTACGCATAGTACTAAGTACTTAGGTGCAGTCCCTGTAAATAACTAAATAATCAATCACGTTTACTTTAGCGAATTATTTTTTTAATGCACGCCGCCAACGTTGTAATGCCGCAGCTCTTGCAATTCCGCGGGGTTGATGTGCTGGATTTCTCAATCCCGCGCTTAATATAATTTCAGATTAATAGTAAAACAAGCTGTTTTGATTAAACAAGAAAAAAAAAAGACGTTATAAATTTAACAAAGAAATAATTCAAGTAAGTATTTATTGTGACTATTTTTGATTTTATATACTCGTATTTAGACGCGGAGGTACCGAGTTCGATTTCTGGTAGGGACACAATGATTTATTTAATTTATTTGTGCTATTTCTCGAGTTTGGTACGCTAGACACATGACGACCATTGAGGTGGTCAGAAACCACGCCTTTAAAGGATCGAATACGCATTTAGCCTACTTTATATAAGATTATTATAAGATGACTTTTTATTTTTTTTAATTATAATTTTATTAATTATCTGACATCTACGAGTATACCTATGTAATTTCTGTAAATAATAAGTAATTATTAAGTATTTAGAACGTAAACTGACACGGTCTCTTTTATTTAAATAGTATTTCTTGCTTGTAGAAACGTTGTGCCCAACATACATAAATATGGATTATTGCCTGTTTACGGTCCAACCATTATTACCACTTTGTTTAGTACGTATGTTTTAATAATTGTATTGATTTTATTAGTTCTGACTGTATCCAAGTACTATTTTTACTTGATTTGATTTACTATAGGCCAATCATGACAAGTGGCAAGCATCAAACTCTTAAAATATCTATCGTATGAAACTCTACAAACATAACAAAATATATTTTTATGTCCCGACCAGGCATCAAACCACACCGGGTAGCTCCGCGTCTAAATCCGCTAAGACACGGAAGATTTTTTTAAAATTAATTTACTTGATAATTGGTTATTTATTACTTTTCTCTATAACTATCTAAATGCTCTTTGGAACAAGATTGGCGCAATTGTTCAAAGTTTAGAGGTCCGGGATCTCACAAGCCAATAAGTGGAGCGGGATCCGGGATTGATGAAAATCGTTTTGCAGGACTGCAATCCGATTCCAACGTGTGGAGCCAGCCTAAGGCTAAATGTACACCACACTGACAACTCAGTAAGGGTCGAACACCTGTAATATCCAATATTATTTGCACTGATAACCTTGAAGACATCCGCGAAGATTACATTATATCGATGTCGATAAAAACTTTTTACTATTATTAAATTGTCATTTATTTTTACCTCCGCGATTACCGTGAAGATAGCCGATGTCAAGCTGAAGTGGCATTGGGCCGAACACATGTGCTGCAGAACCGACGAACGTTGAAGCGAATGGGTTCTAGAGTGGAGACCAAATACTGGACGACGACGTGGGATGATGCTCCGCCAGATGGGCGGTTGATCTGAAGAAGGTTGCTAGTGGGGATTGGGCAGAGATTACGTTAAGTCCTTGGGGGAGTTGTACCCAATCTTGGTCTTGCAAGAAAGGAAAGACCAAAACCAAGACTGCAAAGACCACCGGTATGTTGAATCTCGCAGGACTCTTGCTAAGTTTTTTTTTCTAAGCAGCTACTCAACCATTATTTAGCGTTCAGTAAATTCATTTGAAATACCTCTATTTTGTACATCACTTCGGTCGGCAGTTGAACCTTTAGTATTCATAGTAGTAGTCATAGGAACGTTCTTGCCCCGTGTTCTCGTACTGAGCAAAGCGCGCTTTTTTTACTAAATTGAATGAAAACGCTATTTGAACGCCTTTCAAAGCGAAATACAGTAAAAAAAAAGCGCGTTAAGAGCACCAAGTTGAACATGGCATTAGAAAAATCAAGGTATATGTATAGATACTAGTAGTCCTTGTCCTATTGTCATTGTTCTAAGTTTGGAAATAACTGCCTCCGTGGTGTAGCGGTTAAATCCGTGGATTTAGATTTGGAGGTACCGGGTTCAACTCCTGGTCGGGACACAATAATATTTAATAAATTAATTAATATAATATTTAATTTACTTATTTGTGCTATTTCTCGAGTTTGGTACGTTAGAGACATTGACGAGTTTGCCATTTGTCATGATTGGCCTATGGTAAATATAGGATCTACAAATTAAACAGTTACCTTTACTTTATACGTATATTAATATATTATTTAATACTTCACACCCACTCGCTCGGCCGCCACTATTCGATCTGTCCTCTAGAGATGTCACACCGTAGTGTTGTGCTGTACGTTCGATGTGTATGCTACAGTAAAGTTGGCTAAATGCATAGATTTAGTATCCTATATCTATGGCTAAATGTGAATCCGTTTCTTTATAAGCGTGGTTTCCGACTTCCCCGGAAGGGAAACTGTCGTGATGATACTTTGGATGATGAAATTGGGAATTTGAAAAAAAAATATTTTTTACATATTGGTATAGTGTCTCGTTCTGCCCTTACAAATAAAAACCCAACGTTTTCATTTTCACCCCTAACAAACAATGAACCGTAACGATAGACTTTGCTATCTAAATTATAATGTTTATTAGAGCAATCGAAGCTAACCTCCATTATCAGCGAATCGGCAGATAAAAGATAAGAATTAGGATGTTTATGATCGATCACTTTGAAGAACTTTCTAGCATTGCTAACAATTTATTTCTGTTTTTTTATGATTCACATTTATTTGCCAATAATATTATTGTTTCAAGTGTTTTGGCAATAGTCTATAGTTTGTGTTGAGAAAGTTTTATTAAATTATAAACAATTCTTTTGGTTCTTTATGAAGAATTTGTCGTAATTATTTTTAAGGTACTTACGTGTTAAAGTTACAAAACACCACAATACGTTATGTAAAATATTCCGCTCGAAGTTATAAAAATAAAACAATGCATACAGTTAACTTTTTATTAAAGAAATGAAATAATGTGCTAGCAGGCATTTTGCCCAAAATTTATTTATTTATTATATGATAAACCTACAGCTATATTCCCAGATAAATTTTAAAAAAGCGCCTCAGCCAACATAAGTTCCACTATTTACTTAAAAGTTATATAAGATGAATTTAAACAAATATTAAGAAAATAATAAAAATAAACTATAACCAACTTAAACCATTTTTTTTTGTAAGTAATTTCACAACTTAATAAACTTTAATTGAAGTAATATACAAACAGTATAAAATAATTACAATATAAATTAAAACTACTTAAAAGTAAAAATTTACATAATTATTTTGTGTAAAAATAATTATATTTTTTTTTTAAATAAACTTTTATTTTAAACTCAGCTTAACGTCTCGTGGAATCAAGTACGTGTGCATAATCGTATTTTATTATTATTGAAAATCTGCAGTTCCCTGCATTTTATCGTATGGCAACATCATAGGATCTGTGGGTGGCATTTCGACCGTGGCTGCTAAAACTGGGGTTTGTCTGTTTTCCTTTAGCAGCAGTATTTTAACTATACACCTTTCTCCTCCCTGACCAGTGACACCACGAAACAAAATGTCCGGGTTTAAATCCGAAAATATCTCCTCAATCCGTATTGGAAATTGTAATTTATTGCCTGGAGATAGAAGAGGTACCTGAAATGTACAAAAATATATATATATCTATTTTATTATTATTATTTTGCACAAATATGCTATTTGATGAATATTTTTCGGATAAAAAAAGAAATAATTGAAATTAAATAATTTATTTGTCAGAAACATGGTAGGTACTAGGGAACGGTCCCGGGAAATTTATAGTAAATAGGTTGATTTTAATAAATATAATAATTTACGTATTGTACCTACTAGGGAATGAAAAACCGGTGCTCGTCTTGCGTCCCAGGAGATTCGGGATTAGTTGCTGAAGGAACCGGGACTTTTGGGACTTTTTTAAGCCACTGCTATTATTTTAATTTTAATAGGTCTTTAGTATGTAGGTAATGTAATAAAAAAAACATACATTGTAATAAAAAAATAATATATATACCTTGGGGTACAAAGGTCGTAAAAGCCATAGCCATAGGTACAGGAATGCCAATTGTTATATGTAATTATATCACATGCTTTGCTATTTTTAGCATACAAATATGTATTAATGTCTAGATGTTCTTTTGTCGAATAAAAACATTTATTAACCAGCATTTGTTTAACTTATTTAAACAGTTTTAGTGGCTTCCTTATAGTAACTGGAAGCTTATTAAATATCTTTGTTGCCATTACATAACAATTTCGGCTATATTGGGTACTTTTAACATTATTTACTAACAAACAAAAACTAAGTACAATATTTATAGGCATGATAAAAAATATCGCAAGTACTTACTTGTGCAAATAGTATAATACCTTTATGTATGGATTGGAGACCTTATAATGTGTGGTGTGGTGGAACAGTATGGCGAGAGACATCACCGCCTTGTCCGTACTGGTGTTGTGCAACATTAGGCGCATACGGAATGTCGGACCCAAACCTTCTACCTAAACGGAAATTATTTATTTTAATATCAAATTTATTTATTAGGTTTAAGTTATTGACAAGGCTCCTTTATACCGCCTCCGTGGTCTAGTGGTAACAAACGTTGCCGTGAGCTCGGGAGGTCGTGGGTTCGATTCCCACCGGGGGCAAGTTGTACATTGTATAATTTGTCTCGGTCTGGGTGTTTATATGTATAATATGTATATATTTACAAACAAAAAAAAAGTATAATATGTAGTTTATCAACCATCTAGTTTCCGTAACACAAGCCTCGTAGCTTACCACGGAAACTAGATGGCGCTGTGTGACCTGTCTGAAAATATTTATTATTATTATTATTACATATAAGGGATTTCAGTGATTAATAACAGGCTGAAAGTTTATACACAGCTTCGTTTTGACGAGACCCCCAACTTTTATCATTGGACCAAATTCTGATAGTGGGAGGAAAAAGCGCGATAGGGAGCGAAACACGTCGATTTGATGAGTGTCCCAAATTAAATAATAACAGTTTCTAAAAATCGAGAAAATACGATGGAAAACTGAGAAAAACTTATATTTAGATTAGGAATTAAGAAAATAATCATAGTTTTTTCGTGGCATAATCAAAAAAAGAATAACATAATCTTGACAACTTTCGAGGGTAGATCTCAAAAAAAATATTTTCATTCATTCATTACAGCCCCTAGACCTCCTTTGTTGGAGATGGGCCTTCCAGAACTGAATCTGGAGAATTAGGCCTACACTCGCCACGCTGGCCAGACGGCTTGGCGAGGATATGATGTCAATTTTGAATGGCAATTTATTAACGATTCCACAAGTTGGTATTAGTGGAACCGGGTCCGACGGCTTAACGTGATCTCTATGACAAATGAAAAGTGTATTTCTCATTGGTACATGTCGAGGGGATTTGAACCGACCTTTGTAGGATTTAAGGTACGCGTTCTTACAACCGAGCCACCACCGCGCCATATTGTGACAAAAAAGTTTGTCAAAATATTTACATTAAATTAATAGGAGTTGTGGTGACATGCTGTCCCTAACATCCTAAAGTAGTGGGTTCGAACCCCGGCATGCACCAATAAGAAATACACTCTTCTTAAGAACATTTGTCGTAGATCATAGGCCGGCATAGTGGAAGGGACTGATGTCGGTCGTCTGCGCCTGGCGTCAGTTGCTCCCATTCTTACCACCAGGTGCGGTGCGCGGTGTCACATGTCGTGCTCAGTATAAAAAAAATACAACAACTCGTTCCCGTCCCTCGGAGAGCACGTTAAGCCATCGGTCCCGGTTCCACTAATACCAACTTGTGGATTCGTTAATAAATTTTCAATAAAAATTTACATCATACCCTCGCCTTGTGCCAGGGGCTGTAATGAATGAATGAAAAATAATCATGAACTAGCTATGGGAAATAATATAAATTAAAGAATATAATTTAATAAATTACCTCTGCCGAGAGTCGAACCGGCTCTAGTGATCCTGTACCAATACTGTTGTCAGATCTGAGATGTGCACTCAATAAAGTCTTAGCAACAGTCAAACGTACGCGATTCAATTCTCCTTGAAAACCTTCATGCATTGCTGAAAACACAAAGAAAAAAGTAAAGTATCATCACGACCTCATCAATCTCATAGGTACTGATAACTAAATTTAAACGGTTATTGATTGATCGTTGTAGTGCACTTCTGTATATGTTTTATTTTGTAAATCTGATATAGCTGAGTTTTCCTTGCAGATTCCTTTCTCAGTCAGATTAAACATTAACAGGTCACTGGAATCTGCTGGTCTTCTGCTAACAGCTTACTCATTGGACCACTATACTGCTTAGTCTTCCACTAGCAGGAGTAGAATCATTCAAAATAATCAAATTAATGACGTTTCATAAATGCCTGTAGTAGGCTCTATAACCTAATCCCTCCCTCTCCATTCCGCAACTGAACCACACGCACAGGTCAGAATATGCACCCACATACCGTAGTCACTATCCCTTCGCGTACGTATAAATTTGGGGACTCATACATCTGTCGTACGATAAAGATGTGGAATGCTCTTCCAGCCTCTGTGTTTCCACTTTCCTATAACTTGGAGTCCTTCAAGGGAAGTGTGAAAAAGCATCTAGTGAAGCCGGCATAGTGTTAAGGACTGATGGCAGTTATGAGTGTCTGACTTCAGTTGCTAACATTCATGGACCTTGCGCGCCACTTACCATCAGGTGGGCCCAAGGTTACATGTAGTACTAGAATATAAAAAAAAAATGTTAACGTGAATAAAGATATTTTGACCGTACCCTCCGAGGATGGTCAGAAACCACGCTTTGAAGAAGCGGATTTAAGTTTACCTAGCTTTACTACAGCCCATCATGAAAAGTAGCAACCTTGTAGATGTGTCTAGCGTACCAAACCAGAGAAATATCACAAATAAATTATATGTTATTTATTAAATTGAGTCCTGACCAGGAATCGAACAGCTTGTAATTGGTAATTAAATAGTAATCTTATAATTTATCTAAAAATGCATATATAATAATTTATTTTCTATAAATTTTATTACAATAAACATTAATATAGATATACTAGACACGGACAATACCAGACGTGCGTTATTACATATCTTTCGGTTGCCAAATTCTGTTTTGCCGTTCCGAAACAGCCTCGATAGATAGTCATTCATCTAGCTACCTAGCGATTATCTTTGTTAAATTGATAAATAAATATTTCCAGACAGGTCACACAGCGCCATCTAGTTTCCGAGGTAAGCTACGAGGCTTGTGTTACGGAAACTAGATGGTTGATAAACTACATATTATACTTTTTTTTTTGTAAATAAGTACATATTATACATATAAACACCCAAACCGAGACAAATTATACAATGTACAACTTGCCCCCGGTGGGAATCGAACCCACGACCTCCCGAGTTCACGGCAACGTTTGTTACCACTAGACCACGGAGGCGGTCAAACTGTTAGGCTAGTCCTTAGTCCTAGTTCTTTTATTAGAAAAAAAAACATACAAGTGATTTTTATTGGCATTATATTACGAGTACCCAACGCACGAAGGTGCGCTAGCACATTAGGAAACAACAACGCACTAATATGCGGACGGGGCTTTGTGAAATTCGCTAGTGGATTTTTTTCACAATTTTTATGAGATATATACATATACTACATATAAGTACTTACTTTTTTATTAAAAAAACCTTTATTTTATATAGTTTAGGTTTGGAAATATTTTAAACATTTTGTACTCCTAAATTGTTTAAAATTAAGGCGTTTTTCTAATTATTTGTAAATTGTAATTTTGTTAATTAAATTATTTAAAAATAACTGTGAATATTTTTTAGCCGAAATCCCTATTATAAATGATGTTTTTTAAGCGACATGAAAAATCAGAATAATGAAATCAGTCGTTATTTCCTATAATCAATAAAATCCCTTACCAATAGCATTTTCCTTTTCTCGTGTGGATTGTTCAATGAATAGTTTGGACTTTTTGGGTATTAGCCAAGGTCGTTGACCTCCGGACAGTTGTGGGCCACTCTCTACCCCAGTCGCCGGCACATTAAAATCTGCAGTCCGTTTTAGGATTTTAATCATTAAATCTCCAGCTGAAAATAATTAAAATAAAATATCGAGTTTGCAAAAAAAATAATAATAATTTCTAAGAATCCGATATATTCACCGTGCGGGTGACGGAGAGAGGGAGAAGAAGTAGGATGTCTCGAGTTTGCGACTGACTATAGGCTGGTTTAGTGAGGCCTTCTTTTTATTATATTGCGCAACAAGTCGCTCACCATCCACCATTCTGTGGCGTGATTTAGGCATAGTTGCAACACAATAAGGTTATTATAATGATTGAAGTTAAAAATGGCGTCCTCAATCTGAAAACTGAGAAACCGAGGCCGGCTTTAATTTTCCGAACAATGGGTCCCGACTATTAAAGCCACTATGTTTCTCATTACTATTTATTATTTGTTTTACTATTTATGATTTATACACATAATATACATATAAATATACACACACATATGTATCAATCATACAATTATTTCAGTGGTGTATTTCAACGGTTTTTGAAATTTTTACAAAATTTGGTTTATTGATTTTTTATTTATTTAATTAATTTTTTTTTTATGCAGTCGGGTTTTCATCCTTACATAGCGATAGATCTTACAACAAACAAAACTTCGTTCTAAAGTTGACATCCTTTTTTAAAACATTTAAATTTAGCGGGTTTAACGCTTGTGCTTCCCTCTCGCTCGCACAATCCAATATTATCAAAGATTTTTCAAGTCTTGAGAGTACTTCTGAGAAATGTATTCAATGAACTTTCTAGGAAATAAAATTACAGACATTTTGAACATATTTTTACTTTCATATACCTAATTTTAGACAGAGATAAATAGCAAATACATTTATAACGACTATCCTCTATTCTTTACTAAAACAAATCTATCATTGATATATCTCTAAATTGTCTATAATTTTACTTCTTAGAGAGTTAATAGACTATGCAAATGCAAAGGGATGCAAAATCGATAAAACGTCTTAAATTTTTTTACATTACAATAACTGTTAGAAATGAATTACTTACTGGTAGTGATAATGATTAGAACATGCTCCTCCTGGCCTAGTTGGCCAAACTTCACAACCGATACTACATCTGGAATCATATTTAGCAACATAATACTGATATATTCTTTGGACTAAAACAAATGTATGATTACGTGGAATACTGTTCACACCTTTGGGATGGTTCCGCCAAGTACATCACAGATAATAATAATAATATAATTCTTTATTACACACAAAATATAAAATAATATACACAGGCGAGCATAATACCGTATGGTATTCTGTACAGCTAACCTTTAGGAGAGTGAGAAATTATTATAATGGGTGCAGAGTACGAAATAAGAATTTTATTTTCTAGTATGTTGAAAGATTCTTAGTTTCCTCAACGCCTCCTCCACTCAACATTTCCTTCCAGCTGTCAAACGAAAATTAAGTTTCTGCGTTTAAAGTTAAAAATAGAGCCTTAAGCATTAACATTACATTAGACGACATTTTTAATTTTAATCGTCTCAATTCAAGCTGCTACTTTCGGTTTAGCTCGCAAAGTGCGGGCAGTTGGCTTCGGAGTTCGCCTAACAGTTTTAATGCATTCAAACACATACAATGCAGAAGTTTTCTTTTTTATTTGGTTCTCTTCTCCCGATGAATGATGAATGAGATGATAGGGAAGGCAAAGTGTCTAGCCCATACAGCCAAGTCTGACGTAATATACGAGTATCTTTCTTTTTAATGAGTTAATGAGGTCATCATCAAATTCCAGATGCTGCAGAATTTGATGCTTTTCTTGGAGTCACTCGCGGCAAAGTCGGGTAAAATATGGAAGTTGACAGCGCGGGAAAACCGCAAAAAATTAACTGCAACTTGTGCCCCATATTTAAAGTCCAATGGGGAACGTTGGATTGTGTGCGAGTGAGAGGGATGCAAACGCGTCAATCCCTCTTAAACAACCTCACCACATCCGCTATTTCAGTCTTCCAAAACTTACCTCTAATAAACATATTGTCGACTTTGACGTTTCCATCGTAAATGAGGAGATGTCCAGAACTGAGTCCAACTCCAATCAGCACCAGCCCCAGAGTGGTTACAGGTAGCAAGGTTAAAGCCACTGGCCGAGAATCCAACTTTATTTTCCATAGCTTCTTACCCTATTTATAAAAAACAAATCTTCTTATACACAAATAACATTAAATATAAATTAGGACCAAGCACGCTTATCATCAAAATAATAATAATAATAAATTCTATATAAATAATAATAAAAATGACCGCCTCTTTGTGACCACCCCGAAAGGGAAACGGCCGTGATGATACTTTACTTCTTAAAGAATTAAAAATATATATATAGCTAAACATGTAAATATTCTTACGGACATACATTATATTTAAAAAAAAAACTGGCTTTAGACTGTTAGAATGTTAATTTCTTCAAATATTTATCTAAAAGAGACGCGACATCCTAATTTATAGATTGAGCGGATGGCTCTTTATTGTACTACAAAAATGGAATGAATATAAAACTAAGGGCACCAACCTTTTTGCTATAGCAATCCATTGTGTGGTCAATGCATATGACAACCACGCTGTGGTCTGTGGTCATCACCTCCATGCCAACTATGTGGTCTTCAGTAGAAAACAAAATGCGACCAGGATTCATACCACGTTTTATTATACAGACACATTTTTCTCTGAAATTGATACAGCGTTAAACTTTAATTGTCTTTTCGCTGAGAGTTGATAAGAAAATAATCAGGGGTTCTCAACTTGCCCGACTGCGCATTCCAAACAGTGCTCTCTAAAAACTGCTCATAAATTTGGAGACTCTTACATCTGTCGCACGCTGAAGATGTGGAATGCTTTCCCAGCCAGTATGTTTCCCCACTCTTATAATCTGGAGTCCTTCAAGCGAAGTGTGAAAAAGCATCTTGTTAGGCCGGCATAGTGGTAGAAACTGATGTCGGTCGTGGTGACCGGCGTCAGTTGCTCCCATTCTTGGACCTCGTGTACTGCTTACCATCAGGTGGGCGCGATGTCACATGTCATGTTCAGTATAATAAAAAAAAAACAACTTCAGTAAAGAAGCCGACAGACGCATTCAGCTAGGGCAGCATTCGGGAAGTTGCGACACATCTTCCTTTCCTATCGAACATACCACAATGTTTGAAGACAAAAGTTTTCAACCAGTGTGTTCTTCCACAGTAATATCGTATGAAGCAGAGACGTGGACACTGACGGTGGGTCTGATACATAAGTTCAAGGTCGCTCAGCGAGCTATGGAGTGAGCTATGCTCGGGATTTCTCTGAAGGATAAAGTCATAAACGTTAACATCCGTGAACGAACCAAAGTTACCGACATAGCTTTCAAAATTAGCAAGTTAAAGTGGCAATGGGCTGGACACGTCTGTGGCAGAAGCGATGAACGGTGGAGAGAAACGGGTCCTGCAGTGGAGACCACGTATTGGAAGACGCAGAGTGGGACGACCCCCCACCAGATGGACGGATGACCTGAGGAAGGTCGCTGGTGGGGGATGGATGAGGGTGGCAAAAGATCGTGTGTAATGGCGAGGGAGGTCTATATCCAGCAGTGGAGAGACACAGGCTGATGCTTAGTGATTTAATGTGGCCATTAACGAGCCTTACAACAGACCAAATCGCGTGGTCACTTTCCAAAATTTGTTCATGAATTTCGAAAACGTATATTGTTTTTTAAACGACGTCACAGCCTTGGATTACGTCTACGTCGATTCAGTTTATTTTGCGTTGGTCAGCCGCCAGTGATGTCGTCGAATTCATAATCTTGTCGAAAATGGCATCGCTAATGCAATAATCGATCAACAGTCTGCTAAATAATTGGACGCACATTTATTCGAATAGTTTGATTAAAATGGCGTCCGTTTAGATGTATAGTAAGTCATAAAAATGTCGGAATCGTATAGAATTTATCTTTCAAATTAGCGATTTTCGCAAGTTATTTGTTATCGAAAAAATATCGATACAGTTTTATCGTGTGACAGCAGCCAGCTGAAATTTTGGCATTTAATTCTAGTGTTGCAAAGGAATAAATATTATTGTCCATTGAAATAATACATACCGTATATTAGGGCATAAAATGAGTTAATATCAATAATCAGGCGATTTGATAGCTGTCTGAGTTTTAATAACTTAAGTTCTTACGAGTAGGTATATTAAATATTACCATCCTTTGGAACTAATGGTATTGACCAAATCACCTTTTTGATTTTTTAAGTGGCAACATTTTTTTATGACTTATGTATATCGCTAAAATAGCGATCTCTAGAGACTGTCGGCCCAGGCCGGTCGGTGTTTTATTTTACATTTAATATAAAAGCCGGAAACATAAACACCCTTCAAGGTTTCAAGGTAAATCGCAATATACCTGGAGTTTGACATTTCTATTCCTCGTAAGCTGAAAGGAATAATTTAGTGAAGGAGCCAAAGATTCGTTGACATTTATAATATTAATATAGATGTTAGAGGTCTATAAAGATGTCAACATTATTGTATATTTAAAATTTTGTGCGAATTTAATCACATCTCCAACTTGTCAATATTGTAATGCATCTGATCAGACATTACACCATATATTTTTTGAATGCCCTGAATTCGATATTCAAAGAACGACATTATACAGCACATTGGAAAATATCCCGCGCAACACCCAGGAATTACTATTAAACCTAGATAATTATAAATCTACATACACATATATAAAGAACACAATTGAAAGAATATGAAAAAAAAAAGCTATAACGATAACAAAAAAAAATAAAAAAAACGGCTATGACAAATATATATGAATAATCGGCTAAGACAATATTACCCACTTAGAGAGAAAAAACACACGTATTAAGACCTATCCTCGGATTATGACAAATAAAAAAAAGGACAAGATTTACTAAAGAAATGGCTTATGCCTTATCACCTAAAATAGAAAAAAAAAAAAAAAAAAACATTACGATTGACGAGGCTGTATGGACAAGTTCCTTTGCCTTCCCATATGGGTAAATTTAAACAAAAAAAAAAAAAATAAAAATAAATTTTGTGCGAGTGCTAACCTACAAAACGCCTGAAAATTATTTAAAGCAACCAAATAAGCAAAAAGTGACTGATAGACAAAAAGTCGTCAATCCATATTTTTTAAAAGGGCTTTTTATTTAATTTTAGACCATTTTAGTGGTGGCTCGGTTGTAAGAACGCGTTCCTTAAATTCTACAAAGATCGGTTCAAACCCACCCGGCATGTACCAATGAGAAATACACTTTTCTTAAGTACATTTAAAACACCACCGATCTCGTGCCTCGGAGAGCACGTTAAGGCGTCGGTCCCGGTTCCACTAATACCAACTTGTGGAATCGTTAATAAATTGTCATAAAAATTGACATCATATCTTTGCCAAGCCAGCGTGGCGAGTGTTAGTGTTGGCCAAATTCTCCAGATATATGTTCTGGAAGGCCTCATCTCCTGCAGTGGAGGTCTAGGACGCTGTGTTCTAGGGGCTGTATTGATGAAAAAAAAAATGACATACATACATATGTACATATATTCACGCCAGATCCCTTGCGGGGTACTCTGCCTATCCCGGAATTGAGCGCCACTTGTACAAATCATGACATACCTCTTTCGCTTATTCGACATTCATAAACCTCTCTTCATACATGCCCTTTTGTTTCGATGGCTTTTTATTGCACCATTTTATTACAAAGAAATCATATAATTTAAAGTGCAGGCGTAATTAGTGCACAAACAATTCAAAATATCGCACCTTGTAGCCACAACTATACGATAGTCGACGTGGTATTGGCCAGTAGCTATTATTAGATAAGGCGTTTTCTTCACTTCACTTATTTTCGCCTGAATTAGGACATAAGTTTTAATTTATAATTACGTTTGGGCTGCATTGCTAAACTGTTAAACATTAAGGCTGGGTTGCACCAAAATAGTATCACTAACTTTTTATCACGATAGATGGCGCATGATAGATGGTACCTAACTGAGTGAGCAGCTTTGAAGTGTACAAATCGAGATTTTTAAGCGAAATCAAAGTATGGTGATCTCAAAATTTCCATTCAATTAATAAAACCTTTTTTTCTTTTTAAAGACGGTGTGCGCTTTCTTAATTCGTCTTTTAAGGTAGGTAACGTTAATTTAAAATACATTATTTTGTTATAAAACTACAAAAACTTTTAAAAAATGATGCGATATAGGTGTAAAATAAGGTACCATTGCCGCTAGCGACATCTACAAAAAGCTTTGCCTGACACATCCCATTGTTACGATTAAAGTTTAAAATGGCGTCGATTGTACCAATTTTATTACGTCTCAGTTCTCTTTTTAACACAGCGTTCTAGACCTCCACTGCTGGAGATGGGCCTTCCAGAACCGGAGAATTTAGCCTACACTCGTCACGCTGGCCAGACGGCTTGGCGAGGATATGATGTCAAAATTTTATGACATTAACGATTCCACAAGTTGGCATTAATGGAACCGGTACCGCTTAACGTGCTCTCCGAGGCACGGGAACGGTGGTGTTGTAAATCTATGACTGCAGTACGTAAGAAAAGTGTATTTCTCATTGGTACATGTCGGGGGGGTTTGAACCGACCTTTGTAGGATTTAAGGTACGCGTTCTTACAACCGAGCCACCACCGCGCATACCATACCATTAAGTCGTTTTATTTTAATTTATTTAATTTTGTTCTATTGAAATAAGCCGAAACATCCATGAAAAATCTAGTGACAAGAAAGCTGGCAATTATTTCTGCCAAAGTAGTAGCCTCGCTATACAGACAGGAAATGTTGCCAGTCTTCTTAAGACGTCTCTAGAAGACACGTCAGCAGTGGCGTTAGGTTGGTTCGAACCCCTGCATGTGCCAATAAGAAATAGACTTTTCTTACGTTCCCCTGCCTCGGAGAGCACGGTAAGCCGTCGGTCCTAGTTCCACTAAAACCAACTTTAATTGTTTATAATTTGACATCAGACCGTCGCCAACCCGTCTGACCAGTTTAGGCCAAACATATGTATGTTCTGAAAGGCCCATCTCCAACTGTGTTCTAGAGAGTTATAATAATAATAATAAGGTTAAAAATGGCGTCAAATGAATATGTTTTGTTGAACTTCATACACTACAATTACAGGGACTTTGTTTTTGTGCAACCCAGCCTAAGTTATATGCATAAAATTCCCAATCATTAGATATTTCGGTTAAAGTATAATAATAATAATAATAAAATAAATAAAAAATATGAATCCGCTAAATAAGCGTGGTTTCTGACCACCCCGAAAGGGAATCGGTCGTGATAATACTTTACTTTTTATTTTAATGTCTTTCATACCTAGTATTTTATTAGGGTATGTGGTTTCTGACCACCCCAAAAGGTATATGGTTGTGATGATACTTTATTATTATGGCATGAAGGTTGATGATGGATGCTTACCTGATGTATCTGTGTGAAGGTATGAGGATCCAGAAGCACTACATCTCCATCCTCAGTGGCCACAACTAAACAACTCATGGCATGTCTATCCACGGAACTCATCTTCAAAGTGGTTATCGCCGTGATTTCAGGATTCTTTCTGTAAAATTAAACAGAATTACCTCGCAAAATAATGTCAAATTATAACAATTCCACAAGTTGGTATTAGTGGAACCAGCACCGACAGATTAACGTGCTCTCTGAGCCAGGGAAACATGTATTTCTAATTGGTACAACAACTTCTTGGCTTATTTTAATTAGAAATAGAATGAAGTTAAATTAAAATAAAACAAAAAGAAGACAAATTTCTAAGCATTCCATGGATTGCGGGTGCCGGGTCCATCGTGTGTGGGTGAGATGAGAAGAATGATGTCTCGGGCTTGCGACCGACAATAGGCTGGTTTAAGAAAAGGAGGACTCCTTTTTATTTTTTTATTGCGCGATAATACGCTCACCATCCACCATTCTACTTCTCTCCCTACCCAACCAAATACTGTATGATTCCGTTAATGCCATCTTGGAAGCTCGTTCCATAAATGTATTTACGGCAGACCTGCTTAGGCCCAATTCTTTCAGTAAGTGATGCAAAAATTTTGCTGGAACTCCTCTTGCACCAACTTCCACTGCGTAAAGCTGAGTCTTGAACCCGTTCCTGATATTTTTTTCTGTGAGATCATAATATTTATTCGACTTCATGTTGTGGTCTTTTGGAATATTTGATTCCCACGGAACGGTAAGTTCAATAAGGATAACTTTTTTCAAGTTCCGAGAAAACACTAAGATGTCTGGCCTATAGGCTGATACAGCTAGTAGTAGACATAAGTCAAAAGTAACATAACACAAGGCTCAAAGTTGAATACCTAGTAGGTACTTCTGTGGTATGTTCCAAAAGTTCCAGCTGTTGTTCGCTGGACATCTGAAGAAACTGCTGGGACTGCCGACTAAGGATTGCTTGAGGAAAGACTCGGAGACTTTCTGTAAGCCGAGACACTGCCTCTTCAGTGTGTTGTTCTGGATCTATCAGCTATAAATTACTTTTTTTATATTAATATTGATTTCTTAAAATACATTTTAGCATTTAGTTATACTGGGTGGAAGGAGATGAGGAATGGTGGAATATCTTAGCATTCCATGGATTCACCTTGCGGGTACTGGATCCATCATGTGTGGGAAAGAGAGAGGAGAAAATTGTGTATTGGCCTTGCAACCGACTATAGCCTGGTTTACAAAGGCCTATTTTTTTTATTGCACAACAAAACGCTAACCATCCACAATTTTGCTTTTCTCCCTATATAACCAAATACTGTATTGTGATTCTGTTAATGCCGTCTTGGAAGCTTGTTACATAAATCTATTGACTGCAGACCAGACTAGGCCCAATTCTTTCAGCAACTGAAGATATCAAACACCCAAAGTTAAAATTCTTAATTTGTATAATGTCATAAAGAACTGAAGATTTTATAATTGCATCATCCTGGAATTGAACTCAAAAAAATATTTTTAAAAAAGGTAAGTATCGAGAAATATCACAAATAAATTAAACATTAATTAAATGTATTTATTTACAGTAATAAATATTTTCGTGTCCCGACCAGGAATCAAACCCGGTACCTCCGAGTCTAAATCCACAGACTTAACCGCTAGACTCTGTGTTCTAGGGACATTACTTCCCAAATTACAAATTATATATTTATCAATAAAAAAGGTTAAGAAATTACCAAACATAATAAATATTATTGTATTATTATACCTGCTTCCAAATCTCCATTTCAGTAGAATTCCACTCAATTGATGGCAAATAGTATTTATAAAACAGCTTCAGGTTCCTGTAGACATACACAACAGAGCCAAATGCCACGGCTATGACAGGGGCACTTCGGGGCATCGGTTCAGTCATATAGAACCCAACCACACCAAGGGGAATATCAGGTAAGTCAATTTCAGAAGTCTGCATAGCACCTTTAAATATCTAAAAAAGTTAAATCTCATAACTATCTAATTTAGAGAGAAGACTATAGATTCACCGTACAGTTCTGATGTTAACATAGACTTATGATGTTGATGATACCGTTTAAAAGGATAGACAAAGTTAAATTACCTTAAGTTTAGGTCCATTCCCTTCGCTACGACCGAGGTCTCCAATAATTAGTTTGTTATCATTATCAGTGTACAGATCCGCTAAACATATACCTCCAGGTAATGTATTCAAATCAATTTCATCTGTTCCCACTTCCACATCCAACCAACGCGTAACAGTGCACATTTTGAACCACAGACCAAATCACAGATTATATAGGACAAATACTGATCAAATACTAAAACTCTTTTTGTTAACAATGTTTACATATTTAGGCGCCAAAACGGTAACCATGGCAACACATGACATTTTTTTTTTAATTTGAGCGTATGTTACAAAAATTGACAGCCAAAAAGGTTTAATAATGATATTCTAAGCCACAAACTATTATAAAAATAAAAATGTATTCGATGCTCGAAAGTTCACAAGTCATAATTTTAATAAACGTGAACTATACTTAATATACCTCTTATTAATAGAATTAATGATCTGTTTATGAAGCCTGGGTTGCACCAAAACGAAGTCTCCTTTTAATGGAAGGATTAAAGTAATACCATTTTTAGTGTACCAGCTTTTAGTGTAGTGTATAGCTGACCTTCAAAATAAAATTGATACATTCGACGCTATTTTTAACTTTAATCGTTGCGATTACAAAGACCTCATTTTGGTGCAACTCATGCTAAATATTTCTTATTAAATTGTGGGCACATAGCCAAAGGAATCGATTTAGCAGATAATTTAAATACGACAGGACAGGAGTTTAAATCGGCAATAGGTCGAGATAAATCCTACAAGACGAGATATGTTAGAATTTGTATAGCAGCGAGAGTGGCTTGTTGAGAGGTTATGTCGGCACAAATTACTAAGATTAGCAAGATTTCGTGCGTGATGGAGGAATATCATTGGAAGCGTTAAGTCGAAGTGATTGGATTGTTCAAAATTTACTGTTTTTAAAATAAATGATTTAATAGCATATATTCTAATAAACTTCTAAATCATTTCTTTAAGTTTAAAACTACTTTATTTTTAAATGTTGATATATGAGATTTTGACTATCGGCTCCCAACTGACACTAATTTTTGACATTTACTCGATTCGCAAACCGGTTCGGTTGTGTGTGTTTATTATTTTGGTTTTAGAAACAATAATCAACAGTTAATTTTGATTTTCGAATATTAACTTTTTGATTTGGATTTGATGGACCATATTCGGTGTACGTACAGTGATTTTTGATGTGAGTGATCCACAAACACAGAAAAATAAATTTATTAAGTTGTAATGGTTTATTTCAAGCTAAAAAATGATTTCATGTAAGTATTTAACTTCTGCATGGTTATATTAAACCTATATTCCTTGACAACACAAAGTCCTTTCCTATTATACTGTATTTGGTGCCTATGAATAAATCTATATTGAATTGTTATATTTTTATATTATACGTATTAAATATAAAATATCCAAGTGAAATGTCATAAAGATCTTTAATAATTAAGTAATATTTTAGGGTACTCACATAATACTTAAGAGACTGTTATTTTTAGGCCAATGTTCTAAGAAACATGCAGTCCCTATCCAAGATCCAGACCCCTGTCTTTTGCCTAACTTATTGAAGGATGAACATTTACAACATGAAGGAATAGTAGTTATTAACTTTTCCTCTGTGGATGCGCTACGAAAACGCCGACCCATTATTTGAATGCTTCACGTCGTCGGTACTAATGTCTATTTTCAAAATTAATGTTAATGGCATTAAGTTTGATATACTAACCATGCACAATCTACTAGACTTTCATTTACTCAAGATCTGGACATGGGTATATTTTTTTGTACACATTTATATCAAGTTTGTGTTTAGTTTAACACAATGTACATAATAAAAACATTTTAGAGATATATTAATTATAGATTTGTTTTAGTAAATAAAATGGTGGAAAATCATTGTAAATGTTTTTGCAATTTATCTCTACCTAAAGTTAGGATTATGAAAGTTAAAATGTGTTGATATTAATTATCTTTAATTTTGTAGTAAATTGATGGACTAGGTACATTTCTCAAAAGTACACTCAGATTAAAAATATATTTGATAATGTCGGATTGTGCGAGTGAGAGGGATACATAGTGTTAAACCCAAATAACAACTACTTATAAATGAATGTTAATAAAATTATTGTACTTTATATTGACGTTTATTATTTTCTTGAAATTCTATAACGCCAATCCTATGACTCAGATCCAATTAAAGTAGGCAAGCGAGCCATAGAGGAAGCCATATTGGTTTTGTCTTCATTTTATTGTAAACCAGTTACACTGATGAAAGCAATGAACCAAACCTAAGATGACTCATTTTGTATAAATTTTGCTATGCAGGTATAACTTGTCTGGTTAACTTAATACAACCAAGCCCAACATTCGTATATATATTTTTTTTGTTAATTTTCTGAATATGTTTTGCTTATTTTCAGTCATAACTTTTGTTACAAAAGTTATATACTAAACCCACTTGGACCATAGCAAAATTAAAGTATCATCACAACTGATTCCTTGCAGGGTGGTTAAAAACCAGATTACTTTAAAGCCAACCAATTGATACTTATAGTATGTAATATTGGCCATGGAAAATTAGTTTTTTTTTTTTAAATGTAATTACCATATTTTTAATGGAATAAAAATAAAATAATTTCTCCAATCCTTATGAAGGATAAAACATATAAATTTATTACTTATTTAAATTATCCTGAAAATTCCTACTTGATAACTTTTGACAGCTATTAAAATACTTGTAACATTGGAAACGAAAAACATAAATACGAGTACCTATATTATTATTTTATTTTTATTTTAAGCAATAAAATCTAAAATGTCGTGAAACTTCGATGACTTTGCGGTTGTATATCACGATCACATTTCGTGGTGATGTCGTAACTTGGCCGATTTGAAATGGTTCATCCACAACTCTGTTGCTAATTGGTCAAAGCCTTTGATTCGTAATTAAATTTATTAAACGCTACTCTATTTAATTTGAAAAAATAGGAGTTACTGACATCAGTCACTGACGATACGAGTATGGTACATACTACCACTACAAAGTTGTTGACAATATGAAATCATCGACATCATCAATACAGGACACGTGACTGTTTAGTGGCAGTAGTCTTGACATCGACGATCGGCGATCGGTAACTTAGCGATTTAATGTGGCCATTGACGAGCTTTCCAACAGACCAAGTCGCGTAGCCACATTTCAAAGTTTGCTCATGATTTTTAAAATAGTACATTGTTTTTTACTCAGCCAAGCGTCTGGCGAAGGAGTTGTCCAAACAGCTAACGGAAAAGTCTGGAGACAGGAAAGCTGGCTATTCTGCCAACGTATTAGCTTAGCTATACAGAGGGGAAATGTTGCCAGTTTTCTTGGGACTATCACTTAAGGGTCGTCTCTAGAGGACATTTTTTACTTATAGCTTATTAGGTTTAGCTTATATTTATTTAAAATTTTACTTTTAAGGAGTTTTAATTTATATTGTAATTCTTTTATACTGTTTGTATATTACTTCAACGCGACAACCTTGGATTACATCTACGTCCATTTGTACGTCTACAATCCCAAATATACCTTTAAAATCAGACCTATTACAGTATTATTACTAATATTTGTACGCCCTATGGGCAGAGCACTGGTGCACCTTTATAACCTAAATCTGTTGTTTATAATATTAACCTGTGTCTAAACAAATAAATGATTTTGAATTTGAATTTGAATTTATTTTTTTATAAGTCAAGTCAAGTTCGACAAGTTCATTTAAATTAAATGTAGATGGCGTAAAACATGTAAATTAAACATTTCGTATGAAAATAACTACCAGTTGACAATTTATTAAGGATTCCACAAGTTGGTATTAGTGAAACCGGGACCGACGGCTTAACGTGCTCTTCGAGGCACGGGAACGGTGGTGTTGCAAATCTATGACAAATGTACGTAAGAAAAGTGTATTTCTCATTGGTATATGCCGGGTCGGTTTGAACCGACCTTTGTCTGGCCAGCGTGGCGAGGGTAGGCCAAATTCTCCAGATATATGTTCTGGAAGGCCCATCTCCAGAAATGGAGGTCTAGGACGCTGTGTTCTAGGGGCTGTAATGATGAATGATGACCAACCAATCTCAGGTCTTAGAGGTTATATTGGTTTTTTTTGGACATATTTTTGTGTGAGGTATTTTTACTTGCAAAATATGTAGGTATGCAAATGATGCATTACGTAACTAAAAGAAAAGTTTTGCTTATTTTTAACATTACGTGTATGATTGACAGCGAAAGGTGCTATACTACAATATCATTTAACTTCAGCTCTCAGTGTTTATTTTTCTGTTTAAATTAATTAGCGGATCGTGGGCGATGAACCGAACCCAGTCTTAAGACAGTTGCATGTTTATCTAAGCATTATAAAAAATATTAGTACTTATAATATGAAAAGCTTGTATGACTTTTGTAAACAGTATATTTTGATCCCGCTCGATCGAAGTTGTTTGCGTGGGTAAAATGTGCAAAATGAACTACTGTCAAAGCCGTTCGTTTAGTTCGTGAACTGCCGCTAAACTAATCTCAACGCCCCAATTGTTAGCGATCTTTCAAAATATTCGCGGGTTTTATCTTATTTTTTTCAATGCTTAAATTTTTAATTTTATATTTTTTTATACACTACTAGCTGACCCGGCGTTTGTACCAAAATTTTCGCAAAATGGCGCGGACATGTCAAGAAGAAAATTCTCATATACTATTTCGGCTTTTCATTTTCATGATGGTTTAATTCAAATTCAAAAAGTTTATTAATCAAAAATACTTATTACTAGAGTTTCACAATAAAATAATTATTCGCTAATAATAATTCGCTATATGCAGTGAAAATAAATACGATTTTAGTATATTTTTTTACTATATTTCGCTTTGAAACGTTTTCATTTACTGCAAAATTCATAAAAAAACGTTTTTGCTTTGCTTGGTTTTCAATTCCAACACGCAATAATATGGGCGGGCGGCGTGCAGGCTCCCAACTACTTCAAAGGATTGGGATGGGATCGTTCGTACGTGTTCGTACGACCGATTTTCAGCCAAAAACGCATACAAGAGAGCAAACCAAAAATGTTGCCTGTAGATTTAATAATATAGGCACGTAATTGGCTGAAATAACCAAAGTGACTAATTAATTTTAATCACCTTTCTGCAACTGACCGTTAATGTAGTCTACAGTTTTTTAAATTAAAATTACTATATAGCGGGCTTAGTTCATTCCAGAACCAAAATATTATTCTGCACTTTTAGATAGATAGATAGATAAATTCTTTATTGCACAATAAACAAAATCACTTTCAAATATACATAGGCGAACTTAATGTCTAGTGACATTTTCTACCAGCTAACCTTTGGGATAGTGAGCAATGATTGTGGGTGCATTAAATCACTAATTTAAAATCTGGATTAATAATAAAAAAACAAAAATCCTTAACTATTACTAGCAACTAAAGCTAAAATACTTATACACTAATATATAAATGTATATGAGCCATGAGAAGTACCTCACGACAAAAAGAATCGTTAGCTGTTCCTAAACACAGATTGAGTTTTCCAAAAGTTTCATCTGTAACTGTGTGAAACTGTATAATAATCTGGAAAAAGAAATGAAATGCCTAGAACATAATGACTTTAAGAAAAAAATTAAAACTGTATTAATAAAAAAAGCTTATTACACTGTAGATGAAGCGCTAAGGGATGATGACATAAGATAGTGTATATATCAGTGACATATAGTAATAAAATTATGACATAAAGATTGGACATATTCGCATAATTTATTATATTATAACTATTTTTAATTTAATTAAATTGACAAATTTATTATTGGGTACTCCTAATAATTAGTATTATTTAGTTAAGTACATTGACATATTTTTAATAAATTATTTATTAGGTACTTTAAAATTATTGACAAGGCATCTTTACAGCTGCTACAATAATTAGTATTATTTAGTTAAGTTAATTGATATATTTTTAATCATTTATTTATTAGGTACTTATAAGTTTTTACAACCTCTTTACAGCCACAATAAATCTATTTATTTAAGTGTTTTTTGTAAATGTTTAAACCTCCAGTTCTGTTATTTGTCATGTACCTATCTATAGTGATAAATGTATAAAAAAAAATATATTGAAAATTACGAGTATGACTTAACCGAATTCCGGTAGGAATGTATGGTGTTAAAACTAAACTAAAGTATAATAACACACGTACATATAAATGATAGGAAACTATGAGTAGGAAATATAAAGGAAAATGCCAGTATTTCTAAGATTCTACACACTTAAGTATTTTTTTAGTGTCTAATTAACATAAAATATAGAAATTATCTAATAAGCTGTAAATAATTCATAAACATTTTGCTAACAATCACTGACCTTGTCCTACTTGTCTCTGGTATCTATCTCATTGTTTACTGTAACACTTCCCTCTAGGTCTTGTCTATTGTCTATGGGATCTACTTACCATGTAGATAAACTGCCCTCGCATATGCATACAGATATTACGAATATAAATTTGAAAAAAGCTTTGTGTGTCTGTCTGTATGTAAGTTTGTCTCACCTTCACGCCTATATTACTGAACCTATTTTGAAGAAATTTGACAGATATGTTTCTTGTAACCCTGAGACGGACATAGGCTATATGACGTCATCATTTAACCACGATATGTCACCCCAAGGAAATTTGTCTGTCTATTTGATTCACCTTCAAGCTTATAGTATAATCAGTATATACTCGTATCTTGTATATACTAACCTAGTTAACGTCTTGTTGAGAGATCGTTGAAGACACGTGGGGCCTTATTCCCAAACGGATAAAATCTTGCACGTTGGAACGTAAATCATAATCCCTCTATAATCGTGTGCTGCCTACTTTATAACAAACCAGATTGCAGCTAAGATTATACGTTTTCCGCGAGAGATTATCTCCTGTCAACCTCATCTTACTGTTATGGGAATTAGGTTCAGATTGAACGTTTATTCGGCTGCTTATCCACCAAAGATACATAAATTATTTTTGCACAAAAATATAAAATATTATACTAGCCCGACATGTGACATTGCTTCCACCTGATAGTAGGTAGCGCGCGAGGTCCATGAATATTAGCAACTGGAATCAGACACTTATGACTAACATCAGTCCCTTACACTATTCCGGCTTGACAGGGCATGACGGCAATTTAAGCCTGATCCCGAAACGTGTGAATACACGTTACTGGGTTTATCGGCATGAACGGTGGACACTTCGCCGCTCCTGCAGACGGGCAAATTACCACCATTAGTCCGCCTAACACCTATTAAAATATGTATATTTGCCGGGTTAGAGCGAAAACCAACTATTTTTTTTGTAATTTCACTTTTTCCACCAGTCGTTTAAAAAACTTCTGTTTTTTCCAGTGATAAATATCGACTAAGCACTGACGCTTAGTTTCGAAGACCTAAAGCAATTAAACGAACGGTTTTAGCCGAAAACAAAAAATAAAAGTAATTAAATGTGCATATTTTTGTGCAAAAATGGCTAACTTAGTTGGTTTTTATAATAATAATAATAAAACGTTTATTTCAAACAAAAGTTTATAAAGTAATATAGAGCTCATTAGTAGTTAGTAACAATGTATTACTAAAACTATGTTACTATTGTTAGTACCTTATAACTATTTACTTGGATTATTACAACTGATGACTGTCTCCATCATTTTTGATATGAGATAATTATTTAAATATGTATATAGGGAACCTTAATGTGTAGGCATTATCTAGTAATTAACCTTTGGGAAAGCGAGTAAATGTAATGTAAAACGTCATTAAATTTTAACGCTTTATTTTCGGGGTGATGTACAAATGTATTTATTTAAAACTTTATTGCACTATGTACAAGGGGGGGGGGGGGGGGGGGTTTATGCCGCTAGGCATTCTCTAGCAGCCAACCTTTGGGACAATGCAAAGAATTTTGATTATGAGGTAGGTGCAAAGGGCTTAAATATGAAACTTATTTAAAATATTAAATAAACTTAATCTAAGATAAAACAATACATATTAATATACACACCAATACATACAAATATGTACGCAATAATACATATACTACACACTATATCATATAATATTAATTATATACACAATCATATAATATTAATCCTAAACAAAGTAATTCTGGCCGCTCGTTGTTGTGTATCGCAAATACATTCGTGTATTTCTTTTCCTGCACCACCCCCAGCAGGGCTGATGGCGCCTTCCACTGAAGCTTTTCGTACTCCTTTGAAGATGGTCACAGTACCTGATGTCTACCTCGATGATCACAAGAAGATGAAGATACGGTAGCTTTAGATTCATTAATATTAGTTAATCTTATTTTAATATACTTGTAGTTAATCTTAATATGTTATTTATAAGGTAATAACGAGTATCTATGGGCTATTAGTTGCCTGATAATAACCGATTTATTATTATTATATCGGTTTCCAAGCGCTAAAAATTTAGAAATTAATAATATGTCTGTGATTGCTAAGGTAAAAAGTTGTTTTAATTAGGTACTATAAGGTATTTGAGTATAAAAAAAAATAGTACAAATACAGATATGTGAGATGTCTGTTTTGAAAAGTCACACTGGCTGTTTATATAGCTATTTCATGCTTAATGCTATAAATACACGCATATATTTGAAAGATGTATGTGTGTTTGACAATGTTGCCTTCGAACTACCAAACCTATGTTTATAAACACGTGGGTTTGACCTACTAGACTAGATTGACACACAATGTCTTTGACCTTGTCACACTTCGACACACGAGTTGTACTAGTACCCAACTGCAATAAGTAGATGGTTTTCTACCCTTTTAAAAATATTTTTACTAAAGGCAGGCAATAAGTATTTGCCTAATTTTAACCTTTCCCATACAAAGATCCATGAATATATATATATATCTCGTATAGATTACCATGAACCCAATACTTACAATGATACTTACAATAATAAAAAATGTATAAAGCCATTCACGCCCTATCGACATGCTTGTTGACTCGAATATATGAACCGACACATAAGTCGCCATAATTGGGTCTCTGGGCTCTTTGAATATATGTACGTTATAGATTTTTATTAGCTTAATTTTTATTATTATTTAAATCATTGTACTGTTTTTTATACTTATAAAATAGGGTGTAAAATGTAAAATTAATTTGTTTTATATAGTAATAAATAATTTTAACTATCAATTTTTTTGTTACCTTCTGCACCCCCTTATTACTCGTACTCACAAAGGTTAGTTGGTAAAAAATACATTTACGGCATTAAGCTCGCCTATGTACCTGCACTTGCTTTGGTTTTGTACAATAAATAATTTATTATTATTATCTTTAAGTTTTACTTAAGTCAAATAAGGTTTCGCGAACAAATGTATTTACATACATATCTTCACGCCAAATCCCTTGCGGGGTAGGCAGAGACAACTGAGCGCCACTTGTCACGACACGGTCTTTCGCTTCTTCGACATTCATCAACCTCTTCATATATGCCCTTTTGTTTCGATGACTTTTTAATGCACCTTCTGCTATTGTTTTTTTTATTTGATCGTAATATGTGAGTCTTGGTCTGCCAGGGCCTCTTTTACCCACAACTTTCGCATTATATATCCGATTCGTCAATTTTTGTTGCTCATCCTTTCAACATGCCCAAACCATCGGAGCATGCCTTTTCTTATTATTGTCTCTATGCTTTCCTTTATACCTAACCCTTTTGCGTATTTTTAGCTTAATACTTACATGTACAAACCTACAAAAGTCGTAATTAAAAAGTAAGAAATATAACGTCCAGATGTTGAAATATTAAGTTTAATGTAGCAGTCAATAACCCGATGGTCTGCGCAATGCAATATCTTGAGAGCAGACATCCGGCCGCGGCGCACGCGCAGCATTCATTTGCCGCTCCATTGCACACACATTACAAAGCGACGATTATCGTAGGAAATACATTAGTTGCATGATAGTTTGTATTGATGTTGGTTTTTGATTAGTCAATGGAGTTTTATTCTGTTTGATCTGGCTTTGCTAGTAACTACGCTATGAAATTGACGTCCTATACGAGTATGGCGTCCCTGGATTCTAAGTTTTTGCACGTCTAACAAAATAATCATTTAAATGTAAAACATTTCTGACAGCTAACCTTTAAGAGAGTGAAAAGAGAACGTAGGTGGATGAATAGAAATATTTCTATGGGCAGACCAAGACTCAACACGACCAAATAAATAAAACACTCGCAAAAGGTGCAGTAACAAAAGGGCAAAGTATCATCACTACCTTTTCCCTTTTGGGGTAGTCAGAAACTACGCTTATCAAGAAACTGATTTACATTTAGCCGATTTTACTATAGGCCAATCATGACAAGTGGCAAGCTCGTCGATATCTCTAGCGTACCAAACTCGGGAAATATCACAAATAAATTAAATATTAATTTTAATAAATATGATTGTGTCCCGACCAGGAATAGAACCTGGTACCTCTGAGTCTAAATCCACGGACGTAAACGCTAGATTACGGAGGCAGTTAACAAAGGGGTATTTATGAAAAGGTTAATAAATATAGACGAAGCGAAAGAGGTTGACAGCTACAAATGTCGCTCTATTATCTCTGCCTACCCCGCAAGAAACCTGGCGTGAAGATATGTATGTATGTAAAGCATTAAATTAACTTAGTTATTTAGAAACTATACTAGCCAAATAAAGCTCTGGCCAACTTTACTAAACCTATGAAAAAATATGTAATAGGTATGCCCACACATTTATATTTTATTAAAAGCACAATTATTGTAGAATACCTTTGAAAGTAATAACAATATGTCACGTGGTATCATTGTGCGAATATGGTCGTAGAATGTTGTTGTGAACGTGACCACAGAAATACGTGGAGAGGTCGAGCACCCGGCTGTTTGTTGACTTACGACGAGGCCTGGGAACTAATAAATATTAAACTTAATTTTTAACATGCACACGAATCCTAAGATTGTTCAATCAACATTATAAATATTACAGCCACTAGTTAAAAGTGTATTTCCTATTGGTACATGCCGGAATTCGAACTGCGACCTTTTTTGGATTTTAAGTAAAGCGTTACATTTACGTTACAACCGAGCCACCGCAGCTATTTATTTCCAGATTTTTTAGTATAATGTTTATTCGAAGGAAGTAAGGTACAATGATTTTAAAAATTAAACTAAATTGTTAATTAAACTAACAACTAAAATTTTAAAACATTAATTAAAAATTAAAAATATATAAAATTTTCTAGTTGAACCTGAAATTTCCTAGTTGAACTGCTAGTCAGTAAGTATCACAGATACTAGTATGTGAGACAGACAGAATATTTAACATCAAATAAAATCTGTGGTTTCTTGCACGATTTAGCTTATACAATAGACAGAGTTGATTTCATATTCTGTTTTGACAGTCACAGCTAATATATTTTACGTGATTATCATAACATTTGCCTTTACTCACTATGTTTACCGTTTACTTTTACCAAAATTTACCGCAGAAACTAATTTTCAAAACCTCCAATCGTAATCATAAGTTATGTTATTTGTTTTACATAACAAACTATTTCTTAAACCACAAACACATAACTTAATGATTGTCTACTTTTTTACATTACCATGCATATAACAGATATTTGTACTTTTATTAAAAATACAAAAGCGTAAAAGGTGGTTGAAAGTTGCAAGTCGTCGGCATACAAATGGTAGGAACAGAAGTTAATTGAACGAGTGAGATAGTTTATAAAAACTGAGATAGATGTTACTATTTAAACGAAAGTTTTAATATTGTGTATTGTTGGATGTTGTTAAACAATCAGGTATGCGCGAAGTCTGATATCGTGTCTGTGTGAACAACATTAGTGTCACAGCTCTCGTCTACCGTTGCACAAACTCTGTTTAGCTTTCGACTCGTAAGGACATTCCTGTGACTTTCATTGTAATGCGAGTCGCGTGTCTTCAACGTTGATCGACTGCCAATCACGCGTTCTTACGGTTTAGACGCATGTTCTATTGAATTGGTCACATGTCGTGCTAGTATAAAAAAAAAAAAAAAAAACACTAAAATGTATTTATATATCTTATGACTAAATTTAACAATCGTACTGTGTATCTCCACTGCTGGATATAGGCCTCACAATCATCGCCGTTTCAAGATCTTCAGCCACCCTCGTCCAGTTTCCACCTTTTTCAGGTCATCCCACTCCCCGTCTGCCACTTTAGAAGCCGTCTACTTGATTGGTCATCGGTTCTGCGACAGCTGTGTCCGGCCCATTTTAGCTTAATATTTTGAAGGCTTTATTAGTAACTTTGTTTCTTTGACGGAAGTCAACGTTTCTGACTTAGTCCTGAGAAATATCGAGCATAGCGATCGTTAAGCAACCATAAACTTGTGGGCCAGACTCACTGTCTGTTTGTTATTTTGTTTACCTATTATAAACTTTCTATTGATTTCACCTTCCGTTTACCAACAAAAGATTATAGCGGCGTATGGCTCCAGAGATGTGCAAGAGATATACTTAGTCGGTGAGCGAGGAAAACACTAACAGGTATTACATAAGTAATTATTCTACACATTTTTATAAGCAGGTCTATTTTGAATAACAACCCCCTCGATTATCCACATGCAGATTACATTCTGTATCACGTTAAATATGTAGAGTGATCTTCCTTTTTTCTATAACTTGTTCTGTCGTACTTTCATCAAGGACGTCATAGCTAAGCATTGTGGAAGGACTGAGTCGTAAATGTCTGATGTCAATTGCTTTCATTGTCTGGACCCCACATCAAGCATACCATAGTTCGACAAAATATATAATGATTATTACATAACTAATTGAGTAACTTAAAACATCTTTACATATTTTTGTACTAAGAATACAATAATAATCTCGCTCATAAACAGCGTCAAAGCTTAATACTGAGTTGATTCCCTATTTCTCATCACACACTTTATTTTTAAATCTAATTATGTGACAAATAAAACATTTATTTTTTTCTATTTTTTTTTAATATCAACGCCAGATCGTGCAAGACACAGACGTTAGGGCGTATACACGTAGGAAGCACGTTACCAGCGCCGATCTACCATCCGAACCGGTTCACGCAGGTCACACGCAAGTCTCGGTAATTTGTGCCGAACCAGCACCGATAAGTGCCAAACATTACCGACAAGTCCCGATCTGCTCCGATCGGCACTGGCATTTACTTTATATAGTAACTATGTATGCATTTAGAAAAAGTAATAATAGTACGATAACAATAATTCACAGATAGATACAATAGAAAAAGTATCATCACGACCGTTTCCGTTTCGAGGTGGTCAGAAACCACGCTTATAAATAAGCGGATTCACATTTAGCCAACTTTACTATAGGCCAATCATGACAAGTGGCAAGCTCGTCGATGTCTCCAGCGTACCAAATTCGAGAAATATCACAAATAAATTAAATATTAATTAAATGTATTTATTTACATTAATACATATTTTTGTGTCTCGACCAGGTATCGAACGCGGTACCTCCGAGTCTAAATCCACGGACCACGGAGGCAGTTAGAACAATAGAAATCATGCAAGAAAAACTCTTAAAAACATTTAACACAGGAGCAACAGTAAAAAAACAATAGATACGATATTATAATGAGATGATATTAGACTCACATATCACGATCAAATAAATAAAATACTGACTGAAGGTGCACTAAAAAGTCTTCGTAACCAAAGGGTATGTATGCAGAGGTTAATGAATGTCGACGAAGCGAAAGAAAGAGATATGTGGTGATCGTGTCAAATGGCGTTCAATTGTCTCTGCCTACCCCGGAAGAGACCTGGCATGAAGATATGTATGTATGTATATTATCATTTATAGACATAAATACAACTGCAATACAAAAAAATGTATATAACAAATAAAAACAATAGCACTTGCCCAAATCTATTGATTTTGGTCAGTCTACAAACTCGATGTCGTAATCGCTCGTCTAACGCCAGTATCGATATCGATGCTGAGTTCGTAAGACATTACCGCTCTACTGAGAAATGCATTGGTCAATAGTTGGTGTTGCACCCGGAACGAGTATGAGTGTAGAATTCCTCGACAGTCCTTGTAGGTACTCGCGTTATAGTTTCGGTTAACCCACAATCCCACGTGCAACAACAAATAATCGTACGAGTAACTCGTCAGACAGCGGAGTCATCCAGGCCCGGATGTTCAATGGACCTCCCTAGGTAGTGGCCTCCCCTCCGGGGGCCGTGCGAAAGTAGGAGCGATATCCTGAAGATGCTTGTAGGATCCGTTGTCAGCCCGGTAAAACATACGTTTAGCTAGGCCGACAACAAATGCCTCGATAGTAGACATCTCCAGATCTCTCGCAATTACAGAATTTCGCACGAACCACGGCGCTCTGGATACCACCCTGAGCGATATGTTCTGCTGACTCTGGATCTTGTCCCTGTTGGTTTTGGCCAGAAGGTGATGCCAAGCTGGCGCAGCATAAGTAAGTCGAGAACGGATGAACATCTTGTAGATCCGCACCTTCAATCTGAGCGGCAAACTGGAGTTCATTACAGGACGTATCGTACCCGCTTACTTTATGTAGTGGCTATCTGAACGGACCAGTACCGATAAGCACTAGTAGATCGGTGCTGGTAACCTGATTTCTACGTGTAGACGCCCTAAGACTTACTTATATTCATTTACTATCAGATGCTATTAATTATGACCGAGCGAATGTTGGACCACTTTCCATTTTTTTTCTTACGAATTCTGCTTTATAGTGACAGTTTGGACAGGTAAAAGCAGTATTGCAAGGATTGGATTAACATTAAGTGTAGGTATGCAAAATATTATGAAATTGTTTTTACAACCAGAAGTCAAAATGTAATAGTTAGGTTTTCGGCAGCAGTAACTTTAACTATGAGAATAACTTCGTTTCTGCAATGTTATTGTTACTAAAGTTATATCGATTCCCGACTTCCCGTATGTGGTCTCCACTCCAAAACCCATCTACTCCAACAGTAATCAATTCTGCGACAGACATGTCCAGCCCATTGCCAATTTAGCTTACTAATTTTGAAGGCTAACATAGCTTTGTTTCTCTGATGAATGCCCAAGTTTCTTTATCCGTCAAGGAATTGCCGAGAATAGCTCTCTCCATAACTCGCTGAGCGACCTTAAACTTGTGGACCAGACACACTGTCAGTGTTCACGTCTCTGCTCCCTACTACAGTTAGAACTAAAAATATCACTTAAAAATTACCTATCTGACCTCGATTATGACAGTACCGATGAGATGATGACATGACAAAAATATATATACTTGTATATACTCAACTAATAAATTATAAGGCTAAATTATAAAATCACCATTTTATATCTTACACCTGTTCCCTCTGCTCCCTTCCCCAGTCTCCTCACCCTCCTCTACACACACACCCCTACACATACAAACAACATATTTACATACTAAACTTTACTTGCTATGTATCTTTTTCAATTTTTTTTTGTATGCTCATTATTAGAACACACTGTCTCCTGGTATACAGCACAACTCATGCAGGAGACACAGTTCACCATAACGAACAAACATTATTTTGTGTTAACAAACATTTTGTTTTTGGATTTAGTTTACAGTGCGTTTAAATCTTTAATGGCGAAATGTGTGAATTTAAATAATAACTAATATTATTGTTATCATGTTTCCCCTAAATAAACATTTAATTTCAAAACATTTCTGGTAGCCTTTTCGTCAGGTATAAACGCCCGATTTGTCGTCAGGTTCGACATTTTTCGAAGCAGTATCTGCAGAATTTAGTTTCGTGTTGTGAATAAGTATGCACTTGACCTTGTAATTTGTATTACGTTGTATAGATACCAATTAATACAACAATCTTACTTCGGTGTAATTAAAACGCGATATCTTTAAAAAAAAACTGTATAAGACGATGTAACTGTGGTAGGTGAATGCACGCACCAATAACAATGTTACTATTGCAAAAGGCACGGGTATGTATTTCAAAATAAAGCTATCAAGCTGTCACAATGCTAATGAATGCACTATCATCACGAAATAGCAATTTTACATAAAGTTAATTTAAATTAAAATTTACGATCACAGGTTTGGTTGGGTTTGTTTTCTTGTTTTAACCATCTTAAATCTGTGTTTATTATTATTTTTAAGATAGAGCTGTTTTGACAACGCCTTGAAAATTTCATGTGTACTTGGTCCCCACGGCCGAGAGTTTTAACTCAACGGGCTCAAATACATCTTTCCGCTGTTTGAGGTTCTGTGCTTGTAATGCAGCAGCGCCTGGTTCCTTAGAGGTCAAGGACAAGTGGGTAGGCGCCAGGGTGGTCCATACAGGTGGCATAACACTAAAGGCAAACCTATCCTCTATGGAACCAGCGTCATTCCATCGGGCCGCTTGCCATCTTCGCGGGCCATGCCACTGGGTTCTAATAAGGCTGACGTCATTAAGGCTGGCGTGCCTTGGGATGCGACGATGCGTGCTCTTGCTGCAGGAAATAATTAAGCTTAATAATTTAGCTTAATTTTATATTTGTAAAATCAGTTTTATACCAATAATAAACAAATATATATACGATTTTTATAAATTTGATTTTGGCAGCTTGCATTAGTGCAAAACTTTTTTTTTATATAAGCAAACTTTTAGTCGCTGCTACATTCAACCAATGTCTTGTCAATAACTAAACCAAATGATGCAGCTCAAACTAATATCTTGTTAGGAAAATGCTTAATACTAAGTCATCTGCAACACTAACAAAAACCTTATCTAGTGCAAATCTAAACATTAGTTTAACCTAATTTGGCTAATGCTGATACAAGTATGACCACATCATAGTATTATCTCTGCTTAATCATCCATCACATCCAAGTCGCAATTTAAAAGAGATGTGATAAGTATAAACATAAGGTGCGACGTAACGGAATTAAGAATTATGTGGATTATGGAATACTTATGTTTTTTTTTATTCGATTCGTTCTCGATTCTATATTTATAATGGAGTTTGATCGTGCTACTGAAAGGCCAGTATCTTCAGCAGTGGAGGTCTAGGACTCTTGTAAAGTATAAAAGTAAAGTATCATCACGACCGTTTCCCTTTCGGGGTGGTCAGAAACCACCCTTATAAATAAGCGGATTCACATTTAGCCAACTTTACTATAGGCCAATCATGACAAGTGGCAAGCTCGTCGATGTCTCCAGCGTACCAAACTTGAGAAATATCACAAATAAATATCAATGAAATATATTTATTAAATATTATTATTATTAATAAATATATTTATTCTCTAGGACTAGGATTGTTTTAGGTAAAAAAAAAAGTAAAGCATCACGACCGTATCCCTTTCGGGGTGGTCGAAACCCATTTGCTTTTATATTTTTTTAAAGAAGCGGGTTCACATTTAGCCTTTAGACCCATTATGACAAGTGGCAAGTTTCTACTATATATGTGGTGGCAAGCTCGTCGATGTCTCTAGCTTACCAAACTCGAGATATCTAAATCCACGAACTTAATAGTTCTACGGAGACAGTCAGTGGAGGCAGTGTTTTAGGTGCTGTGATAATGATGAAATTTTGATGTTCTATAAAGTCTTGGTGGGTTTAAAGCATTGTCAAATGCCTCTTGTTTTGATCGCAGTAAATTAATTAAAATTTAATATTATTTCAACATCTTAGAATCTTGTTTCTTACCTAGATATCCATATATTGTGTATTAGCACGCTCAGTTGCATGCATATCTCGTAACAGGTTGTAACAGACATTTTGCAACAAAACAAATGCAGACGCTTCCCGTTAGTGACTGACTCATGCTCTACCAACCGATGAAGGAAAAAATTATGTAAAATCGTTGGGATTTTTTATGTTTCTTGTAGTAATACAGAAATTATTTAGGTATCATTTACCCTTATAAATGTTACCTAAATAGCTGGAAATAACAATATTATTAATGCTGAGATTTTACGGGAAAAAATGGGAAAATGTCCATAGGGATAGAGCTCCAACCCAGGCAGGATTAGCCATCCGGGCCTTAACAGACGCCACTGTAAGAAATAGTCAGATTTAAAAACATCGATTAAATTATTTATTTTTTATTTTCTTTATTCAGGAAACATGCTGCTCTTAGAACTTAATTATATCTATCTATTTAATTATGTAATTTAATTAATTATATATCTATCTAATCCAACAAAGTTTTCTTTTCCACACATAAAAATTACATAAATTTTAAAAATAAAACGAACTATTAAGTTAAATTATATAATACTGCTCCAAAAGTAAGAACAAATTTGTTTTTAATCGTAAACCACTCACATGAATTGGGCCTAAGCAGGTCTGCCGTCAATACATTTATGGAACGATCTTCTAAGACGGTATTAACGGAATCATACAGTATTTGGTTGGTACATGGAAAGGAGTAGAATGGTGGATGGTGAGCGTATTATCGCGCAATAAAATAAAAAAGGGAGGCCTTCTTTTCTTAAACCAGACTACTGTCGGTCGTAAGACATCATTCTTCTCATCTCTTACACACGATGGACCCGGCACCCGCACGGTGAATCCATGGAATGCTTAGAAATTTGTCTTTTTCAACTAATATATTATTTATTATTATTAATATTATTTTTCCATGAGCTATGATCTAAATATCAAGTCTCTAACTACATCGGGTAGTTAGGTTAAAATCAATTACAAAATTCCACCCGGACAGAAGTTAAAAAAAAAACATTTTAATAAAGTTAATCATATCGCACCCAAAATCCAAACTTCCCAAACCGCGATTTTTGAGAACCTTATCATTAGATTTATAATTCGGAAAATCTTGATCCTGCAAGAAAACTGTAATTGTAACTTCCTATAGATGTCGACAGTTTACCCTTAGCCGTTTATCTAAATAATACCAGTTTTTGAAAAAAGCGTTTTTTCGTTTTGAGTTAGAAGTGCGAGATATAGATATAGAGAACTTACTTGAAAAAGGGGTCTCTAAACTCGGCTCCTTCTCTTTTGAATACCATAATGTTACCGGTTGGTGTAGTGACATTAAGAACTATACTTACAAAGTTGTTTACTATGACGATGGAACCTTGCGAGCTCTTTTAACTCCACTTGTTTATACATAGTCAATGCCAAATACCTTTATATTACCAGGAAGTAGCGACTGGAAATATTTTAAATATTAAAAAAAAACTATATCTCAAAGTAAAAAACCCTACGCCAATCAATGTAATTTACAAATACATAGGCTGATGTCCTCTCTATTATTCCTAACAATAGAGTGTTATAAAATGTTCCTAAATATTAAACGTAAAACCATTACGGTCCTTACTTTTATTTCCGTTATTTATTTATTTAGAATGGGTACAACAAACAGCTATTAAATTAAAACAATACACAAAATTTAATTTAAAGGGTAACAAGATAAATTTAACATCCTAAAACTATTGTATGCAGAACAAATATATAAACTAAAACTAAACTACACAAAAATCTACACAAAAAATAATATTAATAAGAATAATAAATAAGCCAAAAAAATATTAGAAATGCAAGCTAACACTATAAAATATATTTATATACAACAATTTTAAATTTTGATTACTGTATAAATTAGGAGACTTTTATTAGATAATCAGGAACGGATTCAAGATTCACCTTTACGAAGTGGAAGTTGGTGCAAGAGGAACTCCAGCAAAGAGCCTCGGAGAGGCTGATCACGTTTCTACTATAACCAACTTGTGGAATCGGGCCTTTTTAGGATTTTATGGAATTTATTCGGCGGCTTGATCTTAAATCACCAACATTATTTTGCTAATATCTTTGTAGATACTGCCTATGTTGATATATTATATCCTAGAGCTATCTAGTTTCGCCAGGTCTTCCGGCGAGCTTGTCTCGACCGATACCTATCGCGACTTTCAGTGCAAGATCACTTTCTTTGGCTTTCGAATAGGCTGAGAATGCGCCATTATCATGATCCAATAGATACCGAGACTAGAACTTGCAATTCTAGTTTATATATATCTTTAACATTGTCAATTCTTATTATACTTGTTTTTCTTCGTCTAGGGAAAGATCCGTGTACATGTATTTATAATGAAACAATTTTTTTGAAATTGGCATTATAGGTAGTTGACTATTCTAAAAAAAAAGTGTTTTTTGTTTTATTATAATCTTAATTTTATCAAAGTAGGTACCTAAAATCACACTGATTTTCGTTTTACCTAACGAAATCACATGTATACTTTAATCAAATTTATACATTATTGGAACGTTACCTCAAAACATTATTCAACGTTAGTCACTTAATAGTAAATATTGTAATCTGCCACACAAGTTAAAATGTAAAAAAATAGCACAAAGTAAAGTTTAAAGTTAATAATTTGGTAAGTACCAACTTTTATAAAAGCAAATAGTTATGTTAATGTCGTAAATTAGTTGTTTATTTACTATAGTAATCCGGCAGCCATTTGCAACTGTAGCGTTTCCGAGCGGAAATGCAATCGCGATATTTGATAAACGTATAAATGGCATAAAATGAGTAGGTAGGTAACGCTCGTTAAATTAAAACCTAAACCTACGTGTGTAGATAGATTACATTACATTATTTCCAAACCAAATTTTACTTGGTCAAGTATTTGCAGTATTGAATGTTGTCACTCAGTTTTATAAAGGTAACGTATAAACACTCCAATATTTAAAAGGTTATCTATATCCTAGGTTTTTGCGCATTGAATCGTATTTTAAAGGCAATCTAATCATAATTGTCCGCTGCGGTTTTGTGTAGAATGGCTTTAAGCTCTGTCTGTATTTACCTTTCTTCATACCTATTGTTAGTGAGTAGGTCACTACGTACCTAACAGCTCATTACACTTTTTCTTTCTTTCACACTAAAACTAATATCTTTAAAACTAAACCTCATTTCTCATTCCACTTGATACATTCCCAGGGATATTACCTGAGCATTACGAAATTATTACATCACTTTAATATTCACATGCTTTCATTGTTTTTTATCAACAAATTCTTCTGCATTAACCCCGAATTAGATAACTTAATTTGTCACGAATTTGTTTGCCTTGAGAACTTTTTACACTTTCTATAAACATCATATTTTGTCCTACATTTCGTAATACAAAGCTTGTATCAGGTGGCTTCATTTATTATGGCAGTTAAAGTAACTCAACCTACACAGGAATTGCATAAATAAAACCATGAGTTTGATATTATTTATTTTCAGGAAACCATCATATACACTTTAATCGTTGTCGGTTCCATTACTGGCTACCAAAACCAAAAAAGTGGTCTACGGTTGAGATTTATTTGCACGTCATCTAACAATAAGGTTGATTTTCTTTTGAAATTATAACTAAACTAACCCAATTACGCAATATTTTAATTTCAAAGGAAATTTCGTCAAAACTGATAGACCACTTGCTCGGTCCATTGTACATAATTGTCTATACCTCAATAACCTATTTTTTATTCTTCTCATTATAGCTTTTTAATTAGACTAGTTTATCGCAATTAATAACATCATTAAAACAGTTTTCATTGGTGGTTTTACTTTGATGGTGAATTTTTGTTTGTCGTAGTTTTGTACGTTTTTTTTTTTTTTTGCTAGTTCTATTTCATGTCTTCTTTTTGAGACATTCCTTGTAATATACATCTATGTTTCTCCTATTATATACCCACAAAAAGTCTCTAACTGAAATGGGTTTTTATTATGTATTCGAAGAGAAAGGACTGAGATAGGCAACATAAAGCAATAGAGTAGAAGCAATTTAAATTATATCTGGCATCAGAATATTTCTCACTGTGAACAAAAGTGCACCCTTTATGCAAAACATATTTTGGTAAGCAATCATCCTGGCCAGGCATTTAGAAAATAACTGTAGCGTTTTTGTTAGAATGCATTAAAAGTACTAATTGAAGCAGCTAGCCTAAAACCCCTTGCAAGTTAACCCGCAAGTAACAGCTTTGTGATTTTGGCTGAAAAGGCGGCGCGAGAGTTGCTGAATATATCCACTTCCAACAACCTCCTGTTGTACTAGTATGTATCGCATATCCGGCATATAGGTGTGTGGAGGCCAGCTAATATACGCGGGAGACATGGAATAGATCACAGGAGCGAGTCTGTCTCGAGGGGGCATTATAAAATATACTATTCGTTAAGTTTCGACAACTAAGTAGGCCTCGAGAAATATTGTACTATAGCGTCATGTCAGTTGCAAGTCTACGGTCTGAAAGGAATAATAATAACGTTTATTGGCTTAAAAAAAAAAGTTACATATAACATTTAAAAACAGTGCATAAAAGAACATTAAAACAATTAAACTGAATCTCCAAGCCCAGCCCTATTCTGTTACTTAAGCGCAAACGTTATATAATTATTTCCGTTAACTATATATATATTACAAGCTATAAAAGTTGATATTTGCACGGCCGCTGTCAAGGTCGAGCGCTTATCTCTATAAGCGCTCGACTAATAATTAATAATATTATTATAATTCTGTGAGAATATAATAATATTTTGTAATTATGACGCAATCTCTGACGTAAATAACGAAATCCACTAATAACGTTTGCGCTTAAGTATCGGATTAGGGCTGCAGGTCACTCAGCCATTTTAAAACATAGTACATAAACACTTAAGAAACACAATTTTTTTACAGAAAAAAATAATTAAATATAAATATTTCCAGACAGGTAACACAGCGCCATCTAATTTCCGTGGTAAGTTACGAGGCTTGTGTTACGGAAACTAGATGGTTGATAAACTACATACTATACTTTTTTTTTGTAAATATATACATATTATACATATAAACACCTAGACCGAGATAAATTATACAATGTACAACTTGCCCCCGGTGGGAATCGAACCCACGACCTCCCGAGTTCACGGCGACGTTTGTTACCACTAGACCACGGAGGCGGTCGAATATGCAACACAAATAAATAGTAAACTAAGATCGTAATTTTAATTTAGTAACAGAAGTGAGGTGATGCAAAAAAATATTTTAGACTAGCGATGCATGGTCTTTTATCATTCGAGTATTTATATGCAATCAATTAATACATTTAGGAATAGGTTGAAAAAATATACCTACTATTGTTGCAATATGTAATTGACAGAATAGATAATATAGATTATCTAGCGCATACATACATATATATAAATATAGTAGTATATAATAAGTGATATAGTATCAAGGATCGTGATTGTTTAGGTGTGTCCCAGTCTTAGTTGAGGTTGCCTCGTGCCGATTCAATCTGTAGAACACGCGTCCAGAATACTAGTTACAGAATTGATGTAATTTTGATCTATTAGTATGCTATTTGCCTTTTAAGAAAATGTTATGTAAATTGATTTTATTGGTTTTACAACACTTTCGCGTTGTTGTGCTCTTTATGTCGTTCAATTATGCAAACGGTTCCAAATTTAATTACATAGTTCAAAAAATTAGATCAAACGCAAACAGGATTCAATCCGCATTTAAGTAAATTTTAAGTTTTAGGCCATTTAACTTGGAACTTTGATTGGTCCAACATTTAGATAATGTCAAAAACGGTATTTTTATCTAGTTTTTTTTTTTTTAATTTTAAAGATATCATCCTAAGAACCTGATTGGCATTCATAATAATTTTTCTGACATTGTGGATTCGATCCTCTTTGCGTAACTGCGTCCATTTATTTATGTTAAAACTTACAGCTACTATATATAAAAAAAAGTAGGCCTCCTTTTCTTAAATCAGCCTATCGTCGGTCGCAAGCCCGAGACACCATTCTTCTCATCTCCTACCCACACACGATGGACCCGGCACCCGCACGGTGAATCCCTGGAATGCTTAGAAATTTGTCTTCAAAGATTAAACACAATTACAAGTTTTCACTTATAGGTAAACACAATTACATATATAAAAAATAGGAAAATTTAAATAATAAAATTCAACTAACAATATTAAATCAATAGTAGTCTACACGGATAAGCTGAACGGATAATTGGTTAATTTCATACAAAATGTGTGTTATATTATTTTATCGGCATCTACTTTGTCCTTCTCTTGCCGAGTAGTAGGATTTGATACTTTTTGCGTAACTACGTCCAATTTGGTCTTAAATACTATACTTAAATAATAGGTATTGCTTTAACAACACATGTGTGCCAGTTTCCGCTATTGAGCCTGAAACAATATGTTTTTATTAGAACACTAATAAACTAACACAACCCATAGGTACACTAACATAACACACATGCACTCGCGCATCCATAACTATTTACTGTATTTTGTCCTCTTACGAGTAACTTTATTGTTGTGTACACGCATATTATTATTGTTATAAATATTGGCTTATGTTTTTGTTTGTATTCTTTATATTATTATTTCTAGTTTTAGTTTAGTTTAGTTTTATTTCCACAAATAAGTACTATTTATATAAAGTAAAGCCATGTATGGCCAATGTGTTACTTATAAGGTATACCTATGTATTTATTTCTGTAATGAGCTGTGGTTTTTGTAATAAATAAAGAAATAAATAAATAAACACATGTAGAGCAGTTTTATTTACGTAGTTAGGTTTATAAATACGCGTATCCCTGTGACTTTTACCTCAGTTTGCTAAAGGATATATAACCTATGCTTAACATTTACGTGATTGGTAGTTTGCTTGTAACTTTGTTACTCCAGCCAATCACGAGCCTTATAAGCGAATATTAAACGAGCGTTAATTTAATCACACATGACGGAAGCACTTGATCTAGCGGCTAAGTCCGTGGACTTAGACTCGGAGGTACCAGGTTCGAATCCTGGTCGGGACACAATATTTTTTTAATTTGTGATATTTCTCGTGTTTGGTATGTTAGGCACATCGGCGAGCTTGCCACTTGTCATGATGGACAACTAGTAAAGTTGGCAAAATGTGAATCCATTTCATTAAAAATGTGGTTTCTGACCACCCTGAAAGGGATACATAAAAGGTATATGGCAAAGTAACAATTTTAATAGTAACTTGATTTGTGTAATACGTTTGCTCTCAGCTTCTTGACTAGATTGTTATACACGTATATTTATACCCATTTGCGATAGCAGTGTACTCTTAGTTATTTGTTTTAACGTAGGTACGTAAGCAAATATAATATCTTATTGGTACTTGACAGGGTTAACACCGCGACCTTTTTTTTAGATTTTAAGGTAAGCGTTCTTAAAACCGAGCCAGCAGCTCTATGTTACTTAAGCGCAAACGTTATACCGCATGTAATTGTCAAAAGAGCAAATATTTTTTAGGCTTCAAGTGTCATTGGTTCCGAACACTACTGCATGGTGAATAAGACCGCATCAGAAAATCGCTAAAAAGGTTTCCACTACAAACGACAAGCAAATAACGTTACGATGCGTTCATTTAAAAAAAAAAGTTTATTTTTATAATTACCAAATGTTTGCTTTATTTACTAACGTGTGTTATAAAACTATGTTTAATGTAAATATATAATCTTATTTTAATGAACATAAATGTTGTTAACATTATTATAAATGCAGCGTGGACAATATTTATTTAACGTTTTTCCAATTATTTTAAAGTTGCAACCCCATGGCGCCCTTTGAAATAATGGAAAACGTTATATTGACGTAAGCTCGGCTATGATAAAAAATCTCGGGCTACTCGTATAAGTGACAGCAAATAACACAATCCACTATTCTAACGCTTGCGCTTAAGTAATGGAATTCGGTTGCTTTGTAGAAACCCGCTAAATGACGATGTATTTCTAAATGAGAATAACAAACTGCCCATCAACTTATTTGTTATTTGTGATAATAATTTGATGACAGCTGTAACAGGTGTGTTGAGGTCGTTGCTGATAACGTCAGCTGCTATTTCTAGATCCTTTGTAGTGATGGGCTTTATAGCTTTTTTCTTATCGATTATTAGGAATGCGTTCCAAAAATATATTTATCTTTTCTGACGGATAATATTTTTATAAAATAAATAAGATAATAAAAAAAATAAAAAAATTAAAGTATCATCACGACCGTGGTCAGAAACCATGCTTTTTAAAGAAGTGGATTCACATTTAGCCAACTTTACTATATGCCCATCTATAGACTATAGGTCTCTAGCGTACCAAGACTCATATACGAGTATGTATATCACAAATAAATAAATAAATTATTGTGTCCCGAGCAGTAATCTAACCCGGTACCTCCGTATCTAGACGTCTAGATCCATGGTGATTCTTATTTTATAAGTTATTTCAACTTAATTGCAAAAAGTACTGAGGCGAAATTAATGCCAGACATTCTAAATTTACTTGAATTATTTTAATGCAGATAACATATATATAGGTACTTATTAATAATTATATAGTAATACATACATACATATATAACCTAATATTTACCCTAAGTAAGACACAGGATTTTTATGAAAAGTGCGGGTGCGAGTATTAAAATTTACAAAATAAATATTTTAAATACTGGAAATATCTAAATTTTAAAAAACTTTTATAATATTAAAACACCACCGTTCCCATGCTTTGGAGAGCACGTGAAGCCTGTCTGTCCCGGTTCTATAATACCAATTTGTGGATTCGCTAATAATTTTCATTAAATTGACAACTGACCCTCGCCAACCCGTCTGGCCAGCATGGCGAGTGTAGGTCAAATTCTCCAGAAATATGTTCCGGAAGGGCTATCTCCAGCAGTAGAGGTCAGGAACTGAACTCTAGGGACTGTATGAGTTAATGGTGATAAATCTTAAATCAGTGCTAACCATGAATTGTAAAACCTACAAATGTGTCATCTTTTCTCTAAAACCAATTGATATAAAGTGTAATTAAAATTAAGTGAAACATAACTGTAATGATTAGTCACATTAAAGCAAGACCAATTTAATAGTAGCATAAGACATTATAGCTAATCTAAAGAATTTATTACCTAACAGTAAAAATTTAGACTAGTTAATAGCTGTGAATTGAATCTGTGTATTAAATAACGGAGATATTGGTATCTAGTATTAATTACATCGATATATTAATTGAATAGTTACACAACACGTGAGCGATCAGCCTTTTTCAACAGCCTGCAGTGGCTCGACGACCGTGCGCCCGCGCAGACGGAATTTGCGACTTCTGCGCCTCTAGAATTTAAACCCGTTAATTTAAAAGTAGTCGTTATTTTTGTGTTTTGTGTTACTTTTGACTTTAGTGTTGTGTTTTGACTGTCTGCTCTTTATTTTTCAAGATAAAGGGGTAATGATCATGTCCTTTTTGACTTCGCTTTCCTGATTTGGATTTTTCTTATTTGATTGTGGTGAGTTGAGTTTGCAAATTTACGGTGTTTTGTTAGAAATCGCCTTATTTGTTGAGGACATTGAACTTGAATTGTGTTGGGTTTCTTTAACTATTTTTAAGCTTAACAAAATGAACAAACATTGTCCATTTTACGGTTACTTTGACAAAGATTCTTATTTATTTGACATAAGTTTATTAATAAAGCTATTATAATGAGTGCCAATCCAAATGAAAAACATATAAAAATAATCGTAGATGGTTTTTTTTCATACAAATGCATATTTGAAATCAGGTTCTAAAATAACGTTACCAAAAACTGTGTTGGCCAGTCTTATTATTTACACAAATATCTTCTTTTTTTATAACCTTTAACAATTGATACTAAGTTAATTTCAAACGCACATATTTTTGCTTAAATATTACCTGACTAAATCAAATATGTTCTGGTAAGATCATTGTTAAATATCTTTTTACGGACTACTGCTACTCGTATTTAAAATAAATAATACTATAACGAAGTTTACACAAGAAGCACAGTAGACCGACGTCACGTTTTTTCAAACTAAACAAATATGTACTATTTGAATCATCGCTGATTAAAAAGTGATGCGAAATCACATAGTAAATTTAAGATAGAGTAGGTATTTCCTAAATACTTAGCTTTGAATATAGCAAATGATGTAAAAGCACGTACAAATTTTATAGTACATGATAACAATCATGATGCAATCCAGAATACCAGAACGGATACTAAACAATGTCAATAGCTTAACTATAAAAAAGCATTGTTCAAAAGAGATAACATTTCCTACAATCAAATTATTTATACTTATACATGTAAAGTATCATCACGACCGTTTCCCTTTCGGGATGGTCAGAAACCACGCTTATACATAAGCAGATTCACATTTAGCCAACTTTACTAAAAGCCAATCATGACAAGTGGCAAGCTCATCGATGTCTCCAGCGTACCAAACTCGAGAAATATCACAAATAAATTAAATATTACGTAAACAAATACATTTACATTGATAAATATTTGTCTCGACCAGGAACCGAACCCGGTACCTCCGAGTCCAAATTCACGGACTTAACCGCTAGACCACGGAGGCAGTTATACATATATTAGCGGGAAACGATGATAAGGGTTACAAAAGGGATTTATTATTTAAACTATCATGACCTGTGATGTGACCCTATACTTATTATAGACCAACATGTCCGTAACATATCGTGTAGAGAATTGGCTAATAAAGTTTAAAAAAAAACCTTAGTTTATTCCTTAGGAAGGGAATGTCTTTTATTGGTATTCCGTTCACAATAGCGTAGCCTCTTGGCTCGTTGCACCTGCGTACCTAATTATTACTTCAGACACCTCCAATTCTAATTATTGTTACTTTTCTTTTAACTATATTGTGCTAATTACTTCTATATGTTCATTTGTTTTAATGTCAAATAGTTTTGCAATTAGATCTACTATGCTTACAGACAATTATAATTTGTCTGATGCCGATGTCGTCTTATCATATGGACAAATTACCTAAAGAAGGTCGCTGGTGCTGGACGTGGGTATATCTAGCAGTGGACAGACACAGGTTGATGATGATGATCATGGCCAATAGTCTTGTTTAAGGGCTTGCAATCTGAACTGGACCACGTGAATAACCTCTTTATGTTGTTCAGAAAAGCTGTGCATCAGTGGGATATTCAAAACATTTATTTCCACTTGGTTCGCATTGTAACTCTTGGATATTATTAAATACATTTTCTAATTTACATACATTTGTGAATGTATTAATTTAAAATAATAAAGCCACTCTTATTTTATTTTTTAGTTTCTTATATAATTGTATTATTTATTATTAGGTACCTAACTAGTTTGTAATTATATTTTAAGTCCTTCGAATAATTATGCTATTCTAAAGTTTTATAGGTATATTATATTATTAAATTGTTTATCTGTATGTGTGTTGCCTCAAAACACTTACTACTATTTGTACAATTATTCATATTACACTAATAATATATTTCTGCAATCCACTCATAAGTCCATAAACACGTAAATTCACTGAGTAATTACTTACACTCTGATAAAGCGGTGTGGTTTAATGTTTGTGCGTAACAAAGTATTTGCTAATGGTTTGTCAACATTAATCGTGTCAGACCAGGATCTGCCATCCATTTCTAGCATAAAATTTAGAACTAAAAAAAGAAGTAATTAATTTTCTGTAATAATATAATCTCAAGTAGATAGATAGATAGATAAATTCTTTATTGCACAGAAAATAAAACATTTTACAGTACATAGGCGAGCTTAATGTCTAAAAACATTATCAAGTACCTACAATATTGTTCAAACGTGGAAGACTAAACTAGACAAAGCTGTGACTTAGCCAGTAAAAGCTAAGCACTAAAGCAAATACTCGTAAAAAGTAGTAAGTACTGAAAAACGGAGGGATATCTTTAGAAACATTAGTAAATATGATAGTAAAGGTGTATATTAGTAAAGGACCAATACAAATACAATACATAAAAAGTAGTAAGTACTGAAAAACGGAGGGATATCTTTAGAAACATTAGTAAATATGATAGTAAAGGTGTATATTAGTAAAGGACCAATACAAATACAATACATAAAAAGTAGTAAGTACTGAAAAACGGAGGGATATCTTTAGAAACATTAGTAAATATGATAGTAAAGGTGTATATTAGTAAAGGACCAATACAAATACAATACATAAAAAGTAGTAAGTACTGAAAAACGGAGGGATATCTTTAGAAACATTAGTAAATATGATAGTAAAGGTGTATATTAGTAAAGGACCAATACAAATACAATACATAAAAAGTAGTAAGTACTGAAAAACGGAGGGATATCTTTAGAAACATTAGTAAATATGATAGTAAAGGTGTATATTAGTAAAGGACCAATACAAATACAATACATAAAAAGTAGTAAGTACTGAAAAACGGAGGGATATCTTTAGAAACATTAGTAAATATGATAGTAAAGGTGTATATTAGTAAAGGACCAATACAAATACAATACATAAAAAGTAGTAAGTACTGAAAAACGGAGGGATATCTTTAGAAACATTAGTAAATATGATAGTAAAGGTGTATATTAGTAAAGGACCAATACAAATACAATACATAAAAAGTAGTAAGTACTGAAAAACGGAGGGATATCTTTAGAAACATTAGTAAATATGGTAGTAAAGGTGTATATTAGTAAAGGACCAATGCAAATACAATACATAAAAAGTAGTAAGTACTGAAAAACGGAGGGATATCTTTAGAAACATTAGTAAATATGATAGTAAAGGTGTATATTATTAAAGGACCAATACAAATACAATACATAAAAAAACTTAATACTCCTTTTATCTCTCACAAGAAGCGAAACGATGTGAAAATAATAGGCCATTCGTCTCAGAATTAATTAGTTTATGACAGTGCATTGCCTGCTATGGTCGAGTTCGATGTGCACTTTTAAATTATTTTTGCTGTTTAACGGACAATATTCCGACAAGAGAAGAAGAACACAGTAGATGGCGGCGTTAAAAATAATGTAACAATTTTTTAAATGTAATTGTAAATTTTTAAAAGTAGTAAGTACTGAAAAACGGAGGGATATCTTTAGAAACATTAGTAAATATGATAGTAAAGGTGTATATTATTAAAGGACCAATACAAATACAATACATAAAAAAACTTAATACTCCTTTTATCTCTCACAAGAAGCGAAACGATGTGAAAATAATAGGCCATTCGTCTCAGAATTAATTAGTTTATGACAGTGCATTGCCTGCTATGGTCGAGTTCGATGTGCACTTTTAAATTATTTTTGCTGTTTAACGGACAATATTCCGACAAGAGAAGAAGAACACAGTAGATGGCGGCGTTAAAAATAATGTAACCACAACCCTATATAAATTTAATCTATTTGCCTTTTATATTTTTTTACGTTTAATTATCATTTGAAATATTTTTTATTTTTAAGTACAGTATAACTAACAACTTATAAAAACATTAATAAAAAAATATGGAAACTTAAAAGGTCAATTAATTATTGATTAATAGCATCCCAAAATAGCAGTAAAACACAATATAAATAGCATTTGTCACGACGCATAATATGTATATAATTTAATAGATGTATTCACAGAAATAACGATAACTGTTATAAGCAAACAATTCAATAATATATTGTTTTATGATAACGCTTATTGTTGTGACAAATGAAACTATTCATATAATCAATTACCTACTGGATGTCCATCACTGCCATACAAATGGAAATCTATTAGAAGGGCTCGGTCAACTGTTTAATTTCATTTTATTAAATGAAAGTGATTGATTGCATTTAAAGCGAAAATCTTTTTATATGTTGATATGCCTTTAGTTCCAAAAACCTGTACTAGTTAAATTAAAATTATTGAACATTGTTACATTTTGTCGTTATTTACACTGTTTTACGATCAAATAATTATATTTACAGCGGATTTTGCTTTCACGTATTTTTTTTATATTGATATTATATAACATCCTAGGTATTGTCACTATACTATAAGCTTACTAGATAGACACGACTATAATCATAATATGAAAATGTTGATAATGATGAAGCAAATCTTATTGACAAATAGAATATTTTGTCCCGTTGTTGTTGCGTGTGGTGCAATCATACTATCGTAGCATGTAGCTTAAAACTCACGCAGGGATAAGACTACTAGGTCCTCTTCTCTGCCGAATATATAAACGTACATATCCATTCCATTGAAAGTAGTGCTTTTAAGTCGAATATTTTTGATTCACTTAATTAAACTTATCAATACGATCAAACTTGAGAGGCTGCAGGTACAAAATCGTAAGATGAATTTATTATACAACAATTCTTTTATTTTACATCCTCCTCATCTAAGGCTTTTTCAAACTTGTTTTTAGCTCCTTGTGGACATGCTTCGTCTCCATTAATAATGTTATCATTTCGGTATCTCTACTTAGTCACAATTGGACGGAAGTACATTCACTTTCAGTTCCATTCATTACATCATTGTTGTGATTAATGATAAGATGCGCGTACGCAGATACCATCTCTTTACTGATCAATCTTCTGTGTATTGATTTAGTGATTTTGGACAGTCTAGTGTTTATTTAATAAAAATAGAAAGCATTTTATATTATAAGCACTTTCTCATTCAATATTAGATGTACTCCTAAAGGCAACGTACGCTCTACCTTTAGTATTCCTATCATTAGCATCACAGCCCTTAGAACACAGAGTCCTAGACCTCCACTGTTGAAGATGGGCCTTTCAGATTTTTCTGTAAAATTTTGCACTTCACTCGTCACGCTTCCCAGACGGGATGGGTCTCATGTCATTGCAATTTATTAACGATTCCACAAGTTGGTATGGGTGAAACCGGAATCGACGTCTTAACGTGTTTTATGAAAAATGTACGTAGAAAATGTGTATTTCTTATTGGAACATGTCGGGAGTTTAAAAACGTTTTTACAACCGAGCCACTACCGCACCTTTTAAAGTAAACCAACAATTCGCACTAGGTCAGTGTGGGGAATTATGTTTTCATCCTTTCTGTCATTCAAAGGAGACTCTCCCAGTAGTTGGATATTGTGAGTTGAATATGTTTTTTTTTCATTTGGTGACTAAACTAAACTAAAGACATTATTTCCCATTCGATGTAATCAGAGACAGTATTAACATAGCTCTTTCGCTTCATGACATTTTTTCACACTCCCTCCTATTTCGTAGACTCTTGACTGCATCTTTTGCTATTACTATATTTATTTTGATCGATGTATGATGTATTAACAATAAACAGTTTTGTTAGTTTGCTTGTGTTTGCACTGCACCAACTCTTCGGCTTTTAGGAGTAGATACTTAAATACTTCACCCATTCTGACTGCACTCTAAAATCAACAGTGTTTGTAGAAATTTCTACTATTATTGGACAATATTTATTTAACTTTAATAGCGTATTTTTGACAAATATCTTAACACTCTGCTAATTTATTTACACCGAGTAATTCTCTATGCGTATTCGAAACCAGTTACATTACATCATTGTATGTAGGTACTCCTTAGATCCTAAAATAACCTTTTAAGATTAGTCGTTGAAGTGTTATTGCAAAATATAAAGTGTGAATTTGTTATAGAGCTTTCTTTGACTCTTTTAATACCAACTGTTTATTTATACATTTAACATATTTAATACTTTACTGCAGCAAGATATTTTATCATAACCAACTATTGGGACAACTACCACTTAAATGAAGAGTAGGTGTAGAAATAATTAAAAAAAAATTAGGAGTAATATTTTATAACTACATATATATAATGTACCAAATATGAATACATACGAGTAAACAATAATATACTTACAACCGTTCTTCTAAATACTAGATTAGTATTAATAGATGTAGCGGACAGTGGAAAAAATCCCTTAGATGGCCGTGTCATGTCTGGACACAACATCATCAACATCTAACGTCATGGTCAATGCCCAAAAAATCAGGTAATTATTTGAGGCTTGAAGGCGAATTAAACATGCATAGATACACATTACCCACATACATATATGTACATGGGCAAACGTACATGGACAAAGTTTTTTTCACATTAACAATATTGATATGGATAATTGAAATTTAAAACACGATATCCCTTTAGTTTCTGACGTTTATTTTTTTTTGTAATACAGTGACTGGCTTGTAGCCACTACTCAAATGCAATGCAAAAAGTTGGAGACTTGATGGTAAGGTCTAAAGTCAGTTATTAGTGGCTTCATTCTTTGACCTTGCGTATGGCTTACCATCAGGTGGGTGAGATGTCACTTGGCATGCTCAGTATTTTAAGTCTCTATCTAATCTATGCCAACAGCTACTAGACTACACACAGCTTACCAAAATGCTTTTTTACACTTCACTCGAAAACTGCCGCTGAAAAAACGTTTCACTGAAACTTATTGTAATAAAATATGATTCATAATCACGACATTGACATGAATTTAGGCTTCAATTAGATTTTATGCAACATTAGCAAAAAAGGATGTAATCTCGATACGTCACTATTGACCTCAAATATCTCGTTTTGAAATGAATCTTTCTTCTGAGTCACTCTTGTTGGTAGAAACCGCAGACTTTGCTGACGGTAACACTAATTTCCCTCACGCAAATCAAACACGTATTGAGTTTAGCTTAAAGGGTATATTGGCGTGTCGTGTGCAAATAGCCGGAAGATGGGGAAATGAATGAATAAGCGTCTCATGCAATAATTGCTTTGAATCAAACGTGTAGTGGACGTGTTGTTTATTTGTAAACCGTCATTACACCTATTTTTGTTTATCATATTAGGTCCGTATTAATAAATAGATATTGATGGTTAAAATACTCTGGTTGTACAACATGTATTGTAATGATAGTATTTTTTTTATTTAGACGATGAATCGATAAATCATCAATGATACGACCCCAGCCTGAAGGGCTACCGCGGGAGGACGCATGGCCGACTCACCGTGAGGCCTCCTAAGGAGACCCCAAGGCGCCTACGGACTAAAACTCTATAAACCGTCTCTTTTTCACTGTTGGCCCTGCGTGCCTAAACATTACCAACGCGGCGAACGAGTGCCTTCACACCGTAGCCACGACTCAGACTTAGCTGTTAAGGCACGCAGGGCCAACAGTGAGAGAGGTTTTAGTCCGTAGGCGCCTTGGGGTCTCCTTAGAAGGCCTCACGGTATTCAGGCATGCGACCTCCCGCGGTGGCCCTTCAGGCAGGGGTCGTATCGTCAAGCGAATTTGCGATTGCATTAAAGAAAAAAATGATACGTCTCGTCAAACGCCGTGGGATAAATGTTTTACGAAGCTTTTGACTCGCTTAAAAAGAGAACATTGACGTTTGACAGACTTCCTCGATTTATATTTTAAAAGATAAAAAAGTATTATTGGATTGGAATGACAATGTATGTAGTTTATATGTGCTTAGCAAAATAAAGGATTCCAACTTTAAATATTATTGTATCACAAAGTTACAGCATAGTCCAAACAATGCAAGCACCCTTTATCGATCTTAGCTTTAGATGTAAGTCTACATTATGATATTGGTAATTTGACCGCTCAGTTTGACGAGCATGAAGCGTAACAAAACATAAAAACACGCGCGGCCAGATGCGAGTTTTGCAAAATAAAATTAATTGCATTGGCTCGAAGTATGCGCATACGCAATCGTGTTCGCAATCCTTATCTAATTGCTATTCGAATAAATCCATTAATCCTAAAAACCAGGCAATCTCAATGTAGTTCAATTATATGTGTAAAAATTTCATGTGTTAATATTTTTTTGGCAATATGAATTTTGAATTAACATGAATTTATTGCCTAGATTTTTTTCTATGCACTGGTCCTTACGACATTAAAGTAAATCTTAACATTGAGATAATCATTAAATATATATATATATATATCTTGCTGGTATTTTATTAGGATTAATACTCAGTTATGACCCTGTGATAGGTGCCAGGATTGCTCTTCAGAATTCGAATGTCAATAAAAATAAGACAAATAAACATATTAAATACTAATAAACTAAAAACTGCCTCCGTGGTCTAGCGGTTAAGTCCGTGGATTTTCGATTCCTTGTCGGGAAACAAACATACTTATTAATGTTTCTAATACATTTAATTTATTTGTGATATTTCTCGAGTTAGGTACGCTGGAGACATCGACGAGCTTGCCACTTGTCATCATTGGCCTATAGTAAAGTTGGCTAAATGTGAATCCGCTTATTTATAAGCGTGGTTTCTGACCACCCCGAAAGGGAAACGGTCGTGATGATACTATACTTAATTTTATTTGGGTAACTTAATGAGTTATAGAACACGTTAATTACAAAATGTAGCATTCTAATAATGGACTGAGGCTAAAGGTGGTGGCAAGTATGTGATCACAATGAAATGTTGAAGGAAGTAAGAAGCGTAATTATACAAGGAAGATTAAGTAAAATTACTTGCAACATGTGTAGATCTCACAACATTCCGGAATGCAGCCATTGTTTACTTATTGTGACGAAACACATAATTGTTTGGTGCGAATATGCCTGCATTGTGCAGATTCCCACGCAAATGTGTTACTTTTTCTACCCTCTTTTTGTAAAAGTACGTTAGGTTAGCAATAATGTGAATTTGTATTAGGTTCCTCAATATGACCTCAATCGACTTATAATGTGTGAACATGTGCAGAGTTTAATACAGACACCTTCGTAATTTCATAAGTATCAAGTAATAATCCATCATTTATATCCATTATTATTGTTGTAATATTTTATTAGTCTTGATCAATAACATTAAAAATTGCTCCTAACATTTTCTTCTGCCTAAAGTGCCATTCTCTATCGGTGGTCGGTTTTCATCTTGGATTTTGAACTTGTTGGCTGCTGTCTGAAATAAGGATTTCTTTCCAAGGTTTACAATTTTAGAGACTATTAATTAGATAATACGAAATACAAGGGATTATTTAAATGACAAAATAAAAGCTTTACGGCCAGTTACAGAAAGGATGTTTAAAATAATCTATGATTATTATTTTGATATACGCCACGTGATTGGTAGATAGCTTGTAACTTTCGTTATTTTAGCCATTTATATATTAAAAGATAATCAGCCTTTCTATAACCTAATAAAACAAAAACTAATGTTATGCAATTTAAAGAATTTAAAACATTTAGAGCTGTGTAACTGTGCCATTTCGTACATAGCAAAAGCTATCTCAAAACAGATTGGAATGGAAGTTACTCCACCGATAAAAGCATAGTTCCTAAATCTAATTATGAATGAAAGGAAAGGGTTAATTTGTCACAATAAAACATAAATGGACAAATATGGAATCAGCTCAGCAATAAGCTGCAACAGTAAGCATCTGGAGCGTGGATTTTTAGCTGATGTGGATCATAATGAACCATGGTAAAGCTATTAGATAGACTACAAACTATCACATCCTGATAAATTAGTAAAAGGAAACGATAACGGTGGCACATTAACTCCTCCATAAAGAATGACAATGCATCAATATAAAGACAATAAGATTGCTCAGCTCGCTTCCTTATACGACAAAACATCACTCTCTGTTATGACAAACTTCAATCAAGTCATCAACAGTCTTACAATGCAACTTCATTACGTATCTATACCTTCCTTGGAATTATTAAATAAAAAACATAAACTAAAATGTATACAGGTTGTCCAATAAAGGAGATCGATATACAAGTAATAAACATACCAATTATCTATTCTCACAATTCAATTAAGTGTTTTTAATTTTGCGTCTATTTTTCTAAAGTTATCAGATATAAACGAGAGCGGACTGTGTTTGTCATTTCATATAAAATCTTTGTTACATTATTTTTTACGCTATCTACTTTGTTCTTCTCTTCTCGAATAAGAACGTGTTTTACACTTCCGTAGAATGCAGGTCGGAATATTGTCAGTAAAACAACAGAATCAATTTGAAAGTGTACATCGAACACGACCATAACCTGCAATACACTGTCATAGACATATTAGTTCTGAGACAACCGGTCTAGCTTTAATTCTCATACCGTTTGGCTTCTTGCCTCGTCTTGTTAATACTCCGTGGAATTTATTACAGAGCCAATATTTTTATATTATAATCTAGAATTTAAAAAAAAAACTACTTTATTTTTATTATTCAGTAAGTTACGTTGCAGAGTAGTTTTCTTAAAAATATCGCCACTCATACAGAGCCTAATCAAGGTAGCGAGAGGTTGACGATTATTTAATTTATGTTTATGTATTACCTGTAGGTGTTTACCTACCAATACGAACTCCACTGCTTCAGATGAGTATTCCACATACGTATATAACATATTTTTTATCCATATTTATCCATATCCATATTATTCTTTTGCAATGGCAATGGTACAAGTTGATGTCAAATACTCTGCTCTTGAGTGTGAATTCAGAAATTAAACTGTTAGCGTACATGCTTATTAAATATTGTTAAGCTATTAATAAATAGTTCAGGGTGTTGTTTTACAAACTATTTTTTTTTCATTACAACCCCTAGAACAAAGCGTCCTAGACCTCTACTGCTGGAGATGGGCCTTCCAGAACTGGAGAATTTGGCCTACACTCGCCACGCTGGCCAGACGGCTTGGCGAGGATATGATGACAATTTATTAACGATTCCAGAAGTTGGTATTAGTAGAACCGGGACCGACGGCTTAACGTGCTCTCCGAGGCACGGGAACGGTGGTGTCGTAAATCTATGATAAATGTACGTAAGAAAAGTGTATTTCTCATTGGTACATGTCGAGGGGATTTGAACCGACCTTTGTAGGATTTAAGGTACGCGTTCTTACAACCGAGCCACCACCGCTGTTAATAATACCCAAATACTGTTTCGTAAATATTATTCGGTTAAAATCAATCTTTAGCTATATATTTTTATTAGACTAGAATTTTTAGTTAAATCATTGTACACTAATGCGATATTTAGCTTATGTGGTCGATTGTCTTGACAAACACAGTGGGTCGTAGGTACTTGGAATTTGTTTTATTTTCATTATCTTAAGTAGTGTGTTAGGAATAAAAAGCATCTGCGTCATATTCGCATTGCTCTGACGTCATAGCTTCTTTTAATATTAAAGTTATTAGTCTACTATTAAGTAAATTTATCATTTCTTTTACGTAATCCCAAAGTAAAAGTAGTTTTGTGTTATTTTGGTACTATCTATCGTATCTTATATTTAATGGTTGTAAAATTATTTTTGTATCATCACAACCGTTTCCCTTTCGGGGTGGTCAGAAACCACGCTTATAAATAAGCGCATTCATATTTAGCCAACTTTACTATAGGCCATTACTGCCTCCGTGGTCTAGCGGTTAAGTCCGTGGATTTAGACTCGGAGGTACCGGGTTCGATTCCTGGTCGGGACACAAAAATATTTATTAATGTAAATAAATACATTTAATTATTATTTAATTTATTTGTGAAATTTCTCGAGTTTGGTACGTTGGAGACATCGACAAGCTTGCCACTTGTCATGATTGGCCTATAGTAAAGGTGGCTAAATGTGAATCCGCTTATTTATAAGCGTGGCTTCTGACCACCCCGAAAGGGAAACGGTTGTGATGATACTTTACTTCTAAGACAGCTGCGCTTAAAGAAACAGAATTCGTTCAATATTTAACGGTCATAATAAAATATCTATATTTAATCTAGGTATTAATTGTTTCAGAATCTACATCAGAATCTTCGTTTTTGCCGTCTTCTCATAATGGTGCGTTTTTATTATTTAAATATACTTGTTAATGTTAATTATAAGGTCATAATAATATAATATAAGGAAAAAACTTATTATCATATTTGATCAGGATACATAACATATTATTGACAAGAATTTTCACACGCCTGAACGTATCGTAAGGAAAAAAATCCCGCAAGGCGGCGCTGCCGGCGCGGCGTGGCGTGTTCGTATCGTAATAAAAAATTGTTTCCTGAGCGCCATGGTTCGTGCGTAATTCCGTCTTAGCTCGAGATTTGGAGATGCCTACTATTGAGGAGTTTGTCGTTGGCCTGACTAGACGTATGTTCTCTCGAGCCGACAACGGACACTTCAAGCATCTTCAGAATATCGTTCCGTCTTGTGCACGGCCCCCCAACGGGAGACCTCTTCCTAGAGAAGTACTCCTGTAGGAGAGCTGAAGCAGTCGAACTTAGCCCCCTGGGTTCATGAGCCACACGGGCGCTGTTATACTAGTAACCGCGGCCAGCACTAAACGTGCACGAATTACCGGCGGGTGGTTACCTGCTACCCATCCCCAACCCAGGCCCATTTCGCATCCGGGCCTGGACGACCCCACTGTCTGTCTGTCTGAATAAGAAATTCAATTACACTACTACTCCATAGTCTAGCGTTAAGACTATAGATTTAGCGTCCTAGACCTCCACTATTGGAGATGGGCCTTCCAGAACATATATCTGGAGAATTCGGCCTACACTCGCCACGCTGGCCAGACAGGTTGGCAACAGTCTGATGTCATTTTTTTATTGACAATTTAATAACGATGCCACAAGTTGATATTAGTGGAACCGTGACCGACAGCTTAACGTGCTCTCCGAGACACGGGAATGATGGAGTTGTAAATCTACGACAAATGTACTTAAGAAACGTGTATTTCTCATTGGTACATGCCGGCGTTCGAACCCACCTCTTTAGAATGTTAAGAAAAGCGTTCTTACAACCGAGCCACCTCTGATCTTTTAGTCGCCCACCGGGTTCCATTCCTGGTTGGGATTCAATAATTTGTTTGTGATATTTCTCGAGCATGGCTCGCTAGACATCGAAGAGCTTGTAACGGGCCTATAATCATAAGTTGTATCCAGTACACTGAGTTCTAGACCTTCACTACTGAAGCTAATCCTTCTAGAATTAGTGTTGCCCAATCTTGGTCTTGCAGTCTTGGTCTTGGACTTGCGCAAAAGTCTCGCAAGACTCTTGCACAGATTTTTTTTCCAAATTTTGCTATTGTTTACTTTTTTGGGGCTAGGTTTTTGTTTTCAATATAGTATATTATAGTAATTAATATTATTTTGTTCCTAAGGAAACAAAATACTTACGTTTAGGTATTTGGAACTTGGGAGAGCTCGTTGGCAAAAAAAAATATTTTAGTATACCTAAATCCTACCTATACCTAATGCCTCCGAGGTTAATTCCGTGGATTCGGACTTGGAGGTACAGCGTTTGATTCCAGGTCGGGACACAATAAATTATTTAATTTATTTGTGAAGATATCGCGGAGAGAAATTTCCTTAGTACAATTGGAAAATAAAAATTATATTGAGTCAGAGTAAGAGTCTTGCGAGACTCTTGCGCAAGACCAAGACTGGCTAAGTCTTGATCTTGCTCTTGCTTTGGGCAACACTATCCAGAATATATATCTGGAGAATTTTATTTTGGCACACGCTGGCCAGACGGTTCGCGAAGGGTTACATATTACTAGAACATATATCATGACCATAACTACGATTGATAGAATATTTAGACGCTTCCTTTCTGTTCACATAACATGACAAACCTGTTTAGCTAGTTTTTTGTCTATAAACGAATTCAGACGGTTAGCTATATATGGATATGAATCAATGTTTGCAAATCTCCTAAAGCAATATTTATACTTTATATGAATCTTTATCGGTTATAAAAACGCTGTGCTTAAAAATCCTTTAAACGTAGGTTCGACCTTACATTTTACTTAAGTATTAAGCTTACAATATTAGTTCCCCTTGAAAGTAAAAATAATAAATCTAGCATTATTACATATGACACATACTGTCAACGACTTCAACGAGAGCAACAAATGGTGGTAATTTGCCCATTCTGCCGGGGCGGGAAAGTATCCACCGTTCGTGCCGATAACCCAGTAAAGTGAATCCACACGTTTCGAGATCAGGCTCAAATTGCCGGCATGTACAGTCAAGCCGGCATAGTGTTAGGGACTGATGTCAGTCATGAGTGTTTGATTCCAGTTGCTAATATTCATGTTATGACGAACGATCTTGCACGCCACTTCCCGGCTTCTCGTGCCTCTAGCCAGTGCGAGCGTGGCGAGTGTAGTCAAATTACTCCAGAAATTTCTGAAAGAGCCCAATAGATAGATCACTCTTTAGTTTACTTGCTTATAGCAATAATGTTGTGCATAGCATACATAAATATGGATTATTGCCTGTTTACGGTCCAACCATTATTACCACTTTGATTAGTACATATGTTGTAAAAAATGTATTGATTTTATTAGTTCTGACTTTATCCAAGTTGTTTCGAGAGAACCAATGGAAATAAATTATTTTGATTTTGACTAAGAAAATGGTATATTCACATTACTTAAACAACTCCCAACAGTGTATGTAAGATATATTGTATGTAGTATATATATATATATGTATATTAATATGTATTGTTTTATCTTAGATTGAGTTTATTTAATATTTTTAATAAGTTTTATATTTAAGCCCTTTGCACCTACCTCATAATCAAAATTCTCTGCATTGTCCCAAAAGTTGGCTGCTATTATGAATATTTATACACAAGAGCTTTAGGACGACGAGACGAGAGGTTGCAACCAATAGAACATTATTTGTCTTTACTTGTTCCCAAAACGAAAAACTTTTAACTCTTACCAAACCGTCTGCCCAGCAGCTAAATTCTGGTGCTTTCGACTTACGTGTGAGTCGATATATACGAGTGAAAAAATCTCCATAGAAAACTGACAGGGTCATATGAACTAATCGAATCGACATGCATGTCGAAAAAGCGGGAATCGGGACACAAGCGTCTCGTGATAATAATAATAATCATTTATTTACTTGACAAAAATGGCGCGAACAGTCGAGATAATAATGATATTATAGAGATGAACCAATCGTTTTGTTTGCTTTGTAAGAAATAATAGGTTTATAAATTACTTAATTATATTTTTTATTCGAAGTAATATACAACCAGTATAAAAGAATTACAATATAAAAGCTACCTAAATAATAAAATTAAAAATAAACTAAACTATAAATAAAAAATGTCCTCTAGAGACGTCCCATCCGAGATAGTCCCAAGGAGACTGGCAACATTTCCCCTCTGTATAGCGAGGCTAATACGTTGGCAGAAATAATTGCCAGCCTTCCTGTCTCCAGACCTTTCTGTCAGCCGCTTTGACAACTCCTTGGCCAAGCGCCTCGCTGACGGTCCCCATGGGCCCATCGTCTCGACCCCAAACGGCGCAAACTCGTAACCGGAACTAAGGTTGGCATATTTGCGCAATTTGAGGTTCTCCGCAGAAAAAGCCGCTCTCCCCGCACCTGACGAAGTCGCCTGGATGTGAGATGGAGCTAATGTGTCTACACACGTCGCATCCCACACCAGAGATCTGCCAAGTTTCCACGGCCCAACAGTCATTCCGTCGGGTCTCTTGCCATCGCTCCGCACAATCCCAGATGGTTCTAAGATTGCGGGTACACCAGCAGTGACAAGAGCCCTTCGGATGATGTCGTTGAGAGCCGCGTGACGAGGAATGCGGCCAGCACTTCTAGCACAAGAAAGCCCGTGGTGTCCGAGATGATCGACTGGTTATAGGTTTATTAAAATAATTATGGAAAGGAACTTTTGTCTGCCAGCTAATGGATGTAATTAGATAGCTAAAAAATACCCAATCGTTAAAAACTACTTTCACCAGTAAGCGTAAAGCTACGTGTTTTTCGACGCTTTTTCTTATCGTTTAGTTCTCTTAATTACCTTACAAATAGCTATTGTCATTGTGTTTGGATAATCATTAGTACCTCGATATTATATAAACTTGCTTCATTATTTTATTTTAAATAAATGCACTAAAGTACAAAGGGCTAACATAATGTCGTTAGACATTCTCTGCCTATGACAGGAGTAGGTGCACCAAAAATAAATAATCGAAATATATATTATGTACAGATATAGTGCATAATATATTTTCATCGGGAAAACTAGGGTTTCTCAATCGGAATAGGACGGCACCCGAGTGTCAATAAATTATTGTAATAAATGAGTAACATTTTCATATCCATTAATATGGAAGTATATTATTTAATGTCATATTTAAAAATAAAAAATGGTATTGTATTATATAGAGATGTTACAACTGCCCTAAGAAAGAGAGAGCATGATAAATACGAACTTTTCCGATTAAATACGTTGGAAAACCATTATGCACTACATCTGTTCTATCTTAATCCTAAGACCTAATAAATTATACCTCTATAATTATAATATACATATAAATAGATACTATATAATAAATACATACTAATAAAAATCAAATTAAACTACACAATGTTATAAATACGACAAGATGTAGTATGTCCGTCTTAGGGTTCCAACAAACATAGCTGATCAGAAATCACGCTTTTAAGAAGCGGATTCACATTTAGCCAACTTTACTTGACAAGTGGCAAGCTCGTCCATATCTCTAATATAAATATAATAAATTATTGTGTCCCGACTAGTAATCGAACCCGGTATCTTCGCGTCCAAATCCGCGGACTTAGCGCTAGATCATGGAGCAAGAAACAATCCTGCTAAATATCATGGAAACTAGTAAAATTAAACAAAAACAAGTGCTTGCTAATAATGCTAAGGCATTTGGATAGTACAAAAATATCTGTATATATCGACCTTGGGATAGAAAGGTCGTATAAACCATTTTACCCAAAATGAGCTATGACTTATTCAGAATTTTCCGCTCTATTGATTGATCTTTGTACAATAATTAAGGTTTTCCATTGCAAACAACATTATATTATATATCAAATCAATATAAGAACAAAATAATAATTAGCCAAATTGTTTTAAAATAAATGTTTTTGTTAGTCCTGTAGAGTTTATGGCTTTTACGACCTTTGTAACCCAAGCGATATGATGGATGCAAGATTCATTTACGGATTTCTTGCAAATTATGACGAAATCCGAATCAAAATATATGGGGAAGTAAACGCAATGTAATTGGTAATGTAATCACACTAAAAGTTAAGATGTAATTGCTTGGTATGTAGTGTATTTATAAATTAGACTAATATTATTAGATTGTTGCACCCTGCCTATAATCTCTCACCATCCCAAAGGTTAGTTGTCAGAGAATGCCTAACAGGCATTAAACTCGCATATGTACCTAATTTTAAGTTTTGGTGCAATAAAGAATTTAAAATGAAATAAAAATTCCTGTATGAAATTGCGAGATTCACGACACGCACAGTGCTGCGGGCAAACGATATGCCGACAAATTAACTTTGACATTTACGTATTGAGACGTGTAATTTAATGAAAAGTAAAGACCGCCAACAGAGGAGATTCGTGGTCGTGTTATGTTAACAAGATCTTAGCCTTAGATTGATAAAACGAATAAAAGGTTTAATGTCCGGCAACTATTATAATAGCTCATAGTTTAGATACATTGGATTTATATTATACATTTCATTCATTACAGCCCCTAGAACACAACGTCCTAGACCTCCACTGCTGAAAATGGGCCTTCCAGAACTGGACAATTTAGCCTACACTCGCCACGCTGGCCCGACGACTTGGCGAGGATATGACGTCAATTTTTTTATGCACAATTTATTAACAATTCCACAATTTCTCTCCGAGATACGGGAACGGTGGAAATCTATGGCAAATATACGTAAGAAAATTGTATTTCTCATTGGTACATGCCGGGTGGGTTTGAACCGACATTTGTAGGATTTAAGGTACGCGTTCTTACAACCGAACCACCACCGCGCCTGGTGCCCGTGTGCATAAAAAATTGACGTCAAATCCTCGCCAAGTCGTATGGCCAGCGTGGCGAGTGTAGGCTAAATTCTCCAGTTCTGGAAGGCCCATTTTCAGCAGTGGAGGTCTAGGACGTTGTGTTCTAGGGGCTGTAATGAATGAAATGTATAATATAAATCCAATGTATCTAAACTATGAGCTAATATATTAATATTATTATAATAGGTGCTGAGATCACCTTTTGAGTGGTACTGAAAGCTTCAATGGTCGGCGTCGGCGTCCCTGCTGAGCAGGGCCCAGGAGTATCCTTGGTGCTGCGTGAAGCATCCACGGATGTATTGCAGTACACAACACGAAGCGGCCAAAATTCCTTATTCAGGAAAATTTTAAGGCAAACGAATACTAAAGGCTTTAAATTTAAACCCGGGTTTTGTATTTTCATTGTATAGTGTGCGTTATTTTGTACCAAGTTTAGTTTAAGATAAGGACTAAATATTAAAGATTTTATCTATGTTTTATTATTATTTCCTTTTAATATTGTGTAAATTGGTGCTATCAACTCAATCTTTGTAAGTTTCTCTTTTAATAACAGTCAAAAAGATCCAATCGATAAGGTTCTAAAACAAAACATGACTGAGCAATCATAATTAGAAGCATCTTCTATCGAACAGGCATACCGGCAAACTTAAATTACATGCCTACTTTGATAGCCTTGAATATACTGGTTGCTTTCGTAATACCGAGCGTTCCTATATGTGGTCGTTAGATTCCAAGTTACTGGTTTGACATCCGTGAAGCACGGCACGCGACGCAGGGTCAGTGGGACTGTTTGGACTAGCAAACCTGATACGAGTATCTCTATATTAATACTGTGAACTACATGTGACCTCCAGGAATCTTAGCAACAAAATCAAAATCAAAATATCTTTATTTTCCAGAATACTGTACAAAATAATAATGTGGTCCTATGCATAATTTCCGAAGCATTCTACCGCTAGCGGCATGAAAATATTAAACATGTATATTATAAATCTAATATTACATATAATTCTATATACATGCATACATATATATGTATGTGTGTATGTATGTATATACATATACACACACATACATACACATATATTCATTAATAGCAACTATATAAAATTACTATTATATTCATATTTAAAAAAAAATATAATTATTATTATTATGTCAATATATTAAATTAATTTAAGTCAATAGTAATATTGTTTTATTAATTCAAAATTTGTTGTCAAATAATTTTAAACAATTTTAAATTTTAAACAAACAATTCGCAATAATAAATAGTTGCTAGGTCTACAATGTCAAATTATCATCGAAAAATTCCTTGTTTGAATAATATGCTTTATGTACCAAAAGTTTAAATAACCTTCTTTGGAATTCATTGTTTCCTAACTGTATCAATTCGTACGGCAAATGGTTATAAATTCGTATTGCCATGCAGTAACAGTTCTTAGAATGTAGTTCTAAACGCTGTGACGGTAGGCATAATTTATTCTTGATTCTTTGGCTACGGTAGCCCATTTCGCCATTAGTTTTAAAGAGACTTGTGTATTTGCGTACAAATAATGACATTTCGTAAATATACAGGCTTGGTATAGTTAATATATTTATTTTCTTAAAAAACAATAACAAACTGATGAGATGACTGACTTCAGAAGACAAATTACTTATTAAAAATATCTCTGAGCATAACATTGTTAATAAATTAATTAGAGATTGCTTTCGTATTTAATTTAAAATAAAATATTGGTAAGTATAAAAAATATACAATATAAAATACATTTAATATTACGGATATGGATACCGCGTGGAATGGTGGCAAGAACGCTGGCTGCATTTCCCCGTTGAATTGCAATACTAATTCTTTGAGCGAAGAAAGCCAGCCCTCTTGTCACTGGAGAAGACAACAAAACGTGGTGTTGTCTTTTAAAAAGTTTTTGACGTTTGAACTCCATGGAGTAGAGTTTCCACAGCAAACGGCACAAATATGTAATCTTTTAATTTGGATACATACTTGCGCCGCTTGCCGGACTCTGCAATTTCCTCCGCGTTCTCAAAATAACTATAAAATGCCATCCAACTTGGTATCTAGAATAATTGCTTACTTCTGACGTCATAGATAGCATTTCGTGTCGTACAACTAGGTCAAACAGAGGGTGAATCAATAAAAGTTAAATGTTAGTCTTCGAATTTAAAAGAGAGATCTAAATAACTGGAGTCATAAAATAATGAAGAAATTATTGATTAAATATGTTTATTTTTGTCTGATCTTGCTGGATATTAGGAACAAGTTATTTTACTTAGAGCTCTTGTAAGAACTGTTTCTTGCCGGTTTAGAAGTTTAATACATTTCCTGAGCTTATTCTTCACCTACCATCATCACGCAACAAGAGCAGGCCTGAATGTAGTTAATAACGGTATGACGGACATCCTGGCCAGTTTTAAGAGAGTAAGCCTATCTCCCAAGGAATGTTTTCTGGAATCTGTAATATTTTTAGTAGTGAAGGTCTAGAACTCTGTGTTCTAGGGGCTGTAATGATAAGGTCACAAATTTGTGATAAGAAGGTATAACTTACCAACTTCAAACTGAACTAAGCTACTAAAGTAATGATAAATGAAATTACAGATGGAGATATTAAGGGCGCGTTTAGAATTTTATGTTCTGATGATGTTTACGCTACTCCGGACTCTGAAACCTTAAAGGAGCTTTCCGAAAAACATCCCGCCGCAAATTCAAACAAAATTTTACCACCTCTTCCGTCCAATATTGTTTCAAATTATCAGACAAACAATGATGAGGTAATAAAAGCAATTTTCAGTTTTCCTTCAGGCTCTGCTGGAGGTCCTGACGGACTTAGACCACAACATTTTAAAGACCTTTTAACCCGAAATACGGGGGCATCAGGAGCACGTTTTATTAATGCACTTACAGACTTAATTAACCTCATGATGTCAGGTTCAGTTCCTGACGAAGTATGTAGAATACTTTATGGGGCTTCCCTTTGTGCTCTCAAAAAAAAGCAAGGAGGCATTAGACCTATAGCTGTCGGAAATACCATTAGACGCATTACAGCCAAAATCGCTTGTTCATCGGTTAAATCTGACCTTAAAGAATATTTCGTCCCCTTTCAAATGGGTTTTGGTGTTAAAGGAGGTTGCGAAGCTTTGGTTCATGCCACCAGACAATTCTTAATTAACCCACATTTAGAAAAAAAAGCCATCCTTAAGCTAGATTTCCGAAACGCTTTTAATGCCATTGAGCGATCCGAAATGTTAAAACAAGCATACTTGAAAATCCCATCTATATCCCGTTTCATTTCACAATGTTACACCAATGCGTCATGCCTTCTTTATAATGGCGACATTTTATTATCAGCTTGTGGTTGTCAGCAAGGGGATCCACTAGGTCCTGCTCTTTTTAGCCTCACCATTCAACCTATGATTAATGAATTAATTTCCGATTTTAATTGTTGGTATCTCGATGATGGTACTATCGCAGGCTCCATAGAAAATCTACTCAGTGATTTATCTAAAATTATCTCCTTATCAAACAATTTAGGCCTTAAATTAAATCCTTCAAAATGCGAAGTCTTTTTTCTAGATGAGGCCAGTGAAAATGATTATCAACGTTTTAACAATCTTGCCAACGGTATCATCCTTCTCAACAAAAATAAATTCAATTTACTTGGTGCTCCTGTTACAACCGAAGCCATTTTTAATACATTAGATTTAAAATTAGAAACATATAAACGGGCTTTGAATAAATGTGAATCCTTGCAACCACATGTAGCATTATTTTTAATTAAAAATTGTTTGGCTGCTCCTAAACTAATTTACTTATTGAGATGCTGTCCATCTTGGCTCGCTCTTGACAAACTTAATAATTTTGACATCATCCTGAAGTCCACAATTGAAAAAGTATTAAATATCAACTTGTCAAATACATCTTGGTCTCAGGCATGTTTACCCATCAGATTAGGTGGACTTGGTCTCCGTCGTTTAACCGATCTTTCCATTCCAGCTTACCTGGCTTCAGCCCACAGCTCTAGAGTCTTGGTCGATTTAATTCTTAAATCAAACGTCGACTTGGATCTACACTGTGTGGTAGACGCCAGAAAGCTTTGGACAGATTCACTTCCTGACGTTAGCGAACCCTATAATAAATGTTCCCAGGCCGCTTGGGACATCCCTTTAATTAATAAATCATACCAGTCAATACTAGACATTTCAAACAATAGTTATGACTGTGCCCGTCTGTTAGCATCTACCAAGAAGGAAGCTGGTGCATGGCTTCACGCCGTCCCATCAGCTCCTCTTGGTACACTCCTGGATAAGGACAGTTTAAGAATAGCAGTTTCTTTACGCCTTGGTTCAAAAATATGTCAACCTCACATATGCAAGTGTGGTTCTCAAGTTGATGAAATGGGTCTACACGGGCTTAGTTGTCAAAAGAGTGCAGGCAGATTCTCCAGACACCAAGCCCTAAATGAGTTCATTAAGAGAAGTTTGTGGTCTGCTAAAATCCCGTCCGTCCTTGAACCATCAGGACTTTCACGTAGTGATGGTAAAAGGCCGGATGGTATGTCTCTTGTACCATGGAGTGAGGGAAGATGTCTTGTTTGGGATGCCACCTGTGTGGATACCTTTGCCGCTTGCCACATTTCCTCTACATCAAAAAAGGCCGGTTCGGCTGCTCATACAGCCGAATTTAGAAAACACATCAAATACAATAGCATTAAACAAAATTATAACTTTGTGGCATTTGGGGTTGAAACAATGGGGGTATATTCTCTTGATACCCACAAATTCATAAAAGAGCTGGGTAAACGAATTTTCCAAGAGTGTGGCGATCCCAAATGCCATAACTACCTAAAACAGAATATGTCCATAATAATTCAACGAGGAAATGCGGCGAGCGTTTTAGGTACCCTCCCTGGTGGTAAGCCCTTAGTTTATTTTGTAGAATAGCTTTAATTTCATAGGTATTTTTAGTGTTAGTTTTCTTTATAATTAGTTTTTAGTCAATTTTATTTTAATATTTTTGTATCGAATTACCTACTTCGAATAAATATAGTACAATTAAATGATAAATCAAATATTCAAATTTAAAATTAACTGATGACAAATGAAACAGTTTTTAATAGCTCTAATACAGTTACCAATGAAGGGTTTTATTAATTGGATTTTAATTATATCACCTTTTAAAATGAAATAATATGAGTATGTCAGGTCTATCTATCTTTTTAAACGTTTCTACGAGTATGATCCAGTATGAAATTTATGTGGTATAATTTACGTCATAAAGTTTGTAATGGTCTATTATATTGAAATTTGTATGTTTTCGTTTCTTAATGCCACCATGCTCATACTACTGGTAAATAATGACTCTATAAACAAATGCGATGTCTGGATTTTTCCAACTTGCCTTTACTTAAAACTTAGAACGAATGTTAGTTTAAAACCAATCGCCAGATATTGTGCTGATTAAAAGAAAACACATTAAGTTACACTCCTGTATGAGTATAACAATTTGTTTATTAATAACATAAAATGGTGGCTTGTCATTGTGAACTCTGTACATTGTATGAATGGGATTGTATAACAGGTCAGGGTACCATCCAATAATTAAATAAATTAATTATATTACAACAAAATACAAATTTAACCTCAAATAATAATAATAATACATAAAAAATAAAAATTAAATACTTAGAAAAAAATATAGCTCCTCCAAATCGCTGTCTTGTGGCATGGTGCCCAATACACTAGCAGCATTTCCCCTTTGAATTATGATACATAATTTTTGGGAAAAAAAACTGCCAGCCCTATTGTCACCAGAGACGTCAATGAGCCTTGGAACAATTAATTAGTAAATTAATTGATACAAAAAACAAACCGTACGAACTGTTTACTTCGTAAAAGCGATTCGAGACCAGGATTGATGATGCAGACATTATTATTATAGGCCTTATAATATGAGATATCAATATCATAGAATGAGTAGTCTATGGGTCGATAACATCTTAGGGTGTGGCCAGACAGGTGTTTGGTGTCCAGTAGGGTCGAGTGGCCTTTCTGTCCGCTTTCCCCGTCATCTGAAACTAAAGCCGCGCCCTAAAAGGCTACATAACGTTACCTTCTACGGCTAATTGCCTTATGCACATAATGCTAGGCTTTGTTTCAATGAAAGTTTAAATAAACCTTGTGCCCTATTGCATGTTTCATTCCATTCAGAGAGACAATGCTCGAAAATTTTATATTATATAAAAAGTATCCAACAAAACAGACATTGTCAAATATTTTGTAAAAGTAGGAAAAACCTACAGTGATAGAGTTGATTCTATACTTTTCAGTCTATTCAAGAAGTGTTTAGGTCTTTTTTTTTTTATATACTAGCACGACATGTGACCCTGCGCCCACCTGATGGTAAGTGGCGCGCAGGGTCCATGAATGTTAGCAACTGGAATCAGAACCTTATGTCCGACATCAGTCCCTAACACTATGCCGGCTTGACTAGATGTCTTTTCACACTTCGCTTGAAGGACTCCAGGTTATAGGAAAGTGGAAACACAGAGGCTGGAAGAACATTCCACATCTTTATTGTGCGACAGATGTATGAGTCACCAAATTTATAGCTACACGAAGGGATAGTGACTACGGTATGTGGGTGCATATTCTGACCTGTGCGTGTGGACACAATAAATTTGGAATCTCAAATTTGCTTGCTCAATCTGAGGTCATTATAGCAATTACTTACTCCTTGTATAGCTAAGCTAAAACATCGTTATCTGGAGCAAGGAAACTTCCAAATTTAGCATTATTCTAAGACCTACTGTTATCTTCTATAACAGTATGGCACTATTACCGAGACTCCTACTACAAAGAAAGGCAGAAGTCAACCACCAACAAAACGAAGATGAAGCAAACATACAGAACGTCGACCTTCTGCCAGATGGATGGATGATTTAAAGAAGGTCGCTGGTGAGTGCAAAAAATATCGTGCACTGGCGAAAAAGAATAGAATTAAGAGAAAGCCTATATCAAGAATGGAGATACATAGGAAATGAAAAGGCGTATTTTATATGTACAACTGTTGCAAAACATCGTACTTACGAGTATTACGAAAAGCCCTACATTAAAGTAAACCATGTAATCCCTAAACTAGACCGGAAGATTACCGATGCCAACAAATTAAGTATAAAATAAACTACAGCAAGTAATAAAATTAACAAACACATTAGTACTTCTTGCGGAAGTATCATTGGATTTGCCGACGTGTAAGGTTTCCTCTTCCCCTCGTCACAGTTCAAGTGTTGCATCATATAAGGCTGCTTTACTGTGTTTTTGTTCTGTTACTTTTTACATACGAGTAGTCCTATTTATTAACTACCATTCCAATGACACCTTTACTTTTAAAATTCGATATTTTTCGTCATAGAGGTCGTGCCATGTATTACCTACTCTGGTATCAATAATGAGGGCAAAAACAGCCGTCTTCTATAGTTCAGTAAACTTCGTATGGGAGACAGAATACCACATCACTGGTTTAACATTTCTCTGTTGCCACTGCGCGGTCTTGACTATATTAAAGTTCCAAAGTTAAAAATAAAATTATATATGACCGTCTCGTACACTAGCACCTCAAGAAGTCATTGTTTATAGTCAGACACAAAATGTTAAAAACTTGCAAAGATGCAATAAATACTTATTTATTTTCTTTATCCTGATTGCTATATGGAGTAGAAAAATTGAAGCAGCTGTTATTTTCTTGCATTAAAGTTACAAAATAAAATGTATTTATTCGAAGCTACTCGTATTAATGTACAATGATTTTTTTAAAACTAAATTATTAAATAAACTATAAACTTAAACTTTTAAAACATATAAATAACGACTAACAAAAATTCAAACAAAAATAAAATAAATAATATATATAAGCTATGGAACATCTCGGATACCATGAGCTTTCTTGCGCTAGAAGTGCTGGTTGCACGACATCTTCGATTCTTCTGGCGTCACGCTGCTTTGAACGACATCATTCGAAGGGCTTTTGTCACTGCTGGAGTACCCGCGATCCTAGAACCCTCTGGGATTGCGCGGAGCGATGGCAAAAGACCCGACAGCATGACCGTTGGGCCGTGGAAACTTGGCAGGTCCCTGGTGTGGGATGCGACATGTGTAGACACATTAGCCCCATCACACATCCAGGCGAACTCGTCAAGTGCGGGAAGTGCGGCTGTTTCAGCTGAGAACCTCAAGCTACGCAAATACGCCAACCTCAGAACAGGTTACGAATTTGCGCCGTTTGGGGTCGAGACGATGGGCCCATGGGAACACTCAGATAAGCGTCTGGCCAAGGAGTTGTCGAAACGGCTTACGGAAAAGTCTGGAGATAGGAAAGCCGGCAATTATTTCTGCCGACATATTAGCTTAGCTATAAAGAGGGGAAATGTTGCCAGTCACTGAAGGGTCGTCTCTAGAGGACATCTCTAGAGTAGTGGTGATATTGAATCAAGCTTGGACGCAGCATATTTGCTATTTTAATGGTATGATTTTGGATAGAGAATGGCATTTAACTTAACTACTTTTACTAATTCTTGGATCATTATTGTAAATATCGATATATCAATAAGTTTTCGAAATACTGTGTTTATTCTTACCATATAGGCGCTCAGTTTTATCACGAACCCAACTATACCAAATTTATAAGTAAAAGACAAGTTAAGATGTTTGTCGGTCGTGCCATAAATCACTAATCATCCGAGCTAAGGTCATGGTGACTATGCTTTTTGTATTATAACCCGTTAAAATCAGAGTTTTCTGCTAGGCTTAAGTTGGAAGTAAAAAACGTCCTACTTCTATTAAAATTGTTTTAGCGGAGAACTCGACCCATAATTAGATCGTAGCATTTACACAAATGCAACACTAGTAAAATAACATCGACGGTCTTGCTACTTGTCATGATTGGCCTATAGTAAAGTTGCCGAAATGTGAATCCGCTTAATTATAAGTGTGGTGTCTGACCACCCCGAAAGAGAAACGGTGATGATACTTTACTTTTGGTTATCATTCATTCATTGCATTACAGCCCCTAGAACACAGCGTCCTAGACCTCCACTGCTGGAGATGGGCCTTCCAGAACATATATCTGGAGAATTTGGCCTACACTCGCCACGCTGGCCAGACAGCTTGATGTTATTTTTTTATTAACTATTCTACAAGTTGGTACACCAACGAGCCACGCGCAATAAGCATTTAAATATTTGGTTCTGCAAAACCAAATATTTAATATAGCTGTTAGTCTGATAATCCTCATTACAGCAGCTATGATCGTAAGTGTATTTATTTTATAATTGTGTATATCTTAGTTTGTAATATGATAATATGTACACATTTACAGCAGCTATAATTTTAATGGTAAGATGAATATTGTATTATGTTTATTTGGGTTGTGATGTGCTTCTCCAAATACAAGCTATAGCCAGAAAATTAGCTTTACATTATATTAATAAATTTTTTGACATGTAAAAGCACAAAATAGCCTTACGATACTCGTATGTTTATTGTCCTATGCCTACTAGCAGATACATAAATTGAAATAAATTGACCTAGACTGGGAAATAAACGTAGAGGAAGAAAGGCACTGCTGATACTTTGGCCCAAATATTGCCCAGCCCTCTTGTCTCCCGAGGTGTTCTGACAACGCCTTGAAAATTTCATGTGCAAACGGCGCATAAACACATCGGAGGAAGCTAAAGTGTGTGGTTATATTATCTTAATTCTATCGCTGTTATCGTTAGGCCACAGAGGCAGTTACTATAGTAATCTGCTTTAAAACCAATGACATAATTGATCTGAACATTACGGTTGAGAAATGATGATGACTCTACAATTACCAAATAACATACATTTGAAGAGGCTCTCGAACTTCAAAACTATTTGACCTTTACTTTATGACCGTGGCCTCCAAATTACCAAACAAACATTTTACGGATTAAAGATTTAGGATTGGAAGACATGCATTTTTAATGTTATTTATGATTGGTTCATTAGCGGCCAAACCAAATATTCTATATTTCTTTGGCTTGAAGATTTTGACAATTGGGTTCGATTCCTAGGTTCATTTAGGTTGTCGTTTGCCATTACTTTCCAAAATTTGACTCTTATAAGTAACACTATGAGCTAGTGTTAAGTCTATTTTGATCAAATAAAAACTGAACTTGAATGCATTGACCATATTTTGTTAGTGGTAACCTACCACCACTTCTTTTTGCTAGCGTATTTAATTATATAAAAAGTCGATTTCATTCGGATAACAGATCGTTGAAGGATTAGATTATCTTATTATTAGACTATTTGTAGAATAGATATACCCGTAGAACTCGATTGTAGTTGTTGCCGCAAACCTGTGGAACAATCTGGCTCTTAGCACTTACACAACAAAAGTAAGTATATGATCAATGTATTTGTATGTAGTTATTATAATTTATTTATTAGAATTCAGTATATCGTTATTATTAATATATAATATTTAGTGTATGTAAAAATATGTATGTATTAGTGTATAATAATATAGTTAAACCGTAGAATTTAAATCAATTTTGCAACTACGAGTACCTTTAAATTATTAAATATCAATTAATATATGTATATATTACGTTGGCCCAATAGTTGGCTAGGATAGAAAAATATCAAGGGGCATTATAAGCCTTTGTCTTTGTGTAATAAAGATTTAAATAAATAAATAATTTATTACTTGTATGTTACCCAATAGTAAGAAATACATTTAAACCAATTAACGCAATTATCGGGCGCTAAAGACTGCACTGCGGAAGATGTAAAATCAACCAAATAAACTAGAACACAAGTTATATAATACTGATCGAGCATTAATAGATATAATTATTGATTTTCTAAAAAAACGCCCCAAGTAAAAAACTAATGATTGTGTCCCACATACCATAGTAATTGTTGTAAGATACATTGTGTAAACTAAAGTTATAATACTTAACTGTTAAGACTAGATAGCAAATAATAGTAACAAACTTATACCATAAATAGTGACGTTCAAAAGCTACATGTATTTTTTTTTCTGTTTTGGAATCCTATAGAACGGTAGAACTACCGATATTATTTTTAACGGAATCATAATAATATGATATAATTATGTAAGTATAATAATTTATAAATTTTTTATTTATTTATTAGGTACACACAACAGAAATGGGTACAAAACATTTTTTAAATTTCAAATCTTTACAATACAGTTCCAGTACTATCTCCAAAATCATGTGCACACAGCATGCAATTATGAAACATTTACATATATATAAAAAATAAAATAACAATACAATACCCACAGTGAGTATAGTTCATAAATATTAATTTAGTTTTAGTTTGCTCGCCGTCCACAGCAAATTACTCCTTCCCAAAGGCCAGAAATAATCCACTATAGAAAGCGAATACCTATTTAGGATAATTCTTTTTTTTAATTATTTTTGTCTAATATCTTGCACAAGTTAATTTTATAAATACTGGCGAATTGAAATAAATCAGGAGCGTCTCCCTGTAAACATAAATCATTGTATTGCCTACACATTCGAGTGCGGGGGTTGTTGCCTGCTATCTCCACATCTTGACATATATTTTTATTAATTAGTATTTATTTATTTATTAATATTTAAGACACCATTCTGCTCATCCTACCCAACCAAATACTGTATGATTCCGTTAATGCCGTCTTGAAAGCTCTTTTCATAAATGTATTGACGGCAGACCTGCTTAGGCCCAATTCTTTTAGCAAGCTATTATTTGTGTATATATTTATGTATATGTTCATAATATGCATGTACTCGTAGTTTATGTAATTGCTACACTAATTTATAAATTTGACTATTAGATTGTTGCACCCTCCCCATAATTTATTTTTATTTATTTTATTTAAATCTTTATTGCACAAAGACAAAGGCGGGCTTATAATGCCGCTAGACATTCTATCCTAGCCAACCATTGGGACAACTTGAGTATTATATTGAAAGGTAGGTGCAAAATTGTATTAAATTCTACGGTTTAACTATATACTAATAAATATAGTAATACTAATACATATATATATAAATACATATACTACACTACATAATCTCTCACTATCCCAAAGGTTAGGTGTCACAGAATGCCTAACAGGCATTAAACTCGATGCACCTAATTTTAAGTTTTGGTGCAATAAAGAATTTAAAATAAATAAATAAAGCTGAGTCTTGAACCCGTTCCTGCCCTTTTCTTGTGTGAGATTTTAATATTTGTTCGACTTCATGTTGTGGTCTTTGATTCCCACGGAACGGTAAGTTCAATAAGGATATTTCATCAGAGATTTATCAGAGACATTTAGTACATTTTAGGTAATAAAATTATTTTTCATTGGTACATGCCGGGGTTCAAACCGATAAACTTTTTGGATTGAACCAAGCTCTTGTTTATATTTTTATATATATTTGATACTTAATAATAGCTTGTAGTTTGATCCGATGGCCTCCCACGATTCATTCATAATCATACCAACACCAGTCAGTGAAGCGAGTGCACGTGTAGATCTGGCCACCGACACTCTGTCACCCAGTTGTGTGTTCGAACACACAACGAAAGAGCAAAAAAGAACTTTCGGCATGTGTAAACAAAGCTCTAAGTTGGAAGTGTGACCTGTGATCAAGCTTTTCTAAAGTGTATTTTCGTAAAATGCCCACCCGTCGTGTGTCAATTTAAGTTTTTTCAAGTTGTTTGTGTGGTGAATGAACAGTGATTTTGTGGAATGTGTGTCAGTGTATAAACTTGGATCGATTATTTAGGTATGCATTTTAATATTCTAATAGTATTAAGCGCTGGAAAGTAGTTTTTTATTATTGATTTGGATATTATTAACATTATAGATTCGTAGAAGAGCGACCTTCACCGATCTGTTATCTGAATGAAACCCACTTTTTATATAAAAAATACGCTGACAAAAACGAATATATAAAACAAATCTATGGTCACGTATAATCTCTAAAATGATCGTAATTTTATTTCCTAGAAACTTAATCAAAGTCAAAGTCAAAATATCTTTATTCACGTAAACCTATTACGGGTATTTATGAAACGTCATTAATTTAATTATTTTGAATGATTCTACTCCTGCTAGTAGAAGACTAAGCAGCAAATTGGTCCAATAAGTAAGCTGTTAGCAGAAGACCAGCAGCTTAGCAGATTCCAGTGACCTGTTAATATTTAAAAAGTATCATCACGACCGTTTCCCTTTCGAGGTGGTCAGAAACCACGCTTATAAAATAAGCGGATTCACATTAAGCCAACTTTACCATAGGCCAATCATGACAAGTTGCAAGCTCGTCGATGTCTCCAGCGTACCAAACTCGAGAAATATCACAAATAAATTAAATGTAGTTATTTACATTAATAGATATTTTTGTGTCCCGAACAAACCCGATACCTCCGAGTTTAAATCCACGGCCTTAACCGCTAGACCACGGAGGCAGTGTTAATGTTTAATCTGACTAATACTCGTAGACCTCATTTCTCAAAAGTACGTTGAATAATCTTTAAAAATGGTGTATTGTACGAAAGGTTGGTTGTCTTTTTTATTCTTTAAATAAATAATAGACTCTACTTGTAGAGATGAACAATAAATATAATAATAAATAAATAAATATTTCCAGACAGGTCACACAGCGCCATCTAATTTCCGTGGTAAGCTACGAGGCTTGTGTTACAGAAACTAGATGGTTGATAAACTACATATTATACTTTTTTTTTGTAAATATATACATATTATACATATAAACACCCAGACCGAGACAAATTATACAATGTACAACTTGCCCCCGGTGGGTCTCGAACCCACGACCTCCCGAGTTCACGGCAACGTTTGTTACCGCTAGACCACGGAGGCGGTCAGTACAAGTATGTACAAGTATGGACATGTATGTACATAAGTGATAGAGATCAGTAACTATAGTGGATTGAAGAAATGAGGCCATAATATGTTTATCACGACTGTGTCAACATTGCAAACATTCCTCGTCGCCACATTGTCTTATTATATTCCGAGCACTTTTTACACTCCGATACATATTGTCTAGATATAGTCACGCGGTACCATTACGTCAATAATACTGTCTTACTTCATCTTAAGAACCCTTAACGCATCTCTCTCGCTCGCACAATACAACTTAAATTTCATAAAAGTGTTTAAAAAAGAGTTAAAGAAAGATTTTTAATTCTCAAGCCGGCATAGTGTTAGGGACATATGGCGGCAGTTATAAGTGTCTGACTTCAGTTGCTAACATTCATGGACGCCACTTACCATCAGGTGGGCCCAAGGTCACATGTCGTGCTAGTATAAAAAAAAACTTAAATATTCAAGTATAAGCGTACTTTTGACAAATGTAGTCTTTCTAGGAAATAAATTTACGGACATATTTTCACTTTCATAGCTTCCAAGACGGCATTAACGGAATCATACAGTATTTGGTTGGGTAGGGAGAGAAGTAGAATGGTTGATGGTGAGCGTATTATCGCGCAATAAAAAAAAGGAGGCCTCATTTATTAAATATACTAAGTTTTTATTACAATATACAAACAGTATAAAGAGAGAAGATACATTTGTAAGCATTCCATGGATTCACCGTGCGGGTGCCGGGTCCATCGTGTGAGGTTAAGAGATGAGAATAATGGTGTCTCGGGCTTGCGACCGACAATAGGCTGGTTTAAGAAAAGGGGGCCTCCCTTTTTTATTTTATGGCCCGATAATACGCTCACCATCCACCATTCTACTCCTCTCCCTATCCAACCAAATACTGTTTGATTCCGTTAATGCCGTCTTGGAAGCTCGTGCCATAAATGTATTGACGGCAGACCCAATTCTTTCAGTAAGTGATGCAAAGATTTTGCTGGAACTCCTCTCGCACCAACTCCCACTGCGTAAAGCTGAGTCTTGAACCCGTTCCTGATCATTTCTTCTTATTACAATATTAATATATCCATATCCGTAATATTTACTTTATTTTATATTTTGTAAAATACAATAAGTTACATTAATATGTTTTAATTGTATTGTTTAAATAATATACAATCTCTTAGGCTTGTGTTCTACTATTACTACTTTGTTTATTTTTGAAAATAATTAAATAAATTAAATCGATTTCGACAAAAGTAGTGAAAAAAGCCGAGGGCTATGCAATCGTAGGTTCTACAAAGGGTCACTCCGCACGTTATGTCCCCTAGAACAACCAAACTTTGTTATCAAATCGTGAACATAGACAGTGGGGTTGTCCTAGCCCGGATGGCTAATAGGCTTGGGTTTGGGATAGGGACATTTTTTCGTAAGCATGACATGCGACCTTACAGCCACCATATTACACGGGCAATTCCGGGTCGAATCGTAAATATAGTACATATAGAAACAGGAAAAACCTATTCGTACAAAGGACGTTCACATCGAACTATGATAACATATCTGCTAATTTATTGTAAAACTGCATCTTTTTTTTTACATTTAATCATTTGATTCGCTAAATTCCATATAGTAATTGTAATCAGCCGAGCATTACCAGTGCCGGTAACCTCAATAACATTACATAACTTTACAAACAATATCTGAGTACAATCGACGGACAATTAATCTTCAATGTACAATTGCAGTTTTTGCCAGTTCATTATTCTTCATATCAATTTGCCAATACATTCCTTCACGATCCTTGGTTCATTTCGAAATCTCACTTTCACCCATCAAATACATATATAATTTTAAAAACGGTACCACAAAACTATTGTAAATCCTGATTGGTCGATTCGTACAGTAGGTACCTTCAACCAGACTTTTGTACAAAGCACAGATCTGATCATGCATATTCAAATTCAAAATATTTATTTCCATTTCGTTCACAGGTAACACTCGGATATTGACAATTTTTACAAATAATATACAATATTATCTTTAAAAAAAAAAACATTACAAACAACAAATAATAAATTAAATATTATTAATTCCGCCATGCCTTATGCTGCCAAAAAAGTGCCGGCAGAATCTCAAGACATCATGCTATTAATGACATCCTGTCAAGGGCGCTTACAACTGCTAACATCCCCTGCATCCTCGAACCATCGGGGATAGTTAGAAATTATGGTAGGCGTCCGGACGGGATGTCATTAATTCCATATACAAGAGGCCGCGCACTGGTTTGGGATGCCACATGTGTTGACACACTCTGTCAGTCACATGTGACATCGCCGCTGCAGAATCAGCCGCACGCCTTAAGCGCAACAAGTACGCGGAGATCATCATCAATCACCATTTCATTCCATTTGCAGTTGAAACGATGGGCCCGTGGTCCGAGGAGGCTCTTGTGTTCTCCCGCGAGCTTAGTAAGAAACTGCACTTGGCGACGGGTGACCCTTTGAGTAGAGAATATCTTGTTCAAAGGGTCAGCCTCGCTGTTCAGCGGGGGAACGCAGCGAGTGTCCTCGGCACACTACGCCAATCGAATAGTCGTAATTTTATTTATTAATTTTTAGTTTTTATAATTTAGTTCTTAATTTATTTTATTTTTTAATCTTTGTACTTTACTCCGAATAAATTGAAATTATAAATTAAAAGATTAAATTAAATTATGTATGGACCGAAATAAGTAAGTGACAAGGCTGCCATAAACAAATACTGCAGCTTAACCTAAATTGGAGGCATTATAGCCATGTCGATTTATAATCTAAATAATTATAATATAATGTATAATAATAATAAATTTAAATTAATTTCGTGGCTGTATAAAGGCCGTGTCAACTTATAATCTAAATAATTATAATTTAATGTCAAATTATAAAGAATAACAATAATAATTTCGTGGCTGTAAGGAAGCTGTGTCAATTTACATACTAAATAATAATATTAGTAATGAAAAATAAAATGAAAATAAATTAAATTTGTGGCTGTAAAAGGGCCGTGCCAGCTTATGATCTAATTTTATTAATGACTACGTATATATAGCTTTTCTATGTCATGGTATCCACCAATGCCTCCTTAAGGTCATAGTAACTTTTTTTAATTAGGATATCTTTCATTTTACTTTTGAATTCATATGAAATACTATACTCACCTTTGGGATGGTTCCGCCAAGTACCTCACATATCGTCATGATCGTAGAATAGTGACGGATCTGCTATATTTAAAATTTTCATGGCGGCCATTCAACTGTCATTTCGACTGTTTTTTTGTCACTTTTTAAGTCTCATAATAAGTGCAAACCTTCTAGATTTCATTTTGGAACCCTTTCTAACATTTGCACTATAAATTACAGACCACAAACAATATAAAACTATATATAAATATATATGCAAAATTATGGGTATTTTTTTAAATTCGACACTGTTCTACGATCATGACGATATGCTCTCAATGTCCTGCAGATGTGAGCTTTTCGAATTGTGGACGATGCCAACTAGAACTCTCGAATCCCTGCAGCTTAGCCGAGATGTGGGTTCTCTTAACGTGTTGTATCAATGAGTGCTCTGAAGAGCTCTATATCCTAATCCCTTACTTAACTCTATTCCGCAACTGAACCAGCACGCACGTCAGAATATGCATGAATATATATCGGTACGGACTGTACGTAAAATTTGGGTACTCATACATCTGTCGTACAATAAAGATGAGGAAAGCTCTGGCGAAGTGTGAAAAAGCATCAATTCAAGCCGGCATAGTGTTAAGGACTGATGTGAAGTCTTAGGCTGGATTGCACCAAAATAAGACAAAGATCTAATTGTTCTCTAAATTTAAAATGACGTCGTATATGCCAGGTGACGGCTTCCCTTCAAAATAAAACTATTCTCGTGGAATGCAGTAATTAATCGGTTTCGACGCCGGGATAAATCGCCCGATGTCGCCAATAATAATTAGTCAGGGTTTTAGCTGGTTTTCAGGAGATTAAGTTGTATATTTATTATTATAGGACTTAAGTGGATATTTTATCTATCATTAGATTTTTTTTTCTACAGTTATTTGCTAAAAAAATATACAAATCTATACTTCCTTAATTAATAAATAAAATACAAATTAGCATGTTTTTGGAAAGTTCTTTAAAGATTTATTTGATTGAATATAAGTGTATGAAGCTAGGCTTTAAAATATTATTGGTACCTTTACGTAAGATAGTATAAATAATAAAGTAAAGAAGAAAGTTTTGGTCTGAGAAGGCATCAATTAACGTGTTTAACGCCAAACTTTTTTAGAACTCAAATTTGCCGAGCACTAATCAAACGTTATATAAAACGCGGTGCAATAGAGAGTAAGACAATTTAAATTTTCATACATTCGAGCTGTCAATTTGTAGTTCTGTTCTGACGCACCTCATAGCGCGTACGGAAACTTAGAACACCCAATTGAGAATTTTCGGTTCACATAGAAAGTAGCGCCGCCTAGTAGACGGTAGGGGAACTAAATTTAATGTCTTTGGTTTGAACATATTAGAGTTATCATTCATTCATTAATTCAATCATTTGGTACAACTCGTTCAACATGTCGGCCATTGTTGCCGACAAGTGAATTATACAACCTTAGTAAAAATAAGAAATTTTAATGTATTGTGTAACTTTTATTACCTGCCAAATGTTGTGTTTGACTTGAAAGCAAAGCAAGGCGTTCAACGCTTTTTTTTACAGAATTTTGCCTAATTTATATGAATACCATGGAGCAACGCCAAATCGGAAAAAAAAACAAGAAAAACAAAACACAGGGTTTTAATCGAATGATAAACTAGCAACAAATACACAATATTTTTAAACTTTGGCGCGCAGTGAATTGGTTGTGGGCTCAAAATTCTAATTTCGAATATAATACTATTCCTATATAGAAGCTATACCTATAATAGGTATATATGTCACTTTAAGTATCCTACCATCCACCTGGCGACGCTAGTGTTCTGATGAACTTTTTGCGTGAGTAGCCACTCCTTTCCCAATTAGTTACTATACTCTTTGGTCTCTCCTACGATTAAGGATTCAACGGTCACAATCCCGTAATAGCTGGAGTATTACACAGACAACACCGCCCGGGTCAAACAGCTAGTACAATATAATGGCGAATGAAACATGTAACTTCAGTTCGCTATGTGTAATTACAAGATAATTTTCATAATAATGATTCTCAGTCGGTGTAGGTACCATTGTCCTTATTGGAGGAACAATGAGTATTTATTATTTAACAATAAACGGTTGGGTTTTTCCTGCACACTGCATTGAATAACTAATAAAAAATAATGAAATAAGTTAAGATCTATGAACTTTGCTCAGCAAACACGTCAAATTAATTATTTCGTAGACGTCAAGACAGAGACATAGTGCGAGAGACTAATGTCATTTCTCTTTTTGAATCAGTATGCTAGGAATTGGGATTGGAATTGGCGTCTTGTATTATGTTCCTTGGGCGTCACTTATAAATAGTGTTGCCCAAACCAAGATCAAGATTGGGCAAGTCTTTGTCTTGGTCTTACTTCGGAACAGCTGGTCTTGGCCTTGCAAGACTCTTGCTCTGACTGAAAACATATATTTGTTTGTAAATATAGTAACGAAACCCTGTGAGACTTTAGTGTCTGTCCGTATACTACTATCTCGAGGTTTGATTTACTCGTAGTTAGGAATGGTTATCAGGTAGATCCTGTTGACCAACGTGTATCCAAAAATGTATACAGAGGTAAAAAACATTTTATATATAACGCTTAACATGATGTTTCACTCATGAAAATGACCAACTTAGTCTGAGCAAAAAAAAAAATATAAGATTTCGTTTTTGTTTTTTAAATAAGCCAAAAATTGTCGATGTCATTTAGGTACTACATGATAACCGATTTAAAGTGTCTGTAAACTAACTTTTTAAAAATTGTTTAATTAAAAAAAAACGCGCTGTATGAGAAAAAGAATGTATGATGTATCGGTAAATTATATGATTATGTATTACAGTATAAAAAATATTTGCAATCGATATCGCTCAGCGGATTGTAATAAATGGGTGTATCACTTTTCTCCTGCGACTTTCACCCGATACGGATTATTTCCAGCCCTTTTTCGACAATACTTATTACAAATGTATGTAGCAACAATGTAATTCGCTTCATCAACATCCTAACATCCTGCAGCTAAGAAGAAATGGCTGCTTATCCAGGATATTTTTTTATTGAAAACGCAGTCTCAAAACATAACGCTTGCCATGTACAAACCCAAACCAACATTGTAGACGCAGTACGAATCGACCAATCAGGTTGAAGCGGGGTACGAATCGACCAATCAGGTGCGACTACGAACTAATAGAATGTTTCGATTTAGATTAGTTTCGTAGGGTCGTTTTGTATCTGTTAGGGCCTCTTCATAATTACCACATCAAGTAATCATGAAGTAATATTAACCACGCACTCATTTTCCTCTCATATTTCTGGTTGGTAAGCACCCTTAGACGAAGAATTCTTCCGTTAATTACAACAGACCAATATTTCAAACGGAAAATACTAATCGTCGCTCTGCAGGGGCTTGGGGGACGCCTTTGTCTATCTGATTCCGGCTATTCTCGAGCATTCCGTCAAAATTCATCAAAAACTTATTTTATCGATATATCGCCTACGATATTATTCCTATATTTTTGGGTTGGCGTGTCAATTTTCCTACAATATCCTTATATATAAGTAAGATTATTTTTTTATTATTTAACTGGCGCAGCAGTCTCATCATTTGATAGCGATCGCTAAGTTAGCGATTTAGGGTGGCCATTGTAGAGTATACTAAACCGAACATACCAAATCGCGTAACATTCCAAAATAACTTATCGAATATAATCGATACAGTTTTACCGTATGACAGCAGCCGGCTAGTATTTTGGCATTAGCTTCTAGTGTTGCAAAGGAATAAATAATAATTAGTAACTTTTTTTTTATTGCCGCGGCGCGGCGTGGGGATGTCCTCGAGAATGTTAAAAAAAAGTATTTCTCTGAAGGAAAACAAGGTGAAGTTTAGGGCATGGTTAAATTAATTATAGGTTCTCAGTGCCAAGTAATTAGTACCTACCAATTATGTAGATATATCTAACTGACCGTAATTTAAGTTATCTGTTATCAATTTTTGGTTATGGGATCGAGCGAAGTATGTTTGACAGCCGCCAATAAATTTTAGCTCTTACCTAACCTGTTTAGGTTTGTGCGATGAAAACTAAATTTGATATCTTGACAATAAAATTTAATAAATTATTGTGTATATCGAACCCGGTACCACCACGTCTAAATCTACGGTTTTTATCCGCTAGACCTCGCAAGCTATCTTTAGTAAGCACGGACGCGAAAAGGCAGCTAAAAATAAGCAGTTGTTGGGATGATGACTTACGTTTTCCTGATTGTGCTTTAAATAAAGTGATGATCTTTAACAGGCCGGTTTCTCGAATCTCTACTTAATTATTCCTTAGTTAATAATCTTTAAGTTTTTCTTAAGTCAAATTGGGTTTTACGAACAAATTTCACTATACTTGGTTTTTCTTACTTAAGATTCTTAAGAAACTTCGGAGATGATGTCTGAATACATTTTAATATCAATTCTAAAAGTAAGTATATAAAAATCAGCAAAACCGGACGAAAAACCCAAAAACAGATGACAATCTGCTCAGAACGTGTGAAAATGTAAAAAAAACCGTGCTATGTAGGTGATAAGTAATTATTAAAGTTAAGTTAAAATTAATGCACTTTGGCTGCTTAAGAAAACAGTTGTCAAAACTGTACTTAAGTATATCTTATTGCTTTTTGAATGGCAAAATTGATATCTTCCCATACATTTGTGTAACAATTTGATTTGATTTGACAGTTCCCTTCTTAATTATTTTTCAAGTATATATATGTACATAAGTACATATAAATGTTTGTGATACGAATTTCTTGCAAAACTAGTATTTTTTTTACTTAAGAAATAATTAAGTACTGTAAATACGTTCGATAAACTGTCTGCAAGTGAAAGTTATGGAAAACAAATTAATTTCTTATCGTTTTAGCATAAGTTGTTCAATAGGTAGGTAAAGGGCTTTCATATTAGCGTTTTTAATTTAATGTGGGTGCTGTTTATGTTTCTGTGTGGGTTTCTTTATAGGTAGTTAATCAATGAATTAGTGTTACTCGTATTTGCATATTAAAAAAAACCTTAAACCATCCCCTGAGTCAACAGCTGTATTTACGTTTTTTTACACTGTGTATTATATGTTTAAGCTTAGCACCGAGCATGGCTATCACACGAACCTTCTTTGTATTTAAGTATTTATAGGTTTTTTTTTATTTTTTATGTATTGTATGATTTATGTACTGACTATTTTATATTTATTTTATTATATAATTATTATCTTTAATAGTATAATTTATAGTATATATATATATTTTTTTTTTTATAATAAATAAATAAATATTTCAGACAGGTCACACAGCGCCATCTAATTTCCGTGGTAAGCGGTAAGCTTGTGTTACGGAAACTAGATGGTTGATAAACTACATATTATATTTTTTTTTTGTAAATATATACATATTATACATATAAACACCCAGACCGAGACAAATTATACAATGTACAACTTGCCCCCGGTGGGAATCGAACCCACGACCTCCCGAGTTCACGGCAACGTTTGTTACCACTAGACCACGGAGGCGCCTTTGTTACCACTAGACCATGGAGGCGACAACATTTTATATTCAGGTTTTTTTCTTTGTGTCTATCGTCGTTTTCTTGATACCCCTTGATAACTTAGTTAAACCTGTACGTGAGCTAGGGTTTTGGCATAAAAACAGCGTCAGTTAGTGCACCACATTATGTGATGTACAGCTGACTGAAGCTGAGCCAAGACCCTTGCCACATCATATACATTTATTTTAAAATATTGTGCTCTAGATCTTGTATTAATTGATGTGGGAATAAACGTTTTTATTCTTTATTCGTATTCTTATATCATTACAGCCCCTAGAACACAGTGTCCTAGACCTTCACTGTTGGAGATGAGCCTTCCAGAACATATATCTGGAGAATATAGTCTACACTCGCCATGCTGGCCAGACGTGTTGGCTAAGATCTGATGTCAATTTTTAATGACAATTTATTTACGATTCCACAAACTGGTTTTAGTGGAACCCGGACACGGCTTAACGTGCTCTCCGAGGCACGGGAACGGTGGTGTTGTAAATCTATGACAAATGTACGTAAGAGAATTTGATTTCTCGTTGGTACATGCCGGGGGGGTTTGAACCGACCTTTGTAGGATTTTAAGGAAAATGTTCTTACTACCGAGCCACAACCGCGTCTAGTTTATATTTAATTATTTTTTATTATTTAAAAGTAAAGTATCATTACGACTGTTTCCTTTTCTGGGTGATCAGAAACCACGCTTATAAATAAGCGGATTCACATTTATCATTGGTGGCGCGGATGTAAGAACAGCTTTCTTTAAAATCCAAAAAGATCGCGGTTCGAACCCGGCATGTACCAATGAGTAATACTCTTTTCCTACTTACTCTTGTCCTAGGCGTAGATTAGTTATCCACCACCTTGGAGAGCACGTTAAGGCGTGTCGGTACAGATTCCACCAACTTGTGAAATCGTTAAATAGAAATTTACATTTGACCCTCGCCAGAAATATGTTCTGGATGGCCCATCTTCAGCAGTGAAAAACCTAATCTATATTATAGGGGTTGTGGTGAAGAAGAATTAATGTTTAACCTAATTTATATATATTAAGTATACGATTTATATTTATGACATACCTAAATATAAATAAAATAATATTTATTTATTATGTTATTTATATTTAGGTATATCATTGTGAGGGATCAGCTGAAAATCAGTGTTGTGACCGAGTGTTGCTGCTTATTGCTGAGCTGATTCCCTATTTTGTCACCACACTATCTTGTTTGTTGTATTATTATTATTTTACTGCTTGTGTTTTCTGTGACATATAAACTTTTTTCTTTCTTTCTTTCTTAATACAACGGAGAAAATATTGAAAGTTTTGTGCCGATCTTGAAGAATTTGTTGATTCGCAGCGCATCCGACACGGCTTACCGTTATACTGTTACAGTTATTCGAACTGGGCAATGAGGCTTCTCCGCGGGAATTGGGCGACCTTCAAGACTTGCTAAACGAATGTATAATGCATTTGTTCAATACTGGGCAGCATTCTAAACAGATGTTAATCATCTATAATAGCAAGTAGGCAATTACTGTTAATTTGTAATTAGTGTAAAACAATAGCTGAAGGTGCATTAAAAAGGCATCGAAACAAAAGGGCATGTATGAAGAGGTTGATGAATGTCGAAGAAGCGGAAGAGGTATGTCGTGACCGTGACAAGTGGGCTTAATTATCTTTGCCTACCCCGCAAGGAATTTGGCGTAAAGATACGAATGTATTTATTGTAATTAGTCTCGTTTTTAATAATTTTAAATCACATGAAACACATTCATCAAGAAGACAAGTTTCTAAGCATTTCATGGATTCACCGTGCGGATGCCGGGTCTATCGATAGATGAGAAGAATGAAACAATGGGCTGGTTTGGACAATGCCTCCTTTTTTATGTTACTGCGCATCAAGACGCTCACCATCCACCATTCCACTCCTCTTACCTGCTTTGGCCCATTTTTTCATTTAGTGCTACAAACATTTTTAAAAAAACAAAAAAAAAATACTAACAATTTATTAATGTAATAATAATAATTAATTAGCCTTTTTAAATACCGTTGTTTTAAAATAAAAAAAAATATGATGCTCAAACCCCGGCATGTACCAATGAGAAATACTTTTCTTACGAACAATCTATGATAAGATTTACAACACCACCGTCCGTGCCTCGGAGAGCACCTTAATCGGTCTCGATACCACTAATACCAGCTTAAAGAATCGTTAATAAATTGTCATTAATTTCATCACGACCGTATCCCTTGCGGGGTGGTTAAAAAACACGCTTTTTTAAAGAAGCGTATTCACATTTAGCCAACTTTACTATAGGCCCACCAAGTGGCAAACACGTCTAAGATTCCAGTTTTCAAATATTCATTCTGTCAGCATTACTAGATCCATGCTCGGTGCTAACATTAACAGAATAAAAAAAAAAAACATAATTTTTAAAAACATAATAATTAAAATTTAAGTAAATATTGATGAGTATTTATGTAGTCTATGTATACATACTATTTATGTAGGTAGTTTATTGGTTAGGATTCCACCCCACATATTTATTTATACCGTCACACTCTCCTAAAGGTTAGCTGATAGAAAAAGCCGAAATGGCCTTTGTACATACTTTTAGGTAAAGTGCAATAAAGTATTTAATAAATAAATAAAGAATATTTTTCCCCTTTACACCATTCAAATACTTTGGGAGATATAGCAAAAATCAAAATAATGCGCATCGAAATTAATTTACATGGGCAAAGCCGAGTAAACGTCTAGTTAAAAAAAAAAAAAATACATTCCATACATTCATGTCTTCATAAATCTGGATCTTTATTAAAGGTTTCATAACAACCCGTTTAAAATAAATGGGTTGTTACGATTTGCACACATCTTGTTATTACACCTAACCTTGAAATAAATGAGTACTCTTTTCGTTATTTGGCACAGATCTTTCAGAAAGTTGATCGCAATGGGAGGTCTATTAAGAATTCCGAGAAATACTTAAATTATAAGTTATTGATTACATAATAAAGACCCGGCTTTAAAATAAACATTTTGTTTGCCAACGCGCTCCATTCGTTGCAATTATCAATTTGGTTAATAGCAATTGAGTATAAGAATGATAGATGGTAAAAATAATCCATGATCAACTTTTTGTTATACGCCAAATCAAAGGTAGTTAGCTTATCACTTTGGTTATTTCAGCCAATGACGTGCATCATACTTTAAACATGCCGTAAGACAATCAACCTTTCTGCAACCGGCCGTAAATCTATAGAGCAGGGGTGCTGATGTGGTTGATCGAGAGAGCTTATTGAGTTGATCTTGGGAAATGTTGACCAATATAATTAGGTCAAATTAGCGCAATCGACCTACCTAACCACGTAGGTACCGTCTTACGAAAAGTGCTCATGATATCCAGTGCCATGCATTATTAATAATTTATATTTTTAAGTAACTAAAATGTACATACGCAAACAGAGTAAGTATCATCACGACCCCTTTCGGGGTGGTTAGAAAACACTTTTTTAAAGAAGCGTATTCACATTTAGCCAACTTTACTATAGGCCATCATGATAGGTGGCAAGCACGTCAATGTCTCTTGCGTATCAATTGTATGAACTATCGTTCTATTCTAAGATTCCAGTTTTCAAATATTCATTCTGTGAAAATTACTAGATGTAAAATTTTGGATCGCGGATTAATTATCAACAAGGCAACTACCAACCACGTTACATATAAGTCAACGTCACTGTTTGCGAAACAATAAACTGAGGTTTCAATTTAGTTTTTAAGTCAAGACCTTCATATTTCTTTAATAGTTTTTCAGTTCGGATTTAAGATTATCTATTCACAATTCAATTAGGTACCTTTTTTGTCCCATTAAAATTATCTAACGATAAAACAAGTCTTCAAGTACGTAAGGTACGTACAATCGAATACAAAACGAAACTCCACGAGGCACGCGAACGGTGGAGTTGTGAATATATGACAAATGTACGTAAGAAAAGTATAATTCTTATTCGCGGGTACCCTGGCATGTACCTAGGGGTTTGAACCGAACTTTTGTAGGAGCTAAGAAAAGCGTTCTTACAACCAACCCACCACCGCACAACTTAGGACAATCAATTGTCATTTTTTTTATATGGATAGTGGCGCCGCCTAGTAGCTGGTAGGGGGAACTAACTTCTTGTCTGAGTTGAACATAATAAAGTTATCATTAATTCTTAAACATTTAACCAATTGATTAAATTCATTTAACATGTCTAAACATATAACCATGGGTTCTAAATGCAAATAATTCACGTTCAGGGCATAACAACCACGTAACCACCACGTAAGAATGGCCAAACACGTAAATAAAACTTTCTCGATATTTACCAAACAGCACATCACTTTGAGTCGTGTTTTACATTGATGTAGTGTAAATAGTTGTTTAAAATCCGACGCACGCGCAACCGCAACCTCTTGCGACAGACGGCCAATCATCGTCCTTGTATAGTTTTGAAGTTTGACTTTTTATTTAATATTTTTTTTAATTTCCGACGACCCATTAAGGTTTTCGGTTATTCGTAGACAGATAAAAGACTTGGCAGTTATATTCAAATTCAAAATTATTTATTGTATAGATTGATTATTCTATGGTATAAGATAAGTTGTATGTCATGATGATGCAATCTGCCCACATTAAGGACATACAATATGCTTATGTCAATAGATTTTATTTACAATATATATTTATATATAGTTAACATTTAATATTGTTCTTGTCAATTTAATGAAATTATTATAATACAATGTTAATGTTAAAATTTGCATGCTAAAAATTATTTTATTTAGTAAAAACAGTTGTCAATAAGAATTTTCTTTAACTATACGTACAGTGGTACTTACACTAAAGGTTTATTTATTTAAAAAGAAAGGACAGAGACACGCAACATAAAAACATATCAATTAAGTAGAAACAATCGTACCAAATTATACCGACCACAAGAATATTTATCACTGTGAACAATGGTGCATCCTTTGTGCAATACAATATTTGGTAAAATCAGGTAAAATATAACCTTGCTTAGATTTATAAAAAAACACTGCTTGTGTTTGGGCAATAAAACTGTTAGGTGAACTCCAAAGCAAACATCTTACTTTGCGAGCTAACCCAAAAGTAACAGCTTCTTGATGATTGCTTTGGAGGCGGCGTGGAAGTTGATGAACATATCCACGTCCAATAACCGCCACGTTGTACGTGTCGCACATCCGACTTAAATAGAGATCCAGGAAACTAACAACAGTAGAAAAGCATTTATCATCAATTACAAAGCCATTCCCGAGAACAGGGAAAGTGTGCACGTTTTGACCTCTCACCCCGCTATGCCGACCTTTTGCTAATCAGGACCAACTGGTTGCTGGAGATGCCTTGTATAGACGACAACATATCAAGTTACATCGACATGAAGTGACTTTTAAAGTGATGTTTGTTGCTTTTAATTTTATTTAAATAATGTATTTTGAAAAATAATCAAAAAAATATTGAACCTATAATTGTACCGTTTGAGATGTGGTGCTGGCGTCGTTTTCTCAGAATCCATTGGACCGAACGACGCATTAGCGTTTCAGTGCTCGAAGAGCTCAAACTTGCCAAGGGACAGAGACTTTCTCTGCAGTCTGCCTTGTCCGAATTCTGCAATATTTTGGCCACATTGCTAGAAGACGTTCCGACAATCAGGAAAAACTCTTAGTAACGGGAAAGGTAGGCGGTAAAAGAACAAGAGAAAGAAGCCACAAACGATGGTCTAGTCAGGTGACTGACTACCTAAACATCCCAGTACACCAAGCCATCCACTGCGCCGAGGACAGCAACCACTGGACACGGCTAGTGGATGGACTGCGACGGAGTCCCGACCCCCAACAGTGGGGTACCGACTAAGAAGGAGGAGTGTCCTCCATTCAACCAATAAGTATACAGGTTGGATTTTTGAGACAGTAAGGGCAAGTACCTTAACCGTCATAGTTACGGGAAATTTCTAGGACCATCCATAATATATTAAGGTATGCTGAACTGCATTTACAAATTTTGGTAATTTTACACAAAAACTTTTTTTAATGATCTTGTTGCTCATAAGGATCATAAGCCTCCACTGGACCGTCTGAGGTCAATCCTAGAAATGTCAGAAATCGCGAAAAACTACTATACAAAAACGATTAATCAACTATTGCACGGATTGTATGGATTTAATCCTGTATGTTTAGTTAGGTATTTATTTACCTTTCGTCCTGGCTCCTGGCACAATCAGACGTGTTCTACATCTTCTACTTCATTATAAACTTTACAGTTGGGTACAGCAGTCTTTTCATGCGGAAACCTAATTTGTTTAAGGGAGCGGAGGCGAAATGCATTAACAAGTGAACAAATATTCTTTATCATACTCTAACAGGCTTGTTTATTTCAAAAACAAATTTGCGTTTATTCCAATTAATATCATTAAATTAATATATACTAATAATTTGTGTTCCGTGACGGTTGGTGAATACTTAGTATTTTTTTGAGGAAGGAAAACATATAATTTGCATTGGATACAGCTGCATACAGTCAAGTAGACAGCCTCCAGTAGCGGAAAGTTTAAAATAAATTATTAGTTATACTAAATATAGATTAAGTTAAATTGTTACTAACAATTTATGGATGTAAAGTCCGAAATACAAAGTTTATTATTATTATTTTTATCTTTATTTATTTATTAAAATGAAATGATTTAAACTACTTAAAAGTAAAAAGTAAAATAAATATAAACTAAACCTAATAAAAAATAATCTATAAGTAAAAATGTCCTCTAGAGACGACCCTTCAGGGATAGTCCCAAGAAGACTGGCAACATTTCCCCTCTGTATAGCGAGGCAGAAATAATAAGACAGGAAAGCTGGCAATTATTACTGCCAACGTATTTGCATTTTTAAAAGACTTGTGTGCGTACTTTATTTATTTATATTTATAAATTATTTATTACACTTAAAAACTTGACCAGTTATGTACATTAACATAACTGGCGAAGTTAATGCCTCTCGGAATATTATACTAACCTTTCAGAGTGTGGTAGACGATTGCAGGTGCATTAGAATAATTTACATTTAACTACACAAATACCACTAAAAAGTAAATAAATTTAACTATATTTATAATATAACATTTATGTACGAATACATAACATAAGTATAGGAAAGATAATCTGAATATCTGCTGAAAGGGTGAGGAAGGATCTGATTTCAAAAAGACTAGACCTAAATTATATTTTTTTGCAACTACCAGATAGCTAATAGTATAATGGGAGTTTACGAGCAATCGGAAAATGTAATCTCGTGGGAAAAGTTCCCACAACATAATACACCATTGAGTAGAGCTTGGAAAACTACTCAACAATGCTATATCTTGACCTAACACTTTCACTGATTAACAACCATGTTAGACTTAATTTATTTGGGTTGTTTTAAGGTCTATAACTTTCGTAATATTAGCAAAGCATTAGAACCCTTTATTTCGATCTCAGTCCAAAATATGCCTTAAATATTCGGTTTATACTAATAAATAATTTTCCTTAATTTCAGATGGCAATACAACGTGATTAATCTTCCAAATGAAACTAACCAGCCACATGGAGGGAAACACCGTAGCCACCAAAATCCGCTATCCACCACCCAAACTGGACACTACACAAGAAGAACGAAGAACCATCCAACTCTTCTTGGAAAATCTCGTCCAGTCTCCAGAAATAAAAGCTATGGCTATAAAAGAAACTAAAAATGAAAATAATAAATGTGTATACTCAGTTCCTGTAAAACCTTCCACGTTATCATATATGCATAATCGTGCGAAGTCTATCGAAGACGCTAAAAACGCATTTCTTAACTCTACTATAAACAATACAGCCTCGCTACCAAGATCGAAGCCCCATAGTAACAAACAAGACACCTTACATTATGCACAGATAGCTGTTACCACAGTCAGCGAAGATAGTCGAAGTACTGGTGGTGGGAAAATCAAAAACATAAATCCCATTTACAAAAGCATAAATATTGATAAATTAGACACTAATGTTTCTAATTGCCAAAATAAAATAGATCCGCAACCAAGAAGAGTTAGTTTTAAAATTAAAACTGCTTCAACACATAGAAGACCACCGCTAGCGACAAAAAACGTGCACGAGTCTTGTAGTAATGTTACGGAGTTAACAAAAAAGTTTAATAATCTAGGCAATGAATCTCCACAGAAAAGATCTAAACTTAATAAAAAAAATGAAGATTTTTCTTCGGCACAGAGATCTGCAAGTAATAGTTCCACTCCCTCCTCTACTCTCAGTTCAAGTCCAAATATTAAAATTGTTTACAAACAAAGACGCGGTTCTAGAAGACGTCACCAACGAAAAAGATGTTCTAGCGCTGACTCTATTGATATAATAAAAACCGATATATTTGAGAAGACGCGAGTTATTCGCTCGAAATCGGATGGAACCAAAAAGCCTAAATCACCTAAAAAGTATGTAAAATCTCAAGAGACGAGTAGTCAAAAGAGTGTCGATACTGTTGATGGCGTAATAGTAGAAAGTAAATCTGAAACAATTAGTAGTACACTCCAAAGCAACGTAGTCAAAAGTACTATTAAAAAGTTTGAATGCGAGATAAGTGCACATACCGCAACCCTAGATAGAAAAAAGCCTGTTCCCAAGGAACCTAAACCAATTGTTAGCGATAAACCAAAAGTACCTGAGAAGAAAGTATCTTTACTTCTTACAAAAAATATTGTTGTCAAAGATGGTGTACCTAAAATTAAAACAATAAAATCTTGTACCATGGAATCTCCAAAAAAGATTAAAGAATTACCGACTACTACTCCCACAGTTAATGATTATAGTGTTTTCGGCAAGAAAAAAGAATCTATTTATGATAAAAATAAATTTAAAACCAATTACATACATTCTGATAAGTTGCAATTGCAGGTAGTGGATATTATACATGAAGACGTCGATGAAGCTCCAACCTTGTCTACTAGACTTGTAGATGAGGTTACTATTAATAATCAAAAGGTAGACCAAGATCCCAAAATATATGAAGATATCAGTTCTCGAATAACTCCTAACGAATCTTTTTTATGGCGGCGAAAAAGCAGCACTCAGATATATTCTGATTGTGAAAGATCAACTGATGGATCTTATAGTATTATAAATGTGACAACAGATATAAGCTTATCTGAAAGTTATGTAGACGAATTAGACGACGAAAAATGTAATACAAGAGAGTCGACGCCAAATCAGCAACCCCTTGAATCTCCACAAAGTAACGAATGTGATGCTGCACAAGATAATACAGACTTTGAATGTAATCTTGTTGAAGCGTTTAACAAAGAAGTTCTAGTTGGCTTCACATCTAAACCTGTGACTGAACAGATAGTCGAGAATGACTATGAACCTTTAGAACCCTATCAAGAGACTGCCGAGCTTATGTCAAATAACAGACTTTCTTTAAAATTAAACTGTCCGCTGCCAGAAATTCCCAAAGAGGTAGCGGATAAAAGTCAAACTTCCAAAGAAAATATATATCAGTGCTTATTAGAAATGAGATCGCATCCTGAAGGAGACGATAGCAGTCACCATAGTTATGAACTATGTGACAATGATGAACTGGAAGAAAGAACTCGAGGTGATGGCGACAGCGACGACGGATACGAGTATTGTAAAACTCACATCAAGCCTTTCTGCCACACCTCGAGCGCCGGCATACACATAGCAGACTACCAACCTTTACGACCTAAAAGAAATATCAAAAACTATGATATTGTTAAATCAGTAAGCGGGGCATCTACAGTGAGCTACGAGAAGATAGGTTCAGAAAGGATATACGAAAGGATACCAGCGAGGACAGAGGATGTCAAAGACATAAGTCCTTCGTCAACCAGCAGTCGGCATTCGTTCGTCTCTGAATACACAAGTTATAATGACGGAGAGAACATATACGACACTATAAAACATTCTGATGGAGTATCGTTATCGCATTGTTACGAGAGCATACCGAACAGTCCAAGTTTGGTTAAACTACGAAACAATTTTAAGAGGCAATTAGCGTCTGCTGTACAGAAGAGGTTGTCGTTTGATCAGGAATCTAATATAAGTCATTCTACGATATCCAGTGATGTGAAGACAAACAGTATTTACGGTCAGAGATCAATGTTGAGCTACAACGGCCAAGAAATAAGTTTCCCCACTCCGAACAGTGAGACTAGCGCCAGTGACAGGAGCGACGACTGGGTCGACGTCTCCGACGAAGAGAAATATGATGAACAGAAAATTATCATGTAAGTTTTGCTTTTGTCCTACATCATTACAACCTGTAATACACAAAGCCATATATACCTCCGCTGTTGGAGATGGGCTTTCCAACACATATTTCTGGGCAATTTGGCTTACACTCAGCCAGACGGGTTAGCTAGGGTTTGATGTCAATTTATTAACGATTTCATTAATTGATTTTAATGAAACCGTGACCGATAGCTAAAAGTGTTCTTCCAAAGCACAGGGCCAGGTGGTATTGTAAATTTATGTACAGTATTTCTCATTTGTACATTTCTTACAACCGGGTCACCACAAAAAAAAAACGACTTAGCTAGCAGGGGATTTCTAGGACTCTACATATATTCTAGGTGCTGTCACGAAATTCCAATTGCCAGTTTAAAATAAATAATTGTTTTAACATAAAATCATCAGAGAATCAGATACATTCTTAGAAAAATCAAAGTAATTGTAACAAAATAATTTTTACTATTCTACCCCGTTTGATAACATTACATACAATAAGCACACAATACGTGATAAATATTTGCAGCGATAAATTGTGGTCAAACAATAGAATTGTACATATGAATTTATCATTGAACAAAGTACTGTACGATGAAGGCCAAATACTTTTATTTCATTATGGAAAATATGTATATAGTGACTATCTAAAAATGTATGTCATTAAAAAAATATAGTTTTTCAATGAAATAACGATTTTAAAATATGTTAAAACAATCCGAATACATTAAAATTTTAACTATAATATCATTTATTCGAAAAAGTTATTTACAAAATATGAAATAAACTTAATATCACGGATACGGATTTTATTATATTCTTTGAATAGGGATATAAGTCCCGTCCACATTGGGCGAAGAAAGAGCCAGCCCTCTTGTCATCAGAGGAGACAACAAGACGTGTTGATGTAATAAAAAAAATTTTTGGCCCTTGGACTCTGCGGGCCCAAATATGTAATCTTTTAATAACATTAAAATTCTGGGCGGTATTAACTTACCCTATACAAGTAGACTTACAACAACAACAATTCATTAATTCAGGCCCATGGAAAAGCCTGGTTTGCAGATAGGCCTATTTCCCATTTTCCACGGCAGGATCTCAGCGAGCAACCACCTGCCGGTAACTCAATACACATGTTGGTCTACGAGTACTTATAAAGGGTAAATCAATTAACGCTCGACAGAGGCGAACTCATAGTAATTTATACCACCAAGTAGGTAAAGCAACCCTAAGTTCTTTACAATTATTTATTTATATAGTTTTTTAATAATTTCAGTGTGCGGAATCGTGGTAGAAAAAGTCCAATAAGCTGGTCTCAAAAAGTTCGTCATCAGCGGCACAACACTCCTAATAAATCTGGTAAGTACTGCCAAAAGACCGCCTAAATATTTTCAGATTTAGTAGTATATTAGGCTATAAACTATATATCTTACTTATTTGCACTTCCGTAACGATGGCAAGGCCTATAACTTTTTTAAATATAGTGCGCGAGACGGTGCGAGAGAAACTGTATATTTAAAAACGTGTGGCGCCATCTATTATTTGACTCTGTAACTAAGATTAACAACTTGAAAAATTAGTAACTTTAGTTTCAAACGTTTATACTAGATGGCGCCATACGTTTTAAATATACAGTTTCTTTCGCACTGTCTCGCTCACAGCCCCTCAACGGGAGGAGAGCTAAAGTTGTCGCACCTAAACCCCCTTGGTTCGTCAACCACACGGGCACTATTACAATAGTAACGGCGCCATGCACCAAACCAAGTATGTATGGAGTTGCCGGCGGGTGGTTTCCCTCCGAGATCCTGGCGGGGAAGTCGGAGGAATATCCCCAACCCAGGCCCATTCATTATCCGGGCCTTGACATCCCCGATTTTTGCTCTTCGTGCTTAATTCCATCATAGCTGGAGACCTGGATATGTGTATGGTTAGATGTAGGTATGTTCTGTCGGCCCGACAATGAATACTAAGCTTATCCAAAACATTGATCCGTCTTGCGTACGGACCCCAACGGGAGCTCACAGCCTAGTAGTACTGGAGGAGCGCTAAAGTAGTTGAACCCATACCCATTGAACTGATATTACCAAAACCTCCGTAACAGTATCCCTTCACTGATTGCCCTGTGTTTTTTTATTTGTTTTATTAGTACTAGCACGACATGTGACCTTGCCCCACCTGATGGTAAGCGACGGGCAAGGTCCATGAATGTTAACTGAAATCAGACACTTTTGAATGACATTAGTCTCTAAAACTATGCCGGCTTGACTAGATGTTTTTTTACGTGGAAATACATTGGCTGGAAGAGCATTCCACATCTTTATCGTGCGACAGATTTATGAGTCTCCAAATTTATACGTATGCGTAGGGATGGTGACTACGGTATGCGGGTGCATATTCTAGCCTGGTTTGATTCCGAAATGGAGAGGAAGAGTTATAGAGCTCCCCAGAGCACTCACCATACGAGTAGTACGAGTATAGCCGGTAGAACACGCTCAGAGAAGCTACATCTCGGTGAAGCTGCATGGTTTCGATAGTTCCAGATATAGTGGTATCGTTCACAATAGTGTGCATTTGCAGCTAAGTATGAGTCGTAGCTACAAGTGAAGGCACTCGTTCGCCGCTTGGATAAGCCTCTTTATACTCATATTTGCCTATACGAGGGGTTCGTGAGCCATACAGGCTCTGTTATACTCCAGTAAAGGGTTGGTCAGAAACCACGCTTTTAACGAATTGGCAAGCTCGTCGAAGTCTTTTCGAGTACCAAACTAAAGACCACAAATAAATTAAATAAGTCCTGACCAGGAATTGAATCTGGTCTAAATTCACCGACTACCACACTAAACTACGTGTACTTCGATAGGATTTACAAAATTCTATTATGAGTTTTGATTGATATACGAGTGTACTGCAGAACAACTTTCTCTGTTATTGTGCGGGACTTGGCGTCCCACGCTGACAGCCTACTGCACTTTGTGATTTCAAATATCTTTAACATTTATGATGTAGGGTAGTTGCACTGATATTTGCGGGATAATAATACAATTACTAGTGTTGCTAGACTTTGCAGTGCCTATATGTATATTTGTGGCCTCTGATATATAATCTGAGAATTTAACCAATATTCTTTAGCCCTGACATGATCTAACTTCGTTATCGAAGCATGTAAAAAAAAATGTCATACATCCGAGCTGTCAATTTATAGTTCTGTTATGTCGCAACTCTATGGCGCTTGCTGTCTAAAATCTCATACGTGAAGTATTCACTTTCGTAGTTCTCAACGATCACCAACAAATAAATAAAACACCAGCTGAATTTGCAATACATAAAGAGAGCTAAACAAAATAATTTGAATGAAAAGGTTGATAAAGGCCTTCTGGTCTGGGGTACTGCATCAGAAGCCCAAAGAATTTTTATTTTGCAAAAACGTGCTATTAGATCCATTGTAGGTTTAAAGCCCAGAGACTCGTGTAGACTTATTTTTAAACAACTAGGTATTCTTACTTTGTACAGTAATTATATAATGCTGTGTTTGCTATATATTAAGGAGAACATTAAGGAGTTTCCCAAAATGCAATTTAGAGAAAACTCACGTTACCATCACATGTCATCTCTTATCCAAGTACCAAAGCACAGATTAAATAAAATATCAAAGGACTTCTTGTGTCAATGTGTCAAATTGTATAATAAACTCTCTGTAGACACAAAAAACTTAGATTATAATATGTACAAAGACAGAATTAAAACTATTCTAATCAACAAATCATATTACACCATAGAGGATGCTTTAAAAGAGGAATATATTAGGTGACATTCCTTCATATTTTTTATTTATTATTATTTTAATTATGACATTTAGGTTACTTTGATAACAAACATAAGTTTTTTATATATATATTTTTTAATTTTTAATTTTTAGTTTTTAAGTGACAACGCCCTTTTACAGCTGCTTATCTTACATAGTGTAATATTTATTAATATATTTTGTGACATTTACTGACATCTAATTTAATAATGTAGGTTTAAGTAGTATAGTAACTGACAACGCTCTTTTACAGCAGCATCTATATTTAGGGAGTGTATAATTTACATAGTCCTAATTTGGTAATGACGATGGCTGTTCTTTGCACTAATGGTCGATCTTTTGCTATCCTTCCATGATATGTAAACTGTTGATTGTATAACTGACAAAACCAAGTGTACGTCATGTATCTTATGGTGAATAAATGAATTGAATTGAATTGAATGTCGATGAAGCGAAAGAGATAAAAACGCGGTGACCGTGACAAATGGCGCTTAAACTTCTCTGCCTACCCCGCAAAGGACCTGGCGTGAAGATATCTCTATGTACCTACATACAGAGATTAACAGATGACATTAAACTAGCCCTGGTTTAGCAATACATACGCAATATTAGAAGTTTTGTTTTTATTGTTTAGAATTTTATAAATCCAAGTTCATGGACCCGACAAAGCATGCGCCCGCGCAGACTGATGTAGGCGTTTGCTAATTGTTGCCGGATTCCTGCACCACGCAGTACACTCGTTTAGATATCAGATTAACCATTTTGTAACCATGATCATTGATTGCTTGACTTGTCTCCGGTCCCGAATAGCAGAATAACTATTAATACACCAGAAAAAATCTGGAATAAAATATTTATGTATTACGAAGAATATACGACTTTTTAATGATATTTCTAAAACTGATTGATTTTCATTTCGATAATTTTGTTCGTCTCGGTGCGGCTTTCTCCCGCATTAGACAATTTGGAAAATATTTTAAAAATCATTAAAAAACTAAATATAATTCAGCTAATAAGTCTAATAAACAAAGTTTTATTCTAAAGGTCAGATGTCAGCTGGTACGTATATACACAATCTCGTATATATGTTTAAAGCTAAGACGCTTTATTGGTGACCCCGACGTGATTTTGAATTTTGAAGTTTTATTTTCTTTTACGTAGCTATTGCTACATGTTCATATTTCCACTGTAATCGTGACACATGCACAATTCGTTTTGGTACAACCCAGCCTAATTTTTTTTTTTTTTTTTTTTTTTTTTTTTTTTTTTTTTTTTTTTTTCAAATTCAAATAGTTTATTAATCAAAAATACTTATTACTAGGGTTTCACAAAAAATAATCCTACAGAAGATGTAGGTAGGCACTTTTACAAATAATATCTAAACTAGTAATTTAGACAAATGTGTCGCTGCTAGCTAAACTAATAGTCTTTCAACTACTGTTAAATATAGCTAGCAGATGATTCGCCGGGTAAGCTAGTAACGCTAAACTTAACATCCGGAAGACGGAACAACATTAAACCAACGAGATCACATAATATAGAGCGGGCATTGGTCGCAATTTTCATATAAAATTATTGTTACATTTTTTTTTCACCATCTAACTTCTAACCACCTCCGTGGTCTAGTGGTAACAAACGTTGCCGTGAACTCGGGAGGTCGTGGGTTCGATTCCCACCGGGGGCAAGTTGTACATTGTATAATTTGTCTCGGTCTGGGTGTTTATATGTATAATATGTATATATTTACAAAAAAAAGTATAATATGTAGTTTATCAACCATCTAGTTTCCGTAACACAAGCCTCGTAGCTTACCACGGAAACTAGATGGCGCTGTGTGACCTGTCTGGAAATATTTATTATTATTATAATACTTAGTAAAATTTCTAACTTTTATAGAAGTGTAGTTGTAATGTTAATCAGTTTGAAAATGCAATAATTCCGTGTTTGACTTGAAAGCAAAGCAAAGCACGCTTTTATTACTGATTCCTTTAAGTGAATAAAAACCATAGAGCAACGCCAAGTCGAACGACATTCAAAGCGAAACAAAGTAAAAAAAAAACAGTCAAACACAGGGTATTTCATGTAACTTTAAATTTTGGAACGCATTCTTAATCTGTGGCCGACTGTACCAGTTGTTTAATTCGATTTACAATGACAACAGTGCCTACTGGATTTCGTAATACTTACCGAGTATTTACTGGAATGTTGCGTACAAACAGGAGCCTAGTTCAGTGCGTTGTGCGTGTCATTATTTATCTATGCATATTACTTACTTCACTCTCTCGTTCAGAGTTGGTTTAGTTTGTTATAAAAAATAATGTAGGTACTTAAATTTATTGTGAATAAATATATTTGTCAAAAAGCCTAATGACAAATAGCAAGCTTGTATTCTCAAGTTTGGAAATATCTTTGCGTTTTTGTTGTAATTGTACGTGGTAGCTAGCACAAATTGCTTGATTCCGCTGAATTCCGCACCACTAGAAGTCGATGTCTCTTCCATTAGACTTGAGAAAAAACACAATTTAATATTACCAAATCTTTAAGTGATATGAATAAAATTTATTCGAAGTTAATAACATTACAAGTACGTTAAATATAAATTAAAAGCTACCTAAATAATAAAATTAAAAATAAACTAACCTATTATTATGTTTGTTTAAAGTACCTATTTGTTTTTATTTTTAATCGTCCATTGTAAATCAACTATTAAGTTTTAAAGTGCAATAATATATATATAGACCATTGCTATCGCTATAAGATACTTGTAGGCTCTATATATATTTTTTATTGCACTTTAAAACATAATAGACAATTTAATTGAATCGTATAAATATTATGTAAAAATAATTGGACAGTCCCAAGTATTACCTTTTAGCCTTAACCCAATTTTACGTATAACGTCAGCGTTGCAATAATGTCAGGTGCTTAGAGCAACCTATTTTGATAACACGCAATCTGCCGGATTGTTCAAATAAGAATTATCTGTATTTAATAACAACACGAACGCGATAAGGCATTTGATACAAGTTTTTATGTAAAACGACTGAGTTTGTGATATTATTATGACTTCTGTTCAACCAGAACTGAACTTTAGCTAAAAAAACTAATGAAGGTAAGTCTGTTATTTGTTTAGTTATTCTTATTCGCCTTAGAATAATAACGCATAGTTTACTATCGTAAGTACCTAATACAAATTATATTTACCTAATAAATATTTACGTCCAATAACCTACCAATAATTACGGGAATTACAAAATCACTAATTACAAATAGATCTTTTAAAAAGAAGCAATAAGTGCTAGACCATTGCTATCGCTATAAGATTACTTGTAGATACTATATTTTTAATTTTATATTTTTTATTGCACTTAAAAACTTAACAGTTGATTTACAAGGGCAAACCTAATGCCTCTTGGGTACAAAATTACAAGCTAACCTTTGGGAGTGTGGTAGACGATTTATAAATAAAGACAAATACATCAAATAAACATAATAATAATTTACATACATACATACTCGTATATATATACATTTAACTGTAAACACTTTTAAAAACAAACTGGACAAGTGGCTAGTGACAATTGACATAGACTATGGTGATAACTGACTATTTTATGAACTTTACACCAGTGCTTGATATAGGCATATCAGCAATGCGCTGCTCGCCTATTAATCAATAATAATAATAATAACTATATTTATGTACAATTAATTACATTGTTCCAATTTACGGCTTATTTTTCAACAAGGATAATGAGCGATAATATCACTTCATTCAGTTGTTCATTTACCTCCACGTATAAAACAATTACCTATTGATTGTTGTTGTGAGTGTTTAATCGAAAAGTTTTTTAGTTCTAACTGTGTAAATAACAAAACAGCCGGCCCGGTCTGATTGACCTAATGATAAGTTCTACTGTTTCCAAACTTCCTAACCCGGACGATCTTACTCCTTACCTGTACTAGTTACAATGGGATCTCTAACTCTTGATTTTAACAAGACTCTTGCATCAGAGTAGATGGTCTCGGTCTTGGTCTTGCACTCCTAATATTGGTCTTGGTGTTGCGCAAGAGTGTCGCAAGACTCTTGCATCAGAGTAGATGGTCTCGGTCTTGGTCTTGCACTCCTAATATTGGTCTTGGTGTTGCGCAAGAGTGTCGCAAGACTCTTGCATCAGAGTAGATGGTCTCGGTCTTGGTCTTGCACTCCTAATATTGGTCTTGGTGTTGCGCAAGAGTGTCGCAAGACTCTTGCATCAGAGTAGATGGTCTCGGTCTTGGTCTTGCACTCCTAATATTGGTCTTGGTGTTGCGCAAGAGTGTCGCAAGACTCTTGCATCAGAGTAGATGGTCTCGGTCTTGCACTCCTAATATTGGTCTTGGTGTTGCGCAAGAGTGTCGCAAGACTCTTGCATCAGAGTAGATGGTCTCGGTCTTGGTCTTGCACTCCTAATATTGGTCTTGGTGTTGCGCAAGAGTGTCGCAAGACTCTTGCATCAGAGTAGATGGTCTCGGTCTTGGTCTTGCACTCCTAATATTGGTCTTGGTGTTGCGCAAGAGTGTCGCAAGACTCTTGCATCAGAGTAGATGGTCTCGGTCTTGGTCTTGCACTCCTAATATTGGTCTTGGTGTTGCGCAAGAGTGTCGCAAGACTCTTGCATCAGAGTAGATGGTCTCGGTCTTGGTCTTGCACTCCTAATATTGGTCTTGGTGTTGCGCAATAGTGTCGCAAGACTCTTGCATCAGAGTAGATGGTCTCGGTCTTGGTCTTGCACTCCTAATATTGGTCTTGGTGTTGCGCAAGAGTGTCGCAAGACTCTTGCATCAGAGTAGATGGTCTCGGTCTTGGTCTTGCACTCCTAATATTGGTCTTGGTGTTGCGCAAGAGTGTCGCAAGACTCTTGCATCAGAGTAGATGGTCTCGGTCTTGGTCTTGCACTCCTAATATTGGTCTTGGTGTTGCGCAAGAGTGTCGCAAGACTCTTGCATCAGAGTAGATGGTCTCGGTCTTGGTCTTGCACTCCTAATATTGGTCTTGGTGTTGCGCAAGAGTGTCGCAAGACTCTTGCATCAGAGTAGATGGTCTCGGTCTTGGTCTTGCACTCCTAATATTGGTCTTGGTGTTGCGCAAGAGTCTCGCAAGACTCTTGCTCTGACTCAATATACCTATATATTTTTTTCCAATTGTACTAAGGACTTGAAATTTTAAATAGGTATTTATTTATTTATGAAGTTATTACCTGTGCCTCCGTGGTCTAGCGGTTAAGTCCAAGCATTTAGACGTACGTCTACGAATATTAGAATACATCGATGTACATATGTAAGTACCTATTACTAACTAAACGCATATAGCGAGGTTTAATATTTCTGGGGCACAGTGTGACTTTGTATCTAAATACCTAATAGTCCAAATACCTAAGCGTTATTTTTTCCCTTTGGAATATTATAAAAGACCGACACGATGATGCAATTACAATTTATTGAAAACAACAACCTTAATCCCAACAAAGTTAAACATTTTAAGCAAAAAAAATAACTGAGCAAGAGTTGTTCCAAGGCTCATTGACGTCTCTGGTGGCAGTTTTTCTCCAAAAAATTAAGTATTCTTATTCAAAAGGGAAATGCTGCTAGTGTATTGGGCACCATGCCACAAGACAGCGATTTGGAGAAGCTATTTTTTTTCTAAGTATGTATTTTTATTTTCTATGTATTATTATTATTTTTTAGGTTAAATTTAGATTTTGTTTTAGTATAGTTTATTTAATATTGTAATTCTTTTATATTGTTTGTATATTACTTCAAATAAAAATTGACTATTTAAGTATTACTGAGCAAGAGTCTTCTCTTGCGCAAGGCCATGACCAAGACTAGGGTAAGTCTTGGTATTGGTCTTGCAACCATGTCAGTGGTCTTGGTCTTGCAAAAAATCAAGAACAAGACTGCAAGACCAAGACCAAGATTGGGCAACCTTAGATTTGAACAGGTTCAGGTTTCCCCTAGCTTGGAAGCTGGCTGAGCTAATAATTTTAAGCAGTACAAAGCTCTAAATCCCTTTTTTATTAAATCCACGAACACGCAACACTATCTATAATCACTCTCTACTTAGTCAAACACTGAAATAGAGACACATATTCTCAAGGTTCCAGCGTTGAATTTAATTTAAACCTAACTATTGTTATAAGTCCAATAAAAAACCTACATTGTATTCAACATCGTGATGAATTATCGATTGTGACACAATTGCCTATTAACCCATCCCATATATAGGTATAATTAGAAAACCGAGAAAAGTAAAATTAAAAACTTGTGGAAAGTTTTCGCTTGTCTGTCTGCTATAAAATGTTGATTTAAATAATATAATTTTTTAAAACTGCCTTCGTAGTCTAGCGGTTAAGTCCGTGGATTTAGACTCGAATGTCGGAACACAACAATTTACTTAATTATTTGTGATATTTCTCGAGTTTGGTACGCTAGAGAGCTTGCCACTTATCATGATGGGCCTAAATAAGAACTCGCTCTTTACAAAAGCGTGGTTTCGATATAATACTTCACTTTCTAAAAAAAATATAAAATTAAATACTAAATTATATATAAAATAAACTACAAATAAAACTTTATAGACATTTATTCTGACATTAATTTACAATTTTGACAAATAAGAATAAAAAACGTAACATAGGCTATGGCCGCTGTAGCACTAGCACGGACAAACTAGTATCAAATAGAAAACTTAAAGTGTTGTATGTATGAACATTTACTCAAAATTAAAACGTTAAGTAACGAGTTTGTGCGTGAGAGCTTCTGGTTTAAAGCAACATAACTCAGTCCCCTCTCAATCTCTTGTCCTTAAAATTGTATTTTAGGTACTCATGTTACTTAAAATGAACAAAGAGCGAGTGCTAAATTCACTTATTCGTTTGTTTAAACTAGACAATGTATGTATTACGATTATTGTATCAATGCTTGATAGACAATACCTTGAGCCCCGTGCACAATATGTTTTTTATTAGCATATGTGATGACTCTGTCTTATGTAAAAGTTTTGGAGAATACTTCTAATTTATTGCACCCTATAATGTAGTGCGTGACTGATGAGTGTTGATAAATTTACATACATTCCTATATACGAGATTTTAAAAAATTAAAGTCAAAGGTTTAAATAATTCAACTGCCTTCGTAGTCTAGCGGTTAATTTAGACGCGGAGTTACCTGGTTCTATTCCTGGTCTGGTGATTTATTGAATTTATTTGTAGTATTTCTGAAATTTGGTACCTACGCTAAAGACATCGACGAGCTTGTCACTTCTCATGACTGGCCAATATTATAGTTAGGTAAAAGTAAACTCTCTTTTTAAAAAGTGTGGTTTCTGACCACCCTGAAAGAGATACGGATGATACTTTACTTTTTAACGCAACAATTATTTTAAAATTAAAGAGCAGAGAACAAAAAATATATATTAGATATGTATAGAGGTATTCTTTAACTTACTACCCATAATTAGGTGCAAAGTCGCATGTGTTAATGTAAAGTATTTATTTATTTATATACGACAGCAGTACATATATTATCACACACATAACATAGTATAATTATAACTTATCTAATATATGTACCAATTAGGTGTCACTGCATTCACCAATATTAAAAGTTTTTGAAAACTACACACACGTGTCATCACGACTGTAACAGCTAGGTCAGAAACCACATACACATTTAACCAACTTCACTATAGGCCCATTATCGCAAGCTTGTCGATGTCTCTACGAAACTCGAGAAATATTATAAACTAACTAAATTATTGTGTCCCAATAAGAAATCAAACCTGTACCACGCTAGACCACGAAGGTAGTTAAAAAACTGATGCTATAACAGGCCATATTAAAAGAATTAAAGTGTAGTCTACGTATGGCATTGCCTTATGTGGTGCTGTGGAAAGTGAAAAGTGTTGCGGTCTGCGACACACCAACTATGCATTAAATTGTTCATGACACGACACACTGTTGCACGGCTACTACCCTAAACATGGACAAACAATAAGAAAAACAAAAAAGGTTCTGCAGTGACATTATTTATTAATTTATTTATTAAGGAAAACTATTGACATTTAATTCACAAGTATAGACACAAAAATAGAAACAGAAAGTCATTTACATGTTTTTACTAGTAGTGTTAGAATAATACATATTATGAACGATGAAAGCATCTACAAACTATCACTTCATGCAATAAACTAAGAACTGTACAATAACAAAAACTATTATAGTTTAAAGAACCTTAAGTTAAACGCATTTCTCACCACTATCACCTTGTCATGAAAGATATCAACATCAGTTTCATCAATGAATGCATTAAGAGTATTACAAGCTCTAATTAAAGATGTATTTTGTCTGTAGTTAGTGCTCGCCATTGGTATGCGAAAGGTGGGCTTGTACTGATTGGTCCGCACTGGTGGATTTATGTCCAGCCGGGATAGCAACGAAGGGCAGTCTACTGCTCCCCCGATCAGTTTGACCAGGAATACCAAGTCAGCAACCTCACGACGCTTATATAATGGTAACAGATGTAAACGTTGACACGAATGAATGTAGTCACGAGTCTGTGATTTAATACGGAAATTGATATAGGCAACATGGCGTTTCTGAATTTGTTCGATGCGGTTAATGTGAACCATGTAGTTTGGACTCCACACCTGTGAAGCGTAGTCCAAATGACTTCTAACATATGTGCAATACAGAATCTTTATGGTTTTGATGTTTTTAAATTCCTTAGAGGCACGCATAATAAAACCTAAAGCTTTGGACGCTTTGCTAATAATACTATCATTATATATACTATAAGCGCAGACTTTTAAATATTTTTATTCATGCGATCATATTGAAGAATTGACATAGCTTAAATGCAATGTTGTAGTTAAAAGGAATATCGAAGGAGCAAAATATCACCCTCAAGACTAATACGCAATTTAATATTCTCCATATTTCTTTATGCCGCTGAAATTTGGACTCACAAAGCCGGTGATCGTAGCCACAACGATACCTTTGAGATGTGGTGCTGGAGTCGTAAGTAACGTATCTTTTGGACACCGCGAAGAACCAATGTGTCAATTATATAGCTTTAACCAAAGATTTTGTAAGACGACGCGCGCGCCTCTACTAGATGTGGCGGCTAGAACAAAAAACGTGTCGCTTTCTCACGCATACTAATACACTGTTACAGCATATAAATATCAATTTAACATAGACACAACGCACATCTGCAGCCGACTGCTTACTCCTAGAAACTTTAAAGAACTCACACAACTTTAATTTTGAATTGTACACCTTGCAATGCTGACTTAAATGCAATTTGTCGTATATGACAAGTTTTCGGCACGATCTTGTATTGCGCGTGACACATGTAGTAGAGGCGCGAGCGTCGTCCTACAAAACTGTCGTTCATTGACTTGGTAATTGAAGGTGCGCCATAATATACATATATCAAGTCAAGCGTTTCAGATAATGTATATTATAATAGGTACTGCTTTATTTCATCAGAAGGATTCTGTTCCGGTCGAAAAGTCGTTACGTAATACACCCACAGCAACATAGCTATACTGGAGGTTCACTTTAAAGGGAATTGCAGACCAAGAGCTATGCTAAGTTAGTTTAGTTCGCTTGCATAGCTGACGCTATGTGAGCTAACTAAAATATGCGAAGTTAGTTGTGTATGTGCAACTACACGAGCTAAGCTAAGCCCCTCCTTATTTTCATACTTTGTTATTTCTCTCTTGTCGAAGAATAACGTGTTTTACATTTCCGTAGCATGCAGGTCGGCATATATTTTTTTTTTTCACACAGCGCCATCTAGTTTCCGTGGTAAGCTACGAGGCTTGTGTAACGGAAACTAGATAGTTAATAAACTACATATTATACTTTTTTTTTTTAAATATATACATATTATACATATAAACACCCAGACCGAGACAAATTATACAATGTACAACTTGCCCTCGGTGGGAATCGAACCCACGACCTTCCGAGTTCACGGCAACGTTTGTTACCACTAGACCTTTTAGGTAAAAAAAAAAATATATTAGGCAGAATGTTATACTTACACCAACATCAATTGCATAAATCAATCTAGACTCAGATTTCATTCGTGGTCAAGACTTCGATGCTTTCCACCACGTTCAATATCTGGTCGAGATCACTGAAAAAAAGACATCGACGAGCTTGCTATTTGTCATTATGAGCCTATACTAAAGTTGCACAAATGTGCGCGATTACGGTCGTGATGATACTTACTTACCAGTTTTAAAGGTCTTGGATGCAGTACATAAACACATTTTGACTTTCGTGCAACGGTTGCGTTTCGTTTTCAAATAAATCGACCAAGACCCATCACTACTAGGCACAGTCCAAGCATGCTTCATAGATATCAGCAAACAGTCGCAATGCCCGTTTTACATTACGTCCACGACTACATACTCGTTACGTGCAATAGATTGGAGATAGGTGTGACCCGCGCACTTCCTTGCATTGTCTCGATCACTGGGCTTACCTTAACTGCCTTATAAACAAAGGGTAAATTTACGTCCTTTTTTATTTTAGACGTATTTAAGTATAAACATTTATTGGCTTCGTTATCTTTGTCTAGAATCAAGTGGAAAATCCACATTTGATAAATACCATATAAAACTGTTACGTATTGCAAATTAACGCGGAATAAATTAACGGAAAATGGGACAAACATATTTTTTGCTAGATATTTTTTTATTTAGTTTTTTTTTATACTAGCACGACATGTGACATCAGACACTCATGACCGACATCAGTCCCTAACACTATGCCGGCTTGACTAGATGCTTTTTCACACGTCGCTTAAAGGACTCTAAGTTATAGGAAATTGGAAACACAGAGGCTGGAACATTCCACATCTTTATCGTGCGACAGATGTATGAGTCCCCAAATTTATATGTACGCGAAGGGATGGTGACTACCTAACTATTTTTTTTTACGAGAATAGGTCTGTTAGTGTACTTAACTGTGCTTTAATGCAGTTTCAACATGGATGGCGCCGATCTGGTCCGCAATGATTGCTCTAAATAGTGCAAACAGTAACAATTTCACGCTGCCTAGAGTGACTAGTGACGTCTGTTGTCCCGTTGTTGTACCATGGACTGATGATAGATAAGCTCTTGCCTATTAGCCGGTCTAGTTGAGAAACTAACTCTTTTGGCAATTGTTAGGTATCTTCTTACTTTTTTTTTCAATTTATTGTTCTTAAATAGCAGAGCTTTTGCGTTTTGTCGGCTTCCGAGTTGCTTACGAGCAAGTAATCCATCTAAGTTCTGACTTGACAAATGTACCATGTATGTCAGAATTTTTGAGATGATATTTATTTATACATATATTATATGTATATTTGTTGTGTTTTAATTTTGTATTTGTTTTAAATTGTTAATCTGATAAAGATGACTTTTCCTTGCAGTTTTCATTCTTAGTTAGATTAAACATTATCAGGTCATTAGAATCAGATAAGCTGCCGATTTGCTGTTTAGTCTTTTAAATAATGACGTGTCACAAATGCCTGTAAAAGGTTTACGTGAATAAAGATATTTTGACATGACTTTGACTTTACATATACAGCCAGTGCTATCTTCCAGGCCCAACATCTGAGTTGGGAATGGGGACATTACTTTGTTATTTGGGAAAAATTTCGATTCTCTTAATGTAGTATCCAGAACCAACCAGTATTTTATAGTATTAGTGCTGGGACAGAGACAAATCGCGCGTGCTACCGAGACACCCAATTATTCCTTCCAACTGACAAACGGGACCCTCAAGTCCCTCAAGGTATTCTCGATGTCGGTATCTAAGAATATTGTAAAGTCAGCAAACCTAGAAAGGCACAAATGTTACCATTTTAAATATTTCCGGTGATATAAGCTTTTAATCTGGCAACATTGAAGATGTCGTTCTCGTATTCTGAATATTCATTTTGTCTAAATTACTACTCCCTCTAGCAAATACATAAGTCGCGAAAACTATTTATAATTTTGTTACGAAATCTGATTTAAATAATTTTGACAAGTTGTTTAAAAATATTATTTAACTAAAATAGTTAAATTAAAAATGCAAGTTTAAGAAATATAAATATCAATCTTCAGCTGAGGTTTTAAAGTACGCGCGTTGTACCTTGAGTTAGATAGTTCTATACCTCGGGCGTAATGACGTGCCGAACTGCCGAGGCCTTCCTTGTTTTGACAGCTGGAACAGCTTTCTATTCAGAATAAGCATTCCAGATCATTTTTTTAGGTTTATTTTGTTGCTTATGACTAATATTGTTCCGGTTACATATTATAATAAATCATTACTTCCTCAATGAGTTGTTAAAGGCCTTCATCTCAATAACTTCCTTTGTTGCTCGCATTCTATTATATTTGACAATTTACGTGTGCGTAATATTACGAAATAACACTCCTCATCCACTATTATTAGTTCCTCTCTCCTCCCATTTAATACTATGAATATTAAATATCCATACAAAATACATTTAGGCTTAAATAATATTATTTTATGTGTCTTCCTGTGTGTAGCCAGTTCTAAAAAGTACAAAAAAGTATCATCAAGACCGTTTCCCTTTCGGGGTGGGCAGAAACCACGCTTATAAATAAGCGGATTCACATTTAACCAACTTAACTATAGGCCAATCATGACAAGTGGCAAGCTCGTCGATGTCTCCAGCGTACCAAACTCATGAAATATCACAAATAAATTAAATATTACTTAAATGTATTTATATACATTAATAAATATTTTTGTGTACCGACCAGGAATCCAACCCGGTACCTCCGAGTCTAAATCCACGGACTTAACCGCTAGACCACGGGTGCAGTTCTGATCTTCGCTTATAACATAAAAGTATTTTAGCCACTAACGCGAACAAATGTAATTGCGTTGGTAAAACGCGCATTAAACGCCTGTCATCTTAACTTACTCTTATATACACTCTTCGGGCACGATATAGTTGATTAAATATTATAATATACAATAGAAATTATATATGTATGTTTATGTAGTAATGTATGTATTAGTATTTAGTATATTAATATTATAGTATATATAACAGTATAATATGTAAGTGTATAATTAAGCTGTTAATTTTCTTCCAAATTTTTTAGTACTTCTTTCATTGCAACTAAAATAGTTCAAATTTGTCCCCAAGGTTTGGCTGTCAGAAAATGTCTACGGGCATTAAGTCCGCCTTTGTACTTTGTGCAATAAAGTTTTAAAATTATTAAAGGCCGGCAATTATTTTTACTAACGTACGCTTACTTCGTACTTATACTTCGCTATACAGAGGGGAAATGTTGCCAGTCTTCTTGGCACTATCTCTGATGGGTCGTCTCTTGAGGGCATTTTGTATTTATAGGTTTTTTTTATTAGGTTTAGTTTATAGTTATTTAATTTAATTATTTTTATGTTTGTATTTTATTTTTTAAAATATATTTTAAAATATTCTTCCTATAGAAATTGATGTAATCATGGGCTTACCCAAATTCCGGTGGGACCGTTTGGTGTCAAATAAAGAATGAAATGCTAAAATTCCTCTCGCACCAAACTTCCTCTGGGCAAAGTTTAGTAGGTGGTAGGCGGACTGATAGTAGTAATTGGTCCAGTCTGCCGGGGCGGGGAAGTATCCACCGTTCGCCAATAAAAGTGTTTCCTCATTTTTCGGGATCAAGCTCGAATTGCCGTCATGCCCAGTCAAGCTGGCATAGTGTTAGTGACTGATTTCAGTCATGAATGTCTGATTCCAGTTGCTACATTCATGGACCTCGCGCGCCAATTGCCATCAGGTGTGTAAAAGGTCACATGTCGTTCTAGTTTTTTTTTTTAAATGAGTCCTGTATACGTCCCTGATCATTATTTCTGTGATATTGTTATATTTGTTCGACTTGATGCTGGTAGCATTCGATAACGATATATTACCTTGTAATAATCGAATGATTGATATTCAGTCGGCACACGGAATCACGTGACCCTTCAATGCGTATTGTTGCTTACAACCGAGGCATATTTCTCACGTCTCGCCCCATCAAAGTGCATTATCCAGCCTTGACCGTAAATGATGGTTCTTTTTTTGTATTCCACAAATACAAGTCTTGCCACAAACCTTTTATAGTTTTTGTCTTTGGGCCGTGGATGACTCCACAGACGAAATTTCTTAGTTATGCCTATGTTTGTCTCAGGATGTCAAGCTACAATATAGACATTAAATATAGACGGGACAAGAAGTCAAATGGTAAGAGAATTAAAGCTAGGAGAAATAATAAAATAATTAGTTAGGCTATGGCAGTGCATAGCGGTTATGGTCGTGTTTGACGTGCACTTTCAAAATAATTTTGTTGTTTGACTGACAATATGCTGACATGCATGCTACGGTAGTGTAAAACACGTTCTTCTTCGACAAGAGAAGTAGTGTGTAAAAGTAGTGGCATAAAAAAAATACCTATTTTTTTATGAAAATGTTTCATATACAGCCAGAGCCCGCTCTATGTTGTATTTGATCTCGTTGCCTGCCAAAGGACATAATGTTTTTTGTATGGGTAAATTGTATATACAATGGCGCGGTGGTGGCTCGGTTGTAAGAACGCGTTCCTTAAATCCTACAAAGGTCGGTTCAAACTCACCTCGCAATGAGAATTGCACTTTTTTTACGTACATTTGTCATAGATTTACAACACCACCGTTCCCGTACCTCGGAGAGCACGTTAAGCCGTCGGTCCCGGTTCTACTAATACCAACTTGTGGAATCGTTAATAAATTGTCATTAAAGATTGACATCATATCCTCGCCAAGCCGTCTGGCCAGCGTGGCTAGTGTATGCCAAATTCTCCAGATATATGTTCTGGAAGGCCCATCTCCAACAGTGGAGGTCTAGGCCTCTGTGTTCTAGGGGCTGTAATGAAAAAAATGAATGAAAAGTATTTACAATTGTATTTTCCTTTTTTAGATAAAAATTATTCTAACTTATTATTACAAGTACACAACAAGTAGAAAAAACCCTTTATTTTATATAGATTAGGTATACAAAATGTTTGGAACATCATTATGAGCGACGACGCGACGTCTACTTTTTGTCCCACTTCCTTCATCACATGAGTTTTATTTTATATGTAATATTGTATATATACATATATGTATAATATATAACCCATTTACGTATATGTGTATGTAATAGTAAGTATTTGTTTTATAAATTGTTATATTATATCTATTATTGCTACTTACCATGAAAACTGTCCTAATGTCCTAAAGGTTTGGCTGTCAGAGAATGCCTAGCGGCATTAAGTCAGCCTTTGTACATAGTGCAATTAAGTTTTTAAAATAAATATGACAGCTCTAGTACTAAAGGACTTGATTGATACGAAAACTACATATTTTATTCCAAATAACTTAATTGCACAGTAAAAATAACATTATTTTTATCAATTAAAGTATCGAAACTGCTATTTATACAACATATCATTGTACACAGCACATTACTACTGAAATAGCCCAAAATGGATGATGTCATTTAGTCTAAATCATTTCAGTAATAGTATAGGAGTAAAAGCGCTACAAACACTCAGATACACAAATAAAGTTTCTTTCACCTTTTTAATATGATGGATATAAAAAAAGTAATTAAACATCAATTTAAAGCCAAACTGGTTCCATGATTCACCACCACAGCAGTTCACAGCACCGTAAAGGAAAGTCCTTATGATGCATTTACCAATAACATTACGACACAATGTCAATTCTGATTAAAAATTATATCTACATAACTATCATGGCTTGTTGCCTATATCATTAATTACATTTTTTTTACATACATACATACATATCTTCACGCCAAATCCCTTGCGGGGTAGGCAGAGACAATTGAGCGCCACTTGTCACGGTCACGACATACCTCTTTCGCTTCTTCGACATTCATCAACCTCTTCATACATGCCCTTTTGTTTCGATGGCTTTTCAACGCACCTTCAGCTATTGTTTTATTAATTTGGTCGTAATATGTGAGTCTAGGTCTGCCAGGGCCTCTTATACCCACGACTTTCGCATTATATATCTGGTTCGTCAATCTCTCTTCATTCATCCTTTCAACATGCCCGAACCATCGTAGCATGCCTTTCCTTATTTTTGTCCCTATGCTTTCTTTCATACCTACCCTTTTTCGTATTTCGTCATTACGTATGCGGTCCGTTAAAGTGACGCCGCATATCCGACGCAACGATCTCATTTCTACTGCATTAACTCTACTCTCATGCGTATTCTGACATATCCACGTCTCGCTTCCATACATAAGTGTTGGTACCAGCATGGCATTGTGTATGGCGAGTCGAGCTTTGTCACTGACATTCCGACTGGCGATCAGTGACCCCAGGGCACCGTTGACACTATTTCCCGCGTTCACTCTTCTTTCAACATCCCTATCTTTTTTTTTTACATTATCCCTATAACATATACATCGCAATCTTCCTGGTCCATGGTACGAGTAACCATGACATAAAGATGAACGATATTGTTGGAATATCGATATTAAGGTAAATATAAAATAAAGAAAAAACTATATATTTTTTTTATAAATAAAAAAAAATGCTCCAAATCTCTGCCAATGGCCAAAGTGCAAAGAATACTGGCAGCAACAACACCACGGGGGACAAGAGGGCTCGACAATATTTGGGCCAAAGGATCAGCATTGCCATTCAACGTGGCACTTTGCCCATTGTCAGCGATTTGGAGGATTTTTTGGAGAAGTTTATTTTGTTTTTTCTTTATTTTAGTTTTTAGTTATTTATTTTTAATTATTAAGTTTTTTTTTTTCAATTAAGTAAACTTTATTCCTTTTTTGTTCATTGTAAAAAAAAATATTTTATTTTATTTATTTTACTATGTCATGTAGCTGTAAGTTGTCCTCTAACTAACATAATAATAATTCCAGCATGCCTTAAAAGTGTTAATAAAATATCGATATTTTGTGGTCGATAATATCGATATTTCATTAATATCGCTCATCCCTAGCTTGTAATGTGTTATGCAATAATTGAATCATGAATTTCAAATAAGAGATTTTTACAGAAATATGTTTGAAGTAAATAAAGACTATTTTACTACAAAAATATCATGGTTAAATATTGCTCTAAACTGACATAATGATAATTTCAATTATTTGATAACATACATCAACAACATACAAACATAGAAAATACGGATTTACTCACATAATAGCTATAGGCGAAAACTTTTAATTGGCTCATTTTTTATTATATCTATTCATCTATATTGTTATCTAGCTGTAAGTTTTCCTGTAATTAATTAATATAATAAATATATAATCTCTGCCTTCATCACGTTCCCTAGAGCACAGAGGCCCATATTTCTGCAAAATTTAGTCTTCTCTCGCCACGATAGCAAAATGAGTAGGCGATGAAAAATACAGAGAATTCCAAAAACCGAAAACCCCAAAACAAATTCTTCTTAAAGCTTTTACACATGTCGTTGACGTTGGAGACACACTGCATAAGAAGTAGGTATTACCTATGACGTAACGGTGTGGACTAAAACTAATTCGAGATAGCTGAATAATTGATCCCACGTTCGACTTAATCAGTGATTTTGACTGCGCATTTACGCAACCGCTCTACATACCGTCTTAGCGTGTGTCTTACCGTGTTCTGTTGAACATTTTTTTATATAAGAAAAATATTTATTTATTCACTTTGTAAGTATTTATTTGAAAAATAATATTTACAAACTACTTAAATACAATTAAATAACTATAAACTAAACCTAATAACTAAAAATATGTATAAATAAAAAATGTTTTCAAAAGAAATGAAATGAAATAATATTTATTTGTATGGAATATGGTAAATAGGTACATAGTTTTTGAAAAGCTCACATACTCCGCCATTTCTGGCACACAAATTTATACTAACTAACTTAATTAATTACTAATTTATACACTGAAAATAATTTATGTAATAAATAAAATGTCATGAATTTAAGAAATCTCGCATAAGACTCGTAAGGAAAGCATTCTTTAAACCGAGCCACCACCGCTTATTGGCATCGTCCAAATAGAATCAATCCATACTGTTGTAGAGATTCTCTTTCTATTGCGCGGCATAATTTTCCCTGCTAGCTCGTAGATTTGATTTGCTACCAAGACCAAATACAGAATATCTAATCCGAGGACACTATATTTATATTTATTTATTGCTATGTTTTTCTAAAGTTATCGTGAGGCTGCGACATAATCATACCATTGTTGCAAAATCTCGCCGTTTGTTCTCATAATTATACGTTTAAGCATTTGTTCACGTCATGGAAAGCCGTTGTCATATTTATAGTCAAAATAATCTGTTATTTAAATACTACTCTGTTAAGAAATTATCGGGACAAGATTAATATTACACAAAAATTTATTAAGTTATTCATCCAAAAGAGATTGCCCAAAACCAGGCCCCAACTTTTTTGCAGCGTGCCTCGACAAAATACAATTCAATAATCATATCTTTTTATTATGTTTAAAAAAAAAAAAATAACATCTGATTTACCCCAGCATTAGAATATTATTTAATTTAATAGTCAATTGGTTAAAAAATATTTATAAAATAGTTACAAAAAACTATTTATACGAATATTTCTTATTTATATTTCTTTATTATGATTAGGTACTTTATTATACATAAAACATTGGATTTCAAAGTGTTCATAATTCTCCAATTAGATCGGCGGGATCAAAACTATATAATTACCAACGTAAAAAAAGTTTTTACTGCTAGGGTAAAATATATAAAATTATTTAAAAATTATGAAAACACAATATATTAACTATTAAATAAAAAAGAAATCATTATGCCACGAGAACATTTTATTTGGCCTATTTCTCTGAGAAAAATGGGCATTCTCATTTGGAAACGACATATTTACGTCAACGAATAATCCAATAATCAAATATTTTTTAACGCGGCAAATTTTCCTTTATATCTTTTACCGAATGAACGGATGCCACGAAGTGGTAATTTGAGTTTAGGAAAAACAAAGGAAAATCAAACAAAAAAATAAAGAAGTCGACTGGAGCCACATCTGGTAAATAAGGTGGTTGTTCGATGGTATTTATTAAGTTTTTGGTCAAAAATTCGTTCACAATGATGGCCTTGTGCGAAGGCGCATTATCGTCAAATTTGCTGTCAAATAATATTATTTATTTACCGTCTGACTTTCCGGCAAAAATTCCGAGTGCACAACACCGCGATAGTCAAATAAAACAGTCAACATGACTTCGGTTCAGTTGGAAGTCGCCACTCAGAAGCTTGTTCACTAGTTTGCATGTCAAACTTGTAAACCCACGTCTCGTCACCAGTAACAATGCGTTCGTGAATGTTGGGTCGGAATTGACTCGTTCTAGCTAGTCCTCAGCGACCCTTATTCATTTGAGTTTTTGGAAAAAATCATGTCTTTTGGGACTAGCCGAGCGGTACCATGTTTCAAGTGATTATTTAAAATGGTACGGATCAGCTCGTGGGACACAGAAACTTCGGCGGCTATCTCTCTCAAACTTGAATGAGGATTTTCAGTCACTATTTTCTTCACTTTTGCGACGTTAACTTCAGTTGTAGCCGCTGATGGCCTATCAGAGCGAGGCAAATCTTCCATCACATTTCGACCGCTGTTGAACGTTATAAATATTTGTATTATTGTTATTATATCCTTTAATGTTAAATACGAAAATTCGATTGAAATATTTCTGCATATCGTTACTAAGTACAGACAAAGCAAGTTCTATTACCTACGCCTCTGTATTTTATCTACATCTTTAGGCACGTGTCCGCTGAACATAGAAAGAGAATGCCCCAGTTAGCCGTAGAATAACAATTACCTACTATTTAAAGTTTAACAGCGAAGTAATTAACCAAAATAAGACCACTCTTGTTAGAATGGAATGGAAACTACATGGATAAGTATACAAACAACAAATCGAATCAATAATTTACTGTGTATATTATTGGTCAAAAGTGGTGTTGTTTTGTTTAATAATGTGCTACAATGTGAATAATTATGGAAAACGATAAATTGGACTTTAAATATGGGGCACAAGTTGCAGTTTTTTTTTTTGCGGTTTTCCCGCGCTGTCAACTCCTATATTTTACTCGACGTGTTTGAGCAGTGGGTGGTTCCGCGAGTGACTCCAAGAAAAGCATCAAATTCTGCAGCATCTGGAATTTGATGATGACCTCATTAATTCATGAAAAACAAAGATATATTACGTCAGACTTGGCTGTATGGGCTAGACCCTTTGCGTTCCCTATCATCTCATTCATCATCCATCGGGAGAAGAGGACCAAAAAAAAATATCGAATCAACTTCAAAAATATACATAGTTTACGAGTACTTATACTTTCTTTGTAACTACCTAAACTGTCCCAATTTTTTTTTTTTCCTTTCATTATTATTAATATTTGAAGCAACAACATTCTGCTCTATTTCACTCGATCATGTAGTACTACTCTCTCCGTGGTGTAGCGATTAAGTCCGTGGATTTAGACACTGAGGTACCGGTTTCTATCCCTGGTCGGGACTCAAATTTTATTTTATTTATTTGTGACATTTCTCGAGTTTGGTACGCTAGAGACATCGACGAGCTTGTCATGATGATAGTGAAGTTGGCTAAATGTGAATCCGCTTTAAAAGCGTGGTTTCAGACTATTAGTACGGGTCTAATTTTTTTATTAGACTTGTTTTATGATTTTATTATTGGTTTTTCGCTGGGAGAATTCCTATTCAGTCAAAAAGTAACTGTATGATCTGAAAATCGTTTGGAATTAGCCTTAGTTTCGAGTTACTAGCGACTTCGTTTATCTGGATCTTGACAGGTTTAATAAAGCTGGCGGTTCTGGTAAAGGTTCGATTGTGTTGCCTCACTATCTCATTGTCTACTAAAATTTATAGCTTAATTGCTAGCATATCGCTCCAAATTCCAACATAATCTGGTTTGTCGTTTGTTGAATAGATATTCTGAAAATTAATTAGAATTATCTAGCTACCAGTCGGAAATATCTTGGAATCTCGAAAGAATGCGTTTCCCCACCACGTACTAACGCAAGCGGAGACGTCATTTAAATATGAATGCATGAATATTATGTATTTTTTTTAAGTTTATTTAAAGGACATTATATATGTTATACAATAGTTTCTAAACACATAATTTAGTAGTTCATAACCGAGTTGGTGAATATCAAATTCCAAGTGTTGCAGAATTCGGTGCTATTCATGGGGCGTTTCACCCAAACACGTCGGGGATATAGGAGTCCACACGCAAAACCGCAATAAATAAACTGCAACTCCTGTTCCATATATAGAGTCAAATTTGTCCTTATCATAAATTATTGGTATATTATTAAACAAAATAACACCACTTTTAAATAACAATAATTTATTAAACGAAAAACTTGGACTCGACATGTCCTGGCAAAAGGCGAGAATTCGCTCCTGAATATAAATAAAAAAAGTGTTTTTTTTTTATTGTTAACGTGGTATATAGAAACGTTGAGTAAAGTGAAAAAAAATTTAATGTATTGTATCTTATTTGCGATTTGTGTTTTTTTATATGTTGCTATTAACGCCCAATAGCTCTACTTACTATAAAGTGTTCAAAAGTTATCCGTTCTTTACAGAAATGTGAATCGATTTCTTTTCTTTCTATAAAGCGTGCAACATTATGGTCACGTTAAATTAATTACTTTAGACCAAAAATCATCGTAGGTTTTACCATCTTATAAATTTTCCTATAAAACATTAATATTGGGGATGTATAGAGGTTTTAGCAGGTTATAAAAAAAACATAAAAGAACATCGTTATCAGGCTAAGTAGGGTTTCCTATTTTGTAGTTATTGTTTTCATTCTTCCAATTTGTAAATATTTTACCTTACGTAGAAAATCTTCATTGATGACAATCTCTTCAGAATTAAGGATAGTTTGGATTTTAAGGATGTTACTGTTAAGGTAATTCCACTCCGCCCACACATTGGCGACTGCTACAATTGCCCAAAAAGGTGTGCGTGGGAGAGGGACGGCGCGACCAGTCCGCGCACGTTTACTCTGCGCAGGCGCACGCGCACAGACGCGCCGCGGTGCAGCCGGCGATAGTGAAAGTTACCGATGTTTTAGTGCCGCAAGTTTATCATTAGTTTAATTGTGAAATCAAATTTAATAGATTTTTAATACGAGTGTTTAGATTAGTGGTATTCATGTTGTTGTGTGTTACAATAAGTAAATTGGATGATTGGTATTTAAGTAAAACTTAACTATTCGCCTGAATGCAATTATTATAGGCTGTCCACCTTGAAAGTTGCATGTAAATTATTACTGAAATGAGTTGCATTACTTAAAATTGCAATCAATTATTTTAAATTCTGTTCCATTTAATTATTATTTATTATATGTTGTGTTTAAGTGTCATAGTTTGTCCTATGAGTAATATCTAAAATTAATGTTATTACTTCATAAATATTAAATCTCTAATTAGTCTCAAATCTAGTCGTTTGAGGCGAGCCGGTTTTTTTGCGACCATTGTTGCTGTTTCTGGGGATTCATTAGATGTCATAATAGATTGCAATACTGGTTTAAAGAAATATACCCAGGATTTTAATGTGCTTAATGACTTCTAATTTGTTCAAAATATCGCGTAAACAGTAAAGACCAATTTACCATGCAATCTTTTTATTATTTTCTTTTTTATAAAAACGTATTGTTTTGATCTTCTAAACCAGACAAATATTTACTCATTGCTCGTAGCATTGCTATACTCGTGTGTTATAATCAAATTGAGATTTTTTCCTTTGCAATTTGGTGTTAGTGTGTATACAATAGCTGACATCCGCGTGCCTGCGGTCTCGATCCACTGGCCAGCATTCAACTACCCGGAACACGCTGCCAACCAGGCTATAAACATTTTGTACACCAACCTTATTCGGCTCCACATTTCTGTATTTGAACTACAATTCTAATTGTTGTACAACTATTAAATTATCTGCATACTAAATTGTAGAAGTTGTCTTAATTGGTTCAGTTTGAATCATACAAGTTTTGTTGCAATCGTTTGTCCATATTAAAATAATTTTCTTCAGTAATATTTCACTTTAAAATTAGATTTTCTCATTATCTAACACCAAAAATAATTATATAGATTGTTATGTTTGACCAAGAACAACAATTATAAATGTTAATACCTACGTTCAAACATCTCATATAATCATGTAAATATTAATGCTAGCTTTTACTGTACCGCTCGTAACTACACCGTTATTTATTGCTTCAAATTCCTAAAGTGGCACCACTTTACTATATTTAATTACTAGACTATTAAGATCTGAGCCAGCTGATAGTCGGAGAGAAGCATGACGATATCCTTTTACAAACTCTCAAGTTTTCTTTTTCACATCGCACTTGTCACGTTGTAAAGAATCTAACTAATCATGTATTTTCACATAAACAGCATATTTTGAAGCCCTTAGACCACGTACCGGTACCCCATTGTGCACGAGCATATTGCAATCCGCAATGCTCTGATTGTACCCACACATAATAACTCATGAGGATTTTGCAATCAAATTATACTTCTAACGTTTGCGTAGCTCTTTGTTACTACCTAACATAGTTTTTCTATTCTTTAAACTCTACTAAACGTGGCTTGTTTCGCGGTCATTATCTTCGCTTCTTTAGAAGTAGTGCAGTTAGAATCAATGTCAAACGAAATTACTAAACTCGTTACTAATACACTTTAGCGTGTAACATTGGAACGGGGAAAAAATCGAGAGCCGAGGCAATGGAAGCAACGAATGGCACCAGTCGACCCTGAGCTCCGAGAGAAACACGGTGCGCGTGCAACGAGACAGATTATTATGCTTTTTTGTTGTATTCAAAGTTAGGCTTTTAAATTACGTAATTAAACAATGTGACGTGTTTGATAATGTTGGAGTTCAAATAGCTAGCGCATCGACAACATGAATAACCACTTTCCTTGTAACAACAGTCCGGGCACGACATGCACCTGACGTCCCGGCCGCATGGCTCGCGTGTTGTATATCTCTTTGTTACGCGTGTGGAACTGTGAAGTGTTTAAGTGAAGTGATGATGAAAAATGATCTCGGAGAGGCCTCCCGAGAAGGGGCCGCCGCCGCCGAGGCCGCGGACTTACCGGAGGAACTGCGGCGATCAAGGTGCCAGGAGATCATACACACCCGGCGACACTAATCTCTTCCTAGTTCAAATTTTTAATCATTTTTAATAATATTATATTACGTTTTAAATATAATCTTAGATTCAAAATTAACTACTATTTTATATTTTTCAATTTCTCAAAATTGTTTAGTAGTAATTCTTTATAGGTAAAGTCTTTGTAACACTATAAAAATATATTATTTTGGTATTAAAACTTTTAAAGTTGTCCGGGTTTGTTGCAATCATGAAATCCATATATGGTTTGATAACATTGGCAATTTGATCATCGTTATTTCTCTATTTATAGTATCCATAACATCATCGTCAAAAGTTTACATTGGCACATCGCTCAAGTCACCTTTCTACAGTCAGAATGACGAAGATATGGTCAGAAAACCTGTGAAAAAGATTGACGTAGACAAAATAAACAAGAAAGTAGTCGAAATTATTGAATATAAATGTCTCCTAAGAATTAGAACAGTACTTCGTAATGGCAACATGGAAACGCAGGACGTCGTCGCATTTATTGGTAATTTTACTTTATTATATCTTTTATTTAATTTCCAAACAGTATAAATAATTAAAACTACTTAAAAATAAAAATTAAAATAAATATGAACTTAACCTAATAAAAGATAACTATAAGTAAAAAAATGTCCTCTAGGGACGTCCCTTCAGTGATAGTCCCAAGAAGACTGGCAACATTTCCTCTCTGTATAGCTAAGCAAATACGTTGGCAGAAATAATTGCCACCTTTTCGGTCTCCAGACTTTTCCGTTAGCCGTTTGGACAACTCCTTAGCCAGACGCTTGGATGAGTGTCCCCATGGTCCCATCGTCTCGACCCCAAAATCGTAACCTGTACTGAGGTTGGCATATTTGCGCAGCTTGAGGTTCTCAGCAGAAACCGCCGCACTTTCCGCGCTTGACGACGTCGCCTGGATGTGTGATGGGGCTAATGTGTCTTCACATGTCGCATTCCACACCAGGGACCTGCCACGTTTCCACGGCCCAACGGTCATGCCGTCGGGTCTTTTGCCATCGCTCCGCGCAATCCCAGAGGGCTCTAGGATCGCGGGTACTCCAGCAGTGTCAAAAGCCATTCGAATGATGTCGTTCAAAGCATAATGCTGACCGCTTATTATATCTAGAATATAATTATTATCGTTAATAATAAACGACTCGGAAAGTCTGGAGACAGGTAGCCTGAGAATTATGTCTACCGACGTATTAGCTTCGCTGTATAAAGTGTAAGTTTCAAGCTTTACCAACTAAGCTATAAATGTATTAGATCCATTTACTAAACTTATTATAAAGTGTATCCTTCAGTGATATTCAGAGTTTACATTGGCCTAAAGAATCTTATTGGTATTGTTGTATTGTCCTATGTCAATATGATGATGGAAGAGAGATATAATAGATCTGGGTACTATAATATCATTTTAATCCTGTCGCAATTACTCGCTTTAGCACTTTTGATATAGGGATCATCAGCATCATTCTTAGAATGACAAGATAAGTAATTCCTCGCTGACACATTTAATAGAATAACTTTGTTGGTAGACGCTATTTAGGCAATGAAAGAAGTAGTCTAGAAAGTTATATCGAGGCTCCATTTCCAGCGTGTAAAACTCGTTATTGAGGCAGCTTTTGTCTTATTTGTTTTCTATAACAATTAATTTTAAAACTTTCTTAGTATATTATAGTATTTAGCAAAAGTATTAAAATTGCGTTTTTATGCTGTACATTCCTCAGCAGGATGTTTATGACTAATGTTTACATTCTGCATGTCATTCAATACTGCTATTCTTTTATTGTTTTCACTTATTTACATATTTGTATGATTAAAATAAATAAACTAATTGAATATTTTCGATTAATGGTTATTTATATCCTCTTTTTTTAAATACTTTTGAATACGTGTTATGACCTAAACCTTTTTTAATAACAGTGTTTTTATATGCAATGCCGTCTGGCAGCACCCAACCTGAAGGGTAGTAACTTGAGGTGGAGCCATCGAGGGGGAACTGGGAGACAGAGGTAGCGCCAACTGGATCAGAGGGTACTTGGCTTGGCAGCCAGAATCGTGAGTGCTTGTTGTAATGTACGAGGCTTATAGAAAACAGCACTTCACATGCGTAAAGTGACAGTGCTATGGTGTTGCCTGTGCTCCGTACATTACCACCCAGTGGATCACACATCTACGTGTCTTACAACTGTTTATTACCTAGTTATATCGTTATCTGCTCTTTCTTTAATATGATACAATTCTCACATACAGCGTTATTACCGGCGATTTACCGCTAGTTTAAGTTATTTCCGCAATACCAGTCGAGAGATTTGTTAGAAACGTGTGGTCGTCTTAAACCAGCCTCTTCAATCATAACTGTTAGCCATTTCCTGGTATGTTTTAACAAATATTGTTTGTCTTTTTTATTTATATTTACTTCAAATATTATGTTAAGTAAAGATTGTTGCACTTCTTTAGGTCACTTAACGGCACTTGTAGCTTGTATGATTTAAAATTATCTTTATACTTCCGAATATTGTCATTATCAACCTATAAATTGGTTAATTGCATGGTAAATTGGGCTTTACTGTTAAGCCATGTAATGTTGTATTAATTAATTAATAAAATAAATAAAAAACCAATCAATCTCCTTAAAATGGTCACCTTTTACCGAGGTACCTTCATTTTTGTTTATATTTTGGTAGAGAGTGCAAAAAAAAATACCTATATTATTTAATAATAAATCACATCGCAGCCCCTAGAAGAGTCCTAGACCTCCATTTTGGAGGTGGGCAGTGTTCATTGCACACGAAAAATATCCGATAATAATCATGTAGGTTTTTCAAAAATTCATTTTGTTTTGAGCATCATTAGGTATTCAAAGAATCAATTTGCAATACGCAACGGATCGGTTGAAGCTGTCATAAAATGATGACTGTTGAGTTGCGCAATAGCCCCACTGTGCTTGTACGGGTTGGGTGATATACCGTAGGTACCTATCTGCAATCCGTGCAAATCCTGACCTCTCTGCCTTTACAAGCTACATATTGTGAAACCAGCGATGTTTTGCAAAATAATATGCAGTTATAGTCACTAGGTTCAAGTTTTTTCGTAGATTACGTGCTATGATCAACGAAGTTAATGTATGGTTTGATAACAGCACGCAATGTATGATGAAGTATAACGTGTGTTTTCTGACTAACCATACTACACTTGACTTGACCATTTTACATAACTAAACCTGTGGCTGATTCACCTTGACATTTTATCATAACTAACTTCGTCGCAGGCGCTTTGATCCTACTTTTTTTACTGTCAGATAAAAACTTTATTTTCATTTTTATTATTATTATTATTTTTAGCACTTTGAAGATATTTTGATAGGAAACCGTAATCAACAGTTATGTAATTTACTTACTAAAAATAAACTATGAAATAATAGACACCAATTTTTTATCGTTATTTGTGAAAAAATACAAGGAACTATCGAAATTTGACTATCTGTAGGACTGTACACTCTCTGTACTGTTTTAGTTAACTAAAAGTCCTATAGTTTCCGGTCAATGCTCTGCATATAAGCAACATCGAGAGTAGTATCATATTTCATATCTCATTGTTATTGTACTGATTTTGTTGGTTCTTATTTTTATTATTTTTCATTATAGCTAACAGTGAAAATTTGTAAGTCTTTGAGATTAGATATTTTTTGTATACATAATATTGCAAATGCTGTAAATTTTCCCATGAATAAATAAATAAATAAATAGTTTTCCTTTAAATTGATTTCCTTGCTACTATAGAGTCTGACCATCTCTACGACTATCGATATATCGAAATTTACAAGTTATCTTTATCGACATATAAATATCGATAGTTTTGACTTTATTTATTTTATTTATTAAAACTTTAACTGTTTAGTAAAAGTAAAGTATCATCACGACTGTATCCCTTTTGGGGTGGTCTGCATACACGCTTTTCAAAGAAGCGCAATCACATTTAGCCAACTTTACTATAGGTCCATCATGACAAGCGTGGCAAGCTCGTCGATGTATATAGACTCGTGAAATATCACAAAAAGCATCTTATCTTTTGCTCACTATGCCGGCTTAACAAGATGGTAATAAAATTATAGCCATTGTAGGAATTGTTTTCATGCTATAATATTCGATAATAATTGAAATTATGTGCTAATGATGTTAATTTGCACTCGTATTAGAAAAGGCAATTAACAATAATTATGAGAATCTAATTACCTAATACACCTGTATTATATCCTGTTTATATATTTTTTCGTACCTGAATTCTAAGACGTTTTTATTAATGGCTATTCACTCACCCATTCCTTCCAGCTGTCAAACGGCTTCCCTCAAAGGGATCCTCGAAATCGGTATTCTCAGTTGTATGTAATGATGAGTAATCCTTTATTTCTGGCAACATTGAAGATTGCCTTCCTTTATTCTAAATATTCATTATGTTATAATTACTACAAGCTCTTGCACTTTTGACATCCATAAGTCTGTCTCTTTCATATTATGAATATTTATGACTCGCAAAAATTATTTACAATTTTGGAATCAAATCTGATTTGAATGAGTGTGACAGACAATTGGTTTTGTTTAAAGTGTGTTATTTAACCAAAATAAGTAATATATCTATTTGTTAATAAGGAATACAATTTTTGACAATATTAATATTAGCCTAAAATAAATATATATAAATACAAACATAAACACACTTTAAGAAGACATTAAGTTCGCCTATGTACATTTAAATGTGTTTTTGTTTATTGTGCAAAAAAGAATTTATCTATCTATTTATCTATCTATCTAAGAAGGTTTTGAGGTACGTCGCAATGTACCTTGAGTTTGACAGTTTTATTCCTCGAGCGTGGTGACGTGCCGAGGGGTCGCTACGTTTGTAAGAAGGAACTTTTGAGTTAAACAATATGATGTGTGCAAGGGTCTTGGCTCAGCGTCAGTCAGCTGTGCATGCTATTAACAAAATATTCACTTTTCTCGCAGAAAATCTTACTTTACGTTGATCATCATCATCACGACCGTTTCCCTTTCGGGTGGTCAGAAACCATACTTACAAAGAAGATTCACATTTAGCCAACTTTACTATAGGCCAATCATGACAAAAGGGCAAGCTTGTCGACGCATTTATTTAGTATTCGAAAAATGGAAACTAAAATATTTTCCAGCAGCTGGGAATTACAGCATGATTCTCCTCAGAGGACAATGCCATTGCTTTTATTTTTATCCTGGTCAATCCAAATGGGACTAGCTAGGTATATAGACATTAATTTGTAGCCTTAGTCGTCTTTTACGACTTGCCAAACTAGGTTGGTGCTATTCTCAAACGTAAAACTTATAACCTAACTTTTTACCTTAAAATTACTATATTTCATATTTCCCATCACATAAATTAACGATTTGTTTTTTTTATATTAATCCTTTAAACACATCCTTCTTTTGTCTATAATATTAATTTACCTCTATTAGATTCTATAGGTACTCTAACATGTGCGTACCCAGGTTCTGAACTAGGGTGGATAGCAAATCATTTTTTTTATAAATTAAAAAAATAAACTTTCGAGGGTGTCTTGAGCAAAACGGTTTATGACGTGGTAAAAAGTTATTTTTCTTAACTTTTATCAACAAAAGTAGAGACGTAAACAAAATCCAGGGGGGAAAGCTGCCCTCCTCTGGATATGCCCATGTACTCTAATATAGTTGACACATGTAGGTAATAACCAATTTTTGTTTGTTTTCAGAAGGGGACGCAGGCGAAGCGTGCAACGTATACGAGTCCCTCGAGCCGCCACCTATAGACGAAGACTTCGACTCCTTCGACAGCGACACCGACGACGAACCCACAGAAAAGGTAACTATCAATGAAGATATATATATAAACATTTTACGTTAAATGTTCTTTAAGCGATAATAGCATTGTTATATATTTGTAATAATACTACTTAAAAGTATAAAATAAAATAAATATAAACTAAACCTAATAAAAAATAAACTATAATTAAAAAATGTTCTCTAGAGACGACCCTTCAGGGATAGTCCCCAAGGAGACTGGCAACATTATCTTATATGTGAAAACCTTGAGTAGTTCTTAGGGGATTTACTGTTTAATATCTATATCAATTGTTGGTTTTCTAAAATAAAATAAAAACATTTCCCCTCTGTATAGCGAGGCTAATACGTGAGAAGAAATAATTGCCAGCTTTCCTGTCTCCAGACTTTTCCGTTAGCCGTTTGGACAATCCAGACTCTTGGCTGAGTGTCCCCATGAGCCCACTTTGTTATTGTATAATTGTCTATTACAAACTATCCCTTCATGTGTCGCATAATCTGTCTTCTCTACTACTTAGTGAAAACTTTCCAGACTTTCTCCTTATGTGAAAAGTTTTCCATTTTAAATCTTTTTTTTTTCATTTCAGCCACCATCACCTGTCCCTATATACGAGCCGTCCCGCCTGTCTCGTTTGCCAGACCCACCATCTGGCGGCTCCTACACTCTCACCAAGATCGCCAGCGTAGCCCAACGCAAGATGAGGGAAATCAAACGAAACTTGACTAAAAGATATACTGGTAATATTTTATTTATTAAACCTACTACCTACTTTCCCACACGAGGATAGCCAATATAAACTAATAGCCAAAATTCACGTAAACCTATTACAGGCATTTGTGACGCGTCATTAATTAAAATATTTTGAAAAAAATGTGTGGAAAACTGGACAACAAAATGGTTCAAAGAGTATGCTGTTAGTAGAAAAACAGCAGCGTAACAGATTCCACTGTTAAGTGTTAATGTTTAATCTGACTGAGAAATAAATCTACAAGGAAAACCCAGCTATATCAGATTTACAAAATAAATCAAATACAGAATTATACAACAACAATAAATAAATACCATTTAAGTTCAATAACAAGCTGTATTCGAAGGAATATTATTAAAACTACTTAAAAGTAAAAAAATAAATAAATATAAAACTAAAACTAATACAAAAAAAAAACAAAATGTCTTCTAGAGACGAACCTTCAGGAAAAGTCACACGAAGACTGGCAACATTTCCCCTCTGTATAGCGAGGCTAATACGTTAGCAGAAAGAATTGCCAGCCTTCCTATATCCAGACTGTTCCGTTCGCCGTTGTATATATAGCTTCTTGCGTTAGTAGAGTTGTAGAAGCAATACAGAAGCTGTAATTCTGTGTTAAGATAAACCACAACTCTCCAAATTATATCTTATAAATATAATGCGAGTAATAATCTGAAAAAAAAAACCTAAATAATAAATATCTTACAAAAATGAACGATAAACTTTATTTCGTACAAAAAAGTCGAATACGATGAATGACGGTGGCGATTGTTTATACTCGTATTTCAAATTGAATTGTGCATTATAGTAGTGTTCCATTTCAAAATTATAAAACATTTAATATATTTTTTATTTAACAGTTGCAGTAGACGGGAAAGCGTTAACCAAAGCTCAGACCAATGGCGTTGACAAGAAAAGTCAAATCTACGCCAACTGTGACGTCACACCGCCCAGACCAAAAAGCCCAATCTACAGCAACATCTCATTCCCAGACCGACCGTATAAGACTGACACACCACTGCCTAAAATCAACGGATTCAAAGAAGAATTAGAAAGGAAATTAAATGGAGAAACACCAGTTGAAAGAAATTTTGAAAAACCGACGACACCAACAAGCGATCAAAGTAAAAAAGACAGTGGTACTTTGTCTAGGAAAACTTATTTTTCTTTCAAGTCTCGCTTCAAACGCGCGCACTCGGTGGCGATAGACATTAACAATGATGTGCCAAGTGCGCTCAAAATAACCAACTCAACATTTTACTTAACTGATTCCATGGATGGTGATTCCGGATTTAGTAATTGGTAAGCTTTAGTATTAAATATGCATACTATTGTAATGCACTGTATTAATAATAACTCGTTCACGTTTACTTATTCGTCCACCATGAAATAAAAAAACTTTATGATATTTATTCTACATCAAGCCTTAAATAACTATAATTCGCTCTTTTATACTATATAATGACCATTTTTCCGAAATCTTATCCGACATATTTAATACCTCCAGCCTTTAAGAGACTTACCCGAAATAAAATAGAAGCTGTGTAACTGTTTTAATTAGTTTAGTTACTATTGTTGTTACTATTTATTACCTACTTTGTTTAACTTACCTACTTATCTTTGTAATAAATATTTTGTTTTCCTTGTTGTCTATTAATTATATTACAATTTATTTAAGTGATGGCCCTAAAGATCTTTTTGATGTTTTAAATTGTATAACTTAATTTATAATGACTGTTTGTGTCATAATGAAATAAAATCATGAAGAAAATAATTAATGTGACTTTTATCATGTAGAATACAACGATATTGTTTATTAATAATCGCTTATACATCAGGATATTAACATGACTCATTATAACCTATTTTACCACAATGATACGGTGCTACGACTCTAAGCGGGAGCTCGCCGTGTCTAGATAGATCTGTATATGTGTGACCCTGACGGTTGTCGACAGCAGTGACAATGCGCAACAGTACGAGGTGTCGCCCCGCCCCTCGACTCTAAGCGAGAGCTCGTCGTGTCTAGATAGATCTGTAGATGTGTGACCCTGACTAACCTCTCGGTTGTCGACAGCAGTGACAATGCGCAACAGTACGTGGTGTCGCCCCGCCCCTCGACTCTAAGCGAGAGCTCGTCGTGTCTAGATAGATCTGTAGATGTGTGGCATGACTGACCTCTCGGTTGTCGACAGCAGCGACACGGCGCAGCAGGACGTGGTCTCGCCCCGCCCCTCGACTCTAACCGAGAGCTCGTCGTGTCTAGATAGATCTGTATATGTGTGATCCTGACTGACCTCTCGGTTGTCGATAGCAGTGACAATGCGCAACAGTACGTGGTGTCGCCCCGCCCCTCGACTCTAAGCGAGAGCTCGTCGTGTCTAGATAGATCTGTAGATGTGTGGCATGACTGACCTCTCGGTTGTCGACAGCAGCGACACGGCGCAGCAGGACGTGGTCTCGCCCCGCCCCTCGACTCTAACCGAGAGCTCGTCGTGTCTAGATAGATCTGTATATGTGTGATCCTGACTGACCTCTCGGTTGTCGATAGCAGTGACAATGCGCAACAGTACGTGGTGTCGCCCCGCCCCTCGACTCTAAGCGAGAGCTCGTCGTGTCTAGATAGATCTGTAGATGTGTGGCATGACTGACCTCTCGGTTGTCGACAGCAGCGACACGGCGCAGCAGGACGTGGTCTCGCCCCGCCCCTCGACTCTAACCGAGAGCTCGTCGTGTCTAGATAGATCTGTATATGTGTGATCCTGACTGACCTCTCGGTTGTCGATAGCAGTGACAATGCGCAACAGTACGTGGTGTCGCCCCGCCCCTCGACTCTAAGCGAGAGCTCGTCGTGTCTAGATAGATCTGTAGATGTGTGGCATGACTGACCTCTCGGTTGTCGACAGCAGCGACACGGCGCAGCAGGACGTGGTCTCGCCCCGCCCCTCGACTCTAACCGAGAGCTCGTCGTGTCTAGATAGATCTGTATATGTGTGATCCTGACTGACCTCTCGGTTGTCGATAGCAGTGACAATGCGCAACAGTACGTGGTGTCGCCCCGCCCCTCGACTCTAAGCGAGAGCTCGTCGTGTCTAGATAGATCTGTAGATGTGTGGCATGACTGACCTCTCGGTTGTCGACAGCAGCGACACGGTGCAGCAGGACGTGGTCTCGCCCCGCCCCTCGACTCTAACCGAGACCTCGTCGTATCTAGATAGATCTGTAGAAGTGTGGCCCTGACTGACCCCTCGGTTGTCGACAGCAGCGACACGGTGCAGCAGGACGTGGTGTCGACCCGCCCCTCAACTCTCCGCCGTCCGGCGTGGAGTGAGAGCACACCGTGTCTATCCCGCCCGCCCGGTCCGCCGCCGCCGCCTCCTGTCAAGTGTGAGCGGAATGAGCGACCAGAAAATGCTGTACATGAAGGTACCTACCTAAACAAATAAGTCATTATAGTTATTTTCACAGCTGAGATTTATAGTTGTTACTTTGTTGATTAAAGTATAAAGATTAACATATACTCGTAGTATAGTGGACAGTGGACATATACCTGCAATATAGTGGACAGTGAAAAAAAGTTCTGGTGGCCATACACTTGTCATGTTTAGATATTGACATTATATTCAACCATGGGTTATGTTATTTAAATGTGGCCGTGGAGTCGTAGTTATACAATGATGTCATATAGCCTATGCACGTCTCAGGGTTCCAAGGAACATAGGTGACAAATTTTATCAAAATCGGTTCAGTAATATCTCCTATATTAAGTAGGAGATAAGGTGAGACAAACATACTCGTATATACATTAACACAGCACAGCTTTTTCACAATAATAAAATTAGTGTAGATATTGCTTAAATTTATTTATATATAGTCTGTTCGCTGAGAGTTGATAAAAAAACAGGAATTTCAGGAGAATTTTGGCCTACACTGCTGACCAGACTGGGTTGGCGAGGTTCTGATGTCACTTTTCTAATGTTAATCTATTAACGATTCCACAAGTTGGTATAAGTGGAATCGGGACCGACGCCGACGGCTTAACGTTCTCTCCGAGGCACGGGAACGGTGGTGAGAAGATAAATTCTAAGCATTCCATGAATTCACTTGCGACCGACAATAGGTTAGGAGGCCTCCCTTTTTGATTGCGTATGTAAATAAATGACAAATGTACGTAAGAAAACTAAATTTCTTATTGGTACATGCTGGGGTTCGAACCGAGTAACCGACCTATTTTAGGTTTTTTATTTTATATGGTAAGCGTTCTTACAACCGAGCTACCACCGCTCTCATCATTATATCTCTAGCCAGATATGATGATGTAAAAATATATTTAAATAAAAACGATAAGAGAGTGAAAAAAACATATAATAATCTTACAGCTTATTATTAAACATACGGGTATATTTAGATAATAAATCGTTACTACCGTTATAGTTACAGAAAATCGTTCCTAGGATGTTATTCATACAGCAGATATAGTAAAGGAATCAGTGTATCTGGTTGAGGAATGAGAAGGAATCTTAAGTTGGCTGTTATAAAAGTTGTGCGTATTACAAAGGAATTCGAAGCGGGATTTAAGATATGAGAGAGTATTGCCCTTACTGTCTTAAAAAATCAACCTGTATTCGTATCTAATTAGTCATACGTAATATCCTCACAAGAAACTGATATCCTTGTATAATAGTTAGAGCCCACGTAAATGCTGTTTATTAACAGTGATTGCAAAAACCACACGGCTAAGGTCGCGTACATACTACAAGAAACATGTCATACTGGTTTAGATAACTTAAGCTTTACACTACATTGATGTATTCAATTATAAATAAATAAACTTAATTGCAAGCGGCGCAAGTATATAAAAAAAAATACATATTTGTGCCGTTTGTTGCCACCATTCCACGCCGATCCCTATCCGTAGTACATTAATAATTATTTTATTTTATATTGTGATTATTAGGAATATTCGATGGCAGGTCACCGATATCTTAGGGGAAGAAAATAATTCATATTCGTTTCAGGAATACAATTGGCACTTTTATGTGCTTTTTTAACATATTAGGTACATAAAATAAAATAATGTACAACAACATATTTTATTATTTAAATAAATATTTAGCTATTATTTCATAAATAAATTATGTGATTAAAATTATAATTATGTGGTACTGAAGCTGTATAATGGTATTGTCAATGTCAAAACAAAAAAAAAACAATAAAGTAGGTATAACACTAATAATAATATATATTACAAGATGGGGCAAGAAGCTAAACGGTATTAGAATAAAGAGAAAATTAGGACAATCGTCCCAAATTTAAGTAGGTATTGTATGACAGCGCTTTGCCGGTTAAGGTCGAATTCAACGTACACTTTCAAATGAATTTTGTGTAAAACACGCTTTTATTCGTTAAGAGAAGATGCAACGCATTTATAACTTATTATTGCCAGGGTTCGAACCCTGAACCTTTCTTACGATATGTTACAAGCAACATAATTTAGCAGACCAATTCGACGACCTAATCAAAATCCACACGTAAACTTGGGTGGTGCGTTTAATATTAGGAAAAAGCCCAACATGTGTGTTGAAATACAATTTCCTAATGGTGTTGACTTATATACAACGTTGTCTTAGCTTATAGTTTGACAATGACTTTATACAGCAACTATTATCTTATTTGAAATTTATATTTTTATAATTGTGCCTTAGAATAATGACAATAGGTCGTAGCTTATAGTGATGAATAAAACATCATGTAAAGTGTTATATATAGAGTTTTGTTACAACCTTTGTGTACATTTTTTGATATATGTTGGTCTATGTATCTAATGGGTATCTAAAGGTGGATCTATAACTATTACAAATTTTAAGTAAATGAGAGCGCAGCTTTTGGGGTACTAGTTTGCGGACAGGCACTAGTTTCACAAGGCTGCCTTACTGTAGTTAGAAACAAATATATATTTTCAGTCAGAGCAAGAGTCTCGCAAGACTTCTGCAAGACTCTTACTCTGACTCAATATATACTTTATTTTCCAATTGTACTAAGGAAATCTCTCTCCGCAAACTACTACGAGTATCTCGACAACTACTGGTCTGATTTACTTGAAATTTAAAATAGATTTTTATTTAGTTACTTACTACTAAAAAAACTAAAATTATATGAAAACGAGCTCTCCAAAATTCCAAATACCTAAATGTATTTTTATTTTCTTAGAAAAAAATATATATTAAAATTTACAAACACGACGCAATTAAAATTTATTGAAAACAAACCTAACCTAGTCTTGGTCTTTCAACCATATTAGTAGTCTTGTTCTTGCTTTTTTGCAAGACCAAGACTGCAAGACCAAGATTGGGAAACACTACTGAAGACCAAGATTATGAGTGCAAGATCTAGAACAAGACTTGGCCATTCTTGCTCTTGCTTTGGGCGACACTAGTTGGAGACGGTAAGCCTGTATACCGTCAATGTATTTTATTGCTTTAGGACATAAAACAAATAAACAAAGAGATGTAAAAATGTAATCAAAATCCTTGATCGATGCGTGATCGTATCGTTAGCGATGTAACCACGTCCTAACACGTCATCACAATGACTGCATGTCAATTACAGAGCTTCGTCAGTACACCTCCGCCCGCGGCAAGTGCATGACAGACCCTCGTACTTAAACAAGGCTTTTGTATTTCCATTATACATTGCGTGTTAAACTAAACACCAGCTTAGTAAAAAACAAGGAAAATATAAAACCTGAGTATGATCTCATAACCTAGCTAGGATTTATAATATGATTATGATTATAAAACCACGAACAAATTTTTTTAAAAGGTTTTGTGTGTTTAAATAGCTTACAATAGCAGATTTAAAATTGTGATCAAGGTGTAAGCTGAGCCCACGTTTCGCATAAAAGAAAAATAAATACTCGTGGAATTATAAATCCATTATTATAAAAACTATTATTTAAATATAAGTGCTTTGTGTCGCGATTGTGATAATAATGTCTGTGTCTTTCTTAAGAACAAATGAATCGTAAGTTATTTGTTTATTGTTTATCCTTAAGAGCTCATAGGAACACTTGGATTCATCAAATTTTCTTATTTAATACCTATTAATATTAAGTCAATATACATAAAAATGGCTGAAATAGCTGGCTGTTGTTAGCAAGGAACAGTCTGCTAATAAGAGCATAGTGCCTGAGAATAACAAACTTAATTCTAATAGTGGATTACGATACGAGTATTAACTACACTAAAATAATATTACTTTTTTTTTAATAAAACGATTATAACTATATAATTTTAACCTTAAATTTTTACACAATTAAAATAAAGGTTATTTCATTTACGGTTATTTCTCGTACCGTCTAATCGGTTAAAGTCGTGAAGATATTTTTTATACAACTCAATAAAAGTACCTAAAGTTAATAATCGATACGAGTAACTTTAGCCTAAGCTAACGTAAGTAAGTTGGAAGCTCTTGCCAAGTCTGAGTTGCACCAAAATTAGTCAGCCGTGAACTGGTGCAATTAACTTTATTTTTATCAATTACAGTGACTTCATTTTGATGCAACTCATCGTAAGTCTGTCTACTTTAGGGGATTGACTGCTCAGTTGTAAGAACGCTTTCCTTATAATCCATAAAAGAGGCTGTTTCGAACCCCGGCATGTACCAATAAGAAAAACACTTTTATTACGTACTTTTTTATAGATGTTGTACAATACCGGTCTAACCATATCGGTCCAGGTTCCACTAACAGGAACTTGTGAAATCGTTTATAATTTCTCCAGGCCCATTTCCAGCAGTGAAAGTCTAGGACTTTGTTCTAGGGGTTGTGATGAGACAAAGGTCCAAGCTTTATCTACAGAAATACTCGTATAGTCATAGTAACCTGAACAAGTTTTTTAATACGAAGTAATAATGACCAGTTTCTTACATTATCGTTGAGTCACATTGATGACGTCACTCATGGGAACTTTAACATCATGCGAGGTTAACAATACCACAACATAATAAATAAACATGATTTAACACTAAGAGCCGGTAACTGAATCTTTCCTTAGTGTCATTTGGTCACTTAAATACAGAAATTTGTATAGGAAAGCGGCCATTTAAAAGTGTCGTTTACTAAGGAAGGATTCAGTTACCGGCCCTTAGCTACTCATACCTACATAAATAAAAATAATATTATACCATACGGTCTTAAGAGGGTTTAACCCTTTGGATCCCTCTCGTTCGCATAATCCAATATTATAAAAGATTTTTTAAGATTGAGTGTACTTTCGAGTATTGTTCGAATGAAAAATTAATTGTTTTAATGTAATATTGTTTTTGGCGCGGTGGTAGCTCGGTTGTAAGAACGCGTATCTTAAATCCTACAAAGGTCGGTTCAAACCCACCCGGCATGTACCAATGAGAAATACACTTTTCTTACGAACTGCAGTCATACAACACCACCGTTCCCGTGCCTCGGAAAGCACGTTAAGCCGTCGGTCCCGGTTCCACTAATGTCAACTTGTGGAATCGTTAATAAATTGACATAAAAAAAATGACATCATATCCCCGCCAAACCGTCTGACCAAATTCTCCAGTTCTGGAAGGCCCAAATCCAGCAGTGGAGGTCCTGGATGCTATGTTCTAGGGGCTGTAATATAATATTGTATTTAAACGAAAGGTACAATGATTTAAAAATAATAATAATAAATAAACTTTTAAAACACATACATAAATTACTATTATTAAAAAAAACTACATAATAAAAAAATAAAACAAAAAATATATACACACATCAAAAAAGTCTAGGGATCAAGCATGTTTATGCGGATTTCTTGTGATTGAGATGTGGCTTTGTAATAAATTTATGATTTTATAAATTTATATGGATCCTTTTTGGTGCATTTCATAATTTAAAACAGGAACTGTCAATCAAATTCGAGTAAAAGATGAAAATCAGCTGTCAATATTTTCCCTATAAAAACATAAGACGCATTGAAGACATTATTAGTGCTACTGTTTCCCTACTACTGATTAAAACCAACGTTATTATGGAGCGGCGACGTCATTTAAGCAGGGAAGAAATGATCAGAGCCGTGGGAATGATAGAAGCTGGTTTCCGGCAACGTACTGTGGCTTTAGCTCTGAATACAAGTCAGAGTGTTATCAGTCGACTTTGGACACGTTACCGAACCACTGGTACCGTGGCTGAGCGCCATGGAGGACGGTATCGCTGCACCACACGGAGACAAGACCGATACATTCAAATCACAGCTCGAAGAACTCCAACAATAACCGCCATGATGTTAGCCGTGAGCCTTCATCGCTCTTCAGGGAACTTAATTAGCGACCAAACAGTCAGAAACCGCTTGCATGAAGTGAACCTTCATTCCCGAAGACCGCTACGGGTACCACCTATAGCAATGCACAATCGTAGGACTCGATATCAATGGGCTCTTGAACACAGAAATTGGACAGAAGAACAATGGCGTTTCGTGTGCTTTTCTGATGAGTCTCGTTTTGGTATGAGGCCGGATACAAGACGTATACGACACTGGAGAACCCCTGGACGCCAACAGCGATTAAAATCCTGCCAGGAAGTCCATCCTTATAGTGGTGGAACCATCATGGTATGGGCGGGTATTTCGATCGGCGGAAGAACTGAGTTGATTTGGATCAGAGGCAACCTCAACGCTCAAATTTATGCTGAGACGGTTGTATCAGACGTCATCGTTCCTCTACAAGTGCATATCGGTCCCTTATTTCAGTTAATGCATGATAATGCACGACCGCACACCGCAAGAGTTGTAAGACAGACTCTCGCCGCAGCTAACATCAATGTCCTGCCCTGGCCTGCTCAGTCGCCAGACTTGAACCCGATTGAGCATGCATGGGATATTCTTCAGAGAAGAGCTCTGCCGAATATGGAGGGTATCCAGTCGCAAGAAGACCTTTTTTTGTTGTTGCAACGAACATGGGCGGCCATTCCACAGCGTGATTTGGATGAACTCATTTTGAGTATGCCAAACCGATGTTCTTGTGTTGTTAGTGTTCGCGGTAGAAACACGGATTATTAATTGTTTAAGTTACCCAATAAAATAAAATAAAAACTGTTATTTCAGTCTTTTTTTCGAACTTTAATGTTAGTGGTTCAAATGTCAAAAATCCCTTTATTAGGAAAATGGCAATTTTTTTTACTAATGCAAAGGTGACTTGGTTTATCGTTACTGTAGACAAACGAAAACATTTTATTTGATCAATCCTTAAAGAAAATTTTAATGAATATCAATCAGGAGAAAAGTTATTGCAAAAATATATGTTGATCCCTAGACACTTTTGATGTGTGTATTATAAATAATAAAAATGCTGCAAATCGCTAACAATGGGCAAAGTGCCAAGGATACTATCAGCATTGCCACGTTGAATGGCAATGCTGATCCTTTGGCCCAAATATTTCCCAGCCCTTGTCTTCCGAGGTGTTGCGAGCTGTTTGTAGTCTATCAATTTTCTACGAAACAAAATTACGGACATTTATTACTATATTATTTGTTTTAGTTAAATAGAGGAAAATCGTTTCAAATGTTTGTGCTATTTTTCTCTGCCTAAAGTCAAAATATGTCAAATAATTTTATTTCCTAGAAAGTTGATAGATTACATTTCTGAATGTACACTCAAACTTGAATATTCTTTAAAAAAAGTAACATTACGACCGTTTCCGGGGTGTTCATTAAACCACGCTTATAAAGAAGCGGATTCACATTTAGCCAACTTCACAATCATGACAAGTGGGTATCAAACTCGAGAAGTACGAGTATTACAAATATATTAAATATTAATTAATAAATATTATTGTATCCCGACCAGAAATCAAACCCGGCACCTCCGAGTCTAAATCCATGGACTTAACCGCTAGACCACGGAATACTATATTTTTTTAAATATTATTAATCTTTTTTTTTATCTGTAAAAAAATGTATGTATTGTGTCAGAGTCAACACAACAAGGTTAATTAATTCCTAAATTAACGGTCCATTTTGGGAAAGTTTTAATTATTCTAGTTAGTTTTTTTATAGTTTTGTCGTTCAAGTATTTGGTACTGGCGTTTACTATTGAAAAATATTTGGCCTATTATACAAATAATGTATAATATAATACATGTAGGTCAATAATAAATCGATGGTGACTATTCTCGGAACTACCCTGTCTTCGTTCGTATAAATAATTCTGAACATCAATGATTATTAAATTGTACTTGAACTACATTTTATATATCCAGTTTATGTAACCAGTTTTGACAATCTTAGTAAAAAAAATTGTTACAGAATCTTTTTATTACAATCCCAAAAAGTCAAGCATTATGAGAATCAAAGCTAGGACAATTGTCTCAGAATTAATTAGTCCATGACAATATATTGCCGGTTATGGCCGTGTTCAACGTGCACTTTTAAATTGATTTACGGACATTAATGTATGCTATGTAAAACACGTTAACCTTCGACAATATACTCGTAGCATTAAAAATGTAACATTTACACAACTATTCTAAGACGTTTTTTTAACGGCTCCTTCACTCAACCATTCCTTACAGCTGTTAAAGGAGTTCTCGAAATGGGTATTAGTATCACGACTGGTTCCTTTCGGGGTGGTCAGAAACCACGCTTATAAATAAGCGGATTCACATTTAGCCAACTTTACCATAGGCCAATCATGACAAGTTGCCACTTGTCAATTTATTTGTGATATTTCTCGAGTTTGGTACGCTGGAGACATCGACGAGCTTGCCAATTGTCATGATTGGCCTATAGTAAAGTTGGCTAAATATAAATCCGCTTATTTATAAGCGTGGTTTCATACCACCCGAAAGGGAAACGGTCAGGATGATACTTTTTTTTATTTGTTTCATAATGTTAAAGATAATTTCAAGACATTTTTATGTATCTCGTATATATTCTGTGAATGAGCTATTACATGCCATCGATATATCTGTCTCTTCTTTTTTTAGAATTAAAACGATTACTGCCGTCCCTTTCTCGCAAGGAGAAGAGCCCCCGTACCCGTACTTCGTGGTACGCAGAATGCGGGGTGCTGGACGACTCGCCGACCCCCACCGCGGCCTCCAGCAGACCCTCCAGCACCTCCTGGTAAGATATTATCTACCAACGTACGTATACATTAGAACGCCTACTACTTTCCTTATATGGGGATGCAGGACAACTCGCTTCGACCTTCAGCAAGCTCTCCAACATCCGAATCGTGGACGATGCCACAATCTATGGAACTCTAGTTTTCTTACAGCTTGACCAAGATGTGGTCTCTCTGAACATTATCTACCGTATTTAAAAAGTCTTAAAGCTCCGCTTTCGATACCCTATTAATCTTTATTCTTGACTAGACTTTAAAATACTGGTTTTTTTTAAGTTCTCATGATTCCCGTTATTCGAGTATTGGCATTACAAGCTACAGCCCAATTATAAAGAATGCGGCTGGCTTGCATATCTTCAGCGGCGTGATTCTTGAAACTATTAAATTTGATAATCTAGTAGAATATCTATCAAATTCAATGCGACTCGACAAAAACGCTACTCTGAAATAAAGTGCTTGAGTGCACAGTTCTATCAAAACTTAATTGTTTTAGATGATTTTATACGTCTCAGCAATCGAATAGATAAACTTACTTGATACAAATATCAGACTAAAAATATGCCGCTTGCCACCGGAGGCATATAGGATCAATCAGGTCCGATTAAAGTCTGTTCGCCGAGAGTTGATAAATATTATAATAATGTCTCGGATTTTTAAATATTTATTTAGATGCTTATAACAAGGAGTCATTAAAAATTATCTCGAAACTATGAGTTTTTTTTAATTGTAAATTTTGTTGAAATTAAAGGTAAAGTTGGGGGGTGGTTTATCACACATATTGCAGTAATTATATATAATGACAAGTGGCATGATATAGTAAAGTTGGCTAAATGTGAACTCGCCCCTTGCAAAATCGTGGTTTCTTACCACGCCATCGTATTCTTATGTGAAAATGAGGTGATTAAATAACCGACCTCCAATTAGCGAACTGTATGATGGGCGAAGCTTATCGCAGCGCGTACTGCGAATTAATTAACTCTCGTATAGTCTGTAATACGAATTAATAGACTAATTCCAATATAGATTAGTTTCATGGAAACGTTATAATATCACTTCGGACCTATATAGTAGGTATTATATCGATGGTCGCGGCATATTACCACACTTAAGAATCAAATGTAGTCATAGTAGAGAGAAATTATCACTTAATAATAAAATATATCTATAACTTATTTGGAGTGACTTAAAATAAAAATTCAGCCCGTCTAAATTGTTACGCGCTGCACAACTTTTGATAGCCATAAATCTTCACTACATCTTTGAATTAATATTCAAACCGCATAAATATAGCAAGTCGCGTGGAATTTGACAGTTATTCTACTACAATTTAATTTTATTAATTACAAGAATTGGCCTCTCAGGAGTGGACCGACCGGTTCCGTACGCGGTCGGGTTATAACATTTCGCGGTAACCGATCCATTGGCCGTTAACATGACTCATAACTTACTCCTGGTCAATGGTCAGATTTATTGGGCCGTGTTCACAATACCTCTAAAATAAACTACGTCTGTACTTAACGAACAATGCGCCATAAATCGTAAGTTGATTTTTACAAGCTCGCTAAGTTAAGATTGGTCCTTAGTCCATTTACACTTCTTTTTTTGTTGTTATTTTGAAATATTTTAACAAGAGTAAATGTAATTATTTAGTAATATGTTCTGAAAGATGGGCTCATCTTCAGCTTAGTCTGTGATAATAATTATTATTATTATAATTGATTAATAGGCTCGCAGCGCACTGCTGATATGCCTATATCAAGCACTGGTGTAAAGTTCATAAAATAGTCAGTTATCACCATAGTCTATGTCAATTTTCACTAGCCAATTGTCCAGATTGTTTTTAAAAGTGTTTACAGTTGGGGTCTTTAATACGTCTTCTGGTATTTTGTTCCACATATTTACAACTCTGTTATTCATAAAGTGATATTTCACATTTGTATTGCTGGATTTTCTCATCAATTTCATTCCGAGATCACGACTGGGAATGATGATGATTAAAACGTAATTATGTTTGTTTGCCGTTACTTTTCATTACTAATCCCCTAAAAGGCACTTTAATGTATTTATACAAGGTTTTTTTTAATTGCATGGTCATTTTACATAATTTTGGTATTTCGTCTCTATATTTATGCCTTCCAGACTTGTTTAAGTATTATTGGTACTGATGGTGGTAATTTGCCCAGTCTGCCGGGGCGTGGAAGTATCCGCCGTTCGTGCCGATAAACCCAGTAAAGTGTATCAACACGTTTCGGGATCAGGTTCGAATTGCCGTGTTGAGTCAAGCATAGTGTTAGCGACTGATGTCAGACTGATTCCAGTTGCTAACATTAATGGACCTTGCGCTCCACTTACCACTCCACTCACACATATGTCGTGCTAGTATAAAAAAAAACTGAATTGTGTTGACAGTTACACACATTGTTAGATAAATTATTATTACAAAATTACAATTTAAGTCGAAAAACCCTTTATTTTACATAGTTTAGGTAGCTAAATGTTTCAAATATCATCATGACAGCTCTAGTACTAAAGGACTTAATTGATACGTAAACTACACATTTTATTTTCCAAGTAACTTAATTGCTCAGTAATATACAGTGTAAACTCCATGTAACGTCACTCGATTTAACGACAAACTCTCTAAAGCGTCGAAATCAATTGGCTTTGGCTGGTTTAGTTTGTCTTCCAATTCTGATTTTTCTTCTCTCCATTTAACGACAACTCTCTATAACGCCATTAAATCCGCCATCCCTTCAGTGTAGTTATATAGAATTTACAATGTATATTTAAAAAATAACATCTTATCAATAAAAGTGGATGATCTCTAGTTATTGACGAACAATAGAAGTAATATTTTTTATTTGTTCTCTTCATAAATCCAATGATAATTTTAATGCAATCCTATCGCGTGGACATAGCCTTATGTTAAACATCTTTTTTCCTGTGTACAATCCTTTAGTGTTACGTGAAGCTTGTTCAGGAACGAACGTAAACAAATAATTGAAATATTGCTAATAAAAAAAAAACTATTTTATAATGAAAGTTTTCTATTTGGCCTTGTTTTAAAGGTAAGCTTATTTTTTTTTTCGTTTTCATCCGAATAATAAACAATTACATAAAATAAAACTAAATAACAAACTATAAAACAATCCATTATCTGCATTCTGCTTTTACAGTAATCTTTATTTAGGTACTAATGTAATTTAGCTATAGTTGAGTTTTTTTTAAAAAGTTAATTTAACTGTTATTTAAAAAGCATGTTTGATTCGAATAAAATCATTGTAAAATATGTATATAAGTACGATACAAATATAATACACTAAATAGTTAATAAATTTATAAACTAAAAAAAGAACAATAGTGAATAAAAATAAAACCATCTGACTTTGTTGCACAAAGTCGTTAGTTTTTTTTAATTATTTGTATAATTATAAGCCAGTGGCTCTCGGCCTTGTAGCAAATAGTGGAGAGCACACTGTATTCAGTCCAAGGCGAACGAAACTACATTATGTATTAATAAGTGATTTCTAATATTAACTATCTATCTACCTGCCTCCGTGGTCTAGCAGTCAAGTCCGTGGATTTAGACGCGGAGGTACCGGATTCGATTCCTGGTCGGGACACAATATATATTTATTTTATTTGTGTTATTTCTTAAGTTTGGTACGCTTCATCTTGGTAGAGACATCGACGAGCTTTGCCAATTCTCATATGAGCTTATAGTAAAGTTGGCTAAATGTAATCCACTTTTTTTTAAAAGTGTTGTTTCTGACCACCTTGGAAGGGATACGGTCGTGATGATACTTTCTTTACCTATCTATGTATCTCCTATCCGATATAGTATTATGTTATTTCAGTTTGTTTTACAGTCGCGTGGGGACGGTTGTCTTACAATAAGATACGTTTAATGAAAGTGGATTATAACCTATATTTAATAAACTTAACGCCGGTTTCCGAAACTATGGTTAAGTTAGCACGAGTATGCCGGCTATCCTGAAACGTGTAGATACACTTTACTGGTTTTATCGGCACGAACGGTGGATACTTCCCCGCCCCGGCAGACTGGGCAAATTACCACTATCAGTCCATTTGTTGTTCTCGTTGAAAGTATGAGCCATTTGCAATGATGTCAAATGCCAACTTTGCCGTAATATTTTAGTGTTAAAACAGGTACTGCTAGCATTAAAAGGGAATTGACAAGCTGGCAAGATAAAATGTTTATGACAAGGAATATTTTAATAATCGTTTTGTAAACAGGTTCCGTCAGATTTAAACAATAATAATAAAAATAAAATTAGTAAATTTCCCTAACTCTTAACCTAAGCTACAATATTTTAATTAATATGTTTTTAAATCTTGTTAATATGCATCTGAAAATGGAAGGAGAGCTTTCCATAAAATTCTTGAATCCAAGGTAATATTTTACTTCCAACTTTCACATAATGTTTTATGGATTTACAGTAGTTCATCATTATCACGACCGTCTGTCTCCCTTGCGGAGGTCGGAAACCCCGTTTTAAAGAAGCTGGTTCACATTTAGCCAACTTTACTATAGGCCAATCATGACAAGTGGCAAGCTAGTCGATGTCTCTAGCGAACCAAACTCGAGAAATATCACAAATTCAATACATTGTTGTGTTTTGACCTGGGTACAACTCCACAGACTTAACCGCTAGACCACGGAGGCAGTTTACAGTAGTTATGCACATTTATATTAGTATGTAATTGCAAAGTGAAGTTTATTATTTATTTATCTGTGATTATTAACACGCAATTATATTAATGCTGCGAGTGTTCTTAGCACACTGCCACATAATCAAGTCATGGGTGAATATTTTTATATATAGTTTAGATTTTAGTTTTATTTTTTATTTAGTTTATATATTTATATTAGATTAACTGTTCTTTATTCTTAATAAAGTTATTAACACGCAATTATACAACAATTTCTAAATCTTTATACTTGTGTCCAGATTTTTTGATTATTTTATGTTAGAACAATTATTTATAACTGGCAATTAACCTATAATTTTGTGGCTACTTTCTCCCCCATCTCCTGCAGTGGAGGTATATGGCTGTAATGATGATAATGAATAAAGAAGTTAAATCTTTATTTTTATACTTTTATCATCACGACCGTTTCCCACACGGAGTTGATTAGTTTCAAACCATGCCTATTTTTAGGAGCGGACTTCAAACACACATCTAGCCTTCACAGCATAATTGATGAGGTCATGTCTCTAGACTCGAGAAATGTGTTTTCGACCAGAATAGTCAAAAGGTCAAAAATATCTTTATTCACGTAAACCTATTACAGGAATTTGTAAATAATGAGAAGATCTGCAGCTTAGCAGATTCCAGTGACATGTATTAACATGTTTTATTTAGAAATAAATCTGCAAGGATAAGTGCCTCCGCAGTCTAGCGGTTAAGTCCGTGGATTTAGACTCGGAGGTACCGGGTTCGATTCCTGGTCGGGACACAAAAATATTTATTAATGTATATAAATACATTTAAATAATTTGTGATATTTCTCGAGTTTGGTACGCTGAAGACACCGACGAGCTTGCCACTTGTCATGATTGGCCTATAGTAAAATTGGCTAAATGTGAATCCGCTTATTTATAAGCAGGGAGGCAGTCAGATAAATAATGTACTTAAGTTTTTTAAACCACCAGGTACGCAGAAGCGGGGCTCTATCAAGCAGGCAACATCTCTTCCTCGTCTGGAGCTAGTTCCGGCTCCCACCCGGCATCTCCGCTCCCTCATTCGCTTTTCACGCACGAACCACTCTACCAGTTCTATAACGCAGCCAAAGTTGAGGTTAGTATATTTTTTACTAGCACGTGTCATTTTCATTCCGCCTGATAGTAAGAGGAGCTAGTTTAAAGAATAGGAGCTACTGACATAAAATTCTATAAGCATAATTACAAACCGAAATTAAAGGGAAATATGACGAAATTCAAACCCAAATAACAATAAAATCTTCCAAGAAATTATTAATTTATCCTTATACGTAAATACATATCCTTATTTCGTATATACCTAAGAGCATTATTAAAATATACAATTATTTAGTATTATCACAACTCCACTGCTGGAGATTGGCCTTCCAAAACATTTATTTATTTATTTATTTATTTATTTATTTATTAAGAAACCAACAACGTTACAATATGCTTAATAATAGTATGGTACAATTTATGGAGTAAGGTCAATTACAGGTTTCGCTATATAAATATAGTACGTAGTGGAGTTTAACTACTTACTATACAAAATAGGTACATAAATGTTTTAATAGTTTATTACAACATAATTTTATAAAGCACGGAAAATTTCCAAAAAATAATTAAAATATATATATATATATATAGAGAAGAAGTATAATAATAATAAAACATACCTATAATTTGGTAACAACATTAAATGTGCATATGAGAAAGTCGAAAACAACATTAATCCATCCACTCAATCTGCGAAACAAATCCAACCAGGAACGCTGTCACCTGTCTATTCATATAAACAAACAAGAAAGGAAGACAACAAACCCAAGCCATCTTTAGTCCACAGATGTAATGTGCATGTACAAGTCCTTTTTAAGGCTAGATTTAGAAGCAGTAAATAGGTCAATATCTTTAAATAAGTTATTATAACTACGAACAATTCGTGTCATAACAGCGTTACTAGCATAATTACTTGAATTAAAAGGCGTGCATAGCATCGGCGTGTGGCGTGTACGTTGACGACTAGCATTGAATGACACACTCTCCACAAGCTCGGTGCAGTCTAATCGTCCACGGATAATATCCTGAAGCAAACACATATCTGTAACTTGACGACGCTCTTCCAAAGTTAGTAAATGGTGTTGTCTGCAGCCAATCTTATATGACTCTGACGAGCTACGCACGCGGTAGTTCAAATGCTTGACAAACTTTCTCTGAATACGTTCAAGTTGATCTTTATGAATTATATATTGGGGCGACCAGATTGAACTTGCGTATTCGAGCACGCTACGGACATAGGCAAAATAAACTGATTTGATGACAGTGGGATCTTTAAACGGCTTACATATGCGCATCACAAAACCAAGATTTCTAAATGCCCTCTCGGATATTTTATCAATGTGTTCGGCTAGTAACATTTTGGAGTCTAAGTATACACCGAGATCACGCACAACGTTAGTCCTTTCAATAGGTAAACCGTGGAAGCTATAGGTATATTTAATCGTGCTCTGTTTCCGCGAAAAACTAATACATTGGCATTTTGAAGTATTGACGCTTATACGATTCTTCGCGTAGTAATCACATAGTCTGTCCAGGTCGCTTTGCATATTCACACAGTCTTGGGACTCACGTATAACGGTGTAAATTTTCTTATCGTCAGCGTATAACAAGTGTTTTGTGTGTTTAAAACATTTTGAGATGTCGTATATGTAGGCATTGTAAAATAAGGGTCCAAGATGGGATCCCTGGGGAACACCAGTCGGGATAGCAATATAATCCGATCTGTAACCGCCCACAACCACTGCCTGTGAACGGTTCATAATATAAGATTTAATCCATCTCAGTAAATTGCCATGAATGCCGAGTTCTTCCAGTTTGCGGATCAGGATGACGTGGTCCACACGGTCAAACGCCTTCTCAAAATCAGTATAGACCACGTCAACCTGTCCACCGCGATCCATATTCCTCAAGACATAGTTGGTAAAGCATGACAAGTTGGTAACTACAGAACGCCTTCTAAGAAAACCGTGTTGCATCTCAGATATACCCTTTGATATAACTGGATAGATTACATCATAGATGATTTTTTCGAATAATTTGGCCACTGGGTTTAAGATAGATATGCCCCTATAATTAGTGATCATAGATTTAGAACCCTTTTTGTGTATCGGTACAATGTGAGCAGACCTCCAAACATTTGGAAATATTCCCTCGTTGACAGATCTGTTAAAAATTATAGATATTGGAAGAGCTAGTGACTTACAACAAGTTTTCCAAAATATTGGAGGTATGCCATCACTGCCCTTGCCTTTACTTACGTCCAGACTACACAGGGCTTTTTCCACGGCTGAGAGGCTAAACGAAATATTGGATACAATGTCGTGGTTGCTTTCCATTATATGAGACCTTGGGTAGTCAGAAATTGGATTCACAAATACGCTCAAGAAGAAGCTATTAAATGCATTACATATTTCCTGTCCATCCGTGTATTTTTTGTTACCGTACGTCAACAATTTTGGGTAAGATGAACCACCACGTGTAGCTTTTATGTACGACCAAAGCAATTTAGGTTTAGACTTTATTAGAGTTTCCATGTGTCCAGTATATTTTTTAAAACAGTTATTTTGTATTCGTCGTTGCCTATTACGTAATAAGGAGAATTCGTCGTAATCCAGCAAGTTACCGTATTTCTTCCACCTGGAGTGAGCCTTGGATTTTTCTTTAATAATTTTAACTAAAGCGTTACTGTACCAAATGGGATATTTAGCTGCGTTTGATTTAGAATTTTTCGGTACAAGATTCATAATACAATTATTAATAAGGCTGTAAAGTAATTCTGTCGCTTCGTCTACACTGCCGCGGTTCAAATCTCGGGTCCAGTTTATTACATTTAATTCATTGTTAATACTTACATAGTCGGCCTTATTAAAATTATAAATTGGTACTACCAATTCTTTCATATAAGAAATATTAATGTCGAGAACCTCAATGACCATGGAAGGGTGAAAAGAACATTCTTTGAGAAGTGGATGTGTACAGGCTGTAATTTCTAAGGGTAGGTTTGAGAAGGCGAGGTCTAGTGTATTTTCTTTGATATTTTTTAAGATGTTATATTGTGTTAGGCCTATAAGAGACAGATTTTGTATTAAACTAAGACCAGCATTTTGGACTTCGATCGAACCCCTTTTAAGATGCGTAGGACCACTGGCCGACCACTTAATATTAGGTAAATTAAAGTCGCCTAAAAGTAAATAATTATGGTTTGGATTTGTGGTTGCCAGAGCCGTGGTTGCCTTTAATATGTCGTACGTGGTATCCGGTAGCCGACGAGGGTCGGGCGGCACGTAAACCAAACCAATATGTAAGTCTGTCCGGGAACCAAGCGCGCGTGCCGGTATAGTTAGCCATAACATCTCAGTCGATGCGGAGGGTGTACCTACACCTACACTACGAGTAGCACCCAACGATCGTCGTACTAACAACATTACGCCCCCTCCAGTCTTTTTGTGGCACGCAGTGAGATCCCGGTCTAGACGAAATACATCGTAACGATTGTCGCATAGTTCACCGTCCAGTATACCGCTGTAAAGCCATGTTTCGGTAATCATCACTATGTCGTAGTCATTTGCCTGTATACTCTGAGAAAAGTCTAGGGTTTTAGTTCTAAGGCCGGTTACATTCTGGTAGTATATAGTTAATTTGCCCTCCGTGATATATTACCTACTAAAAGCTTAATACGTATAACACAATTTACAATGTTTAAAATGCACAATAACTCGGTTAAAAGATTATTTTTAAATAATTGTGACAATAAGTCAAAAATAACAAAATTTAAACATTGACAAAAGTAAAAGAACAACAATAGATTATACAAAATTAATAATGAGTAGGTCAAATAATTCACCGCATTAAAAATCGTATAATTGTACAAATTGAATTTATTTATTATATTATAAGAATGCAGATTATAAATTAGAAAGCCAGACTCTGATATAGTTTTAAAATTTATTCTTGTTATCGCAATTATGATTACATGGCATATTTGAAGAAAAAAACCAATAATTATATTGTTGTAAATTCCTACCAAATAATAATTAGGAAGAGGGTAGTTCAACATCTGCACCTTCATAGTTTTAGGTTTTTGTACAAAAAAATGCGTAAATATGCACTCGACAAATGATGCGCTCGATACAGGTGCACTATCGCAAGTTATAGCAAATAATATAATATAGATGTGATTAATTAATACAAACGCATAGTTTGTTTTTAAGACTTTCATTGTGTATATAAATTGATAATTCAATAAACAATAACTGCAAAACCGCACATTTATTCCTATATATGAGTAAATAAGTGAGATTTTTTTAATCCATAATTGTCGCACCTGTATTGAGAGAATGGATAGTTTAAGGTTGAGTTTTTTGCGAGTTCGTGTTGTGACCAAAGAGTAAGCAATCACAGAATAGGCGATTCTATTATTTATTATATGAGGTTTGTTTGTAATTTTATGGTGTTTTATTTTCCGCGCTTTAAAAAATATAAATATAGAAACAATATAGAAAAAAATAGTTAAGTGAAAGTAAAAAAATAAATTAAACTTAATTAGACGATCTTCTTTAAGTCTTCTTCCTCTTTTATTTGTAGCAATGGCGCAGTATCGTTCTTCCTGACAAATAATCTGCAGTTTTTTGTCCATACATATTGATATTCCTTAGTCTTAGCTATTTCCTTACACTTGTTCAATAGTTGTTTGTTATAAGGAGTCAAATGTTCATTAGTGTACACACATAGGTGTAATATATCTGAAGAATTAGGTCTAGAGGTAACTCGCCACGCTCTGGCCAGACGTCAACTTTTAATGACAATGTATTAACGATGCCACGATGAGGTTGTAGTAAAAAAAACTGCAAACGATGACGTCTTAATTTGCTATTCGAGGCACGGAAACGGTTATAAAAGAAGACAAATTGCTTAACATTCAAGAAAGAGAGAGGAGAATAATGGTGTCTCGGTCTTGTACTATAGGCTGGTTTACAAAGCAGGTCTCCTATTTTTATTGCTAAACAAGACCATCCACCGTTCTGCCTATCTTCCTATACCAAATACTGTATGATTCTATCAATTCCGTCTTGAAAGCTCGTTTCATAAATGTATTGACGGCAGACCTGCTTAGGCCCAATTCTTTCAGTTAAGTGGTGCAAAGATTTTGCTGGAATTCCTTTCGCAGTTGGTGCACTGCATAAACCTGTGTATTGAATACGTTTCTGTCAATTTATAACAGCGTTCGTTTGCGACTTTATAAATTTTAAGAAAAACGCTGTTACAAGTCACCACTGCACACCAGCCTATCTGACTACTTCTGAGTAACATATTACTTTTCCAAATGTCATAATTTACGTTTTGTAATTATCACGTAGACTTGGAGCGGTGATTGGTCGGTTTTAAGAACATATTTCTTAAAATCTTAATAAGGTCGGACCCTGGCAAATACACTTTTCTTATGTGCATTTGTCATAGATTTACAACACAGTGGTCGCGTGCCTCGGAGAGCACTAATACCAGCTTATGGAATCGTTAATAAAATTGTCATAAAAAAATTACATCAGACCTGGCCAAATTCTTCATACAATTCTAGAAGGCCTTTTCCCACAGTGGTGGTCTAGCACTCTGTGTTCTAGACGCTGTAATGTTGATGATGAATTATCACGTGTTCACATATTATAGGTACAATACAGTATGATAATATTATCTGTATATAACTTACAGTCCACGTGTCGGGAGACTGGTGACTCTGATTCCGACGCATACGAGACCCAGGGCTCCGTGTGCAGCTCCGAGAGCGCCCCGGGCAGACCGTCCGCCATGGCGCTGGTGGCTCCCCGAGGTCCCGCCAGGACGCTGTGGTGCGAAGTGCCAGAGGTCATCAACTCTACTGTACTCAGTAAGTGAGATACTTTTTTTTTTTAATTAAGTTCAACAAAGTATCATCACAACCGTATCCCTTACGGGGTGGTTAGAAACCATGCTTTTATAAGAAGCGAGTTCACATTTAACCAACTTTACTATAGGCCCATCATGACAAGTGGCAACCTTGTCGATGTCTCTAGCGTAATATGTTTTAAAAGTTTAGTTTTTAGTTTATTTAATAATTTAGTTTTTTTTAATTCACTAGGTATCTGTTGGAAAATGATTTTAGAAAATAAGTTTTCCATGTATTATTGTGTTTTAAATATATGTTATATGTAACAATTACAATAAATAAAATAAACAATACGATATAATATATATATATATATTTAATACTAGCACGACATGTGACCTTTGTGAATATTTCTTAATCTAAACAACCACCGCTCTTACAACAACACAACAACCTGACCACCATTAGACGTTGCATTTCAACCCACACTGTAACTATGAGCTTACATGCATACTGAATGTCGCGCGTGACTCCATAGATAATAGCTGAATGTGTGGACGAAAACCCGTGCTGTGGTTTCCACTCGCCGTGTTTGCTCGAGCGAGTATAACTTGAGAAATAAACATACGTCAAAAACAAACATCCATTTTTTTCTCAGGGTCCCTAGCCCCAGCTCAAAAGCGTCTTCAAGAGGCAAAGTTCGAGATCCTGACGTCAGAGGCATCGTACCTGAACTCGTTGCATGTCTTGGAAGCTCACTTCATGTCACATCCTGCCTTCAGAGACCACCACCTGTTGTCCAAACATGACAGAGAGGTGCTGTTCTCCACCATCCTACCTGGTAAGTATACTGGAACAATAGGTTAATCCATAACTCCTAATTCTATTTCTTACTAAATGGCGAATGTCGATTTTAGCCCATTAACTCAGATTTTTAATATTAACGCGGTGGGTTTTGGGTAGTGTTGCCCAAAGAAGACCAAGACCAAGAGTACGTCAGCTTTGGTCTTAGCATCAGAACAGCTGGTTTCTTAAGAGTCTCGCAAAACTCTTGCTGTAATTCAAAATATACTTATATATTTGTTTGTAATTATACCTTGTGGGACTCTAGTGTATGTCTGCAAACTACTATCCCTGGTCTACTACTACTACTGGTCTGATTTACATTACATTTGGAATAGTTATAGATCTTATTTACCAACATGTATCCAGTAATGTATACAATGGTTGTAACAAAAACCATATATAGAGTCGGGAGCACCACTCAAGTCTGATAACCGTGGCGCTTGTGTAACATTTTAAAATGGTACGGAATTATTATTATTTCCCAATATTTTATCATATCATAATATTCTTCTATTTCCCCAAAATGTACCTAAACTTAATATGATTTTCCGAATATATCCAATTGTGTGTAAGCTAAAATGATAATATGTATTTAGATAAAAGTAAAATAAAGTATTCTTCCGGGATGTTCAGAAACCAAGCTTCTAAAAAGCGGATTCACATTTAGCCAACTTTACAATAGGCCAATCATGACATGTGGCAAGCTCGTCGATGTCTCCAGCGTACCAAACTCGAGAAATATCACAAATAAATTAAATGTATTTATTTACATTAATAAATATTTTTGTGACCCGACCAGGAATCGAACCCAAAAAATATACATATATAATAAGTCGGATACATTAATTTAGGCAAAACTAAATATCTTTGTAACCCTAAAAATATTCACTACTGTTTTTTTGAGCTGTCACTTTTAGTTCCAGTTTTAGCCTTAGGACTTGAGTGCTGGTTCCGACTCTACTCTTATAACGCTTTATATGATGTTGTATTCAATAATACAAATAACATTGTCAGAGCGAAAAAAAATTTCGAATTATTTAAGGATACGATATAAAGGGTGTCTCGGAATGTTATTCGTTTTTGACATTTAAATTAAAGACATCAGTATTAATTCCAATTAGTTTTATTTGATACTAAATAAAAGATCAGTTTGTAATTATTTTTTTAATAATACTTTTTTACCTTTTTTTTACTTAAAAACTTGTGATTTTTTGTAGCATCCAAATTGGGTGGTTAAGGGTTGTAGACTCTACTCTTTAAGGGGCTACCCACAGAAAAAAAACTATTACATAAACAATTTTTTTCATTTATTAGTGACATTTGTCGAGTTTGCTACGCTAGAAACATCGACGAGCTTGATACCTGTCATGATGGACCTTATAGTAAAGTTGACTCACATATTTATTCTGTCTCCAGTTCGCAAATGCTCGCAACTGCTGATGAACGAGCTGGAGAAGTGTTGGCAGGACAACATTCTGCTGCAAGGACTCTGTGACATTGTGCAGCGACACGCGCAGGACCACTTCATGGTGTACGTCAAGTACTGCGAGAACCAGACCCTCATGGTCAAGACCCTGCAGAGGTTGCGAGAGAAAACACACTTTGCTAACACTTTAAGAAAACTTGAAGGTAAGTAAATCTAAAAAAGGTTTAATGTATTCCACCAGATATTATAGTATGACGATGACCACGACACAAATAAAGCAGCCGTTGTACATTGACTTAGAAAGCAAGTCAAAAATCTGTGATTGGATAAAAAATGGATCTCTCGATATTGGCTCCCATTGAAGTGTATTCTTTGCCATAAGTACTTTTGTATGTGAAAAACTTTAGTTTGGTTATGAAAATATCTTGTGGAAGTTCCCAATCTGCTGCAAGGTTTGCTGCTACAAATATTTTCCTGGTGTAAGTCAGCATACTGCGAGAACCAGACCTTCATGATCATGACCCTGCTGAGGTTGCGAGAGAAAACACACTTCACCAAAGGTGGCTTGAAGGATAATGGTAAACACAGATTTCCTGAATTAGGTACTTTTCTAGGTTATTCATTACGTGATCTGATTTCAATTAATGACAGATTAATATTAAATGCACCATGTTTGAAGGGCGCGAGGTACATATACTAAGTCTAGAGGTACATATATAATATCTGCTTTCAAACAATCCCATAATTTCCTTAACTTCTTTCAACTTTAAATATCTAATATACCGACAATTGTATCATAACCAACTTCCAGTAAATCGGATACAGAATAAAGCGGGTACAAATACTCGTTGCCTAAAATAAAGGAAGTGGACCAAAAGCTCGTAGTAAGTTCGTTTGCTTACCAATAAAACTATGTCTAATAATTTATTATTAAATTGTCATTTTTAAAGTAATTTTCCCTCCCAGGTCACCCAGCCTGCCAGAGCTTATCACTCCATTCGTTCCTAATGCTCCCGATGCAGAGGATCACCCGCCTTCCCCTCCTCATGGACGCGGTACTTCGAAACCTCAACGAAGCCGATGTCGAATACCAGAGCTGCATGGACGCACTTGCCACTTTAAATTCTGTAAGTTATTTAAAATATAAATGGTTTAAAGATATGGTTTTAATAATAATACCACATAACAGAATAATTGACTTCCATATTCATAATCTCAGCACGTCACACAACGAAAGTCGCCGAAAGTCTGCAAAGATGACGCGCGCGCGAGCCAATGACAATGTGGCATCTTTTTTCTTACTTTAATATACCGTCAGCTATTGCTTTCTCACTAGCAGTCACTATTCTCCTTTACCAGAATCAATACGTAAGTATTTGGCACGCGAGGTCCAAGAATTGGAGCAACTAACGACCGACATCTGTCTCTACTACTATACCGGCCTAACAAGATGTTTTTTATCACACTTTGCTTAATGACCTCCACTGTTGAAGATAGAGATCGTAGCTCGGTTGTAAGTACGCTTTCCTCAACATCCAAAAAAAAAGTTGGTTCGATTCAATGAGAAATACGCTTTTCTTACGTACATTTGTCATAGATTTACAACACAATCGTTCCCGTCCCTTCTGAGAACACATTAAGCCGGCCGTCCCGGTTCCACTAATACCAACTTCGATTTTGTTACTTGTCGCAAACGTTATTAGTGGATTTCGTTATTTACGTTGGAGATTGCGCCATAATTACAAAATGTTATTCAATTCTCAACTCTATAAGCGTTCGACCTTGACAGCGGCCGTACAAATATCAACTTTAATATCGTGATGTATAGTTAACGGATTCCTATAAATAACGTTTGCGCTTAAGTAATAGAATAGGGCTGCTAGAATCGTTAATAAATTGTCAATAAAATAGATATCAGACCATCGCCAACTCGTCTGGCCAGAGCGTGGCGAGTGTAGGCCAAATTCTTCAGGAATTTCTAGAAGGCCCATCTCCAACAGTGGATGTCTAGGACTGTATTCTAGGGGCTGACGAAAAATAAGGTATTAAAGTTGACAAAATGCTTAAGAAGCGTGATTTCTGACTACCTCCCAAAAGACAAGGCGTTGTTGGCGACAAGCCGGCCTGCTGTGAGTGTGAATTTGATTTACATATGAACACCTTGTTTTGCTTTAGCTCCCGTGTAATCGTGCGCGTTTTAACGGTTGTCGCGGCCAGTAATTCTTATCCGCCTCAAGTTCCAATGAGTATGAATAAAATGTCATTACCTTCGTACGACACTATTACTGTATGATACGACAATAAGTAATTATTATACATAGTCTGTAATTTGCTTGTAGTTTGTGTCTGAATGCAACGAGGGCGCTCGCAACACCGAGCGGGTGGAGGAGATGTTCCGGCTTTGCGAGCGGATAGAGTTCCCGCCACACATGAAGGACGCTCCCTCGCTGGGACCCGCCATCAGTCGACGAGATAGGTAACTGGATAGTGTATACATATATACTAATACAAAATATTTATTAATAAAATTACATACGAATACATACACACTACATAAATAAGTTACACTACATAAACATAAATTTAGTTTTTATTTAAAATAAACACAATGTGATTACCTCACATAAAATGTTTGACAGTCAGCCATTTATTTGTGCCTAAATTAAATATATAATTTTTTTGTTCCCCAGACGTCCGATTCGCTGGCTAGTAAGATCAGGAGAGATGACTCAGCTAGTATGGAAAGAGGAGCACAAATTAACCTTTGGTCGGAAAGCACACAAAGTTCCCCTACATGTATTCCTGTTCAACGACATGCTTGTCATCACAAAGAAAAAAAGGTACGAATATCTTAAGTTATTGTTATATGTTTTATACACCTTCTTTAATCAAAGATACACTGCACAATAACATTAGTTAATAACACTAGGCATTCTCAGACCTTTAGGACATTTAAGATAGGTGGTAGGTGCAATAAACAATTAAGCGAAATAGAAACAACAAAACAACAATATATATATACAATGGCACCGTGCAGACAAGAAATACTCGTATAAGCTACATAGATCGAAGTAAAGTCATCAACGGACAGGTGGTAGTAGCAAGAGGAAATGATCCCACTAATAGGTAAATAGTGAGAAAAGTAACGGAGATAAAATACCACCTTGTGAAACGCCGCATTAGACCAGTCCGTGGACGATTGATCAATGCCGACACGATGCTGACAACTATGCAAATACTGAGAATACCATGGCAAGGCTTCTTTTGACATCTTCAGACGAGACATAATAGGTATCAGCAAAACAGGATCCACTGTGTTGTTACCGTGACTTTAATTTTATCTACGAGTATGCCATTTCTGATTTCTTCAGTTACTTTAACATTTGGCACGCGCTACAAAAAACGTAACAATGATGGCGCGAAAGCCGTCCCGAACACAATGGTGTCCTTAGTGTGCGTGCTTGCATTTTAATATATGTAACCAAAAAATTTGGCGCGACACAATTATCTATTCGATGTGCGCTGACGTATTGTTTTTAACTGGTACGTCTCCAGTATTGACAAGCTTGTGATAAACGAGCAAATCGCTGTGTCGACTTTATGACTTATCGTTCCTCGATCGGCTAGCAAGCGCGCTGAATGTTCTCACCATTAAAACAGAAAAAAAATAGAAGCAATATTATATGTGCTTTCATTGGGGTCTACATGTCCAGTAACGTCGGCTAATGAGCCATGCATCTAATCACCTCACCTCACCTTATTTTTTAAATTGGGTTTTATAATATATGTCTCTTTTAAAATATGTTTTTTTTTATTTTACATTATTATTATTTATCCTTTTGTATTAGATGTTTGAATTAATTTAGTGTTAGTTATTTTTAAATTTATTATTTTATTATAATGTCTCATTTTTTTTTTGTTAATGCATGTTAAAATCACGAATGCCTCTGTAATCAAGAGTGGGGTTCCTGTATCCCTGACCTCTTGGAATCTTCGTATTTACTGATTGATGCATCTTGATTTTAAGTCAAAACGTTATTATTATTATTATTTAATAATTAAATGTGTTATTGTCTATCAGTGACGACAGCTACGTAGCGGTGGAGTACTGCGCGCGGTCCCTGGTGGAGGTGTGCGACGGCGGCGAGGCGGCGGGAGGCGCCAAGCACGCGCTCCTCATCACATTGCTCGAAAACCACTCACAGAAGACAGTGGAGATGGTAACACACTTCCTATACGCGAACTCGTAGCTTAGGTCTGAAGTTTTCAGACTCAGCAATCAGATTCACGAAACAATATGCTGAGCGTAGGGCCCTTTCATCGCTGCAGTGTTAACGGTGTCAGTTATATTGCAACCGTCTTCCAAAAGGGTTTCTGATAGTGATTAGGGTGGGAATGGGGGGGGGAAATCTCTGAGCGTGTTCTACCGGCTATTCTATGGTGCTCTAAAGAGCTCTTTAACCTAATTCCTTTCTCTCCATATCGTAGACACCATCCCGACGTGTACGTATAAATTTGAGGACTCGTACATCTGTCACACGATCAAGATGTGGAATGCTCGTTAAGTCTCTATGTTTGCTCTTTCACATAACCCGAACTCTTTCGAGCAAAGTGTGAAAAAGCATCAAGGGACTGATTAATTCATGGGTAAAAAAATTACGTTTCGGGATCTTGTCGCGGCTGTATTGTTGGGTACCTATATGGCCACGTTTTACTGCATATGTATGACCTTTATTTGCGATAAATAAACGTGTTTTTTTCTTTTTTTTTATATATTAATAATAAGATTTATGGCCTGAAATATCGAGACTCGCTCAGAAGCATATTTCCTGACATTGATATAATGACATTGCCTTCACAATATATATTTGAAAATATTCTATATGTAAGGAATAATTTAAAGTTATTTAAAAAAAATGGAGACATGCAGTCTCGCAAATTAAGAAATGCTGACAAGCTTTATATTCCTAAATTTAGGCTTCAAAAAATAATAAAAGTTTTGTGATTGTATTAGACTATATAATAAATTACCAAAACCTGTAACAGAATTAGGGGAAACAAAATTTAAGAGTAGTATTAAGAAAATTCTAATTGCAAAAGCATATTATAAAATTAATGATTTTATTAATGACAAAGATGTGTGGAATATTGCCGCTCTGCAAAGATTAGAGAATTAGTTAATAGCACATTAGGTTCTTTTTTTAATAATCTGTTTTTATTTTTGATTTATTTTACAGTTATGTAGAAATATTTTGAATGTAACAATTAGTTACTAATACATTATTGACTAATTAGTAAATACTGTTTATTGTGATACAGTAATATTTTTTATTACCTTATTATTATAATATAATTATTTTTTATGTAACATTTAGTTACTATTATGTATTTATTATTTTATTAACTAATATATAAGTTTGTTAACGGAATTGCACGGCAACATTTGCGTACTTAGGAAGTAATTGTTATGTTTAGCTTGTGTGTGTCTCGAAGGTCATTCTTAGTGTTCAGGTTCTCATGGTGTGGCGTGTCCGGTGGTCGCCCCTTCCTTAGAAGGTCATTGCAGTGGTGGCACGTGTGTCGGGTCCCGGTCCGCACCCTAAGGGCCTGGTTGAGCGGGGGGATGGCTGGCACATGCGTTATGTCCGTGATCGGGTGCTGCTGTGGGGGCCTGGGACCTCTGCCGAACACGTTCAATTTATTGTTCTTAAATTAACAGAGGTTTTTGCGTTTTGTCGACTTTCGGGTTGCACATAGGCATGTAGTCTACCTTAATTCTGACTTGCCTGGTGGGTTACTGCTGTACCAGGTATTGTTTTCTCATAGGTACTGATAACTAAATTTAAAAGGTTATTAATTGATCGTTGTGGTGCAGTTCTGTATATGTTTTATTTTGTAAATCTGATATAGCTGAGTTTTCCTTGCAGATTCCTTTCTCAGTCAGATTAAACATTAACAGGTCACTGGAATTTGCTAAGCTGCTGGTCTTCTGCTAACAGCTTACTTATTGGACCACTTTGCTGCTTAGTCTTCTACTAGCAGGAGTAGAATCATTCAAAATAATTAAATTAATGACGTTTCATAAATGCCTGTAATAGGTTTACGTGAATAAAGATATTTTGACTTTGACTTTGACTTTGAAGATTCCAAGTGTGCTTTTGGACAGACTCCCCTACTCGAATGTCATCTTTTAAATATCGTTCCAGTTGATGTCTTGTCCATCATCGACGGACTCGTCCCGCTGGTCGGAGGCGCTGGTCCCGCCTCGCGCCGAGGCCGGAGGGGAGGCGGTGTACGCGGGCTGGGACTGTCCGCAGGTGGCGGCGCTGTACGGGTACTGTCCCGCGCAGCCGGACGAGCTGGCCCTCGCGCAGGGGGACGTCGTCAACGTCACCAGGAAGACCAGTGAAGGTATACTGCGCTGTACATGTTATACTGTGTATCAAATATAGTACATGTATATCAAAATTGGTAGCCTACAAGCAATCGAAAAATTCTAAAAAGTTTTATTTACATAAAATATAAATCTTTGAATTTCTATGCATGGTACTGCATCCTTAGCGTACTTTTTGTAAGATGGTACTTAATTGCTAATGGCTAATAGGAATATGTTCATCAGTTAGTCGTTTGCTATATTTGACTTAATTATATCGGCCAATATTTCCAAGATCGATTGACTACTTGGACACGTCGTACTTTTGTCGACTTTCGGGTTGCACATAGGCATGTAGACTACATGCCTTAATTCTGACTTGCCTGGTGGGTTACTGCTGTACCAGGTATTGTATTCTCATAGGTACTGATAACTTAATTTAAAAGGTTATTAATTGATCGTTGTGGTGCAGTTTTGTATATGTTTTATTTTGTAAATCTGATATAGCTGAGTTTTCCTTGCAGATTCCTTTCTCAGTCAGATTAAACATTAACAGGTCACTGGAATTTGCTAAGCTGCTGGTCTTCTGCTAACAGCTTACTTATTGGACCACTTTGCTGCTTAGTCTTCTACTAGCAGGAGTAGAATCATTCAAAATAATTAAATTAATGACGTTTCATAAATGCCTGTAATAGGTTTACGTGAATAAAGATATTTTGACTTTGACTTTGACACCGTTCTAAGGTCCCTTCTTCTACCTTAAGTTGGGCTCAGTAAATGGTGAGGTAATTCGGTTGATTAAATGATCGTTTAATGAGTGATGTGGTTTCCCTGCAGGTTGGTACTACGGCGAGCGCATGCGGGACGGCGAGTCGGGTTGGTTCCCCGGCTCCTACACGGTGGAGATCGCGTCTCCTCACGTGCGCGCGCGCAACCTCCGCCAGAGGTACAGACTGCTCGCGCTCTCGGGAACCTATCTCGGACAAAAACGAAAAACATAAACCAACTTTATATATAATAAATTTTGTCTACTTCCTTATATGTCCATACTGTATTATTATTTATTGCACAGTTATTTCTATTCATTATTGCTACTTTTGTATAGTTTACAGAAATATCACAATGGAAACTTGAATAAATATTTCAATTGAATTCCTACTCTTTTTAACAAATTTACAAGGTATAAAAAAACAGAATGATGATGATGGCCGTATATAGGTTGTCCCATAAGTCAACGTTATACTGGAAATGGGTGATAGGCAGTTATCATAAATTGATCCAGAAGTATATTATACTTTCTATACAGAGGTTAGGGTTCCAATAATTTGTTAATTGCCTGTTATATATTGTAGGTATATCTTGTTAACACTTAAGATACATTGATGTAACTAGTTATAAGGCAATTATTGTGAAAAAAATAAATGATGATTATTATTATATATTATTAACTGTCACTTCGCTGTTTATCACCAATTTACGATTTGACGTTGACTTGTCCCCCAACAAATATACGGGGTGAGTTTGTATGTAACGTTAGATTAATATGTGATTCTATTGATAGAAATCAACATATGTTGGAAATGAAAATGTTTTTATTGGCTTTTTTATACACATTGGATATTTTAAAATAATCAATTTGTATTAAAAAGCCATTTCTTTGTCATTTCCGACATATGTTTTTTTAGGAAAAGTTGTTTGTTTCTATCAATAGAATAACATATCAATTTAGTCTAACGTAAGACGATACGAAGTCACGCTGCATAAAGTTAAGTTAAAAATGCCTACTACAATAGATATTAAATTTTTATAGAAAAAACTATAATTTACAATGAACTATGCGTTTCTGCTTAAACACTTTATTTTGTCCTGAGATTATAAATAATCTTTTTTTTAACTAAAGCTTTAAATCACAGTAACTGGACTCTTCCTTTTTTATGTTAAGAACAAATTAGGTCGCTTTTAGTGATCTCACAGTTTGTCAAATTTAATGAATTGGTTATACAAATATTTTTGGTGAAAAGTATTCCAAAATGAGATCGCGTCCGTCCTGACACTGCCAATGTAAATTTAAATATTTATTTTAAGTAAATATTATTCTATACTATTATTGTTAATTAAATTAACATAACATAGGAAATCTATTGTTTATTATAGTTTTATTTTTGAACGTTAAATAAATCTGATTAATATTACTTATAAATAGATAAACGATAATTAAAAGAAAAAGAATGTCAGATTTAATTATTGTTTTTTTAAGACCGCTGTCACATATAAGTGATCGGATTTTGTTTTGATCCTTCGACCCGGATTATTTAATTTTTCAGTTTTTTTTACTACAATTAGCCATTGTTATTAACAGTAGAGTCTAAACTCGTAAGTGACATCGGCATAAGTAAGAGCCAGTTTCTCGAACGTATCTTTGGTACTTAATTATAACTTAAGTAAAAATTATGCAGTTTTGCAAGAAACGCGTTTTACAAACATATCTTAAGAAATACTTTTTGACAACTGCTTTCTTAAGTAGCCGAAGAAGGTAACTTTTGTTTAACTTGAATTATTTCTTATTACCTACATAGCTACGAGAATATGAACGTAAGTACGGGTGTTTTTTTTTGTACCACAGCAAAAAATTAACAATAATACCATCGACTGTCATTCGTTAAGTCCGTTTGTTCAAATACTACACATGCATAAAACGCGACCAGTTAAAATTGGCTCAACAAAGAACCGAATTACTGCGCAAATATTACGTTGTAATAATATTAATTGTTTAAAAATCTCAAGGTATTCATAAAAAATCAAAAAAAAAAATGTGATTATGATTATTTAAAATCTAATTAAATAGTAAAAAATACACAACTAAATGGTCGAATTATAACAATGAATGTCAAATATAATAAACCTGCTCCCCGTTTCGTTTCACGCCAAAAGCAAATCTCTACAACATGTTTATATTTTTAAATATTATATTCGTCGAGATATATATAGGTACGTTACTTACAAATGTATCATAAAATATTCCACATTCTATTATTTTGAACAATAATATATGTGTATTTTTTACTAAATATAAATATTTGCTTTTTTGTCACAAAAAACGAAATATTAACTAAGAAAAACGTAAGTGTTGGGAAATTTGTTCGTGAAACCCGATTTGACTCAAGAAAAACTTAAATACAGAATGATTCCTTAGCTAGAAAATAATTAAGTAGAGCTTCGAGAAACCGGCTGTAAGACATAGTTTTAATGGCAATAAATTACTTTGAGAAAGTATTAATGTAAGTTGCATGTATGTACAGTTACGTATGAGATTCTGATGTTTATGTACATATTGTTATAGTGTGAATTAACTGATTTGATTATAAGTTGTATTAACGGAGTGAAAAGGGATTCTAGAAATTATCATATTATAGACAACAGAGAGTCCTTCGCGCCATTTTGCGTGGACATGTCAAGTGCAAGTTTTTGTTTTGTAAATTAATTTACTGTGTACTTATATTATTGATCAAAAGTGGTGTTGATTTGTTTAATAATGTTCTACAATGTGAATTAATAATGTGCAACACCTGGAATTTGATGATGACCTCATTAACCCATAAAAAAGAAAGATATATTACGTCAGACTTGGCTGTATGGGCTAGACCCTTTGCCTTCCCTATCACCTCATTCATCATCCATCGGGAGAAAAAAAAAAACAAACAAAAAAAAATACAGAAAACATTTTGCAATGATTAGTAAAAAATATGGTTTCATAAAATTTCATTTTAATGTTTTTTTTTTTTATATACCAGCACATGTGACCCATGAATGCTAGCAACTGGAGTCAGACACTCATGACTGACATCACTCCCTAACACTATGTCGGCTTGACTGGGCATTACGGCAATTCGAGCTTGATCCCGAAACGAGACTGAGCAAATTATACCACCATCAGTCCGCCCACCACCTAGTACCTACATTAAATTGAATATGTCTGGAAGACTAGTTGTAAATACTTACTCGAGTAAAATTTTTATTTCCTGAATCCGTATTCGCTCCAAACTCTTGTATGTAAATAATATATTGTAAATAGTATATGTAGGTAGGTAGTTATCACATTATTATTATTTCTAAATTATAAACTTGGAAAGTGGTATTTTAAAAACCTAGTCATAGTATGCGATTGTTTTAATAATGTTATTGCACTTTGTATGTATATTTTATTGTTATTAAATTGAATTGGATTCTGACTTTCATTAAACATAATACGTTTTTTTTCAATTGTATTATATTATAATGTTTTATTAACTTAAATTATTATTAAATATGGTTCTGTATTTATACTGTAAACACAAGTATTATGAAATAAATATATTATTTTTATCTGTATTGGTATTTCTTATTTTCCTTTCTCACGCTTCTTCATACTTTTTAAAATATTATTTCTATGGACAGTAAATTAATCCTTCCTTAATTTTAAGGCCTAATTAAAGAAAACTTTTAATTTGAAATGGTTGTTAAGTTTTGTATCCCTCTCGCTTCGACACGATTTTTCAATCTGAGTGTATTTTTTCAGATTTCTAAGAAATAATATTACAGACATTTTAGATATATTAATCATAGATCTGTTTAGTGAAATAGAGATCCGTAATTTGATATTATATCTATTAAAACTGCCTCCATGGTCTGGCGGGTAAGGCTGTAGATTTTGGCTGGGTTCGATTCTTGGTCGACAACTAAGAAAATATCTATTTGTGACATTTCTCGAGTCTGGTACGCTGGAGACATCGACGAGCTTGCCACTTGTCATGATTGGCTAGCATAGTAAAGTTGGCTAAATGTGAACTCGCTTTTTACAAACGTGTGATTTCTGACCCCGCAAGGGACACGGTGGTAATGATACTTTATTTCTCACTTTACTATAAATAAATAGGTACCTATTTATAATATATTATTTATATTTAATGTATATTAATTTACTTCGATATTATTTTTTGGTATATACGCGTATATAAGTAAAAATATGACTAAAATGTCAGTAATTTTGTTTCCTAGAAAGCTCATTGACATTTCTTAAAAATACACTCAAAACTAAAAATATCTGAAAACGTTGGATTGAAGCTTAACAAACCTTCTAATGCTACGGGTATGTTCGACTTAAAGGAAAGCTTGCTTTTTTACCGAATTATACTTAAATTGTATGAAAAGCGCTTAAATCGACAAGTCAAACACAGGATAGAAAGCATTGGGTTGCTGCCCCTTAATCTAACTGAAAATAGGTAATGTACGAATTGAACGCTACGTAATAAGTAATAATATTGCATGCCTAGACAATGGAACTATATATTGTTTATGTCACCTAATAAGGTATCATTTTGTTAAGACTTTCTCTGAATACATTCGCAAGACGCAGTGGATCGGTTGGAGGTGTCAAAAAATATAGATAGCCGATCGTCCTAAGTTATGTCACCAACCTTCTAAAATAAACTAATTTACTAATTTAAATATTTGTTTCGAAATTAATATACATTTTAAAAGCTACCAAAAAAATAAACTAAACTATAAATAAAAAAAGATTATATTTATGTATACGGCGTGATTTTGTATGGTCTTACGTTAGACTAATGTTATTATATTGATAAAAACAACTTTTTCTAAGAAACCATAAGTCTGTTGCTCAAATAATTGTAACGATTAAAGTTTAAAATGACGTTGAATTTATCAGTTTTATTTTGAAGGTCAGTTTTCAGCTGGTAGACTTCATTTTGGTTTAACTCAGCCTTAGGCTCACTTTGATTGGGGGCGTTATTTATCGTCTGAGAACTGACAATAGTAAATACAAAAGGAGTAAATTGTTAAAAAAAAAAACTATAATAATATATACTGAATTGTAATTATATAATTGTAAATATTTTTGTCTTGAAAATTTGCGATTAACAGATAAACATATTGCCAGTTCATAGACAATCTATCGGATATTTAATAAAACAACTTCACTGTGTATAACACATTTATATTTAAAAAATGCAGTATATAAAAATCTTTTGTCCTAACTATTTATTATGCAAAATACAACACAACAAAACGCATTTTTAAGCACCAATAATACAAATAATAAGTTGATAATAAAAATAATAAATTCTTAAAACGTAAATTCTTTCAGATCAAATTATAAAACATTTTTAACATTGTTGTAGGACTCTTGTTTAGAGCAAAAATATAAAAAGCAGTTTTGAAAACATACAAAATTATCTAAAAGCTTAGCCCTTTAGGACTAGAAAACAAAATAATACTTAAGTTTAAATAATAATATTAAATTATCTTGAGTACTAAAAATAGCAAAAATTTTTTTATGAAATAATGTACAAGCTGCTTAAAATTGTAAATGTTTTAAACAATAACTGTCCAAATAAATTATCTAGACGCGGATATAACAGGTTTGATTCCCGGTTGGGACACAATAATTTATTCGTATTATTTCTCGAGTTTGGTACGCTAGAGAATAACGTGCCACTTGTCATGATGGGCCCACAGTAAAGTTGGCGAAATGTGAATCCGCTTCTTTAAAAAGAAAAGGGTGAGGTTCTGACCCCGAAAGGAATACAGTCGTGATGATACTTAAATTTACTTTTTAACTATCCAAATAATCAATAAAATTATAAAACATATACTTTTGGAATTTGTGCAACTCTTTTTTTTGGATTTGACATTTTGGCACAACGTTGGCAATGCTTTTCAAACAGTCTCAAGGATTGGTTCGGAATCAAATTTATTCTCCGTAAGGAGAAAGACTCTAAATTATTAAGTAGTCAAAACCCAAATATTACAAGTAATTTTGATTATCAAACCCAAATTAACATGATAAAATTTGACAATATCAGAGTATCATTGATAGAATGCGCTGGTGGCTCGGTAATAACACTTTCCTTTAAAATTCAAATCAAATCAAAATGTCTGACACCCATTATTTTTTGTTAAAAACACAATTTTACACAGAAGAAAAAGTATATTAAATATTCAAAAAGTCAGCTGGAGATGGAAAAATAATTGAATTAAATGAATGCATGAAACCGACCACAGGCGGTGATATTTTTAAAAGTAATACAACTATACCAGAATAATATATTATTTGTATTATATATAAACTCTTTTCCACCCCTGTACATAAAGTTTCAGTTGTAAAGTTCCCCACCATATGCCGCCACCTATATTTGCTTTTGGTCAAATTGTTGTGTCTTTCGATAATAAAGCTTATAGTATTTGATACTGTAAAAAATGTAAGAATAAAATACACTATCACCATCAGTCTAGCAATAGTACAGACTCCAGATAAATGATTTGGACAGTCTAGGACTCTTGTGTTCTAGGAAAAGGAAAAAAAACTCATCAGATGAATAATGTTGACCCTGAATTGTCAAAAATTAACAGTTAATATACTGTCAAAATTATATCCTTAATGGAAATCTCAATTGGCCACAAAGGATGAAGATGATTTAAGTTTTTTTTTTATTTACAAATATAAAGGTTAAAATGTCTATAACTCATCATTATGGACTAATATTGTGCATAAAACTAAATCTTGCTTGATCCTTGCGCCAATAGAGATTTCCGTCGTGATATGTTTATGTTCCCATAGAAAACAATACTAAATAATAAGTAGTTATGGAATGAAAGTTCAGTCAAATTTCTTAGAGATCATATCCGTGTTTTAGAAGAGTTTTCTTTTACTTCAAATAGTTTCCTTAGGAAGAAGACTTGCAGAAATGCTGTGCCTGCTATTACAATTATTTGTAGCAGTGACCATCTGGAAAAAAAAAGATCCTTATCATACCGCATTCGTTTTTAGAAATTTTAGCACAATTGTTTTTTTTTTGACATACTCGTAAGTTATTTTATTGTTTTTTTTTTAAATAATATTTTACATCATTATATCTCGCCAAACCATTAAGGTAGTATACTTGAATTGAATTTAAGGCCATTATATCACTAATAAAAATATTTTAAAAATATTAGAAATCCCAAAAAAATATATAAAAAATTACAAACTAATTATTAATAAAACTAAAAACCAAACAATAGTATTACAATTATATTTATGTATTATATTATACTTTAATCCAACCCAGGATTCTCTGCCAACCAGTGCAGTTAATTCCAGATTTTAGAAATCATGTATTCCATTACCAATAAAAAAAAAAATATACCAAAATCCGTTACTACTTAAGCATTTACAAATAATGTCCTCACCTCATAACATAGGCATTGTTATCCACCAGCAGGTTGTAATCCCGAGATTCCCGAGCCCGAGAGTGGTACTGGTTCTGGAGAATGTCATTTATATTCCTCTCCACAAACTGAATTGAAGACTGAAATTTTTTACATTTTATTAGACTTTATGATTAACTTGGCAGGTCCAAGAATGGAAGAAGCTAAAACCACTAATTACCAACTCTTCCGAACACTTTAAATACACCTTCGGTGTGCCTTGTCATCTGCCAAGTGATCTGTCCCTTGAGCTCTTCTTTAAATTATGCATATTTTTTTAATCCCTCGGAATATCCCTCTTTACAAACATAATTCTTGGCAGATCCTGCATACCACAGGTTAAATAAAATGAAAATTCTTGATACAACTTACCATGCCAACCTTAACCAACCTGTTTGGCCAGCATGACAATAGAAGGCCAAATTCTCCAGAAATATGTTCTTTTCTCATCTCTAGCAGTAGAATTCTAAGACTTGTTTTAGGGCCAGTGATGAACTTAAAATTATTTTAAAAATAATGTACAAATGTCATTTTGTCTGGAGAGGTAACTAAAGGTTGCAGATTTAAAACCGGTATCTAAATAGTTTAGTAAGTAAGAGGGGGTATTTTGTATCACTTATTAATTGAACCGACAACAGCTCCAAAACATACAAATTGTCTAAGAATCCAAATGGAATGGCAAACTTGTTGACGTCTCTAGCTTTTCAGAGAAAAATCACTAATAAAAAAAAAAGTTTTCAATCAAGAATCTATGCACCTCCATGTTTAAATCTAGAGCAACCATTAAACCATAGTCAAAGTGATTCATTGTACAGATAGACCTAAAATAATAAAATAAACTTACAGTAAAATTTTGTATATTCATATTAAGCTCTTCTACTTCTTTAGCATACTGCTCCCACATGTCATATCTGATAACGGAGAGGTACAGGTTGACAAGTTTCCCTGCGAACCTGGAGAACTGGTTGTCAATGCACACAGAGTAGTACCCCCCTGAGGACTTCTGGTCCGCATACTCCGCACTCTGCCGCCACTCGTATGGGTGAACGATCTGACCATTGGGATGCCTCACTGCAAACCCACACATACCATCACCACCTTTTAACACCTAAAATTAAACAATATTTAGTTATAATGATTTTATTAATACGAAATTAAAAAGGTTTTCATATATGCAAAGTGCTATTATTTATTTATCAATCTAACGCTTAATACTCCAGATATTTGTTGTAATATATTGTAAAAGGAATCATACGCTAATTACCTGATAACTTGCGTAAAACGTAGCGCCTGGTTGAACGTATTGAAAGTAGCAATCTTCCTTGCCGGCGTCGATGTGTACCTTATAATCCATGGTCACCGCTGGCAGGTTTTCGTACCAGGGTGCAGCAGATGAAGAAAAAACATCTTCAACAAGTGATAAAATCGTAAAAATAAGTGTTATCAAAGAAACCTTCTGCCACGTCCGTTGAGCCATATTTTCATTCTGCAAGCAATGACAGAAGCAACAGTGTTGCTACCTTCAAATTTTGGTATTCCTCATCTTTTGTTAATAGTAATTTATTAATTTATAATAGAGCAGCCAACAGTGCTAACTACAGGTGCTAACACCAACATATGTACTGAAAAACTAATACAAAAGTTAGATCATCTTTTATAGGCGACCACCACATATTTTATTTATTACAGAGTGTTTTAGTTTAATATTAAAAACAGTTGAACACATTGAAATTTACAACGCATTCAGTATTATTTAATAGGATACAGACATAAATCAAGAAAGCTATTTTTTCCGAAAACAATTAAACACCCTAAATTTGGGAAAATACCCTATGCCATTAGCTGGCAATGTGAAATGGACAATAACATTGACATTTTACTTACGTTTACAAAGCTCAAAAATTCTAGGAGACGTTTATATTGATAATATAAAACCCATATGAAAAATCTTACTTTTTTAATTAATTAGACTCTTCCAGGGTTGTGTTTTGTGTATACAGTGGCAGAGAATAAGGTTATAGATTAGTTCATGATTTGATATTTTTTTCTTAGCTCTCTTCGTGAAGGCCGAGTATTTAATTTTGGTTTGTTGATGTACATTAAAAAAAAAAATATTGTTGATGTACATAGGTTTATTTTACAAACTTATAGTATTTATGTTATATATCACTATAAAATAAATAATGAAAGCCAGATATTTAACATATTTTTCGTACATCGGTACGCATTTCAGGTCAGTTCAAAAAGAAAATCTAGGTTATAAAGGTATGCAATTATCCCTTATATATTTTATTTTGAATAAAATCATATCTTACTACTTAATTCACTTCTAGATCCTCTGAGAAGCTATGGCCAGTAGGAGGAGTTAGCCATACAGACACAAATAGTGTCCAGGGGTTAATGGAAATTGGATTTTTAAGGTTGCAACCTTTAAATTATCCTAAAGTGTGGTTATCTAGCCGGTAAGTGAATAACGGACATTATATAATATGATAAAATACATAGCTCCAGCCCATAGATATTTCAGTTATGGTGCAGCAAGCCACTATTAAATATCATCATCACAGCCCCCAGAGGCTTAAATATTTGAAGCTTACAAGTCTCAGGAGTCGGAGAATGAGGGGAGATATAATTGAGACATTTAAAATTCTAACAGGAAGGTATAGCTGCCCCCACCTAGCTAAAATGTTTAGGTTTAACACAATGATATTTCCCCGACGTGACAATAGAATGAAGCTAATGAGAAAATCCAGCAATATTCTACATTTGTAGGATATCACTTCATAAATAACAGAGTTGTACAAAAATGTTGAACAAAATACCAGAAGACATTAAAGTATTCAACAGTAAACACTTTTAAAACAAACTGGACTAGTGGCCAGTGACAATTGAAATAGACCATGGTGATAACTGTCATTTTTATAAACTTTACACCAGTGCTAAATCATAGGCATATCAGCAATGCGCTGCTTGCCTATTAATAAATATTAATAATAATAGAACATGAGTCCTTGACCTCCACTGTTGGAGATGGGTCTTCCAGATTTTTTAGGAGTATTTGGCCTATACAACACAGGCCAGATGGGTTGGCGAGGAATACTAAACATACTACTATTAAAAATAATTGTAGTTTGTATTAAATTGTTTACTTAATGGTGACCACTGGAAGGTTTACATGTTATATAAAACATTAATTACGCTTGTAAATTATCAATTAACTAGCAGGACTGAATACTTTTTACTTACAGAACAGATGGTGGTGTCCATGCCCTGAATGCCACTGCTCATGTTGACTTAGAAAGACCAGGATCTGGTGTATATGATCCTCAAGGAATAACACTTCTTCTAAATAAATTCTTCTACAAAAACAATCACCCTATTGCAATTAATAAATGTTTAAGAGTATCGGATGAATTCAGCGGAAGAAGGGAAGCATTGTCAAGAACTTATTTGTATAGGTAAGATCAATAAGTAAAAATGCTCATTTTATTTTGTATATAAGATTACATACAATTTTAAGGTTATAATAAAATAAATAAACCAATTGGTTCAGTTAAATTTACTGTTTGGCACATTTAATAATAATTGTAACTATCTTTTTGTTTCTAACATTTGTAAGACATTGATTCTGTAAACAGTAATTTACACTTGAAACAATAATAACAAAAATAATGAGATTGTATTTAATTGTAAATTATTTCAGATTAGCAGTGATCAAGAAAAATTTAGATTTGTCAAAGAAGACTCGCATCACCAGTATCATCCCTATTGAGGAATGGAGGAGATGCCATTTTGTTAAGTAAGTTGCTTTATTTTATTTCATAAATCTTTTTTTTAATATTTTTGGGTAGAAAATGAAACAATATTTTTTCTATAACTTTTTAAGTCTCAGAAAAAAGCAGCTCTCTAGAACACAGTCCTAGAGCTGCTGAAGATTGGCCTTCCAAAACGTATTTCTAGAGATTTAGGCCTACAGTCGCCATGCTGGACAGATGGGTTTGCGATGATTTAATGTCAATTTTAATTAGAATTTATTGATGATTCTACAACTTTGGTCTTAGTGAGTGACAGCTTTATGTGTTCTCGAAATTTATGACATACATAAATAAAAAAGTCATATTGCTCATTGGTACATGCCGGGGGTCTAACAGTGATATTTTAGAAATAATATTATAGAAAGAGTTCTTACAACCGAGCCACCACTGCTTACAACATTGACAAGCTTACTAAGGTTGATTTTCTTATAATACAATTAAATTAGTTTTCCAGCATTTGACATTGAAAAGTTTCGCGAAGCCGCAGCATACCTGCCCGGGATCCATGACTTTGGTTCGTTCAAGAAATTCGACAAACTAAGGCAATACAAACATAACAGAAGACTGCTGCACTCGGTGGACATCCGGGAATCAAACCCGCTCGTCACCTCTCACACCAGGGACAACAAAACTGTGCATTTTCACTACTGGGACATCTACTTCCATGGAAGCGGATTTGTTCATAATCAGGTAACTACTTCAAAGATAAAAAATGGAACATAAAAAAAAAGTAACATATATAATAATTGTTGGAATATGGTTCCATTGTTGGAATTTGGTTTTCAAGCATGGAATCCATACTTCACATAAAAGACATAGAAATTCTTGAAGGCGTACAAAGGCGAGCAACTAAACTTCCACACTGCTTGAGGAAGAAGTCCGATGACCAAAAGCTGACAAGTCTCATAGATTGCAGAATAAGGGGAGATATAATTGAGACATTTGAAATTGTAACAGGTAGGTATAACTGCCCTCACCTAGCCGAAATGATTAACACAATAATATTTCCCTGTTGTGATCATGGAATGAAATTGATGAGAAAATTCAGCAATACCAATGTGAAATATCACTTTATGAATAACAGAGTTGTAAATATGTGGAACAAAATACCAGAAGACATATTGATTATCTGTAAAGCCTTTTAAAAACAAACTACACGAGTGGCTAGTGACAATAGACATAGACTATGGTGATAACTGACTATTTTATAAACTTTACACCAGTGCTTGATATAGGCATATCAGCAATGCGTTGCTCGTCTATTATTGAATAATAATAATAATTTCAGATTAGAAGAATGATGGGTGCTCTACTTGGAGTTGCTACGGGCATAATCCCAGTGGAAGAGATCCAGTTGATGCTGCAAGTCCCTTCCAAGCACTCGTGGCCCACCAATCTGCAGTCCTGCCCACCCCATGGACTCTATCTGTGCGATATAGAATACAATGTCAAAGATCTTGTCTATGTACCAGAAAATGTTCCTGAGAAAATCTAGTCTTAAACATTCGGCACAAACAATTATAATCATCGGATCTTTACGTGATTTATTTTTAGAGAATTTGCATCGGCCGTGGTCACAGGTTAACTGGAGCTGTACTATATATATTAGGCGGCAGATTTATTGAAAACTATATAAATTAAACCACTTGTTACTATAGAAATTTAATTTGAAATATTTATTAGGCAGATAAAACACAGTTATCAAAAAAAACATTTGTTGGCCCCCACACCAGTGTTTTGTCTTGCGGGGATAAGTCCAGATAATTTCTACCACTAGACAAAGTTAAGTTGAGAATAAAAGTAATAATACAACTAATCTTAAAACTACTGTGTGTGTAAAACATTATTACAATACATTAAGTGATTTAAATGATAAATAAAAACTAAAGTATCAGGACTAGTCCTTTAATTACTGACTCAAACAAAATAAATAATACTTAGTTAATTGTGTCAATTTATTGTTTTATCAGAATTTGTGATTCTTGTGTTTTTATAACTTCAAATTATTAGTTAAGCAATAATAATAATTATTTAGTTTATGACAAAGTTATAAGTATTAATTTTATTGTTTGACCAATTCAGTTTAAAAATGAGCTTCCTTGACGAATTAAAGAAACAGAAGGAAAAGCTGAAATTGGCTGAGACTGTAGTGACCCAGGCAGATGGACAGCGGCATGTGGAAAGACTCAACCAAACCGGTTTCCAAATATCTGCCTGCCCTCCCAACCAGTACGGTTTCGTTGTCGACACCAAACCAGACGATATCCCTTGCTTAGTTATCCACTCGCTGTACATCGGATCTCAAGACTGTGCAGTTACTGAGATATTAGACAAATTTCAAATCAAAAATATTGTAAGTTTGGGAATCAAAATGGAACTCGCAAGCTACAATAATGTTTATATAGAATGTCTAGATTTGCCAGAAACGGACATCAAACCAATACTAAATAGTAGCTTGGGATTTATAAAGAAAGCTGTCGATTTAAAGGAAAATGTGCTAATACATTGCAACGCCGGAGTTTCTCGCACCTCCATGGTAGCGATAGGATATCTAATGTATTATGAGAATTATAGCTATCTAGATGCGTATGACTTATTGAAGGGAAAACGACCTGCTATTCAACCGAATGCCGGTTTTGTAAGACAGTTGAAACTGCTAAAATATAGTGACTTAGTGGTGGAAATATAATATTATTTCAATGGGGTCTATCAGGCAAAGCTTTTTGTAGATGTCGCTAGCGGCAATGGTACCTTATTTTACACCTATATCGCATCATTTTTGAAATGTTTTCTAGGTTTTATATGTTTATAACAGAAAAATGTATTTTAAATTAACGTCCTACCTTAAAAGACGAATTAAAAAGCGCACGAACCCCGTCTTTAAAAACAAAAAAGGTTTTATTAATAGAACGGCAATTTTGAGATCTCTTAGATCTTTGATTTCGCTTAGAAATCTCGATTTGTACACTTAAAAGCTGCTCACTTCGGCGTAATATCCAGAAAATAATAAAAATACAAGTTTTCTATGCAACTGACAGTTATATTAGGTACCATCTATCATGCGCCATCTATCGTGATAAAAACTTAGTGATGCACCCCATTTTAAACGTACTAGACAAATTATGAGGGTTGTTGTTAATCTTTGGTTTCCCCGCTTGCTCACCACAGAACAAATAGTTAATTTGCCCACTAAATACAATTACTATAATTTTAGACCAACCTTGTGTTTGACTTGTCGGCTTAAGCGCTTTGAAAGTCATTCGACTTGGCGTTTGTCTATAGTTTTCTTACAAAATTCGGTAAAAAATCAAACTTTGCTTTATAATGCTTTCAAGTCGAACATAACAAGGAATTCGAAAAAAAAATATTTTACTTTAATTTACTAAATGAAATCTATGATTGACAAAATACGCAAAAGGGTAGGTATGAAAGAAAGCATAGGGACAAAAATAGGCATGCTCCGATGGTTCGTGCATGTTGAAAGGATGAAAGAAGAGAGATTGACGAACCAGATATATAATGTGAAAGTTGTGGGTAAAAGAGGCCCTAGCAGACCTAGACTCACATATTACGACCAAATTAATAAAACAATAGCTGAAGGTGCGTTAAATAGCCATCGAAACATAAGGGCATGTATGAAGAGGTTGATGAATGTCGAAGAAGCGAAAGAGGTATGGCGTGACCGTGACAAGTTGCTCTCAATTGTCTCTGCCTACCCCGCAAGGGATTTGGCGTGAATATATGTTTGTATGTAAATCTATGATTAATACGAGTATATCTCTAAAATGTACGTAATTTAATTTCCTAGTCTAAAGGACCACAAAAGCTGTAAATGTGTTATATACAGGTGTCCCATTAAATGACTTCAAACCGGAAATGAGTAATAGCCAGATAATCACAGATATTAGAAAAAAAAACATAGTAATGTAAATTTATGATAACCTATAAAAGCGCTTAACGCGTCAAGTCAAACGGGTATATTGTTCCCGGTATCGCTGTACTGGATATTTTTTCTGCGTTGATTAGTCTGATCTCGCAATGATATTTTTATTAGGTACGAGAATTGATCAGTTAATTGTTACATAAAAAGTTTTTTTTTTTTTTCGTTTATATCCTGTACAGTTGCTAGTGTCGCTTCAGACTTTTTACCTATCCACTGACGTATGATTTAGTAAAGGGATTCCGAATGCCGTGTTTGTTAGATAGTTCAAATTGTTAAAATATTGCGACCTAATGTTAGAGCAATAAAATTATTTGATTTTATAATTGTAGTTTTATTTGCACCCTAGGTCTAGAATAGTGATTAATTAAATAAATTAATATTTCCAGACAGGTCACACAGCGCCATCTAATTTCCGTGGTAAGCTACGAGGCTTGTGTTACGGAAACTAGATGGATGATAAAACAATGTACAACTTGCCCCCGGTGGGAATCGAACCCACGATCTCCTGAGTTCACGGCAACGTTTGTTACCACTAGACCACGGAGGCGGTCAAAAATTAATTATCTACTACAAAACAAATCATAAAATAATACTAAAATAAAGGTTTAAGTTAAATATTATATATCATTATTATTTAAATACTTTAATCCATTATTTTTATTATATATGTATACATAAACTACATAAATACTTATAAATCATAGTAATGTTGGCATCCTCCAATGATTGGCACTGTGATACTTTATTGAAATTATTAAGAAAATCTTTTATTTACTTTTTACTGGTAAGAACACAAATTATGATAGATTTCTTTTTTCCACAACTCCCAATTACATTTTTAAATGTTCATAATAATAATAGCCCCTAGAATACAGAGACCTCCACTGTTGTAGATGGGCATTCCAGAAAACTCTGGAGAATTTGGCCTACACTCGCCACGCTGGCGACGACGGTCTGATGTCAATTTTTTATGACAAGTTCTTAACGATTCCACAAGTTGGTATTAGTGGAACCGGGACCGACGGCTTAAAGTGCTCTCCGAGGCACGGGTACGATGGTGTTATATAAATCTATGACAAATGTACGTAAGAAAAGTTTATTTCTCATTGGTACATGCCGGGGTTCGAACCCACCGATTCTTACAACCGAGCCACCTCTCGCTCTAGTACCATAGGTTTTTATTTACGGAACATTAAATATTTTATCCGACATGAATCATAATTTTAATATTGTACGGTAGGTAACTAAAATAGATTGGTTTGGATATAAGTATATTGTTTTTTATACTGAACACGACATGTGACATCGCGCCCACCTGGTGGTAATCGGTACGCGAGGTCCAAGAATAGGAGCAACTGACGCCAGTCACTAACGACCGGCGTTAGTCTACCACTATGCCGGCCTAACAAGATGCTTCTACACACGTTAAAGGACTTCAGGTTATAGGAGTGGGGAAACACTGGCTGGGAGAGCATTCCGCATCTTCAGCGTGCGACAGATGTAAGTCTCCAAATTTATGAGTAGGCGTAGGGATAGTGGGTGTGGTATGTGGGTCTGTGTGGTTCGGTTGCGGAATAGAGAAGAAGGGATAAGGTTATGGATCTCCTCAGAACACTCACCGTGGTATAGCTTGTGGGCAACGTCACGGCGAAGCTGCAGTGATTCGAGAGTTTTAGACACTGGTGTCACCCACTACCGAATCCAGGACATTGAGAGCATCTGTAAGATACTTAGCGGAGCCATTCCAGAGGTGAGTATTCCACGCATGACCTGATCTGTGCTCTATACAGGATAACTCTTAGTGTGGGCGGGAAAAATAGCTTCACGTTGTTCAGAATCCCGAGTTTTTTGCATGCTGTTTTGGTGATGCTCTCAATGTAGTTTCTGCGGTTTAGTTGTTATTTAATTCCCTGTCTAAAAATAAAAGACAATATTTTTAAAAAAAATGTTTAATGAAAATTAGGTATTTAATTAAGTACACGTGCCTGAAGCCGCCATTTTAATTTGAACACATTTGGGACAGTCCTTGAGACTTCACAAGAAATAAATATAAAAAAATCCTTTTCGAATAGTCACTGTATATCCGCTGAATATTATCCGCAATGTCGTTATTAACAACTTGCTTAAAATAACTAAGACATCTAAGCGTTAGGCTCGTTTTTAGTGTCCGAGAAAGATCCAGACTTCCAGGAATAGTCCTGTCATGGAAACGGTATACGGAACAAATTTGAGAACTATTTGTTGATTTTAACCCTTCCAGACCTGATTAAATAATTTATCTTTTAAAGAATAATAAACAAAAATAACATCTATAATTGAAAAAAAGTTATTTTTTGTTTTGAGGATAAATAGTTTTTCTTTATATGCGTATCAGGCAAAGCTTTTTGTAGATGTCGCTAGCGGCAATGGTATCTTGTTTTACACCTGTATCGCCTCATTGTTAAATGTTAAGTTTTTTATTTTTATAACAGAAAAATGTATTTTAAATTAACGTTACCTACCTTAAAAGACGAATTAAAAAAGCGCACACCGTCTTTAAAAAGAAAAAAGGGTTTATTAATAGAACGGCAATTTTGAGTTCACCTTTTCGCTTAGAAATCTCGATTTGTACACTTAAAAGCTGCTCACTTCAGCATAATATCCAGAAAATAATAAATTACGAAATATAAATACAAGTTTTCTATGCAACTGACAGTTATATTAGGTACCATCTATCGTGATAAAAAGTTAGTGATACACCCCATTAAGGACCGGATGTCCTTATTCGATAATATAGGTAACGGATAAGGCTGTTTTTCTATGAAAATAAACAAGTGTGCATAGATTATAATAATGATGAATAAGAAACAAAATACACACAATTCATAATGCAGTTATAACTTAACTGCCAACAATTCTTTGGAATTGGAAGCTACTGTAAACTTGAGCTCTACTGTATTATTTGATAGTCGACTGCATGGTCCTAGTTGGTCAGGCATTAGGCAGAAAGTGTCTTGAGTTGAGTGGGTCTACTACTCATCACCTTCGGATTTTTTTTGCAGTTACTGTTTGGGAAAATATTGGTTTGGAATAAATGTAGATTGTATTTTGTAGGTATATTGGTAAATAAACATATTATTATTATTATATACTACTGTGGTCGCTAAGACACTTTGCGGGGTGATCAGAAACGACGGTTTTCATTTTATCTGTAGTATAGGCCCGTCATGACAAGTGGCTATGATTGACATATTTATTTTGTTTTGTTTCCAAGAATAGAACCCGGGATCTCCTCGTGACTAACGATCTTAACTGTTGATCACGTAGGCAGTTACAGTTCCGAAAGAATGATTAAAACACACTGTTATCAATTTCCTATAAAGCACGTCTTTGGCTGCAATATTTTTTATTATCCAGACACGTCACACAGCGCCATCTAGTTTACGTGGTAAGCTACGGGGCTTGTGTTACGGAAACTAGATGGTTGATAAACTACATATTATACATTTTTTTTTAAATTGTAAATATAGGTATACATATAAACACCCAGACCGAAACAAATTATACAATGTACAACTTGCCCCCGGTGGGAATCGAACCCACGACCTCCCGAGTTCACGGCAACGTTTGTTACCACTAGACCACGGAGGCGGCTACATACAATAACGTGGCTACAATACCAAACACGTGGCTTATATTAAAATGTTAATCATTCGTTTAGGCTAACACCTGTATTAGATGTTTCCTCCACTCAATCATTCCTAAGAGTTTTAAAACGGGGGAACCGCGCGACGTCATTTCGCCCGAGAAATAGAAGTATCAAATTTAAGGTGTACTGTATCGGTAAGTGTCGAATATATGACATCATAGGGGCAGGGGTACGTATTGTGCACAATTAGTTCTCTAGACGAAAGTCATGTAATACCTGTATCGTGACCGAACTTGACGCCTAAAGGAGTTTATGCTATTTGCGACTAGTATATTATTTCTGCTTCAGAATATTCTACTGTGAAAGAGACAGACTTATAGATGTGAAAAATGCTAGAGCGTGTTGTAATGTTCAGTGTTGCCAGAAAATAAATACAATTTATACCGAAAATATTTCAAGACGATTACATTTATACCTTTTCGGTACGTTTAACTCGATTTTCAGGGTCGAGGATGTTGAGGAACACGCGTTAAGTTTGTCATAATTTTGGTTGCATATTATGCTATTAAATAAATATAATTACCCAGCGGATATACAGCCTTAATCAGTGATAGGAAATAAAGTAGCACCATATTCTCCTTCCCAAAAAGCTAACAAACAATTGGACGTAGTTATGCAAAAAGAATACAATCCACAATTTTTTAGAAATTTCATTATTAATTTTAATCTACGGACCTTACGATGATATATCTTAAATCAAAAGCAATCCATATAAAAAAACAATTTTTAATGTATGAAATGTATTAAATGTTGGACAAATCATCGATATATCGATGGACTAATCTACACAAATTCCAACTGTAATGGCCTATAACTTAAAATTGACCTCATGTGGATTGGATCCTTTGCGTAACTGCGTCCAATTATAGTAAATATTATTTTAAAAAACTTAACATACGATATAAAGTTGTATAAACATCTGATATCTATACAAATATAAACATAAAAATCACTAGTATAAACATTTTAAACTTTAAATTACGTTTCGTCTATATACATAATTGGATAATTTCGTTTTAAATTTTTATACTACCAAATTCTAGACATTACAATTCACAATTGTTTCTGCTTGTACTAAAACGAGGGTTTAATAAAACCATCGGTAAATACTACCTAATCCCGTCTTCAACAATTTACGGAACTATTAATTAAGTTTAAATAACACATTCTTTATGGACGCAATAATAACTACAAATTATATAAAAAAACATAACAATCTAAGAAGAATTGAACAACCAATGAACACTCGTTATTATTTGGTTAGGACAAAGTCCATTAACTATACCATTTCCAGTTTATTTTACTTTTGACAGCTCGAGTTAGTGATGTCCTAATGCGTTGCCGATTCGATTTTGTATAAATTCGACTAAATAATTATAAAGTTTTAATTGATTTGACACGTTCGATGACTCCAGTTGGAAAAGAAACCGATGTTATATTATAATAAAACAATATTTTATTATAGTTATCGTATTTATTATAATGTTACAATATAACATATAAAATCTAACCGTATTTTTTAACCGATTTATTCGATATTTAACGACTTTGACGGTCTCATCACTACAGACTTAGCAGGTAGCTTAAGTATTGCCAACTGATTTATCCTTTTATTTATAGTTTTATTTATTTCCACAGCTCTTTACAGAACTTATACTCGTTGTAAGTCTATACATTACCCAAATTAGGAAACATAGTCTATTATACTTGGATGTCAAGAAAAAAATTATAGTAACATTTTTTTTTTTAATTATAGGCATTTTTTTACTATTTCGTTATAATTATTTTAATGAAATACAAAGTGCTTAAAATCCTTTAAAAAATATATAACTATTTTTTTACGTATATAATTATGCAACTTTTTCTAAGGATATGTCAAAAGTGAAATAAAGGCATAGAATTAGAATAACTATAATTTTTTGAAATCAATATTTGAAGGAGACTGACACACTGTACCCCAAAGCCTGCAATACACAACCTATTATTAATTAACAAAAAAAATCAATAAACGTTAACATATTAGAATCAGCTTTCAAAAAGCAATTTCCAATGAAATTTGTACGTTTGCGGCAATTTGTTTGATTTGCATGTAGGGAAAAATCCATTTGTATTATGGTGTGTTTTTATATTATTGTACATGATATAGATAGGTAATATATATAGCTAATTCCATTCAGAATCCTATAAAGGATTCCATTAAAAGCTACAATAACTTGTAAAATATAAATAGCCCCTTTTGTAGAGACACTGTATATTTATTTTTATATAAATATTATTTATTTACTGTTTATTTGTATGTAGGCATATTTTATACTATTATGTAGTATATAATAATAAAATTGCACCCATACATAGTTTTTCACATTCCCAAAGGTTGGTTGTTAGAAAATGCCTGGCCATTAAGCCCAATTTAAGTGCAATAAACTATTTCAATAAAATAAATAATAATTTTTATTTAATCATTTCTAACGCTAAAACGAGTAAATGAAGTAACCTGCTATTTTAATAATCTAACGATTGCGCTTAAGGAATTAGACTATGGCCGCACGGTATTTGATTGATAAGATTACAATACCCATTACCACCCCTTTAAAGAGGGTTTTCCCCTTCGCTACCCTCTCGCTCGCACAATCCATATTTTTTTAAATTGAGTATAGGTACTTTGAGAAATGTAGTCTAGGAAATAAAATTACTGTCATTACACACATTTCCATATACCTATATAATTTATTTCCTAGAAAGCTTAAATACAGATATTTCTCAAAAGTACACTCAAGACTTAAAAAATCGTTGAAAATGTTGGATTGTGCGAGCGAGAGGGATGCAAAGCTATAAACCCTCTTAAGTTCAAATAATTAAGTATTATTTAGTAAATTATTATCAAGTTAATGCTTCTCCAAATGCAAAATGGCAATATATTATTATTATTAAGTGAGATATTTTTATTTTATTTTAATAATTTCAAAACTATCACATAATTCTGGAATGTGCTAATTACCAATTACATGATTAATAAACTAAAAAACAAAAAGTGAAAATGTTTTTTTATAAAATTGACCAGTTTTCAGTCTTTTAACTAAATTAAGTAATCTCATTTTAAAACCTTGTTAATTTTTTATTGAATATTATTGTACTTCTAGAAAGCTCACTTTTTCCAAGGCACTAACTAAGGGCGGGTACACATCTACTATAATCGACGCCAATATGAACGAACGTAATATTAACTTGTTTATAAAAAAAAACAACAATACCTTGCGAGGTGGTCAGAAACCAAGCGTTTTTCACGGTTCACATTAAACCAACTTTACTTTGGGCTCATCATGGCAAGTGGTAAGCTCGTTGATATCTATATCTATAGCGTATATACGAGTACACGACCCATGTTTTTTGTGTTTTAATGACCAGATATTGATCCCGGTACCTAAGTGTCTAAATTTACAGTCTTAACCGTAGACAGACTATATTCTATTCGTATAATTTGTTAATTACATAATCACTTATTTATTATTACTACAGGATAGTTATTTATTTTATTGTAATCACTAAATATATCTAGATTTTTTTTGTAAAAATGTCTTAAGTTCTATGACAAAATCCGTTAAATAAGTGAAATGAAATAAAAATCTAGGAAAAAGTACAGGATGCTCGCTTATAGCTTCACTTATTGAAATATTTCAGTCAACAAAAACCAATCTGGATTATGCTATGGACGAAAACAATGTAAACGTCGAAGATTAGTCTGTAGATTTCAAAAATCTTTTCGTTGCAATATAAATAATGGAATGTTAATACATGTAACTTAATTAATTATTTTAAATTATATCGAAACAAATATAATGTTTCGAAGATTACTGTAGGAGATATATGTGGTCCTAAGGCAGAACCAGATATATAAACCACACGTTGAATACGTTTTTGTTATGCCATCAACAATTTTTTTATTTATGGAACATATGGGATTCATTTTATTTCATGCATCTTCATAATGATGAGGGTTTTACGCTTTTGCATCCATCTCGCCAGCACAACCCAATATTCTCAAAGATTTGAATGTACTTTTGAGAAAGAGTCTATCTCATCTTTCTAGAAAATATAAATACGGACATTTTGGACATATTTTCCCTTTCATATAATTTTAGACAGAGAAAAAATCTTTTTTTTTTTTTTTTTTAAATCATAGTTATTTTATTAAACATATAAACAAAGTAGCAATAGTGGAACACAAGCCAAAGAGATTTTATATTATTTAGGCAAAACAATTAAAACAGAAATAACAGTAAAATATAGTAATTAGATTTAAATTAATAGTGCAATTGAACTAGCAAAAGTAAAAGAAACATAAAAATAATCATTTATAACAGCATATGACAGCAGGTAGTATATATATGACAAAGGCATTCTGAGGATGCGTTTTGACAGCGCTTTTGTTAAGCGCTGGATTGGAGTTGTAACTGGGAACGTGTAAATCTGTACAGCATTTGCGTTACCTATGTTATGGGGCTGTGACTTAATGTCACACACAATGAAAATGAACAATATTTTTTATATTTACATAGTTTAAATTTTTGATTAATGTGTATTTCTACTAACATAGTTCTAAGTTAAATTGTTACTAACATATATAGATCGAATACGAAATAAATGAATTATTATTATAACCTTTTTTTCACTAAAATAAATTAATAAACAAAAATATTTTTTTTTTAAATGCAAAAGCCTAAAACCCTTTAACCTACCTACATAAATTTAAGAGTTGGTTTCGATGACATTTAAACCGAATAATGGTATTTTTTGACATATCCCTTTCAGCACGGAATACTAAGCGTGCGTATTGCAAAACATATCTAGCGGTCGCCAAATTCCGTTTTGCCGCTCCGAAACAGCCTCGATAGATATTGCACCCATCTAGCTACTTAGTGATTATCTTTATTAAATTGTTAGGCTAGTTCTTAGTCCTAGTCATTTAAAAAAAAAAAAAAAACAAAATGCTCGAATATGCGGAGGGAGCTTAATGGAATTCGCTAGTGGCGGAATATTTTCACAATTTATGAGATATTTTAGACTTAAGTATTTCAAAGTTATCAATACGTTTTAATATCCAAAATATGTTTTGTCGTGCTGAAAGGGATATTATTTCCCTTTGTTAGAACTACGAATTTAGTATAAAATACATACACATATTACTTGTTTGTAAACCACCTTAACACTAGTTTGGCTATACATACTCTATGAGCATTACAAAACTATCAATAATTAAGTTACAGCTTTAAACGTGACACTAACTTCAATATAAGTATTAAAAATACAGGCAGCAGGGCCTCAATAATCCGAACACTCAAAATACACACCCTGTTCGGATGGACGGACCGTTCGGATTATAGTATGTAGGTATTTTTAAAGACAGTTTTTTTCGTTGTTATGCAAAATTGTTATACTCGTAAAATATTAGTAGAATTCTTTAAATCACTCTTTTATATAGCTGGCAGACCAAGACTCACTTATCACGATCAAATAAATAAAACAATAGCTGACGGTGCAATAAAAAGCCATCGAAACAAAAGGACATGTATGAAGAGGTTGATGAATGTCGAAGAAGCGAAAGAGGTATGTCGAGATCGTGACAAATGGCGCTCAGATGTCTCTGCCTACCCCGCAAGAGACCTGGCGTGAAGATATGTATGTATGTATGTAAATTAAATAAAAATCTAAATATAACGCCAACGAATTCGACGCATTGTCAAACGAGCTGTCAGAACGGCTCAATCTGCCATTCGAGGAAGGGTCTTAGAAGTCGTTAGATGTACTAAATACTTCCGAATCGTCATAGAAGGTCCTGGGTGACCCTACCCATAACCTACGAGTCGTATGATTTGCTGAAGAGGAAACGCTGCGGAAACCGCTCACAACCACACAAGACTCCAAGCTAAGGAACTGCTGTGGGGGGTGCAAGGCGAGGCTGGAGAAGCCGAAGACTACCAAGCTAGTGGTTTCCCTACACCCGGGTCAATTAATACCTTCCGGGCTTTGCAATAATAGGCTTATTAGAAATATCACTTCCTGAAGGCTGGTTTTATTGAATCCCTACTACCCTTATTTTTTCGCTAAACCTACGCAAGTGCTCTGATTGATGTAAAATGATACTGCAAGACTGAGCAACATCGATTACACAGGGGTTGTTCGGATTATTAAGGCCCTGTTGCATAACCTAAATCTGTTTCTGTAAACGCAAACGATATAAAAGAAATCTGGTAACGAATGGACACTGTGAATTGCTGTCAACCGCTATGAATTGATATTCGTATAACATGCCAATTTAATGTAAGCTTGGAGCTACGGACACGCTACGCACGTTGACTTAGCTTAGCTTTGTATGAAAATATATTAGCTAACATCCACTGCTACCTACGCACACACGAATCACACGAATTCGAAAGTCAAGGTGCGTACCGTGTCCGTGCGCAGCAATGAAATTACAGCGCTTTAATGCTAGCATTTTAGTGTAAAGTAAGAGCATACAAAATCACGCGGTATATATTTAAGTAAATCCAATTTAACAGTTGCGGTTACAGAAACAGACTAGGGCCATAGCATATCTTGGCAATAACTTTATGCTTTCAAACTTACAGTACGCGGAACTAAATATGGCACAACGAGGACAAGAGGTAAATGTTTGGCTAAAATCAGCTATTATGGTTTTATATATGGTTCTCTCTGTCGCACAATACGAGGTTAACCGCATTTCTCACACTTGTTCCCGATGTACCACATCAATGTCGCTTCATAGACCTCAGCCTTATTTTCAGTCTACCTACATATATTAGAAGAAATAGACGTATTTGTGGTAACTTTCGCTAGACAGTAAATTCTGTATTTGGTCGGTGTAGGTCCCTCCTCTCAGCCGCGTTTGTAAACTAACACTGTAAGCGACACTGGCTATCAGGGACTGTGGCCCAGTTACTTAAGCGCCAACATTATATTGTCGAATCCCTTAAATAACTGTCAGTGTAAAATGTATTAAAATTGGTATTTTCGTATAAAGGTTTCCAGATGACAGCAAAATATAAATAAAAAAATAGTAGCTTTTAAAAGCAAAAAAAAAATCGTTAAGACGTGGATTCTAATTCTTTTAATGTTTACTTAAATTGTACATGTGTCTTTAGATACTTAGGCTGAGTTGCACCAAAATTAAATGTCTGTAAATGTAACGGTTAAAGTTAAAAATGATTTTAAAATACAAAAAATATATGTATCTATTAATTAAGGCAAAAATTTATATCCTTATAACCCTAAAAAGATCACTTCTGTAAAACTACAAGACTTTCACAGTCACTTTTAGTCCAGTTTTAGCCGTAGGACTTAAGTGGTGGTCCAGACTATACTATTCAAGTATATCACTTAGCGTTGGCCTAGTGATCAATACTTTTTTTTGTAATCATACCGTCTTTGAGCGACAATACCTAGTCATTGGCCGACCGCAAGCGGGCAGACCATCACCATTCTCACTAGAGCTAGATGCTCTACACCCACCAAATACTGGCGACAGTTACAAAAAATACAGCTATCACTTATACTAAATACACATCGGCTCAAAAATTTAAAACCTAGTAACTGTAAATTAGGACGGTTCTTAATCTTAGCACCCATCTCGCTCGTACACACCAACATTTTAAAGTCTGAGTGTACTTTTATAAAATTACGGACATTTTAGAGATATATTAATAAAATAAAAAGAATTTTCTTAAACCAGCCTATTGTCGGTCGCAAACCCGAGACACCATTTTTCTCATCTCTTACCCACACACGATAGAGCCGGCACCTGCACGGTGAATCCATGGAATGCATTTGTCTTCATAAAAAAATAGAAATAGTATAATAAAGAAAAACCGTTATAAATGTTTTTGCTATATTTCTCTATAATTATGAACTAGTAAATAAATAAATATAAATAAATATTTCCAGACAGGTCACACAGCGCCATCTAATTTCCGTGGTAAGCTACGAGGCTTGTGTTACGGAAACTAGATGGTTGATAAACTACATATTACACTTTTTTTTTTTGTAAATATAATTATTTATTTAAAATAAATAAAATACTTATACATATAAACACCCAGACCGAGACAACTTATACAATGTACAACTTTCCCCCCGGTGGGAATCGAACCCACGACCTCCCGAGTTCACGGCAACGTTTGTTACCACTAGACCATGGAGCGGAATATTATGACTATATGTCTAAAATATCCGTAATTTTATTTCCTAGAAAGTTGATACGTTTCTCTAAAGAACACTCAGATGCGACCGAGAGGGATGCAAAAGCATCTTAAAGTGAACTCGCTCCAAAAGAGAATGGTTTCTAACCCGCTAGGGATTACGGTCGACTTTACTTTGTTTGTTATTTTTAGTTAATAGTGAATTTATCGTAATAAAACGCGAGATTTACCATGTATTACTACATGTTACTGGGTATTTAAATTGGACAGCCGACATAGTGAGTATCTCTATACAGTGAGATCTTATTGTCTTGTATGTTATTATATACTAGGACACTTTTTGACACATTTATTGTGGCAATCCATTCCCCGTACGGGTGGTGAATCCATTGCGACAGGGGAAGCATAGTGTTGCGGACAGGCGACTGAAATGTCAAGTTTAATTTTGTAAACATAACGATTAAAGTTAAGGTAAATATAATTGTTTCTTGCTTAACTCTCCGCACGGCACGGGAATAGTAGTGTTGTAAATCTATGAGAATCTATCCGTTAGAAAAGTTAATTTCACATACTGAATACTTTCCTTACGTACATTTGTCATACATAATAGTTTTTATAATTTTACCGGGTCTTTACGCGATTTACCTTAGAGACATATTTCTCTTTGTCGTGTGTCGTGATTTCTAAAAACTTTTAAAAGTGATAAGTGGGTAGGTTTACATCTACCGCCCAGTATGTACGAGAAGGCTTCAGTCGACCCGTGACCACGGCCAATGCATCTTGGCTGAAACGTCGGGAGAAATATGTCTCTAAGGTAAATCGCGTAAAGACCCGCTAAAATTATAAAAAACTATTATGAATGTGCGCGAAAGTTTAAAAAGTTTATTTGTCATACATTTACAATCGGTTCCACTATTTAACTAACTTGTGGAATTATTAATGACTTGTCATTAAAATTGACATCAGACTCGCGCCAGCGTGACGAGTGTATGTCAAATTTCCCCAGAAATATGTTCTCTTAGGGGCTGTGATGTGTGTTTTAACAACTGGACCACCACTGTCTTGGATAACTGACCCCTAAAATGTTTAACTTTATACGCCATACTAACACCAGTATTCTTATATGTTTCCTCGACGGCTCCTCACTGTCAAATGGGTTTTCTCAAGAAATCCTCGATCTTAATCTTAGTCGTAAACTTTCCAAACCTCTAAAGGCATTAATGTTACCATTTTAAATAGGATTTTTTTTCTGACAACATAAAAAAATCTAAATATTTAGTTTGTCAGATTTACTGACATGCTCTAGTACTTTTTAGTTAGCTGGTAGAAGATGCCATAAGGTATAAAGCTCACATGTGCGCTTAGTTTTAAGTTATTTGTGCAATGAAGATTTTCAGTAAGTTTTTTTTATATTTTTTTATACTGTACACGACATGTGACTCCAAGAATGGGAGCAACTGACGCCAGTCACTAACAACCGGCATCAGTCTCTACCACTATGCCGACCTATCAAGATGCTTTTTCACACTTCGCTTGGAGGACTCCAGGTTATAAGAGTGGGGAAACACACTGGCTGGGAGAGCATTCCATCTTCAGCGTGCGACAGATGTAAGTCTTCAAATTTATGAGTACGCGTAGGGATAGTGAGTATGGTATGTGGATGTTAACTGAGTTAAGTAACAAAACTAAGTAATTATAAGAAAAAAATACGCGGCGAACGAGTGCCTTCACTCCGTAGCCACGACTCAGACTTAGCTGTTAAGGCACACAGGGCCAATAGTGAGATAGAGACGGTTTATAGGGTTTTAGTCCGTAGGCGCCTTGGGGTCTCTTTAGGAGGCCTCACGGTGAGTCGGGCATGCGACCCCCACCCGCGTTGGCCCTTCAGGCAGGAGGCGTATCATTGATGATTTATCGATTAACCGTCTTTTTAAAAAAAAAGTATACTTAAGTTTATTTAATATTTATATAATAAAAAATATATTTTATTTGAAGATGCGTCGAGACGTCCCTACATTTGACAGCTGGAAGGAATAATTGAATGTAGGAGCCGTTGAAGAAACGTCTAAGAATACGGGCGTAAGATACTGTAACCATTCCTCAGGAAACTTAAAAACAAGATGGTTTCTTGTGAATGTTTGGATGAGAAACCTTACCCAAAACGTAGATCTTCATATGTTTTTAAGTGTGATTCCTCTTGCAGGTAGACTGTTGGACTTGGCGGGAACATCTCTGGCCTGGGAGTGTGCCACAGCAATGCTGAGACACTGCACCCATTCCTCAGCATTCTTTCCATCCTTGGGCTTAAGGATGAGGGTTTGGTCTCCTGTGAAGATCTCGAAGGCCTTCGGAATGTTCCGCGCGCCTCGAGACACTTTCACAGAGCGAATCTGATTGATGTCAATACTTTCGCCGCCACTCTGTAAAGAGTTATGTAAGCTAGTTTGAGATGAAACTCATAGTTATGGTTTTTTGGTCCTTGCTATTGAATTGATAAGAAACCTAACTTTACGCGGCATGGGGTCTCAAAAATATTTACATATTTTTATTTATTGATTAGGGAAAACTTACTGTTAACTTATACAAAACATCTAAAACAATGATAAAATAAAATATGGTTATTAACAAGTTTTCACAAGAATTGTATCATCATCATCAGCCTGTGTCTCTCCACTGCTGGATGTAGGCCTCCCCCAAGGCTCGCCACTTCACACGATCTTCTGCCACCCTCATCCATCCCCCACCAGCGACCTTCCTCAGGTCATCTGTCCATGTGGCGAATTCCATCTAATAATTTTTATTTTACATTTTTATAATCATCTTCCATCATCTGAAGAATTGGGTAACATTGGCTAAACGTGAATCCGCTTCTTTAAAATCGTGGTTTCTGACCACCCCGAAATATGACACCGATACGGTCGTGATGATACTTTACTTTTTACAATAAGTTAATAACACTGTGACAATTCAAATAATGGTTACATTTTCGTTGTGATGATACGGAATTAGGCTGAACAGAAATCGTTGCAAAAGAACTTGCAATCACGATAGAATATATTCTTATCAAATCTGGGCTATTTGCTTTTATGAAAATGTAGGTTTAAATTGATTAATTTTTCTATTACTTTGTGCTCGGAATTACTCGGAAAAAAAACAACAAATAGTGCAAATTTACTTGTGTGACAGTTTACTATTAAGTGACGTCACTCACGCTGACCAATGTTTTGAGGTAACGTTCCAATATCTCTAAAACAATGTATTTATTTTATTAAAATATAAATGTTTTCGTTGATTAAAACAAAAAAATCAGTGTGATTTTAGGTACGTGTCACTCTGATAAAATATATATTATAATAACACAAAAAAAGTTACAATTTAAAGTTTCTGGTGATAAACAGAGAATCAACTCGCCGCGACGCAGAAAGCAGAAGAAAAATAGCTTTTCGTACCATTTTCCACGGACATGTCAAGTCCAAGTTGTGAATATTGCGAGTCAAAAGCGGTGTTATTTTGTGTAATAATGTACATTGTACGTGAAAGAAAACAATAAATTTAACACTAATATGTGGCACAAGTTGCAGCATATTTATTGCGGTTTTCCCGCGCTTCTTTCTACAACACAAATAATTTCAAAATCCTCAACTCGGTTATTAACAAATATATAAATATTTAAAAACACATGGTTACTCACAGATCCCTTGCAGGAGAGGTGTGCCCCGGAGAGCGTGAAGTACCTGGTCCTCCACCTGCGGAACAGTCTCCAGCGCCCCTTTTTCTCCTTGAGCTGTCCCTCTATGACGGGCTGCCCGTCTGCAGACAGGAACCCCACGGCGCGCTCCGGGTGGTTGCACAGGAAACAGCCCCATTGTACCTGTAAGGAAATAAAATCGTTTGTTCTGGTAACAACAATATTGTCTAATTTTATTTTTTTAGTTTATTTAAAGGACATTGTAGAGAAGAAGACAAATTTCTTACGGATTTATCGTCCGGGCGCCGGATCCAACACACAAAAATATTTATTAATGTAAATAAATCCATTTAAATAATATTTAATTTATTTGTGATATTTCTCGAGTTTGGTACGCTGGAGACATCGACGAGCTTGCCACTTGTCATGATTGGCCTATAGTAAAGTTAAAAATGTGAATCCACTTATAAGCGTGGTTTCTGACCACCCCGAAAGGGAAACGGTCGTGATGATACTTTACTATAAAAAATTTAATAAAAAATACATTATTACCAACCACATTAAATCTTTTTTTGAAAATAATAATTTATTTTTACATTGGCAACACAATTGCTCTAGTTGCATTTCGTTAGTACGTTGAACGAAACTCGTTTAGGCCATTAAATACGCTGCATATTTTAATGGTTTAATTAGATGACATGTTTTAGAGCTACTGCAAATATTTTAATCAGTCCCTGTGCAGACTCCGGTAGTAATTTTTCGTTTGGATTAGCTTTCTATACCTATAACTCAATGTATTTGGCAGATAATTATATATTTTACACGCATTTTGTTTTTACTTTTATGTAGGGAACATCAACAATGCAGAGTCGACAGAAGACGTATAGTCTTCTAGCTGTTGGATTAGGGACAGCGCCCAGCAATAAAGGTAAATAGAAACAATGTGAAAACGTGCTCTCCAAGACAAAGGAACAATGGTTTTGTAACTTTATGTCAAAAATACTATTGTGCTCGTATTAAAATCCTCTGCAATACATGTAAATTTCGGTCAATAAATGATTGCACTCGTATGTGTATTTGTATATTCACATTGATGTTCTACCTGTGTGGAGCCGGCATCCTCGCCCGCGCCCACCGTGTTGAGCTCGAACACGTCGAAGAACCCGGCGTCTCGCAACTCGTTTAGCAGCATTTCTTGTTCCTAGTCATATAATAAAAAAGTTCATTTCTCTCATAAAATACATATGTAGTAACATACATTAAATATATGAACAGTTACAATATGGTACATATAGATGTATGTATACCAATTACATTGTCAAAATAATAATAATAATGCAATTCGATAAAAAAGCTAAAAAAGAGGTTATTGTTTCAATGGCCTTACAAAACCAGCGCGGGGGACAGGGAGACTACCTTGAGGCCGGGGAAGGCGCTGGTGACGAGAGTGAAGAAGGCCTTGTTCTCGCAGCGCAGTATCTCCCAGCAGTGCTTGAGGCTGGAGACGGCAGCGTCGCGGGAGGAGAGCGCGGCGGAGGAGCGAGCCTGCAGCGCGGGGGACAGGGAGACTACCTTGAGGCCGGGGAAGGCGCTGGTGACGAGAGTGAGGAAGGCCTTGTTCTCGCAGCGCAGTATCTCCCAGCAGTGCTTGAGGCTGGAGACAGCAGCGTCGCGGGAGGAGAGCGCGGCGGAGGAGCGAGCCTGCATCGCGGGGGACAGGGAGACTACCTTGAGGCCGGGGAAGGCGCTGGTGACGAGAGTGAGGAAGGCCTTGTTCTCGCAGCGCAGTATCTCCCAGCAGTGCTTGAGGCTGGAGACAGCAGCGTCGCGGGAGGAGAGCGCGGCGGAGGAGCGAGCCTGCAGCGCGGGGGACAGGGAGACTACCTTGAGGCCGGGGAAGGCGCTGGTGACGAGAGTGAGGAAGGCCTTGTTCTCGCAGCGCAGTATCTTCCAGCAGTGCTTGAGGCTGGAGACGGCAGCGTCGCGGGAGGAGAGCGCGGCGGAGGAGCGAGCCTGCAGCGCGGGGGACAGGGAGACTACCTTGAGGCCGGGGAAGGCGCTGGTGACGAGAGTGAGGAAGGCCTTGTTCTCGCAGCGCAGTATCTCCCAGCAGTGCTTGAGGCTGGAGACAGCAGCGTCGCGGGAGGAGAGCGCGGCGGAGGAGCGAGCCTGCAGCGCGGGGGACAGGGAGACTACCTTGAGGCCGGGGAAGGCGCTGGTGACGAGAGTGAGGAAGGCCTTGTTCTCGCAGCGCAGTATCTCCCAGCAGTGCTTGAGGCTGGAGACAGCAGCGTCGCGGGAGGAGAGCGCGGCGGAGGAGCGAGCCTGCAGCGCGGGGGACAGGGAGACTACCTTGAGGCCGGGGAAGGCGCTGGTGACGAGAGTGAGGAAGGCCTTGTTCTCGCAGCGCAGTATCTCCCAGCAGTGCTTGAGGCTGGAGACAGCAGCGTCGCGGGAGGAGAGCGCGGCGGAGGAGCGAGCCTGCAGCGCGGGGGACAGGGAGACTACCTTGAGGCCGGTGAAGGCGCTGGTGACGAGAGTGAGGAAGGCCTTGTTCTCGCAGCGCAGTATCTCCCAGCAGTGCTTGAGGCTGGAGACAGCAGCGTCGCGGGAGGAGAGCGCGGCGGAGGAGCGAGCCTGCAGCGCGGGGGACAGGGAGACTACCTTGAGGCCGGGGAAGGCGCTGGTGACGAGAGTGAGGAAGGCCTTGTTCTCGCAGCGCAGTATCTCCCAGCAGTGCTTGAGGCTGGAGACAGCAGCGTCGCGGGAGGAGAGCGCGGCGGAGGAGCGAGCCTGCAGCGCGGGGGACAGGGAGACTACCTTGAGGCCGGGGAAGGCGCTGGTGACGAGAGTGAGGAAGGCCTTGTTCTCGCAGCGCAGTATCTCCCAGCAGTGCTTGAGGCTGGAGACAGCAGCGTCGCGGGAGGAGAGCACGGCGGAGGAGCGAGCCTGCAGCGCGGGGGACAGGGAGACTACCTTGAGGCCGGGGAAGGCGCTGGTGACGAGAGTGAGGAAGGCCTTGTTCTCGCAGCGCAGTATCTCCCAGCAGTGCTTGAGGCTGGAGACAGCAGCGTCGCGGGAGGAGAGCGCGGCGGAGGAGCGAGCCTGCAGCGCGGGGGACAGGGAGACTACCTTGAGGCCGGGGAAGGCGCTGGTGACGAGAGTGAGGAAGGCCTTGTTCTCGCAGCGCAGTATCTCCCAGCAGTGCTTGAGGCTGGAGACAGCAGCGTCGCGGGAGGAGAGCGCGGCGGAGGAGCGAGCCTGCAGCGCGGGGGACAGGGAGACTACCTTGAGGCCGGGGAAGGCGCTGGTGACGAGAGTGAGGAAGGCCTTGTTCTCGCAGCGCAGTATCTCCCAGCAGTGCTTGAGGCTGGAGACAGCAGCGTCGCGGGAGGAGAGCGCGGCGGAGGAGCGAGCCTGCAGCGCGGGGGACAGGGAGACTACCTTGAGGCCGGGGAAGGCGCTGGTGACGAGAGTGAGGAAGGCCTTGTTCTCGCAGCGCAGTATCTCCCAGCAGTGCTTGAGGCTGGAGACAGCAGCGTCGCGGGAGGAGAGCGCGGCGGAGGAGCGAGCCTGCAGCGCGGGGGACAGGGAGACTACCTTGAGGCCGGGGAAGGCGCTGGTGACGAGAGTGAGGAAGGCCTTGTTCTCGCAGCGCAGTATCTCCCAGCAGTGCTTGAGGCTGGAGACAGCAGCGTCGCGGGAGGAGAGCGCGGCGGAGGAGCGAGCCTGCAGCGCGGGGGACAGGGAGACTACCTTGAGGCCGGGGAAGGCGCTGGTGACGAGAGTGAGGAAGGCCTTGTTCTCGCAGCGCAGTATCTCCCAGCAGTGCTTGAGGCTGGAGACAGCAGCGTCGCGGGAGGAGAGCGCGGCGGAGGAGCGAGCCTGCAGCGCGGGGGACAGGGAGACTACCTTGAGGCCGGGGAAGGCGCTGGTGACGAGAGTGAGGAAGGCCTTGTTCTCGCAGCGCAGTATCTCCCAGCAGTGCTTGAGGCTGGAGACAGCAGCGTCGCGGGAGGAGAGCGCGGCGGAGGAGCGAGCCTGCAGCGCGGGGGACAGGGAGACTACCTTGAGGCCGGGGAAGGCGCTGGTGACGAGAGTGAGGAAGGCCTTGTTCTCGCAGCGCAGTATCTCCCAGCAGTGCTTGAGGCTGGAGACAGCAGCGTCGCGGGAGGAGAGCGCGGCGGAGGAGCGAGCCTGCAGCGCGAGGAACATGAGATGCACCCAGACCCGCGGCCAGCGCGTGCGGAGAGTGAACAGGGTGCGTGCGTACAGGCAGTGCGGGCCGCGCGCGCCGCATGCGAAGTGAAGCTTCGCCATTTTCTTTGATCTCCGTTCTGCGAGATAATTTTATGACTCTAGACTATCCAAACATTATCATTCAGGGGGGCTACTCCATATTGCACCGACGAGTCGCCATATGAGTTTAAACATAACATTTAAAATAAGTCATCCAAAAATACTAATCATATGGTATTCCAATCATTATTTTAACTATTTTTTTATACTTTTTTAAAATGTTGTAATATGTTACATAATATATTTTAAGTCTAAATGAATTACCTTCTATAGTACATTTGGCTGGCGGCGGCAACCTCATGGACACATTATCCATGTATGCCCTAATCTTGTCGAGATGTTTCTCACAGAAGTGCTGCACCGTGTCTCTCATGGGGTACGGCTCGAATACAGATATCCGGTTGTGATTGTTTGAGTTGGAATTGATCATCGTAACACTAGTGTTGTTTGCTCTACGAGAAGTGACTGTGATCGGTCCGCAGCCTGGAGGACCTATAGTGACCCCCGAGCCTAAAGTCTGTGTCATGACTGTAGGGCCGTTGGTGTTGGTGACGGACACGTGGCCAAGAGCAGTGTTGGAATGCTGAATAGAAACGGAAGAAGAGATAGGCGCGGTCGGTAACGCATCAGATGACTTCCCAGTCAAAGGATTAACTGATATGGCTTGGTTTTGGACCGCAGGCGGACCTGATATTATGGTCGGAGTTGTCGCTGTCTGAAAGAGAAAAACCTTATTCAATATTGATTGTCGCGGTGGGCTATATTATAAACTACAAGGAATATTAAAAAATACTAAAAGTAGTATCGGTGCCGATTTTGATTAAAAATAGAAATGTATTATTAGTTTGATAAAATTATTCTATATTATTATATTTACAGCATATGATAGTAAATTGCCAGATCTAACGTTTAAAAAACTCCCATGTTAATTAGTAATGGACTTACTGTTGATAAAACCTACCCCTCTTTTAAAGATTAGAATTTTGATTACAACACATTGATTCTTTTTTTATTTCAAATGTCCTAAGAATTAAAAATAATGTTACCTGCGTGGAGCTGGGTATGTAAATATTGTGATGATTAGCTCTCGCCCGCGCCACCCGAGCAGGGGCGGCGTTCACAGTCACCGCCACGCCTCCGCCCGGCTTCAGAATTGACTTACCATTACCTAAACAGAGAGACAAATTGCTAAGGATTCACCGTGCAAAAACCATGTGGAAAATAAACATTAAAGTTGAAGTTATGTGGCAAAATACGTACACAAATAAACATTTTTTACAAGCTTTTACAAATAATAATAGCAATGGTTTTTCTATGCGGGGTGCATACTCAAACAAACGGTTTTCTGAGAAAAATATGAAAACAAAATGATGTCACTAAATCTGAATTGACTTCCAAAGATAGTCAACGCTGTTTTTTTGATTAAATTAAACTTATTATTATTATTACATTACACAGTTTCTATGATTTAACAGTCGCAAGATTTACTATGTAGTAGATAAACATGAATACAATATATAACGATAGTAATAATAATAATATAATACTTTATTGCACAAAAATTGCAAAAGTAGTGTACAAGGGCGAACCTAATGCCGGCATTCTCTTACAGCTAACCTTTGTGATAGTGATAATAATAATAAAATACTTTATTGCACAAAAATTGCAAAAGTAGTGTACAAGGGCGAACCTAATGCCGGCATTCTCTTACAGCTAACCTTTGTGATAGTGATAATAATAATAAAATACTTTATTGCACAAAAATTGCAAAAGTAGTGTACAAGGGCGAACCTAATGCCGGCATTCTCTTACAGCTAACCTTTGTGATAGTGATAATAATAATAAAATACTTTATTGCACAAAAATTGCAAAAGTAGTGTACAAGGGCGAACCTAATGCCGGCATTCTCTTACAGCTAACCTTTGTGATAGTGATAATAATAATAAAATACTTTATTGCACAAAAATTGCAAAAGTAGTGTACAAGGGCGAACCTAATGCCGGCATTCTCTTACAGCTAACCTTTGTGATAGTGATAATAATAATAAAATACTTTATTGCACAAAAATTGCAAAAGTAGTGTACAAGGGCGAACCTAATGCCGGCATTCTCTTACAGCTAACCTTTGTGATAGTGATAATAATAATAAAATACTTTATTGCACAAAAATTGCAAAAGTAGTGTACAAGGGCGAACCTAATGCCGGCATTCTCATACAGCTAACCTTTGTGATAGTGATAATAATAATAAAATACTTTATTGCACAAAAATTGCAAAAGTAGTGTACAAGGGCGAACCTAATGCCGGCATTCTCTTACAGCTAACCTTTGTGATAGTGATAATAATATTAAAATACTTTATTGCACAAAAATTGCAAAAGTAGTGTACAAGGGCGAACCTAATGCCGGCATTCTCTTACAGCTAACCTTTGTGATAGTGATAATAATAATAAAATACTTTATTGCACAAAAATTACAAAAGTAGTGTACAAGGGCGAACCTAATGCCGGCATTCTCTTACAGCTAACCTTTGTGATAGTGATAATAATAATAAAATACTTTATTGCACAAAAATTACAAAAGTAGTGTACAAGGGCGAACCTAATGCCGGCATTCTCTTACAGCTAACCTTTGTGATAGTGATAATAATATTAAAATACTTTATTGCACAAAAATTGCAAAAGTAGTGTACAAGGGCGAACCTAATGCCGGCATTCTCTTACAGCTAACCTTTGTGATAGTGATAATAATAATAAAATACTTTATTGCACAAAAATTACAAAAGTAGCGTACAAGGGCGAACCTAATGCCGGCATTCTCTTACAGCTAACCTTTGTGATAGTGATAATAATAATAAAATACTTTATTGCACAAAAATTACTAAAGTAGTGTACAAGGGCGAACCTAATGCCGTTGGCATTGTCTTACAGCTAACCTTTGTGATAGTGATAATAATAAAATAGTGGTAATAGAGGTTATAGGGTGCTTATTAACGATAAGTCAATAGAGTTATACTTAACAATAACAAGAATAATTGTAAGACATATATATAAAAGGGAAGTCTCGCAACAAGCTTTAATATTATTATATAAATTGTGTAATATAATGAATTGAAGGGTTTAATTTAAAGTTTATTTTTCTTCTTTTAATCTTCATTATTATTTTTTAAATGTTATGTTAATAAAAATAAAATAGTTTACTAGTGTTGTTTAGTTCATAGAATTGTGAATTCAGTGGGGGTAGTCGCACTTTCTGTTATCGATATTGGATCGGGCACGTCACCCCGCCCGTGCGAATCTATAGGAACTGCAGCAGTGTCTGTTGCTACTACTGGATTACTTTGTGAATTGTTTTTTTTTTCTCGGTGTTTAATCAGAGATCTGGTCATCCCCAGGAACGTTATTTATGAATTTTATAAACCTTTTTAAGTCATCAAACTTACTTAAAACATCATATTTATTCATATCCTTTTAATATAGTATTTTTTAATTTGTAGAGCTTACCAGTATTATTTTGGGTGGCCGCCGCACTATTTTGTTGATTGATCTGTTGTGAAGATGAGAGACGAGTCATGCTTTTGTGAAGGCCTCCCACCGAACCACCTGCACAAAATTAAAATTAACTTAGACAAAATGAATTTTATACGATTTTTTTCATTATGTACCAAAATGTACAGATTTCTTTTACTTATATCAACTGCACTGTGCTTGTAAAACGTTTATTATGGCTCACTTGTTACTGGCAAAAAAAGTAAAAGTTCTTTTAAATATTATTAATATAAACTAATAAGAGCATGCATACTGTAGATGAGAGCAATGAACGGTGAATCAAAATCTCAGTATATATACATATCTCAGCGCATGTGCTCATGCAGTGCTACAGTGTGGCTTCTCCAAACAGCAAGAACTACCAGAGGTCTACATGAACATAACGGGTCTCCTGGCCGCACTAGAGGAGATAGGATGGCTCTGATGATGAAACCAATGTTACACACAATAGTCTCCCAGCGATAAGAGCTGGATTAATACTTGGATGAGTATGGCATCATTATTTTAAATGGCAAAAGTGACAGTTGTTAAATAGAGAATAACCTAATGGTCAAGCGGAAGATATGGAGGAATGGAACGTTACCAAAGCCACTAAAATCCGGCTGGTTAGAACTCTTGTGTTCCATATTTTTCTGTATGCTGCAGAAACGTGGACCCTACGAGAAACAGAAAAAAACGAATTAATGCTCTAGGTGTTGGCAAAGAATATTGGGCATATTATAGATGGAGTTCTAAACCAACAAATCCAGTAGAAAGTCAATGGGAAGGGAATGCGTGATAGGCCTCGAATGAGATGGACTGACCAGGTGAAGGCTGAAATGGATCATCCCCTACATGAGTTCACCAGGAGAGCGGCGGTCCGAGAGGAGTAGTGAGGGCTTTTAAGCGTGCCACTAGCACATAAATGGCGACCACAACCACTCTGCAAAGAGCGATTAAGAAAAGAAGAAGTGTGGAAAACTCCTGGACATCACAATGACTGTTGTTGTTCGTAGTTTACAAGACAAATGATATTACATAGGTCTGACCTGCCACATTGAGTCTGGTCATGCTCCGGTGAGTGTTGGTGGCGGTGTGCAGTCTGCCGGTGCTCCGGGAGTCCCCCAGCTTGGGTCTCCGGGTGTACCCCGCGGCCGGCACGGGGGGAGGCGCCGGCCCGGCTCCACCCAGCTTCACTATCGTTACTCCCGCTGATGTCTGGTTCACTTCGCTGGACACAACATTCATTACTTTCCCATTTCAGTTCATTTGAAAGTAAACTTAAATTGTATTTATTTATTTTTTTATTTTTCATTTTGAAAAACCAACAGTTGACTATTGTATATAGATATTAAACAGTAAATTCCCTAAGAACTATTAAAGGTTTTCACATATAAACATAAAATTAAATTAATCAAATTAACAAACAAAGGAAGAAAACATCGCTACAGAAGAATTGTAGTAGGAAAAGTAATAGTTCCAAACTGCTATTTGGTATCAGATATGCTGGAACAAAAAAACTTGAAAAATTCTTTTGTGTTGGCTTTTGTAATCGATCCCAAATTACAATGAAAATTTCAGTTATATTGATTTATTCAGTGTGAGTGTTGCTAAGTTAAAAAAAAAAGTGATTCTCAATAAATTATCGAAATGAAATTCCTAATAGGAATTCATGTTCTCCAACCATCTTTTTTTTCTATTTAATTTCACATAATGTGTTTGCATTTGCAGGTCTTTCCTGGACCGTAGTTCTAGTGCCAAATAGCATGTTGTTGCACAATGAAATAAAGACGCCCCTTTTAAACGCAGCCTATGCCTAGAGACAATATTTTCTCTTCTTCACACAATGGAACTGGGTGTAGTATCGTACCTGTTCCTAGCGCGCACCGCACTGAGCACCTGGTCCGTAAAGAGTGCGGGGTAGGCGGAGCACAGAGCCGTCGCCTCCCGCAGCAGGGCGGCGTGCGCAGGTCTCTCCGCGCGAGAGAGCAGCTCCAGCACTAACTGCAGTGATTCTTGAGCACGCTCCTGTTATAACATATTGGTTTATGACAAAAATTGAGAGATGGGATACGTTGGACATATTGATACTGTGCAGAACAAATTCATAAAGCATAATTGAAATTTTGCTGGATAATAACTTTAAGAATTGTTGTAATTATGTTTTAACCTTTAACGTCACGGGCGGGGTCTACGCAGACCCCACGCGCTGTTATTTTACGGTATTTTTTTAATTTAACAAGTTACGATCGCGCGTTTTCGGCTAATCACAGTGCGACGCGAGGCCTTTCGGCGAGCGGAAGTTCGTCGCTCTTCTGCTAAGGTAAGTTAAATTTTTGCTTACGTGGGGATACCTGTGGACCCCACCCGTGATTTAACGTAGTTACTTTTTTCAATTTGGTTATGTTTTCATTTGTTTCTTTTTCACAATTGGTGTTGTATAAATAGAAAAATGAGTCGCCGATTAACTGAAGATGAAATTGCTCAAATTATGAATGATTTTAGTGACTCTGAAAGCGACGACACTGGAGACAGGCCTCAAGAGAACATTTTGGAAGAGTAGGTGATATAAGTGACTGTGAATCAATACATAGCGAACATAATTTAGCGTCTGAAATAGAGGAAAGCGATGACTCTTCCGCCACTGAATCCGCAGAGGATACAACCAGCAACAGTTTTTACGGTAAAAACCAGTTTAAATGGAGCAAAACTCCACCACATCCATCTCGTATTCGACAGCACAACATTATCGAAGGGCGCATGGGTCTGAAAGGGCCTGCTCTTTCTAAGAATAAAATGTCACCAGTAGAAACTTGGGAACTATTGCTTACCGATGACATAATCCAACTTATAAGACCAAAGATACAAGAGCAATAATGTGCAAGTTGATCGACAAAGAGCAGCCTTTGCCGAGTTCAGATGAAGCTGGTCCTAGTGCCCCAAAAATGAAGAGAAGATGCTATTATTGTCCCAGATCCAAAGATAAAAAAGTACTATTGTCTGTAAGTGTTGCAAGAAAACTATTTGCAAGCCTCATTCAGTAGCAATTACTTATTGTGTACCATGCCTACTCAAAGAATAATTTTTAATGTTAGTTTAGGGTAGTGCATTTCGAGAATTGTGTTTTTTTTTCTATAATGTTTATTGTTAATTTTTTTTATAATTACTTGCTTTTGGTTCTTATTTTATTAGAAAAAAATAGTAATTTAGTCAGAAGTTGACTCTTTTGTTAAATTTTAGTATATTAAACATGTGCCTTAAAAATTCTATGTATGAGATTGTTAATTTGATAAAAATGTTCCTTACTGTCTAAAGATTGATTGTTTTATGATTAATAGATACTTTTCATAAAGCGTATAATGTCTTTTCTTATAATCTAAAACGGCTTTTAAAAATTATTAAATAATTCTTAATATATTTGTCAATTTATATTGCGGGTACATCTGGACCCCACGCGTGACGGAATGTTATCCTAAACAACGCGTGTACTTAAAGGTTAAGTAGTGTATTTTTACTGAATAAATAAATATAAATATATATAGATCCATATTGCTATTTGGTATTAGATTTGTTGGAACAAAATACTTTTACTTAGAACATGCCTAAATTATAATGAAAATTAAAGTGATATTGATTTGTTCAGTGTTAGTGTTGCTATGTCAAAAAAAAAGAGATTAACACAAAATCATAGAAATTAAAAACCTAATTGGAATGCTTGGGAAACTTTTTCTTTTTTAGTATAAATATTTAATATTATTATGATAAAGTTTATTCCTGTTATTTATTTATTATATGAAGCTTACAGCTATATTCCCAGATAGTTGCCTCAGCCAACATAGGTTCCACTATTTACAAAAAAGATGAATTTAAACAAATAATAAGATAAGAAAAAAAAACTGTAACTTAAACATAAAAATTACAATAACTAGTATTATATTGTAATTTTTATGTTTAAGTTACAGTTTGTTTGGGATTTATACATAATTGTTTTTTTTTTTTGTAAATACCTTGTTTAATTGTTAAGTGGATACTTTGCAGGATTGTGTATTTTTTTAAATTATGTTTTAAGACCTGTATGTTTCCTGAATAAATATTATAAAAATAAATAAATAAAACAGTATACTGACCTTTGTAGTGTGTCCAATTTGTGTGAATATCTGCGCAACAAGCGTGACGTGCGCCGGCGACGCGTGGGGAGGTCGCGCGGCCTTCCTTAATGTTAATGAGTGTTCTACTAGTAACTCTGCGCGGCGACGACTCAAAGCTAGTAAAACCTAAGCAATAATTTAATATTATTAATATGTCATGCAGGAACCTCATTTATTATTCCACCTATCCAGTACAATAGTACAAGGTAAAAGAAAGGAAAACTTGGCAGCAGAGTATATAGTTTGGTTTAAACAATTTCATAGCATATGGTTTTACAACGATTTAAACTCACTCGAGCGCAGTTTGCGCGAAACATACTATTTCAGTGAGAAATCACAGGTTTACTAAACTTAAACAAGTGTTACCAACCCAAATCATTTGGCGGTTAGTCTGGCAAGATTTGTACCTGATAATGTGGAATAGACAAATAGGGACTTACCTCAATATTTAAGTGTGGAAGAAAATACCCCCTGACCTTCTCACTATATGCAAATCCTCACCTTGAGCACCCCGGAACAGACGCAGCCCGGCGCGCCTGGCCTGGTGGTGTGCGGACACAAGTATCCCGCCAGCTGGGACACGCTGGCCTCCAGCACGCGAGCTTCTCCTCCGGCCATGAGCTCAAACAGTGCGAGGAGGGCCATCTTTTCTGGCTGCTCGGCGAGGGGCAGCAGGGACACAAGTGCCATGGCATGGCCGCCCAGTGCAGAGGGAGACACTTCATACAGTTGGGACAGCACGCGGCACAAAGGGTAGTTACCTAGTAGAACCCAACTTTATTAACAACCCATCAATTTGCTCACAATTTATCACGGCCCCTGGGGCACAGAGTCCTAGACCTCCACTGTTAGAGATGGCCCTTTCAGAAATTTCTGGAGAATGTGGCCTACACATAGACTGGCCAGATAGGTTGACCAACTTAAAATGACCAATTTAAAGATCTAATATATGAAAGAAAATTTTACACCATATATGATTAAGTAGACTAAAATTTTATACTCAAACATTTGATCATAAAATTACCAGAAATTATGGAGTCCATGATGGGCTGGACATGAGGCTTAAGTAGTTTGGCATGATGTATGGCAGCAAGTGAGAGGTAGCGCGCCATATTCCTGGATAGTTCCCGATTGCCCTTGTGCAGGAACTTGACAGCTACAGGCAACACTGCCTCCATCACATCCTTCTTACTGTAGTTTTGGTTGTCTGAAGCCTGAGGGAGGTGTTTTGGGGAGTTATTCCTACATTTAGAGCTACTGGTGTGCCATACTCATACTAAAATATATTTATCTGTTATTTTTATAATTATGTTATATTTTATCAGTTAATTAAATTTATAAATATAATTAAAAATCAAATCACTTAAAAAGTAATAATTTAATTAAATATACTCTAAACCTAACAAAAATATACTATAAATGAAAAAATGCCTTTAGAGGCGACCCTTCAGGGATGGTCCCACGAAGACTGGCAACATATCCCCTCAGTATTGCGAGGCTAATATGATGGTAGAAATAATTGGCAGTTTTCTGTGTTTAATTATGTCTAGCTTAAAAGTGTTGGAATGAAAAATTAAAATCAGGTTTAGGAACTGACCATTCTTTAATTTCTTTTTATGAGTTTACATTTTTATTGACATACTTTGTAAGTTTCATTATTTTTTTATTCAGATTTAGGTATTTTGATACAAAAGAACATACATCATTAATCTTGTATGGGGATTTGGGATAAATTGTATTCAGTTATAAATATATAAATTTTTTGGTAAATTATTATAATTTGTTATTACAATTTAAGTAGAAAAAAACCCTTTCTATTATATAGTTTAGGTTTGCAAAATGTTTAAAATATCATGACAGCTCCAGTGCTAAATGTACAGTTTTTAATTTAATGTCAGAGTTTTAAACAAATGCCTGCTGGCATTCTTAATTTTTTTACTAGGCCTTGTTTGATACAAAAACGACATAATTTATTTCTAAATAACTTAATTGCACAGTAATATATAGTAAAAATAACATTAGTCTTATCTATAAAAGTATCAAAACTATAATTTACTTTTATTTTTACACAACACAAGTAGTACATAAATAGTCCAAAATAGATAATGTCCTTTGTCATATCTCAAACTTGTTGACAAACTGATACAATATATTAATTGCCAGTTGCTGATTACCTTCATGTTTAATGTCTGCCTATGAGGCACGTCATTGGCTGAAATAACTAAAGTAAATCTTAAGCAACAAAATGTTGATCATGGATTATATTAATCATCCTTATAATATAATTTTAAAAGTAAAGTAACATCACAACCATATTCCTTTCAGGGTGGTCAGAAACCACCCATTTTAAAAAAGCAGATTCACATGTAGCCAACTTTACTATTAGCCAATCATGAAGTGGCAAGCTCCTTGAGGCGCGCCCAACTCCATAATATCACAAAAAAAAATCAATCTATGACGGAATCTAATTATGTTTAGTTTCTATGTATGGGACATACCAAAAATATGCAGGAAATTACATCTGAAGCAATTTTAGCATGTGGTGGATCATCATCACGGTGATGTGCATTGGGACGGAGGTTGTGATGCAGGCAGGCCTCCAGCAACGTTACCAGGGCTCCACAGTGGGTCTCCACAGTACCTGACAGGTTATATTGAAAATTTATCAACATCATTAGGCATTATAAGAATCGTACAGCTGTTGCTGTTGCTGTAATTTTACCAAAATGCCTACTAGATCAAAGTAATCCTAAACCAAAAAAAATAAAACACTGACTTCCTGTAACACCAAGTAAGTCTAGGTTGGACACATCCACACTCGCCAGCTCATGTAATGTTCCCCCACCACTTGTGTACATGAGATAATGTATTATATCTTATTAAATAAATACAAACACTACAGTAGGGAAATAAATAAAAGAACTGTACTTTGTGTAGTGCCATAAGAACTCCCAAACAGATTCTCGTAGGAAGCACTACCCTTCTCGAAATAGCTATACTATTAAAGCTTATTTTAAAAAAATAATGAAAGAAAACAATACAAGTCTACCTTGGACAGCATGGTGAATTCATGAATTGCTAAGAAATTAGTCTTCTTGGACAATCCCAAACAATCCATTGCTTATCTTCTTACCTGTCTCCCTGACACAGGATGTGACTCTGGTGACACAAATCTCTACAACCGACTGGTCATTATCATTCTGGCAGTAGTCTGGCTGTGACGATATCTCAGTTATTTGTTTTATCTGCAAATTTAATACTCCACTTACTAGTTACATAGTTAAATATCATTTAGAGCATTAGTACTAGCCCTTTTACCTATACAAAATGGGTTTACTGTCTGGTAACTTGCTAACAAAGTTTATAACTGATAACTACTTAAAAATAGTTTTTGCTGCAAGTATTTGACTTAATATTTAAATAAAGGGTTATTAACAAATATTAATGTATAAATGATGAATATTCTTACCAATTCCGGTAGATCATGAATAATGTCCGTATCAGGAATAGAAAACAGGTCACCGGCGCGAGATAGATCCTTCTCCGTCAATACTTGCTTAAATAGCTCATGCATCATGTACCAAGTTATTATATCCGATGTCCGCTTGCATTAGAGCACAAGCTTAAGTTACAACACCGATAAATAACTTATAAATTCCCCATAAACATTGGACACATCAACAAAGATTACATTATTATTTCTAACACTTGTGGTCGATCGTTGGATTCGCAAAGTCATTTGTAGGAACCTTAATGCACGTGGCTTATAGAAAAGCCATTAGAATGTCTTGTTTTCATATAAACGTAGATAATATTATAAATAATTATTTTGCAGATATCACAAACCACAATCGCGGAACAGGATTTGCGTTTGGAAATTGCATTTGCCAAATTATAATTATTTATAATTTCCTAATAACTTTAGAATTATATAAATAAAGAAGTTGCTAAAAGTGTCTATGTTTTAATTTACTGGTCTTGCACGATCAATTAATAATTTTATTTTCAAAATATTAAATTTTGCCCGTAAATTTTTACTTCAAAGCCTGGTTTGTACGTTTCGGGACCAGCAATCTGCAATAAGTCAATAACTAAATCAGTTTATATGGTAATAAACTAAATACTAGTTACTATCTATTAGTCTTAGACTACTATCAATGCACATACGCGTAACTGCCTTTTAATTAATAATAATTCAATCTACGCTTGAAGTTTATTTCAATAGGTACAGGGGCTCTTAGGTACAGGGCTACTGAAATAGAATATTCCTTGCCTCGCTGTCACTTTTTGGCTGTCAGTTTTGTATTTGTACACGTGCCGGGTGGTTTTAAGTTTTTATTTTTAGTTTATTTATTTTGTTTTAGTTGAAGCTAAAGCTAATAATATGAATTCTATTATCCAAATTACTATAATGTATTTTGTCTCGTGACGGGCTTATAACTAAATATTAAGGAACTCTGTGAATAATTTTTAATATAAGACCATGCCTGTTCCTTGTAAAGCTGGGTGTGGAAAGAATGCCATCCTAAAGGTAAAATACAATAAAAATACACGTAGTTACAATGTTCAAAGCCATAAGTTATCAAAATTATTTTAACATTTCAGAGACCAAAAACAGGCGATGCACTATGTAAAGAATGCTTTTTTTGGGCATTTGAAACTGAAATTCATTTTACTATTGTGCAAGGGAAGTTGTTTAAAAGTGGTGACTCTGTGGCCATTGCTGCTTCAGGCGGCAAAGACTCCACTGTCCTGGCACAAGTGATGAAAACATTGAATGAAAGATACAACTATGGTTTGGATCTCACTCTACTGTCTATTGATGAAGGAATAACAGGATATCGAGATGATAGTTTGGAAACTGTAAAACAGAACCGTGACGACTACGGAATGCCCTTGAAAATTCTATCATACAAAGATTTGTATGGTTGGACAATGGATGAGATTGTAGCTCAAATTGGGAAGAAGAACAACTGTACCTTTTGTGGTGTGTTTAGAAGACAGGCTTTGGACCGAGGGGCAGCATTACTTGGGGTCAGATGTGTGGCTACCGGACACAATGCTGATGACATTGCAGAGACAGTGCTAATGAATATTTTGAGGGGAGATATTGCTAGACTGCAAAGATGCACTGCTATTATTACAGTTAGTATTGACATTTCAATAAAGTTAATTTATTTATTTAAGACTTTATTGCACTAAGTACAAAGGTGGACTTAATGCCCGTAGACATTTTCTGTAATTTTCTATTTATTAAACTAAACTAGGCTAGTATAGGTGTGACTCTTGCTGCCTCCACATCACAGGCTTTCTTGACGAACTATCAAATTTTGTTTATCACTGTAGTGACTAAAAATTGCAACTTTTTGAGAAAACAAATTCCTGTTGTCTCTCATTATCATCACAGCCTGGCTCTGAAATTAAATTAAGAATTAAACCAATGGGCACATAATAGTGTAATATTTTAAGGGTATTCTAGCAGATTTATTAATATAAGATTGTTTATTAACCATGTGAGCCAATAAAGGTGGGGAGGGGTTTGAAAATGTCACAAACTACCAATAAAATGAAGAGGCCTGTTTTTTAAACCAGTCCATAGTTGGTTGTGAGCCCGAGACACCATTCTTCCCCTCTCTTTCCCACACATGATTGGCCCGGCACCAGGGTGGTAAATCCATGGAATGTTTTTAATTTGTCTTTTCAGGGGCATGTGAGGTGATAAGATATTATTTATATATACATAACCTCCTATTTATATAAATAAATAAATATTTCCAGACAGGTCACACAGCGCCATCTAATTTCCGTGGTAAGCTACGAGGCTTGTGTTACGGAAACTAGATGGTTGATAAACTACATATTATACTTTTTTTTTTTTTTTTGTAAATATATAAATATTATACATATAAACACCCAGACCAAGACAAATTATACAATGTACAACTTGCCCCCGGTGGGAATCGAACCCACGACCTCCCGAGTTCACGGCAACGTTTGTTACCACTAGACCACGGAGGCGGTCATATCATATATATATATAACCTCCCCTAAAATGACTATTTACTAAGTTGCTAAAAAACAAATATGATTAATAAACAACCTTTAGTTAAAAAATTAGATTACAAATAAGACACTGTTGAAACAGCTTATATAGTTTTGCTAAATAAAAAAGCAAAAAACTTAAATTTTTTAGACTACACTTACTCGGTTCTGTCAGAGCCATCATCATTTGTGTTTTAATTTCAGGGCAGTGAAGGTTCTATTCCTAGAGTAAAACCTCTGAAGTACACCTATGAAAAGGAAATAGTAATGTACGCCCACTATAAGAAACTGGTGTACTTCTCCACAGAGTGTGTATTTGCTCCCAATGCTTACCGTGGTCATGCCCGGGCTCTGCTCAAGGACCTGGAGAAAATCAGACCTGCCTGCATTATGGATATTATTTATTCTGGTGTGTACATTTAACTAATATTAGAGCTGAAGCAATAAATAAGATAAATCTTAATAAAAATATAGGTAGGCTGCAAGGGATCAGGATGTACGCATAAAATAATATTTGTTCATCTTACAGAATTTGGTTGGGTAAACAAAGTAATAGATGGTGAGTGAAAGAAAGGGGCTAAACTAAGCCAAAATATAATATACAAGTATTACCTTATAAAGATGTGCTTTTGAAATGAATGAATTTTGCTTAAGAACATCAGACACTCCATGCTAATATTGCAAGCTTAAGGGTGTGTGCCAACTGATATATTACACAGGCTGGGTCAAACTCTAGTTATAGTATGAAATTAAGATTTTTATTTGTTATTTACAGGAGAAACAATGTCCGTAAAGGGTGAAGTGAGTTTGCCTGAGCAGGGAGTATGTGAACGCTGCCATTTTGTGTCATCACAGAGGGTTTGTAAAGCCTGCGTGCTTCTCGAAGGCCTCAACAAGGGCTTGCCCAGACTTGGTATCGGAAAGACATCCAAAGCTAAGAAAATGCTTGCAGAATATGAAGCTAAGCAATTAGCCAATGGAGACCGTCAGAACCAGTGTTGTGGTGGAGGCACTTGCCAACAAAATACATCATCTATAGGTACTAAAGAAATAAATAGATGTACAAATCCAATTAGTAAGAAATCCACTAAGATATTATCAGAATTTGAATTAAATAAGCCAGACAGTGATCTAAATATAGAATTAGATGTGAAAATAGATTTACAAGATGAAGATTCATGTGCGGGGTCCTGTGGAAGGATGGGCTCTTTACAAATAGGATTTTAATGAAACAACTAAGGTAGGGCACATTGTAAAGTTTATAACATATTAAAATATTTTTACTATTTATTACATACTATCTGTTTAAATTATTCTCTACCTACAACCTGTACTCTTACGGCTTTGTTCACTCACGAGGGCTACACTTTGCAAGCTTACGCTTTTACATTCATCAAATATTTTTCAAATCTTTTTATACTTTCAAAAGATAACAAACAGCTTCCTGTAGCTTTCAATAAAAAAATACCTAAAAAAATTGTTTTTAGTAAAATAGAGAAACATCATATTTTATTGCAATTTTTCTGTAATAAATGAATCCTATAATGTCAGTAATTTTATTTCCTAGAAATCAGCTTTCTAAATTATATTTATACTCACACTCATTAATAATCTTTGAAAATGTGAGTGTGCAAGTGAAAGAGATGCCAAGCATAAGTGAATCCATACAATTTTATGCACTTAGAAGGTATACAATGGCTCTTACATATTCTTAAAGATTTCTTCAACGGCTCCTCCATTAAATTATTCCTTGGCACATGCTCAAGGAATAGAACTGTCAGAGCCAAGGTACATCGCAACATACCTTGAAAACTCCCTGAAGCATGTTTATGTTACTTGTATTGTATTTCTTATTAATAATTAGTTAAGTTACTTATTTTAGTTAATGTATTTTGTCCAAAATATGAAAGAGATTTATGGATGTCTAAAGTGCTAGATGTAGCAATTCTGACATAATAAATATTTAAAATACTGACATAATCTACAATGTTGCCATAAAAACCTAGAAATATTTAAAATGGTAACATTTATGCCTTTGTAGTTTGGAGAGTTTACAACTAAGAACACTGATTTCGAAGATTTCCCATTTGTCAGCTGGAAGTAATGGTAATGAGTGAAGGAAACGTCTTAGAATATAGGTGTTATTTTCTAAATTTGATATTCACAGGAAGAAACTGATTTCTGAAATTATATCAGGATACCAGTATCGCATTGATTTTTGGTTTTTAAAATGTTGCAATGTGCAATCAACGACCGATGCAAAGTGTAACAACCCTCTAAGTGGCTTTGTATACTTATGGCAATTACCACCGGGTTACTATACAAAAATTTGTACTGCAACACAGGCACTTAAGTGAAAGAAGCCACTAAGAAAGTAATTTGCCATATCTACTAATTCGAGGCTTCATAATGACCAACTACTACTAGTAATACTAACTAATTAGCACTCGTAAGAAAAATCCTCAGTTTTGCTGTCTCGACATTTGCAAACCTATTATATAGTAACTATGTATTTACAATCTCATTGTCAGTTAAAACTCTTAAAAAAATGTGTTTGTTATTATTCATACTAACTCATCTAAGACAATTATAAATAATCAATAAAAAATTGTTGTGGTTACATAATAAATGTTACCTTTTCACATGAAGAAAGAAAGAGGTTATAGAAAATTGAATTGGAAGATATTAGTCTTATAAAAGGAAGTATGAGGGAGGATAGTGATCTTGCGAAACTATTTATTTCTCTGATAGATAAAATGCTATTGTCAGAGGACCAAAGTTACAGAAAGGACTTTAAAAGTAAGCTGAACTGGACGAACATGTGTGTCGTAAAACTGACGAGCAATCAAGTAGAAAGGTAGTAGAGCGGAGACAACTGGAGTGGGATTAGCCATGCCACATTGAGCCAAATGGTAGCATCATATCCAGCATAGGAGAAACTGATTTAATATAGGTACATATAAATTACTAATGTCCTCATCAACCTTAATTATTACTCATAAATTACATTTTGATAAAACTGACAGCAAATAATGGTAGAGATTCTAATTTTGACAGTTTAATGGAATCTGTGGTGTAGTCTATTGAAAACTCTTATAAATAAAATACTGACACTTTATAAGAAAATTACACACAAATAAACATTTGAGGTAGAGTTCGTAAAAGTCATCAAGTAATGTATGCTGGGGCTTTGTTTTCGATCTTCTCTCTGCACACTGGACAGTAGTCTTGGATGTTATCAGAACAATCCTCGCAGAGGCACACGTGACCACACGGCAGAATTATTATCTGGAAAATATACATTACACACAATAAGTAGTTTGTGGAGGTCAACTACTTACTATAAAGTTTACTATAAAGACCAGCGTACCAATTCTCAAGCAATAAATATGAGTGTTGAAAAACCGCTTCAATCGCGACATTTTCTCTACAGCTCGAGAATACCCCCTAGCTTCGGTCGTATAAAATTTTCTAAGCATACCATGGATCACCGTGCGTGTGCCGATCCTCCTTTTTTTATTTTATTGCGCAACAAGACCGTCACCATCCACCATTCTGCTCCTCTCCCTACCCAAGCAAATACTGTATGATTACGTTAATGCCGTCTTGTCAGTAGTTAGCTATCTTAGCAGGTCTGCCGTCAATACATTTACGGAAAGAGCTTCCAAGACGGAATCATACAGTATTTGGTTGGGTGAGGAGAGGAGTAGAATGATGGATGGTGAGTGTATTATCGTGCAATAAAATAATAAAAGGTTTTTTAAATCAGCATATTGTCGGTTGCAAGCCCGAGACACCATTTTTCTCATCTCTACCCACACACAATGGACCCAGCACCCGCACGGTGTATCCATGGAATGCTTAGAAATTTATCTTCTCTTCTTCTTTCTAATTGGTTGAAAGAAAGCGCGTCATATTGCTTTAACTAATGGTTTAAATTTCCTGTAAATTACTCACGCACTCTTAGAATTTCACTGGCAATAATAATGATAACTGCCTCCGTGGTCTAGTGGTTAATGGTTTAATTTAATTAATATTTAATTTGTGATATTTCTTAAGTTCGGTATGCTAGATACGGTGGGTTTCAAAGAACATCTCTCCAAATTTTATAAAAAAGAGGCGTGGGGTCACATGTACTCATGATTGAAATTGGTAATTTCTAAAACATCCGTTTTTGTTTAGCATAAAAACATACACACAGACAAAGTTTTCTTCACATTTATAACATTAGCCAAAAACTGGACTATACCTCTTTAGGGTTGACTGTACAGACTACACACAGCTGTACTTCAGTAAGGTTGGTCTCCCGAGCTTGGGCCCGTCGTTCCTTGCGCCCAGCAGCAAGCTGTCTCTTCATGGTGTCTGCCATCTTCATTCGCCGACGTCTCTTGTAGTACTTGTATGCGATACGACCCGACATTACTATGGCCACTGTGCCAAACACTGCCAGAAGTATTCTGAAATATCTTTTTTTGTCAATTGTACTTATTTTGTTCATCTATAAAAAGTTTTTTATTAAATATCTACAGACTAAAAAAATTTAAATAAAATAATAATTATGCTCGCCTTAGAATATCCCTGGAGCTAGCCAGCCTTTTTAATAATGTGGCTTTAGTGGCTGTTGTCAAATATAAAGGTAAGTCTTTGGAGGGTTGTATTTTAAGGGCTCCTGTGCTGTTGCTGTTGAGCTCACCGATAGCCGTAATGTAGGATCCATCTCGGAGCATCTCCTCTGTGGTTTGGAGCCCCCTCTGACGGACTCCAGAAAAGAAACCCCATACATGGTCTATCACTCCGGGAGACATTGGCTCAAACTTATCTGATATTACATCCATGTCTAAAATTAATAAAGAATTACTGTGGTGTTTGTTAGTCAAAAGTGGTGTTATTTGTTTAATATACTATATTGTGAATAATTATTTAAAAAAATATATATTTATATTTTGAAATATTTACAGAATTCAAATTATTTGATTCCTGGTCGGGACACAAAAATATTTATTAATGTAAATAAATACATTTAATTAATATTTAATTTATTTGTGATATTTCTCGAGTTTGGTACGCTGGAGACATCGATGAGCTTGCCACTTGTCATTATTGGCCTATAGTAAAGTTGGCTAAATGTGAATCCGATTATTTATAAGCGTGGTTTCTGACCACCCCAAAAGGGAAACGGTTGTGATGATACTTTACTTGACAATTTAAAAAGAAGGTTATACAATTAAACAAAAATATGAGTAGGTATAGTAGGATACAGTAACTAAGTAAAAATAAGAAACATATTAGACCTAAAAAAACATAAGAAACATGCGACAACAATAAAATCATGTGGTTTCTTTACACCAAATAAGCATCACAAAACCTATTAACTGATGTCTTAACCCTATATTAGTGCAGAAGTTAAAGTTTATTTTTTGTGGTTATCCCATACTGTAAACGTCCACATACTTGATGTATTTGGGCAATATTGCCACAAAAAACACTATAAAAGCATTCTTTTTAAACGGTGTTACAGTGATGATTTCTCAGTGATCATTTAATATCTTGCTTAGGACTTATTCTGTATTTTCATTACTAGCACTAATTAAGTAACAAACCTAACAGTTCTGCTGCCAAAGCATCAACCACCTCCACATTAAAGGCCCCATCAGTCAGCACAAACGGAGTGGCGTTGCAGACTTCGTGTATTGTCCGAGTCTGGTCAGACCAGAACCCAGCAAGGGTCCGAGCTATGACATGCTCCTTTATGGACAGCTTCTGGACCACACCCGTCACAGACTGGTTGTATGTGCTGCGGATGGGAGAACCCAGCGGCTTCACTAACCCTCGGATCACTACATAAGGGATTGTGTTATTTGGATATTTACTTATTTCTTTGGCTATTGAAGCATCTAAATCTAGGACAGGTGCCTTCTGAAATGCAACAATAACAACAGATTATATTAAAATTTACAGGTGGCTGGGACAGGGAATCCACCATTGTTTAACCTTGTTAAGTGTATGGTATGTTTTGGAATCAGACTTAAATTGCTGACATTGTCAAGCCGACAAAGTGTTAGAGACTGATATCAGTAGTCAGTATCTGATTTTAGTTGTAACCTTGCTACTTGCCGCTTTCCATCAGGTGAGCGCAAGATTGAAAAAAGCTGTAGATATAAAATATTTGAGAATCTGTTTTATTAAGTTTAAGCTATTAGCCTTGCCAACCTTTCCTGCTAGATAGAATAGGCCAAATTCTCCAGAACTATTCCTGGAAGACTCATCTCCAACGGTGGCTCAGTGTTCTAGGCAGTACGCTGAAAAAGCATCTATTGATAAAAAAACAAGTGGTAAAGTTATAACCTAAAACTAGGTTCTGTACAATGATTTAGCCTTACCTGCAAGGAATTTAATATATTCTTACAATTATATAATTGTTTTACACAGAATCCCAAGACAAGGCTATCCAAGCCCAAAACTAAAGCCTCCCCACAGATCTCCGACAAGAAGTCCATTTTATTAAACCAATACTCAAATATGTATAAGATTTTTAAAGGAAGACTATAATAGAAATAAACAATACACTTAATTAAGCTTCATTTAATATTCAAAAAGTAGTTTGATGCGATTATTGATCTATTTTTATTATTTTCCATTAAAAACAGCTGATATTTTAGGCTGTTTTAATATTATTTTTTCTTCCTGTCAGTCAAATTAATATTCCCCGTAGGAAAAAGACAAACTAACTAGATAAAGAAATATTGGAACACATTTTCCGATAATTTGGGTCTTTCGTAATACCGATCCTATGGCTACGGCTTACATTTATTCTCCCTAATCAAAAAATAAAAATGTATCATTCACTCGTTTTTCAGTCAATTATAAATTGTATCTTGTATTATGTTCCTTGATTATAAATTATACGCAAGTAAATTATACACAACTTGTCTGTAACAAACGAAGCATTTTAATGGTTGTGCAATGTTTTATATACACACAGCGTACACATTGACGCTTCTAATAATAGGTCATACATAATCCCTTTTTTAAAGTAATAACTTTATTGCGCGCGCTAGGTTATGGACCTATTTCGTTAAACGTACGTCAGAATAGCGCTCAAGGGGCGTATAGCCGCTCCCTCTTCCGCTCCTTTATTCCTCTCGAAACAGCGCGGCGGGGAAGGGGCGGATAGGCGCGCGCCTCGCGTAATGCCGAAGCCTCTCTCGCTCCTTATTTCTTTACGCGTCTGCAACTATGCGTGCGCACGCAGCCACGCGCATTTATTTAATCTCCATATTCCTACCAACTACGAAATCAATAACCTGCAAGTTTAGTTCTCACTTTTGCCGTACGTCCCGCGACGCACCCGTTTATTTCTCAAAACTTTCCGAGGTATACAATTTTACAGCCAGGGCCCCAATTCTCGCGACTTCGACATACATTTTGAATATTTCGACGGTTATATCGAATATATCGACGCACTTGTATTTATGTTCCTTGGACAATGGACACGCAAGTCGAAAGCGACAGAATTGGGCCCCAGACTAATATGTGGTCATATTAATCTGATATCCGGACGCAACCCTGAATCAGCATCACAGCCTAGAACACACAGTCCTAGACCTCCACTGTTGGAGCCGGGCCTTTTTTTTTGCATTTCTGGAGAATTAGGTCTACACTCACCGGGTTGGCGCTGCGCCCGTAGGAACAGTCTCGTGAGGGCGAGAGAAGGAGTGTGCGATTTGTTAAAGTATTCGCGGGTATTTTTGAATATCTTATAATATACTCCACATTATTATAATAATACATATACTCGTAATTAAGATTTTATCGGGCATATAAGTATTTTCTAAGTAAAAAATATATTTAACAACATTGTAATTGAGAATAAAAAACTACATGTTCATTAAACAAAAAATGTATGAAATGAATATTTAAATGAAAAAGTTGTACCTAAACGTTTATTTATTTCGTTTGCAAAATAAATTTATAAAAGCAAAATATTCAAGGATCATAAAAATCGGGTCACGTTCGATGTTTATAAATAAACTGATATACTCGTGTTTTATTATATTAATTATTTTATTTTAACTATTAGACACGGCCGCAACGTGCCGAGGGATCCTAGATTTAGATTTCTCCTGATGTTTCAAGTTCTAGATCTTGTATACGTCATGTATTATGTACAAAGTTAATTAAATTCTAACAATCCGACATAATATGGCTATCGAAAGTGTAGTAATTATGACAGATTGAATTGGGAAGGAAGGATTCTCAGAACAAGAAGGATTTCAATAAAAATACTAGTTTCATAATAATTTATGTATTGTACAAACTATCACAAATATTTTAATTAATAGTTTTTTTAAATAATTTTAACGGGTCTTTACGCGATTTACCTTAGAGACATATTTCTCCCGACGTTTCAGCCAAGTTGCATTGGCCGTGGTCACGGGTCGACTGAAGCTATGCGGTGTAGTCTCGTACATACTGGGCGGCAGATGTAAACCTACCCACTTATCACTTTTAAAAGTTTTTAGAAATCACGACACACGACACTTACAATATCCTTGGCGACACCGGGCGATTTTTCCCGGCGTCGAAACCTATTGATTACTGGATTCCACGATGAAGATAGCTTATAACCCCCCTCTCGATTGAAATTTTTGTGTTTCTTTATTTCGATCGCTTCACGTACTATTCTAGGGTAATAGTGCCGATCGGTGGAAAGTATCTTTGGGTCATGCAGCTCAATCCAATGGTTTGTGCCACTATCCATTAGGTGTTCTGCTATTGCTGACTTGTTTAATTGGCAGTTTTTTACAGCTGCTATATGTTCCTTGACCCTCTCAGCTATTGTGCGCTTAGTTTGGCCAATATATGAACTCCCACAGCTGCAGTCCACTTTATACACGCCAGGCGTTTGGAAAGGAATGACATCCTTTGGGGTGCGTACGTGTTTTGCTACTTTGGAGAATGGGGTGTACACAGCATTGATAGATAACTTTTTGAAAGCTGTACCAATTTTATCCGTTACTCCTTTCACATATGGTAAGAACGCGGGCAGCCGATTGACCTGTGGATATCTCTCCTTGTTTTTCTGTCGCAGCAACCTCGGACCCACACCATATCCATTGCGTTTTAGCACTGTTTTAACATGTGACAATTCCTGTTCCAAATGTTTTGGGTCACAGAGATCATAAGCCCTGTTGATCAATGAGGTCACAACAGATCTCAGGTGGCATGGATAATGATGTGAAGTGGCGTGTAGATATCGGTCTGTGTGCGTTGGTTTTCGATATACAGTGTGAGCCAGCGAGCCATCAGGTCTCACCATCACTTTTACATCCAAAAAAGCTAACTGCCTATCTTTCTCCATTTCATATGTGAATTTTATTGTGGAGTGAAGAGAGTTTAGATAGTTTAGGAATTCCTCTACTTCCGGTTTGTTTCCCTTGATGACACAAAACACGTCGTCCACATATCTCTTCCAGATCTTTATACAAGAGATATCATGTTGAAAAATAATGTTTTCAAGGTGCTCCATCCAAATATTGGCTAAAAATGGGGCCACTGGACTGCCCATGGCAACACCATCTATTTGGAGGTAATATTGGCCTCGGAAGAGAAAATAATTTCCATCCAAACAATCTTTGAGAAGGTCAGCATAAAATTTGGGCATCTGCAAGTCTAGTAGTTTTTCCTTGACGATATCTAGGCACTCGTTTATCGGAACGTTTGTAAAAAGGGAATCTACGTCAAAACTCACCATGATATCGTCTGGTTCAAATTTTAAGTCCTGCAGTATGCTAACAAAATGACGGGAATCCTTCACATAAGACTGCGTCTTTCCCACCAATGGTTACAAACGTTCCGATAAACGAGTGCCTAGATATCGTCAAGGAAAAACTACTAGACTTGCAGATGCCCAAATTTTATGCTGACCTTCTCAAAGATTGTTTGGATGGAAATTATTTTCTCTTCCGAGGCCAATATTACCTCCAAATAGATGGTGTTGCCATGGGCAGTCCAGTGGCCCCATTTTTAGCCAATATTTGGATGGAGCACCTTGAAAACATTATTTTTCAACATGATATCTCTTGTATAAAGATCTGGAAGAGATATGTGGACGACGTGTTTTGTGTCATCAAGGGAAACAAACCGGAAGTAGAGGAATTCCTAAACTATCTAAACTCTCTTCACTCCACAATAAAATTCACATATGAAATGGAGAAAGATAGGCAGTTAGCTTTTTTGGATGTAAAAGTGATGGTGAGACCTGATGGCTCGCTGGCTCACACTGTATATCGAAAACCAACGCACACAGACCGAGATCTACACGCCACTTCACATCATTATCCATGCCACCTGAGATCTGTTGTGACCTCATTGATCAACAGGGCTTATGATCTCTGTGACCCAAAACATTTGGAACAGGAATTGTCACATGTTAAAACAGTGCTAAAACGCAATGGATATGGTGTGGGTCCGAGGTTGCTGCGACAGAAAAACAAGGAGAGATATCCACAGGTCAATCGGCTGCCCGCGTTCTTACCATATGTGAAAGGAGTAACGGATAAAATTGGTACAGCTTTCAAAAAGTTATCTATCAATGCTGTGTACACCCCATTCTCCAAAGTAGCAAAACACGTACGCACCCCAAAGGATGTCATTCCTTTCCAAACGCCTGGCGTGTATAAAGTGGACTGCAGCTGTGGGAGTTCATATATTGGCCAAACTAAGCGCACAATAGCTGAGAGGGTCAAGGAACATATAGCAGCTGTAAAAAACTGCCAATTAAACAAGTCAGCAATAGCAGAACACCTAATGGATAGTGGCACAAACCATTGGATTGAGCTGCATGACCCAAAGATACTTTCCACCGATCGGCACTATTACCCTAGAATAGTACGTGAAGCGATCGAAATAAAGAAACACAAAAATTTCAATCGAGAGGGGGGTTATAAGCTATCTTCATCGTGGAATCCAGTAATCAATAGGTTTCGACGCCGGGAAAAATCGCCCGGTGTCGCCAAGGATATTGTAAGTGTCGTGTGTCGTGATTTCTAAAAACTTTTAAAAGTGATAAGTGGGTAGGTTTACATCTGCCGCCCAGTATGTACGAGACTACACCGCATAGCTTCAGTCGACCCGTGACCACGGCCAATGCAACTTGGCTGAAACGTCGGGAGAAATATGTCTCTAAGGTAAATCGCGTAAAGACCCGTTAAAATTATTTAAAAAAACTATTATGAATATGCGCGAAAGTTTAAAAAGTTTAATTTTAATTAATAGTTTTCAAATGTATTAATAGTTAAAAATAATCCTAATTTCTTCGTCTCCGGACTCTCGATATCCTCCAAGCATTGGGCTCTTCATATTTATTGTACAGAGGTTCGAGTCTTTGGTTCTTCTTAAATTTGGACAATTTTGTCGGGTCTGAGAACTTGAAGAATGCTGGTGCGAACTCTACCAGCCATTTGGGGTCTATGGTGGTCACTTCCCGCATGTATTCTTTCGTAGTTTGGACTAGTTCGTGGTAGATAACCCTGTCAAAAAAAAGGTTCAACATTGTAAAACGTCGGAAGTTGGTCCATTCACTTTGTGTAACTTCGCTTCGCCTCGGCCGACTTCCACAACTTAGTAGAGGTGTAGGAGATTATTTAATAAATATTTTCTTATGAAAATTCTTATTGATTTTAGTTATCAATATAAAATCATATATTAAAGAATTAACAATAAATAGTTCCCCGGTTCGACACAATAATTTATTTGTGATATTTCTCAAGTTTGGTATGCTACGAACTCGACGAACTTGCCACTTGTCATGGTAGTCTTATAGTAAAGTTGGCTAAATGTGAACTCGCTTCTTACAAAAGCTTGGTTTATGACCATACCATATTTTTTAAAATAAATAGTTATTCCACGAATACCATGTACTATACCTGAACTATACTAATATTGTGATTGGGCAGCAAAGTCTATGGAAAGAGCTTCCAAGACGGCATTAACGAAATTATACAGTATTTGGTTGGGTAGGGAGAGAAGTAGAATGGTGGATGGTAAGCGTATTATTGCGCAATAGAATAAAAAAGGAGGCCTCCCTTTCAAACCAGCCTATTGTCGGTCGCAAGCCCGAGAACCATTCTTCTCATCTCTTACCCACACACGATGGACCCGGCACCCGCAATTTGTCTTCTTATCGACTATTTTAAAAAGAAAAATTAATTACACCCAACTTTTATAAAAGCAATTGTTAGTGTCGTTAATTCGTTGTTTATTTATTATTACGTTACGTCATCCTGCAGCCATTTGCAACTGCAGCGAAATTTCACACACGATATTTAAAAGTATACAAGGCAGTTTAGAGCCCATAAAAAAACCATTTTCCAGGAAACCGTAAGTAAATATAAACGTATAAAAAATATTTTGAAAAATTGACAATTATCCTATTCTTCTCAAATTTCTAGAAGGTTTAGGCTCCAATAGTGATGGTCCAGGACTCTGTGTTCCAGGGGCTGTGATGATAATGATTATAAAAGCAGATAGACTAATTTCAGTAATAAATAATAATAAATATTTCCAGACAGGTCACACAGCGCCATTTAATTTCCATGGTAAGCTACGAGGCTTGTGTTACGGAAACTAGATGGTTGATAAACTACATATTATGCTTTTTTTTTGTAAATATATACATATAAACACCCAGACCGAGACAAATTATACAATGTACAACTTGCCCCCGGTGGGAATCGAACCCACGACCTCCCGAGTTCACGGCAACGTTTGTTACCACTAGACCACGGAGGCGGTAGTAAGTCTTGTTTATATAAATATTACCATGGCAAGCTTACAATATTAGTTCTCTTTAAAAGTAAAAAATGGCATTTAACATCATTGCAAATGGTGGATTCTTTCAACGAGAATAACAAGTAGGTGGTAGGCGGAATGGTGCTGGTAATTTGCCCAGTGTGCCGGGGCGGGGAAGTATACACCGTGCCGATAAACCCTGTAGAGTGTATATCCACACGTTTCGGGATCAGGCTCGTTTTGCCGTCACGCCCAGTTAAGCCAGCATAATGTTATGGACTGATGTCAGTTATGAGTGTCTGATCCCAGTTGGTAACATTCATGGACCTCGCGCGCCACTTACCATCAGGTGGAGGAAAAGTCACATGTTGTGTCACATATTAAAAAAAACATCAGCTTTGCAAATACGTTTTAAAATAAGCAATTAATAGTACTAACCATTCAGGTTGTCTGTTAAAGAGTGCACTGGAGGGGTGGATGTAGACCACCTGGCTGTCCACCAGGGTCCGGTATCCCTCCTGGGGGTCCTTCTTGGCAGCATTCCGGAAGAAACCAGAACATATAGTCTTCTGAACTCGAACACTGTTCTTGCCGGCAGACACCACGTCCAGTTTGTGTCTGTAAAGTATTATTCAGCATTAGGGAGGGAAAAAAAGAATAAAAAATCTATCTATATATATCTAACTGCCTCCGTGGACTAGCGGTTAAGTCCGTGGATTTAGAATCGGAGGTACCGGGTTCGATTCGTGTTCGAGACACAATAATTTATTTGTGATATTCCTTGAGTTTGGTACGCTAGACATCGACGAGCTTGCCACTTGCCATGATGGGCCGATACTATAAAAAAATAGGACTATATGTGAATCCGCTTATTTGAAAGCGTGGTTTCCGATTACTCCGAAAGGTACTATTATCTATGTGTCTCTTTTTAATAGGAAATAACTTACCGATCCATAATCCCAAGGAGCTGTTTCCTTACATCTTGAGCACGTTTCAAGGTTCTAATTTGTACAAAGTTCTCGTAACACCAAGCGTTGGAGAACTTGTTGTTCCTCCAACTGTTGTAGACGGCCAGTAGTGTCAGGTGGTCGCCTTCGGGCTGGTTGAACTTGGCCTTCTTCTGGTCCGCCAGGGCTTGCTTGTCTTTGGGACGGTAGAACACGTTCTGGACACTCAGCATCGACACTATAGTCAATATCTCATCGGAACATTGCTGGGCTACTGACATTATCAGAATCTTAGACAAGTTCGGCTCTAAAGGAAATTCAGCCATCTGCAAAATAATAAATTACAAATTAACAAGAGAAACCTTTGGACTAAACAAAATTAATTATTAAATTTTACTTTTTACCAATTGATTACATAATTATAATTTAACGTTCATTTTATTGTTCTTAAATTAGCAGAGGTTTTTGCGTTTTGTCGGATTTCGGGTTGCTCAAGGCCAAGTAGTCTTAATTCTGACGTACCGCTGCACCAGGTATTATAATCCTATACATACGCATAGCTAAATTTAAAAAGGTTATTAATTGATCGTTGTGGTATAGTTCTGTATGTTGTAAATCTGATATAGCTCAGTTTTCCTTGCAGATTCTTCTCTCGGACAGATTAGGTCACTGGAATCACGCTTTGGACCACTTTGCTGCTTAGTATTTCAGTAAAATTATTTAATTAATGACGTGTAACAAATGCCTGTAAAAGGTTTACGTTAATAGAGATATTTTGACATAATTCTAGATTCGAGAGTAGCTGTGTGTGTTTAGCCTTCATCCATAATAGGCGGTAAATGTAAGTCACTTTAAAAGTATTTACAAATCGCGACACACAACTCTCACAATATCCTCGGCTATACCGGGCGATTTATCGCGGCGTCGAAACCGATTAATTACTTGATTCCACGATGAAGGTAACTAATAACCCCCATCTCGATTGAAATATTTGTGTTTCGTAATTTCGATCGCTTCACTTCAATATTAATTCTAGGGTAACCGTGTCGATAGGCGAAGAGCATCTTCGGGTCGTACAGCTCAATCCAATGGTTTGTGCTGCTATATGTTCCTTGGCCCCCTCGGCTATCGTACGGTTAGTTTGGCCAATGTATAAAATTGTGCGCGAATGTTTACAATTATTACTATGTTGATTTTTGGTTTTGTAGCTTGGTTGAAGAACTTATTTCTTTGGCCTCGGCCGATGGAGAAAGGACATTTGACGTTTGGCAGCATGGGGCATAAATAATGCTGCTGGGGCTAAATTTGTGATTTCCTCCAACTATAGTTGATTAGAGTCAATTTATTGTGGCCGAAGATTGGAGGAATTGTGTGAGGAGTGTCCATTGGCAGGGCATTCGGCTGGAGCTGAGGTCTTCCCCAGTTCAGCGAATGTGGGTAGTAGAGCTCTCTCTCATGCCTTGGAAGAATGGTGAGGAGTGTCCACTACCATAGCATTTGGCTGGAGCTGAGGCTTGGCCCAGATCGGCGATTGTGGTGATGAAGCTCCCACCGTTAAGTCTTTGTGAACTGGTGCTTGTGGGGTTTCTACAGACCGTTTGGTGTCCACCTGAAAATTGGTCAGCCCGCAGCGGGTGCTGCACAACTGGGTTAGGTTAGGTTGTGAGCAATAAATGGCCTGACTACAATCCTAAACTCCTCAACAGCGAAAGTTTAATGGTGCAAAATGTAAAAATGAATGACATACCCGTCTCCCGAGCCTGGTGAGCAGTCCCTCGGAGTCGAGCGCGGAGAGAGAGTGGAGTTGCTCGAGCGCCATGATGAGAGACTCCACGGGTGGCGCGTCCATGAAGTCGAAGTGCAGCAAGTCGTTGATACCCATAGTCTTCAGTTGGAGTACCTGCAAGTCACAAGATAAGAATAATTTCAGTAATCGATCGGGCAGATTCACCTGTACAGACGCGGATTGCGTCACTAATTGACCGTGACCGACGTCTATTTGATTATAGTGACGCCATTTGATAGTTTACTACAGCCAACAGTTGGAATATCGATCACACAAAATGTATACTATTATAACTTGCAATAGTATCAAGGCTACCCTATTGATAGTACTATTTATTAATTATTGTTAAATATATGTTATTAATAGTATTGATTGTTAACTAGTTAGGAACAACAATATTATCAATAGCATAGTCTAATACTATCGGCAGTATCGATACTATTGCAAGTCACCAATAGTGGTATACATTTTGTGCAATCAATAGTACCCCTATCGACATCGTGGATGATTCAGGTCAATCATCGATAGTTCCGCATCACTGTTTAATTAAAACAGGCCGCTATCATCTGTGTGGGTGATGCGACACTTTAAACCGTTCAAGTTATGGAAAAACGTCTTTTGTGTGTGGGAGAGTTGTAATGCTATGGGCTAGGCAGCTCCTTTATAACGTTAAATAATTATTTATAAACTCTCAATTGATCAAAATAATTTTAAAAGTAAATAACATGGTGTTTTTTAATAGATATATTTTATTTAATAGGCTTGCAACGTTTTTATAAGCTATAACTATGTCAAGCGAAGTGAGAAGAAATAGCATCTTGTTAGGCCTGTATAGTGGTAGAGACTGATGTTGATCGTTAGTGGCTGAAGTCAGTTGCTCCCGATCTTGGACCTCGCGACCACTTACCATCAGGTGGCGGCGATGTCACATGTGCATTCGCCCGTAATAAAATGAGATACTGACCGTGGTGGCGAGGTTGGTTCGTTGTATCTCCGGCACGGGTGTGGGCAGCATCTCGTCCCGGTAAGCTCTCTCCGTGTACAGCCGGTAACACTTCCCGGGCCCGGTCCGCCCGGCCCGACCTGCTCTCTGCTTCGCCGCTGCCTGACAAACAAAAACCATTCCATAAGCATCATCCCAGCTCTCCGAACACAACACTATACTGGAGAATTCCGCCTAAACTCGACTCATTCATTGGCCAGACGGGCCGGCGAGGGTCTGATGTAAGCAAAAATATTTTTCAATTAGGCTAAATTACTAAATAATTTTAATGATAAATATTTTTGTTCACCTTAGAGACTGCCTAAGTTGAACCTTACGTTTCAAACGGAATTATAATCATAAATGATTTTGATCTTAAAACCACCTTCTCAAATATTGCCTAATTAAAAGTATTCTTAAATCAGACTAAATTAATAAATAATTTTAAGAGACCTTCGCGCCATTTTGCCCGGAAATGTCAAAAGTTTTTATTTTGTAAATTAATTTACTGTGGATATTATTAGTCAAAATTGTATTAATTGTTTTGTTTAATAATGTGCTACAATGTGAATAATTATGGAAAATTATAAATTGGACTTTAAATATGGGAGACACAAGTTGCAGTTTACTTTTTGCGGTTTTCCCGCGCTCTCACTCTCATATTATGGACTATAATGCCGCGAGTAACTTGAATTCTGAATTCATTCTTGAATCTGGAATTTGATAATAACCTTATAAGAAAGGAATATATATTACGTCAGACTTGGCTGTATGGGCTAGACCCTTTGCCTTCCCTATCACCTCATTATCCAACGAGAGAACAGAACACAACAATAAATATTTTTTATCATTATTGATTTTAATCCTTTCTTAGATACCTTATTTTGAAATCACACTAAATAGATTATTAATTGGGTATAATAAATGAAACTAACCTGAGAAATGGGAGTAACAACCAGGGAATCCATTCCAGTTTTAGAATTATAGACCTTTTGCTTTACAAATCCGGGGTCCACCACATAGTAGATACCGTCAATAGTTAGAGAGGTTTCCGCTATATTGGTTGCTATGACAACCTTTCTACTGCCCGGGGGAGCCGGGTCGAATATCCTCGTCTGCATTTCAGAAGGTAATGCAGAATACACAGGTAGAATGATCAGCTCGGGCACATCGGGTCCTAAAGACTTCATCCTCTCATACAAGATCTCACATGCTGTATCGATCTCTTCTTGACCAGTTAAAAACAATAAAATATCTCCAGGAGGTTCCCTCAGGTGTATCTGCATGACAGTAATGAGCGACGCATCTAAATAGTCCGTTTCCGGTTCCTTAGTATATAAAACTTCAACGGGAAAGGTTCTTCCGGGGATAGTGAAAATTGGTGCTTCGAAGAAATATTGCGAGAATTTAACCGCATCTAACGTGGCTGAGGTTACTATGAGTTTGAGTTCTGGTCGCTTTTGGACGGCTTGTTTGAGGAGCCCGAACAGGACGTCAGTGTGGATGGTCCTCTCGTGGGCTTCGTCCAACATGATCACGGAGTAGCTCTTGAGGTCGAGATCCATCAGACACTCGCGCAATAACATGCCGTCCGTCATGTATCTGGAAAATAACAACTAATTAGTTTGTGTGTAATTTGGGAAATATTGAACTGATAATCTATTTGCCGGGTTTTTTATTTATTTACCATTAACTATTCAAAATTGTATACTTTTTCATCTTCAAGGGATTCATTATGTCTTGTGAATGAATCCTTATAAAGCGTGATATACAAGATGTAACAAATAGATTGATTTTATCTCAACCATAAAATATAAATGATTTTGTTAATTAAAACAAAAATCAGTGTGATAAAGTACTCTGATAAAATAAAAAATCAAATAAAACAAAAAACAATCATTTTTACAATAGTCAACTACCTTATTGTATGAAACAACCAATGCCCGTTCTATGTTATATTTGATCATTATAAGATAAATTAAAGACATCAGTATTAATTTAAATTAGTTTTATTTGATACTAAATAAAAAATAAGTTTGTAAATTTTATTTGTAAAAAAAAATCTTCTTTACCTTATTTTTTACTTTAAAACTTTCGTTTAACCTAGATCTGAAATTCTTAATCACACGCTGGAGCATCGACCGAGGAATAGCTATAATATTGTCTGTGATTTTTTGGGCATCCAAATTGGGTGGTTAACGGTTAAGTAGCCCCACAGGAAAAAATCTGCAAGAGTTAGGTCTGGTCTCCTTGGTGGCAAGTTAATGTCTGCTTGGCAACTTTTCACTCTATCAATAATTCGTGAAGAGCAGCAAACAAGTCATTTATAACATGTGAATAATTGTAGCTGTTTGCAAACGGTGGTTTTTACAAATAAAATTTAATAATTAATATTTTATTTAGTATTAAATAAACCACATTACAATTAATTTTGATGTATTTTATTTAAACATAAAAAAACGAAAAGCATTCTGAAACACCCTTTATTAGCACAGGTCCATGCAGAAGGTAAGTTTTATTTGTTGTTATGCCCGGGTACAAAAATATAAGTCTACAAGAAACTGTTTGTCTACTTCAGTTTCTGTATTTAAATTGTAAAATATAGAAACGGAAGATAGATTATATTTTAAAAGGTTTTTTTCCTTTAATATACACTTACTTAATGATAGTGTCTGGACTTGTGCAGTCCTCGAATCGTATGGTGTAGCCGACCTCCTGTCCGAGCCGGCAGCCAAACTCCTCGGCCACCCTCTTGGCCACAGACATGGCGGCCACTCTCCGAGGCTGGGTGCACCCCACTTTCCCTCTCGCAGTCAGTCCACACTCCGACAAGTACTGAGTGATTTGAGTTGTCTTCCCCGAACCCGTCTCTCCAATTACTATGAGAATCTGATTATCAGCTACAGCCTGAAATGGGGGAATAAAGCTTAAAATTGCAGTAATCTACGTGACAACTTAAAATATGTGAATTGTAGATAATCATAAGGTGACAGCACAACTAGATTTCAGTATTCAATAAAATTAATATATGAGGCTCTGTTTAGGTTAAGATATTTCTGAATCTACTTACCTTAGCAAGTTCATCTCTAAGCTTGTAAATTGGCAAAGACTGCCTCTGTTCAAGTAATGATAGATTAGTTTTCTTGCCGAAGGAGGATTTCTTCCCGCCAATGACGTGTTTCTTCCATTCTGGGAGCTCCTGTGGGGTGATCCCTGTGCCCCTCATGTTGGCAGCCAGAGCTCGACCGTCGTCCTCGGGCAATGGGTCTATCCAGTTCTTGTTTAGACCTAGGAAAATTAAGGCATATTATCATTTATGTATCATGTTTAACGTATGCGTATGAGGCACGTCATTGGCTGAAATAACCAAATTAATAAAGCTAAAAATATTTATTTTATTATTTATGTTATAAACTGTATCACACACTAAGCACGTACACACACACACAAACTTACACAAATCATTAGTTTAGAATATTATCTAATTTTAATGTTATGTAATATTATATATTTTTTATTATATTCTTTCTACATTATATATGCAATAAAATGCTTGGTGATGGGTAGGTTAGAATGTCAACTAACTACATGTATAAATATATATTATTATTGTCACATTACCTGTGGGCATGCTTTCCATTTCTTGTTCTCGTTGTATCATCTTCTGCTCGCGCCTCTCCTTGGCGAGGGCGGACTGCATCATGGCAGCCTGTGCTAAGGACCCATCCGGATTTTTCACTATTCGTACTGGAGACAAGTCATGAAGTGCTCGACCATGACCTGTCGACAAATTATAATATTTAAAAAGAAAAAAAAATGTTGTCAGCACAAAATAAAAAAATACAAGGTAGGTTAGTAAAAAGTTGTCTTTAATTAATATAGCAGTAAAGGTAGATATGTAGAGAACTGGCTCCGTGGTCTAACGGTTAAGTCCGTGGATTTGGACTCGGAAGTACCGGGTTCGATTCCTGTTCGGTACCCAAAAATATTTATTAATGTAAATAAATACATTTAATTAATATTTCATTTATTTGTGATATTTCTCGAGTTTGGTACGCTGGAGACATCGACGAGCTTGCCACTTGTCATGATTGGCCTACTTATAGTAAAGTTAGCTGAATGTGAATCCGCTTATTTATAAGCGTGGTTAATGACCACCCCGAAAGGGAAACGGTCGTGATGATACTTTTTTTTATAAAGTTAGATGTGACTGATCTACATTTTACAAGAACTTTGTGGCATTTGGGGTTGAAACATGTTATATACAGTTATATTCTTTTGATACGCACAAATTCGTGAGAGTTGGGTAAACGAATTTATTAAGAGTGTCGCGACCCCAAATGCCATAACTACCAACAACAAAATATATCCCCTATCATTCAACGAGGAAATAGGTTGAGCGTTTTAGGTACCTCCCAGATGGTAAGCCCTTAGTTTATTTTGTAGAATAGCTTTTATTTCCTGGATACTTTTATCCGACTGCGCGACGCTAAGAAGGGCTATGTCTTTACGAGTGTATTATGTATGTTTGTTCCTTTTTTTTTTTAAAGACGGTGATTCGATAAATCATCAATGATACGCCCCCTGCCAACGCGGGTGGGGGTCGCATGCCCGACTTCAAGGCGCCTACGGACTAAAACCCTATAAACCGTCTCTCTCTTACTGTTGGCCCTGCGTCGTGCTAAGTCTAAGTCGTGGCTACGGAGTGGCACACTGAAGACCAAACGCGTTGTCCGATTTCGATGATTCTTACGTCAATCGGTTTGTTTTAATCACGCGAGTGTTACTGACCCCCTCTTTCTTACCATGGAGACTATAAAATGTATTTTTTTTTCATTATGCATGAGGGAGGATGTAGTGGTTGAAGTCAGCTAGACATATTATATTGATGCTAGGGTAGGGGCTTCGGCTCGGGTGGCCCTGGCTACCAGAATCTGTGTACTTGCAATGTTAACACTCCCAAAATGTATGTGTTGTCTATATGTTGTCCCAAGTACTAACAAATCAATGTATTGTGTTGTGACGTATCATACTAACCACTCGAATTTTGCATTTTAGTGTTTCATCGTGTCCAGTCAACCCTTTAACCAGTACCTATACGCAATTTATTAATCAATACAAACGTGATGTTGGCACAAATGCCTTAGTGGCGATTGCCATTACTAGTTTTACTACTTATAAAAAAGAAGAAGAAGAAGAGTGTCACTGAAGATATGACATTAATAAAAATATAAAATTATTTCAACAGTGTAGTCCTATTTAGTTATGCGAATAGGAAACTTTTTGAGTTAACAGCATGTGTTTTTGAAATTACATTTGAAACCAATAGCCGAATTTAAAATAGTATTGAGTTTCATAAAATAATAATACTTTTACTCAAAAATGCATGTAATGTGGTCATCATTTTGACAACCTTGTTTGAGCAAAGTCCACCTTGCCGTTCTGTTTCAAGGAGCGGCCGGCAATGTTTTGCCGGCCTGTTAAAGCGACCAGCAAAACTTTGCCGGCCGCTATTTTGACGTTTCAACGTTTTAAAAAATCAAATGCAAAAAGATTTTATTTACAATACATTTGAAATACATTTTATTTAAATTACTTGCTGGTTTTATTTAGATTAGGTACTTGCATTTTTGAGTAAAGCGCTATACAAGCCTTGGCCCACTATGACTGCTTCGCTGGTCACGCTATGATTGCCTCGAGCTAGCCTAGCTACGCTCTAGGCCTTCCAGCTTGGCCATCATTGCAGCCCTTGCTGTCCTCGCTGTGTCGGTCTCGGCCTTTATTTCAGCTCGTCCGTCCTGCACGCTGACCGCGCTGTGTCGGCTATCATCAGCGCGACCAGCAAGTAGTCATTATAGACCGCGGCAGTAATGTACTATATTGCATTGTTTCAAAGTTCCCCCCCGTTCGCATATAACTCCATTTATTAACAATGCTAATCTGCTTAAGATGTCCACTCGTAGGGAACTGCATCTGGCAAGTTTGATGTTCGATGTTGTGAATAAGGAAACGCCGTGCTATCTTTGGAATAAGTTAGTCCGGTATCCCCAGGATAAAAGATACCTTCCGAGAATTTGTGCACCAGGACCAATTTTCATTACCCAGCATCACAGATGTGTAGCCTTTTGCGGCAGTTTTCGTTATCAGGCAACGAAGTGTTGGAATAATATTCCTCCACCACTTCATCTTCTAACATCAAAATATGCTTTTAAAAACAAACTCAAGCAATATTTATTAGCGATTCAAAAGTTGTTGCCCTAACGAATGAAGAAACATAGGTGTGTTTAGTTTCTTCTCCAATTCAACAAATTGAGTATTTTTTTGAGTATTGCATCTTATTTATTTATCTTCCTTATATTATATTTACTTATGTAAATAATTGAAATGCATTTTTGGGTGAAATGTACAAGTTTTACTGTGTGTAATGTATATAAACGATTTCAATTTGTATATTTGTATTTATGTTTTATGTAGATAAGTATTCGTATTGTTGTCGTATGTAAGTATATACTTGTTATTTATTATTTATTAAAAAATATATATTTTATTTTATTGGGTACTAGCGGAAGAACAGCGTCGCGGATCCAACTATTTAATTTGCGACACATGCTGAGCTTAGGGCCCGTTCATCGCTGCAGAAATTACGGTGTGAATTGTAGTGCAGCACTCCTCGATGGCTACCTGGTGGTGCTCGGGATGTGGCAGTGGGTGTGGGGGCGGCCAATTCCATATTTTAATATCAATCCATGGTCCGTGCAACCCCATATCATATGCACGGCTATATCCTGGAGTACTTGGGTGCCTGTCGGGGCGCTTTGTGCTGCATATCTTAATTGTGTAAGCGATGAATAAACGTATTTCTTTCTTTCTTTAAAACATAATAATTTTTACATACCTTGTAAGAATGGAGGTTCGTCTTCTACCAGTTCTATTTCAATGTCGGCTTCTCCATCTTCGTCTTTCGGCAGTAGACCAGTCTCTTCGTCGAAATCTGGCATCTCACTCTTGTCTATCACGCCTGACGATATCATCTTATGGATAATAAATCAATGTTTAGAATGTGCAATAAACATTATGCAATTATTTAACTTATTGTGAGTTTACACTTTGTTGTACAATATCGTTTGGTGATGATTACACAACATTTTGTAATTCTTGAAACGCTAATATTCTAAAGATTTCAGTCATAGCATGGTAGTCATTGAGTAGTAAGAATACTGTTCTTCAATGCTAACATTGAACCCTGAGATTTTTTATTTATTTATTTATTACAAAAACCACAGCTCATTACAGAAATAAATACATAAGTATACCTTATAAGTAACATATTATTTATTTTATTTTACTTTATTTTATTTACTTTTCTTATATACATTTGTCATTGTGGCTGGTGATTTACATTTTACCAAGTTAAGTTGTCAGTACCGCAACTTATTATTTATTAATAGGCGAGCAGCTAATTGTAAATATATCTATAACAAGCACTGCCTAAGCATAGTCAGTGGAGGACTGGAGGAGTTGTTCTAGAAGCTATATGATGGGACTTGTACCTGTTTAATTTCCCAACGTTCGGGACTGGAGATCCTAGTGACCCTCTTCCTACTGGAGTCGTCCTCAGGGTCGAGTCCAGACTGCAGTCCGGCAAGAACTGCAGCAGCGGGAGCTGGACGGTCTGGGTTACGACCTTCTCGCTCTGCCTAAAAAATTACATTTTATTTATTATTAAATCATTTCAACACAAGAAAAACAACCCGCGCAAAATATCTTCACCTGCCATAACTGTTTATTCGGCTCCATCTATCTTCTCCTGACATTGAATTAACAGCTCTCAATCGTAGTGCATGTGTTTTATACTAACCAAATTTAAGTTAATGAAAGATAATAAAATAATAACTTAGTAATTAGCAAATCCTGACCAAAAATGTGAAAACAAGAAAATATATGCTTTATTTCATTGTACTGCAGATTCAGTTATTAATACGTAAGTTTCTACAAGACAGGACATTTGCCTGCCTCAATTAAAGGTTATGCAATAATAATTGCATAATTGCATATTTAACCTTGTGCCGCTAACGCAGATCTATAAGAGCAAACCCATTGCCGTCATGTGTTATCTGTTATTAACTTACCTCCAAGTGTGCATGCGAGGCAGGGTTCAAGTCCTTGCCAGTGTCCTGGCACACATCCTTCATGGTAAGAGATACCTTCTCCCCTGTCATGGACAGCACTTTCACCTGACAATACAGTTAATAGTTACATTACATTGTCTAATTGTTAAGATGGTTAGATTTAGATGCATGGGTCTGGACAATCTCAGGACATCACATTTATATTTAATTCTGGTTGAGAACCTAAAAAAATATAATTATTTGTAACATTTCTCAAGTCTGGCAAGCTAGAAATAATTAAATAACAAAATAACAATCCGAGTCTAATGTGTATGTTCTACATAAAACAAAAAAAGCATGGTTCCAACCGCAAGAGATTACAGATACTTTTACTTTGATTATCCAATAGCAGAGTTTGTTTACCTTAATTTTGTCCCCCCGGTTGACAACATCAGAGACGTTAGTGACTCTTCCCTCTGCCCGAAGCTGAGAGATGTGAACCAATCCTTCCCACTTCTTCCTAAGGCCCTCCATTTGGGCAAAACATCCAAACTGCACTATGTTAGTTACACGAGCATTGTATATCTGTAAAAAAATATTGCTTTAACAGATATATTTTACTAAACTTTGGCATTAAGTTTCAACTTAACTTTAACTTAAATAATTAAGTACCAAAAATATGTTCGAGAAACTGGCTAATAGGCTGATATATTATAAGCACTGCTGTAAAGTTTACAAAATTGTGATTTTCATCATATTTCTATCATCATAGAAACATTTTGTGGCTGTGGCACAGTTATATTGAAGATGTCAAATTTCGAAGCATTACATGGATTCACCATGCGGGTGCCGGGTCCATTGTGTAGGAGAGAGAAGAATGGTGTGCGGGGCGGCTTACAACCGAAAATTCTGCTTCTCTCCCTATACAAGCAAATACTGTATGATTTCATATTAAAAATATTGATTACAACGAATCTAAAGGTACATTAATTCTTCTTTTTTCTTAATGTTAATTTTATACTTACTTTTCCTGGCTCTGGATTTTCTTTAACCTCAACCTCAGTGCTCTTTCTGCGAGGTTTCTTGTTATAATCATTATCTAATCTGTTCCTGACTCTATTGTGTGGTGACCTAGATCTATGTCTGGATCTAGATCTTCTGCCTTTAGATCTGGATCTGCGTCGGGGATGACTGCGAGATCTCCTAGGAAGTTAAATTTGTTTAGAAATTAAGAAAGATATACTCATAAAATAAAATAGGAAAAGACACATTTTATTTATGATAATGATAATCTGTTAGCAAAGTAAAAAATGGTATTTTTAAAAGTTACTAATTAATAAAAGTATCATCACGACCGTTTCCCTTTCGGGGTGGTCAGAAACCACGTTTATAAATAAGCGGATTCACATTTAGCCAACTTTACTATAGGCCAATCATGACAAGTGGCAAGCTCGTCGATGTCTCTAGCGTACCAAACTCGAGAAATATCACATATAAATTAAATAATATGTAAATGAATACATTTACATTAATAAATATTTTTTGTGTCCCGACCAGGAATCGAACCCGGTACCTCCGAGTCTAATCCACGGACTTAACCGCTAGACCACGGAGGCAGCTTTACTAATTAATCAATCCAATTAAACACAAAATCTACACTTATTTTCTATGTATATAGAAACACTATAAAAAAAATGAAAAAATTACCTTTGTCTATCTCTGCTTCGACTTTTCTTGTCTCTACTCCTGCTTCTTCTATCCCTATTTCTGTTCATTCTATCCTTACTCCTGCTTCTTCTATCCCTACTTTTGTTTAAATTATCACTACTTCTATCTAGAGTTCTGCTTCTTCTATCTCTGCTTCTGCTTCTTCTATCCATACTTCTGCTCCTCTTCTTTAACTTGTCCCTACTTCTGCTTCTTCTACCTCTACTGATGCTTCTTCTACCCCTACTTTTATTTATTTTGTCCCTGCTTCTGCTTCTTCTATCTCTACTTCTACTCCTTTTCAATCTATCCCTACTACCACTACGTCGGCTCATCTTATCTCTATCTCTAGAATAATTTCTCTTGCTATTTCTACTCTCTTTTCTATCACAACTATGACTCCTATCACGTTTTTCACTCTTCAACTTGTTTTCTCCTGCTTTAGATGGAGCTAGAGCTTCTAACTCAGCCATAGCAATGTTAACAACATTATCAGTTTTAGAGTTAGCTTTTAACTCAGCTTTAAATATGTCTGCTGTCGTTAAACGTCTGTTTGACTCTTCTTCACTACTATCTTCATCGGATGAAAACTTTTTAGGTCCATCATTAGCTATGGCTAAGCCAGGAAACTTGTGGGCTAAAGGATTCTTACTGCCATTATCATTCTTATTATTCTCTGCTGAAGAGTTTACAGGTTTCATATGCTGGATTATTCTTAGCAAGTTTGTCATAAACGAATCAGAAAACTCTGCACCATTCTCTGTCAACGCTTTTTTAAATGCATCTACTGCTGGATTCTTGTCGGCCAGATCTATTATAAACTCGGCTAAAAAAACATATGAGGAATTAAATTTAGCAAGCTAGAGTTATGTTAAACATGCTGATTTCATTATTTTTCACTTACGCATTATTGCATGCAATTAGAAACAGTAAATGTACCTTACACGTTATGTGGCATATTTAATTACCAAATTACAGTAACAGAGAAAGCTAAACAGGCTAAACTCACCTAAATCTTTGTCGTTTAGTCCTAAGTGGTTGTCGAGTTCTGTACATATTTTGGATACAAGGGATAAGTGTTCTAATTTTGCTACTTCATCCATGATTGTGTTTTAGTTTATAAAACTATTCTAAAAGGTAAAATTAAATAAATTGCAATAATAAAAACAAACATCGCCCATCATGCGATATTTTTTTAATTTATTTTCCTTATGGCTAAGAATAAGAGCCATAATGCCTGAATTGACGTTTTTTTGTACTTATATAGGCTGAAGGACTAGCATCTAATGCATCATTAAAAATGTTTATGACGTTCCGAGATCACCAGTCAAGTCATAACATAAAGGCAGCGCGCACAGACTATGAAGAGGCAGCGCGTTATAATAGGCGCCAGCGCGACCATCATTTTTTAGGCACTCTGTCTTTATTCTATGGTATTGCATTTGTACGTGAAACGTGTAAGGTTTAAGTAGGTACCAAGTTGAAAATTATACATTATATTTTCTTTTCGTGTTAGTACGGCTGCTCCTGAAACACACGCATTTTGTCTGTTTATATTTATCACAGATTATATAGGATACTCATACTTGTACTCTTTATAGTCTGTGGATACTACGTATAAATCGTATTTTTATTAATTTGGTCTGTGGTTTACAACACAGATTATATAAGATACTACGTATGTTTACAAATTTGTTCTTGTTTCTTGTTTACTAATATAATTAGATTTTTTTTCAGAACTTATAACGATAATCGTTAAAGCTGAGTTTTATTTATAGCTATAATAAGAGAAAATATTCATACAGAATACAGCTCCGATGATATGGGGGACTTCATTCAATATCAAAAATCTCTATTAAGGTTAGGTATTTTAAAATCCTTTATTTTGTTTTTATACCTATATATATGTTAAAAATTATGAATTTACATTTTATTGCAGCTCTAATAACTGTACTTCAAACCAAATCTTATCAGAAGTTTGGAAAACCCATGTGAAACATTTTGATAATAAAATTCATTCTTTAGAAATAGTGAATAAAACCGACAATGCTTCATCATGGAAATCCTCGTTAAGGTAGGTTTTACTAATCACAGCCCCTAGAACACCAACACTACTGAAAATTGGCCTTTATTAATTATTTCGGGACTTTTCCTAAACAAAAACACACGTCCAGCTTTAAATTCCCATACAAAAGGCCAACTCAAAGGAAGTAAGGTACAGAATAAAAATAAATAAATTATAAACCAAATAAAACTAAAAACATAAATATTTTATTAAAAAATAAAATAAATTAAGAACTAAATTATAAAAACTAAAAATTAATAAATAAAATTACGACTATTCGATGGGCGTAGTGTGCCGAGGACACTCGCTGCATTCCCCCGCTGAACAGCGAGGCTGACCCTTTGAACAAGATATTCTCTACTCAAAGGATCACCCGTCGCCAAGTGGAGTTTCTTACCAAGCTCGCGGGAGAACACAAGAGCCTCCTCGGACCACGGGCCCATCGTTTCAACTGCAAATGGAATGAAATGGTGATTGATGATGATCTCCGCGTACTTGTTGCGCTTAAGGCGTCGGCTGATTCTGCAGCGGCACCAGGTTTCTTATGGCTGGATATCACATGTGACTGACAGAGTGTGTCAACACATGTGGCATCCCAAACCAGTGCGCGGCCTCTAGTATATGGAATTAATGACATCCCGTCCGGACGCCTACCATCATTTCTAACTATCCCCGATGGTTCGAGGATGCAGGGGATGTTAGCAGTTGTAAGCGCCCTTGACAGGATGTCATTAATAGCATGATGTCTTGAGATTCTGCCGGCACTTTTTTGGCAGCATAAGGCATGGTGGCCTAGTTCGTCTGCATTATCACCGCAAAAACAAATATGTTGACCGGATACCTTGCAGCCCAGTCTTAAGGCTACAGCTATGCGGAGTGTGCTGGCGTCTAGCAGCGTGCCTGTATAGGGAGAAGGTATAGCACGTAGCCAGGCACCAGCCTCACTCACACAAGATGCTTGTAGACGAGCCTCTTCCGTTATAGACAACCTAGGTAATGACTTATACTAAACTAAACTAAAAACTTAACTATAAATAAAACTTGATCATATGGCGCGATGGTGGCTCGGTTGTAAGAATGTGTTCCTTCAAACCCACCCGGCATGTACCAATGAGAAATACACTTTTCTTAAGTACTGCAGTCATAAATTTACAACACCACCGTTCCCGTGCCTCGGAGAGCACGTTAAGCCGTCGGTCCCGGTTCCACTAATACTGACTTGTGGAATCGTAAATAAATTGTCTAAAGAGACAGAGACAAGTGTTGTTGAGGTTGCCACTTGTCATGATGGGCCTATAATATAGTTGGCTAAATTATTTAAGAGTGTAGGTTATGATACTTTAGTCAAAAGATCAAAAAAAGCTATGTTGTGTTGACCTTGTAGTTTTATTAAAATATGCTAGTTAGATTTGTTATAATTAGAATTTGATTTGTTTCTATTAGAATGTTTAAACTTTTTGCGTGTAAAAGATTATGCAGTGTTCACTTACATTATGGTCATTCAAAATTTTAAAGAACTTTGGACTGGATTATATACCAACCAAAATAATATTTAATAGAATATTTTATTCTTTCAGTGAATGTAATGTGGATGAGTTATTAGAAGTAGCCATACCATCATGTCCAGCCTGTTCTGAGAGATCGTCATATCCAGACATGGATAAAATCTACAACAACAAGTGTAAATGTGATTTTGGAGCTAAAACTGTTTTAACCAACACATTTACCAAAGTAACGCGAAAACCTAAGACAAATTTTAATACAATTGATATTACTAATGAAGATAGCAGCGATGACCAGAAGTCTTTGTTACAGCCAAAATATTCTCGGTCTAAGTTTAATAAGACTAATACAACATCAGTAAAACCATTTAGTAGTGATAATTATAATTGTAAATCTTATTATCGAGTACCGAAGGAGAAGGAATATGACATTGAGATTGTGGATGAGGAAAAAGCTCATGCCAGTAATGTCAGTAAAATTATATTCAAGACTGCCAAAGATCAGCTTTTAGCTACAAATCCAGCAGCCAGAAAGATTTTAAAAGCTTCCAGAAAAGCTCAAGGAAAATTTGTATCTCCTATGATTGCACAGTAAGAATTATATTATTTGAAAATTTAGGGTATAAATATCTCAAACAAATTAATTTATAGCAATCAGTCAGGAATATAGTGGTTAGAATCACAATGTCCACTGCCCCTTCCTGCTTCCAGAATATCTTTCTAGATAATTTGGTCCGCTTTGGTCAGATAGGTATATTTTGTTTGCCATTAGTTAAATTTACTCTTAGATCTGTTACTTTCAGGCAGATGAAAATTTACTTATCTTATATTCCAAGTCAAACTCAAAATATAAATTTTAGGGAAAGGCAAGAATCCTCTGAAGCAATGGAAGTGGATGACCGCCTCAAACATTTAGATCCCAAAATGGTGGAACTTATTGAGAGCGAAATCATTGACAAAGGATCTCCTATAGGTAACAAATAATATTTTAGGCCTCAAAGATATTCAATTTGTCAAAGTTAGTGTCAATTATAAGTTGCTTTTGTACTTTCAATAGTCAGTCAGTTCGCCTTAATTTTGATCTTGCGTTTTCCTCTCAATCTCATGCCTGAGCCATATAAGGGTAAATTAAATTTTCGCGCACATTATTAATAGTTTTTATAATTTTTGAATTATAAGGGTTATAAGGATTATATTGATTGTGAAATCCAGTAATCAATAGGTTTCGACGCGGGGACAAATCGCCCAGTGTCGCAAAGGATATTGTAAATGTCGTGATTTCTAAAAACTTTTAAAGTGATAAGTGGCTAGGTTTACATCTACCGCCCAGTATGTACGAGACTACACCACGCAGCTCTAGTCGACCCGTTACCACAGCCAATGCAACTTGGCTAAAATGACGTGAGAAATATGTCTCTAAGGTAAATCGGGAAAAAACCTGTTAAAAAATTATAAAACACATATAATGGTATCTTCTTAAACTACTTTGACAGCGCAATAATCCGCTAATAATGGTAATTAATTACAAAATGGCAAAAGGAAAAGAAAAGGTTAAATCATTATTATGATTTATAAAATCTTGACAACTATGTGTAGATTATAAGCTGCATGTGACTGCGTCTTATGGCACAATGCTTGACACAATTGTAGTTTAAATGCAATTCATAATTCATAACGTAATTAAAGCCATTTTAGGACAAATATTCTTCTGACATGATAGCACTATTTTTTTAGACATATTATATTTTCAAAAAATAAATAATAACGTTTATAATCCTAAAAACCTCTTTGATTGTACCATACAGTGTTTGTTATTGTGAATCATCAAGAAAAAATTGTTTGTTTTTCCCTATTTTTAGCTTGGGAAGACATAGCTGGTTTAGAAATGGCCAAGTCTGTGATTCAGGAGGCTGTGGTGTGGCCGCTGCTGAGACCAGACATCTTTACAGGCCTACGGAGACCTCCCAAGGGAATACTGCTCTTTGGACCACCAGGAACGGGAAAAACATTAATAGGTATTTGATTTTGTACTACGGCTGCACTTATGGCAATACTATTAAAATATAATTTATTTTATTATACCTACTTATTATTTAAGCTACAATAACATATTACAATTAATACAATAGACTAAAAGACTATTTTTTAAAAATACAAGTACTTACAGAATTTTGATTTCTACTCTAAAGCAGATATTTTTCCAAAAATCAACTACCCTATTCAATCAGATATAGGGCCCAAATGGCAACCCAGGGACAGTGTACATTTTTAGTTATTTATGTATGTTCGATTGTAGATTTATAGGATTAAAAAATTCTTTTTTTATTTAGGTAAATGTGTGGCGGCCCAGTGCAAGGCGACATTCTTCAGTATCTCCGCATCGTCTCTGACCTCCAAGTGGATCGGAGATGGAGAGAAGATGGTGCGGGCTCTGTTCGCTGTAGCTCGCTGCCATCAGCCCGCGGTCAGAATTAACTTAAATTAATCATATGGATAGAAAGTTAAAATCCAAGATGAATGCACACTGATGTGGGCGGAGATATTAAACTTGTAACAAGACTGCGTAAGAAACCAAACGTTAAGAGATTCAAAGCTAGACCAATTGGTAGAGAATGAATAAGTCATTGTCGGTTTTGCTCGTGTTCAGCGTGCACTTTCAATTTTATTATTTTGTTATTGTTTGGCCAATATGCCGACCTGCGTGCTACGGATGTGTAAAAAGCGACAAGAAAACCTTGTGTCAGTGTTAGTAGGAATTTTTGTAATTAAATGTATAATATATTTTTTTTAGATTTTTAATCAAAATACCTACATGGAATATTCTAGAAGTTGTCATTAAAAATAGTTCCGCTACGTGATCATAGATGGCGCTATCAATCTATAATGATGATTATGATTATGAATTATTGCTTAGTTGACCATTAGATAAACAAGTTCCTCTAGTCGATCATAGATGGCGCTATTATAGTTGACATTACCTCAATGTTTTTTTTTAAATCGTTTCTATTTTTATAAGAAAATTTATTCTAAAGACAACGCCCCTTTACAGCTACAGCCAACCTTAGTTTATATTCCTTGCTTGCTTGTATCCGTATCTATATATTTTTCTGTATCATTGTATTAATTACGTTGCATATGTCAAAAATGTAAACTTTGACAAAATCCAATTGTTCGCAGAACAAGGTTCCTACGGATAATTTATAAACAATAAAAAAAAAAAGTTCGAAGTGTTGCCTAAAAATAGTGTAACAAATATTTTGTATGAAAATGTGCTGGATGTGCGCTTGACTGGACATAGCTATAATCTTTCAGGTAATTTTTATCGACGAGATCGACTCTCTCCTCTCCCAGAGAAATGACTCTGAGCATGAAGCCACGCGCAGGATCAAGACAGAATTCCTCGTGCAATTTGATGGGGCTGCCACTGGTAACCTAATGACTTATACTACAGTATTAATTCTATTATTAGGTTCAATAACTTAAGATACTACCTCGCCTAAGTTTAACAATTTAACTGACCTTTATAAGTAGTAGTGATTATACATATATGTACGAGTACATCGTTCAACTAACATGTATTAGATTGAATTCATAGAAGAGAGAAACAAATATCGCTTATACAAAATAATAAAATCCTTCATTGCACACAAAATATAAAGTATAAAAAGATGTACATAGGCGAGCATAATACCATAAAGGTATTCTCTACCAGCTAACCTTTGGGAGAGTGATAGAATGAATATTATGGGTGCAGAGTCGGAAAATTAAATGATATATATATTTAAAAAAAATAATAATAATAATAAACTATATTAAATAGGATCATAATATACTTATGTAATAAATACGAATAATAAATACACTAAAATACATATTATATAATACTAATAAAATAACATATGCCAAGGTGAGGAGATTAAGTTAAATTTTGTTTTTCAAGAAGGTGAGAAAATAGAAGTTTTTTGAATATATTTAGAGATTGTGCCTGTCGGATAGTTAATGGCAGCCTATTCCATTGATATTTATTACGACATTTCTCAAAAGTACACTCGGACATAAATAATCTTTAAAAATGTTGTAATTTGCGCGAGAAGAATGGGCTTGCGACTGTGCTCTTTAGATGGTTTTGGATGGATATAGAAATGGCTTGATTGTTATTGTATATTTCTAATTCTGGTAATAGTTTAGTAATATAATTTGTTACCAGCTGAAGAGGATCGATTTCTAATCATCGGTGCGACAAACAGACCGCAGGAGTTAGATGAAGCGGCACGGAGAAGACTCGTCAAAAGGCTCTACATTCCATTGCCTGATTTAAAAGTAGGTTTCTTATCAATAAATTATGTGGAACAGTTAAATGAAGTCTCTGTAATTGTAATGATTAAAGTTTAAATGGCGTCGAATGTATTAATAATGTCAGAGACTTCGATTTGGTACAACAAATGTTACAAACAAACACGTTATTGCATTTAAAAAAATAAATTAGCATATTTTAAAAATGTTCGTTTTCCAAGATTTAAATCAGTTTTCAAGGAATTAAAATTACGGACATTTAATTTACAAATGAATGCCTTGTAATTTTAAATTTCAAGCAATCAGAAATAGGTTTACGGCAAAAAAATAATATATAAAATTGTTAAATTAATGAAAATATTATTTTAAATAGTTAATACTTATAGATAACCTATGTACGTTTAGTTCGGGTTAGATATCTACAATGGTTCTCAACATTCTCCATTTATTACATTGCTTCAGCGGACATTATCTACATATGTTAGCTTTTGTATTGACTACATTTACCATTTTTTCTTGTCAAAGGCTAGAGAACAAATAATTACCAATCTCCTGGAGAACGAGAGCCATGAACTGGTCGATAATGATGTGGAGGAGGTGTCTCGCCTCACTGCCGGGTACTCCGGGGCCGACATGAAGTCCCTCTGCTCGGAAGCAGCCATGGGGCCCATCCGGTCTGTCCCATTCTCGCAAATGGCCACTATTAGCAAGGATAATGTAAGTATGTTTTTTTAGTACTGATAAGTATTAGTATTTAAGTAGTTTTCCTATTAATTTTATTTTAAAACTTATAAGAATGAATGTGTTGTTGCACTTTTACCAAAAAACTAAAGATGAAATTTAACTGTAATATAGCATCAGTATAACAGAGGCCATTTTTATTTGTCTTGCATTCACGCCTATACTACTGCAGCGATATTAAAATCATTCCAGTAATGTCCCTTGGAATGACTAACTGAAGGCGGTCGCAATTGATAAAGCTGTAAACTGACCTAGATTGTAGGAACAGAATCAAGGAACATAATACAAGCACGGAATAGTTCCAATGCCAGTGACTTAGGTCCATTTACTCCGCGACTTACAGGTCATTCGATTTTTAAATAGGAAAAGTATTGGAGGGAAAGGAAGTTTACAAATACCTGCTTGTGCATATTTTATTTCAAACCCGACTACTTCTACTAATATTGTATTGTTTCGTTTCAGATGCGAGCTGTGAGTTTAAATGATTTTAAAAATGCTTTGGATAGAGTGAAGCCGAGCGTTTCTCAAGATGATTTGGGACAATATGTAAAATGGAACAAAACTTATGGTCAAGGATTTTAACTAGGTTGTTAAATACTAAAGAAGTTGTTGTTTTTCCACATTTAATATTTTGTACTTTTAATATAAATTCCAAATTGTATTGCTGTTTTCTTTATTTTTTGTCGTATTCTATTGGAACTAAAGGCTAAATTGTCTCGGCCTTGTCGTATATTGTGGTTTAAGCCTTTGCCATATTTTTTATTAAAAATATGAATGTCTAATATTGACTGCGCGGGATTTTGTTACCTATTGTTCAATGTTTATTGTTTTATAAATAATCAAGTAAAAAAACAGAAAAGCCGGTGCTTTTAGGCTAGAAGTATCTTTTTTCTGAGATTTAATAAATTATATTTTAATTTAACATGTAACGAATCTTATAAATCATTGAAATAATCATAAATTGCCTCAAAATGGATCAGGAAAGCAGAGTTGTTGTTCTCATTGATATGGACTGTTTCTATTGCCAAGTGGAGGAAAAACTAAACCCCGAACTGAAGGGGAAGCCCATTGCTGTGGTCCAGTATAACCCTTGGAAAGGAGGAGGGTAAATATTAGTTAACAACAAAATTAATAACAACCTCAGATTAATTTATTCAAAAGATTTAAATATTTTCCTACTTAAATTTCAAAATAATATATAATTAAGTTTTAATAAATAAATATTCATTTGTAGTTCAAAAACTTAAATATTCAAATTATCTTGTTGGAATTGTTAGTCACTCTAGCACTTTCAACAGCCAAAAGTTGCCTCAAGATGAATACTTATAATTTCGAAATGCAATATATCTCATAGTGTATGTTTATAAATTTTAGCATAATAGCGGTAAACTATTTAGCTAGAGCGATGGGTGTAACCAGACATATGAGAGGTGACGAGGCCAAGGAGAAGTGTCCGGAAATACAATTGCCATCTGTACCTTGTCTGAGAGGGAAAGCCGATACTACCAAGTATGTTTTACTCTATTCATAACAAAAAAAACTGGTTAAAAAGTATTATATCAGAAATTGACTGATCTGCTGGAATGAGTTTCCAAGGCGGCATTTTTTTTGTTTTTAATCGAGAGGGCAGATCAAGATCGTACTACTGCCTATTTTTGTTTAATTACTAAATCCATAAGGTCTAAAATTAAATTAAAAGATTAGGTGACAAGTATCAAGTAAAAAAAATAACCTTCTAAGTTTCATTCAAAGAAAGTAATATTGAGAAGACAAATTTCTATGCATTCCATGGATTCACCGTGCGGGTGCCAGGTCCATTGTGTGTGGGTAAGAGATGAGAAGAATGGTGTCTTGGGCTTGCGGCTGACAATAGGCTGGTTTAAAAAAGGAGGCCTCCCTTTTTTATTTTATTGCTCCGTCATACGCCATCCACCATTCTACTCCTCTCCCTACCCAACCAAAATAAACTGACCGCTGGCGAAACTCTTTATCACCACCAACAACAAGTCATCGCTTAAGAGGAATCCTTAACATATTTTATTGTATATTAATATTTCCCCATTGTGTACAAAAAATGTAACTAATGAGAAAATACAGCAATACAAATATGAGATATCACTTCACAAATAACAGTGTTGTAAATGAATAAATAATATAATAATACCAAGAAGACATTTATGAACTTAACACCGGTTGCAGTGCTTGATATAGGTATATCAGCGATGTGCGCTGCGGCTCGGCTATTAATCATAATAATGATAAAAATAGTTATTTGGGCTTATTGATTTTCTCGACATAGTATGAAGCACTCTTATATACATAGATTTGGAAGGAAAATATATTTTTTATTTATGTTTAGCTCACACAATGAGATTTATCATTTTATCAATGATTTCTTAAGTCCGGTGCAGTAGGGACATTGACAAGCTTGCCACTTCTCATAATGGGTCTATAATATTAAAGTTGGCAAAAAGTGAATCCGCTTCAAAAGATCATTATGATACTTCAATTTCATTTGTTAATAAAATATGTGTGTAGGTACCGGGAAGCTGGCATTGAAGTAGCCAAGGTGTTGCAGAGGTATACCCCACTCCTGGAGAGAGCATCTGTAGATGAGGCATACTTGGACATTTCTGCATCAGTAAGATATATCAGTATTATAGCAACCCCGACTTTGCACCGGTAGCACCAAATATCCAAAACACTAACCGAAAAAGTATTTAACTAAAAGCTACCAGACTTTATAGGATCATTCTCGGGTTATCTAAAGATTTTCTAAAATTTTCATCAAATTAGGTCCAGCTGTTTCAGAGTCCATAGTGAACACAGACACTATTTTTATGTATAGAAGAGATATGCAATATTCATCAGTATAGCTGTAAATTTTAGAGGTTCAAACCAACCTGTTTAAGATTTCAAGGAAAGGGTTCGTACAACCGAGCCACCGCTCTTTGTTCCCATACTTTAATTCTAAAAAGTATTCTTTCTAGTGATTGTTTAAAATGTAACCATAAAAGATCTTTGAGACTTTGATTCATATTAATAATAATAATAAAATTTATTTGAAGTAAAAAATTACATGGCTGCATGCGGCCAGGCGGTCTCCATTCTCACGAAGAAAAAAAAAAAAACTGGCCGCAGAGTGTTGTGTTTCGTCGATACATGGGTTCATTTAGGCCTACGAAATGCACCACGGAAGATGCGACAAGGCCTACCACAGCACCGAACCCTTGGGAACCACCCAAGAGGACGCCGGCGCCGACCCCCACTGCAGCAGTCAGCCTTCACCAGAAGGTGGTCACCATACCCAATGGGTACTATTTTGACCACAATAAGATGAAGATGCGGAAACTGTAGTGCAGTGTATATTTATATTATAGATTTTAAGGTCTTTGGGCCTTTTGTATATTTATTTTGTTGCCTGAAAATAAAGATTATTATTATTATAAATACTGAATCAGCCTTTCTGGCAATAGTTACCAAAAGAATGGCTACTACTTGCAGAGTATGGAAAAAAAGTCGTTAGGACAAGTCTCAGCAAACATACCAGAATGATGGCATTATGGATGACCAAAGAACACTTTTGCATTCCCTTCGCTCACACAATCCAATATTTTTATTAAAGTATAAATGTACTTTTGAGAAATGTAGTCTATCAACTTACTAGGGAATGAAATTAGGGACGAGCACGTATTGGAAATATATTAATCCTATATTTGTTTTGGTAAAATAGAGGAAAACGGTTATAATAGTATATATAATATAAAATTAGTATCATCACGACCGTTTCCCTTTCGGGGTGATCAGAAACCACGCTTATAAATAAGCGGATTCACATTTAGCAAACTTTACTATAGGCCAATCATAACAAGTGGCAAGCTCGTCGATGTCTCCAGCGTACCAAACTCGAGAAATCTCACAAATAAATTAAATATTAATTAAATGTATTTATTTACATTAATAAATATTTTTGTGCCCCGACCAGGAATTGTACCCGGTACCCCCGAGTCTAAATCCACGGACTTAACCGCTAGACCACGGGGGCAGGGCATATAATATTATTCTGTCTAAAGTATGAAAGCTATGTGAAATCTGACAAGATGTGTTCTGGCATTACATGTTAAAAGACTTATTGAACTTTATATTTTTTATTAATATATAAAATTTATTCGAAGTAAATTAAATTAAAAGCTACCAAAATAATAAAATAAAAAATAAACTAAACTATAAATAAAAAAAATCGTCTAGAGACGTCCCATTCGAGATCCAAGGAGACTAGCAACATTTCCCCTCAGTATAGCGAGGCTAATACGTTGGCAGAAATAATTGCCAGCCTTCCTGTCTCCAGACCTTTCTGTCAGCCGCTTGCCACAGCCAGAACTCCTTGGCCTAGCGCCTCGCTGAAGGTGTCCATGGGCCCATCGTCTCGACCCCAAACGGCGCAAATTCGTAACCGGTACCAAGGGGTATTTGCGCAAAACGCCTCTCTGCCCGCGCCTGACCAGGTCGCCTGGATGTGAGTTGGAGCTTATGTGTTTACATACGTCGCATCCCACACCAGAGACCTGCCAAGTTACCACGGCCCAACATTCATTCCGTAGGGTCTCTTGCAATCGCTCCGCACAATCCCAGATAGTTCTAAGATTGCGGGTACACCAGGATTGACAATGTCGGATGATGTCGTTGAGAGCCGCGTGACGAGGAATGCCGCCAGCACTTCTAGCACCAGAAAGCCCGTGGTGTCCGACTGGTTCTCCGCATCGACATTGGTGCGGGTAGACAGTCCGGACTTTAAAACACCGATGGTCAGTATATTTCGATCAAGGAGTGTATATGACAGTAAAAATATGTCCAAAATTTCCTTCATTTTATTTTCTAGGACGTTGTTAGACTACATTTCTTAATTACACAGTCTTGAATAATCTTTGAAAATATTGGATTGTGCGAGCGAGAGGGATGCAAAAGCATTAAACCCTCCAATTGGCAGCCTTTTATTATTTCAGGTCGAACAACGTCTAAACTCCCTTCCTTTCCACAGCATAACCAAACTCCTCCTTCCGAACACCTATGCCCTAGGTTACGACGCTGTGGAGCAGTTCCTGAAGGATATCCACAATGAATCCGAGAACATGGATTATGACTCTTATGACATAGAACATACTAGGAAATTAATAATCGGGGCCGTCATAGTCAGTGAAATCCGGGCGGCTGTGTTTGCTGAAACTGGTAGGTGTAGGTGGTGATACCAAACTCCTCCTCAAACCCCTTTTAAGAAAGCTCACTAGATAGAATAAAATAATGAAAATTATTTTTAAAAAAATAAGTAACATTAATTAACATGAAAAATAACAGGCAGATATTGTTATTAAATTAATTTATGTGATCAATCAGCTCCATTCCACAATGTTTGAAGACAAAACTCTTCAACCAGTACGTCCTCCCCATAATGTCGTATGGAGCAGAGATCAGTGTGTCTTTATACTAGCACGGCCCACCTGATGATAAAGCGCGATGGTATGGCGGGCGAGGTCCATGAATGTTAGCAACTGGAATCAGACACTCATGACCAAAATTAGTCCCTAACACTATGCCGGCTTGGCAGGGCAAGACGGCATTTCGAGCCTGATCCCAAAACGTGGATGACGAAATCAAAGTGGGCAAAAGACTGCACTGGAAAGTGAGCAGACAGAGATGATGACTCTAGAAGATTTTTTAGAAGCCAATTAGGTACAATATAGATTCAGAATAAAAATAGTTTTTAAGTTGTGCGTGCAATTCCTCCTCCTTGCGTTGTTTTCCTCAATGCTGAGGGTCGTGACCCCCTCCTCGGATCACTTTGTCCCGGACGATGCTTCGCCATCCGGGTCTGCTCACGGCGGCGCGCAGGGCCTCGTGGACTTGGGTGTGAAGTGTGGTGCGGATCTGGTCTGACCGGCGTGTCGGGCTCCGGCCACGGGGTCTCTTGCCTTCAATTTTTCCCGTGATTACTAGCCTTTCCAGATTGCCAGAGCTTTTACGGGTATATGACCAAAATACTCAAGGACTCGTTGCAGGCAGATGGAAGAGAGCCTGGTAGTGACGTGCGTGCAATTACACTCAATTAAAAAGGAAATGAAACTTTCAGGATACCAATGTTCAGCTGGTATAGCCCATAATAAGATTCTGGCGAAACTAGTGTGCGGAATGAACAAACCGAACAAACAGACAATACTACCCAAACACAGCATTAATACTTTGTATAGGTAAGGTTGAGTTTTAACATTAAAATGTCAGATATATATATTTCCAGCTAAAAAACGATACGATTTAAAAATAAATAATTATCTTTTCAATACTTTTGCAGAACATTGTCAGTCAAAAAAGTAAAGAACCTGGGAGGGAAATTTGGTGACACAGTTTGTGAAGTTCTCAGCATTAGCAAAATGGGAGAACTGCAAAGTTTCTCCGAGAAAGAGCTACAAAATAGATTTGATGACAAAAATGGGTAAGAAGTATTCTTATAGTTATAGTTGGCTTGTGATCTTGTAATCTGTTATATGTTCATCCTTTGAGACACGGGAAAATAATAACATTCTAAATTGACAATTTGAGGCTGGAATAAAGCTTTACAGCGCGGACAGCAAGGGCTGCAATGCTGACCAAGCTTACAGGCCAAATGTGTAGGCTAAGCTAAGTTTGAGGCTATCATAGTGTGGCCACCAGTGCTGTCATTGCACCTGACGATATTTGAAACAAAACTCGACAATAATGGATTTTCGAAGGAAATTGCTGGTGGCTATAACTCTATAGTAATGAAATTCCATACAACTTTGCTGGTGCTTAGTGGTTTTTTAAATCCTGATTTAATATTATTCATATCATATTTCAGTACCTGGCTGTACAACATAGCACGTGGTATTGACACAGAGCCAGTGCAAGCTAAATTCAATTCCAAAAGTATTGGTTGTTGCAAACAGTTTCGGGGAAAAACTGCTCTTACCGACTTGAACAGTTTAAAAAAATGGCTGACAGACCTTGGAGAAGAAATCCAGGGGAGATTGGAGAAGGACAGCTGTGATAATAATAGAACTCCCAAACAAATGGTGGTCAGTTTTGCTATACAAATTGACAAAAAAGATATGAGTAGCTCAAGATCTTATAACTTTACTGCTGAAGACCAACTGTGCTCAGAATTGTTCTGCTCCAAAGCCTTGGAGGTTATATTGGACAGCATAGAAGGTTCTAAAGTCGAAGGTAAATTAAAGTTAAATAATTTTCTTAATGATAATTATGATTTTGTTACATTTTAGTAATGGTAAATGTTAAGTTTGCATTGACCATCATCCTAGATTGCTTACCAATATAAAAAATAAAATATGTGTATTTAAAAGCTATGCTTAAGGTGAGGAACAATCCTATTTGTCGGTCAGAATGTCGCAATTAATAATAATTTTTTTATTGAACTTAGATATCGTAAAAGTAGCACAGCATATTTATTTATTTAAAACTTATTGCACTATGTACAAAGGCGGACTTAATGCCGCGAGGCATTCTCTGACAGCCAAACCTTTAGGACATTAGCATACCTTGTTAATAGAGTACCTACATATTATGTATTTTTACAGATAATGAAGAAAATAGAAAACTGAAGGTGCCAATAAAGTTTTTAGGTATAAGTGTTGGGAAATTCGAAGATAGTAAAAAGACCAAGAAGATTTTAGACTACTTCGCAGCTGGAACTTCCAAAGATGTTCAAAATTTGACTAATGATAAAAATATAACTCACTCAAAAGGTCAAAAACCAGATAATTGTAAGAAAAGGTCTTCGGATAAAGATTATTTAATGAAGAAATTCTTTAAAGTAACTGAAAAAATAAATAAACAGGATAATAACAGCGATGCAGTATTAAGAGACGATCAAATAGATAAAGGAGAAATAAATAAACAATATAATAATAAGAGTGAAACATTAATCAAAGACTATCAACCAGAGAAAGATGAAAGTAATGACAATGAACAACGCTCAACTTCTCCAATCTTACAAAACATAGCAGTTAATTTAGATCATCAAGAATCCTTTTTCGCTAAATATTTGAAACAGAACCTACAAAACTTTTCTTCAAGAAACGAACCGGATACTGTGACTATTCGTGCTATTACACCCAAATGCGATATAGCCATAAACCATACTGACAACAACAGTAATGATTCCAACTACTCCACATCTACTATTAATGATGAAATTAACAGAAGTATTTCGCTATTCGAAAACGATCCAAGTGTAACTACCAGAGTTGGTGATATAAGGAACTTGCTAACTCATTCAATATTGCCTCTAGAAGATACGACGTCCACTTCTGAAGAAAATAGTGTCGAATTAGAACTAAACAAACCTTCTTCGCCGACAATAAATACGATTATTTGTCAAGAATGTGGAAAAACGATATCTACTGCAGCAATAGGAACACATTCCGATTACCATTTAGCTCTTAGATTAAGGAATGAAGAAAGGGAAGATGCAAGGAAAGTAATTAGAGAAAAACAGAAAAATACTATAAGCACAAGCACTATCATTCCAAAACATAATAATAAAAATAATTTAACATCAATGACAAAGTTTATTACTAAAATCGACGACTCTGTACCGAAACAAACATGTCAAGAATGCGGTAAAAGAATACCTATCGAAAAGTTTCCAGAACATCTCGATTTTCACGAAGCTCAACGTCTCAGTAGGGAATTAAACAATAAACCTCTTTCTGTGCTACCTCCTAGCAGTACTAAAAGAAAGAGAAGTAAAGACTCTCCTGTCAAAAAGACCAAGTTGCCCTGTCGACCTATAGACTCCTTTTTTAAATAGATAGTTTCAGTAAAAAAATGCCATCGTGTACCTGATAAATTAAGAACAATAAATATTTTATATCATTTTTGTTTGTACTTCATTCTCATGAAGCGCTAAAAATAATTTTGTAAACGGGGACAATTCTCGAATGTGTTGAAAGTTATATCTACAGATTGATTCTATTATTTAATTTTCTACAACTATTAAGAGAAAAATCGAAAATTGCTCCCGTTTACAATCTTTGATAAAGCTTCCTTTACTTCCTTCTTTAAGGCGGGACAGCACGGTAGATTAAAATTATATTATAGAACCATTTATTATACCTAATCAGTAAAATTCTACGACGTACCGTACCGCCACTAAAAACAGACTAATATTGAGTATTTTGGCCGAATCGTACACGATCAATATTTAAAAAAATTGACAAGATTTGACTATTAAGAAATCAACTACTACGAACTTCTGTTACTATCAACTTACTAGGGAATAAAAATACGAAAAATCTTTGATATTGGATTGGAAGCGATAGGGATGCAAAGTGTTAAACTCACTCCCGGGCATTTGCACGAATTCTGACGCACATGTTTCAAACACCGATTTGTTGGGCATTGTTTCCAGTGGTAACTAGTAGGTATGTGGTGTTCCTGTCAAACCAAGACGCGAATTTAAAATTGAAATATGAATTGCTTTGTTAAAGTTTACGTACAGTTCAGAAATACAGATTCAAAATCGAATGTTTGGACCCTAGCATAGGTAAGGAAGTATCCCAAATATCTCGAACAAAAACCAGTTATGTGCATGTTTTAACATTTATTGTCATACAAGTTTTTAACTATAGATTTCATTCTGGACCTTCCTCCAGGCGTCCAGAGGTCCGTGCTCGGGTCGGTACCGGACGTTGCACCCGTCGTGGGCGAAGCGTCCTTCCTCGCGTAACTTCTCGAACTCTTCACGCTCGTACTTTGTGAAGCCCCATTTCTTAGATACGTAGATCTGCAAATAAAATAAAACACATTACACTTTAGAAAAAAAACCTCATGGAATGTTTTGAGTTTTGTTTGTCTGCTGTTTATATACATCAAACACAATCCTTGTGCTAGGGCCCATTGTAAGAGTGATTGTTTTTAATCAACCTCTCACACCAACTACCACTGCTTAAATCTGTCTGAGAGAATGCGAATATTATAAGTGGGAGATGAGCCTAACTTTGTGTTTGTGATTAATGAGCTTGGTTTAGGGGCGAGCATCTTTTCTTTACATAAAACATTGCTTTTATCAGCTGCTCTTTCTACCCAAAGAAATACTGTAAGATTCTTATGATGCCATCTCGAAAGCAAATTTCACAAATGTAGTGACATCAGGATTGAGGTTGTATTTCTGTGAGAATATGGTTGAACCACATATTTACCTTCTGACGTCCGGGGAACTTGAACTTGGCACGTCGCAGAGCCTCGATGACCTGCGCCTTCCAGCGGTCAGAGGAGCGCACGGACATGATGGGCTGTCCGATGCGAACTCGGGCCACGGTACCCTGGGGCTTGCCAAATGCACCACGCATCCCAGTCTGAAGCCTAAAATAGATGAACATTCCATGTTTAATAGATAAAATTATACATGATTATTTTTTCAGATCAGCATTGCAAGAGTAAACCAAATTCTCCAGATAAATGTTATAAAGAGCATCTTCAGCAGTGGAGACCTAGGACCATCTTTCCAGAGATGTTACGAAATATTACACTTCTCATGGAGTGATTTGCGGCAATACATGTTGGAAGTACACGGAGCAGACAAATAAAATGCAACTATATCTACATATATTAAAGTGTAATTAATTATCTTCCATAAATTATTCACATTATTTAACAAAATAACACCACTATAAACCACCACCAGAAACAAAAAACCGGGTAAATTGCAAAAAAAAAAACAAGCATTGCTTTTAAGACTACACAATTATTTTATTTGTTTATTATTTTTTTAGATTATATAAGGTACATAATAATTGTTTAAATAACAATTTATGACCACGAATACTTTTTAAATTAAAATAATTTCCGCATTTTTAGTTTGTGTCTCAATTATACCCCAGTGTATATAGCTGTGAGTAAATTGTGAAGTGACAGTTGTAACAGCATTTGAATTGGATATAATTGGAAATAGGTGCATTCAGATAAATGTAATTTCATTCATAACAAATATTTTTTTAAAGACATTTATCATTATATTGCCCACTTGGCTAACTGAATCGCCTGGGGTGTGGAGCAGCGTCAGGGCTTCAAATGTAATTGGTTGTTACCAATCATTATGAATATACAAAGTATTTACACAAAAAAAAACTGAAGTAGGTATATTATAAATTATTAAATATAACAATTTATTTCTTGAAGACTTTTTTTATTTATAGATTTAGTTTATAGACATTCAACTTTATTTTTATTATTTTAAGTAGTATTTAATTAAAATTAATAATGAACATTAAATACATTGGGTATATGTATTTCGGTTATTTTCTGTTTGTTAATATTATTTGATGATTACTATATTTTTAATCTTCATTATAATGTTGTTGAATACAAACTCATGTAGGGGAGCTGGGATTAGTTTATCTAGGCATTGTTAACAGTTCACAATCTAAACAAATGTCTTAGAGATCTGTTCATTTTGTCCAATCTACTTAGCAAACAGCTGGCTGGAATTGGAGTGTATCACGTAAACAGTTTTATAAGGGCTTTCCGAATGCACTAAATAAGCAGAATTTAACTCACCTATCAGCTCCAGCGCACGATAACATTTTATTGATGCGAATGACATGGAAGGGATGCAGCCTCATGCGGATGTGGAACTGATCCTTGCCGCAGTTCTTCACCAGGTATTTGTTACAGCAGATACGGCCCGCTTCCAGAGCCTCGGAGCTCAATTGCTCGTACTCGTCCGACACCAAGTGCACGCATAGCGGGAAGTCGTCCACGGAGGCCTTCTTCTTTCCCAAGTCAAAAATACGGATCTTAGGGTCGGGCACACCACGACAGAACCGAGACTTCGGATAAGGTTTGTTTTTACAGTACCGGTAACTGAAATGCAAGTAAGATCACGTTAATATACCGCATTTACGAGATACAAGCAAAATAATTTACGTGAAACTTATTTACCATCTAGCGGGTCGGCGCCCCATTGTGATCTGAAATAGACCAAGGAACAACTTTATTAACTAACACAGTACAAGTACATTAAATAGTATATCACAAATAGTACGAATTATAAAGATTAAAACAGATTTATTTATAAAATAAATTATGCACCTTCACAAAGTGACACCACCACGAAAAAGACAACCGGAAAAGAAATTGACGTTTATGTCTTGGTGTTACAAGGATAAATATTTCAATATGGTTATTGATGCGTTCCGAAATTCATTCTGTATGTATTACTAATCGCTCTAATAGGTCAGACAGTTATTAGTCTGTCTCTTTTTAAACTAAATATTTATCTGACAATAATAATATTTAAAAATTTGAAATGCAATATAAATATTGACAACACTGAAAATTCGTTTTGGTAATGCACCTGTAACTAAAAAATACTATGCTATAGTAATATTTATATATCCACTAGAATTAAGTTTACAACACCTTTGATTTTAATTATTGTTAAATGTTAAAATCAACTATAGTTATATTAAAACGTATCTGTGCCTAATAAATCAAATATAAGCATAATAATAGTATAATAAAATAAATTCATGCTTAAGTAACTAAATGCATTATACGTTTAGAAATTCAATTAATAAATAAATATATTTTGCTATAATCTAAATATTCTTAAAATTATTATGTAGGATAACTATACTACCTAAATATATATATAATATGCGATTAATATTAATAAAGTATATACCTACATATAATTTTATTATTATTTAAAATAAAAAGTTTAATCTGTCATGAATGTCATCAGCTGTCACAGCTGTCTGCCTGTCACTTTCTGCAAACAATTTTTATTTGTGTATTTATTCCTTAGAGAGAATAGAAGGAATAGATTATTGCTATAAAATGGGTGCATTAACTAGCAGACAAAACCCAGGAGTAGAAGAAGCAGAAGTGGTATCGAACCATGCATATAAATACCCCCCCAGATCAGGTACGTATATAAATTACCTTCATGAATAGCTTGACCTTTTTATTATGTCGTTGCTGATTACTGTAATTTTCTAATAAACATCTATTCAATTTAGATTTTTGTTTAGTTTAATATCCTTATATCTAAAGCATTAAATATATATAGGTAATTACTTCGGAAGCCATTTCATCATGGGTGGGGAAAGATTTGATACCCCGCAACCAGAAGCCTATTTGTTTGGGGAGAACGCAGATCTAAACTTTCTAGGAAGCCGCCCTACGTCTGTAAGTAGCTATTTACCTTTTCAATCTTATCATATAAACCACAATATGATATACTGGTTTTAAGTAGTTGGTTTTTAATCAATCCTTTAAAATATTCTTAGTAACTTTATAAGTAATTAAATGTCACATATTGCATAAATCCTGGATCAAATAACTGTCCAACCTAAATATTTATAGATAAATAATCAAACTATTATATTTAAAAAACTTTCACTTTTAAGGCACTTAGGATTGCAAGGTCAGACAGTGCCTTTAAAACTATTCCTAGGTGACACACCTACCTTAAGTTATATAGATATATGTCTAAACAATACATTCAGCAAAATGTATGTAATATAATGCAACCATATTGTTTTTATTGAGGTATTGTATTTCATATGTATTGAAAATTAAAATATTAAGTTGTTCTCTTTGGTCTTCTGAATTACATACCTATTATATTTTTGTATAATTTATATAATTCAAGCTACTTAAAAATAAAAATTAAAATATAAACTAAACCTAATAATAAATAAACTATAAGTAAAAAATGTCCTCTAGAGAAGACCCTTCAGAGATAGTCCCAAGAGTACTGGCAACATTTCCCCTCTGTATAGAGAGGCTAATAGATTAGCAGAAATAATTGCCAGCTTTCCTGTCCCCAGATTTTTCCATTAGCATTTTGGACAACTCCTTGGCCATAAGCTTGGCTGAGTGAGTTTGAATGTTCTATGCATAAGGTTGCTTGCTTATGATAATTGTATATGTTCAATTTTATTAGTAGCTTTTTTTGTCTTTTTCTACTTTTTTACATATACTAAGTTGCATTTTTATGCAATAGTGTAAAATCTTATAAAGTAAGTAATAAATAAAAATATTTCAGTTTCCCTATCCACCTCCACAATCAAATGAACCTACAAAGACCTTGAAGAGTCTTATAAACATCAGGAAGGAGTCTCTACGGTTTGTCCGCTGCTTGGAGCCAGAGGGAAAGATCATTGACAACGACAAGCTGGCTGATGGCAAGCTCGGCGAGGGCAAGGGCATGTACTACAACATTGAGTTCACATTCGATTGTGATGTACGGTGTGCTATTACTGTTTTCTACTTCTGTACCGAAGAAGTAACACCTTCAGCTGTTGTGTAAGTGAACTAAAGGTATATTTGTCCTTTTATCATACCAGCCTCTAGAACTTGCTAAAAGATGGGCCTTTCAAAACATTTATATATAAAATTTGGCTAGCAAGTAAATGCTTACATATTTAAAGTCCTAGACATCATTCTTCTCAGAAACAATAGACCAGGCATCCGCATGGTGAATCCATGATGTGCTAAGAAACAACATCATTCATCTTTTGATTTAAAGCTACATGTCTCAGGGATCGCATAATAAGGGGACATATAATTAGACATTTAAAATTATAATTTAAATATGCTTATTAATTAGAAATAATAATAAAAATGTCGAATAAATATTATGATCTCACAAGAAATGATCAGGAATGGGTTCGAGACTCAGCTTTACGCAGTGGAAGTTAGTGCGAGAGTAGAGTTCCAGCAAAATATTTGCACAACTTACTGAAACAATTGGGCCTAAGTAGGTCTGCTGTCAATACATTTATGGAAAGAGCTTCCAAGACGGCATTAACAGAATCATACAGAGTTATCCTTTTTGAACTTACCGTTCCGTGGGAATCAAATATTCCAAAAGACCACAACATAGAGTCAAATAAATATTATGATCTCACAGAAGAAGTGATCAGGAATGGGTTCAAGACTCAGCTTTATGCAGTGGAAGTTGGTGAAAGAGGAGTTCCAGCAAAATCTTTGCATCACTTACTGAAAGAATTGGGCCTGAGCAGGTCTGCCGTCAATACATTTATGGAACGAGCTTCCAAGACGGCATTAACGGAATCATACAGTATTTGGTTGGGTAGGGACAGAAGTAGAATGGTGGATGGTGAGTGTATTATCGCGCAATAGAAAAAAAAGGAGGCTTCCTTTTCTTAAACCAGCCAATTGTCGGTCGCAAGCCCGAGACACCATTCTTCTCATCTCTTACCCACACACAATGGACCCGGCACCCGCACGGTGAATCCATGGAATGCTTAGAAATTTGTCTTCTTCTTCTTTGATTGGGTAGGGAGAGGAGTAGAATGGTGGATGGTGAGTGTATTATTGTGCAATAAAATAGAAAAGGGAGACTTCCTTTTTTAAACCAGCCTATTGTCGGTCGCAAGCCCGAGACATCATTCTTCTCATCTCTTACCCACACACGATGGACCCGGCACCCGCACGGTGAATCCATGGAATGCTTAGAAATTTGTCTTCTTCTTCTTTGATTGGGTAGGGAGAGGAGTAGAATGGTGGATGGTGAGTGTATTATTGTGCAATAAAATAGAAAAGGGAGACTTTCTTTTTTAAACCAGCCTATTGTCGGTCGCAAGCCCGAGACATCATTCTTCTCATCTTTTACCCACAAACAATGGACCCGGCACCCGCACGGTGAATCCATGGAATGCTTAGAAATTTTTTCTTCTCTTGTATGGGGTATTTGGGCTAAATTGAATTTACATTTATAATGCATTTTTAGATAAATTAATCTAGCAAGATTACTATTTAAATAGAACAAACCCTTTATTTTATCTAGTTTATTTGCATAGTAATAGTGCACTAGTAAAAATAATATTAGACTTAAAAACAAAATTATTGAAACTACTATTTACCTTTTTTGTACACAAAAAAGGAAGATGAATTTCTAAGCATTCCATGGATTCACCGTGCAGGTGCTGGGTACATTGTGTGTGGGTAGGAGATGTGAAGAATGTTGTCTCGGGCTTGCAACCGAAAATAGTAGTACATACAATAATATCCAAAAATGGATAATGCAACATTTTTGTTTCTTGGATAGTTTAGTTAATGCAGGAATATATTTAACAGTTATTACCCTCGCGATGCGTCCATGACTTCCCAGACATACCACTACAAGAAAGGTGCTAACCAGCAGTTCTGCCAGACCACCCACTTCATTGACCCCTCAAAGTTCTCTGATGAGGACCTGGCCTACAGTGCTGATCGAGAAATCATCCCCATCGCCATTTACTGTGTGGTGGACGAAGGACAAGATGGTAAGAGTTAATAACATGTAGTAAATAAATGATATAGGATGATTTATTCAAATGTGCCTGAAAGCATTTTTCATCCTATCAGGAGTTCTGGCAGACCATCTTCCTCGTGATTCTAGCCACTGTCCTTTTGATTCTAGCCACTGTCCTTTTGATTTAGGGAGCACATTTCATATCATTTGTCTGCTGTATTTAGCTACACAACTTATGAATGTTCGTTTCTTATTTTAGAAATCCGTCAATCTCACACAACAATAGCTGTGGTGGAGAAACATTTGGATGGCACATATGTGTTAAAGGCACTGAAGCAGAAACTGTTTGTGGATGGACTCTGCTACTTGCTTCAGGAGATCTATGGCATTGAGAATAAAAACCTAGACATTAAGGTAAGTTCCTTGAAAACACCAATGGTTGAAAGAGGGAAGTTCATAATAAAAAGACACACCATTCTTCTCTCTCTCTTTCCCACACATGATTCACCTGGCACTCCCACGGTGTATCCATGGAATGCTAAGATGCTCTTCTTCTTAAGTCATTAAAGTTTATGCTAATGTAATGTTTATGTTGGCAAATTGCAGAAAGATCTATAAATAAAATAACAAAGTACATAAAACATTATTATTTTGATAACTATACTCTGCTTTGTTTGTTAATTATGCAAAAAATAATGATCATTTATGTTGACTGAAATATGACGACAAGGGTATATTAAGCTACCAGCATTACAATCACAAGAAAAACCAGTACACCTATACTTCTAAATGATAGACTACGACAGTAGGTACTGATACAACAGTAATATAAACCTATAATAGTTTTAAGTAATAGGAATATAAGTAATACATTTTGTTTTATTTATTTTATATATTGTAATTTGTATAGGCAACATCAGATGAAGAGACCGAAGATGGTGGCTCGGAATGTGTAATCTGCATGTGTGACGTCAGAGACACGTTGATTCTTCCTTGCCGCCACCTTTGTTTGTGCAACAACTGCGCCGACTCCCTCCGCTACCAGGCCAACAACTGTCCCATATGCCGCGCCCCCTTCCGGGCCTTGCTGCAGATTAGAGCTCTGCAGAAGATTACCGGAGCTCCTCCTTTACTGCCTACGAGTCCTGCTGATGTGAGTATGGTTATACACACGCTGTGTACACACTTCTGTGCAACAACTGTTCCATCTGCCGCCGGACTGCAGGCCTTGCTGCAAATTGGAGCTCCTTTACTTCAAACTATCAAAGTTCATACAAAATTATACAGCATACCTACACAAACATTTGTTTTTTTTGCTCACAGATAGCTACCAAATGCTGCACCATATTTTGTGCCTTGCTACAGATAAGAGCTTTGTAACATCAACAACTTTTACGGGTATTCGTCATTCTAACTTACTGCTTACTTAACCAAGAGGCAATGGGACGCAAAGCCTTGCTAATTGACTATCTACTGCTACACTAATGTAGTTTAAAAGATAGGGAAAGCAGCATTGGTGTTTATTATATGCAGCAAAGTCTATTCTGAAATCATATTCTTAAGTACAAATATTTTAATTTTATCCCCTTGCTGGCTAATACGCTAATATTATCCTGTTATGTCGGTCGTTATATTGTGGGTCGCAAACCCGAGACACCATTCTTCTCATCTCTTACCCACACACGATGGACCCGGCACCCGCACGGTGAATCCATGGAATGCTTAGAAATTTGTCTTCTTTGTTATCCTCGCTAACCCGTCTGGCCAGCGTGGTGAGTGTAGGCCAAGTTCTTCAGATATATATTCCGGAAGGCCCATCTCCAACAGTGGAGGTCTAGGATTCTTGTGTTCTAGGGGCTATAATGATGATGATCATCATCTTGTTATTATAATTTTATGCTTGGTCCTGCCTCTTATTTATTTAATTTTTTGTAAACTATAATTAACCTACTGATTTTTACTATATTATTTTTTCTTTTATTATTGTTAGTCACTGTTCAATTATAATAAGCTGTAATTATTCGAATATCTTTTTTTATGTAATTTTGTAATGATGTGTTACAGGACATGGAGAACATTCCCCCGGGCTACGAGCTGGTGTCCCTTCTGGAAGCCCTCAATGGTCCGCACGCGGCGCGCGCCCCGCCCTCCGCCGCGCCCACTATCGCCAGTCCCGACACTGACACTCAGGAACAGGTACTATAAAAACAGATACAATGAATAAATGAACTTTCGCACGCAAACATAATAGTCTTTATAATTAAACGGTCGTGATTTCTCCCGGCGGCGTTTTGGGTCAAGTTACATTTACATTCGCAGATGTAGTCCATGTCCATATTGAGCGGTAGACGTAAACTTGTCACTTTTTAAGGTGTGAGACCATAATATTATGGTCGTGAAAACTACTTTAAAATAACAAATAATGTTTGCAGGCTGCAGAAGTGCTAAACCGCTGCAACTTGGAACGCACATCCTCCACCAGTCTCGCGGGGGCCGCTAAGAAACACAAAGGAACCGACAAGAACTCACACAACACTCCATCTGAGGTAAGAAACCATTAACTGTTATGAAATGTTACCAAGAGTAATAGATTGATGTAAATGATCAGATCAAAACACAAATTTTCTTTATTTCTGAAGTTTATTGTTTATTCTGTTACAACCATACATTCCCACCAGAATTCGGTTAAGTCAATAGTTATTGTTGTGCACAATTTATAGTGTACACATTGAAATATACATTGAGTTGTCCTGCCTGGAGAGTGTTATGGAACTATAGGCAAGGAACAGAACTGGAGGTTTATGTGGCATTTGAGTTGAGATGCCAACACAAAACTAAATAGAAATTCTTAAATTATTATTAATAAAATTAAATACTAGATGAAGCTGTAAAAGAGTCTTGTAAAACTTAAAATTAATTAATTATATTCTAAATGTATAAATAAAAAATATTTAAATATATATATATACAATAAGTCAAAGTCAAAATATCTTTATTCATGTAAACCTATTATAGGCATTTATGAAACGTCATTAATTTAATTATTTTGAATGATTCTACTCCTGCTAGTAGAAGACTAAGCAGCAAAGTGGTCCAATAAGTAAGCTGTTAGCAGAAGACCAGCAGCTTAGCAGATTCCAGTGACCTGTTAATGTTTAATCTGACTGAGAAAGGAATCTGCAAGGAAAACTCAGCTATATATATATATATATATATATATTTGAACATTTATATATATATATATATATATATATATAAATCTTCAAATTAAATTAAGGAGCTGTAAAATGGCCTTGTCAAAATAAATATTAATAACTATTATGATGTCATAATCTATACTAGTTGTAGCGGCTGTATAAGGGCCTTGGTTTATAATATATATATATACTATAGCTTTCAATGGCTTAATAATAGCTTATAATGAGCAACCACCATCCTGTACTACTATCCCTCAAAGCTTCAACAACAGTATAGTATGTCTTTAGTAACAATACAGATTTTGAATTCGTTAAATTCTAAACATTTAATTTCGTCTGTTAGATTGTTATAAGGTTTAACACAATTACAAATAAAACTTTTGCTGAACTTATTAAGTCACAATAGATTTATTTTAAATTGATAAATTAGTAAATAATCCTTTCAAAGTCTAAAGTATCTTAATTCACATAAACCTATTACAGGAATTTATGAAACATCATTAATTAAATTATTTTTAATGATTCTACTCCTGCTAGTGGAAGACTAAGCAGCAAAGAGTAAGCTGAATCTGATGAATATATATTTTTGTAACATTTAACCCAAACATTAGGCTCCATTTTTACTCACAATAAACTTGGCACATTAGATCCATAGTTTGCTAAGAAGCTTGACTTTTCTCTCCTGTTACTACAACTATATTATTTTTCTTTTAGTTCAGGATGTCAGTTTTGTTAGCGCGCGAAGACGAGAAGGTGGTTCCCGAGAAGACCAATGCCAACAGTCCTCTGTTGTACAACCACAAACAAAACAAACTCAACTCCATAGACAAAACTAAGGTATTACATATATTACACTTATTAATTTATGAAAGTTAAATTATTTTGAATTTGAATTATAAGTAACAAAATATTTCAACATCAATAGTTGTTCTAACATTATAAATATGCTCTAAACCAGTATTTCTCAAAGTGGGCGATAACGCCACCTTTTGGGCCCTGGACCCCTAGAGAGGGGCGGTAAGGGTCCCAGGAAGAAATGGGAGTCGTTGGTATGGTTTAGGGAGGTGGCTTTAAATTTTTAAATTCACTGAAATTAAAACCTACCTAACACCATCGATTATTCGGTCAAAGTGGGTGTGGTAGTCGAAATAAGTTTGGGAATCTCTGCTCTTAATAGTATGCTTTTACAGCACTAGTTCAGCGCGGTAACTCTTATATATCAGAAATCGACAGCTTCAACCAATTCATTGCATCCATTCCATCCATCATGGTAAACAGAATGTGCAAGACGGTTTGGCGAAAGTTTGATAAAAAAATTAATGACAATTTATTAACGATTCTACAATTTGGTTTTAGTGGAACCGTGACCCAAGGCCTTACATGCTCTCTGAGACACGGAAACGGTAAACGGTATTCTGAGTGCGGGTATAATTTTAAGTACTTCTACCTTATTGCTTTATTTTTGTTCTTATTTTGTCAGGGTTACAGGTTTTATCATCATCCATTGCTGCACATATTTTCTGCATAACATATTTCTGTATTTTTCTAGCTACATCAAACCGTCGCCGACGCCGCTCCTGTCGCCAACGGCACCGACGTAGACCTGCCCACGGACGCCGACGCCGACGCTCAGGACGGCGACAGCGACGCAGAGAGACTGTCGCCGCTGCTCACCACACACAACAACTTACCTAATGGAGTCAGTAACTTAGATGAGCGCATATCTATACCAACATTATTATAATAATTATATTAATAAAACGAATATAATATTATTTATTTTATACCTACGAGTATATTATGACATTAGCTACATGACTTTATCATGTGACCACACGGCCTTATATCTGTCTGTCTGATAGATGAGCCTTAACTTCTTTACCGTTTTTAATAATATTTGGCAAAAATGAACTTGAAACCCAGGATTTGATGTTATTGATTAGATGTTGATGCAACATGGCTGCAATGGACCAACCTCTCCAGTCCACCAGGAAAGTTGGTGACGATCTGTTAAGCAACCATTGCCGGGCACACACCGTCAAGCAAGTCAAGGCTGCAGCGGGCTTGAAATGGCTTCAAGTGTGCAGTGCGTCCATATTCTCGTAGGCCACTCACTATCATGTTTACCACTAATTAAAACCATGTCCTCACCTTAAAATAATATGTTACTTTAATTATTATTAAATAAATAATTACATATTATGCACATATGAATGTTTACTGTATACTTGATCAAGACGGAAGAATCGAATTTTGCTTCAGTAATCTTGTCAACTGATAGCCATACCTCATCTAGTTTACGGTATGGTTGCTAGTGGGGTCTGGATGAGGATAGGAAAAAAATGCCTGCAATCGCGAGCCTTGGTGGAGACTTGTATAATTGTTTGTTTTAGTTAGTGAAATGTGGTCGCGTGTCTCCTGTGAACGGAGCCTTAACAATGGAGGCGGGTCTGGCGCACATCGACGACACCGACACGGACGAGCCCGACCTTTCTACTGCCTGTGAGTACTTCTAAATTCTTTATGAACAAAATATTTTCAGTCATTCGGGAGTCTGTGGCTTAACTGAAAATGTAAGCTGCCATTTTCATAACTTGATAAATACAGTTTAAAATGAGGGTAGGTTAACTACAGCTCAACTTTAGCCAGTTAGATTTTTAACCTCAACGTCAACTCGTTAACGTCTTGTAAATATTTCCATAAATTAAATGTGGGTAAACACCGAGTGTGGTATACTAACGTGCAGACATTAATTGATAATGAGGGTAGATTCTAACAGTACAAACAACTCGTAGTAAAATTCGACAAATAGATATGATAGTTTTTATAATTTTGACGGGTCTTTACGCGATTTACCTTAGAGACATATTTCTCCCGACGTGTCAGCCAAGTTGCATTGGCCGTGGTCACGTGTCAACTACGTCACAAGTCGACTACGGCCAATGTAACTTGGCTGAAAAGTCGGGAGAAATATGTCTCTAAGGTAAATCGCGTAAATACCCGTCAAAATTATAAAAACTATTATGAATATGTGCGAAAGTTTAAATTGATATGATATAAATAAATTATATGAATTAACGCCCTTACGACCGACGCATCCGCATGCGTATAATATATCCGGGGGCAAGTTGTACATTGTATAATTTGTCTCGGTCTGGGTGTTTATATGTATAATATGTATATATTTACAAAAAAAAAAAAGTATATTATGTAGTTTATCAACCATCTAGTTTCCGTAACACAAGCCTCGTAGCTTACCACGGAAACTAGATGGCGCTGTGTGACCTGTCTGGAAATATTTATTATTATTATTATATAACGAATCTCTGTGAAACCCACTGATAGCGAAGCGACCTTAGTGATTTCGCCAATAAATTTGTATGTAATGTGAAAATAGCTATACAAAACAAAGAAAGTACATTTATTTTTTCTTTCTAAATTTCTCTCACGACCATGAATAGCGAATCTCATCGTCGGCGTAAGGACAATTTTCTAGTTACATGCGTCACTATGCGTGCATAAGGTTGCAACTATGAAACATTTCGCTATAGTTCGACTGAGACACAGCGTATGCAAAACACTGCTAATACATCTGTTTTTTTTCTTCATTCGCTGCAGCACATGCGTATGTGTCGGTGTACTGAGGGCGTAAATATAAAGATTTGGTATATTTTGTGGGCACAGCGGGCGTAATACATTATCGCGCGGACATAGAGTCTCCGCCGATCGCCGAGGACTCCGACTACTTTACTCCAGAAGACACCACCACCACCATACTAACCGTTCCCCAGACAACTAACAAACACGTGAGTCGGTTCGCGAACACGCACCAAACATTGGAAGTTTATTACGCACGCTATACATATTTTTAGCCTGTAACATTGGTGAGAAATAAGTAATGAATACATGCTGTGTAATCCTTATATCAAATTATTTTTTTTGTTTCTAATATCACTAATCACTTGTCGATAATAATTGAGTTTCGTCCTTTCCTGATTAGACTTTGTTATACTCGGTTTGGTGCGTTCGCGAACAGTTAGCGCTCCTGTAGCATACGAGTAGCATGACTTATTTGTGTGTGCGTTATTTATTTTATTCGTTTAGATTATTGCACTCGTATTGGAATACACTTTTTTTTGCTGTAGTTATTGACAAGCATCTTTTATATTGCAATTTTGTTATTAATTTAATTATGTATGTGTGCGATTTGTTTGTTGTTAGTAGATTTTAATAGGATAGTATTAAAAATATTCATTTATTCATACTAGGTACTGTGGTCAATTAAAAAACACGCTTTTCACAAAGGCTAAGCCATGTAGTTAAGATTACATAAAGGCCGCGTTCGTTTTAAGAAATGTTAGCATGAAAATACCACTTTTTTTAGCACAAGTCGTTCGTTTAATGAAAATTCTAACATTTGATGCTGATTTCGTATGTCAGTACCGTGTTGAAAGAAGGGTTATTGATGTTACTTTTTGACAGATGTCATTAACATATGAAATGGTTTGTTTACATTGTTATACTTTATAGTTTTCTATTATATTTGTTAAAAAGGTATATTAAATGCTATACTATGCCGTTTGAATGCGAGAAAAACTAAGGTACTAGTGTTTGAAAGAAGAAGAATGACAAACATGACGATAAAGATTGATGATGAAACTCTAGAACAAGTAAATGAAATTATATATCTGGGCAGTGTTTTCACTGCGGATGGGAAGTATGATAGGGATGTTGAAAGAAGAGTGAATGCGGGAAATAGTGTTAACGGTGCCCTGGGGTCACTAATGGCCAGCCGAAATGTCAGTGACAAAGCTCGACTCGCCATACACAATGCCATGCTGGTACCAACACTTATGTATGGAAGCGAAACGTGGATATGTCAGAATACGCATGAGAGTAGAGTTAATGCAGTAGAAATGAGGTCTTTGCGTCGGATATGCGGCGTCACTTTGACGGACCGCATACGTAATGACGAAATACGCAAAAGGGTAGGTATTAAAGAAAGCATAGGGACAAAAATAAGGAAAGGTATGCTCCGATGGTTCGGACATGTTGAAAGAATGAGTGAAGAGAGATTGACGAACCAGATATATAATGCGAAAGTTGTGGGTAAAAGAGGCCCTGGCAGACCAAGACTTACCTATCACGATCAAATAAATAAAACAATAGCTGAAGGTGCATTAAAAAGCCACCAAAATAAAAGGGCATGTATGAAGAGGTTGATGAATGTCGAAGAAGCGAAAGAGGTATGTCGTGATCGTGTCAAGTGGCGCTCAATTGTCTCTGCCTACCCCGCAAGGGATTTGGCGTGAAGATATGTAGGTATATTAAACGATTTTATGTAATAAATTCAAAGACCATAATAATATCATGTGTGTTGGATGCCATGGTATGATAAACATGAACGAAAATACTTGTCAAAAAGTAGCCTCACTGTTGGTTTTTTTAAAGAAATGTTAGCATTGTTTTAAAAATTGGTATTTCTTAACAAAAACGACTGGTTTATGAAGTTGCTACGAGATGTTGGAAATGCTATAAAACGAACGCGGGGAAAAAAGACCGCTGAGCGACAGTGAAAGCTTGTGTTTGGGCATGTGTACATTCGCGCCCAAAAATATTAGGTAATTGTTTTATAATACAATAATACACTTGTAATAATAACACACTTACAAGTATTACAGTAATATACTAATGTAAATATACTTTAGAAGCAAACACAGTAGGGGGCACTGTCGCTCAGTTTTTTTTGGATTCTTACGTAATAAATATTAAATAGTAGGGGAAGGGGTTCAAATATTCTTATGTATTCTTACATAGCTCAATACGTAATAAACGAATGGCCCTCTTATTGCTTCCACTTTTTGTTGTTTTTTACTGTATTATAGAATATACACTATTTTATGAAAAAGCGTATTTAAATATGCACATTCGGATATACATATATTATATTTCCAAAAAAAAAGTAAAGTAAAGTATCATCACGACCGTTTCACTTTCGGGATGGTCAGAAACCAAGCTTATAAATAAGCTGATTCACATTTAGCCAACTTTACTATAGGCCCATCATGACAAGTGGCAAGCTCATCGATGTCTCCAGCGTACCAAACTCGAGAAATATCACAAATAAATTAAATATTATTTAAATGTATTTATTTATATTAATAAATATTTTATGTCCCGACCAGGAATCAAATCCTCCGAAATCCTAAATCCACAGACTTAACCGCTAGACCACGGAGGCAGTATATTTCCAAACACTTAAATAATAGCCTATTTTAGCACTTTTGTCAGCCCTTTGTGTGTTGAACCTTGTCGCATAATCTGAATAATAAAAATATGTATGTAATCGTGTTTTTAAGGAGGTGATTTCAAATCGGTCGGCGGAGTGTACTCCACAACGCTGGGCCCTGCCGCATCACGTCACCTCGCTACCAGGTACATTAATTAACTAACACTTATTCTTTTGTTATGTTATGGGAAATGACCGTTGGATTTAAGGCTATATATTTTTCAATAATTACAATTAATAGCAAAAGGGTTAGAATTGAAATTTAGGCACAAATAGTTTAGGATACAATCTATCTACTTGTGTTAACAACGCGATTTGTAAAACTTGTGATGGATTTAAATTATAAAAAGATAATATTAGTTTATCTCTGAATATAGACTGAAATTAAACATAACTTACTATTATTATTTAATTTATTAAAAATGTTTGAGTTGAAATAAACCCTCTTCAAAGTTTTTCATAAAAGTGAATTATATTATATATCTATATATATATATATATATAGTTTTAATTAACGCTATGAAGTTATTATATTACATAATAATGATTAGTGTTACAATTTTTACATTCATTAACTTAGTAACTTATTATTGTAAAGAATTTATCTGAAAAAGCTGCCATTTTGAATTTTATAATATGAGAAACTAATTAACAAGTAAACATTGTTTGTGCTAGGTGTGGTAGAAGTTGATAGTCCACCGGGCATCGAACTGACGACCTGGGGATGTTCAAGCCACATTCAACACGCTTAGGTTACTAATACCTTATTTTAAACGTACTCGTACAAAACGAATGCAATCAAAACGTAAACAAATGATATCGACATTCTGCACTATTATACTAACCCGAAAGGATGATTAGAATAATCTATGTTTAACTATTTAAGACCGCCTCCGTGGTCTAGTGGTAACAAACGTTGCCGTGAACTCGGAAGGTCGTGGGTTCGATTCCCATCGGGGGCAAGTTGTACATTGTATAATTTGTCTCGGTCTGGGTGTTTTTATGTATAATATGTATATATTTACAAAAAATATATATAGTATTATGTAGTTTATCAACCATCTAGTTTCCGTAACACAAGCCTCGTAGCTTACCACGGAAATTAGATGGCGCTGTGTGACCTGTCTGGAAATATATTTAAAATATATATATATTTGTTATCGCCACGTTATTAATATTCTTGACTCTTTGATATACAGTGTAAACTATATAACGACACTGAAGGGACTGCATTTTATGGCGTTATAGAAAGTTGTCAAAATCAGAATTGGAAGACAAGCTAAACCAACCAAAGCCAATTGATTTCGACGCTTTAGGGAGATTGTTATATAGTATGTAGTATTGTGTACACATTAGTATGTATTTGTCTATATAGATATAATACTTAGATTCAATTTGAATTACCTTTTAATCTATTTAAAGGTTGCACCCACCTCACAACACAAATCGTTTCATTGTCCCAAAGGTTGGTTGCTAGAGAATACCTAGCGGCTTTAAGCCCGCCTTTTGTACGTAGTGCAATAAAGTTTTTAAATAAATAAATAAATAAATTGTTGTTAAATAGAGATGAAATCATTGTATGGAAGACAAGCTAAACCAACCAAAGCCAATCGATTTCGACGCTTTAGGGATTTTTTCGTTAAATTTTTATTTATATTATATTATTTACATATATTATATTAAATTCAGTGAGCATACTAAGCGATAGGTCTCATAAATTGGTTTCAAACTGGAACTACTATGAAACTGAACAATTTATGAGACCTATCGCCTAGTATGCTCACTGAACACTTTACAGAATTAATTTCTTTATCCACAACCCGTTGTTTTAATTATTATATACTCCTATATATATGTATTTATTTATTTCGTATGATTTTGCTACTGTCTCTAAGTTGGTAACCTTAGATTGGGACCTACATGTCAGGCTTCTGCCTTGTGTGGGACCAAACTACTTTTGCAAATCCTGTAATAATGTTCCCCGATTGTTTGTTAACATATATTGTAAAACCTTACATTGCTAATAAATCATTTAAATTTGAATTTGAAATCGAGTGACGTTACATGGAGTTTACACTGTATCAGCCAATCACGCGCCTTTTAATCAGTTTTTATTATTATACTGTGTGGAATTTGTTAAAGAGCAAATATTTTAATATTATAATCTAGAATCAAAATAAATAACTACGTATATTTTATTCTATTAATTATATAATTTATTAAGTTTTACACAATTTAAAATATATATAAACGTTGACTGTACCGATGCGAAAATTTTGCCTACACCTATCCAGCGCTCTTTTTATCTGCCTGTACCTATTTTTTTACGTTTTGATTGCATCTTACGCAGACTAAATTTATGCATTGCTTTATGGTGTCGTAGGTAGGCGGGATCCCAATAGCACTCGTAGTTTATAGAAATTGTGATATCGATGTTATCTTTGTTTAATTTTAAATTTCTGTATTATCCCTAATGACCAAAACGTTTTAAAAAAACAAACAATGGCGCTGTTTTGTAGTTAGATAATGTCCTTTATGCGAGTTATGGTTTCGTCTAAATCTTTAACTTTTGTTTTATTAAAGAAGATCGTCTAGCTAGAGGAAGGATTCCTAAACTATTTTGGGCAAGATATCCTTATTTCAAAATACCTCAATGGGGTGAGGCGGAGTGCACAATCGTCCGTCTGTACAATTACGACGCAATCAATTTTAGACGATTCGTTTTCGAGCCTCACCCCGCGGACCCCCATAGCCAAATTACTTTTAAAATCTCTAGTTTGTATCCTATTGATACAAAATAACTGCCTCCGTGATGATGATTATGATAGAAAATAATAAAGTGCAACAATGATCGTTATCATTTCATCATTACAGCTCCTAGAACACAGCGTCCTAGACCTCCACTGCTGGAGATGGATCTTCCAGAACATATATCTGGATAATTTGGCCTACTCTCGCCACGCTGGCCAGACGGATGCATTATAATAATTTGAGCTATATTTGAGGATATTTTAAAAGTGAGAACTTTATTGCGCGCGCTTGGTTGGGGACCTATTTCGTTGAACGTACGTCCGTACGTCAGAACAGTGCTCAAGGGAAAACAGGCGGGGATTAAGAAATACATTACAGTTATACAATTTTAAAATCTTTTACATTTATCATACCATGCATTTATTTAATCTCCATATTCCTAACAACTACAAAATCAATAACCTGCAAGTTATGTTCTCACTTTTGCGGTACGTCCCGCGATGCACCCGTTTATTGTTTTTTTTTTCCATATATAACCTAACCTAAGTAAGATTTGTGACTGGACCATAGCTTGCCAGACTATACCTACTGTATATCAGTCCGTTCTACTTTCAGTAGTTTCGTCCGTATGAATGTCGAAGATCGGCCGAGTATTTTTTAACAGCTTAATTGCTTCTGTTGTCCAACAATTCTTAAAGTTCTCAAAGATAATGAATTGTAGCTGTGTTAACTTGCATAAATTTTGTTAGGGCCATAGTGTTACTTGTGTAAATATCTTCCCCTTTTGTTTTAATCTATTACCACTCAACTATTTCTTCCAGCTGTCAAACAGGTTCTCTCAATGGGTCCTGGAAATAGGAATTCTTAGTTGTAAACTGTCCAAACCTTAAAAACCATTTTAAATATTTAGATAAGTTATTTTTCTGGCAACATTGAAAATTGCGTTCTCGTTTATTCTAATTATAAATTTTGTCGGAATTACTACACGCTCTAGCACTTTTGATATCCATAAGACTTTCTCTTTCGTTACGAAAAATAATTCATATTTGGATATTACAATTTGTTTTAGAAAATAAATTTGATCTTATTAACTAAAATAAGTAATCTAACTAATTATTAAACTAAAATAACATAAAAACGCTTTAAAAAGATGTCAAGGTACGTCGCGTTGTATGATCAAGGAATTTAATTCGAAAATAAAATAATGCATGCGATATGTCAAAGTAACGTCGAGCTCTAGCTAGCTCTTACGGTAACAGTTTGCTATACGATATTGAACCTTAGGTGAGTTTGAAATTATATTCCTTGTCCGTACATTGAGTTTGACAGTTGTATTCCTCAAGCGTAGTGACGTGCCGAGGCGTCCCTCCGTTTGACAGCTGAAAGGGATAATAGAGTCTTTGAGGAAACTTTATATAAGTTTACGCAAGAGCAAGGAACTTTGGTAAACTATTTAAAATTCGGAATATCGTCGATGTTATATGAAATTGCGTCGTTATTGGGCTCGATGTAACTAACTGGTGGTGATTATGTCAGGCACACCTCTGAGCCAGTCCTCCGTGCGCTCCTCCGGGGAGTCGTACAGCTCCACCTCGTCCACCCGCCAACTGCTGGCCACCGCCGCCACCCCGCCACCGCCCGCCGCCAACCTCGCCACCGACACCGCCTGCTAAAGCTGTGTTTGACTTGAAAGCAAAGCAAAACGCGTTTTTTTTACTGAATTCTGCTTAAAATCGAACGACTTTCAAGTAAAAGAAGCGATTACAGCGACAAGTCAAACACGAGGTAAATAACACAGTGTTTGCATTCATTTATTTTCAATTATAATATAAGATTAGATATAATTTAAAATATAAAAAAAAACACTTTTTGTAGTTTATAGTGATTGTAAATATCGTCGGTCGAAGCGATTTAAACAAAAATCTGATCATTTTTGCTCGGTCGTTTTTATTACGAACGTGAAAGAGATTGCCCAAAACCAGGCCCTTACTTTTTTGTAGCGTGCCTTAACAAAATATAATTCAATAATTTATGGCACGAGAAGATTTTATTGGGCGCATTTCTCTAAGAAAAATGGGCATTCTCATTTCAACCAATTGACTATTTAATTAATTTATATTTTATATGCTGGGGTTAAACAGATGTTGTCGATGTCTCTAACGTAACAAACTCGAGAAATATCACAAATAAATTAAATATTAATTAAATATATTTTGTGTCCCGACCAGCATTCGAACCCGGTACCTAGTGTCTAAATCCACCGACCTAACCGCTAGACACGATTGACACAATTATTGAATATACTTAAAAAAATCCAAATCTCTACTTTATCATGCCATAATATTGAATTTTTACCAACACTATATGGATATTTTATTTCTTATTTTTACGAAAAAATAATGTAGTGTCAATAATTGGGTTTCTTGCGCTATATTGAGAAAAATACTGCATTAATTTGGCGTTACAGAACCAATTATTTAAATAAACTCTTCATTTTATTTAAATAATAAGAAATTCCTTAGGTATAGATTAAGAAAATTCCGAATTTTATTTTTATCTAGTTATTAGTTTAATTATAAATAAATATAATATACTGTGTGACTCTGTATGGTCTTACGTTAATGCTATTCTATTGATAGAAACAATCAAGTTTTCTAAGAAACAACAATAATAATCTTACAGCAATCACTTCAATTACTAGATTTATCCCCACACACATACATCTCATTATAGAAAGCCACAATACTTAACACATGCAGAATCGTCAGAAAATTCCTACAAACAGAACCAGATCATCATTAAAAGTATTCACTCACTTCCATAAATAATGCTCCCTTAGCTAAGGCTCGCGAGCATTATTAAAATCCGGCCTAAATACCGAGAGTTTGTCATATAAACCTAGATAATAATAATAAAACTTTATTTTAGAATAAATTCCATATGTGTTAGTAACAATTTTTAAAGAATCTTATAGTATCTAGTGTTAGTAAAAATACAAAATTATAATACAAAAATAGATTTATTTTATATTAAAATATGTCGGAAATAATTGTTAATTTAAAATAGTCAATTTGTATGGGAATTCAAAAAAAATACATTTCCGATTTTCTTAGGAAAAGTTGTTTGTTTCTATCAATAGAATCACATGTTAGTCAAACGTAAGTCCATACAAAGTTACCCGGTATTCTGTTAAGTTAGACTGAATGTAAGTCCTTTATATCTTCTTTTACATTCCTTCAATCGAATCTCAGTCTGAATCGAATAAATCGTACATAAATAAAAATTATTTAATAAATTCGTTGTTATAAATTCCGTTTCTGTAGCTCTAGTATGTACAAACTACGTTATCAAATCTAATACAAGAAAAATAAATGTATTAAGTAATTATCGGCAATTTCTCTTTTTTTTCAATTCGATTTCGAGTTGATAATAATTTGAGTTGGTGCATGCTAGATCTACTTCTGATTTATCTGTAATTGTTGCAATAATATTAGCGTTAGTTTTGACAGCTTCATCTTTCGCTTCTATTCTCAGCTATAAGGTTGAAATTAAACCTGATTTATTGTATTTTCGTTGCTTACATGTTATTTTGAATCAAGCTTTTGTTTGGAATTATAAAAACGCAATGTAGGTAACGATGATTCATGAATTCAAGTTTCTTATCTTTGATCTGAACAATTAACCATTACCACAACTACATACATTCAACAGATCAACTGCTACAAAAGTGCCATTCGATATAATAACCTTAGTAAAACTTAAAAAAAAAAACACTAATAATTGGAATACTTACTTAATAAAGGAATAACCAAATTAATATTACATTTGGTGTGTTTTAAGGATATCCCACACAGGCACGTTATTATCGGTCGATAATACCAAAAGCGTTCTTGCGATATCTGTTTTTAGTATATTATGTATTAGGACGGCTACGAAGTTACACATTGCTGCGATAATAACGACGAATTATAATCCGATTTGAGTTTTCTCAGAACATTTGAATTGGGACGCATGCTATCCCATACACACCTGCGAGATCGTTAGTACGTCAAGGACGAAATATTGTTTTTTTACAAGCTTTCTAAAAATCTATAATATGGATATTGATTTATCATTACACGGACATTTTTTATCACTAGCTATGGAAGATGACCGACCAAGGCGCCGAAACGAAAGTAAATAATTTAATCTAAATCAAATTAATGTGACTGGCAGCTACATAAACGAATTGTATTGAAACGAGTTGCACGTTGCTCGAATTACTTTAAAAGTACAGTATTTCAAACCTGCTAAATAGAATTATTGGACGATAAAAACGCAGTTGTGTGCAAAGAATAGTGACGCATTATCGCGATAAGGAATCCGTTATTATCGACCGATAATAACGCGCCTATGTGGGAGAGCCTTTATTCAAATCAAATATAGGAAACTCTAATTGGATCACACATTACAACAAAAATACCGAATCAGTGCCAATACTAAACGATGCCAGTGGACATTTTAGCGATTAATTCCTAAATTACTGCATTTATTTGATTTTACCTTCAGAATTAATGGCAGTTAGTAGGTACTCTGTTGTGATAAGTTATTAATATTTAAGGAGTGATTCTTTAAAGGGGCTTATTTCCAGTTTTTTTAAATATATTGAATGCAGGATATATCAAAAAGTTATGTATAGTTTCCAAGGAACGTTTTCCTTTAACTATAAGGTTAAGCTAAAACGTCTGAACAATCCAACCTGTATATATGTATGTAAGGTGGTGACTTCCCGCTCGTTCCGAGACGTGTATAAACTGTTTTGCCAAAGCTATGTGACGTCTCAAATGACGTCATTCCTCGCGCTTAGACTGCTGACGATATCGAGGTAGATCGCTCTGAGCGCTGTCAGTTGTTTGTCATATTGTCGCGCGCCATTTAAAAGTTTATTTAATTGTAGGTTTTCTTTTAAATTATTCAATATTGGAATGCTCTTACTTTAGACTAATATCTTATTATTATTTATTAAACCTCGTTTTCTCAACTGCTCCTCCAGTCAATTCTATTCCTTAAATCTGTATCTTAGATTACTACATGTCTAGCGCTTTTGACATTGAAATAATTTAACTAATTATTAATAAGAAATACAAGTGAATAATATTTGTTGAAAATAACATTAACACGCTTCAACGCTTATTGACGTGCATCTGTTTGACAGCTGGAACGAATAATTGAGTGGAGGAGCCGTTGAGGAAAATTCGTATTCATAATACGGATGTAGTTGTAAGCCTTTTTAATAATCACTCCTCATTCATAGTATTATCTGTAATGTTATTTGATGTATAATATATAATAAATTGTATTAAAAAAAAAAACCTTTTATTTTCCTCACATTTAAATAATATTATATATATCTATATAATATTCCAATTTTTACTTGTCTAAGGCAGCGCCCGCTATAGCGCGTGCGCGTTCATAAGCTAGGTTTTGGCGCCATTTCATTGTTTAGGACTTATCTATTCTGTACCATGGTCATTTAAAAAAATAAAAATTGGCGCCATTCAATACGTTTTGTTGTATAGCATTTCGTGTGTTTTTTTTTTATTCTTGCTTAAAATTCTTACTCTTTTATCTTTTATTTAGTAGGTTCAATTCCAATGTATGAGAGTAGATAAATTAGTGTATGAAACTGCACATAACTAGGTATTAAAACACTCGTGTGATACTATTAAAAACTCGCCTACGGCTCGATTTTTAAACGCACACTCGTGTACCCCTTATTATGCAACAGTTTCATAAACTACTATTATAATATTTAAATTTGTTTGTTTTTATCTTGGTTTTTATTCAAAGCGAAGCGCGAGACATAAAGTAATACGTATACGAAACATGCCGTGTCCGTGCGCAGCAATGGAATAGCGCCTTTATTGTTGTATTGCTCTTAACAACACTGTTCCATAATCACGAATGGTCCTTTCAGCAAGATTCGGTACCGGGATATAAAGCTCGATCCACACAAGCATTAGCTTGAAAGGGACGTTTTTGACAAAAACGTCAACTAGTCCCATAGATATAGAAGCGACGATCCTATGTCTATAACTAGTCCCGATCCTTTTTTTGATTTATTTGATTATAAATTATGGTCTTTAGAGAGTATAGCATGCTCTAAACGCCATGATAACACGTTGTTTTCGTCATTAATAAGCAAATGAAGTGTGGTCACGCCATTTGATCTGTTGGAAGTTACTTGTCATTATTATTTGGTTAGAAGGGTCGTTCAATAGCCACCTAAAGTTAAGTATCATCACGGCCGTATCCCTTGCGGGGTAATCAGAAACCACGCTTAAAAAAAAAACACAGCTTTACTATAGGTAGGCCCATCGTGACAAGTGGCAAGCTCGTCGATGTCTAGCGTACTAATATTGTCCCGACCAGTGGCAAGCTCGTCGATGTCTCTAGCGTACTAATATTGTCCCGACCAGGAATCGAACCCGGTATCACCCGCTCCTAAATCAACGAACTTAACCGCTACACCACGGAGGCAGTTCAACTCCAACAACCTCCGCTTATTAGTTGAAAACCCTTCTTTATAAATTATATTAAAAAAAAAAAAAAAAAAAAAAAAAAAAAAAAAAAAAAAAAAAAAAAAAAAAAAAAAAAAAAAAAAAAAAAAAAAAAAAAAAAAAAAAAAAAAAAAAAAAAAAAAAAAAAAAAAAAAAAATTAAATCAATATTAATAGGTAAAGTATATTATACTATAAATGAAGCACTGGACGATGATAATATATTTGGTATATGAGAATACATATGTTTATTTTAGTTATAGATTGACGACGCCTCTATACAGCCAAATTAATAAAATTATAATTACTATTAGTTTTTAATATGACATGTTATTAATAAATTTATTTATATTTTTTTTTTCTTATCTAGTTTTAATGACGATGCCCTTGTGGCAGATTTCTATGTTTAATAATATTATTTGACATATTTTAGTGTTGTATACAATATATATATATATTTATATTAGATTATAGTAGTACCGTGTAGTACTTTACATTTTTATTTTAACATAGTTTGACATTATTAGTATTTAAATTTTATTTTCTGTAATTGATTATTTAGCATTCAATATGGCTCTTCCATAATTGTATTGATAGTTTGGGCTGTTTCTGGTCTTCGTCGTGTTGTTTCGTATTAAGCTGTCTGACCATGATTCTGTTATCTCGTTTACTGTAGGTAACTAATATTAGTTACAGAGTATTATAAATTGACTTAACCAAGTGTTCCAGACGGTCCCTACGGTGATAAATAAATGAAATGAAATGAAATGAAATGAAATAAAAGTAGTAATTTACCAGCCTTAGGGCCGGTAACTGAATCCTTCCTTAATGACATTCCTGCACTTAAATACAAAGAACGTATGGGAACGCAGCTATATATAATAAATTAAATTACCGGCCCTAGGTCTCTGGAATAGAAGCGACATCAAATTATCGCCGTTTTGCGCTATGGAGCCACAGGAGCTAACTGAGTGAAGCGAGGTAGGCGAGTGTGCGACTTTTATGAAGAACTGAGTATAGTATATGACCTACAAAAAAGTCATTGGAGAAATTTAAGTATTCATTCTGATGTAAGGCTGATGGGTTCCCATGAAACTATAAGAGCTAGGTGAGTGGTGCTTGAACTAATGATGTAGAGGACCCTGGGAGACGAGTTGAGGTATAATTATTATTTAAGTTTATTTTAAAAACATTTAAATACATTCTATATGTTTGTTTATTTTAGTGACTTGGCTTCAAACGAATTATTTTATCGAATGTTTCAAGATTTCGATTGGAATTTGTTATCGAGGTTTAGGATCAAACATATTTATAACAACATATATTTTTATTTTTATTGACTTTTATTGTCAGCTCCTGACAACCGATGTTATGCCGCTTCAAGGCATTATCAAGATGCTTTTTCACACTTCGCTTAAAGGACTCCAGGTTATAAGAATAGGGAAACAATGAGTCAAATTGACTTGTGCGGTATTGCTTGCTCAGCAATGATATGTAGTTCCTTACTTACCCTGTGTTTGACTTGTCGCTTTATGCGCTTTTTTATACTTTATTTAACTTTAAAAGTCGGTCGACTTGGTGTTGCTCTATGGTTTTTATACGATTTAAGCAAAATTCGGTAAAAGAAAAAGGGAGTTTTACTTTCAAGTCCAACATATGTACAACATTAGTGGAGCCTTCCGGGAGGAGTTCCTATAGTTAGTAAAGTTTATAAAAATGCCATGTGCAACTTCCTATTTATCATTATAATAGGCAATTTTATATGTATAGCTGGTGGGGGTTGGATGAGAGTTGCAAAAGACCCAGCAGTGGAGAGACACAAGCTGATGATGATTGACTGAAATCTGCAGTTTACTAACAGATCTAGCCAATCCAATATTGTTTGAATGAACTCTAGGAATGGCAGTCCAAAACTGGTTAAAATATGATCTATTTCTATTGTTGATTCCAATTCTAGTGAGAAGTGACTGTATTCATTACAGAATAAATAAAACAAATGGAAGTACAATGTGGGCAAAGGTCCTTCTTTTAGTGGACCGTATTGTTCAGTTGTTTTATAAAACATACACTTTGTTTTTCATTTGCTTGATAATACATTGCATAAAAGTTCATAAATAGGCCTGTTGTGGCGCGTTCAACCTCTTTGAAGATCATTTTCTTTTTGACTGACATTAAAATAGGCCTCTCTAATTATTGTCAAAGAGATCGGAATCAGAATGTGCCGCAACATTCCCACCTCCAGCATTAAAAGTCAATGCAAAGTATGGGAAGAAAGCATCCTATCATAGTCAGAACTTGTCTTTCTGATAGTCCTTATTTGTTGTTGTTAGAGTAGAGCTAACTACTGCTTATCTGACAGAAGCAGGTGTCAAGTCAGGAAGGTGAAAAGTGCTGCTTAATTGGTTCCGTCTTTGGTCAAATCAGAGTAATAAAAGTTGTCTCTCAGTATCATATTTTAACAATTTGGGCAAATAAAATAGTCCTCTAATATTGTCGGTAAAAAAGAAGATCAGTCTGTCAAATGAAGTTGGATGCACCGCAACAACATTAGGCAATTGTGCTGTATTGGGAGTGTTAAAACAATAGCCAATATAAAAATGCTCTAATTTACATTAAAAAATACTGTTTGAAGACATCAGTTTCCATATATTTCGTGCACTTTGCAATTTCCTCTTGTTTTAGTTCTTCCGTGGTATGCATAATGGCAATAGAAAGAAATAGCGACACAAAATTATGATAATAATTTATTTCTTGATGCTAATAATTTGTATTATCTAAAAGCATGCCAAATCTGAGTAAATAAAATTCACTTTTATTTTATTATCTATAAAATTGTAAAAATTAAATAATAAAATATCTTAAAACAATCTATTGTTGAAGTTTTGTCTCTGAACTTTGTGGCTAACCTATGATAAGGTTATTTTTGGCCAACCTGCGATGGAGCAGGACCATTTTCGCTCACAAAGACCTTTTTAATAGCATGCCGTCTTGCAGCATAGGCAGACATCCTTGCGAGGCGGGCGCTCCTCTGCTCTGGGGTTTCCCCAGCAAGCCGGCGCGCCGCGTATGCCGACATGCGCGACAAGCGACGCTCGCGCTGCTCCGGAGTCTCCCCAGCCAATCTACGGGCCGCATATTCAGACATCCTCTTGAGCCTCACGGCTCGCTGCTCGGGGGTCTCATTAGCTAGTCTATTTGCTGCATATGCGGACATCTTCGACAGACGTATCATCCTCTCATTATCCGTTTCTGGTCGCGGACCTGAGTTTTTTCTTCGGCGTTTCCGAATCGTATTTTCACCCGGGTAGAGCAATTCCAATCGCGAGTTGCTGGCATTTGTGAAACCGGATTCTTCACTCTCATATTCCTCGCTACATTCGCTACGCTCATAGGTATCCTCTGGCTCTAATTTCACAGTGGTAATCCATTGATCGTTGGATCTTGCGATGACCAGTTTTTTCCAAGGAATATCGTTGTCGCTGCTTTCTTTACTCATTATTGTTGCACTATCATAATCGTCTGTTTTAAACACTTTATTTTTAGAAATACATGTTACAATAGCATTAAAATATGGTAAATCGGACAAATTCCTATAAATATGTATTGTTTACTTTTCGAAGGATATGAGATTAGTGATGCCGAGCAAGCAATTGCTTCGGCTTCGGTTTTTATATTTATCGATATATATATATATATAAGAAATGCACAAGCCTTTTTAAAGAACAAATTTTATTAGTACAATTTGTTAAGTCACAATTATAATTGACCCAGGAGAACCCAATTATATTTATAATACTTATTATTCATATAGACCTATATTTACATAACAAAAAAATAAAATCCTTTTCACAACACTATGCCTAGGCGTTTTGGGAACACAGCGCGCACCTAACACGAACAACTGTTTTTTTTTTTTTAATTAACATCCTGAGTTTGACTTGTCGATTTAAGCGCTTTTTTCACTTTATTTCGCTTTGAAATTCGTTCGACTTGGCGTTGTTCTTTGAATAGTACATATTACTATTTAATCTGTGGTTTTCATACAATTTATAATTAAAATTCGCCAATGAAAATCAAAGAGAAATCAAGTGAAAAAAAGCGCTTACAGCGACAAGCAAGTCGAACATAGGTTTAAAAGCAAAGCTCGCTTTTTTACCGAATGTTGCTTAATTTGCATGAAAAGCATACAGCAACGCCTAGTCACACGAACAATAGCACTTAAAGCAACAGGTCAAACACAGGGTACAAGTGTTTAACTTGCTCTTTCAACTTTGTCCTAACTGACGACATCCTCGCCGGACACCTGAGGAGGGCAGAGAAGAATGTCGTTTTAGCGCTGTCGCTGATACGCGCGTTCTTCACCTCGGCAGTAAAGGCCGTAAGAGCCACAAGGAAGATGCAGAAATTACTGGACCTATTGCCGTCGTGGTTGGACAGATGGCGAATGTCGGCAAATATCGAAAAGACTGCCGCCCGCCGGACCCTCTGCTGCTTCGTGGGAAAAGAGTGAGCTGGGCGGACACCGTCACCTACTTGGTGTGCGTGATCGATCGCCGCCTCCGCATCGTCCCCATGGCACGCCACACCATTAACGGCGCGAAAGCCGCTCGGGCCCAGTTGAGGCCACTGTTGCACTCGTCGCTACCACTCCGGGTAAAGGTTAATATATACAAGACCTTCGTCCGATCACGCCTCACCTACGCCACCACGGCGTGGCACCACTTGCTGGCTCCAACCATGAAGGCCAGGATACAGGCCCAGCACAACATCTCCTTACTTTACTTACTTTTCGACGTTTGCCGACATTCGCCATCTGTCCAACCACGGCGGCAACAGGCCCAGTGACTTCTGCATCTTCCTTGGGGCGTTTACGGCCTTTACTGCCGACGTGAAAGAACGTGCTGTCATCAGCATACAGCGCTAAGACGACATCCTTCTCTCCCCTCCTAAGGTGTCCGGCGAGGGCGGGTATGTTGTCAGTGAACTCTTCAGACGATGCTTCGTCCACCTGCACAAAGGATCGTCTTCCCTCCAGGAACGATGACAGTACCACACTCGGTCGAACGCCTAAGTTGAACATAGCAGTAGTAGCATCGTTTGTCCCGAAATGCGTTTCAAAATACGTTCAAAAATGGCAATTAAAAAAAAATATCCTAATATTTAGATGTATTATTTATTCAATGATATAACTATTGAACAATAATAATAAAAACTACTGAAATAAGTAACAAAATTAAACGAAACTTAATAGAAATAATTATATTGCAACATCTCTTTACTTTCAGCTTGTTTTAGGTTTCAGAACGCTTATTATTTTTTTTTTTTGAGTTTCTTCTCCCGATGGATGATGAATGAGGTGATAGGGAAGGCAAAGGGTCTAGCCCATACAGCCAAGTCTGACGTAATATATCTTTCATTTTTATGAGTTAATGAGGTCATCATTAAATCCCAGATGTTGCAGAATTTGATGCTTTTCTTGGAGTAACTCGCGGCATTATAGCCCAAACACGTCGGGTAAAATATGGAAGTCCACAGCGCGGGAAAACCGCAAAAAATAAACTGCAACTTGTGCCCCATATTTAAAGTCCAATTTATCGTTTTCCATAATTATTCACATTATAGCACATTATTAAACAAAACAACACCACTTTTGACCAATAATATCCACAGTAAATTAATTTACAAAATAAAAACTTGCACTTGACATGTCCGCACGAAATGGCGCGAAGAACTCTCAGAACGCTTATTGTTAAAAGTTTTTTATTTACGTTCCAATATACCGAATGTATATCTAACTACCTTTTTAGTAATCGTATTTATAGTATGTTATTTATTATCGTATTGTTAACAATATAAAAAAAAAAAACTTGTATTTGTTAATTTTTTTATTTTATAAATCGATATATTAAAAATAATTTAATTAATACATGTACATTAAATATAAATTAAAAGCTACCTAAATAATAAAATTAAAAATAAACTAAACTATAAATAAAAAATGTCCTCTAGAGACGTCCCATCCGAAATAGTCCCAAGGAGACTGGCAACATTTCCCCTCTGTATAGCGAGGCTAATACGTTGGCAGAAATAATTGCCAGCCTTCCTGTCTCCAGACCTTTCTGTCAGCCGCTTTGACAACTCCTTGGCCAAGCGCCTCGTTGACGGTCCCCATGGGCCCATCGTCTCGACCCCAAACGGCGCAAATTCGTAACCGATACCAAGGTTGGCGTATTTGCGCAATTTGAGGTTCTCCGCAGAAAACGCTGCACTTCCCGCGCCTGACGAGGTCGCCTGGATGTAAGATGGAGCTAAAGTGTCTACACACGTCGCATCCCACATCAGAGACCTGCCAAGTTTCCACGGCCCAACACTTATTCCGTCGGGTCTCTTGCCATCGCTCCGCATAATCCCAGATGGTTCTAAGATTGCGGGTACTCCAGCAGTAACAAGAGCCCTTCGGATGAAATAATTAATATATTAAAATATTTCATTTAAATGTTTCGGTGTGGAGAGAACATGGAACATCTCAGACACCAAAGGGTTTCTTGCGCTAGAAGTGCAAACGTTATATTATGAAATCCGTTAACTATATATTTATCAAGCTAATATAGTTGATATTTGCACGGCCGCAGTCAAGGTCGAGCGCTTATAGAGTTGAGAAATTAATAATATTTTGTTATTATGACGCAATCTCTGACGTAAATAACGAAATCCACTAAAAACGTTTGCGTCTAAGTAATAGAATAGGGCTGCTGGCTGCATACCTCGTCACGCTGCTCTCAATGATATCATCAGAAGAGCTTTTGTCACTGCTGGAGTACTCGCGATCTTAGAACCCTCTGGGATAGCGCGGAGCGATGGCAAGAGACCCGACGGCATGACTGTGGAAACTTGGCAGGTCCCAAGTGTGCAATGCGACCTGTGTCATGTCGTCTCTAGAGGACAGGAAAGCTGGCAATTATTTCTGCCAACGCTTAGCTATACAGAGGGGAAATGTTGCCAGTCTTCTTGGGACTATCACTGAAGGGTCGTCTCTAGAGGACATTTTTTACTTATAGTTTATTTATTTATTAGGTTTAATTTATATTTATTAAATTTATTACTTAAAAGTAGTTTTAATTATTTATACTTATTAGTCCAATAAACATGAAACTGCATCAAACGTAATTTTTAGTTGAGTTGTCAATAGTGCGCAAACTTGGCTTATTATTTGGCATTTCCATCTGTTTGGAGAGTTTATCTGAAATCTATTTTCATAAATAACTTTCGTATTATTACTGAAAACACTCAGTATTTGTGACATTCAGGTGTGTACCGTTATATTTATTTTATAAATGCTTTATGTAATAAATATGGCGCTAAAAGTGTAGTTATCTGCGTTTAAATGTTTAATATATTTGTGATATAACAAATTAGATTCTTATTGTTATGCTACAATTAAACAATGTAAACTTATCCTTGTAGATCAGGAAGTGTACGATTTTGTTTACTACACTACATGATGGTGAAGTAATTTTTAGAATCTGAATAAGAATTGTTTCATACAAATTTGAAGAGGATGGAGAGCCCTATGGATTCCCCAGTTCACAGCAATTCGCTCGGCAACCACCAGTGTAATGAGGAGTATGGGACAGACTACTCTAGCATCAGAGAGAAGGTAGATTTTTATTGCTAATATCTGGGAGATAAAAAAAAAACTATAAAAAATGATACCCTTAGTGAGGGATGTCAATCCCAATATTCTATTTAAACCAGTTCATAGTTAATTACAATTAGTTTATAGAAAGACAGGATTTAATTAAAAAATAAGGTATTTGAATGTAAAATAACTGATATAATTAAATAAATATTTAAAATAACTTTAATAATGTACCTTTATGTTAATATAAACTCAAAATAACAGGCATCAGACTGTTATGGCATATCGTCAAAAGTAATAATGTAAAAATGAATTGTATGAAGGATAAAAACATTTTAGCTCATTAAAGGCAGTATTGTATATTGTTAGTTATTGTATTAGTATTTACCTATTAAATATAGCTCTTATTATTGAGTATTAGGGCCGGTAACTGAATCCTTCCTTAGTGGCATTTCTTTACTTAAACAGTGAATACGACATACAAATTGTTGTATTTAGGTGATAAATTGTTCCTAAAGAAGAATTCAGTTGCAGGCCCTTAAAAATTAAATAATTATATTGTTAGTCTGATTTAATATCTATTGAAAAGAATGTCTATTTTTTCTATAACTCAAAAACGATATTATTTTAAATTTGTTATTTTTTTTGTAACATGATTTATAATAAAATATATGTATGTTAAAATAAAATAACATCCCACACCTACATGATTAGGTTATGATGCAATAATTATGGAGTATGTTAATATGGTGCAACTGTTGTAGAAACATGATGCAATGATGTCATTGTGTTAACTAATTATTTTAATTGTATTAATAAGATACAAAAGGCATTTTTAAAAAAATATTAATAATATTTTCATAATAAATAATTATGTTAAAAAAAGGGTTTAAATCCTACTGAATAACTTCCAATAAAATATACCTTGATAATCACGAAAAAGTAAAGTATCATCACAACTTTCGGAGTAGTAAAAAACCACACCTTTTTTTTAAGAACCAGATCCACATTTAGACAACTTTCGCACATATTCATTTGCCAAAAAAATAAACCTAAAATTGGTTCAATAAGAGCTTTTTACCAGCAAGTATGAAATCAATATTCTCTTCAGCCTACAACCTTCCATTTTTTAAAGAGAAGTTAAATTCTGAAAGGAAGTGAAAATCTACTTGATAGGGCTGAAATGCTATAAGTAAGTAAATAAACTTGGCATCTTAATAACCCGCAGTACAAAATTCTGCAAACATAATTTGACTATATCATTGTAGCAATTTTTTTGCAGTTATGGAAATGTTAAGAGAATGATATCAACTTTTTATTAATTCTCCTTTACTTTTTAAAAATAGTAAATATTAATCCCTAATTCACACTTGTGATGTCATTGTGATCTGTGCACTCTCTGCAAAATGTGAATTTTTATCTACAGTTATCTACTGAATAAATATTATTAGTCCAGAACTACAAATATTTTTTTTTTTTTTTTTTTTTTATACTAGCACGACATGTGACCCTGCGCCCACCTGATGGCAAGTGGCGCGCAGGGTCCATGAATGTTAGCAACTGGAATCAGACCCTTATATCCGACATCAGTCCCTAACACTATGCCGGCTTGACTAGATGCCTTTTCACACTTCGCTTGAAGGACTCCAGGTTATAGGAAAGTGGAAACACAGAGGCTGGAAGAGCATTCCACATCTTTATTGTGCAACAGATGTATGAGTCACCAAATTTATAGGTACGCGAAGGGATAGTGACTACGGTATGTGGGTGCATATTCTGACCTGTGCGTGTGGTTCGGTTGCGGAATGGGGAGGAAGGAATTAGGTTATAGAGCTCTTCAGAGCACTCACCATAGTATAGCCGGTAGAACACGCTCAGAGAAGCTACATCTCGGCGAAGCTGCAGGGATTCGAGAGTTCCAGATATAGTGGCATCGTCCACAATTCGAACAGCTCGCCTTTGTAGGACATTGAGAGCATCTGTGAGGTACTTGGCTGAACCATCCCAAAGGTGTGAACAGTATTCCACGCATGATCTGATCTGTGCTTTGTACAGCAACAGTCTGATTGATGGCGGGAAAAACCGCTTCACCTTGTTCAGTATTCCGAGCTTTTTTGACGCTGTTTTGGTGATGCTCTCAATGTAGTTACGGTGGTTAAGGTCTGAGCGTATTTCCACCCCGAGGATGCTGAAGCTGGGCTGTAGATCCAGCGTGGTGCCCTGAAGAGTGGGGGGAGGAGAGAAGGGGGACTTCTTGGCCGTCAGCGCGCATGCCTGGGTCTTGTTGGCATTGAACTGGACAAGATTTTGGACACCCCACAAATATATTTTGTGAAGGGTGTCGTCCAGTTCTGCCGTCATAATACGCCGTGATTCCTCTAGTTGGCTACCTCCCAAAGCTCGGGGACTTAGATACCTCCCGTGGGCCGTGCTGTCGCCTGCATAACAATGAATGTTGCCAAGAGACAACATATCATTGATATGCAGAAGAAAGAGTGTTGGTGATAACACAGAGCCCTGCGGTACGCCAGCGTTCACTGACATGAGATCAGACGCATTCCCGTCCACAAGGACACGAATGCTGCGCTCATGCAGGAAGCCAGCTATCCAGTCCACCAGCCGTGGGGGCAGACCATATGCCGGCAACTTGGAAAGCAAAGCCTTGTGCCAAACCCTATCGAAGGCCTTGGAGATGTCCAGACTGACCGCCAATGATTCACCAAATTTATCCATTGCCTCACCCCAGACATGGTATACGAATGCCAGAAGATCACCCGTTGAGCGCTTTGGACGGAATCCATATTGGCGGTCATGGATTACAGAGTGATCTTCTAGATATTTAACGAGTTGGGCGTTAATAATTCGTTCCATTGCTTTACACAGTACTGAGGTTACGGCAATGGGGCGGTAGTTGGAAGGGTCTGAACGATCTCCCTTCTTCGGGACGGGCTGCACATTGGCCACCTTCCAGGTTTCCGGCACAACACCAGAGGAGTATGACTGACGGAATAGGCGCGTGAGGACTGGAGTCAACTCAGGTGCACACCTCTTTAGAACTATGGCTGGGATACCATCAGGACCATTAGCCTTGCGAACATCGAGCGATCGGAGCACTGCCCGCACATCACACTGCCGAATGCGAATAGTCCCAAGAACAAAATAAATAAATAAAATAATATTCTTTATCAGATTATTATATTTGCTAGATGGTGCTGGTTAGCCCTACAGCTGACCAGTATGAGTTGCTGAGGAAACAGATGCTGGAGAGACTGGATAATGGAAATGGAGAAATCATATATGACATTGGTCAGGGAGAAGGTATGTTTTTACAGTGCTACTCATAGTTGTTGTAATTCTATAGTTTCCATTCTTATACATACTCAAATACACACACGCAAACCCACAGAATACCCCCCCCCCCCCCCCACACACTGACAATTAGGTTCTTAGGTTCTTGCCTTTAGCTAGAAGTTTGCTAAGGTACTGTAAAATTTTATTAGAGCATTGTTTATTTCCAATGTTACAGCTAAAAAATATTAGTCACTAGGATCATGTTAAGCTATCATTCTCGGTTCCATTAGTACCTACTAGTAGAAACTATTGTACATTGCGTAATAAAGGTTAAAAGTTTTAAATATAATATAGATGGGCGGGGTTTGATGGAGGATGAGTACAAAGCGTCAGTAGCGACCCTGCAGTCTCTGGTGAGTGCCGAGCGGGTCTCCTGTGTGGAGCTGCGGCGCTGGGAGTGTGACGGGGGACTCTCTGTGGGACAGTACCTGCTGAGGAGGGAACTGGACCACACAGACTTCATGGAGATCAGGTAGATGACTGACATTAATAATCACAGCGTCTAACTTGCCAAATAAATTGTTGCTCTCGGTATTCCGCTCGCCATTGCGTTTTATAAGCAATGGGTATAGAAAAAATGAGATGATAAATGGCGAAAATCTGGATTAAAAGAGAAGAGATATCAAAGTCTAAATATCTTTATTTACATAAACCTGTTACAGGAATTTGTGACATGTCATTAATTAATTGCTAGTGGCTAAAACTCACCTATATCAGATTTACAAAATAATTTATGCAAGGTTTGTTAAAAGTAAGTATCGCAGATTTTGATTTTCCGCGGGCTATGTTATGTCCGAGTATATTTTATTTTTGTGGCATTATGTTTATACTCATGTCCCTTACTTATGCTGACAAATACGGTCGTTTTAAATGTTTAGTTTTGACAGCTATTTTGGTTGGAAGTGTTTTTGCTAGTCAACAAAGATCACAATTAATGACGTTTAAAAGTGCTTCGAGAATTTAAAAGAATCTTGGCATAAATGTATTATATCCAAAAAGAACTACTTTGAAAGAGACAAAATAGATATTAATCTCTAAATAAATACTTGAGAATCTCTAAATAAGAGACCTTGCATAGTGCATTATGCATACATGATAATACAAGTATGTGCAATAAAATGTTTCTATTTTTTATTGTTTCTTAATTTATCTGTCTATTTATTTAGACACATGCATTTGTTGTAGGTACAATTAATTCCTTTTTCGTTTGCATCCTAGAGTGGCAGTAGTAGGTAATGTGGATGCAGGCAAGTCAACTCTACTGGGAGTGCTGACACATGGGGAGCTGGACAATGGGCGAGGATACGCGCGACAGAGACTGTTCCGACACAAGCATGAGATGGAGAGCGGCCGGACCAGCTCTGTAGGGAACGACATCCTCGGGTTTGACAGTACAGGTAAACACTACAAATAAATAATTAATAGAGTTCTAAAATAAAACAGTTATGTCCAACTACGAATCTGTCACATGCCTGGTAGATTAAAAAAACTATAATGTGTTCAGGTAATCTGGTGAACAAGCCTGATTTATTTATTTTTTATTTAAAACTTTTTGCACTATGTTATGTTATGCTAGACATTCTTACTCGGTCAACCTTAGGGACATTACGAACATTGTATGTGGGAGGTAGGTGCAAATATTTAAACAGGAAAATAGATAATTAAAATTCTAGTAAATCTAAATCTAATACTAATATAAGACATATATATATATATATATATATATATATATATATATATATATATAATAATACTAAATTCAAATAAATAATAATACATACATACATACAATATTACTTACAGTTGTTAGGAACTATTCAAGAAGTGTGTGAAGACCATTCTTTTAAACAGCATTCTGTTGGGCGCTTGTCGGATATTTAAGGGCAGGTTGTTCCACAGATTTGCGGCAACAACTGCAAACTGATCACAACACTCTGTGAATGATGATCTGTTGATTTGACTATTCTTATTAAAATGAGGGTAGGTAGAACACAATTCCTGTAATAGTTGAACTCAACGCCATCTAGCGAAATGATGACGCATTAAATTGACAATATAAATCGCCCCTCGCCAGCTCGTCTGGCCAACTTAGGAGTGTAGGCCAAATTCACTAGAAATTTTTGGAAGGCCTATCTCCAGCAGTGGAGGTCTAGGATTCTATGTTCTAGGAGTTGTGATGATGATAAATTAACTTTCACCACACAAGATTAGTTGGCAGTAGATTACATGCTTTGGCGCGACCAGTATTATTTTGTGACATCAAATTATTAATAATAATAATTTCGAACGCACTACGAATATAGATAAATATAATCAAATCTTTTGTGTTCAGGTAATGTAGTGAACAAGCCGGACCACGGTACATTGGACTGGGTGAAGATCTGCGAGAAGTCGTCCAAGGTGATCACCTTCATTGACCTGGCCGGACACGAGAGGTACCTCAAGACCACGGTCTTCGGCATGACCGGCCACGCGCCAGACTTCGGGATGCTCATGGTCAGTCTACCTAGCACTTTAACAGGGTGTGTTTTATTCAGTAAATAATAATAAAAACGTGTTTCTTTAAAATAGCAAAGTACCCGACATATTCAGATAAATTAAAATCACCTAATACAAATGTATTTAGACAAAATAAAATAATACTATGGTAAACCCTCTTCCTGGATGAGTAACATATAGTATAACAAGAGACAGCCAGCTGGTTTCTTGAAGCTCTTCTTAATTATTCTAAAGAATCATTATCTTTAAGTTTTTCTCAAGTCAAATCGGGTTTCACGAACAAATGAGAATGCTTATTTTTCACAGAGAAATGTGCCTAATAAAATGTTCTCGTGCCATTAATTACTTTTTTATTTGATAATTTTATTTATTTTACCCTAGCATAACAACAATTGACAAAAACTTTTTTTCGTTAATAATTACACAGTTTCGATCTCAGTGTTTTATCTATAATAAAGTACCTGATTATAATAAAGAACCTAATCGTATAAATAGTGCTTTGTAACTATTTCATACATAAATTTTAACCAATTGACTATAACAGCGACATTCTAAAGGTCCATCCGGGTGTTGTCTCAGTCTGTGTCGTTTCGTACGCGGTCTCATCTCTAGAACCCGTTTGCCCCGTTGTTCTTTTTCTGTTCTGCAGCAGATGTGCGAGTGACATATACAGCAGGTTATTATATTTTACCTATAACTTGCATGTCTCGATAACATAATCGGACATCACTATCGCAGCCATTTTATCTACAAATATTGTAATTACTAACAATTTGTTATCAACGTTTGATGTAATAACAAATAATGTGATTTCAATGACCTTTGCTGGCAAGTCAAGAAAGAGGCAAAATCAAAACTGCATGTTATTATTATTTAATTGCAGAGCAGTGGTGGCTAGGATGTGCTGGGGCCATCACGGACATTGTTATTTTGTTTTATCGCACAATATTAGCACCCACAAAATTAAATGTCATGGTAAGAGTCTATCCTGCTCGATCCCGCGTACTCGAAATGTTGTTACTCGCAGTCAGACCTTTTGACATTTTAACTGTGAGAAACAGCTGGTCTCTAATCAATATCTCAGTTCTAAAATAAAAATAAAAAACACCAAACACTATTTGTATTGTCACTAGCTATTTGTCTAGATTGTTTTAAAAAGGGTAAATATTGTTTACAGATTGGCGCTAACGCCGGCATAGTGGGTATGACCAAAGAGCATCTCGGACTAGCACTAGCTCTATCGGTACCAGTGTTTGTGGTAGTCACCAAGATAGATATGTGTCCGCCTAATGTATTACAGGTAAAGAATGTAGAAAAAGTATAAAGCAATATTGAGTCATCTCTTGCAATAGTCAATTAATAGAGGTAGAGGTTCTAAATAAGTGCATAAAATAACAACTAGCATTTTACAAAAAGAAGATTAAAATAACATGTTTAACATTTTGTTATACGCCACATATCTTGCTTGAACTTTATAATTTTTAACATGTTAGAAATAAAAGTACAAAAGTAAAGTATCATCACGACCGTTTCCCTTTTCGGGGTGGTCAGAAACCACGTTTATAAATAAGCGGATTCACATTTAGCCAACTTTACTATAGGCCAATCATGACAAGTAGCAAGCTCGTCGATGTCTCTAGCGTACCAAACTCGAGAAATATCACAAATAAATTAAATAATATGTAAATAAATACATGTACATTAATAAATATTTTTGTGTCCCGACCAGGAATCGAACTCGATACCTCCGAGTCTAATCCACGGACTTAACCGCCAGACCACGGAGGCAGCTATGTTATAAATAAAACGCGATTTTTATCAAACTTAAATATTTTAAATGTTGAGGGTAACTTTATAATTGTATTATTATCATTATTGAAATGAAATCGTTTATTTGCTAGGATAGTGCATAGTATGTTATATAAATAAAGAAATAGTTTCTCATGATCGCCAGAATATGGCATGCAAATGTATAAAACCTATAACACCTCACTGCCAAATGGATTATTCTGATATACATATGATATACAATTAGGCTATAATCCTGACATGTAAACTCTATGTTGTCTTTATATTATATCTTTGTAATCTTTATTGTTTAGTATTTCTTTAAGGTTTCCAACCCTCTCGCGTTTAATTTACAACATTTACAGAGATTTTACAAATCAAGAGTGTACTTTTAAGAAATGTGGTCTATCTTTGTAGGAACTAAAACTACCGTCATTTTAGACATATTTTCACTTTCATATAATTAATCTTAGACAGAGAAAAATACCAAAATCAGAAATCAATGATTCATTATACGGGGTGACTTTGTATGGTCTTACGTTACGTTATGTGATTCTATTGATAGAAAGAAGCAACTTTTCCTAAGAAACTGTAAAATACTGTTGGGGTGATCTAAATCGTGGCTATTTTAAAAGTAACAGTTGTACGAAGAAGCCTTTTTTTTGTATATTCCCTCATATAGTTTCTTAGGAAAAGTTGTTTGGTTATATCAATAGAATCACATATTAGTCTAACGTCATAACATACAAAGTCACACGATATCTCAATAATGAATTAGTTATTAAAAGAGCGGTTCGGCTGTAACAACGCTTCCCATTAATTCAAAGGGTCGCGGTTAGAACCCCGACTTGAAATACACTTTTGCTCGGAAAGCACGTTAAGCCGTCGGTTCCGGTTCCACTAATACTAACTTGTGGAATCGTTAATAAATTGTCATTAGACCCTCGCCAACCCGTATGACCTGTTCTCTTACTGTTTCTGCAGCTCGCCAATGGAACAGGCTACCTTTGTCTATTAGACAGGCTCCGTCTGTAAAAATATTTAAACATTTATTAATTACATATTTTCTCAAAAAACAAAATGACATCTAATTTCTACATCTTGACATAGATAATTCTTATTTATTATATCGTATGACATATTGGTATGTTATTTATAGTTACTATGGTATATTTATGATTGATTTTAACTATTATTATTATTCTTATTTCGTACTCTGCACCCATTATAATAATTTCTCACTCTCCCAAAGGTTAGCTGGTAGAGAATACCATACGGTATTATGCTCGCCTATGTACATTATTTTATATTTTGTGTGCAATAAAGAATTATATTATTATTACGTGCCGAGTAATGAGCAAATTCTCTAGATATATGTTCTGGAAGGCCCATCTCCAACAGTGGATTTCTAGGGGCTGTAATGATGATAAATTAATTAATTTAATTTCCTAGTAATACTACATTTCTCAAAAGTACACTAACAGTAACTAGTTTTTTTAACGAAAATGTTGTAGTAAGCGAGCGAAAGGTCATAAGTTAATTAGTTCATGATTTTTGATAAAATAAAGGTACCCTCTTTTTCTTCGTAAAAAAAGTATAAGAATGTGTATGTATATTTCAGGATAATTTGAAACTACTGATCCGAATCCTAAAGTCAAGCGGGTGTCGGAAGGTGCCCGTCATGGTGAAGAGTAAGGACGACGTCATCGTCAGTGCTACAAACTTCGTCTCACAAAGGTTTGTGTGTTGTCACTCTTTTACATTGGTTTGGTTTAAAACTATTAAAAATCCCGTTTACCATGAATAATAATGTATTATTAGTATGTAGTTTATCCTAATTAATATAGTTATTCCACACTCCCTAAGGTTAGTTTGCTAGAAAATGCCTTGCCATTAAGCCCACCTATGTACAATGTTTAGTACAATAAATTCATCACAAACACAGAACACAGAAATCACCTCCACTATTGGAGATAGGCCTTCCAAAAATTTCTGGAGAATTCGGCCTACACTCGCCATGCTGGCCAAACGGGTGGCCAGGCGCAATAAATTATTAAATATAAAATGAATAATAAGTATTTTATTGTGCAATAGAAAGAGAGAGATCCCATTCATTTTCTTTCATTACCGCACGATTAATCTATGGAATGTTAGGAAAGTGTTGGGCACTTTTTATATGAATAATAATGAATAATTTAAAGACTAAACCCTAACAATATGTTTTGAAGTCATTAATGTAGGTAAATAGTGAATGTACTTCAAATGGATTAACACAACATGCACCGTGTTCATATTTTTTTTACAAATAATTTAAGAAATCCCTTGAAATGATAACCATGTGTGATATTCAGGTTATGTCCCATCTTCCTGGTGTCCAATGTGACAGGAGAGAACCTGGAGCAGCTGACAATGTTTCTGAACCTACTGAAGACCCGGATGCCCTCCCAAGATGACAAGCCTGCAGAGTTCCAGATAGACGACACCTACTCAGTACCAGTTAGTATTATTATCATCGTAATTTAGATCCTAGAAAACTAAAAGAAGACAAACAAAATAAATTTAGGAGTAATTATGTAACTTATTCACAAACCTCCATAGTCTCTAGTGGTTAAGTCCGTGGATTTACATTACATTTTTTTTCATTCATCACAGCCCCTAGAACACAGAGGCCTACCCCAATGTTGGAGATACACCTTCCAGAAATTTCTGGCCAATGTGGCCTACACTCGCCAAGCTGGTCAGGGGTTGGCGAGGGTCTGATGTAAATTTTTATGACAATTTATAAACAATTCCACAAGTTGATATTAGTGGAACTGGGATCGACGCGCGACGGCAAAACATGCTCTTTTAGGCACGGGAACGGTGGTGTAAATCTCAGTGTAAATCTACATGCCGAATCGACCCCTTTAGGAGTTCTTACAACCGAGCTACCACTTTACATTACAATAATTTATTTGTGGTATTTCTTAAGTTTGGTACGCTAGAGACATCGACGAGCTTGTCATGATGGGCCTATAGTAAAATTCGCTAAATGTCTTCAAAAGACATTTCTTGACATTTCTTCAAAAGTTTGGTTTCTGTCTACCCCATAAAAGGGTAAAGTTAAAATTCCCTAATAAATGTTTGCTATTTCCAGGGTGTAGGTACAGTGGTATCTGGCACCACTCTACAAGGTATCATCCGAGTGAACGATTCTCTCCTCCTGGGCCCCGACCCGCTCGGACACTTCACTTCCATCACCGTGAAGAGTATCCACCGCAAGAGGATGAACGTGACCGAGGTGCGCGGAGGACAGACCGCCAGCTTCGCGCTCAAGAAGGTAAAGCTCTCAGCCCAGCTCTCTCGCTCGCACACTACAACATTAACAAAGATTTTTTATATCTGAATGTTTTATTGCCTCCTTAACTGCCTCCGTGGTCCAGCAGTTAAGACAGTCAATTAAGACTCGGAGGTACCGGGTTCGATTCCTGGTCGGGACACAATAATTTATTTAATTAATTTGTGATATTTCTCGAGTTTGCCACTTGTCATGACGGGCCTATCGTAAAGTTGTCTAAATGTGAACTCGCTCCTTATAAAAATTGTGGTTTCAGACCACCCCGTAAGGGATACGGTCGTGATGATACTTTTATCTGATAAACCCAGTAAAGTGTATCTACATGTTTTTGGACCAGGCTCGAATTGTCATGCCCAGTCAAGCCGGCATAGTTTTAGGGACTGATGTCAGTCATGAGTGTCTGACTCCAGTTGCTAACATTCATGGACCTTGCGCGCCACTTACCATCAGGTGTGCACAAGGTCATATGTCTATAAAAAATATATATTTATAATTGATTTAAACTATTATAATTATTATTTCTTACTTTGCTCCCATTATAATAATTTCTCACTCTCCTAAATGTCAGCTGGTGGAGAATACCATATGGTATTATGCTCGCCTATGTACATTATTTTATATTTTGTGGGCAATATTTTTATTTGTTATTATTATTATGTGTATTGTTACAGCAAATCAAGAGGTCCGCCATCCGTAAGGGCATGGTGCTGGTTTCGGCTGCCCTCGGTCCGCAGGCCAGCTGGCAGTTTGAGGGGGAGATCCTAGTGCTGCATCACCCCACAACCATCTCTCAGCGGTACCAGGCTATGGGTAACACATCATTTCTAATAATAATAAAATTATTTATTACATACAAAATATAAAATAATGTACAATGTACTGTAAAGGCTGGCTGATTAGGCAGAGTAACTAAAACACTTTAATTTAATTTAGTTACTTATGAATAAAATAATTTAACGAATCTTGGCTAAATTGTGCAACAATTTTTAACTGTGTATATTTTTGTGTGTAAAACTTTTGGCTAAACCAATGAATAATAACAGAGGAATAACAATTTTAGTTTAACCTTGAAACAAATAATTCTTAACTTTTTTTAAGGAAATAATTATTTAATTGTTGTATATGTTTTGTGTAGTGATTGTTCTGCTGTTATGGCTTATTATCTATATAAAAAAGGTTTCAAGTTTATTTAAAGGTTGTAAAATAATCCTCTAAATTGATGAACTAATCTATTATATATTATATCAAATTTCAGTGATGCCCTTTGGAATTCCTATGAAAAAACCAAATTCTTATTTATTAGTTACTATATTTTTATTACTATAAAGGTTGTAATGTAAGCAATAAAAAAATCATAATATAAAAAAAAAACATTTATTTTTGTAGTCTAATCTTTACCTTTTTTTTTCAATTTCAATAATTGCATTAAGTGGTTCTTGGACCTTGTTTCTAACAATATACTACTTTATAGTATCATCACGACCATTTCCCTTTTGGGGTGGTCAGAAACCACGCTTATAAATAAGCAGATTCACATTTAGCCAACTTTACTATAGGCCAATCATGACAAGTGGCAAGCTCGTCGATAACCTCAGCGTACCAAACTTGAGATATATCACAATTAAATTAAATATTAATTTAATGTATTTATTTACATTAATAAATATTTTTGTATCTCGACCAGGAATCGAACCCGGTACCTCCGAGTCTAAATCCACGGACTTAACCGCTAGACCACGGATGCACGCATCTTGGCGCCATCTATTAAGGCGTAGAGGAACTGGCGTTGACATGAGCACTGGGTAGATGGCGCTGTTGCATTCATCATCATTAGGGTCCGGACTACATACAGACGTATTCCATTACTTAAGGGCTAACGTGAGTTTGTAACCTTTATATAATTTTATAGCTTTTTACAGTAGTTCCAGAATAGGTATGCAGGCCTGGATATGCTATTATTATCTTTTGTATAAAAATACGTGTTTATTATTTATCCAGTTCATTGCGGCAGTATTCGGCAGACGGCGTCAATCTTGTCGATGTCTCGCGACTGTCTGCGCACGGGAGACAAGGCGCTGGTTCGATTCCGGTTCATCAAGCACCCAGAGTACCTGAGGCACGGCCAGAGAATGGTATGATATTCTTTATTTACTGCTACAAAATAATATATTTTGATAAGACTACTTAAATGCTTTTGAGCATCCATGAACACTACTCATAGACAAAAGCTACACTACATATAATTTTTATACATTTATGGTGTATAATGCCCAAAAGCTAATAGGAAATAGCTAACGAAATAGGGTCCCAACCAAGCTAAATGCTTTTAAAATAATTCTGTATTTGAGTTTTATTTCCTGACCCTTACGTTTGGACATGTGTCAATGGCCAACCCCGCAAAGGATACAGTCTTCGTCTTCTTTTTTGAGAACTAGTAATGGCAATTGTCACTAAGGCATTTGTGCCAACATCACGATTGTATAGATTAATTTTAAAAATAAAAAAAGATTTTAACTTTTATCTGGATGCGAAAAATCCAACACTTAAACAGAAAACGTTTTGGTTAGTATGATACATGTATGGTACAATACATGATATCTATTTTTTTATCGACGTTTGTGTGTGTCAGGTATTCCGTGAAGGCCGCACGAAGGCCGTGGGGAACGTGATCCGCACCATCCCGCTCGCCGCGCCGCCCGCGCGCACCAAGAGACACGACGCCGACACCAAGGTATGGACATAGTCTAACATCATCATATCATATCAGTCATACATACCTCGTTCTCTTCTTCAACATTTATTTATTTAAAATAAAAAATCACAGCTTATTATATTAAACATATAAACAAAGTAGCAATAGTGGAACACAAGCCAAAGAGATTTTATATTATTTATACAATACAATTCAATTCATTTATTCACCATAAGATACATAACGTACACTTGGTTTTGTCAGTTATACAATTAACTATCAGGGAAGGATAGCAAAAGATCGACGAAAGTGCAAAGAACAGCCATCGTCATTACCAAATTAAAACTATGTAAATTATACACTCCCTAAATATAGATGCTGCTGTAAAAGATCGTTGTCAGTTACTATACTACTTAAACCTACGTTATTAAATGAGATGTCAGTAAATGTCACAAAATATATTAATAAATATTACATTATGTAAGATAACCCTTATAACGCAGGATAACGCAGAGTGGGACGACCCCCCGCCAGATGGACAGATGACCTAAAGAAGGTCGCTGGTGGGGGTTGGATGAGGGTAGCGAAAGATCGCGTTAAGTGGCGAGCCTTAGGGGAGGCCTACATCCAGCAGTGGAGAGATACAGGCTGACGATGATGATGATGAAGATAACCCTTTCAGCACGACAAAAAATATTATTGATATTGAAAGGTTTATTAATAACTTTGAGGTCTTGTGGTCTAAAATATCCCATAAAAATAGTGGAAAAATTCCTCTCCTAGTAAAATAATGGAAATTAAATTCACTTTTGCATGTGTTTTTCTTTACATTATAATTACTAAGTAGCTAGATGAGTGACAATCTTTTTTTTTATTTTATACTAGCACGACATGTGACCTTTGCGCCCTCCTGATGGTAAATGGCGCGCAAGATCCATTAATGTTAGCAACTGGAATCAGACACTCATGACTGACATCAGTCCCTAACACTATGCCGGCTTGACTGGATATCGTTTCGAAGCGGCAAAACAGAATTTCACACGAACACGAACAGAAACGGTCGCCACCGCTAGTTCTTTTTGTAATAACGCACACTTGGTTGTGTCCGTGCTGAAAGGGATAAGCTGCTGTAAAAGGGCGTTATCACTAACTAAATAAAAAATATAAAAAACTTATGTATGTTATCAAAGTAACCTAAATGTCATAATAATAATAATAAATAAAAAATATGAAAGAATGTCACCTAATATATTCCTCTTTTAAAGCATCACCTATGGTGTAATATGATTTGTTGATTAGAATAGTTTTAATTCTGTCTTTGTACATATTATAATCTAAGTTTTTGTGTCTACAGAGAGTTTATTATACAATTTGACACAAGAAGCTTTTTGATATTTTATTTAATCTATGCTTTGGTACTTGGATAAGAGGATGACATGTGATGGTAACGTGAGTTTAAGTAAAATTAAAACAGAAATAAGAGTAAAATATAGTAATTAGATTTAAATTAATAGTGCAATTGAACTGTGACTAGAAAAAGAAAAATAATAATAAATAAGTGTCAACCAATAGGTTAATGATTATTTATCTAAAATAAAATGAATGAGAGTACAGGAGCAATATTATACTATATATACGAGTATAGCAGTATTCATCAACTTCTTCATACATGCCCTTCTGTTTCGATGGCATTAAAAGCACCTTCAGCTATTGTTTTATTTATCTGATCGTGATAGGTCTTGGTCTGCCAGGGCCTCTTTTACCCACACATTATATATCTGGTTCGTCAATCTCTCTTCAGGCATCCTTTCAACATGCCCGAACCATCGGAGCATGCCTTTCCTCTGCATTGACTCTACTCTCATGCGTATTCTGACATATCCACGTCTCGCTTCCATACATAAGTGTTGGTCGAGCGTTGTCCACTGACATTTCGACTGGCGATCAATGGAAACTGCAATATTTTTTTTTGAAAATAGTAATAATCTAGCGGTTCATTGCATTCCTGCAGTTTCCTTAAGTTTGACATTACTTCCCAACATATAACCCTTATAAGCGACACTTTAAAAGCTAGTGTAAATAATAGTGGTCTAGCGGTTAAGTCCGTGGATTTAGACTCGGAGGTACCGGGTTCGATTCCTGGTCGGGTCACAAAAATATTTATTAATAGATACATTTAATTAATATTAAATTTATTTGTGATATTTCTTTAGTCTGGTACGCTAGAGACATCGACGAGCTTGCCACTCGTTATGATGGACCAATAGTTCTGAACACCCCGGAGGGATACGGTCGTGATGATACTCGCTTATCACAACAATATTTTGGTTCAGGAATCTGACGTGACATCGGCGGACTCTCCGTTCGAGGTGACTCCGGACAAGCGAGGAGACGGTCACCGCGGACGACGATCCCGGGGGAAGCGAGGGGAGCACAGTGGGCAGAAACCACAGGAGCCAACTGTCGTCACCGCCAACTAACCATCACATTTAACAATTAAATTTAACTTCATTCGTTTATTTTACTTTTAATAGCTCGAGTAGTAATCAATTTCAATTTTATTTGATTCTATTATTCCAAAAACAACATAACGTCGCTGCGGCAGCCAAATTACATAAATAAATAAATAAAATCAGTTTTTATTTGTCACAAAAATAGTTAATAAAAATGTAAAATATAGTTAAAAAATAAATGAAAGATATAATGACAAATAAGTCTATGGTTCAGAAAATGGTGTTGCAAGCAGGTTCCAACAACCTCTGTTATTATACCATAGCCGACATTTAAATTTAGTGGAACAGTAATGTAAATAAAAGTTATAAAACAATAATGAAACAAAATTCATTAAAAATAAAAAAAAATTAAATCAAATAAAAAAACCAAGAACATAAATAAATAAAAAACAGAAACCTAGACGGGAGCTGCCCCAGCCGTACATACGTGCATTTATATTTTTTGTTTTTTAAATATAATTTCCGTTTTATTCTTTATTGATAAAGTCTTTTTTGTGATATTCGACCCATTAAGTCCGTAGATTTGGACCGGGTTCGACACAATACGACGAGCATGTCTCGTTTCATGATTGGCCTATAGTAAAGTTGGCTAAATGTGAACTCGCTCCTTACAAAAGCGTGGTTTTTGATTACCCCTTATTTATTAATACGTTTTTTTTACCTTAAAAATAATATATACAAAACCTTACATAAATTACATATGGAACTTGTCAGACGCAGCGACGATAATATGTTGTACATACTATTTCATATCGGTTTTTGCTAAAGGTAGCGTACCTTAAAATAGTTTACAGCAAGGTATATTTGTTTTTTTTTTTTTTAATAATTGGCAACGAAACTCATTGTTGCATACTTTGGTCACATATGGGTTACGTTCTAAGGTTATTACAAAAGTTAAGTAAACGAAAGGAAAATAATTAAAACTCAAGTGCAATCAGTATTTTTTTATCCAGACGTGTTTCATGCTGAAATATATGCATATATGTATATTTCTGATGCTCTTTGAGTTTCATTTTGTTGTCGACAGAGATTGTGCTTAATCTATTATTCAAAATATGATTTAAAAAAAAAATATTTATATATATATAGAGAAAAGTAAGCACTATATCTTAACACCTAACACTTATCGTATATAAACAATATTGAGATTTAACAATCGACAAAAACATTCGAATATATCATTGTCTAAAAACACATGAACTACTAGCAGCTTTACAAAGCGAGTCGAACACACTGTTAGACACAGCTCAGGATAGCCAACCTAATAGCTAGAGGGAAAATAACTGAACGGTCTGGGTCCGTGACTAGTCACTTTGATAATTCAGCCAATGGGGTGTACCACTAACTTTTTATCACGATAGATGGCGCATGATAGATGGTACCTAATAGAACTGTCAGTTGCATAGAAAACTTGTAATTTTATTACGAAATTTATTATTTTCTGCATATATTACCGAAGTCAGCAGCTTTTAAAGGTACAAATATAGATTTCCAAGCGAAATCAAAGATATGGTGAGCTCAAAATTGCCGTTCTATTAATTAAACTTTTTTATTTTAAAGACGGTGTTCGCTTTCCTAATTCGTCTTTTAAGGTAGGTAACGTTAAGTTAAAATTCGTATTTCTGTTTTAAAAATAAAAAACTACAAAATCATTTTAAAAATGATCCGACATAGGTGTAAACACCTTGCTGCTAGCGACATCTATAAAAAAGCTTTGCCTGATACACCCCATTGAGATAGATTTTGAAGAAAAAAAAAGATTAATTTTCTAGAAAGTATATTTTTTTACAATGATCGTGCTTATATAGAATTTAATCATTGTACTCACCATTTTTGCTGACTAGACTGGTTACTTAAAGCATATCTCTGGTGGTGAAGCCTTAACTCCTTAGAATCTATTCTAAGACGATTCCTCAACTCAACATTTCCTTCCAGCAAAACAGCAACAAAACTGACGTTTCTCTATTCGTTACAATTAGAGTTAAAAATGGATCCGACTGTACCAGTTTAATTTGACTGCCTCCGTGGTCTAGCGGTTAAGTCCGTGGATTTAGACTCGGAGGTACCGGGTTCGATTCCTGGTCGGGGGACACAATAATATTTATTAATTTAAATAAATACATTTATTTTATTTGTAAAATTTCCAAACGGGAAACGGTCATGATGATGATACTGTATAAAAAAAATATTAATAGAAACAATTTAATAAGATTTTGTTTTTTTTGTATTTGTTTAGAAAATATAAGTTTTTTTTTTAATTCTACATGTGTAGTGAAATCTAAAAATACATGGAGTATTTTGTTTTTGTATTGAATAAGTTTCGCGACACTTCTAAAACATATTTTTATTTACAAGTATGTATAAAAATATGTTGTTTATTTGCAATCAGTTTCTTTAGATTGTTTTATTATTTGTGTTTGATTTAATATTTTTTTAGTATTGTTAGACTATGGTTATAAAAAGACATAAGTTTAGGCCTACTGTCCATAAAGGCGTAGCTTCATTGACCCTTGTAAATACGCCGTGAAACAAAGTCTGCAACAAATGTTTCACTAGAGAGAGTATTATTACGACCGTATCCCTTGCGGTGTGGTCAGTGGATTTACTTTTAGTCAACTCTATTATACGCCTATCATGACAAGTGGCAATATCGCCGATGTCTCTATCGTACCAGACTTAATAAATAAATATATTTTATTTCAGGCATCTAGAAACCCATAATTAATTTATAACAATAATTCTAATTTTACTATAATCTAAATAAATTTATAATTAACAATGTCAAACGACCTTATGTCAAAAATTGCTTTAATTATGTCGTTATCTGATCGTCAGGTTATGATCAGTTTAAATGAGCTTTCGTCAAAATAAGCTCTATAATGACGTATTTATCAAGCAAAAGTTGTGACGTAAATTAAATTTCTCAGTGGGAATATTGTTACTTTAAGTGACAGAAGGTAAGATTGAATCCGATTGTCTTAGTCGTAATATATCACAAGTGAATAAAATGAATTAATGTTTTCCGACCAGGAATCGAACTAATCTAAATCTATGGTATTGACATGTAGACACTTCAAACAATTATTTAAGTGAATAATTTTACTATCAAATTCATTTTTGTAATATATATGTCCCTTGGTTGTAGGGATAACCTGGAGTTAGGATTCCTGGTTCTCGCACACCGCTTGCCATCAGGTGGTATCACAGTATCGAATGTGATGCCCCTGTGATTATGATATCGTCAGTCATTCGGCCACTTGCCTGCTCTAAATTTGTTATCAGAAAGCTTCCAACACCAGCAGCTCTGCAACCTCAAAAAGACTATGCCCTTTCATCTTGGTTCCCTTGGTCACCATGGACTCCTTCACTAGCTTTTTTTTTTTTTTTTATACTAGCACTACATGTGACCTTGGGCCCACCTGATGGTAAGTGGCGCGCAAGGTCCATGAATGTTAGCAACTGAAGTCCGATACTCGTAACTGCCATCAGTCCCTTAACACTATGCCGGCTTGACTAGATGCTTTTTCACACTTCGCTTGAAGGACTCCAAATTATAGGAAAGTGGAAACACAGAGGCTGGAAGAGCATTCCACATCTTTATCGTACGGCAGATGTATGAGTCCCCAAATTTATATGACGCTTTGTGGATCACATTGTTATGAGCCTCAAGAAACTCAACCATATACCCGCCGCGACACTAAGATTGGGAAAAAAAGATCACAATGCTAAGTTTAAAAAATAAATAAAACGATGTGTAGTTACTACATGCACCAACAGTATGGGTAATGACGGGTCTTTAAAGCTACGCCTGTGAACAATAGGCCTTACCAGACCGCATCAGTGCACTTTAGGATTTAAGTAAAACAATTTTACAACATGTGTAATTATAGGAGATAGCAGTTCCATTATGTTTTACCAAAATATTAAGTAAAGTTAGTATCGCTAGCAACTGTTTCCATATCGCCCGCAATACCAATTTAATGTGATTTTCTAGTTTAAGTGAGAGAATATTTTTATTGATTTCGTTCTCAGTGAGAATTAAAATAGCTCAAAGAGATTTTTGTTGTTTTATTGTGTTTTCCTATATTTTAACCCAACTATATTTGTTTAGGGCTGGGTTGTAAGAATGCTTTCCTTTAAACTGCCTCCGTGGTCTAGTGGTGACAAACGTTGCCGTAAACACGGGAGGTCGTGGGTTCGATTCCCACCAGGGGCAAGTTGTACATTGTATAATTTGTCTCGGTCTGGGTGTTTATATGTATAATATGATTATATTTACAAAAAAAAAGTATAATATGTAGTTTATCAACCATCTAGTTTCCGTAACACAAGCCTCGTAGCTTACCACGGAAACTAGATGGCGCTGTGTGACCTGTCTGGAAATATTTATTTATTTATCGTTAATAAATTGTCAATAAAAATTGACATCATGTCCTCGCCAACCCGTCTGGGCTGCGTAGCGATAGGCCTAATTCTCCAGATATATTCTGGAAGGTCCATCTCCAACAGTGGATGTCTAGGACGCTGTGTTCTAACGGCTGTAATGATGATATTTATTTCAAACCTAATTGTACTATTGCCGTGTTCGACTTGAAAGCAAACCGCGCTTTTTTTAAAGTGCTACTAGAACTACTTTCAAAGTAAAAAAAAACCGCAGTCAATGGGGTGTATCAGGCTAAGCTTTTTGTAGATGTCGCTAGCGGCACTGGTACCTTGTTTACACCTATGGACTGATCATTTTTTAAATTTATTTGTAGTTTAACATTTTTATAACAGAAAAATGTATTTTAACTTAACGTTACCTACCTTAAAAGCGAACACCGTCTTTAAAATAAAAAAAGGTTGAATTAATAAAACGGCAATTTTGAGATCACCATATCTTTGCTTTCGCTTGGAAATCTCGATTTGTACACTTAAAAGCTGCTCACTTCTGCATAATATCCAGAAAATTATAAATTTCGTAATAAAAAAGTTTTCTATGCAACTGACAGTTATATTAGGTACCATCTATCATGCGCCATCTATCGTGATAAAAAGTTAGTGACACACCCCATTTATAAAAAAATACAACTAAAAAAAAAAACACCTTGTGGCCTGTTGAATTAATATCACGGCAACCCTATATCACAAATCGAACATAACTTAATTAAGCCATGTTTGATTTGGCGCTTTTATAACTTTATTTCGCTTTTAAAGGTGTTCAAATAGCATTTTCATTCTTAAAGCGAAATTCAGTAAAAAAAAGTTAAGGATAGATAAACCCATTATTAATTAATCTGTTACAAGCACCTTTTGTTATTATAATTATGGCATTATTAAAAACTTTGTTTTGGCTATTATTGTAAATTACCTTCGGAAATAATTGAGAAATAAGTAGGCTAATCCAAACCAAAAAATGTGTCGAAACTTGACAGCGTGCTAAAACATGTCTGTCTAACCAAATTAAAAAATGTAGGGCAGGGGATTGTTTACATGTGCAAGACGGTATTTTCAAATTGTTGTCACAATTTCGGCGCGCGGTCCTGTAGGCTAGTGATTATGATTGTGATACATCAAAGTATAGTGCAAAAATCTGGTTTACGGTAACTGTTCAATGATTTTGGTACTTCACACTAACTTTAAGTCGATGCTAAAAACCAGTAAAAAGAATTTAATAATAACTAATTATTAGTTATATTGTAACAGAACTAAATAAAAGGAAAATATGTAGTACAAAATTTTATTCAATTTCTAAATGAGTTGCTAAAATATTTCTGTCAAAAAATCTATTTTTTTATCTGCTTCTTGGCATCTTCTATACCTTCCTTGAGGTTCTCACTGAATCTCCTAAACAGAGATCTCAGTCTATGCATGTTAACAGGGTCCATTTTCGATAGCTTTTCTTGACTTCTGTAAAATAAAGCTACAGAGAGCTGAGCAGCTCTCCGGACAGGGTAAGACTCAGCTAGCTTCTGCACCAACTTCTCATTGTTAGCAAAGTACTTAAACAAAGATCTCAAAGGCATTATAAACTATTACTCATTTAAACGATGTCTCAAATGCACACATGTTTCGATATTTCTGTAGCAAATCTCGCTTCAGTCTGAGCTGGGTTCGTAAGATGTCAAATTGTTTCAGCTGATCTTGTTTGTTGAAATCTATACCAGGCAGACGTTTTATCTGAAAACAGTGGAATCAAATCATCTATCTCTCTGAATGATGAATACAATGACTATTATGTAATCGTTATCACAGTTGATGAAATAAAATAATTATTACACTATACCTGTGTCCGGGCAGCGTCGAACTTTTTCTGCAGTTCTAATACTTTCAAACTACAATCCTGGGACTCCCTCACCTTCGCCGAATTATCGTGGAAATCTCGTTCAACACTGAAACAATATTGAATTTTATATGCAATGCATTTAACTACGTCAATACGTAATACAAATAAATACAAAGCGAAACATACCTTCGTATAATTTCGTAAACAATGGGCAAGAAATCTACGTCTACGTCTTGAACCGATATAGAATTGAAATTTTCTGGTTGCTCGCCATTGTTTTCCATTATATAATATTACAGTATAGCGGCTATAAATGAAAAAAAAAACACTTGCCTATGCCATTAATAAGCTGGCTGTAAGACTTGGTTTAGTTGAAATGAAAGTGAAAATAAATACATACAAATAATAAGCACAAATCAACTTTTTAGGTTTTTTTTTTTTTTAATACGTTCCATTCCTATATTTATACATGAAAAAATATTTTTATTGTTATAAATTTTGCTATTTATAATATATGCAAAATATTCGTATAACGTTTTATCAATATAATATAATTTAAATAAATATATCACAAATGTATTAAATAAAATGAACCATGTTATTCCGAAAAAAAATTGCATAGTATGGAACGTAAATATGCTACGAAATTTCTCTTCTGTAAAAATTAAATACTATGCTAACAAAATTGAAAAGTCCCTTACTGCCATTGTTACGTATAAAAACGATATTACTTTTAAACTTTATTTCTTACATGGTAATGCGCAACACATCGTAAGTGAAACGAGTTTATCAATTCTTTCAAATTCTTTGAAATGTCCGAAATGACAAGTTGTGGCTTTTTATTTGTAATTATTTTGTAAATTATAAAGTAAAATTATACGATAATTATTAATAATAAGGTACTCTAGTAAAGTGCGCTGATGTCTTTTTTATAGTAGAATAAATTATGCTTATGAATGTTGGACGAAATGAGTTCGAAACCGAACATTTATCATGAGAAACAAGTTAAGGAATTGTGTGCATTACATGCTCTAAACAACTTATTTCAGGTAATTAATAGCTAATTGACATTGAATCTTAATTGCTTTTCCACTTCATGTTATATTCTTGAGATAATTTTCTATAAATAATTGTAAGTTTTAACCTTGTTTATGTTTGTAGATTTTTTCATGGGATTTGTTATGTTTTCAGGTTAAAGGTACATTTAGCAAGTCCGAGTTGGATTCAATATGCAGTCGGCTGTCTCCGAATGTGTGGATCAACCCTCATCGCTCCATGTTAGGGCTAGGGAACTATGACATCAATGTTATCATGGCCGCACTGCAGAAGAAAGGCTGTGAGGGTATCTGGTTTGACAAAAGAAAGTTAGTATATTAACTTCTTTTAGTACTTAACAGTATTAGTAAATGAGACTAATATGGCTTGAAAAAGTGTTTAATTTTCATTTGGCTGGCTTGGGAAGAGTGGTTTATAAATTAGGAATGATGCACATTAGCAATTAAATTAAACACATGACATGACACTATTGCTAAGCTATCTTCATTATTACAGCCCCTAAATCTTTGCTACTAAACTACGTTCTGAATATATTTATAGAAATATATATGGCCTATCTTTGCCACACTGTCCAGTAGCCCTATTCTGTATCCTATTCTAAGCGCAAACGTCATATAATGGAATCCATTATCTATATATATATAACGCTATTAAAGTTGATATTTGCATGGCTGCTGTCAAGGTTGAGCACTTATAGAGTTAAGAATTGAATAATATTTTGTAATTATGAAGCAAGCTCTGACGTAAATAACAGAATCCACTAATAATATTTGCGACTAAGTAACAGAATAGGGCTGCAGGAGCCTTAATCTATATATAATTAAAATAAACTTAAGTTTTCTAAAATTATTATAATAATTTATCTTCAGAGACCCGGGCTGCCTAGACTTAACCAATATCCTGGGATTCATTCTAAATGTTCCCTCGGACTACAAGCTGGGGTTTGTGATGTTGCCTCTCCGACGAAGGCACTGGATCACTATACGACAGATCCAGGGGAACTTTTACAACCTTGACTCTAAACTTGATGCCCCACAACTAATAGGAAAGGTAAGAATATTGAAATAGCGTATTATTATTGCGTAATAAAACAATTACCATCTGATATTCTGCTTTTTTCTCTATATGACAATGCTCTTTTCATAAATGTATTGACAGCAGACCTCTATGTATGTAATTCTTTCAGTAAGTGGTAAGCAAAGTAAGTTTTTGCTGAAATTCCTCTCGCACCAACATCCATTGTGTATAGCTGAGTCTAGAATCTTTTAGTAATTATTTATGTAAGATCATAATATTAGTTTTTTCTTAAATTTTTATATATTATTTTTCTCAGGGCTACGAACTAATCGCCTACCTAAAGGATCAATTAGATAGTAAGGAGAAGGAGCTCTTTGTGGTGGTGAGTAAGGAAGTCGAGGAGCAGCAGTCCTGGATGCATCAGTTCTCGGTTCCACACCACATCCTCCTCCACAGAGACAGCCCCTCCGACAGTGTCTCAGAATACGACTACCAGAACAGAGATGCTGACTGTATCCGGATTAACGATGTAAATAATTACATAGATACCAGTAGGAGAGACTTCTAAGGTACTGCCAACGAGACTAGATAATTATAGTACATATAATATAGCTTAAGCTCTATGACAACTGTCATTGATAATCATAAATACTGCAATAGTCATGTATGTCAGGTAGCCACAAACTATGAACATCAGATTTTCAAAACATAAATTTTTCTTTTTAGAATAGGGTTTTTTGCTACTATGAAAATAACACCAATGGTTTTAATGTTAAAATCATATTTATTTTCAATTCCTAGGGCGAATTATACCATTATGAATATGCAAAGCCGAAATAGTATTTGAGAATTTATAAAATATAACAATAGGTGTAGGTAATACAGTGTAGGCCAAATTCTCCAGATATATCTTCTGCAAAGCCCATCTACAACACAGTGGAGGTCTAGGAGGCTGTGTTCTAGGGGCTTTAATGAGTAAAAATTCTGCTGTGGATTGCAATGCAGAACTACTGTCAAATATTGTGTGTACATCAAGTAATCATTGTAACAGTATTGTACGAGGGGCGTTCAAAATATTCTCGGTATGTGGATAAAAACAAACAAGTACGAAAAGTTTGATATTTTTATTTTTCAATATACTCCCCCCCTATGTTCATACACTTATAAGATCGATCAATTATTTTTTTTAATCCCTCATAAAAACATTTTTTATCTTTGGTGTAAAAATGCTCCTCCACGGCCGTCTTCAACGCTTCATCGTCAGAAAATTTATTTCCACGCAGATCCTTTTTAAGATTGGGAAACAAAAAGAAGTCGCTTGGGGCTAAGTCCGGACTATAGGGTGGATGAGTAACAGTTTCAAACCCACATTCAACAATAGCTGCCTTGGCAATATGAGCAGTATGGACAGGGGCGTTGTCATGCAGAAGCAGAACACCTTTGGTTAACTTTCCTCGCCTCTTTTCTTTGATCGCATCTCTTAATTGACGTATAACGTTAGCGTAGTACTGCCCTGTGATATTTACACCTTTTTCTTTATAATCGATAAGCAAAACTCCTTCACAATCCCAAAATATTGTGGCCATGACCTTGCCAGCTGACGGGATTACCTTGAACTTCTTGGGATGAGCTGAACCCTTAATGTGCCACTGCATGGACTCCTGTTTGCTCTCTGGGTCATAATGATGAACCCAGGTTTCATCTCCAGTAACTATTTTTTGCAGCACCTCATCGGGATTTTCACCACACAGGTCGATAAAATCTGAACAGCAAGCCACACGCATATCCTTTTGAAGAAGCGTCAGCATTCGCGGAACCCATCTTGCACTTACTTTTGACATATTAAGATGGTCATGTATAATGTCATGTACGGTACCAATAGAGAGATTGGTTACTTGAGCTATAGATTTTACCTTCACTCGGCCGTCTTCCAATATAAGTTTTTCCACTTTATCAATATTTTCTTGTGAGGTAGCCACTACAGGCCGGCCAGGTCTAGGGTCATCTTCAATACTCTCCCTTCCACGCTTAAATTCGCTTGACCATTTTTGAATAGTAGATAAAGAAGGAGCAGACTCACGGTAAACACAATCCATTTCCTCTTTTATGGTTTTTTGATTTTTACCCTGTTTTGTCAAGAATTTTATGACGGATCGGTGCTCTAATTTCGTTAAAATTGTTAATTCGCTCATGGTGTTCATGTTTGTTCGGCAATTGCAGAAAAACAAAAGAACATCTCGGTTCCAATTTTACTTTTTTTTAATGTCAATGGATGAATCTTAGCGGCCAGTAACAAATATATATATAAAAGAGGTTGTAACGTATCAATACCGAGAATATTTTGAACGCCCCTCGTACCTTGAATAAATTAATAAACTTAAGCATTTAAAAAAAACTTGCGAATATTTTCTTAAAGTAATCGTGTTTTCGCCCATCATAATAACCAGGTAGAATAGGTTAGTGTTTACATTTATTATCTGCTCTCGTTGGCTCTACTTTAGTCTTAGTTTTATCTATAACTATTTCTTTCTACTGTGTTGGTACAGTTGTGTTGTATTACTGGTTTAAGACTTTTCACTGACAGCAGACATGCGTCTAAGAGTGACCTTCACCAATTGAGTATCCAAATTAAATCAAGTTTAAAAAAAAATGCTATTATAAGTAATGTTGATGGGTTGCCTAACGAAATATGTTAAAACATTTTTTTATTATATAAAAAAAAACTGTATCATTACATTACATTGCTGACAGTATTGCCGATTAGGATATTATTACAAATATTGTTGAGTGCAATTCCAGTTTATTTTATTTTATAATTCTATCACAACATGTGACCTTGAGCCCACCTGAATGAACCATGAATGTCAGCAACTGGAATCAGACACTAATGACTGACATCAGTCCCTAACACTGCCGGCTTGACCGGGCATGACAATTCGAGCCTGATCCTGAAACATGTGGAAACGCTTTACTGGGTTTATCGGCACACACGGTGGATACTTCCCCGCCCCGGCAGACTGGGCAAATTACCACCATCATATCAAATTATTACCATGTATATGATGTAAAGGAGCCATCCATGTCCACTTGAAAAATACATTATTATTTGGTTTGAAGAAGTTTCGTTAGAAAACCCATCAGTTGTGATTGTCAGTGGATTTCATTTGAATACTTGATCTTTCTTGATCAATGTGGGTTGTTCGATCTTGTACTACTAGGTTCAATAGTTTCATTGAGAATTAATAACTATGAAATATTCTTGGTGTATTATAAAGACAATACTTCAAAACTGTACTAAAGTAGTTAAGAGGGTATAACGCTCTTGCATACCTCTCGCTCGCACAATCCAATAATTACAAAGATGTTTTCAATCTGAGTGTACTTTTGTAAAATTTAGTCTCTGAACTTTCTAGGAAATAAAATTCCGGACATTTTGAACATATTTTAACTTTCATATACCTAATTTTAGAGTAAAATGACAAAAACATAATTAACATATTTCCTCTATATACAGGGTGGCTTTGTATGCCCTTACTCCAGACTAATATGTTATTCTATTGATAGATACAAACAACTTTTCCTAAGAAACTGTATGTCGGAAGTTACAAAAATTACATACTAATAAAAGTATCATCACGACCGTTTCCCTTTCGGCGTGGTCAGAAACCACGCTTATAAAGAAGCTGATTCACATTTAGTCAATATATAGGCCAATCATGACAAGTGGCAAGCTCGTCGATGTTTCTAGAGTACCAAACTCGAGAAATAACACAAATAATGTATTTATTTACATTAATAAATATTTTTGTGTCGAACCCGGTTTACAAACTAATAAATTTAAAATAACCAATTTGTATGGAGAAGCCAATTTTTTTTGTCACTTTCGACATATCTTAGGAAAAGTTATTTGTTTCTATCAATAGAATAACATATTAGTCTAAAATAAGAGCATACAAAATCACGCTGTATACCTATTTATATGCTTTTACTAAAACTATATATACTTAATTATCATATCTTATCTATTCCCGAGCAAGTTGATAGACTACACTTCTGTAAAGTACACTCAGACTTGGAAAAACCTTTGTAAATATTTGATTGTGCGAGCGAGAGGGATGCGAAAGTGTTAAACTCTCAGGTATTGAATAAAGCAATATTACAAAGTATCTCGTAGTGTTATATGTGTGAAGAAATTTCATCACAATTTGAATGGAATTTGTATGAATGTTGTCTAACTATGGGGGAAATAGGACTTAACTCTTCTATCTTTAGGGTTGCGATCCAAAATATTCTAACAGATTTTTTTTTTAAAGTTTCAACAACATTGTACAGAATATATCAGTCCTAAACGCGTAATATATTTATAATATTTATTCATAACCCAGTTGGGATCATCAAATTACAAAATTAAAAATGCAGAATTTGATGCTTCGAAGTAATTCGCGTCAACATCGCTCAAACATGTCGGGTATATTGGAGTCACAGATTATATAGGATACTATTGGAGTTAACAATGCGGGATAACCGAAGTGCCACTTCTGCCCCATGTGTAGTAAAATTTTTCGTTTTTCATAATTATTCACATTTGTAGCACATTATTTAAGAAAATAACATCACTTTTGACTAACAATATCCACAGTAAATTTATTTACAAAAAAAAAAAATATATCCGTGTTCACTCTTCTAACAGAGACCTTGACTTAAATGCCTTATACACCATCCATTTTGCTGTACAGCCCGCCAAGGTCATACACACACGATGCAAAACTTGACGCACGTCGATAATTATTATTATTTGCTTGCTGGACTTGCACAATACAATTTTCATCCATCGACAGCCCTTGCTGGAGCGCTCTCAGTAGTGTGTATGCTTCGTCCAGCAAATGTACTCGAACGAATACTGGAACGCGCAATCTACCTTTTACAACCTTTTTATTATAAACTTTTTTATTAAAAAAAATTATTCTCATGAAAGTCGCATTCGACATTTATCGAAAAATCTGTCATTTTTTCTCTCGACACATCGTCTGTGAACTTACGAGTAGGTACTTATTTTTTTACGGAGTATACCATTTTATTTTTGTATCATTATGGTACAAAGAACAATTTGCGACGAAATGTATTTTATAAGGTGAGATAGGACTATTTGCCAGTTTACAGAGGATATATCGCATACGACATTATTTTAACAGCTCAAAAATTACTCCCAGATCGTACATTTTTTATTTATTTTTATAAAACTGTACATAATTTTAATTTACAAAATAAGGGCGTAAACACACTATGACTTGACGACATATTGTCATATCGTTTAAATCGTAATTGCTTGTATATTTGTATAAAACCTCATTCAGCACAATACGATTGTTAGTAGTCCACGACGACAAAACAATGTGTCGTCACGACATGGTGAGTACGCTCTCTTAGTCAAACTATGTGTTTTAAAAATAACCCTACATTTTTAAAAACTTGTGAAGGCTCAATTCTAAGAGCCTGTTCTCGCTTTACAAGTAAAAAAACGGTCGAAATATCGATCTTTTAAAATAGGTAGGTCTCTCTTTTAATAACCATTACTTTTTATTACGTGATATTTGCTAAGATCCCCACGTGACATCTCGACCTCCTAAACGCCTCACGTAATAATTAGACGGCCCTATAGAAGTGGTGAACTACCGGCTATAAAAAATTAAGATTGGGTTGTATCAAAACGAAGTCTATAATTTTATTGTAACGATTAAAGTTTAAAATAGCGGAGATTGTACCAGGGCTAACCTTCAAATTAAAACTGCAACTCAGCCTAAGAATCCAACTTTAATTGGGGACGGCTAGATATTATTATTATTAACTCTGTTTTTGTTGTAATTCACAATATGTGTCACATCACAATTTAAAAGACTTGTATAAATTAATTTGTAACTAGGTAAGGTTTTACGTATGTCTATCAAAAGGCCTAATTAGTACAAATTATTTTTTAATCATCACACTAATGGTTTGGTGAAAACTTCAACGGTTTAAGGCTCTCCCAAACACGCACGTTCTAAGGGCGTTTACATGTATTAAACAGAACCAGCACTAATCAGTACTGACTACCGATCCGCTCAGATGGTTGCTTGCATAACGTTGCTACCGATCGGTATGTAAAACAACCCCTGAAACTTGACTGTTTACTTATATGTGCGAGCGCACTGAAACTTTACCTGTACCGTTGGTTCAAATATAAGATAGAAAGTGCATTCATTTTCATACATTATTTTTACGTGAATTCTTAACTTGTATAAATAACAGATTTAAAAAATACATGTCCATTGAGTGATGGATGGAACCAATATCAACCTTGTGATTAGTGTTTTTAAGATTATAATTGTGTGCAACATCTATGATCGAGTACCTACTTATTTGTTAAGACTATCTTCGAAACGTCACAGTTACTTAGTCGATTTTATCATTGGCAAATGCAGATTTTTTTTATTAAATGACTCATGGTGTAAAAATATGAATTTACTAAAAAAAATATAGTTGGTTTTCGCTCTAATATAACCCCAGCCATTGCTTGACTCGGGACTACTTTTCAAAGCCCCTTAAATCGATCTGTCGTAATGTTCTATTACGACGGTACTGTCACCGTATTCGATTATCCCGTCCCTTATTACTATATGTTCCGTAATTCTTTCATATTTCGACAAGAAAACATTTTGTGTAGACATGCGTGCTATGTATTATAATGAAGGTGAAAAAAATATTAGAAGTTTTGGGCATCGGAAGAGAAAACGTGCCGTATTGGTTCCTAGAAGTTATGGCAACCCAACGTATCTTTAATGTCTGATCCGATAATCGCTGGTAGCATGCTTCCTACATGTATACGTCCTTAGGTTAATTATTCAGCAGGGATGTGCGATGGAAATTAGCGGCTCACGAGAATTTTCACCTTTTTCACGTTATGTTTATTATACGGGGTTACTGGTAATTCGACGTCTATCCGTCAGGTCAGCTGTCACTTCAATCAACGGTATGAACATAATTTATTTATTTATTTTTAGGAGAATTTACAGTCAACCATTAATACAATTAAATTAATTAAAAGTACCTTATTCAACATAATAAGTGGTTTTAGTTATTTGTATGATTCATGTCATGTTTTTTTTACCGATGCAACATTCTTAAATCTCTCATTATTTGAATTGTTGAATTAAGTATTTTTAATTGTATATATATCGTAGCTTATAATTATAAATTTAATTCCTTTTCTCTTTCAATTGTTTATCTAATTATTCATTAAATTCGTTGATTATTTGTTACTCTATATAATCTTCTTAATGGTTATAAAATAATCGAATTACCAGTAACCCTAATATGCATATTAATGGATATTCGCACATCTTAATTATTTTATTTTGTACTGAAGTTGATCACCAAATCTTATTCGTAATTTTAATATTCTGTATCACATGTTTTCGCGCGCTTACTTTGTGGATTTTAATTTAGAATAATGGGTCATTCAAATAGGCGAGCTAATGACTAATCATTTTAAATTTGTTTAGTTTTTAATTTGGAGATATTGATTTGTTATAAGAGTAAAATGAGGATTTTGTATATAGTATAAAAACGTGCAGCTTGTCAAAGACCAACATTGGAGTCGCGGAGTATGAATCGAGCTCTCAGGTACTCACATCGAACTTATAGATTTTTGTGGAATCAGTTATCAGTTAGGGCCGATCTATATACTCGTATATCGATGGGATTTTGCAATTTTGTATTTTTTTCCATTTATTGTACTCGTAAAATGAATAATAAGTATTTTTTTTGTTATATGTCAGGTGATTGGTAGTTTGTTTGTCACTTCAATAGTTAGGCCAATTGCCTTATAATCTTAAGTTCGATATCTTATTCATCTTTTGAAAAACTGGGCTCACGTCTATGGTAGACAACTACGTTTCTGGTTGGTGCCTTAGAATAATAACGCAATAATAAGGCAATTTTTAAGGTTACTGAACAACCCGTGTTAGACTAAAGGTCGAATCGTCGTGCTATCGCTATCAAGTTTTTAAGGTTACTGAACAACCCGTGTTAGACTAAAGGTCGAATCGTCGTGCTATCGCTATCAAGTTTTTAATTATAGTTTTTACACATGGTGCAAGTAACATACGCAGGTTGAGGCACTTGCATCGTGTATTATTTATACCGCGTCCTGAACGCTGAACGAAAGGAACGCAGGTCCTGACATGGTGCGACACGACCGAATGGACGTGTATTCGATTCAATCACAAACGGATACAGAACTGCATCAACGCCAAAACGAGTTCCATACCTCCATATAACCACGAGCAAGTAACTTGCGCGTACACTCCGCGCGAGTAGTCCGCGCCAATAACTTGCTCCCGCAACAAGCACCGTGTACCTATACCCTTAATAGGTGTCAAAATGCATCGGAAATACAAAATAAATGATTATGCCTCAAATATATATTTGTTTTTCAATAAAACTATCGTTCTATGCGTTATTATTCTAAGATTGTATCTGGCAGCTTTTGTAAGATCGCCTGTTTGAACGATCTATAAGTAATCATTGAGATGATCCGTAGATCGAAGCCAGCAATGGTCTCCACGGCTCAAAATGTCACACACGCGCATAAGTATCACACGTTTTTGTGTTTCACTATGGCTTCCACACAGCTACAGTATTTAAACTCAGTATTAATTTTATTATTAACGTAGTGCGATATAAATAGATAATTTAGTATAGCACAAAAATGCGAAAGCTACAGACATATTCCATTACTTAGGTGGAAACTTTAGTGTTATGTTCTTTGGGCGCTAACGTTGAATTGGTAAAAAAGTGGAAGCTGTAATTTACTGTAAATTTTAGCCCGAGTTTTACTTTATTTCACTGTGAACGTTACTAGAGTAGCGTTTTCATTCTCTTTAAGCAAAATTCATTTAAAAAATTCATGTAGGGTAAACCTTTATTGTATTAATTTTAATGGCGTTTTACTCTGACAGTTTCTGTAATTTAAGAGAATCCATTCTAAAGAAAATTCAATATTTTTCGTTTTTGTTATTTAAATAAAAGACATCAGAATTAATTCTAATACGGTTTATTTGATACTAAATAAAAGATTAATTTGTGAAACGGCTACAATGGGGTGTGTCAGGCAAAGCTTTTTGTAGATGTCGCTAGCGGCAATGGTACCTTATTTTACATCTAAATAGTATAATTTTAAAAAGTTTTTGTAGTTTTATATTTTTATAATTAAATAATGTATTTTAAATGAACGTTACCTACCTTAAAAGACGAATTAAGAAAGCGCACACCGTCTTTAAAAAGAAAAAAGGTTTTATTCATTAAATGGAAATTTTGAGATCACCATATCTTTGATATCGCTTAGAAATCTCGATTTGTACACTTCAAAGCTGCTCACTTCGACATAATATCCAGAAAATAATAACTTTCGTAATAAAAATACAAGTTTTCTATGCAGCCGATAGTTATGTTAGGTACCATCTATCATGCGCCATCTATCGTGATAAAAAGTTAGTGATACACCCCATTGCAATACATTTTTCTAGCAAGATGGATCCACTTCACATGGTATAAATGACTTGTTAGCTGCTCTTCACAAATTATTGACAGAGTGATACGAGAAGTCGCCGAGGAGACTTTAACCAAGAAACCCAGACCTAACTACTGCTGATATTTTTCCTGTACTTAAAGACTACAGTCTACAACCCTTTACCACCCAATTAGGATGCTACAAAAAATCACAGACGAAATTAAAGCTATTCCTAGGTCGATGCTCCAGCGTGTGATTAAGAATTTCAGATCTAGGTTAAACGAAAGTTTTAAAGTAAAAAATAAAGGTAAAGAAGAAGTTTTGTTTTTTACAAATAAAATTTACAAACTGATTTAGTATCAAATAAAACTAATTGGAATTAATACATCTTTCAAAAATTAAAAACATTCTGAGACACCTATTTATAACGTTTGCGTTTTTTAAGTAAGAGAATGCATTGTAGTTAAAAATATAAAAAAATAGTATTTGCTATTATATATAATATTTTGCTATTGTTTTAATTTAATTTTTATACAAATACCGCAGTGCGATAACTTTTAATGGATAGGATAGCTGTATGGAAGAGCCTTAACACAAGTTTTCTTAATTGTTTTTTTTTTATATGTTAATTTATATTTGGTTAATTATTTTTTAATATGTTGAAACAAAATATAATTTATCTTTTGTTAAAAGTTATGTTGTTGTTTTATTTTATTAAGTACCTACCTACCTTTCCAATTTGGAACTTATCATTACCATCAGACAACATATCGTCCAAGTATTAAAAAAGCGCGGGACTAAACTTAAACCTTAAATTATTAATGTGATATGATTGATCAAAATTAATATACTTACATCTGTTTTATTCGAAGTTAATTATAGTACATTAAATATAAATTAAAAGCTACCTAAATAATAAAATAAAAAATAAACTAAACTATAAATAAAAATGTACTCTAGAGACGTCCCATCCGAGATAGTCCCAAGGAGACTGGCAACATTTCCCCTCTGTATAGCGAGGCTAATAAGTTGGCAGAAATAATTGCCAGCCTTCCTGTCTCCAGACCTTTCTGTCAGCCGCTTTGACAACTCCTTGGCCAAGCGCCTCGCTGACGGTCCCCAAACAGCGCAAATTCGTAACCAATGATGATAATGTGTTTAATTAATAACGTAATATGTAAGTACAGATATAGTGCATAATGTAATTCCATTGGGTTCACTTGGGTCTTAATCGGAATACGACGGGCACCTGAAGTGTCAATTATTGTATTGATTGACTTTTTCATATCCATATAAGTACCTATATCGTAGACAGAGAATTAATGTTATAATTATGTATTTATTATGTCTTCTTTACTCTGTTTTATATATTATGTTTTGTTTTTATCCTCTCCTCCTTAGTCGGTGCCCCACTGTTGGGGATCGTGACTCCGTCGCAGTCCATCCACTAGCCGTTTCCAGTGGTTGCGGTCCTCGGCGCAGTGGATGGCTTGGTGTACTGGGATGTTTAGGTAGTCAGTCACCTGACTGGACCATCGTTTGGGGCTTCTTCCTCTTGTTCTTTTACCGTCTACCTTTCCCGTTACTAAGAGTTTTTCCAGATTGTCGGCGCCTCTTCTAGCAATGTGGCCAAAATATTGCAGAATTCGGGTAAAGCAGACGGCAGAAAGTCTCTGTACCTTAGCAAATTTGAGCTCTTCGAGCACAGAAACGTTAGTGCGTCGTGCGGTCCAATGAATATTAAGCAAACGAAGCCAGCACCACATCCCAAATTCATCAATTCTTGCCCTATCTGCGGCTTTAATAGTCCATGTCTCTGAACCGTACAAGAATATGGAGAATACGAGCGTTCTGACAAATTTTGTTTTTATAATTGTCTATAAATTGTAAATATTCTGTTAAATTGTGGGGATGAAATTTTATATTTAGAACATTTAAAATACTCGTAAATAAAATACCAAATATAAACTTGTGTTTATTTATTTTTCACAAAAAATAATCATTTACAAAATGATAATGAATTATATTACATATAGGAAGGAAGGGATCTTTTATTTTATAGGATATTTAGAAAAAATATAAATTACAGTTAATTTATATTCCTAACTGGTTAAATTTCACATAATAGTCCTAAGATAGGTAAAAGCGACCTTCAAACATCGGATATCAGAATGAAATGCACTTTTTGTATATCTAATAAATTACGCTAACAAAAGCAACGATGATGGGTTGAATATCGAAATATGTTCAAGGCAATTTTTTGAAATATTTTTTTAATTTGGTTTTCTCCTCCGTTGGCAAGAGGGCTTGTAGGCTGGGGCCGTTACGGATTTTTATAGCTAAAAAAAAAAAATTAGTAACAGGCAACGGCCGGCTGGAATATGTAGTTGAGGTCATAAACAATGAAAAAAAAAACTTTCGAACTTGAGATTAAGGGAAGTAGTGAAATGGGGTGCTATTTAAGGGATGAAAACCGTTTTTCGTTATTCGTGGCGGAACGAGACCTCCTAGAGAAAAGTATTACATACAAAAGTTGTAGATAATAAAAAAATCTAAAACATTTAATATATATATTTTTCGACATAACCTCAAAGTTTACGAGAAAATGACGAAAAACCGATTTTTCTGTTTTTTATTTTTTTCTCGCGTGAAAATTATTTAATTTAAATGAAACTTTGTGAAAACACGTAATTATTTGCACACAATAAGCATGAATTTTTTCAATTATGGAAAATTAATATTTTTCCAGATTTCACCATTTTTCCGAAAAAACACCCTTATCTTTGGTGAACAACTTTATTGATTTTTTTTTGGTTTCTGGTGTTGTACAAGGTCTTTTTTTTTTCGTCGTGATGTCTACTTTCAAATGGTATATCGATTTTAATTATTCATTGTTATTTAGCAGCTTAAAATTAAGAAAAACCGAAAACAAAAAAAAAACGAATCTCGAACTTACCGATTTTTTTCATTATTTTCAATTTTTTAGCATATTTATGTCTCGAAAAATATTAATTTTCTATGATTGAAAAAATTCATGCTTATTGTGTGCAAATAATTACGTATTTTCACAAATTTTCATTTAAATTAAATGATTTCCACGCGAGAAAAAAATAAAAAACAGAAAAATCGGTTTTTCGTCATTTTCTCGAAAACTTTGAGGTTATGTCGAAAAATATATATAGTAAAAGTTTTAGATTTTTTTATTATCTACAACTTTTGTATGTAACACTTTTCTCTAGGAGGTCTCGTTCCGCCACAAATAACGAAAAACGGTTTTCATCCCTTAAATAGCACCCCATTTCACTACTTCCCTTAATCTCAAGTTCGAAAGTATTTTTTTTCATTGTTTATGACCTCAACTATATATTTCAGCCAGCTGTTGCCTGCTACTAATTTTTTCATCTTAAAAAGGTATGGCCCCAGCCTATTGCTCTGTATTCGCTTAAAGAATCGGTATTGCAATTCAGCGGGGAAATCGGTGTTCTTGTCACCATTCCACGAGGACGCGACTTATGGATTTAGACTCGGAGGTACCGGGTTCGATTCCTGGCCGGGACACAAAAATGTTTATTAATGTAAATAAATTATATATACATTTATTCGAAAAAATATTTACAACATATAAAATAAAATTAATATTAAGGATAGGGATATAAGTCCCGTCCGCGTGGAATGGTGGCAAGAACGCTGGCTGCATTTCCCCGCTGAATTGCAATACTAATTCTCTGGGCGAAGAAAGAGCCAGCCCTCTTGTCACCGGAGGAGACAACAAGACGCGGTGTTATGTCTTTTAAAAACTTTTTTGCGCTTGGACTCCATGGGCCCAAATAAATACATTTAATTAATATTTAATTTAGTTGTGATATTTTTCGTGTTTGGTACGCTGGAGACATCGACGAGCTTGCCACTTGTCATGATTGGCATATAGTAAAGTTGGCTAAATGTGAATCCGCGTGGATTCTGAATACCCCGAAAGGGAAACGGTCGTGATGATACTTTACTTTATATACTTTTTATAAATTTTTGTTTAAAAAAAAAATCCAATGAATGATAATTATAATTAATTGACCTACTATTACAAGATTATTGACCTACTGTCACCACCTGTATTATTGACCTACTATTACCATCCTGTATTATTACACAAGCTGATAGTGTCACTTATAACGATTAAATTTTGGAAAGTACCTAATGTCAATCTTAAGAAAACTAAAGGAATCGCAATTTAAAAAAATAAAATTTCCGATTCCCGTATAACATTTTTTTTTTTAATTATTTGTTTTATTCTTTATCAAATCGGCTTTAAGATACCCTTTGATTTCGATATTCGTTACCGAGTTAGCCATCCACATCCATGCCCACTTAAAAAAAAAACCTTTAACATATTTCGTTAGGCAACCCATCACACCACCCCTTCTGTTAGCGTAATTTATTAAATATAAAGTACATTTTATTTGGATAACCGATCGGTAAAGAGCGGTCGTCAAGGTTCTTGTACTATAATTATTGAATTCGAAGAACTAAAACTACATATGCAAATAAAATAGATTGCAATAACAAAAATACGTCTTGCTTTGGTTGGATTTTGATATACAAGGTGACATTGTATGGTTTTCCGTTAGTAAAATGTTATTCTAGTGATAAAGACAGACAATATTTCCTAAGAAACCATATGTCCAAATTGTATTTATTTTTTGGCTTCTCCATACAATATTGGCTATTTTAAAATTAACAGTTTATATAACTGCCTCCGTGGTCTAGCGGTTAAGTCCGTGGATTAAAACTCGGAGGTACGGGGTTCGATTCCTGTTCGGGATACAAAAATATTTATTAAAATAAATACATTTAATTAATATGTGATATTTCTCGACTTCATGATTGGCCTATAGTAAAGTTGGCTAAATGTGAATCCGCCTATTTCTAAGCGTGGTTTCTGACCACCCCGAAAGGGAAACGGTCGTGATGATACTTTACTTTTTTACTTTTAGTTTATATGAAAACGCCACTTTTTTGTCATTTCCGACATATGGTTTCTTAGAAAAAGTTGTTTGTTTCTATCAATAGAATAACATATTCTATTAACGTAAGACCATACAAAGTCACTCCGTATATTTCGTTCATATGTACCATCAATTACGTTGCACCCCCTGGCGCTGTCTAAAATCCCATAAATAATGTTCTCGGTTTGGTAACGGAGTTTGTACGTGCTAGAGCTACTGGTTCATAAATAAATAACTATATTAAAATAAATTATATTAAATAATATTTATAAGTTTGAAACCTAGACGTTAGTTAGTGTTAAACGAAGACGAGCGGTCTGTCGCCCCTAAGCCTGGTGGAATTTGTGGCGACCTCGGTGGTGCAGTTGGAGCTTTTGGAGATGAGCAGGCGGTCCGGATCGAGGTGCAGCTGCTGCAGGATCGAGTAGATCTGGGCTCGCAGGTCCACCGGGATCTCTGTCTCGCGGCCAAGGATCCAAAAGCGATCTAAATGATAAGATTATGCTTTAAATAACACATTAGGTAAAGGCGATAAAGAATAAAAAACATTACAATGATTTAAATATTAATAAAAATTAAGCTAATAAAAATATAATAACTAAAATAAAACTAAAAATTAAAAATATAGCCGGAATTGTTATGCAATGTAACAAAGATATTTAATAAGCTTCCAGTTACTAGAAGGGAGCTGCCACTAAAAGTGTTCAAATTAAGAGTCAAACAAATGCTGGTTAATAAATGTTTTTATTCGACAAAAGAATAACTAGACACTAAGCTCGACAAAGTCATGTGACTTAATAAATATTTGTATGCTAGAAATAGCGAAGCATGTGATATAATTACGTATATAATAATTAACATCCCTGTTCCTACCATGTTTCTGACAAATAAATTATTTCATTTCAAAACTATTACTTCATCCAACAAATCAACAATTGTACAAAAATAAATATTGCTTAAATAAAACCGATTTCTCACCACTTTGTCGCTGAAAGATATCAAGATCAGTCTTATCAATTATTATTAGAGTGTCATCACGACCGTATCTTTCACGGGGTAGTCAGTAAGTAACCACGTTTTTGTAAGGAGCGAGTTCACATTTAGCCAACTTTACTATAGGCCAATAATGACAAGTGGTTAGCTCGTCGATGTCTCTAGCGTACCAATCTTAAGAAATATCACAAATAAATTATTGTGTCTCGACCAGGAATCGAACCTGGTACCTCCGAGTTTAAATTCACGTACTTTACCGCTAAACCACGGATGCAGTTATTATTATTCTTATTTGAATACAAAATTCTAGACGTCCACTGCTGGAGAGGGCCTTCCAGTATCAAGTAGGTAACATACTTTAAGTGTCATGATGATATATTTAACTGTGTAAGAAGATATTGTATAGAAATAACAGTAACTAGCAAAAATAAAATAAAACAATAATAAATTTTAATAAAAAGAATCGTATCTCATTGTACAATATTTAATAACACAAATACTTTGTTACATGTCAAACATTTTTATTTATTGTTTATTTAATTTAAATATTACAGTTATTTTGACGTACATAACATTAAAATACAATTTTTATATTCGAATTTTAGACTATCCTGACTAGACTTTTTCTTTTAGCTAAATTACACTTACTTATACTTCCAAAATTAGATACCTATACCTCACTCTGTGGAGGCACGGGGGAGGGTGTAATTGTTGTTTTACAGGATTTCGAAAGAACTTTTAATTTTAGCCTGCATTGTTCTTTCCTCCGCCGAGTGTGATTTACGATATATTATATACTACTAAATGCACTGAATGTTTAGATGTAATATAATGGCTTGAGGAGCTCTGTATCTAGTTCTGTATCACTTGCTTGCTTACTTGTTTCGATTTTTTACTGTACCAATTTTTGTAACTCAATTTACTTTTGCTTCAATAAACGATTTTACTATACTTTACTTTATATTAACATTACCCACTGTTACAGTGGTATGGTAGGCATGCTATCAGACGCTCGCGACGACTTACTTATTACTCTTGACTTATTTTAATACTCGCATTCCGTCTAATTCAAAAAGTCCTGACCAAATTAAAGACCTGGACAAAGTTCGGACTAGAGTCTAAAAGTATAAATGACCGGACAAATCCGGACGGATGGTAACCCTGGTAATTTATTTATTTATTTAATTAGGATCGCCAATAGAGTAAACATTGAATCCAATTCTATCAATAGAAGCAAACAGTAAAAAAAACATAAGTGAATGGTACCCCAGTAACAGGTAACCACAACATGTCAAACTACATTCAATTATGATACATTATATGCAATAATAATTCCACTCTATGATCTTCTGCTGATGTTAAGTTTTGTCTTAGTACAGTATCCTGACCGTAATTTAAAGGATTTGGAGACAAAAGAGATTTTTAAAAAGCAGGTTTAGGTCACGTCAACAAGCTAAATAAATTGTAGGCCAGGAAGCTCTACAAGTTTGCAAAAGTCACCACCACTGCACATGCACCATATACAGAGAATATTATTACTGGAGAATTTGGCCCACTCTCGGTTGGCAAAGAATGATGAATATGCTCGTCTTTACCTGTATGCACGATCCCAATAGTATGGCACGACCAGATGACAGCAAACTGGTGGTAGTCTGTGAACAGCACGTTGTACTGCCCCGCGCCTGGCAGCAGTCGGGAGATAGCGTAGGGCAGGCGGTTATTGAGCTTGTAGCGAAAAATTGAAGAACCGTTGCTGCTAATAATGCCCAGACCCTGAATCGTAAGTGGCTCTCTCGTCCTAAATTAAATTAGTATAAGGTAAGAAACATACAGTACATTGAGAAAAATGGATATTTGGTGTAGGTAGTACCTACATACTTATAATTTTTGGGATTTATGTCGATAAGATTAGTCTTTAGGAAAACAATGCCGTTAACCTAACTCATATTCAGTCTCAGATATCTATATAAGAGCGACCTGCACCGATCGGTTATCCGAATGAAATCCAATATTTATATAATATTTTTTATATTTAAAAAAATATCTTGAATTAAAAACTGGAAAGATATAAATAAAGACTAAAAAAACCTATAGGTTTCGTCGCCACAAAGTTTGATAATTGAAATAATTTTATATATTTTATTACTTATATACTTTATAAACTGAGACAGGTTCAAATCTTCCCAACTAGAGGTCCCGGTTGTTAAAGATAGGAATAAAAACACACAAGCTAATGAATATCTATAGTCTGTGAAACTGCGAAGTACTTACCATCTGTTGACAGTGCCGATCGTGATGAGCAGGTACCCCCTGTCGCTGACCGACACGTTGAGATGCGTGCAGCTCGCGGCCATCTCCATCAGGTAGAACGATCTCTCCACCTCATACCACGTCCCGGTCATCTGGGAAAACTTAACTATCCACCTATCACGCAATCATTGTTGTACCTATTGTCAACCATACTCGTAAAACTGCTAATATCAGCGAAAAGTGTGTTGGACCATCTAAATATCACCAGTACCCCATCTACATTCAATCGGCCTACTTTTCGTTACAAATACTGCCTATAGGTATTATATCGTACGCAAATAAATTTACTGTAATCTATTTATTAATAAAAAATAGTACGAAATATTTCGTCATGATCGTAGAACAGTGACGGATCTGCTATATTTAAAATTTTCATGGCGGCCATTCAACTGTCATTTCGACTGTTTTTTTGTCACTTTTTAAGTCTCATAATAAGTGCAAACCTTCTAGATTTCATTTTGGAACCCTTTCTAATATTTGCACTATAAATTACAGACCACAAACAATATAAAACTATATATAAATATATATGCAAAATTATGGGTATTTTTTTAAATCCGACACTGTTCTACGATCATGACGATTTATTCAGATAAAAAAAATATTTTTAATCTTTACCAACAAAAATTTCGGGGTTAAAAGTACCAAGTAAGTAGTTTATTTTTGTTTTAAATATTTTTTAGACCATCTCTAGAAACTTCCATTCCAAACTTCCATTTTTTTTTCCAGTTTCTCAATAAAATAGTTTTGATTCTAAACATCAAGGACCTAATGTTTCTATTGCGAAAGGAAAGAATATATCGCCGTGTTAGAATAAAAACCATGTATTGGTAAGTTAGCCGTTTTTGCACAAAAATATGATGCACATTTAATACTTTATTACTTGAGTTTTCGACTAAAACCGTTCGTTTAATTGCTTTTATTTATTTATTTTAAAACTTTATTGCACTATGTACAAAGGCAGACTTAATGCCGCTAGTTTTAAGACCCACTATCTTCGAAACTAAGCGTCACAGTGCTTAGTCGATTTTATCACTGGAAAAAGCAGAAGTTTTTTAAACGACTGGTGTAAAAAAGTGAATTTACTAAAAAAATAAAAAGTTAGTTGGTTTTCGATCTAACCCGGGGATATATTCTCCAAAGTCAACAGAACATATCGCTCAGAGTTGTCTCCCGAGCGCCGTGGTTCGTGCGTAATTCCGTCATAGCTCGAGATCTGGAAATGCCTACTATTGAGGAGTTTGTTGTCGGCCTGACTAGACGTATGTTCTATCGGGCCGACAACGGACACTTCAAGCATCTCCAGAATATCGCTCCATCTCGCGCTCGGCCCCCCAACGGGAGACCGCTTCCTAGAGAAGTGCTTCTGGAGGAGAGCTGAAGAAGCTGAAGTAACCTAGACCCCCTGGGTTCGTGAGCCACACGGGCGCTGTTACACTAGTAACGGCGCCCAGCACCGAAAGTGCATGAATTACCAGCGGGTGGTTACCCGCTGAGATCCTGTCGGGGAAAACGGGGGAATTTCCCCATCCCCAACCCAAGCCCATTAGCCATCAGGGCCTGGATGACTCCACTGACTGACTGACTGGGGATATATTCATTTGGAAGACTTGAATATGTTTTAATTTAGCTGCCTTCTTGGCGGCAGAGCCTGTACAAATGCTCGTAGAGTCAATATGTTGTATGGTTTAATCTGTCTATTTACATTTCGACCTTTAAGCGAAGTCGGTCGTTGTGGCTGGAATCAGTGCTTCCATTCTTTTCTTGGATCTCTCGTACTGCTTACCATCAGGTGAGCGCGGATTCACATATAATATAAGTATATGTAATGTAAATCGATGTGTCCCTATGGTCTCCGAAATAGATGTATTTAAAAAAAATATATTTCTTTAAATTTTCAGATTAGGTAGGTGACCCTATGAAATTTGGTAGTGATCAAAGAATGTTGTTCTTAGTGTTAGTCAATTTTGTGATATATTTATGCTACGAGTCGCTGTTATTATTTATATAAACAAACTCAAATAGTACGAGTACCTTTTGCTTTAGAACCTTAATAAAGTGGTGGTAGACATCGTGGTTGTATTTTAATCAATGACACGTCCTTTGTGTCGTCAGTATGTCAGTCCCCTAATTTTGTTTTGTGCCAAGTTTGACTTTTGCGATTTTATTACTTTTTTCGCTTTGAAAGTTAGTTGAGTAGCCAGTAGTTCAGTAAAAATGCGCACTTTGCTTTGATTCCCAGTCGAACACGACATTTGTATAAATAATCAAAGAAAAGTAAACTTAATTTACCAGTTATCTGATATTACTACAACGACACCAGCTGATGTTTACGCAATTCTTTGATGCCGCGTTAGGATCGTATGTAAAACAATACGATACCCAGGTATATTTTGCCAACTCTGTCGACATATATGTTCTAAGAATATTTAATATATTTAGCCTTATTTACAGGCGTATTCGCTATACAGGGGGGAAATGTTGCCAGTCTTCTTAGGACTAACTCTGATGGGACGTCTCTAGGGCACATTTTATATTTTTAGTATATTTTTTTATTAGGTTTATTTTATAGGTATTATTATTTATTTTTTTTTGGAAATGGGCAACATGCCACAGGGCAGCGATTTGGTGGAAGAACTTTTTTTTTCTTTTTTGTATATTACGTAAGTAATAAGAAGACACATTTCTAAGAATTCTATGGATTCACCGTGCCGACCTCGCGCGCCACTTAACATCAGATGTTGGCATGGTCAAAAAGTAGGTTTAGTACCTATATATTAAATTAGATTTTTATTATTTAAAGTAGCTTTTAATTATATTTTTCAAATCGCGCAAAAGAATGTTTGTGAGTTTTATTATCCCTAGACACTTACCCTATTAATATCGAATTCGGGTAGTGGTAGGTAGACCGGACATTTCCCGAACCCGGTGCTCCACACTGCACCAATTGCACTACAAAATATCACCACATACACCTTCGTCGAATAACTAATTCTAAAATCACCCATTTTATTAACTTCAGCCTTTAAATCGACATTATTTTAATACGTCCAACATTTTTACTTTATTAAACGTTCGAGACGCGTCGATAATGTGATTGCAACAATTCAGGTTAATTTGAATACATACATATAATGCTACTTAAAAATCTACATATTTACGTTAAATATACAGAGGTGAGTAAACGGTGACAATGCATAAGTCAAAAACAATTCGTCGTGTGTAGAGGTCATTCGGATTCGTCGGTTCTTTAAGTTATTAAAGACATATTGGGACGATAAGTTAAATGCTAATTTAATGCTTTTTGTTGATTGATGTGGGCGGTGGCCGACTTCCCATACATATAGGAAAAGTGGCTCAATCTTTAACCTTCCACTTGTATGCCCTTGACAAAACAATACAAAATAGATAGGTATAAAAATAACATTTATATGTGTTCAATTATATGCCCTCATTAATTGTTGTCCCTCGTAAATTTTCCCAAAATGTTTTGAAATTTTTAAAAATAAAATCTCGTTAGCAGTGGAGGACTCTGTATTGCAGTAGGCCTTATTAACAAAATTTGCTTTAGTATAAGATGTCGCAATTAGAATGATATTACCTAATGTAAAACAATAGAAAGGTCGTTAAAGTACATAAGTACCTATGACTGTTATGTCAACCTATTCTGTTTGTCTTTAGTAAAGTAGGGCTAAACAGTTTTATTTAAATAAAAAATAAAAGCCTATTCTGACTAGACCGCAATGCAATCTGTGCCGCAATGATATCTGTGCCGCAATGATATCTGTGCCGCAATGATATCTGTGCCGCAATGATATCTGTGCCGCAATGATATCTGTGCCGCAATGATATCTGTGCCGCAATGATATCTGTGCCGCAATGATAAGTGTACGTTCCAACTGCAGCGGAGGAATACCGCGTAACGGGAAGGTCGGTGCTATATTGTAGAAACATCGTTTATACATACAAAACACTAAAATGTAATTAAAATCATTAAGTTTGTCAAATATAAAGTCATTTCTATTATTTTAGTTACAATAATAAAACATTCTATATTATTTTCAAACAATTATGACTATAAAATATATTGATTTTAAAAAAACAAAGACTAACGCCATATTTGAAACGTATATCTGTCAAAAATATTTCTCGCCGGGTTTGTTGTTGATTTCATTATTAATACATTTTATGGATTTTATTAATTATTAAAATGAAGTCTTTACTATTTCTATATTCTTTAAGTTATTTTTCTTTAGTTATCTGTGCTGTTGAAAATAAAAACATTCACAATCGAGAGACATTGGTACTTCTAGATAACTTGAGTACGATGGAGACTCATTCTCAATTCTTCTCATTTTTGCAAGGTAACAACTTAATATTCCGGCTGTTATACTTATATCAGGCAGGCGCCAGCTTTTAAATAACTCCGTGGGTGTTTCTGCCCATTCGAGCAGCCAAAACATAAAAAATTGTCCATAGTGTTAGTAACTCAAGACTATGTTAGTAACAATACTAAATAATAATAATAAATCTTAGACCCATGTCCACTGCTTGGCAAATGTCTGGGGTGTGTTACTTTGGGCAAGTGTCAGTATAAATGCCAGACATGCGCCAAGGTACACCCATGGATCTCTGCAAAAATACAATAATAATACATATTTGACTATGTGCTACAGTGGGCTTTAATCCACTTTGCACATAGCGGGAGTCAACTCTATCAGCAATAACATTCAGAAGGCTGTTGGTACTGAAGTGCAACCTGCAGAGTATCACTGTATACCTCTTCCATAGGATAGCATGGAAGCCATCCACATTAGCATCAACAAACATGCCTGATGCACTGTAGGAGCGCTGCAGCCTCCAACAGCACCCTAATTTGTTATACTATGTAATGATGAGAAGATTATTATATTTAACTGGTATTGTGAATTTTTTTGGGTCATGTTGTGTGTTATTTTTCTAGATCGTGGTTACCATTTGACAATTAAGTTGGCAGATGACTCATACCTGACATTAACCAGGTATGGAGAGCTGCTATACAAGTTGGTCATCATATTCAGTCCTTACATCTTGGAGTTTGGTGGCTCTATCAGCACAGAGACTATTGCAAGGTTCGTATTCAAGCCAAAAAGTTGAGTTATAGATTACAGGATAAAACCTTTGGTTATCAGCGCAATGGGATTTTGTGAACAGTATAAATATCTGTGATGTAATTCTAACCAAAAATATATTTATTAGTTAAATGGAGATAATTCAAGTTAACCTGCAAAGTAGTCATAATTATTTGTACTTAGAACTTTTTTCCACAACATAGTTTCAGTATTAATCACACAAAATAAACTTACTTGTCATAGATTTGCTCTGAATAATATAATATTATATATAATAAATATAATCTCATTTCTCAGTATGTCACTTAATGAGTTTTACCTTTTATGCATTTTTTTATTATGAATGCATTCTTACAACCAAGCTACCACCGCATAAAATTTAATACTTATCAATAATAATATATAGTAAATATGGGGTGACTTTGTATGGTGTTGCGTTAGACTAATATGTTATTCTATTGATAGAAACCAACAAATTTTCCTAAGAAACCATATGTCGGAAATGACCAAAAGTTTTAACTTCTTCATACAAACTGGTACTTTTAGAATCATAAAGTATTTGATTGTGTAGGGAAAGGAGCAGAAAGGCTGATGGTGAACATCTTATTGCACAATTAAATTGATTTCCTTTGTAAAGCAGTAAATATAGACAGTCGCAAGCTAATAATGAGTATAAATAATAAGGCTGAAGCACCTTTACTGCTGGTTATATGCCAGAATATAGGTATGAGAAGATTTCATCATTTTCATTATTTATAGTTAGTAAAACACATTTTATCGTGTTTTTATATGATACTTTCCTTCTTTTATAAAAAACCCTTGCTTTTTTACCTGGCTAGCGTGACAAGAGTAGCACAAATTACACAAAGATTAATCTGGAAGGCTTATCATCAGCAATGGAGAGTCTCTAGGATCATGTGTTTTAGTTTTTTGATTTTATATCATGTTATTTTTATTTTTTTATTTTTTATACTTGTCTAAACTGTTTCCAAATTTATTGTTTATGCATGTTGATCATGAATGCCTTTGTAAGCAAGAGTGGGGCTCCCTGTATCACAGACCTTCTGGGTCATAGTACAGGGATCCCCGTATTTACTGATTGATGTATCTAGGTTTTTAAGTCAATAAACGTTTTTATTATTATTATTATTATGTGTTCTAAAGGCTGTAATAGTGAGGATGATAAGTTGTATTATTTTGAAGGTTTGTTGATGAAGGAGGGAACCTGTTAGTAGCGGCAAATGCTGCTTCTTCTGATGTCTACAGGGATATTGGGGCAGAATGTGGCATTGAGGTATGTTTTTAATTATAATACTAACGGCCAATTGCAGAAAAGCTTATTATCTGTTGACATGTTAAACATATCCTTACAAGGCATGTAATTGGTCCTAATAACCAAGTGACAAGCTAACTACCAATCACATAATGTATATTAAAATAATGATCAGAGATTTGAGGTCATTCTTTCTGCAACTGGGCATTACTAGTTTAATAGTAAAAAGTCAATGTTTATCAACAGACTAAAAAATGCTATTGTTGGATTTGTAATAGATAAGACAGGTAATAATCAATTTAATAAATAAAACTCGCATCAATTTTTTATTTAATAACACAGTTATTTTAATTTTAGTTAGCTGAGGAGCCAGTGTCTGTCATAGATCACTTCAAGTATGATGAGACTGACGAGGGGGAGCACACTAAGATAGTGGTCCCTCTAGAGAACCTGCTGGACGCCCCTGTCATAGTGGGCACCAACAACACAGCCCCCTTTCTGTACGAAGGGACTGGCTTAATCCTCGACACACACAATGAGCTGGTTCTGCCTATACTCGCTGCTGATAGCACTGCATTTACTTACAATCCTAAAAATCAGGTATTATTATTTATTATAGTATAATTTTTACAGGTCAATTTTGCCAATACATACATCTTTAGTTTAGCTAATTACATTTTTAATGTATAAACTAGTGATAAATTTTGTGTGGATTGACTAAAACAAGCTTTTTAATAAAAAAACCTGGTGACAAGAATGCTGGCCGCATTTCATTGCTGAATCGCTATACTGATTCTCTGGGCGAGGAAAGAACCAGCCTTCTTGTCTCTTATTATTCTTATTAAGTATATATCGGTGCTTTTAGGTGCGTCAGTATCCTCATGCTGTGGGTAAGAAGACAGTGCTGATAGCAGGTCTGCAGGCTCGGAACAATGCTCGCATCATCTTCAGCGGCTCTCTGTATTTCTTCTCGAATCATGCGTTCAACTCTCCCGTAGCCATGGCCCATGTAAGTTTTACTATATTAGTCCAAAAAAAAATTTAAAATTATTTACCTTATAAAAGACAAAATATATTTAATAATAATAATAATAAATTCTTTATTGTATTTACAACCAAAACAAGTGCAGGTACATAGGCGAGCTTAATGCCGTAAATGCCTTTTCGACCAACTAACCTTTGTGACTGAGATATGTAATAAGCGGGTGCAGAATGTTACGATGAAAATAGATAGTTGAAATTATTTATTACTATTTAAAATGGTAAAAAAAAAACGGTGTAGGTTAGTATAAAATATTTTTACCCGACTGCGCGACGCACGGAGGGTTATGTGATTATGTGTTTATCAGCATATGTATCTATGTCTGTCCTTTGTGGCACACTGGAGACCAAACGCGTAGGCCGATTTTGATGATTCACACGTCAATCGCGAGTGTCACTGAATGACATTAATCAATTTCAATAAGACGACCACAAGACGCTATATAGAGAAAAAAAAATAAAGTTGACGAAAGGCGAATCAACGAATAGGTTTTTAAAAATTATGTTGATGTTTCACTTATCATTTTTAATTTCGAGTAAAGTAAAAAGTAAAGTAAAGTATCATCACGACCGTTTCCCTTTCGGGGTAATCAGAAACCACGATTATAAATAAGCGGATTCACATTTAGCCAACTTTACTGCCGGCCAATCATGACAAGTGGCAAGCTCGTCGATGTCTCCAGCGTACCAAACTCGAGAAATATCACAAATAAATTAAATATTAATTAAATGTATTTATTTATATTAATAAATATTTTTGTGTCCCAACCAGGAATCGAACCCGGTACCTCCGAGTCTAAATCCACGGACTTTACCGCTAGACCACGGAGACAATTTCGAGTAATCTTTTATTAAAATTAATATAGTACTAAAGGTAGTGACAAATGGAAAATCAGCTCCGTTTAAGATGCAGATTTATCTGATGCCTTTTTTGAGATAGTCACTTTTCAGGAGGAATAATGTAACAATGTAAGAATTTTTTTTCTTAATTAATATTATCATTACAGTCCACACAGGGACCTAGACCGCCAGCGCTAGATATGGGCCTTCCACAACATATTTCTAGAGAACTTGGCCCTCTGATTACGATTTGTAATTTCAAACATTAATTGGCTAATTGAGTAGGGCGAATACTACAGAAATTATGTTTTAGAAAGCTCAGCTTTTATCATCATCAAAATTGGTCAACGCGTTTTGTCTCCAGTGTGCTATAAAGGAACAATCATACATATATACATACATAGGCTGATAAACCTTCTTTGTGTCGCGCAGTCGGGGAAAAATAAAGCAGTTACTAAACGATTAAATGATGCTATATAATATTTAATTAAAAAGTAAACAAAAAGAATACGTAAAAATCTGACCAGTAATTTACGTACCGTACGTACGTTAAATACGTGATTTGAGAGCAGTCATTTACGTACCGTACGTACGTTAAATACGTGATTTGAGAGCAGTCATTTAAAAAAAATCTAAACGTTGGTTGTACGGATATGACCGCCTCCGTGGTCTAGTGGTAACAAACGTTGCCGTGAACTCGGGAGGTCGTGGGTTCGATTCCCACCGGGGGCAAGTTGTACATTGTATAATTTGTCTCGGTCTGGGTGTTTATATGTATAATATGTATATGATTACAAAAAAAAAGTATAATCTGTAGTTTATCTAGTTTCCGTAACACAAGCCTCGTAGCTTACGACGGAAATTAGATGGCGCTGTGTGACCTGTCTGGAAATATTTATTATTATATAGTTTTGACAAATAAGGGTTACCACACGTTTTTTTTTAGTTAATATTTATTTATTTATAAACAAACAGTATAAAATAATTACAATATAACTTAAAACTAACTACTTAAAAGTGAAAATTAAAATAAATATAAACTAAACCTAATAAAAAATAAACTATAAGTAAAAAATGTCCTCTAGAGACGACCCTTCAGTGATAGTCCCAAAAAGACTGGCAACATTTCCCCTCTGTATAGCTAAGCTAATACGTTGGCAGAAATAATTGCCAGCCTTCCTGTCTCCAGACTCCACACGTTTTACAGTTTTATATTTATATTTTTACTTATTCTTTTTCGTATAATGACTTTTTATCTTTTATCTTAAGGCTTATCGTTCGCAGTTAAGTTCGCAGTTGTTTTAGGGGCTATTTGTCACAAGTGTTTAAATTATATGACTTTGGTCCCAGGGTTCGAGGTTGCGGTCTGGTCGGTCTGGTAACAAGCAGCTGGCACTCCGTCTGACCGAGTGGGTGTTGGGCGAGCGCGGTCGGCTCAGGGTCAAGTCTGTGGCACACAACCTCAACTACGGAACCCTCATCCTACAGAGAGACATACCCTGCCCCTACACTTATACTATCACAGATGAAGTTGTGAGTATATACTTATTTACTTCACACAACTATATAGCATTCATCATGTCCTGAGACAAAATGTAAACAAAGAAACCAGTGGTTCCAAAACTTAAACGAAAAAGGGTACTGTTTAGTCTTATGTTTGTTATTTTTTTTATAAGTAAAAATTTAAATATAGAAGTATCATCACGACCGTTTCCCTTTCGGGGTGGTCAGAAACCACGCTTATAAATAAGCGGATTCACATTTAGCCAACTTTACTATAGGCCAATCATGACAAGTAGCAAGCTCGTCGATGTCTCCAGCGTACGCAAACTCAAGAAATTTCACAATTAAATGTATTTATTTACATTATTAAATATTTTTGTGTCCCGACCAGGAATCGAACCCGGTACCTCCGAGTCTAAATCCACGGACTTAACCACGGAGGCAGTATAAAATAAAAGAAAATTTAAATATAACAAAAAAAAACCATCAGTTTTTTGTAAACCGCATCCGTGGTCTAGCGGTTAAGTCCGTGGAAATAGATTCGGTGATGGGCCTATAGTAAAGTTGGCTAAACGTAAATCCGGTTCTTTAAAAAAGCGCGTTCTGACCACCCCAAAAGGGATACGGTCGTGATCAAAATTTCTTTTATTTTCTTTTATGAGTTGCTTCCATTCTTGGAATCTGCGTTTTTGTAGCAAAATCACATGTTATAGTACAAAAATTAATGTGGAATTTTAGGTTTACCGAATAGAAATTCAAGAGTATAAGAAGAGGAAATGGCGACCGTTTCTAGCGGGAGACATTCAGCTGGAGTTTGTTCGGATCGACCCGTTTATTCGGATCACACTGAGTCTGCAGTACGGCGGGGTGTACCAGGGCGCCTTCATGATCCCTGATGTGTGGGGGGTCTACAAGTTTCGGGTCCACTACGACAGGGTGGGATACACTCGGCTTTACAATTCTACACAGGTATATACATTTTGACAGTTTTTATTTGTGATAAAAGTATATGGGACTGCCTCCATTGTCTAGCGGGTTAGATTTGAAGGTACTCGACGAGCTTGCCACTTGTCATGATTGGCCTTTAGTAGTGTTTGCTAAATGTGAATCCGTTTCTTCATAAGCTTGGCTTCTGTTACTAAAAAATTTATTTTTGTTGTTTCAGGTATCAGTTCGTCCCCTGCAGCATACCCAGTACGAAAGGTTCATTCCCAGCGCCTTCCCCTACTATGTGAGCGCTTTCTCTATGATGATCGGCGTCTATCTGTTCTCTATACTGTTTCTCTACCATACCGACAAGTATAAATCCAAGTAAAAAATGGGAATGCTCCCTTCCCTCTACTAAGTAAGCGCTTCCCCTACTAAATAAGCTTCTTCCCTTACTAAGTAAGCGCCTTCCTTTACTAAATAAACTGCTACTGTAAGCACCTTTCCCTACTAAGTGAGCGCCTTCCCCACCTAGTGAGCGCCTTCCCCACCTAGTGAGCGCCTTCCCCACCTAGTGAGCGCCTTCCCCACCTAGTGAACGCCTTCCCCACCTAGTGAGCGCCTTCCCCACCTAGTGAGCGCCTTCCCCACCTAGTGAGCGCCCTCCCCTCATAGTGAGCGCCTTCCCCACATAGTGAGCACCTTCCCCACCTAGTGAGCGCCTTCCCTTTCTAAGTGAGCGCCTTTCCCTACCCGTATTCTAAGACATTTCCTCAAAAGCTCCTCCACTCAACATTTCCTTTCAACTGTCAAACGTAAATTAAGCTTCTGTAATCGAGACGATTAAAATAAATATGGCGTCTAATGTACTAGCTTACGGCTGACCTTCAAAATAAAACTATCGGATAGGCTCTATTTATCTACGAAGTGTGAAAGAGCATCTTTATAGGCCGGCATAGTGGTAGGGACTGATGTCGGTCGTCTGAGCCTGGCGTCGGTTGCTCCCATTCTTGGACCTCGCGTACCGCTTACCATCAGGTGGGCGCGGTGTCACATGTCGTTCCCAGTATTTAAAAAAAAAAAAAAAAAAACTTTAATCTTATATATAGTTACAGAAACTTATTTTTCATTTGACAGCTGGAAGGAAATGTTGAGTGGAGGAGGCGTTGAGGAAACGTTTTAGAGTGTTAGTTAACGCCTTCCCCTATTGAGTAAGCGGCTTTTTTAAGCTTTCCTGACAAATAAAACATACAATATGTGTAAATGTAGTATTATGGTTATTGTGATTCTAAATTATAATTTGAAGTCTTATAAATCTTGTCAATAGATTTTAAGTTTCTGGATCTCAAAATTGTGATAAGTTATTATTATTTATTTTTTGGCTTTGTAAAACCTAGTCACTAGTTTTTAATCCAATATAATTAGGGATTTTAATGGCGGATGTACATCAGATGTATATTGTACACAATAAAAATAATCTTAAAGTCTAGGCCAATCAAAAAAATTAACATTTCGTTTAAGCATAAAGCACTCGTTTGCGTAATCTAAGTATGTGCAAGAATTTCAGTTCATGTTCTAATTTTTGTTGGTATCCCTTTAATACACCTTTTGGTAAATGATAAAAAATACCAACGTTCTGGTTCTAGCTCTTTATTTGATTGGACTAAACCCACCTTTACCAATGAGTAACTTTTACTGATAATAACGTAGTGACGTAGTTATGTGTTCTGTGGTTAAAAGTAAAAAAGATATTTGAAAATATAGTTTTTAGTAATAACTTTGCTAAGACCTAGTCAAGCGCCTATAATTATTTCTACTGCGCTAGTTTTTAGAACACGATATTAATCAGTAGACCTACTTGTCTCTGTGGACTGGATCCATACATTGGCGTAGCCGAATATATTTAAAAAATCTAATTTACTTGCATAAAATGAAAAAAAAAACCTGGTATTTGCCGTGCCCTACAAAGTGACGTCCGGGGTAAACCGCCGCTTCAGCACTCGCCGCTATGCCACTGCGGTGAACATTCGATATTATAGATGTAAGACATAATATTAAGTATTTATAACTTTTGTACTACTTTAAATAAACATTTAATATAATGAGAATGGTTTCACTTATTACCTTCCAATATATAAAATATTCATCTAGTGAGATTTAATAATATTATCTCTAAATGAGTAAGCAAGTGTAATTCAAATATCTGTCAGGAAAACTCTTTTTAACTACCACGTCTGATTGGAATCAAGTTGACTAATATTAAAGTTTTTACCACCAGAGATGTGTCAGGAGAATATCCACCAATATTATCACTCTTATTATAAAGTGATACCATTGATCCATATTTTTCTGTAACTTTATTTGATTATTCTTTCCTAAGACTAATAAGAGGTAAAGGTGACATAGCCACTTATCTTTACAATTTGCAATAATAACAAAAAAAAAATTGAGCATTTTATTCGTTAATAAAATAAAAATACGAGATCCTGGCAATAATAGAAAAAAAAATGAACGTATCCTTATTTTGACACTAGATATTTTTTTCTTGAACGCATACAATTATTGGAATGGCATGCATGTCATTTGTATAAAATGATTTTTTTTGTTAGAAAATTTATATCTCGTGCATTCCAACGTATTTTTATTCTATTTTAGTAAAATTATATTGTTACAATCGGGATTGAAATTACAATATTTATCTGAGTGGTTTTGGCAGCGTGTATTAGCAAACAATACCTGTATCGTGTAGGCAGTGAATTGATGAGTCCTTTTACCGTAAATATTGTAAGTTCCCCTTGTTTTCTTTATGTGCTGTGTATTTAGTCGTACTGTTTATAATCCTGGAACAGTTGTATACGAAGCATATTGGTGGATGCTGTCGTGATGTGTTTACATCTGTAACGACTGCCGTGAGTATGATGTCACTTATCTTTGGTTGCTATAAAAAATGTATTGGCTTAGTGCCCATCGTTTTGTTGTAAGAATTGTGCTACAAATAAGTAATATGCATGCGAAAATGTGCGCTAAATATGTAGGTTATGGCTGGCCTAATTAGTGCCAAACTAAAGGTGTTGTGTATACAGAGAGATAACCTCCTTTTGGTGCCTGTTTGAATGCTAATATATGTAAACTTTATCTAAATGTATCTTTCATGTTAATCCCTGTAAAACAATTAAGAAAGTCTAGTATCCTAATTCTTCTAATTGAAGCCATATCAGGATTAAATTTGTAAACAAGGTAATTTGTATTTATTGTTGTAAATAATGCTTCCAGTACTAAATTAAATATCTAATACTTAAAGATATCTGCTATCCAAAGGTTATAATCCTGTTATCCTACATGAAACAAATTGTGACTGCTTATTCTTAATCAGGACAATAACCTTTATAAATAATTTAATTCATTTTTCCTTTCTGCATGATTTACTATGATGTTGTTTCATAATATTCCTATTTTAAATATTGAAATAATACAATACAGCCATATTGTTTGTTTTGTTTGAATTTAATAAAGATTTCCTGCCTACTCTAAAGCCATAAAATAACCAGCGGAGTACCCAGCCAGGTATTTTTGTGGTGTATCTATTAGCCGATAGTGATAGGCTGGATACTTCAAAAATGACAGTTTTATTTTATTTTGTATCATGAACAGTAAGCAGGGCTCTATAAATTGTTGTATGTTATTTACTGGATGTTAAAGAAACTGCCTCAGTGTGTTAGTCAATATTATTTAGTTTGGTTCGAATTTGGAGCAACATAACCATAATATTTTTGTTTGTAGGTCACAAGTGGGAGATGGATCCGTCTCGGAGACAGCGTACCCAGGCCAAGGGTACTACTGAGGAGCTGGACATCATTGCTAAACAGGTATCTTTTTTATGCAGAGTTTATGGTGGACACTAGAAGACTTTCTAGCTTCTAGTGTCCAATATTTATTATTGAATTGATTGTAACTCTTATAATAAGTGGTTCAGTAGTAAAGGTAAAGACAAAAGGTAAAACGTCTTTATAGTAGCAATTATGTTTTTTTTAGGTGTTCATATGGGCTATTTCTATTTTTTTTTGCTATATTCATTAATAGTTATCTAACCTTGTCTTTAAAATTTAAAATTTTGGACTAAAAAAATGATTGTGATTGTTGACATTGGCCTAATGGTAGGACTGATGTTGGTGGCTGGCGTCAGTGGTCTCATTCTTGAATCTTGCATACTAAATCAGGTAGTACAATGTAATTTTTGGTATATGTTTCGTTTTTAAGTGTTCTACTATTCTTTTTGGTAAGAATGCTTAGGATTACAAAGTAATATTAATTGGTCATTACGGGTATATTTATTTCCATAATTGACATATTTTTTGTCTAATTGCCGTTATTCATTGCTCGCAGCTACTTGACCAGATTGTTCTGTACTACCTATATGCCTTAGTTGTATACCTATAGTTACTTGCTATTATCTGATTTTAAGTTGAAGTATTCATTATTTTATTTTAACCTTTGTTTTTGTCCATTTGCGGTAACTTCTAATTGGCTCTTTATGTATTTACTTATTTCCTCTTTATTTCTTATTAGTTATTCTTTAATTAAATAAAATATACTCCCCACTGTTTATAAATTCACTATAGCTCACCATGTTACATTAACTTTCCAATCCAATGAAAACACAAGTAAAAATAAATAAATGCAACGAAAAAGTATTTAACACCAATTATTGTAACGAAATAGTAAGTACATTACAAATTATAACAGTAAGCCTGGGTTGCACCAAATTAAAGTCCCTGTAATAGTTACACACAAAGTTACAAATAGCGTACAAATGACGCCATTTTAAACTTTAATTATGACGTTAACTGAGACTTAATTTTGGTGTAACTCAGCCTAAGCTAAGTGTAGTATTTCGTAGTGTTGTTCACTATTATGTTACAATAGTGACAAACATTTTGTCACATATGTACATTTATTTTGATCTTTACTCATGTTTTTTTTTTTAAATATTTACACATCTAACTTTAAATTAATGTACAAACTACTGAATTATCTTTGTAAATTTGTTATCAGACTGATAATTTTTGTACTTATTTATATCAGACTTCTTTCTATCTATCTGATAACAACTAATACATATACATACATAGATTTGATTGATTCTAAATTAATTAGGTTTAAACTTTTATTAACCTATACTATATGCCCGTAATTATTTAGATCATGGTTTTCTCCCTAATCAGATATATTACCCTTAAGATACATAGAAAAGACCATGTTAAGTTATTTTTGAAAAAAAATAAAAAACTACTAGGCAATTACGGAACAGGAAATCCTTTGCCAAATATGGTAAATTAGAATTAAAATAACTTCCTTCCTACTCATTTATCGTAATGCTATAATTCATGTTCTATACACGTTAAGTAAATAAAATCATAATTCGTAAGTATGGAAAAAAACTTACACGATAATAAACTCAGGTCGGCAGTTATTTAGTTCCATAAACAACTGCAAATATACATATTTCAACAAATTATCTAAAATGACGTGAATAAAGATATATTGACTTTGACAAGACGCTGAAAGAGCAACGGTCATCGTTCTCCTCAACCGCCGCCAGGTAGTGTAGCACCCGGGTACTATGTCCGTCTCGTACGCCGAACTGGTTCATCACGAAACACGATGTAACATTTTACCCTCCGGAGGAACAATCATGCAAACCCGGTTATTTCTATACCTTGAGGCGTGGCATTGGTCTTTACCCGGTTTAGGAATAACGATAACCTTCCCCGATTACCAGCAGTCTGAGAAATGGCCGGTACCAAGGATCCCGTTAAAGATTCTGGTAAACGCTATCATGGCTATATCGCAATGGTAAAATACCGTCGACTTCTTCTGTTTTAGACGAAGGGCTGTTTCCGAATCGAGCATCTCCCGTACTTTGCGCTCCACAATATTATTGTGAATATGATCGACGATCAGAAAAGGCTGAAATTGCCGCTCAAAATGATTGGCTAGGATTTCGAACCTTTGTCGAGTAAATGAACCCTATGTCACCAGTCCTCACCATTGTGACTTCTTAAATCACCAATTCAAATAGTTAGCTCGTCCATATATTTTTTTAAATATTATTTTTATACTGAGCTGGAAATGTGACATCGCGGCCACCTAATAGTAAGAGAGTTTCAAGAATGAGAGCAACTGACGTCAGCCATTGACGACGGACATCAGTCCCTACCATTATGTAGACCTATCAAGATGCTTTTTCACACTTTGCTTGAAGGACTCAAGGTTATAGGAATGGAGAAACACCGAGACTGGGAAAGTATTTCATATATTTAGCGTGGGACAGATGTAAGAGTCTCCAAATTTATATATACGCGTAGGGATAGTGGCTACGGTATTGTGGTACATATTTTGCCTTGTCGTGTGGTTCGGTTGCGTACATATGCGTACAACAACCTTTTTTTTAATGTAAATAAATAGTACTTGTAATCGCGCACCGACACTTACCTGCAGAAGTGTTCGTCACGAGAATAGAATTGTCACTGACGTCTGCTTTGCGCACACGTGTAGTAGCCGTGGAATGCATCTCCACGGCTCCGGTTCGATTATTTCACGTAAGATGCTTCAGTATATGTCTTAATTGTATCGTGTAATTTGCAGCTACTTTAACTTTGATGCTCGAAAATTATACAGATCACTGTGAGATAATGTCTTAATTTAATCCACCTTTAATACACAATAAAAATACCTAAATGTTTTATTGATTGCCAGACTATAATAGAAGAAAACGAACTATAGTCAGCAAGTCCGAATATAGCAATAAAGTTTTTAGGTAGATAAAAATTACTTAACAATAAAGTGCGAGATAAAAATCTAAATAAATATCAAAAAATAAGACTAATAACTAAACTGAAAATTACCTTACAGTATCGATTGTACGAGCAAATAAAATTATTGGGTTACATAATATTCTATCTTAAACGTAAAAAAGGAAAGTATCATCACGACCGTATCCCTTTCGGGGTGATCAGAAACCACGTGTTTTAAGAAGCGGGTTAATTTTGAGACGTGGACACTAACAGTGGGTCTGGTTCACAAATTCATGGTCGCTCAGCGAGCTATGGAGAGACCTATGCTTGGTATTTCTCTAAAGGATAGAATTCGAAACGTTGAAATTCGTCAGAGAACCAAAGTTACTGACATAGCTTTCAAAATTAGCAAGCTGCAGTGGCAATGGGCCGGACACATCTGCCGCAGAACCGACGACCGATGGGGCAAACGGGTTCTGGAGTGGAGACGACGTACGCGACGACGCAGAGTGGAACGACACCCCGACCGGTTGGACGGATGACCTAAGGAGGGTCGCTGGTCGAGGTTGGATGAGGGTTGCAAAAGACCGCGTGCAATGGCGAGCCTTGGGGGAGGCCTATATCCAGCAGTGGAGAGACACAGGCTGATGATGATGATGATGATGGGTTAATTTTTAGTCATATAAGCCCATCATGACAAGTCGCAAGCTCGTCGATGTATCTAGCGTACCAAACTCCAATTTTTTTTTTTTGTGTTCCGACCAGTATTCGAACCTACCTTCCTCCGAGTCGATATTTATTTATTTATAACTTTATTGCACTTTATACAAGGGGCGGACTTAATGCCGCTAGACATTATCTGACAGCCAACCTTAGTGACAATGTGGATTTTAAATGTAAGGTAGGTGCAAATATTTCATACAACAAATAATAGATTTACAAATATATCTAGAGACTTAACCGTTATACCACAGAGGGAGTTTGAACGTTTATCTAAATAATTAATTTAATGGCCAAAGATCATAAATATAAGACGCAAGAAGGTTGTTATTATTAAAATTATAATTCACCTAATTAAGTTAGTTAATCTTTAAAAGTTAAACCCGATAATTATGTCGGAAGTCGTTAGTAAAAATAACTATTTGTTTTGGCCACTCTTCGCCATATCTACTCTCTTGTAATCCTCTACTTACATGGGAATGTTGCTAGGGCTGTCACACAAAGTCGTCCACAAATAAGGTAATAGCAGGTTTGTAGAAGCCATAACTTATTACTGCCTTATGTAGCCGTGATGTATAAAAAATAACTATTTATATATATACAGAATGTTAGCCTTAGGTGTTGGTCCCCCTTAAGAGCAAATATTTGTGTGGGTAAGTGGGCCTTAAACATAAGAGAGACACTAAGGAAGTAACCGATATAGCTTTTAAAATTAGACGCAGAGTGGGACGACCCCTGCCGGTGACAGAAGACCGTGTGAAGTGGCGAGCCTTTGGGGAGGCCTACATCCAGCAGTGGAGAGACACAGGCTGATGATGATGATGATGAAGGAAGTAGTGAATTACCTAATGTAGAATTAAAGTATCAGAACCGGTATACTCAAAATTTTGTAACTGTAACACAATAATTCTATAGTACATAGTTGTGTATTCCAGTACTTTTAATATATTTTTTTACTCCTACTACCAGTATAAGCCGTATTATTGCCATGTAGTTTCAGCAAGAAATAGCGAAATCCAAAGAGTCTCGGGTCCTATTTTGATAAAAAACTGTGTGAGTACACCTCGTATAATATTTGTATAACGTTTGCGCTTAAGTAATAGAATAGGGTAGTTTATGTAAGAGTTTTAATATAATTGGGCTTCAAACCATTTGAAATTAAGCTTATATCCCGTGCCATTGAGCCTCATATTTATTATTACCAATACCAAGAAGATGTTAAGCAATTTATTTGAGCTAATTAGTTTGGTAGAAGTTTGTCATCAACCCTGAGTGGCGTGCGGTTCTATTTATGCGCGGGCGCATCGCTGCGGCGGCGGTTTCTGATGCGAAATAAAACGACACTTTATCAAAAATAGATGCGTCCGCCTCGAGCACACCTCTTACTTCTTTATTCAGTTTTTGTTTTATGGTTTAGTTTTTCATGGTTATTACGATGGTACATAAACTAATGTCATGACAAGACGATATTTGATTAAAGTAAAATAAATTAATACTATGTTAAGTTTTATATATTTATGTAAAGTTATTGACAATACGTTGCCGTTTAATTTATTTGTGATATTTCACGAGTTAGGTACGCCAGAGACATCGACGAGCTTGCCACTTGTCATGATGGGCCAGCAGTAAAGTTGGCTAAATGATAATCGGTTTCTTTAAAAAAGGTCGTGATGATAAAAAGTAAAGTATCATCACGACCGTTTCCCTTTCGAGGTGGTCAGAAACCACGCTTATATATAAGCGGATTCATATTAAGCCAACTTTACTATTATAGGCCAATCATGACAAGTGGCAAACTCGTCGATGTCTCCAGCGAACCAAACTTGAGAAATAACACAAATAGATTAAATATTTTTGTGTACTGGTCGGCGAGGGTCTGATGTCAATTTATAATGAGAATTTATTAACGATTCCACAAGTCGGTATTAGTGGAACCGGGACCGGGCGTCTTAACGTACTCTCCGAGTCAAGAAAACGGTGGTACATCTACATGTATCACAAATTTACGTTAGATGCCGGGATTCAAACCGCGTCCTTTTTTGGATTTTAAGTAAAGCATTCTTACAACCGAGCCACCACCGCTAATTAAACTAAAATAAATAAACTCTCAATAACGCCATAAAATGATATTAACTAACTGTCGCTAGTTCACATGTATTTGTATAGTAGAAATAATACCAGTAGGTCAGTTATTTTCCACAAAACATCAGAAATAGCCTCGCAAGCTCGCAAATCTGTACGCCGGTTATTGCCTTACTAGTCAAATTTATCATAATCATATAGTATATTGGGAAAAATATATTCGGGTTTTTAATATGAATTTAGCGCTCTACTACTAGGCGACTAGGCGTCCGAACCAATAATTAATTCATCTGTATTTCTTTATTGGTAATGAAACTGCCTCCGTGGTCTAGCGGTTAAGTTCGTGGATTTAGACTCGGAGGTACCGGGTTCGATTCCTGGTCGGGACACATAAAGTTTTATTATTGTATTCTAATAAATACATTTAATTAGTATTTAATTTATTTGTGATTTTCTCGAGTTTGGTGCCACTTGTCATGATTAGCCCATAGTAAAGTTGGCCAAATGAATCCGCTTATTTATCAGCGTGGTTTCTGACCACCCCGAAAGGGAAACGGTCGTGATGATACTTTTTGGTAATAAAGGGTTGTGTTTTCTCACTGCTAGCACGTCGTAGTATTGTGATAGTAATGAGATGAGTTTGTATTACGGCATTGTATTCGTAGACTGGTCTTATCGGCGTAAAAGGAGATTGACAAAAAGTCCATGGACTTGCGTCTGTAGCAAATTTTCGACAAAATAGGATTATTACAAAAAAGAAATCGTTAATTTATTCGATGGGAAATATAAAATTGGCTTCATAATTCAGACTAATATTTTTGTTACATGAATGGTAAATATGCATCTACAGCCTACTATCTGGCATTCTCATTTATCAATTAACCGACTGTTTTTAATTACACCAAACATCTATTTTTTAGGTACAGGTATATTTTAAATGTACATGTGATGGCACATACAGAAAGGTAGAAACAGGTTGGATTAGATGGTATAAAATGAGATCATCCTTTTCGGGCTATTTTTTGTACAAGTTGTGATGTATTTAATTTTAATTTACACTAATTACTAGGTAGGTGTTTTGTTCATCTAATGTTGCTGTGAACTTTACAATTGCTATATATTTAAAGAACTGATTAGGTTTAGCTGCGGATTAGTGCTGAAAAAGCTCTGACGTAGATCTATCGATCCGTCTGCGAACCACCCTCTGGGAGGGCGGTCTCTCTTGGGCTGATGCAATACTCGCGAAATAACTACCACTATACAGGTAATGCCGAAGCAAACAGCTAGTTATACAAACAAAAAATGTTTTCTATTAACGATAGCTTTTTACGTTTTAATGGATAGTACGATAATTAATGGAGCATTGGATCGATATTGATGTAGCTAGGTTTGGCCTGGATTTTCAGGGAGAGGTTAACGCCCTGCGCCATTCTACCCCTCTACTCGATCTCAACCCAACCCCCAGCCATCTCGCTCGGCTGATGCAACATTCAACATACAAATTTTTTTTTGTCTCGTGTCCAGAATTGTTTTTATGTTATTTAAAAAGTTCTTGCAAGCTGGCCAAGCTTGCAAGAACTTTTTCCATAAAACCCAAAACGGTCCCAGTTCGAATCCCGGCAACATCCAGGAAATACATTTTTCTTAAGTACATCTATAATGTTTATTATAACACCGACGTTTGGAAATGACAAAGATAACATGTAATCAGACCCTATATAAAATAACCAGAGTAATAAATCGTTTCTTAGCATGTAAAAATACATTATGAGTAGAGAAAACAATCCCATTTTTTTCAATCCCTGCCTGATTAGCCAAGTAGGTACAGTCCCGGGATTTTCGGGACCAGGATTCCGGGATTGTATTCTCTAATGATGGGCCTAAGTAAAATTGGCTAAATGTAAACTGGCTCCTTACAAAAAACTGGTTCTGACCACCGAGCAAGGGTTTCAGTCGTAATGGTATTTTTATACTTTGGTTGTGTATATTTTTTTGTCAATTATTCAGTTGGTACCCTTTTAATAAAAGTATAACTTTCGAATAGCTACATATTAGCTATAAAATATCCGTAATGTTATCTCACTTACAACGTGTTTACATAAGTAGTTAATCTATTTCAAATATTTATAGCGAGTTTATTTTGGTAACCTGCGTTAGTGTGATTGTTCGCTTTCCTTATTGCGGTTTTAATGTCCCACCGTAAATTATAGGCTTTAGTGGCTGTAAGTTGTACTAGCTTGTTAAAATTACAAATTCATCATCACAGCCTCCGTGGTTAGACGCGGATGTAACGGGTTTCATTTAGGTAATTTATTTGTGATATTTCTCGAGTTTGGTACGCTAGAGACATCGACGAGCTTGCCACTTGTCATAATGGGCCTATAGTAAAGTTGGCTGAAGGTAAATCCGCTCCTTTAAAAAGCGTTGTTTCTGACCACTATTGATATTTTCACTTATCACAGCCCCTAAACATCCAGGCCCCAATATACATATGTATATTGGGGCCTGGATGTTTCTGGGGGATTTTTCTTACTCTCAGCACGCTCTGACGGAAAGGGCTTTGGTGTAGGTTACAAGTTTAAAAAATAATAAAAAATTCATACCGATTTTAATAAATTGTTTAAACAATATTATGCAACTCGCTTATTAATTACACATCAAATGGGGTATATCACTAACTTTTTATCACGATAGATGGTGAATGATAGATGGTACCTAATATAACTGTCAGTTGCATAGAAAACTTGTATTTTTATTACGATTTTTTTTATTTTCTGGAATTTATGCCGAAGTGAGCAGCTTTTAAGTGTACAAATCGAGATTTTCAAGCAAAATCAAAGATATGGCGATCACAAAATTGCCGTTCTAGTAATTTAACCTTTTTTCTTTTTAAAGACGGTGTTCGCTTTCTTAATTCGTCTTTTAAGGTAGGTAACGTTAAGTTAAAATATTTTTTTCTGTTATAAACATATAAAATTACAAAAAAATATAAAAAAATATGCGATATATGTGTAAAATAAGATACCATTGCCGCTAGCGACATCTACAAAAAGCTTTGCCTGATACACCCCATTTGAATTGTTTTTTTTTTATAAACATTAGATTTATTTTAACTCGGTACTTGACTGCCTCAGTGGTCTAGCGGTTAAGACCGTAGATTTAAAGAATGCTGTGTTCGATTTCCTGGTCGAGAACACAAAAAATATATATTGAATTTATTTGTGATATTTCTCGTGGTTGGTATGTCAGAGACATCGACAAGTTTGCCACATAAAGTTGGCTAAATGTAAACTCGCTCCTTACAAAAGATAAGCAAGGGATACGGCCGTGATGATACTTTAGGTACTTGTAATTTTAATAAAATAAAATAATTATTTCCGATTGTAAAATATTTTTCACGTGGACACAATAAAATTTAACCAACATACTAAATATTATGATTCAACCAATAAAGATATAGCCATCAATATTGTATTTAGCAAACAAGAATGAAATATTTCTCGAAATCTAGAGGGAGGTTTGTTCTATTTTTCGTCTGGGCGGCATAGGGGTGAGGCAGCGCCCGGGGGGTTGTCGGGACGTCAACGACCGGCACTCGGAGCCCGAGACCGCTGGAGAGCGCATCGCATACAACGCTCTTCATTGTAACTATATAAAACGCGTTTTTGGTGAAATAGACCGAGTGATGATTTATTAAGTTTAGGCATGGTTAAGTTAGGACTTGCTATGGTAGTGGGGGTTGCTCCGGTGCTGGTGGCGTGGTGGCGCGGCGAGGTGCCTTTCGTGCCACCTGCAGAGCCGAGTTATAAGATCCGCTCGTGGGGACCTAAAAGGTCTCCCTCGCTGTCAGATTGCCTGGGCAGCAGCAGCGACGAAGACTCGGCCCGCTCCGTCGTCTGTCAAGTTAGACCTAAACTTGTAAGTAGTCAAAGTCAAAATATTTTGGGTTTCTTACAGGCATTTGTAGCACTTTGTTTTTAAATGATTCTTCAGTCAAAATAAATAGATAAGCTGTTAGAATAAGCACCAGTTTAGTCTGGTTGTAACGATTAAAATGAAAAATGGCGTTTTGCACCAGCTGATGACTAAACCTTCAAAATAAAACTGATAACTTTGACGCCATATTTAACTTTAATCGTTACAGTTACTGATACTTCATTTTGGTACACTCACTGAGTTGAACTCAGCCTTAGTATTCATACTTAATCGATTATTTCTGACGTCAATAGATGATTCAAATGTTTATTGCCAATTTTGTCTTTTATATAGTTCGTTAAGCTTTGAGCTAAAGTGATTCGACATGTACTGTGTACTTTATGACATACATAAAGTAAAAGTAAAGTATCATCACGACTGTATCCCTTTCGGGGTCGTCAAAAACCACACTTTTTTTTTATGAAGCAGATTTACATTTAGCCAACTTTGCTATAGGCCAATCATGACAAGTGCAAGCTCGTCGATGTCTCTAGCGGACCAAACTCGAAAAATATCACAAATAAATTAAATAATTTATTGTGTCTCGACCGGACCTAATTAATTGCCCAAAAACCGAATTTTTGGTTCCTGACGCTCCGCCCTCTTAGCAAGTACAGTCGTGGACACAACATGTTGGCGTTATTATAAACTTTTGTTATTGTTAAGCTTATTTTACTGTTTCGACACATATTAGTTTTTGCTCAAAACATGGTTTTACATCGATATTGACAAATAAAAAATACTTATATTGATATGAAAAAGGGAGCTGAGATAGAAAAATTAATTATTGCATAAAACAGACCGCAGACAGTGTTATTTTATTAAAATAAATGTAATTACTCTTTAGTTGATTCACAGTGATTTATCATAAGTATTCATAGTATTGTGTATATATTATATTGTAAATATTTTATTTATGTAAGCTATATGTAATTATTGGATCTTCGAGTTAATTTTGTATTGTACCTACCTTATGTACTTACTATTTATTGCTCTCGTTTTCCCAAAGGTTTAACCGTCATGGTATGTCTAGCGGTATTAGGTCCGCCTTTGTTCTTTGGGCAATTAAGTTTAAATAAATATAGGTACATCAATTAAAATTATAAATATTTTTTTAAAATTTAAATCAATCAAAAAGTATATAAATTATTGTCCATGAGTGTACCGATGAGCAAATTTCACGTTACAGACTATATAGAGTACCAAAGTAGTCACCCGTTTCTCATCCATATTTTATCATTCTCTCATACAAGTAGTATCCCACACGATCAGTTTCCCGTCAGTAATATTTACAATGGATTGACGGAAAGTATTTAAAATATTTACCATGAGTCCGTTAATCCGTGGGACCATTTTCCGGTCATTCTGATAAAACTTATGGACTGAAGTATCGCAATATAAGCTCGTAACCTCCCTAAACTGCTTTAAATGTGATTCCTGGCCCCGGGACGTATACTATTTACCATTATATCCTAATTGCTTTTCTATTTTAAACCTTCAATTAATAATTGACTTTGTATAGTGTAGTATAAGTAAAGTTGACAATGTGAAGCCGAGAAGATCCATCTTGTACCGATAGCTATAAATACGGGATCGTCATGCGGCAGTGGCAGGCGGAGTGACGACCGAACGGTAATCTTTATAGGAAAAAAATATGCATTTACATCATCAGCCTGTTGGATATCACATTATTGCTGGTGACAGGCTTTCCCCAAATCTCGCACGACATCTTTTGCGACCCTCATACAATCCCCACAATCGATTTCGTTAGTAAGGATTCTTTGAACGCTGCCATATGGGATCCCTAAAACCTCAGCCACATGTCTGATGGTCACTCTTTTTTGACGTCTTCTTCATTGAGAGACGTTGACGGATGTCGTTCGCGATGTTTATCTTCAGTGGATTGTCTTAAACTCCTTTATGACAGCTCTAATTTAGTTTACTTGATTATGATTACTTTTGGATCACCCCTCGTAATATATAGGTAAATATAAATAAATAAATATTTCCAGACAGGTCACACAGCGCCATCTAGTTTCCGTGGTAAGCTACGAGGCTTGTGTTACGGAAACTAGATGGTTGATAAACTACATATTACACTTTTTTTTTGTAAATATATACATATAAACACCCAGACCGAGCCAAATTATACAATGTACAACTTGCCCCCGGTGGGAATCGAACCCACGACCTCCCGAGTTCACGCCAACGTTTGTTACCACTAGACCACGGAGGCGGTACATATACAAGTACAAAATATAAAGTTTAATCAAAATCAAAATATTTATTATCATCTATATATCATTTATCCATCCGAGTATTCCATCGATTTAATGCTAAACCGCATGCAAATAAATAAAAATAAAGTTAAAATTTACCAATAACATCTTTCCTGATCGTCTATATGTTAGTCAGAGTTGTACATGTATAGATGTATAAAGTTATATGTGAACTGAAGGGCGTCGCTACCGTCGTTCTGGTGTTGCTAGACACTTAAAAATACACAAAAATTTGGAAAACATGCATTTTAATTAAGTTAATTTTATATTAGAAAATCATGTTCAAATTAGAATCTAATGGGAATATTTTATTTCTTTTATTTTTTTATTTAAAAACTTTATTGTAAATCTATACAAAAGGCGAACGTAATGCAGCAAGACATTCTCTTCCCGTTAACCTTTGGGACATTGGGACATTTAAATATGAGTACGGTGCAAATAGAGAAATAAAATATTAAAATGAAACATAAATAATATTAAAAATTAACATACTTAGACAACTATAATATATATATACATATATATAATATATACACATACTAATACTACATAAATATTTGACACAGACTTTAACTTTTGCGTCAACGATTATCCGTTATATAGAAAACAAAGGGAAATACAAACACATTTTTTTTGCTTCTATACTATAAGCTAAATCAATTAAAAAATCCGACACATTCTTCCAGCAGATGTTCAGATTCTTTTACAGTATCCAGCAGCCCGCCAGTGGAACCGGCTTTCACTTAACGATCGAAAAGCACCGCCACTTAAGTGTTTAAAAAATTTACTTGCCTTACACCTTCACAAAAAGCAAGACAAGTCGACATAACCTCTCTTAATTGGTATAATATTGTATGTATTTTATATATATTTATTAGTATTATATGAACTTGTGTTATTATATATTAGTGTATAAGTATTTTAGTTTTAGTTGCTAGTAATAGTTTAAGATGTATATATATATATATTATAAATATTTATTTATAATTTAAAATCGGGATATATATATATATCTAATTTAATATATTAATTTAATTTTTATTATATTTAATAAATACAAAACTATATAGTGCATTGCCTTTACCATTGCTAAAAGAAATAAAATTACTTTTTTCAAAATTTATGACAAAGACCTTCAGTCACTGTCACCGATGACGCCGCTCCAAAGAGAGGCGAAATATTTGGCAATAAAATTTTTAAGCTTCAATTTATATATTTTACCAAGTAAGAAACCGATTTTAAATTAGTAATTTAATGCACCCACAAGGACTGCTCACTTTCCCAAAGGTTAGCTGTTAGAAAATGTCACTAGACATTAAGCTCGCCTATGTACATTTAAATGTGTTTTTGTTTATTGTGCAATAAATAATTTATCTATCTACCTAACTAATATGGAATGAAGAATATAAACTAGTAAAACATCACGTGAAATGAATTATGTAATTGTAAAATAACCTTTTTACTAGCTGTAAGTATGTTAAATTATTATTTCCAATAACAACGCATTTGGAAGGCCTTACTGACTCATCTCGAAACAAGTTAGACATGCTGGATCAAGTATTCAAATAGTCAAAATCTAATCCAAGGTCGAAATTTCGTCTTTTAAACGGACAATCACAGAAATCACATGAGACTGTTCGAATTAATACATATTAAAATAATCTGCCTACTGAAAAGTAAATCCCTAGGTATAGAAGACAGGGGCCTGGCGCTTTCGACTTGCGTGTCGGTTTGAAATATTAAGCGACAGATCTCAATAGAAAACTGTCAGTTTCATTCGAGCAAATCGAGAGGACATGCATGTCGAAGGCGCTAGATTTGGGGCTCAGGTCCTACCTATTTACATGAATATAAAAAACACGTAGGAAAAGAAACAGCTGAAAAAACTGTATGAGTCTCATTGAAACTTCAGTTAAAACACTTATTATTATCAACTGTTTTAATTAAATAATTTTAATTATTAAATTGAAGAAATTGTGGCGTTTATAAACTAGTAAAGTAATAACTTACTGTAGTTAATTTTTGTAAAATGTATATATATATAATAACAATACTGTCATGCTCATAGTAAGTAGGCTTAAGTCCCAAAATGGTGTTGTTACCAAATGTCAAGCTAAGCCGGTACAGTGAGAGGTCACTGGTATTGCCTCAATAGACCCCATAGAGCGTTCACCCCATTACGAAATAGAAGTAACCTATCTGCGCTTGCCTCAGCAGATGCAACTCAAATGTCACGTTATTTACGTTTGCGCACGCGCATCCCGCGCCGATCAATTTTAAACATCAGTTAGTGTTCACGTTGATAGACTTCTGCGGGTTATAGGGCGAGATACTGACGATTTTTTTGTACATAATAAATAAAAAAACAACCGTTTAAAATATGTACCACTTTTTATTGAGTAAATTGTGATCTTAATTATCCAGCAGTTAAAATATTTACTAACTGTCTTTGTACGTAAAATAATCTTTGGTTTATAATTTTCATCTTTGTTTTAAAATTTTATCGATGAGATGGTGAACGATTTCGATATATCGTCTAAAGTATTTGTGTTGCATTTATTAATTTGGGAAGTGTAGTCACGTAATACCGTGAGTACCAGCGATCGCTTGTGGTAAGTAAACAATATAGTAAAAAACTGATTGGCTATCGGCTACTTTTTTCCCACAAGCGGTATTATTTTTTTCTTCCGCGATTACTGGCCGCTATGCGTGTTCTTTTCAACATCTAATTTAGTTTTTTACTCTGCAGTGGAAAGCCGTTCCGTTATTGTCGTGGAAATCCTCCAGTGCTGCTGGTATGTGTGCAAGAATCCTACTAATATTATAAATGCAAACGTTCGTGATGATGTATGGATGTTTGTTTTATCACGCAAAAAGCACTTATTTATTAATTAAACTTCCTAAGTTTTTGATTGGAATCCCGTTCCAGACTTAAATTGATTTATACAGATTTTTTGGTAATGAAACTACTGATGTTAGCGTTTTATACTAGCCCTGCTGGTATTTTTTATAAAAGGAACGCGGGGATAATTAGCGTTCAATTATTGTTGTTATTTAATTAATAATAAAAATAACTAGTGAAATATGTCATAGATAAATAAAAACTGCAATTTAAACTAAACAGATTATATTATACTTGATAGTAATAAAAACTATATAAAATGCGTCGTGGTCTAGCTGTTATGCCCGTGGATTTAGACGCAAAGTTACCGGGTTCGCTTCCTGGTTGGGTCACAATAATTTATTGGTAATATTTCTTGAGTTTGGTACGCTAGAAACGTACGTACGCTATAGTAAAGTCGGTTAAATGTGAATCCACTTCTTTAAAATAACACTTTTTGACCACCCTGCGAGGGATACGTTCGTGATAATGATAATACTTGATATTAATATAGCATCAACATAACACATAAGCTATATGATGTCATCATCTGACCACGACATGTCACCCCACAGCCATTTATAGGTCTAAATATTTAATTCTCCTTCCCGCTTATTAATATATTTTAATGATGTTTGTCAAAGGTATGGAGTATGACATATGACTTGTAACTCTACAGCCACTTGTAGATTTCTTTTCCTTCTTTCTATATCTTTATGTTACACGGGCGAAGCTGGGTTGAATAGTTAGTCAGACATATAACTTTAAAGGTATTCCAAAACGGTCCTTATGTTTATTGTTATTAGGTGCACTGGTATTATCTCTTTCGTGTGCTTCACTGTACTTGTATGTCGATAATAAGCTATTAAGTATGTTTGAATGCTTCTTTTCCTGTTATATGGTCTTCCTGGTTTGATTATGGGCGATCCGTATAGAACTGGTTTTTATGTTATTGCTGTAGAGGAACATATATAAGCTGGGGTTGAGGGTGTGGATAGGAATCCTTTAATTTACAAATTTTATTAGTTTTTAGTATATTGTCATCAGCCTGTGTCTCTCCACTGCTGGATATAGGCCTCCCCCAAAGTTAGCCATTTCATCCATCCGCCACCAGTTTGATCACTTGTCTACCAGATCCACTGTCAGTGCCCACGTTTCTGCTCCATACGACATTACCGGAAGAATGCTCTGCACGGTTGAAAACTTTTGTCTTTAAACACTGTGGTATGTTCGATAGGAAGATGTGTCGTAACTTCTAGAATGCCAACCATCTTAGCTGATTAGTTTCTTTATATTCTATCTATTTTTAGTTTTGCCCAATCTTGGTCTTGCTTTTGCAGTCTTGGTCTAGCTTTTGCTTTGACCTAGTAGGCTTACCTGAAGCAGGACTGCAAGACTCAGTTTTTTTTTCCTAAATTTGGTGTTCTTTTTTTTTTCGGGATTATGTTTTTGTTTTTAATTGTAACTGCGTCGTGTCTTTTTTAGGGTTCAAAGGTAAAAAAAGAAACCCTTATGGATGCCTCTGATGTCAGTCTGTCCCCATGAAATCTCTCCAAAACTATCTACAGTTCTGCTATTAGGAAAAAAAGTATAGGTGCAAAACCAATACCAATACTGGGCATCACATAATATTGCCTGTGTCCGTCCTTGAACTTTTGCGAAATTTCATCAAAATCAGTGCAGTAATAAGAATTGACATACATACAAACGTACTTTACTTTTACATTTATAATATTAGTATGGATATTTTGTTGTTGTGGTTATAGATCTCATATGTCACAAAATTAGATCGTTAATAAAAAAATACATAAAACACATTATTGGACATGTTTGACCACAACCGGTCTGGCGTTATCACCAATGTCAAGGTTGGGTGACATACCTACTCATATTGCTATTTTATTTGTAAAATTCTAATAACATTCCAAACAACACCTGTGTTTGATGATGTAAGAAATTACGCTAAGATCGACTTCGTACATATTGTTTTAACCAAAACTACTATTAGAACAATGTTTATCGTTTTTTTTTTGTCATTATACACAGTCTCGGTGACCAGACCATTATATCACACTGCCTCAGTGCATAACGCCGATTGGCGTGGTACGAGTAAATCAAGCACACACAATATTTCAGACGAAAAACAGATTCTTTTAAAAATACCTTGGGCCTTTTGAACACAGTAACTTTGTACATTTTATAGGTATAGGTATATCCAGTTCCACAATGTCTCCAGGCAAAATCGGGCCACATCTCTAGCTAATTTAAAACCGGATTTTTATGTCTAGTGATTACTTAGTAATTTGAACATCATTTATCTTTCTAAACTTGATTGGAGAACGAATAATAATTGATCGTTTTATTTTCCTATTTTTAAATTTAATATAAGACTAGTAGAGGAGATATTTTTAATGTTATTTCCTATATCCTGTAAAACAGTGTCACCAATTAAGAAATACTGTATTCTTTTAGTCTCTAAATAAAGTCGGCATAGTCTTAGGGAGTGATGTCAGATGTCAGTGAGATCACATGTAGTTTTCAGATTTATAAAAAAAATATATAAGATATGGAAGTGGTCACGATTGCATACGGTTCTTATTATTAAAAAGTGTGATTAGGTCTATGTTTATGTATGTAAGGAAGTGAAAAAAATAGTCATATATAAATTGGTACCAGGAGCGCATAAGACGGAAAAGGTAATCCCATTATCATTAGTGATTCACTGAGTACTGTGGTAACGGTTGGTTGTGGCGATTATGAAAGTGATAGCGAGGCTAAGTACCATCGCAAGTACGCGACAGTTGATCGTCGCCGGCCTCGGGCTCGCACGTGTCGACCACAACTTACCCGCAACTACCCGATGACCAAATCGTATCCAGTATATCGTTTACTATAGCGCAGTAATAATTGGAACAGTGTGTAAAGTTTCAATAAAAAAAGTGTGTGTTGCGACATTTTAAAACAATGCGTAGATAACCGTGATAAGTAATCGCCGATAAAATTATTGTAAATCGTAGAAAAGACGAGTGCAGTGTACATATTTATGACAGTTTTTAGTAAAACTCCCTACTAAGTGACTTGCGTTTGCAAAATCGCCGTGACAAATGTGATGGACACGCGTATTTAATTGCATGACAACCCCTAAAACTATTAAATCCTTCACCATGGGTATGCACTGTAAGACGGTGATAACACCGCAAACCACGGACAGTGAGGGAGAAGTTTTTACAGATGGTGACTTCGAGGACTCTGACGAGGATATATTTGGTGATGAAGGTGTGAACAAGACGGTGGTTCCTGTCAACGAAACTTTGAATGTTGTTATCAGACATTCCGATGATATTAACTTGTCTATTCGGGACAGTGATTGTGATGAGTCAAACAATAATATTGACATAGAGAAAATGGTTGACGGCCACAATGGAGTAAACAAGCACAACAATGGATATTCAGCGGAGACCAATGGAACCGGCAGTCCTAACGAGTTGCATCACGTATCTCACGAGGAATACAATCCCTCCATAGTCGGAATAATCGGGCATCAACACAATCATGTAAGCATTGTCTAACATTGTTAAGATTTTTGAGAGCCAATGACGTAATGATCCTACACCTCCTTAAAATCCAACTGACTCATCGTTGAATCATCAGATTTTATGCATCCTGAATTTATAAACACACACGATATTGAGTTTTAACGAATTTTAATTTGAACATATAACATGTTTAACCTTTTGCAAAATGATAATGTTTATTTTTCAAGACGTGTTTGATTCTTATTCAAAATCAAACGACAAAGATACGTTATCTTATCAACATAAACACAATTAAAGCTTCATCGAGGAACCTTCAGAGGCCTATTAGTACATAGTTATGTAGCCTTTTTGTCATTTTCATTAACAAAGAGTGCCTAATATTTAGTCTATGTGCAGATACTTAAGCAATTGCACGCGAAGAGTCTGAAGCCGTTATAATAATCACTCAACAAATAGTGTCGTACGCATACAAATATGTTGACATTGTAGCATTGAGAATATTTTAACATTGTGTAAAATTTCATTTAACGACTTAGTATGAATTTAACTTGTGTTGAAAACGCTCGCGGTGTAACAACAATTATTTCCTACTTTTGGGCCATTGTAAACGCTTCTTAGATTTGATTGTAATGTGATAAGTTTTGTATATAAATGTAAATATAAAAATAACTAAACATTATAACCCTTCGCGCACATTCATAACTGGTCTACTCGATTTACCTTATATTTGTCCAGACGAAGACTGTTTCCCTCGAGACCCGGTTGTAACTTTACCGAAACGTTAAGATATCGTATAAACCATTTTACCCAAAATGAGTTATGAATGCAGTCAGTCCTATTCAGAATTTTCCGCTCTATTGATTGAATATTGTACAATTAAATAGGTTTTGATGATTTTCGGAATTTTCTCACAATACATAGAGGACGCGCGTGTGGCGTACTTACGGCTAGATAACTAGCTATGCTCATTCAATTGCGTCAGTTAGATGTAGTTTGCTAGATTCCCGCGTAATGTATCCATGCCATATCCTCCTTTTATATATTTTTTTCTTAAATGCAATAGATTTAAAATACTAATAGTTACTAGTGTGTAAAGGATAACTAGACATGAGCTGCTGGGAATTTATAACAAGTGAAATGTCGTGCCTAGAACTTTGGTTGAGTTTTGCGAGTAAAGTCCTAATAATTTGCGTAAGTCCACATTCCATTTTAAGCAAACATGACATCATACAAATATTATTATAAACACAAACGTCCCACTATATTGTCCTGTGACCCTTTTTATTTTAAGGTCGTATTCTTGTTGAATACGTTAAAAAAACATAAAGTAAAGTAAAGTATCATTACGACCGTAATCCCGGCCACCTAACCACAACTTTTTAAGGAGTTAGTTTACACTTAGCCAATTTTACTATAGGCCCATACACGCATCATTATATCATTAATACGCTCCAGCGTACTAATATCTGAAGTATATATGTATAAATGTATGACAATTACGGTCATGACATTACTTCACTTTTTACTTGCATTATACATTAAGTCCATAACTTAACAGATTCCACGTAGGTACGATCATATTGTACGAACGTTCGATTAGTTTTCGTCGCGCGATGGCCTATCAGATGTCGAACCATAATCGCGCCGTACGGCCGAACTGCACCATTTCAACAATGGCCGTTTACAAAGATGCACATTATTTGCTGTCAGTCAATATTTTTTATAAACAGCATTGGAAAAAGGAAACGTTTTTAATTCCACAGCGCGACAAAAACACATCGTTTGACCGTACGTCGCTATACCATTAGGACACTTAAAAGCGATAATACTATGTAGCTTTATTAAGTTTTTTCTAAAGTAAAGTAAAGTATCATCACGACAGTTTCCCTTTCTAGGTGTTTAAAAACCACGCTTATAAATAAGCGGATTCGCGTTTAGCCAACTTTACTATAGGCCAATCATGACAAGTGGCAAGCTCGTCGATGTCTCCAGCCAGCGTACCAAACTCGAGAAATATCCAAATAAATTAAATATTAATTAAATGTATTTATTTACATTAATACATATTTTTTGTGTCCCGACCAGGGATCGAAAACGGCACCTCCGAGTCTAAATCCACTAACTTTACCTCTAGACTACGGAGTTTTATTCTGTGCCTTTATTAATCTGTACAATCTATATTTTTTAAAATGCGCGCGATGACTTAAGAGCTTTAGGCTCACAAGATTTGTTTATTTAATTAAATCGCGCAACAATAATGCATCGTACGATCGTTAGCCAATTAGGACGGACGCCTATACCATATATCAGTCTCCTTCTAAGTCTTACGAAATTAGAATAATAGGCATGTGCATTTGAAATATGACCGACAAACATTGTCATCTTATTTAACACACGTTTGACATCTTCTATCTAATTAACAGCAATCGTACGAGTAGCACGGATGTTCCGTCGATAATATTTTATACAAAAATCCTTGTTCTATGCCTAGCATTTATGCTTATATTCTGAGAGCTGTAGACAAAAATCGAAAAAATACGATATCCGCTCTGTCAGAGACAGCAGACTACCTTTGTTTTTATAATCTGTACTTGGCTATTTTTTCTCAAATTATATACGAGGTGTGGAAATTAAGTAATGAAACTGATTATTTAAATTAGGTTTAATCCATTAGAATTACAATTCGAAATAATTCCCTCGGTGAGCGACACGCTGCGTTGAAGACGGTTCTATCACTCATAGCAGTGCAGGGACTGGTATAGCCTTCAGCTGGTCGGTTACAGCCGTTTGAATATGTTCAAGTTTCCCAAAATGACGTCTCTTCAGACAAATTTTAAATTTAAGCAAGAATCTTCCTGCGAATCTTTTTCATCCTAAATTAATTGGACAAATGTGAGGCACAGTCGTTTTTATCGGTTCTTGCGGTTAAAAGCCTACCGCTGCATGGTTTATCTTCCATCGACTCTTCTGAAAATGCCTGGGCTCTTGACAAAACACTCTCCGTGAGCCTGTTGAAGTTTTGCAAATATCACTCGATCAAGTTCAAACTTGTACTAAACGCCTATCGCGTGTCCACCTGTCGCTCCTCCAATACACATGCTTCCAGTGTTGCTGTATCAAACGCTACTCTGCCAGTCTTAATAAATAAATAAAATAAAATGCGTTTATTTCGGAATAGTATCCATTGGGGTTAGTAACATAGTGTTTGCTTATTCTATATTAGTAAAAAGAGCACATTTATTTTTTTATATTTGCCTTGCCCTCCTGAAGCACTGGGCACATACATGTGAGTATGTACTCAGTGCCCCATGATAGGGCCATCTGGCTTCTCACTAACTGCCCTTAAGATGATGTGGCGGTATGATCCTATATCATGTCATTATCAGGTGATGACGTCATATAGCCTGTCCGTCTCAGGGTTCCAAAGAATAATTCTTCCAAATTTCATCAAAATCGGTTAAGTAATGAAGACAAGAAGGCGAGACGAAGCTTATTTTACATTTAAATTATATGGATACCATAGCGTTTACAAAAGTCAATATTGTCTTGGCACTAAACAATGGATAGTTGCTGTAACTAATTTGTCATGACGTTGTTTTGTATAGACGAAAAGTTAACCTGAGTGTCCTTGTATTGGTCAAATAACTACTTTACCTGTTTTTGTTTTGTTTGGTTATACTAATATTGTAAATGTGAAAGAAGCTTTAAATAACATGAAATATCTGTATGTATGTTTGCCCCGCCTAGGGATTGCAGTCCCGCAAAACGGGATCCCTCAATCCACACTTATTGGACTGCGAGATCCCGTACCTAAAAACACGGATTATTTATTTATTCGATTTGGTTATCCTCCTCATCATGTGATGTGATATAAATGTAGCTTTTTTGAACAAAAAAACTTAAATATAATTAAAAGTGCGGGATCCGGATGTGCCGGGATTGCTGCGGGTTTGCAATCCACTAGGGATACATTACCTACTTTGAAATAAAATTGGCAGTATTATTTCTTGATACCCTGAGTCGGACATATGGCTATATTACGTCGTCGCCACGACATGTGATCACACGGTCATATTGTATGCCTTTTAAATTCGCCTTGACGTCTTTATCACTAAACGGAGTTTAATAAAATTTGATATAACATCTGGAATCCAGGGTTGGACATGACTGCAACATACGAGGGGCGTTCAAAATATTCTCGGTATTGATACGTTACAACCTCTTTTATATATATATTTGTTACTGGCCGCTAAGATTCATCCATTGACATTAAAAAAAAGTAAAATTGGAACCGAGATGTTCTTTTGTTTTTCTGCAATTGCCGAACAAACATGAACACCATGAGCGAATTAACAATTTTAACGAAATTAGAGCACCGATCCGTCATAAAATTCTTGACAAAACAGGGTAAAAATCAAAAAACCATAAAAGAGGAAATGGATTGTGTTTACCGTGAGTCTGCTCCTTCTTTATCTACTATTCAAAAATGGTCAAGCGAATTTAAGCGTGGAAGGGAGAGTATTGAAGATGACCCTAGACCTGGCCGGCCTGTAGTGGCTACCTCACAAGAAAATATTGATAAAGTGGAAAAACTTATATTGGAAGACGGCCGAGTGAAGGTAAAATCTATAGCTCAAGTAACCAATCTCTCTATTGGTACCGTACATGACATTATACATGACCATCTTAATATGTCAAAAGTAAGTGCAAGATGGGTTCCGCGAATGCTGACGCTTTTTCAAAAGGATATGCGTGTGGCTTGCTGTTCAGATTTTATCGACCTGTGTGGTGAAAATCCCGATGAGGTGCTGCAAAAAATAGTTACTGGAGATGAAACCTGGGTTCATCATTATGACCCAGAGAGCAAACAGGAGTCCATGCAGTGGCACATTAAGGGTTCAGTTCATCCCAAGAAGTTCAAGGTAATCCCGTCAGCTGGCAAGGTCATGGCCACAATATTTTGGGATTGTGAAGGAGTTTTGCTTATCGATTATAAAGAAAAAGGTGTAAATATCACAGGGCAGTACTACGCTAACGTTATACGTCAATTAAGAGATGCGATCAAAGAAAAGAGGCGAGGAAAGTTAACCAAAGGTGTTCTGCTTCTGCATGACAACGCCCCTGTCCATACTGCTCATATTGCCAAGGCAGCTATTGTTGAATGTGGGTTTGAAACTGTTACTCATCCACCCTATAGTCCGGACTTAGCCCCAAGCGACTTCTTTTTGTTTCCCAATCTTAAAAAGGATCTGCGTGGAAATAAATTTTCTGACGATGAAGCGTTGAAGACGGCCGTGGAGGAGCATTTTTACACCAAAGATAAAAAATATTTTTATGAGGGATTAAAAAAAATAATTGATCGATCTTATAAGTGTATGAACATAGGGGGGGAGTATATTGAAAAATAAAAATATCAAACTTTTCGTACTTGTTTGTTTTTATCCACATACCGAGAATATTTTGAACGCCCCTCGTATGTATACGTTTTTTCGTAGAAAACTATATCAAACAGCTAGTTACTCATAAATGTTATACAATTTATTAATTTATTTTTGTCGCTCATTTCATTGTGTTATCTAAAATAGGCATGTAATATCTATAAATATTTATAGCACAAGTTGTACCGACACGTGTTTTCATAATTTGGGATCAGAGGTTAGAGTGGGGGGTATTTTGGTCACGTGAGGTTGTTTGGGTCGTAGAATGGACCATAATAGTCGGTCAATAACCTGACAATATAATAACTATCTCGGAGAAAACGTCAAGCCGTCGGGTCCCGGTTCCTCCAACCTAATAATATTGTAATATTGTAAAATATTGTAATGTAATTACATTACTAATGATATTGTGTTTTAAAGAGCTCTAATGGGTATTGCGATTTGGGACTACCATTAAAAGTTAGTTACTTTACTTGGGAAAACATTGGTTTTATGGATGCTAAATACAATAATATTATAGTTTTAAAGTATCACCCTGCAGGATTGAGAGCAAGGACACGCAACTACACCTGCGTACAAAGTTACCGGGGCGCGACATGCGGGCCCTATCTACTGTAACACTATACTGGTATTGTTTCCTCTTTATTATCACTTGCGAGGAAACATATTTTTTTTAACAACAACTAAAATAATTAAATAACAGACATGCTTACAAATACATTATTTATTACTCCATCTACTTGTTCTTCTTTTGTCATAAAATAATGTGTTTTGCATTTCTGTAGCATGCCCGGTCGACATGTTGTTTAATAATTTGATTTTTGTTCTTTAGATTTAGGACTTCATTGCGAAAAAGTTGTCTTAAGAATCTAAATGTGTTTTGTTACACTTGTGTGAAATATACAGTTTTAAGGTTTAGAAAACCGTAAACAGATATTAAAGAAAAAGCAGAATTTTTTCCATAATATAAGAACTTTTATAAAATATATGTTCTAGTGACAATTTCGAACTACCTGCGTGGACTTCGTTTGTTGAAGTTACTTAAAACTTTGTAGGAAATAATAAGTCAAGTAACTACTCTAAAATTGTAAATGACATGCTAGAGAACGTTAAAAACTTACGATACTATGTTAATCATAGTACACTAACTCGTAACTCATCTTGACTAATTCTCTAAGAATTAGCGAAGTGGTTTCACTAAAACCTAAAAAATGGTTGCCCGCTGAGATCCTACCAGAAGAAACGGTGGAATAACTTCATCCCAAACGCAGGCCCATTGGACCTCTGGGCCTAGACGGCCCCATTGTCATTTATCACTTTGGTTTGTTTTGGTTACGTTTTTGACCTTCAAGAAGTGAATTTAGTTTTAAGAAACAACTAAGGACTTGTGAAAAGTCATAAATACTCTGCTTATCCTGTGTCTCTCCACTTTAAGCTGCTGGTCTTCTGCTAACAGTTTACTCTTTGAACGACTTTGCTGCTTAGTCTTCCACTAGCAGGAGTAGAGCAAGTAGCAAGAGTAGTATATTTACAATAATGGCGTGTCACAAATACCTGTAATAGGTTTAAATAAAGATATTTTGACTTTAACTATATTTCCCAAGTCTCGCCTTTGCATGCCACATTTTTAAACCCCCACGAGGGACCTTCTTAAGTTAATCTTTTTAATTTATCGTTCTAAATCCTTATAATGATCGTTTACATTTAATAACCGAGACACTGTTATTGCAGGCGGAGCAACGGTTAGCAGCTCGACGAGCGGCGCGGGCAGAGGCGCGGGAGATTCGCATGCGAGAGCTTGAGCGACAGCAAAGGGAACAAGAAGACCATGCAGATAAAGCTTATGATATGTACGCCGGTAAGTTTTACACTACAACATTCTCAAATTGTCATAAAAATACACCAAACTCTCGCTAACTAAGTATAGTAAAAATATTTAGGGGCTGCAAAATCGAGATTAATTCATTTTTTATTAGGACTCTTGCCCTAATGTTTATCACAATTTCAAAAAGTTTTGTAGTCTTCTGGCAATACTCTGCTAGGTATAAAATGTTAGTACATTTTTAGTGTATTTATATCAACAAGGAGGTGTAAAAATTGTGGTAAAAGTCCACGCTACATATATACATAGTTTGGCATGCTCATCTTACATAAAACCCAAAGTCCTAGGGGCTGCAACTAACTTAACTATAGGCCTATATAAGTAGCAAGCTTGTCGATGTCTCTAGCGTACCGAGCTCGAGAAATATCACAAATTAATAAAATAAATTATTGTGTCCCGAGCAGGAATCAAACCCGGTACCTACGCGTTTAAATTCACGGACTGAACCGCTAGACCACAAAAGCAATACATATAGATATCCAAAATGACAAACAACTTAATTGTTACGTCGAGAGAGATACATTCTGTTCCTGGTTAAAAGATTTACACGCGGTACCTTCGCGTCTAAATCCACGGACATACCCACTAGACCACGGAGGCTCTGATATTTATTACATCAAAATTTAATTTAATAGACAGTACATGTAACAACACTGACAGTTGATGCGTGCCGGTTACACTTTACACAAAATGAATTCGTTAAAGAGCAGATAAAATGAGTTTTCGTCTGTTTGGTCTAAACCCACCTTTACTCGTACGTAATTAATTAGTAGATTTATAAGTTGATCTGATGTCGTTTGTCAGAGACCGTGGGTCGTCGTGGACCCACACGGCTGGGCGGCTCCAGTCCCGCCGTGCACTCTCCCCGGCGAAGCTCTGAAGATTCAGTGGACGACGGGTTCTCACTCAAGGACCTTAGGGTAACTATAACTTTTTGACTATCTGTCTAGTATCACCTAAACAGGTGACGGTCGTAGTTTTAGACCCAGAAATGTCATGACTGTATCCTTTTCCCCTTGGCCCAACATGACAAGTGACAAGCTCGTCGATGATCCTAGCATACAAAACTTATAGTAAACAAAATATAACAAATTAATTATTGTGTCCCGACCAGTAATCGAACCCGTACCTCTGCTTTTAAATTTGGGGTCGTATATGTGTGAAAAAAAAAAGTGTGTTCGGCCAATTAGTTTCTATAATATAGAATTTTTTATTTTGAATTTTGAAGTATTACCCGGGTTTGTGACGTCATATTACAACGCTGGCTACTGACCGAGAGTGAGTTGGGCGTTGTGATATAACGTCACGCGGGACTGTCTCATCATTATCATCATTAGTCCCTGGAGCTCAGCGTCCTGAACCTCCACTGTTAAAGATTGGCCTTTCAGAACATATATCTGTAGAATTTGGCCTACACTCGCCACGCCTGATCAGACGGTTTGGCGGCTAACGTGTTTTCCAAGGCCCCGTGCTGTGTGGTCTTGTAAATCTATGACAAATGTACGTTAGAAAAGTGTATTTCTCATTGGTACAAGCCGGGGTTCAAAGCGTTCTAACAACCCGTACATAACTATTAAAGCTACCTAAGTTACCTTAAAATCTGTTCAAAATGTCAAAATAACTACTAAAATAATTTTAAGGAAAAAGGGCTGTAATGATGATGAATGGTTTATTATTGCAGCACGAGCTGAAGGAGTACGAGGATAAGTTCCGGAAGGCCATGATACTGAATGCGCAGCTCGACAACGACAAAGCCGCGCTTTCTTACCACCTGGAACTACTCAAGGACAAGCTCGAGGAACTCAATCAGGAACACGCGCAGTTGCAGGTACACACTATCCCATAATATTGCCTCAATCATATGTTATATAAAAAAATATCTACCCTCAAATCGTAAAATTATAAATACATACTCCAAAACGAATTTATATTAAAATAATTAATAAACCCAATAATAATAAAATAAACACAATACCTAAACTTTAAAAATAGAATCACATTTCATCACAAATTTCCTAAGAAAATATTTTAAAAAATATATATATATTTGCATTATTATATTATTATTACAACACCTAGAATACAACAGTCCCAGACATGGTCCTTCCAGAAGTTTCTGAAGAATTTGGCCTACAATCGCCACGCTGGGTTTGCGAGGTTCTGATGTCGTGTTAATAATATTAGTCATTGTGGAATACAATAATTAATCGGTATCTTTTAATGTGACAAGTGGGTAGGTTTATATTTTCTGCCCATTATGGACGAAGGGTGATAAACATCATGGGTGATGGTTGTTGACAAATATGACGTTATAAAATTTTATGTTATATTTTGTATTTACAGCGCGAGCATAAAGATAAGTGTTCGGCACACGAGAGACTGAAACGGGAACATGTTTCCATGGAGAGGGAACTCGGCGGAGCCAGGGACGGAATCCGGGCCAGGGATGCTGCGGTCAGTAACTTAATCATAATAATAAATTTATATTCTGTCATGACGGGTCTTATTAAAATCCGGCTTTAAAACCGAGAGTTTGAAATATAAACCAAATAATAATTAAAATAGTGAATGAAATATTGTCATCTGAGTACATACCTTAAATTCCGTTTTCAATACATGAGTGATACTTAAAACCTTCCACGTCATTCTTCATGTAACAACCAACTGAAAATCCCATCCCGCTCTAGCAGTTATTCAAATTCGTGCAGTTGCTGATAATATATTTTTGTTAAAGGCGGCGGCAGCTGGCAGAGCGTTTATAGAAGCAGAACTAGGAGAGGAGTCAGGAGAGTCCTTCGGCACTGTCCCGCCGCTCGCACTCGTCACCCGACAGTCCGAGAGCATGCTCAACGAAGCCGGAGAGGGAACTCTAGGTCAGTACCAATCCAGAGATAGATTTTTATTTATTTATTTATTAAGGAAAACTATTGACATTTAATTCACAAGTATAGATACAAAAATAGAAACAGAAAGTCATTTACAAGTTTTCACTAGTAGTGTTAGAATAATACATATTATGAACGATGAAAGCATCTACAAACTATCACTTCATGCAATAAACTAATAACTGTACATTAACAAAAACTATTATCGTTTAAAGAACATTAAGTTAAACGCATTTCTCACTGCCATCACTTTGTCATGAAAGATATCAACATCAGTTTCATCAATGCATGCATTATATATTGTCAATATCAATATGATTAATTAGAATGTCAAGTAACAGTACTTTTGCCTTATTTTTTCAGACGTACGGTTGCAGAACCTCCAGAACTCAAAGCAGGCGCTGGAATCAGACGTGCGCAAGTTAAAATTACAACTCAATGATGAACGGTCTGCCAGACAAAATGGCGTCTCACATCCAGATGATGTTAATTATGAAAGCGAAGGTATTTATCACTCTACAATGTTGCTTTTTATATCAATCTCTCTTACTTGAAGACCTTGAAATATAAATCTTCAGTAATGATAACGTCATGCTGATCCATGTTTTTCTTAATAATAGACCCCTTTATTTGAAAGTCAATAATCGTTGTAACAATTGGCGATTGGCGTTAAAATTTCATCATGTTTTCTCCATTGTTAGTGACATATTTTTATTACTTATACTGCTGTTTTGGTTATAGTTTGACATCTCCCTAGATGTGTTTTTAGCAAGTGTTAATCAGTAAATAACATGCGTAATTGTGATTTTAGTGGAGAGTGTTCGCAAGTCAGCAGCGGAAGCCAAGGTTCGATGTGCGCGGGCCGAGGCAGACGCTGCAGTACAGGCCGCCGCGGTGGTCCGGCTAGAGGCACAGGTCGGCAGGCTCCGGCACAGGCATCAGCAGAGGGACGACGAGGAGGAGGCACTCAAACAGGACCGGAGGAGACTGCAGAGAGAGGTAGGGGGGGAAGGGCATCAGCAGAGGGACGACGAGGAGGAGGCACTCAAACAGGACCGGAGGAGACTGCAGAGAGAGGTAGGGGAGACAGGCATCAGCAGAGGGACGACGAGGAGGAGGCACTCAAACAGGACCGGAGGAGACTGCAGAGAGAGGTAGGGGGGGAAGGGCATCAGCAGAGGGACGACGAGGAGGAGGCACTCAAACAGGACCGGAGGAGACTGCAGAGAGAGGTAGGGGGGGAAGGGCATCAGCAGAGGGACGACGAGGAGGAGGCACTCAAACAGGACCGGAGGAGACTGCAGAGAGAGGTAGGGGGGACAGGCATCAGCAGAGGGACGACGAGGAGGAGGCACTCAAACAGGACCGGAGGAGACTGCAGAGAGAGGTAGGGGGGGAAGGACATCAGCAGAGGGACGACGAGGAGGAGGCACTCAAACAGGACCGGAGGAGACTGCAGAGAGAGGTAGGGGGGGACAGGCATCAGCAGAGGGACGACGAGGAGGAGGCACTCAAACAGGACCGGAGGAGACTGCAGAGAGAGGTAGGGGGGGAAGGGCATCAGCAGAGGGACGACGAGGAGGAGGCACTCAAACATGACCGGAGGAGACTGCAGAGAGAGGTAGGGGGGGAAGGACATCAGCAGAGGGACGACGAGGAGGAGGCACTCAAACAGGACCGGAGGAGACTGCAGAGAGAGGTAGGGGGGGACAGGCATCAGCAGAGGGACGATGAGGAGGAGGCACTCAAACAGGACCGGAGGAGACTGCAGAGAGAGGTAGGGGGGGAAGGGCATCAGCAGAGGGACGACGAGGAGGAGGCACTCAAACAGGACCGGAGGAGACTGCAGAGAGAGGTAGGGGGGGAAGGGCATCAGCAGAGGGACGACGAGGAGGAGGCACTCAAACAGGACCGGAGGAGACTGCAGAGAGAGGTAGGGGGACACAGGCATCAGCAGAGGGACGACGAGGAGGAGGCACTCAAACAGGACCGGAGGAGACTGCAGAGAGAGGTAGGGGGACACAGGCTTAACCATAGGGACGACGAGGAGGAGGCACTCAAACAGGACCGGAGGAGACTGCAGAGAGAGGTAGGGGGACACAGGCATCAGCAGAGGGACGACGAGGAGGAGGCACTCAAACAGGACCGGAGGAGACTGCAGAGAGAGGTAGGGGGACACAGGCTTAACCATAGGGACGACGAGGAGGCAATCAAAGAGGAACGGAGGAGAGTGCAGAGAGAGGAAGGGGGGACACAGGTATCAGCAGAGGGACGACGAGGAGGCAATCAAACAGGAACGAAGGAGACTGCAGAGAGAGATAGGGGGGACACAGGCATCAGCAGAGGGACGACAAGGAGACAATCAAACAGGAACGGAGAAGACTGCAGAGGGAGGTAGGGGGGGACACAGGCATCAGCAGAGGAACGACGAGGAGAGAGAGGAAAGACTCAAACAGTTTATCTTTTATGAATATTATTTTTGGTGGAAGTCTAAAAGTATTTCCTACATTACAATATGTCTAAGCAGAAATTTATTTTCAGGAGTACACAGATTTCTGGGCAGAAATCAATAATGACAGCTAATGGTATATCTTACACCTATTAGTGTGCCCCCTTTTGCCCTAACTTTAAATAACAAGTCTAACAAAACTTGTGAACTGTACACACTTCTTATTATTTCTCAATATTTTCTAACCGTCAAAGCAGAAAGTAATATTTTAAACAAATAAATTTTGCTATTTTGTGTCACTTGTAAATATTTTTTGATTGCACATTATTATTCTGTAAACTCATAAATTTCCCAATATCCTTTTAATTTTTGTGTCTTACCGAAGTTTGAATAAGAAACGATTGCACATAATCATAGTGTTTATAAATGACGACTCTTTCTGCAATTTATTTATTTAAGGGCCAGTGGTCGGTTACATTGTTACTTGCTTAAAGACTAAGAGATTAAATCGACGATAAATGTACCACCTTTAGGTGCCATGCACAAAATACAAATAGTAGGTACTTAATGGATAATTAAAATTTAATTAAAATAAATGCAATTCTAAGTTTAACAATTAAAATCATTTAAATGAGAAAAAAATTAAACAGGTAAAAAAATATATATTAAGAATTATGCAAACATATTATAATAATTATACTTAGTCTAATTTACTATTAATACGAGCAATTTAATTTAAATTTGGAATAATACCTTAGAGACAGTTTCCAATCCCCTCTTTTTGATTCCTCCCGCCACCATTGTCCATCATCAAACAATTTAAATTAACGCAAAGCGAACGCCAGAACGTCAAACGTTAAGTCATGTTATCATTAACAAAGTCAAATTAAGTTTTAAATATAATAATTAATATTTATAAGATATTTGTACAATTTAAAAAACAAAATAAATCACGACGATGGTAATAAAAGTTAGAAAAACCCGAAAATGTATTAAATATAACAATTAAATTAAACAATATAAGAAATATTTACAATAGAAGACAAAGCACGACGATGGTAATACAAAATAGAAAATAATATTTTTGACCATAGACAATTTGCTTTATTTACTCTTTCCCAAAATAAAAAGCATTCATAGTAAAATCAGTGGAGTCACGAGTTATTCGACGCCATCAAAAACACAAAGCACTTGAAAAATCTACTCGAACGCCTGTTAGAGCGAAATAAAGTGCAAAAATCGACAAGTCGAACATAACATATCTGAACTAATTAGTTACATAACAATTTTGTGTGTTAACTTCGATTGTGTTTGAAATATGTCCTTGGTTTTTACACCACCTATTCTAAATGACCAATTGAGTTTTATTAAGTATTTGTTGGATTTCAGGCGCGCGAAGCCTTAAATCGGGTGGAAGAGTTGGAGACAGAGAACAGTCACCTGACGAAGAGACTGGACAAGCTCAAGAACGCCAAGTCTGCACTCCTCAAGGAACTTTGATAATTAAGGTAATCCGCCACCTCAACAACATCCCCCTTTATTGCAAAACTAATATTATAAACGTTAAGATAAAACTGGTTATATACAGGATATATTATTAATACAACACTAAAGACCAAGCCGGCAACTTGACAGCCGTAGTGACGTTCTACGGAGCAGTGTTGTAGTGCGAATAATTGAATGATCAGTTTTGATGCAGTAATCAGTAATTGGTAGTTGAGTTTAGTTTTGGCAAAGATGTTCTTTAAAACCTAGGGACGTACATAGTGAATATGACTTGTGGATCTGGGTCAAATAGTAATTTATACTTTTAAGTAAATCAAAGTAAAATTTTCGATAATATTCAGTTTTGGGGCCATCTATAATATAAATCCCACAGCTTAGCGGGGCTCTAGCATAAAATGCTAACATCAGTCGTTCCATCACCAAAATAATATATGCATCTAAATTTAGCATTTCATGTTACCGCGGCTCATAACTGAAACGCGGGGTTAGTCACTCTTTGTTGACGCCCTTCTTGACGCGTGACATAATTTATGGATAGCACCTTTCCAAAAATCATTATTTATGTCTCTAGAAATGGTCTCATGTGAAAAACAAAAACTATAACTCATCGATAAAGGGGGATATTCAGCTGTAGACTCCGACTTTAGGCGAGACTTGTATTACCTATGTAATATATTATTGTATGTGTGATAGCTACTTTCATAGACAAACTAGACTTGCGGTATTTTTTTTTTGTATTTCAGTAAGTTTCATAATTAATTGAATATTTAGCTTAGCAAACAACACTGCGCATTTTGACTCAGAGAAGTAAATTGATATTTTTTTATAATTTCATTTTAAAATTCTTATGTTCTAATTAGTAATAGGTGCTGTATATAATAATAATACATGAATATAATAGATAAATGTTACATAGAGTACCTATCACAACTAGTCCATGAAGTTTCTTGTATTGAATCAACAAAAACATTGTTTTATTTCATTATAAACAAAGTTAAATTGAAGTGCGAGGTATTGTTGGCTAAGCCACGATATTCAGGAATCAATTCTCGTCTAAACATCCAGTGTAGTTAAAAACAAAATGGCGGACGCTATAAATGTCACACATTCATTTAATAAATTATAACTTCAATAATAATGATGTATTAATAATGAAATGATTGAATAAATAACGCCTAATGTGAATTAGATTTAGATTTGTTTGATTACTTATTTTAAGTTTATTTTATTATTTGGATTGCGTTCGAAAATTAATAATTATTCGTCCTGACAGTTTATTCTAATAATGATACAGACTTATGGCTATCAAAAGAAGCCAATTTCTAGTCAGATTTACGTATTCTTTATTTTTTTTATGAAATATTCTAACATCATCACCGCTCCTAGAACACCGAGTTCTCGACCTTTACTGTTGGAGATTCCTTCCAGAAAATTCTGACGAATTTGACTGGTTGCCGAGGGTCATGTCAATTTACAGACATACAGCTTAACGTGTTCTCCAAAGCACGGTAATGATAGTCTTATAAAATCTATAACAAATTTACGTAAGAAGTATATTTCTCATTGGTACATGCCGGAGTTCGAACTGACTATTTTAAGATTTTAAGAAAATCGTTCTTTAATCTGAGTCATCGGTCAATCTATTTTATTACATTTTGTCATATATTAGTTATTTCAGTTTCAGTACAGCCCCTAGAATACAGCGTCCTAGACCTCCACTGCTGGAGATGGGCCTTCCAGAACATATATCTGGAGAATTTGGCCTACACTCGCCACGCTGGCCAGACGGGTTGGCGAGGATATTATGTCAATGTTTAATGACAATTTATTAACGATTCCACAAGTTGGTATTAGTGGAACCGGGACTGACGGCTTAACGTGCTCTCCTCCTCACGGGAACGGTGGTGTTGTAAATCTATGACGAATGTACGTAAGAAAAGTATATTTCTCATACATGTCGTGTGGGTTTGAACCGACCTTTGTAGGATTTAAGGTACGCGTTCTTACAACCGGGCCACCACCATATTAGTTATTATGTTTTGATTTTTATATTGTTATATTCTTATTACTACTATTAAATATTATTATTTGCTGAATTGTTTGCTTCTTTTAATGTAATTCGATTAAAAAGTGCTGAAGCGAGTTGTAATTCTGTCAAGATGAATATTTTCTAATATTGGAACGCAATTTTGGTTTTAAATTGGAACTTATAGTAACTAATCTAATAGATATTAGAAGCTGATCCGCGTTCTTAGTTCAAACCGAGTCTGTATTTTCATTGTACATTGCGTGTTATTTTGTATATCTATTTAGTGAACGAATTATTTTCAGTATAAAAAGTTTTTTGGTGGATTCGTGCGTCTAAATTTATTTTGTTAAAATAAAATTAAATACCTGGTCGATCGGTACCGGCTTCCGTTCCTGGTCGAGACCTTTATTTGTGTAGAGACATTGACGAGCTTGCCACTTCTTCTTTAAAAGAAGTTTTTGATCACTCTAAAAGGTGAACTCGTGTATTACTTTAAAAAAAATATATTATAATATTTATTTGACGTGTAAAAGTGCCTAAACTTTCTGAATTCATTAGTTTTAATTTAAATTAGATAACACGCAATGTATAATAAATAAGAACAAGTGTTGATTGAAGCGCGGGTCTGTAGTTATGGCCGGTTTTTGATATATTTTGTAAAATAATTATATAACATTTAAATTATTTATAGTTAATTTATTACACTATAAATATAATGCAAGAGAATATAATGAAAGGAAATTTATTTAATTTAAGTATTTTATTTTTTAGATATTGTATTTAATTTATTTTTATTGTCTTGAGCGTGGCTATTGTGTGTATACAAAGTGTTGTTTTTTCAAGTGTTTTTTTTTATTAAAAAAAAATATTCTGCAAACCGAATTGAAACGATTGATTTTGAAAAAAAAAAGGAGTTCATCGCGCAATTTTTCATGGACATGTCAAGTACAAGTTTTTGTTTTGTAAACTTTTCTGTGGATCTTGTTAATCAAAAGTGGTGTTGTTTTGTTTAATGTGCTACAATGTGAATAATTATGGAAAACGATACATTTTACTTTATATATGATGCACAAGATGCAGTTTGTTTTGCCGTTTTCCCGCGCTGTAAATTCCCATATTATTGCCGCGAGAAAGAGAAACACATCAAATAGTGCAACATTTGATGACTTGGCTGTATGGGCTATAGGCCCTTTGCCTTACCTATCACCTCATCATCCATCGGGAAAAGAGAACACAAACAAAAAACTCGACCTATACTATTGCACCATCTGATAGTGTCGCTTGTAAAAATTTAATGGTGGAAAGTAACTTTAAACAACAAACTTAAAGAAACTACTTATTTTTAATAAAATATATTAGCTCAAAACATTAAATATGTTTCTTTATTAAGAGGACTTTCCCATAGTTTAAATTAAAGTAAAAATTTAAACGCTATATCCCTTAAATTGTTATTACAACTATATTTTTTTAAATTAAACATGCAGCATATCCAAAATACCATCAAACACACCATAGCCATGTTAGTGAGATACACGCTTGCCTTTAGTAATGTGCTTTTTACTAATTTTATGCTATTATTCCCAAAACTTGCCATCGTTTAATAAATTTACAAAACAATCCAATTCGATCTCAACTTAAAATTATAAAAAAAATATAAAATACTAAATTCTTGTTTGCGGCGGGCAACTGTCAAACTATAGATGAACTAACTTATCTGTGAACTGAAGTGCGTCGCTACTGTCGTTTCAGTGTTGCTATTAACTTTATTATACACTAAATTCGGGAATTTGCCTTTATTGTAATTGAATAGCATGTTTTCAGTTATTCACAACTACTTTACAGGAAATAAGGCAATTGGTAAAAACCCATTTCACATAAAAAAAATTAAATTCGAATCCAATGGGAATTTGTCATAGTCGAGTTTTGTGTCAATGATTATTTATTCTTAATTGTGCGAAAACAAGAGGGTCTAAATTTGGCTTCTACGAGGGTCAAACTTAAAGGTTTTAGAACTGAAAGCAGTCGCTGCGTTTCAATACGCCGTGGAAGAGACTCCTAAGGACGTGTGGGCAAAGTGCTTTTCTCAGTGGTTCCATCGGTTGCAGCGATGTATTGTTGTGAATGCACTCTATTTCTAAAATATTTATATTTATAAGCTCAGTTTTTTATTTTCTAAGAACTTTCAGTCTGACCCTCGTATATTATATTTGTGAGCTTCGTTTAGGTAAAACATTACAATCAATATTTAAAATGTTGGGGAATATTTACTAATAAAAACTGACAACACTAGTCAAGTGTCGTAGTCAGGTTCACAGATAACTTGGTGGCACTATATATTACTACAGAGCTTCGGACTAATGCTGCTTTTCTACCAGAAATCAATTAACGCGATACTACTGGTGGATATTTCCCTGGCACAAATTAGGAATAGCTCTGTATGTCGGCAAATATTTTACTAAAATGAATCGAATTGAACAGGGATTGTTAAATTGAAACTAAATCAAAAAAATAAGAAATTATATAAAAAGCAGTGTAATTGGCAATATTTTTTTATTGTAACTCAAACTTTTTAATATCACAAGAGAGGTTTTTCATTGACTAAATTGAAATGCCATGCGATGTTAAAAAGCCTGTTAAGCGCCGAAACGCATATGTGTGCGACATCCTCTCGTCTGCCGGAACGCATCCATTCAGACATTATTGTCCGATTTTCAGGCGATTTTTGTCAGATTTCTTCGTTAAAATTTGTTCAATAGGTTTTATATTTGATTAAATATTATTGCTATTAAATGAATACAATTTTGTCTTTAAAAAAATAATAACGATATCTATAATATGTTATTTTACTCAGTAGCACGTGTAACAATTGCTACTCAGTAAGACGTGTAGCCAAAGCGTGAAACGATGAGCATGCTCATTACGCGCATTATTAAAAATGTACGTCTTAAAACTAGTATGTTTAAGTGGGTTGTGACTTTTTTGTATCCCTGTCGCTCGCACAGTCCATTTTCAAAGATTTTTCAACTCTTGAGTGCAATTTTGAGAAATGTCTATCAATTTTTTTTCATTACAGCCCCTAGGACACAGCGTCCCAGACCTCCACTGCTGGAGATGGGCCTTCCAGAACATATATCTGGAGAATTTGGCCTACACTCGCCACGCCGCGCTGGCCAGACAGCTTGCTTTTCTATCAACTTACTAGGGAATAATATTACAGACATTTTGAAAATACATTAATCATACTTTGTATGGCTTTACGTTAGAGTCTCGGCACCATTTTTGTTAATTAAAACAAATAATATTTAGTAAAATCACTTTAATTGCGTTCACACATTTCTTTTTGAATCTGTTTCGAATTGACGGATGGCGACAACGCTTGCCAGCCTACAAGACCGGCGGAGAGCGGTGTTGCCATCATTTATGTTTATAATTAAACTAATATGTGATTCTTTTGTTACAAACAACTTTTCCTAAGGAACTATGTCAGAAATGACTCTCAATTGGCTATTTCAAAATTAACGGTTTGTATAGAGGAGTCAAATAATAAAAACATATGGTTTATTAGAAAAAGTTGTTTGTTTCTTTCAATAGAATAACATATTAGTCTACAGAATATTTGTACTACGGTATATTTGTTTTAGAAAAATAGTGCAAAATTGTTATAAATATTTGTGCTATTTTACTCTGTCTAAAATTAGGTATATGAAAGTGAAAATATGTCCAAATTTTCTGTAATTTTATTTCCTAGAAAATTGATACGTTTCTCAAAAAGAAACAGACTTGAATATATTGGAATGTGCGAGCGAGAGGTAAACCCTCTTTTAAGCTAGTTTCCAGCATGCTTTTTATTAACATGTCTACGAGTATCTGCACTATGGTGTGGTACTTAAAAAAAAAACAATATTTTTCCGGGTGACGACGGGTAGCGGTGCGGCCGGCATACGAAAGGTTCAATTATCTTTAAAATGTATAGTTACCCTTATTCTTACATCACAATTCTTATAATAATTTATTTTTAAGATTATAACAAAACGTACAGTAAGCCATTTGATATGTATTATGTTTATCTATCGTTCTTGCGCGACATTGAGAACGATATGCAAAATTGTAGGGGTACGTCTAGGCTGGCCAGATATCATTTAACGTACAGGTTCTTCGAACTTCTGAAATTTATGAATCCGTAATTAGCATTGAAATGTGAGTTTGGGTGAGTGTAGATAAACTTTAAATGAAAAACACTAATTTTTAATTTAACAAGTAATTGCAAATTGCACATACTGTCAACTAGAACAGCAAATAGGTGGTAGCCGGACTGATGGTGGTAATTTGCCCGGTCTGCCGGGGCGGGGAAGTATGCACCGTTCATACTGATAAATCCAATAAAGTGTATCCACTCGTTTCGGGATCAGGTTCGAATTGCCGTCATGCCCAGTCAAGAGTCGGTCATGAGTGTCTGATTCCAGCTGATAACATTCATTGGCCTCGCGCGCCACTTACCATTAATTGGGCGCAAGGTCACATTGTGTGCAATTATAAAAAAAATATGAACTTTTGCCCTAATTTTATGCAGTTTACGATAACGCACTCAAATTCTAGCTGATGCTTAAGAATATCTATAAATACCACATATAGTAACTGTGGGTAGTTCAGGAGTGTTTCTATACTATATGTATTTTAAGCAACACAAAGGTTTTTGTGAAGTAAAGTTACTAAAGAAGCAACGCTGAGTTCTTTAGTCACTTTACTTCTATAACAGTTGTTGTAAATTATTGCATGCTTATGGCGAAATATGTGACCCATTTAATGTTAATAAGACCTAATATTGTTTGTTACCCTGATTCCTGCAAATAAATATTTCATTTCATTCATTCAGTAGTTATACCTCGTCTAGTAATATTTTATTATTATTAACAATTACGGAAATTGAGTAAAGAACAGAAAATTGTATGAAAGAAAAAAAAAACAACGTAATTGTTTTGCAAGTAATTGTGTCTAAGATCACTATTTATAATTTGTCTATATTATCGAAAAAGTTTAGACATTTTATATAATTACTACTATTTTCGGAGTTATAAGCAATGTCTACATTTGCCCCAAAATGTAGAATTTACCCCAACTCACTATAATTACTTAATATTGATAACGTCAAGACGGAGCATATAAAATGTAATTTATAGTTAACATGTAAATATTTTTACAAAAATAATAAATATAAATATAAAAAAGCGCGATAATAATTGTTTTCGGTAAAAAACACAAATCTGTATTATTGATCCTGGTAACCCTTAAAACAAGAATTGGCAACTCTACTTACATCTTACTTGTTCTCGACGCGAAGTGTCATATCAAGTGCCTGTTACTGTATATGTTATTATCAGTGATCGGAGTTGGTAGATTGATTTAGGGTCAAGGCAGAAGATTGATTTAATTTACAGCGGACACCGGTTACATGTCAGTCTACCCTAAATCGATCTATTTACTCCAATCACTGGACAATACACTTCCGGTTTCCGAAAAGAAAATTAAATTAACGCACGTTTGACATCAAGCCAGGCACGTGATTTACTAAAACTACTAAGGCTGGGTTGTACCAAAACTAAGTGACGAAAAGTGGGTCGAATGTACCAGCTGACCTTAAAAATAAATCTCGTACATTCGACGCTATTTTTAACTTCAAATGTTACAATTTAAAAAACTTAATTATGGTGCGACCCAGGCTAAGTGACAAAATCCTACAAAATATTAAATATGGTATATTTTAACATCCTTTCGGAAACTGGGCGTTATTAGTTTAAAAAACATTTTCGTCTCCAAAATTGTAAACCAAATTAAGATTGCTTATCCACCAGAGGTGTGCTAGGAGAATTAGCGGAGTGTCTAGAACACAACATCTCTAGTGAATGAATGGAAAAACAGCGCGTTCCCACCATGTAAAGTATCATCACCACCGTAATCCCCAGCTGGGTGGTCAGAATCAGAAGGAGCGAGTTCACATTCGGCCTACTAATAAGGCTAATTTTCTCCTTTAGTCTGAAATAGGTCTAAACTCAAATTGTTTCGATGACCGACCGAATAGTCCGGATATTTTTTTCTAGAGGTGGCAACCCTGATGACAACAGAATGTGTGAAACAACGGGTGCAGTTAGAAGCGTTCCGTTAAGTCTATGGATTTTGATGCGGAGGTACCGGGTTCGATTCCTGATCGGGACATAATAATTTATATGTGATTTTGGTACGCTAGAGACATCGACGTAATGTTGGCTAAATATGAATCGTGATGCTTTACTGTAAACGACACGATAATCTGTCGTGACGACATGGTGGGAACGCGTCAGAGTCCCCCAATAAATATCACATTTTTTTGTAGTCATTTTGTACGTGTTCGCGGAAAGTCACGCGAATGCCATATTTTAGTGTAACTTGTAGGAATTATCATAGATTGCTCAAATTATTGAATTTGTAGGTGTTTGTGATAAATTGTAAGCGAAAATCACAATATTGGACTTAATATAATTATATGTACCAACCATAGGTTTATGATTGGTTATATTAAAAACAATATTGGTTATCATAAAGCGCTTTTGAGTAAAACCTTTTAATAGTCCCATTTTTACTCCTGACAACATTTATTAGCGTCAGAGTGAATTCCCGCCTTTTGCACGGACATGTCAAGTTTTGTAAATTACTGTGGATGTTGTTAGTCAACAGTGGTGTTTGTTTAATAATGTAAATAATTATGGAGAACTATATATTTTACTCTACATATGGGGCAGAAGTTGCAGGTAATTTTTTGCGGTTTTCCCGTCGTGCTTGGGCTATATTGACTAGAATTAATCCACGAAAAGCATCAAATTCTGCGACACTTGGAATTTGATGATCACCAACTCGGTTATGAACACTGTTATAAACAAATATTACGAATCAATCATAACTCTATGGTACGAACATAATATGTATTTCATATTTGAATAAACTGTGAAATTATTGATATTAGTTTAATGTAATCAAATACCATCTTAATTCGGAAACTACGATTTACCAACGTTCACAATATTTATTATTTTACATAAAATACTACTATGCCGTTCCTGGTTGTAGTATTTTATTTAAAATTGATTTATTTACATTATTAATTAATTATAATTTGTAGCCAATTTAATGTTGCAATAATGTTTTTGTTTTATTTAATATTTAAATACCACTGCAATTAGAGTTTAATTTTTTTATGCAAAGAAAACAGCTATCCGTGATCATTCATAGCGCTCTTGGCTAAAGACCAGTGTCGTAGTGTGGGTATTTGCCGCCCCCTTGTTAATTACAAATCTATACTAATAATAATCTACCAAATACATAAAAATCAAATGAAGAAGATTACTCCAAATCACTACCTATTGGCAAAGTGCCGAGGGTACTGGCATGATTGCCATCTAGATTTGTCCCAAATACTAAAATGTTCAATAAATATATACAAGCCAAAATAAATATATTTTTTTTTAGAAAGCTCAATTTAACCGAAAAAGCTTCAAAACTTTTTTACAAGAGGCCTAGATGTAGCCGCTCCTAATAAGGTGAAACGAATCCCCTGCATCACCGTCTCTATGCCACAACTAAATGCATTTGAACTTATAAAATTTAATATAAATTTCTATATAGGTACTCTATTATTGCAGTGAGCCATAATTTAACAAAAATTCAATATTCTTAACATCACAATAATCAGAATAATTTAATTTTTAGATTAATATCGCATTATTTGCGTTTAATTTATATGTATATGTGTAATTGTAAAGTGTATGTTTGTTGGTGCTGCATTACTAATTTATTTGTTTTTATTTTTAACCAATGACCAACTCTGTTGTATATATGAAGCGAAACTCTAACCTTGGTATTTGTAATAAACTTTCGCCATCTCAATTTGTTGTTTCATTTATCCTTTATCATCATCGCCAGAAAACTCATCACCTATCTAAGCGCGTTCGGAAATCAAGTTATAACTTGGAATTTATGTTACTTCTGTTTTTCTTTAACTTCAATGTTCGTCTTGAAAGCAAAGCAACGCTCGCTTAATGTATTAAACCCATAGAGCAACGCCAAGACTTTCAAAGCGAAATAAACCCCGCGTTCGTTTTATAGCCTTTCCAACATCTCGTAGCAACTTCATAGACCAGCGCGAAATGTTGTTTTTGTTAAGAAATACCACTTTTTTAAACATATATACAATTAATAAGTTTATGCTAACATTTCTTAAATAAAACGAGCGGTAATGCTACTTTTTGACAAGTATTTTCGTTCATGTTTTATCATACCATGGCATTCAACACACATGATATTATTATAGTCTTTGAATTTATTAAATAAAATCGTTTAAAATACCTTTTTAACAAATATAATAGAAAACTACACACATCAAAAAAGTCTAGGGATCAAGCATGTTTATGCGGATTTCTTGTGATTGAGATGTGGCTTTGTAATAAATTTATGATTTTATAAATTTATATGGATCCTTTTTGGTGCATTTCATAATTTAAAACAGGAACTGTCAATCAAATTCGAGTAAAAGATGAAAATCAGCTGTCAATATTTTCCCTATAAAAACATAAGACGCATTGAAGACATTATTAGTGCTACTGTTTCCCTACTACTGATTAAAACCAACGTTATTATGGAGCGGCGACGTCATTTAAGCAGGGAAGAAATGATCAGAGCCGTGGGAATGATAGAAGCTGGTTCCCGGCAACGTACTGTGGCTTTAGCTCTGAATACAAGTCAGAGTGTTATCAGTCGACTTTGGACACGTTACCGAACCACTAGTACCGTGGCTGAGCGCCATGGAGGACGGTATCGCTGCACCACACGGAGACAAGACCGATACATTCAAATCACAGCTCGAAGAACTCCAACAATAACCGCCATGATGTTAGCCGTGAGCCTTCATCGCTCTTCAGGGAACTTAATTAGCGACCAAACAGTCAGAAACCGCTTGCATGAAGTGAACCTTCATTCCCGAAGACCGCTACGGGTACCACCTATAGCAATGCACAATCGTAGGACTCGATATCAATGGGCTCTTGAACACAGAAATTGGACAGAAGAACAATGGCGTTTCGTGTGCTTTTCTGATGAGTCTCGTTTTGGTATGAGGCCGGATACAAGACGTATACGACACTGGAGAACCCCTGGACGCCAACAGCGATTAAAATCCTGCCAGGAAGTCCATCCTTATAGTGGTGGAACCATCATGGTATGGGCGGGTATTTCGATCGGCGGAAGAACTGAGTTGATTTGGATCAGAGGCAACCTCAACGCTCAAATTTATGCTGAGACGGTTGTATCAGACGTCATCGTTCCTCTACAAGTGCATATCGGTCCCTTATTTCAGTTAATGCATGATAATGCACGACCGCACACCGCAAGAGTTGTAAGACAGACTCTCGCCGCAGCTAATATCAATGTCCTGCCCTGGCCTGCTCAGTCGCCAGACTTGAACCCGATTGAGCATGCATGGGATATTCTTCAGAGAAGAGCTCTGCCGAATATGGAGGGTATCCAGTCGCAAGAAGACCTTTTTTTGTTGTTGCAACGAACATGGGCGGCCATTCCACAGCGTGATTTGGATGAACTCATTTTGAGTATGCCAAACCGATGTTCTTGTGTTGTTAGTGTTCGCGGTAGAAACACGGATTATTAATTGTTTAAGTTACCCAATAAAATTAAAAAAAAAACTGTTATTTCAGTCTTTTTTTCGAACTTTAATGTTAGTGGTTCAAATGTCAAAAATCCCTTTATTAGGAAAATGGCAATTTTTTTTACTAATGCAAAGGTGACTTGGTTTATCGTTACTGTAGACAAACGAAAACATTTTATTTGATCAATCCTTAAAGAAAATTTTAATGAATATCAATCAGGAGAAAAGTTATTGCAAAAATATATGTTGATCCCTAGACACTTTTGATGTGTGTATAAAGCAGGTATATAAAAATGGTAAACAAACCATTTTATAAGTTAATGACATCTGTCAAAAAGTAACATCAATAACCCTCCTTTCAACACGGTACTGACATACGACATTAGAATCAAATGTTAGAATTTTCATTAAACGAACGACTTGTGCTAAAAAAGTGGTATTTTCATGCTAACATTTCTTAAAACGAACGCGGCCAAAGTAAAACATAAAAAATCAATAAGGTACGTGCGAACCCCGGCATACAGTGGACCAAGAAAGTGGTCTATCAGTTTACACAAACTTTCCATTGAAATTAAAATATTGCCAAGGTCGAGTAAACCTTATTGTTAGATGTTATATATTGTTGCAAATAAACACCGACTGTACTAATTGTACTTACCGTACATTTGTCATAGATTTAAAACACCACTGTCGGTCCCGCTTTAAATAATACAAACTTATGAAACACTTAATAAATTTTCATTAAAATTGACATCAGCCTCTCCAACCCGTCTGGCTAGCATAGCGAGTGTAGGCCACAATCTCCAGAAATATGCTCTGGATCTTCAGCAGTGGAGGTCTAGGTCTGATTAATTGATTTGGCAGTAAACGGACGGTCATTGCTTATTTTTTTTATACATATATATATTTTTAAATTTTATTGCACTATGTACAAAGGCGGACTTAATGCCGCTAGGCATTTTCTGACAGCCAAACCTTTAGGACATTTAGACAGGATAGGTGGTAGGTGCAATTAAAAATTAGATGAAATTAAATAAAACAGAAACATAATTGTAATATAAATATATACATAGTAATATCTACATACAATTTACATACTAATACATAAATAAGTCATACTATAGATATACTAATATAATATAAATAAAACTACTTACATGATGAGGAGAGTGTGACAAAATTAACAATGCGATGATGCTGCTGCTATTACGCTGATATTAAGAGAAAAAAAGATTGAAAAGAAAGGTTTAGGTTAGGTTACTTAGTTAGTTAAAAAGTGTTTGTATACCTGGTTTTTAAATATTGCACGATTGGGGGCTTCTCTGATATCAAATGGTAAGTTATTCCAAAGATTTGCAGCGACAACAGCAAATGAGTTCGAAACGTAGGAAGTGTGGTGAGAAGGTATAGAAATTGTGGAGTTGAAGGAGGATATATTTTAGGTAATAAATAAAAGCCAACATTTTAACATTATATTTTATTTAATTAAAAACTAAAGCAATGTTTGGACAAAGCCTGTCTAAACATTCACGAACTAGCTCCGTGTAAACAGAGATTGTGGAACGACTTTAAAAGATGTGAAAAACACAGCTACTATGTACAAAACTACAAACACGTGCTTTGTTAGTCACCCTGTAGTAGAGTAGTACCCGTATTATAGACATCCTCAACGTCTCTTCCAAAATTATTGCTTCCTGGCAAACTAAAGGAGGGACGCACGAAGACAATTTTATCATTTTTAATTAAAACAAATACGCAAACTCATTCAAAATAGATTACGTTCCAAATTATAAATATTTTTTGTGACACATGAATATTATAAATATGAAAGAGAAAGGCTTATGAATGTAAAAAGTGCTAGAGTAGTGTAGTAATGGGGTGTATCAGGCAAAGCTTTTTGTAGATGTCGCTAGGGGCAATGGTACCTTGTTTACACCTATGACGCATCATTTTTTAAATGTTTTTGTAGTTTTTAATTTTTATAACAGAAAAATGTATTTTAACTTAACGTTACCTACCTTATAAGACGAATTAAGAAAGCTAACACCGTCGTTAAAAAGAAAAAAGGTTGAATTAGCAGAACGGCAATTTTAAGTTCACAATATGTTTGATTTCGCTTGGAAATCTCGATTTGTACACTTAAAAGCTGCTCACTTGGGCATATCTAGAAAATAATGAATTTTGTAATAAAAATACAAATTTTCTATGGAACTGACAGTTATATTATACCACCATCTATCATGCACCATCTGTCGTGATAAAAAGTTAGTGATACACCCCAATAAAACAAATACGCAAACTCATTCAAAATAGATTACGTTCCAAAACTTATGAATGTCAAAAGTGCTAGAGCGCGTAGTAATTCGTAAATAATTAATATTTATATAAAACGATAACGTAATTTTCAAAACTTCTAACTGGAAATATATAAAATTGCAACATTGAAAGCTCGCTATTTTATCTAATTTTGCTTAATGTGAATGAAAACCATAGAGCAACGCCAAGACGCACGACTTTTAAAGCGAAGTAAAAAAACCACAGAAGAGTCCTTCGCGCCATTTTGCGTGGACATATCAAGTGCAAGTTTTTGTTTTGTAAATCAATTTGCTGTGGATATTATTGGTCAAAAGTGGTGTTGTTTTGTTTAATAATGTGCTACAATGTGAATAATTATGGAAAACGATAAATTGGACTTTAAATATGGGGCACAAGTTGCAGTTTATTTTTTGCGGTTTTCCCGCGCTGTCAACTCCCATATTTTACCCGACGTGTTTGAGCTATGGTGCCGCGAGTGACTCCAAGAAAAGCATCAAATTCTGCAGCATCTGGAATTTGATGATGACCTCATTAACTCATAAAAAAGAAAGATATATTGCGTCAGACTTGGCTGTATGGGCTAGACCCTTTGCCTTCCCTATCACCTCATTCATCATCCATAAAAAAAAACACAGATTTCGAGAATCCCTTGTCCCGTCCGTTTGACAGCTGAAAGGAATGGTTGAGTGGAAGAAACGTCTAAGATTACAGGTGTGAGAGGTTTGAACCCTGTAAGTAACAGTATTCCTGTAAGGTAAAAGAAAATGTTTAGCATGCCAAGTACGGTAATCATCACCTAGCAGCCCTCAGACCTGAATTCTATCGTACAATAGAACGCTGAATGTGTAAAATGTGTCTTATTGGATCTATTTAAGGTTATACTCCTTTATATTAGAAGTTTGTATGCTAGATGTACGGTATGAAAACAAAACGTGTAACAATAAATAACTTAAAAGGAGATTGCCAATAAGTCTATGGAAGTTAGGCTAACCCAAATTGTCTACAAAAAAACGATTATTATAAATAAAAAGAATCATCACGACGCTATCCCTTTCGAGGTGGTCACAAACATTCAATATAGTATATTATAACAGACAGCGATAACTAAAAAGATTAAAACCATGATGGTTAAGGGCTTCCAGATAATGGTTAACATACTTTAATGAAAAAAAAAATTTAAATAAATTTTTTGCCCTACTGGAGTTCCGTTACACGGAGGGTTCATAAGCTCTTAGGCTATAGTTATCTACATACTACTATTGATGTGGAAATAGACTAATTGAAGGAAAGAATTAAGCTTCATGCTAAACTATTTTTTTAACATATATCTGGTCGGTAAGCAATCTGAACATAAATCCTACTTCAGCTGTAGTTGCAAACAGCAATCAGAACGCTACTATTCAGTTCTGCGTTCTTAACACTGGGTTTTGTATTTCCATTGTAGGTTGCAAATTATGGTTAAACTAAACAATAAAAATACAGGACCCGGCGCGGCGTCCAGAATCCAATGAATTCGGCCTAAAAACACAATTTAATTTCTACTAATTTAAATAGCCTACACAGTACACGTTTATATTTACATACGAAACCTTTTTAAAAAATCAAATTTGAATTTGGAATACTCTACAATGAAAACCACAGTTTAATCATTTCAGAACACGGCCATAGACAAGAAAGAGTTTTGCCTGTGGATAGGGCACATGGAAATACAAAACTCTGTCTTGTCAATTGTTGAGTACATTTTTTTTTAATGTTGATCTCCATGTTGAGTTGAGTAACATGCTTAGCATCAATTGTTGCTTATACATACTTTGATTTTTATTAGAATGTTCCAGGTATCTTTTTAAAATGCTACACAAGAACCACGGCAAGAGTGGTGTCCCAACTTTAATTAAAAGTTCTTCTTTTTTAAAATTAGTTATCTAGTAATGGCAATCATCACTAAGGCCAACTCCACATAACATAATTAAAAATTGGAAAATTCGGAACTTACATAGAAGGAAAAGGATAAAAACATCAGGCCATAATAAACCTGTCTGGCCAGTGTGGCGAGTACGCCAAATCCTTCAGAAATATGTGGAGATTCAGGACTTTGTGTTCTATAATAATGAATAATATTGCTTGGTATGAGAGTTATGGTACAGGATGTTGGTTCGGAGTGAGTCCTCCATGCTCGGGTGAGTGTTTCTGTTTCTTTCTCTTCTTCTCCTTTTTCCTCTTCTTCCTCTCCTTGTCGTCGTCGTGACGTTTCTGCTTTTTGTGCTTCTTCTCATATGTGTCTGGGTTTGAGGAGTCTGCAATAAATTATATATATCCATGTTAACTAACTTTCTTAGCAACAGTTTTGGATGGAATCACCACATAGGTGCTGGGTCTAGTGTGTATGAGAGAGGTCTTTTATGTTTTGGATTGTGTATATATCTATGTATTAGTATATTGATATTACAGTATATATAAAGGTATATTAAGTATTTTCTAATTATGTTGGAATTATCCTACTAATATTTCTTTCATTGCACCTATAATATAGTTCCCAAGGTTTGGCCGTCGAGAAAATGTCTACGGGTATTAAGTCCACATTTGTACTTAGTGCAATAAAGTTTTTAAGTAAATACATTAGTACTTTTTCTATTGAAGACAAATTCCTTTGTAATCTATGGATTCATCGTGCGAGTGCTGAATTCGTTATGTTGACGTTCGTTATGCGCCAAGCTGACTTTTATTAAAATATTTTTTATTTTGTATGATATTCGTCACAATAGTCACGCAAAACTCTGACCAAAATATTTGTTAAGGCCAGATACTATCAGATTTCAAATGTATGAACACATATTTCCCGGCGAATACACTGGCCTGCAAGAGTTAGGAGGAACCACTTTGACGAATACAAGCTGGTCTAATTTAATACTTAATTTAAAATATATATTTTTGACCAGAGTATGTTTTGGTGAAACTTTATTATTATTATTTTTATATATTTTGTGATAATTACTTGTGTAATTAACAAATAATTAAACATTTTAATCAGGTACCTTGGAGAGGAGTGTCTTGTCCTGGGGGAGCTCCATCCTTGTGTTTATGTTTCTTGTGCTTGCTCTTGTGTCTCTTGGGAGGTGTGGCACTGACGTAGCGGTATTGCTCGGGCAGTGGGCCCGGGTGCAGACGGAACCCAGCCAGCTGAGCACTTGTCAGGGGGAGCAGCTCCTTGCCACCTATAGGCCGTTTGGCTATCACAGACCCAAGAGTGCTATTGTCCTCCTAACAAAGATTTAAAAATGTCACATTTTACATTATCCAAATTATAAATACTAAGATCCAAAATATGATTACAGTGCCTTATTAGTTGTTGCCAACAAACCATCACTGGGCACCTAACTACAATGTATGTGTGCACTTAGGCGTTAATGCATAATATACATCAACTGCTAGTGAATCTTTTAGCAGGCCTTTTTTCATGTATTCATCTACATATCTTATTTATTATTTTATTAACTCCTATTTTTTCCTAAGAAGTGACGTTTTCTGACCAATGTACAAAAAACTTATTTAACTGACCTGTATCTAACCCTGCAGTCTTCATTGAAAATAGACCTACCAAGTTCTCAATTGTAATAGTTAATTTGACTTACAAAAACGTCATACTTACTGCATAACTGTATGTCATAGTGTGATGTATGTCAAGTTAGTTGTCAGAACCACTCTTTGCAGAATTTGATGTTGCTTTAAGTGTCAGATGACAGAGCTTTATTATTATTATTACAGCCCCTAGAACACAGTGTCCTAGACCTCCACTGTTGGAGATGGGCCTTCCAGAACACATATCTGGAGAATTTGGCCTACACTCGCCACGCTGGCAAGATGGGTTGGCGAGGATTACTGAGCTTTAGTTACTGAAAATTGAATGAATAGATCCTACCCTTTAGAATGCGATAAAAAGCACTAAGTTTAGGTATTAAACCAGTGGTCCGGGAGCAGATGGAACCTAATGATTTGTGCATTTCTCCAGCCCTTAAGACTGTAAGTAATTTTAACTATTTGTGTTAGTTAACACACATGTGTGTACACATGACTATTTATTTTTCTTAATAAGCTAGCAGTGATATGCCTATGTTGAGGTGTAAAGTTTATCAAATTAACAGTTATCATCAAAGTAAATTTCTATTGTCATTAGCTACTTATCTAGTTTGTTTTTTAAAATGTTACTTAGTGACTTCAATATGTCTTCTAGTTAATATGTATTTTTTTACATTTATAAAATTATATTTTAACTTGGTTAATTGCAGATATGTATATCCCTTTCAGCACGGACAATACCAAGTGTGCGTTATTACAAAAGAAGAACCTTTAAGTTATCAATAATCCTTTCAATATCTATAATATATTTTGTTGTGCTGAAAAGGTTATGTAAACTAAATTTCGGTTTTAATGTTGCCGGTTGTATACTTTAATTAAAGTTACATTTACGTTGTTAATAACATGTATTCCGAATTTATAATATTGGTAACGTTTTTGCAGAACTCATAAAAAAATAAAATACCTGTCCTGGTCCATCAAGTATTCCGGGCAGATTGGGGAGAAATGAGGAGAGTGACTCCTTTAGCTTCTTTCCATTAAATTTACTATAGGAATGTTCCAGTCCATAATAAGCCATCAAATTTGTAGCACCTGTTCTATCACATTTTCCTGCAACTAATACAAATATATGAACTAAATAATTTAGCCTAAGATAGTTTAGGAAACAATGTTTGGAAATATATGATATAATATTTTTTTAAAAGGTGTATGCGCCTGAGCGTAGTCCTAGGGGATGCAAGCCTTACCTATATCTAATATTTAAATGTTACATTCAACAGCCATCAATACTATTTTAAAATATGGCTACATTAGCCTTACTTTACTGCTACTTGCGAGGTGCAAACGAAGATTCAAGAATACTTATAACTAAAGAAATTAAATTGATGTTTCAAAAAAAAAATCAAAGAGCTTTAAAATTTTATGAGTATGCACCATAGAATATTATACAAATAATTAATTTGCAGCATGTGCGTTCATCATCATCACAGCTCCCAGAACACAGTGTCCTAGACCCCCACTGTTGGAGATAGGCCTTTCATAATTTCCAGAGAATTTGGCCTACACTCCCCACGCTGGCCAAACGGGGTGGCAAGGGTCTGTAATCATTTTTTTTAATTGACAATTTATTATTATTATTAAGTTGGTATTAGTGGAACCGGGACCTTTGGCTCAACATGCTCTCCAAAGGAATGGTGGTTGTTGTAAATCTAGGACAAATGTACACAAGAAGTGTTTTCTCCATTGGTACATGCCATGGTTTGACCAACCTTTTTAGTATTGTATAAAGTAAGCATTCTTAAAACAGAGCCACTCATGTGCATTCACCATTCTTATATCATTTGTCAATGAGACAACCAATGATTGGCACAGACATTGGAATTCAGACAGTGATGTCACTTTAGCCAGAGCTACAAGATCATGTAATTGTTGGAAGTTATTTTAAAAAAGATAAACAGACTGGGCAGATAAAGTAAAATGCATACTGCATGTAATGAATGCATACTGATTTGTAGATATCTACATAAAAAAAATATATGTCTTGGGTCAAACTATTTAGTAGGTTGCCATCAGGAATAATGTAATGTATTATATTTTTATAGTATATGTTACTATTGTCTCACATACATTATGCTGCTGCTGATATACATTATCACAGCCTTTAAAACACTGTCCTAAGCCTCCACAGCTAAAAATGGGACATTCAGAGCTACAATTTTTTTTAGTGAAAGACAACTGGAGAATTTAGACTACTCTCGGCAAGCTGGACAGACGGGTTAGCGAGAGTCATGCTGCTGTTATAAAACGGAAAGTTGGAGATTTGGATTGGACCCATAATACTTCCTAATCCAATGTTAATATGTTTTTCCAAGTAAAATCTTGTGAAATACACTTACCTGGAGGCTCTTTCATCAAATAGAAAGGTCCACTGTGTACAATAGACGGGTTCTTGCCTAGAGATATGGTGGTCTTGAGGGTGCCCGAGGAATCCTGGCGAGAGACCACGGGTGACCTCGCTCCCCGAGGCGACGACTTCGGAGAATAAGGTTCTACCTTTCTAAACTGATCAGACATCATCTTGTATCGACATGGTATAAACTAATCTACAGAATATTAACTTTTTCAAATCAAAATATAAAAACTAAAATAAAATTGCACAAAACCCCTCAACAACCAGTCGTGCAAGCAAGCAACTAGTGTTGTACTTTTTATCGATTATTATTAGCCTTTATAATGTGATTTAGAATATGTTTTTTTATCGATTGTGTAATAGCTTTATTTAAAAAATACGTAAAAAAATAAAGTTAAGTAATAATATTTGTTGTAATAATATAATCTGCATAGTTTTCATTCCACAACAATATTAAATATTAAAAATCATTTAATTTAAAATTATTGTCTATGATTTAAACAACACGTGTTCGAATCCAAGCCAAGCAGTTGAATAGAAAAGTAAAATTAAAAAATCATTTTTAGTCTATGGTCGGAGTCTCTCGCGCCATTTTGCGCGGCCATGTCAAGTGCAAGTTTTTGTTTTGTAAATTAGTTTACTGTGGTTATTATTGGTCAAGAGTGGTGTTGTTTTGTTTAATAATGTCCTACAATGTGAATAATTATGGAAAACGATAAATTGGACTTTAAATATGGGGCACAAGTTGCAGTTTATTTTTTGCGGTTTTCCCGCGCTGTCAACTCCCATATTTTACCCGACGTGTTTGAGCAGTGGATGGTTCCGCGAGTGACTCCAAGAAAAGCATCAACTTCTACAGCATCTGGAATTTGATGATGACCTCATTAATTCATGAAAAAGAAAGATATATTACGTCAGACTTGGCTGTATGGGCTAGACCCTTTGCCTTCCCTATCATATCATTCATCATCCATCGGGAGAAGAGAACCAAAAAATAAATAAAAAAATTTTTAGTCTATGGTTAAGAATTGAGCTTCTCGCAGCGCGCCTCGATATATTTCGTCAATGTGATCAAAAATATATTGTTTATTGATGTTATTATTGCTTTAATTGCAACTATTGTCACAAGAGTTATAAGAAAAATATGCAGACACATAGTGGTCTACAGTTTTTTGGATTCAGTTCGAAGTTTTGATGTGGGCATTCCTCGCACTGCGAAGTGACGCCATTTTACGGGAATGATCAGCCAGCGGCTGCTTCATAATAAGCCTGATGTAAGAATTATTCCGTGCAAACGAATGCTCGGACAAAAAATATCCCTGTTCCTGTCGTACTGGACGTACGACTATAGAGGTAACCTAATAATATGATTTCATCTCGCATTATTATGTGCATAATTTGAAGTTCCTGTTATTTGCACAGTCTTTTGTTTGCCCTATAACCACGTTGTTCATTTGTCTTTCCAGAAAATTATGGACGATGGTAATGTCGCGGCAGCTAAAGACGAAAAACATGGCCCACTACTGACTAACTTGTATGCGGATCTGGTCACGCCGAGGATAACGGCCAATGGTCACGACCTGTCATCAGATGTAATACCTGCCAGAGAGGTTCCTCTCAAGCCTCACTATGAGCAGCACGAGGGACAATTTAGAAGAATTAACCCGCTAAAAATACATTTGGGTAAAAGGCCATTTGTAGACAATTCTATACATTATCAGACTGGAGTAAAGAGAAAGAACAGTTCAACCAGTAGGCTGGCCCCTGCTTTTCAACAAACTCCGGTGCCCCCGAGGCCCATACCAAAATTAATACCTAGAAAAGGCAATGGCAATCAATTTCTTAACAAATTATCATCACACCAAAATAAAAATGTGTCTGATGGTAAACCCGTTCCTCGCCTCATCCCCAAGAGCCAACTATCACAGTTTAAAAAGGGTAAAGTTGAAAAGAGTCCTCAGTTGAATGAGTATACCCAATATTTGGGACTACAACCGATGGTGCAGTACAAATGCAGTAAATGTTGTGCTATGTTTAACACCTTGCCTCTCCTGAACGATCACCAGCAGGAGTGTCGTGTACAGAGCAAGGAGACAGTCCCGAGCCCCGAGGGAGTCCCTGCGGAGCCCGGGGGGCCCTCCCGGGTCACCAGGAAGGTATTCTTGTGTTCAGCATGCGGCACCTACTATGAGAACTGGAATCTATTCCTCCACATGCGAGAGATCCACAACCGTCACATCTGCCTGTTTTGCCTCGGCATGTTTTCCAAGGCACAGAAGCTGGCGGCACATCTTATCAGTAAACACAATGTCTCAGAACAGAGCTACAACAACAAGGAAGAGTTCTGCAACATGTACAATGACAGTTTCTACTTGATGTGCTGTACGTGTGCTGAGATCTACAGTGAACAAGACGACTTCTTTACGCATGATTGCAATAACGTCAAACCTAAACCAGTGCCTGTACTTGTCAGTAAAAACACTTCACGGTCTAATGTAAAAACATTGAGCAAAAATCAAAATCTTAGTATTAATATAATGGGCAATGGCTCCACTCCTCCTCCAGTAAAGGCGCCTCCTGACGTGCTCACCATTGAACCTGTTCCAGAAATTGATAAAGAAACAGTTCAAGAAAAAAAAAATGTGGTCCCACCTTTAATAATAAAAACTAATCCTCAGTCAAAAGTGGCAGAAAGCCACACAGATACCAGTAAAGTTGATCCACTATTTAAAGATAATGATTGTGATATTACCCCTAGAATACCTGAACACACTGAACAAGATAATGATAATGATTCAACTGACACTGCTGAAAGTCCAGTATCTCAAAGTAGCTTTAAACATGATATAGATCTGGTTCCTAGAACTGGTAACAACGAAAATGCGCCAGAAATTGATAAGTTATCACCACCAATAGATTCTGATATGTCTACAGAAATAATTCCTCTACCACAAGAAGAGAAATATCCATCTATAGAAAAAGACTGCGGAATAAAGCTAAAATTAAGTCTCAAGAATGCTACTAAATCTCCTGTAATCATAAATTCTACTGTAGACCCAAGTATAGGCCGACATGTTTCCAACAAACCACCACTTAGAGTGAGGAGACCGCCTAAAAGATATGAAAAGGAAAAGTCTCAGCCATCAACCCCAACTATTAAAATGACTATATGTGATAAAGCCGACAGCTCATTTGTAAAAACAACAATAATTGACAGTAAAGAGTATCCTTCAACAAATTTGGTGATAAATAATAACTTAGACAGTACTAAGCAGAGCCCTAAGTTAGACAACACCATCAAATCTACCATTTATGATAATATTGATGATTCCCATTCATTAAATAGAGTACCCAAGTTGACAGTGAGGGTTCCCAAGGAACTGCTGGATAAAGATTCATCAAGTGAGTACTCTTCCGACTCTGATGCTAGCGACAAGTTGATGGTAGATGAGAAATATGAGGATGAAACACCTGATACCTCTGTACATACATTACTCCCACCACCTGTTAATGTAGCTGAAACTAACACTGAAGTTCCAACAACTACAACAGATTTTGAATCAAATGATGTTCCATATTTACAAAACGAGGAACATAAATATGAATCTACCAATTCTGAAGTAGTAGAGGATGATAACAGAGAACATAAAGATATCACAGAGACAGATTTACCTGTGGAGCCAACACCTGTATATAAATCATCTATAAATGATGAAATACCAATCACAGAGTTAACATTGGACAAACCTTTAGATAAATATCCATTAAAAGATCTGTTAAAGGTGTTCCTAAAAGCCACAGTCTTCAACTGCATTTACTGCAATCATGTTCGAAAAATAGCAATAAATTGCGAACAGTTGTCACTGCACATGGTGGCGGAGCACCAATTCCGCGCCACTGTGAACAGCATCACGGCCGAGGAGTTGCTGCCCGAAACAATTACGACTCGGGTACGCGCGGGCGCCGCCGACCTACGCGCTGTCATCATCAACCTCGACACCTACGATAATGTGGAGGACTGCGAGAAGGTCATCCACGAGCACCTGTTTGAGTGCTTTCAGTGTTATTATAAAACTACTATTCATAAAGATCTCTATTTACATAATCGGAAAATGCATCAAAATATATTACTATGTGTCATGTGCAAAACAAACTTTTATAATTATAGTGAGTTATTGTGTCATCTGTGCCCAGGGACCTACAATTCCGAAGTAGAAATTAGGTTTAGATGTTATATGTGTAATTTCGATGCTATCCCGTCATCTTTCCGTTTAATGGTACATCTCCGAAAAGTTCACCATACTTGTGATGTATGTCTGGAGTATTGCTTTAATCAATTGCGTTTGTCCAATCATGTCTGGAAGCACAAGTTACATCATTTATGTTACCGCTGTGGTATCGCCTATCGCAATAAGGCAGATATAACTAAGCATTTATTCTGGAAACATGGAACAGAGAGTGTACTGTGCAAAAAATGTCTACAAAAAAAATGGCCACATGTGTACCATTTTTGTGCACCACCAACTACATTTATTTGTGATGAGTGTTCCTTGTCCTTTTCAAAAGCGGTTTGCTTGAGAGTACATAAAAGATTTCACTCTAAGGAATTTCCGCATGTCTGTACTGAAGAAGGCTGCACTGAAAAATTCGTTTCCAAAAAATTGCTAATAAAACATGCTGAAAGTCATAAGCCAGAATTGCCTGAACCGAAGGAACTAAATATTACTATAGATGAGTCATTGAAACAAGAATCCAAAGATGTTATTCCTGTGATTGATTTAGTTGGTGATAAACCCAAGGAGGAGAAAATTCCTACTGATAAAAATGTTGAAAAAAAAGAAACTGAGCCTCTCTCTAAGAAGACTAAGAAGAAAAAGAATAAGGATAGTGATCTACTATTAGACGTTAATCTTCCAGAATTGAATTTATCTGAAAGCGATAGCGAATCTGACGAAGAGCACACTACTCCACCTCAAGTTAAGACCGATCCAGATGAACAAACAAAAGAGCTTAAGGCAGAAGCGGTGGAACCAATTGAGGAAATCAAACCAATTCTTAAAGATGATGGTACTGTTTCTAATGTCATTGCCAAAGTGGAAGAGAAAACTGAACCCACGAAAAGTGAAAAGCCAGATGAACAAGCTTTGGATATTTGGGATAATTTCAAAAAATACCAAGCCAAAGTTGAAAGAAAGAAAACGCCACCACTAGTTCCAATAAAAAAGCATGTTTGTGAATCTGACCATGATTATTGTATAATACCTTCAGATTTAAATGGCGATGATGACGTAAAACACACCAGTAAAAAGTTAAAGAAATCTCCTAGGGCAAAGGGTGACTCTTCTTCAAGCAGCAGCAGCAGCGACAGTGACTCCAGCTGTCTCTGCAACTCTAACTGCAGCTGCTCATCCAGCAGCGGATCCTCCTCCTCCAGCTCCTCAGGTTCCGACACTTCGCATTTGTCTGATAGAAAAGTTAAGAAAAGGCCATATAAAAAAAGAGTATCAAATAGAAGGACTAGTAGTGGATCTCAGCAGTCCGCCGTCGACGTGATGGGCGTGGCCGACACTCCGCTGTTGATCGCTGAAAAACAGGAGCCGCTCGTGGCCGAGTCGGATCTAGAAACTGAAGAGTCTGCCACTGATGAGGAATTTTACGATGAGTATCCGCAACGATTGGCCAACAAGCTACTCGCGGAAAAACGAAATCAGCTAATGCTTCTCGCATCCGTGGCGCCCTTGGACAACGGCTCCATGTCTGGCGAAGTCAGTAGGTGTACTACTCCTATTAGAGACGAACCAAAACCTAAAAAAGAAAAGTCATCTAGTAAGAAAAAATCCAAAAAGAAAAAGAAATCAAAAAGTTCAAAAAAGACATCCTTAAAACTCAACATTCCCAAAGAGGTTTTAAATATGCCTCAATACGAAAAAGAGGTCCCTATCCCTCCACTAATTCCGAACAAAATTACAATTTCGTTGCAAACCAACAAGGTTCACTTACCGGCGACGCCGCCCGCCTTCCTCTCCACCCCCAACAGCAGCACACCGCTGCAGATGAGCCAGCACAACAAGCGAGCATCGAAGCGGCGACGCGTACCCAACAGATTCTACGGCTACTCGAGCGACGAAGACAACAGCCAACCGCCCGGTCCGTTGCCAGTGTTCAAGCCTCAACTACCGCCCAAGTTAGAGTGGAGGAAGGAGGATTTGCCTTCGCCCAATACCCCCAGACCTAAGAAAGAGATGCCTTCCGTGACAATCCCGCAGCGACTGCCCGCCAGCTACTTCAGTTTTCCCGAGCCGCTGCGGCTAACGGCGCCAATCCCGGACCCCGAGCCGCCGCGCCTGCTCATGAACTCGGAGTCCAGCGAGACCGAGTCGGAGCCCGAGCCCGTGCCGCCGCCGCCGCCGCACCTGCAGGCCGGCACCTCCAGCCTTCCCTACCCCTTCGTACGGCCGCCCGTGCGGCAGGCGCGCGAGGGTGAGAGCGTGTATTGTTATTGCCGCTGTCCGTACGACGAGGTGTCGGAGATGATCGCTTGTGACGCGGACGGCTGTTCTATCGAGTGGTTCCACTTCGAGTGTGTCGGTATCATGGTACCGCCTAAAGGCAAATGGTACTGCCCCGAATGTCGAAGGAAACTGAATTACTCTAATCACTGACGAGCCGGTACCGTCTAGGTGTACATAGTAACTAATGTAATTTTTATTTGTATATAATTTATTGACTATTTAGATAATTTAACGATACCTGTATATCTCTGTAGTTAGACATTGTAAGTTATAGGCTATTAGAAAGAAAAGTGTATCATTGTTATGAAGTACATGTTATGCTTTATGTCGGCTGTGCGGCCGTACCTTGACAAATTGTTTCTGTATACCTATATACAGCAGGCTGAAATATAATCCGATTTTTGATACCATTTTATTATTTTATTTCTTACCCGGTGACGACTGCCTCCATACAAAAACTTTACCCGAGTTTATAAAGTCTATATTATTAAAAATCAAATAACTTCACATTTTCACATGTGATTTAATTTTGAGATTTCATCGCAGCTCCCTTTTTCTAATAATAATCATGTTTTGAACAACGAATAATTTTAACATCGAAACAGAAATCTATATCATCCCAAAAAAATTGTCCGCGTCTGTACTTTTTAAGGGGCCAGAACGTCAATAGTACGAGTACAAGAGATCCGTAGAAAAGCGCTCTTCACCGATCTGAATGAAATCCAATTTTTAAATACGCTAAGCGTCGGTGATGGGTTGCCTAACGAAATATCTTCAAATGGGCGTGGAGGCCGATGTTGATAGAATTATTAAAGATACTATACACTAGCCAAGAATCGGACTCGAATTTTGACAAGAGGTTTGAAGACGTTTTTTTTTTTTTTTTTTTTTTTTTATATACTAGCACGACATGTGACCTTGGGCCCACCTGATGGTAAGTGGCGCGCAAGGTCCATGAATGTTAGCAACTGAAGTCAGATACTCGTAACTGCCATCAGTCCCTAACACTATGCCGGCTTGACTAGATGCTTTTTCACACTTCGCTTGAAGGACTCCAAATTATAGGAAAGTGGAAACACAGAGGCTGGAAGAGCATTCCACATCTTTATCGTACGACAGATGTATGAGTCCCCAAATTTATATGTACGCGAAGGGATGGTGACTACGGTATGTGGGTGCATATTCTGACCTGTGCGTGTGGTTCGGTTGCGGAATGGAGAGGGAGGGATTAGGTTATAGAGTTCTTCGGAGCACTCACCATAGTATAGCCGGTAGAACACGCTCAGAGAAGCCACATCTCGGCGAAGCTGCAGGGATTCGAGAGTTCCAGATGTAGTGGCATCGTCCACAATTCGTACAGCTCGCCTCTGCAGGACATCGAGAGCATCTGTGAGGTACTTGGCGGAACCATCCCAAAGGTGAGAACAGTATTCTATACATGATCTGATCTGTGCTTTGTACAGCAACAGTCTAATTGAAGGCGGAAAAAACCGCTTCACCTTGTTCAGTATTCCGAGCTTTCTTGACGCTGTTTTGGTGATGCTCTCAATGTAGTTCCGGTGGCTAAGGTCTGAGCGTATTTCCACCCCGAGAATGTTGAAGCTGGGTTGTAGGTCCAGCGTGGTGCTCTGAAGAGTAGGGGGAGGAGAGAAGGGGGACTTCTTGGCCGTCAACGCGCAAGCCTGGGTCTTGTTGGCATTGAACTGGACAAGATTTTGAACACCCCACAAATAGATTTTGTGGAGGGTGTCGTCCAGTTCTGCCGTCATAATGCGCCGTGACTCCTCTAGTTGGTTGCCCACCAAAGCTCGAGGACTCAGATACCGCCCGTGAGCCGTGCTGTCATCTGCATAACAATGAATGTTGCCCAGAGACAACATATCATTGATATGCAGAAGGAAGAGTGTTGGTGACAACACAGAGCCCTGCGGTACGCCGGCGTTCACTGACATGAGATCAGACGCATTCCCATCTACAAGGACACGAATGCTGCGCTCATGTAGGAAGCCAGCTATCCAGTCCACCAGCCGTGGGGGCAGACCATATGCCGGCAACTTGGACAGTAAAGCCTTGTGCCAAACCCTATCGAAGGCCTTGGAGATGTCCAGACTGACCGCCAATGATTCACCATATTTGTCCATTGCCTCACCCCAGACGTGGTATACGAATGCTAGAAGATCACCCGTTGATCGTTTTGGACGGAAGCCATATTGGCGGTCATGTATTACGGAGTGATCCTCTAGATATCTAACGAGTTGGGCGTTGATTATTCGTTCCATTACTTTACACAGTACTGAGGTTACGGCAATGGGGCGGTAGTTGGAAGGGTCTGAACGATCTCCCTTCTTCGGAACGGGCTGCACGTTGGCCACCTTCCATGTTTCCGGCACAACACCAGAGGAGTATGACTGACGGAAAAGACGCGTGAGGGTTGGAGTCAACTCAGGTGCACACCTCTTAAGAACTACTGCTGGGATACCATCAGGACCATTAGCCTTGCGAACATCGAGCGATCGGAGCACTGCCCGCACATCACACTGCCGAATGCGTAAATCGCGCATTGAAGTGCCGCAACAAGGCAGTGTGGGGGGCTGCGCATTCCCGTCGTCGAGTCGAGAGTTAGCCGCAAAGAGTTTGCCCAAGTAAGTACGTATAGTATAAGTAACGTACCTATAGGTTATAGAACGCTTACCAATCTAAAAATACACAACCCTTGCGTCGCTCAGGTTCGAACGCCGGCATGCCATACCAATGAGGAATACTTGGGTTACGTACAAAAATCCTAGATTACCAACACCATCGTTTCCGTGCCTCGGATATCACGTTAAGTCGTCGGTCCCGGTTCTACTAATACCAACTTGTGCAATCGTTAATGAATTGTCATTAAAATATACATCAGACCCTCACGCCAACCCGTCTGGCCAGCGAGTGTAGTCCAAATTCTCCAGCTATGTATTGTGGAAGGCCCACCTCCAACAGTGTAGATCTAGGACGTTGTGTTTAAGGGGGCTATAATAATGATGATAAATCCCACTGTCTGTTTCTGTTTAACCGAAACATTTTCAATACAAATCATCCCCATAGAATTCTCTATGCATTAGCCCATTTTGTCCCTTTTTCAATTTTATAAAAAATTACAGCTTATAACTACGACATATTCACTCGATTCAACACTTAATTCAATTCATTCATAACATTCATCCCACTCGAGCAAATAAGGATTCCGAAGCGGCATTATTATTTGGTTATAAACCTGTTCATAGTCCAGGGGTTCCCAAAGTGTGCGTTGTAGAGAGTAAAGACGGGCGCCAGTAGGTTAACTAAAAGGTATACCTACTTGCAAAAATGTTTCACAGTCACAAATATCACGTCATATTCATTAAGATGCTATTTTGGATTTTTTTTTCTTATATTAGGTATTTCATCGTATGATGATACTGAATTTGATAGTATCTGTGCAAGGAACAATGCTGTGCAGTACATACTAAATAAAAGCCTACTTGTTTGGATTCTTCACAGTACGAATGACATGACATACATGTCAAAAACAGTACATTTGAAAGCGTTGAGGATACAAAATAACAATATATCTAATATAAATAAATTGGCAAAAGGACATGAGCGCTCAGCGTAATATCTGATTTTTCAATTAATAAAATGGAAGAATACGATCTTGCTAACGTTTGTACTAACCGACAAACGTGCAATTTTCTGGGTAAGAAAGCTTCTGCGACTCATGGCCGGTAACCGAATCCTTTCTTAGTTGTGTTTCCGCGTTTCCATACATTTTTTTGTATTTAAGTGACGAAATACCACTAAGGAAGGATTCGGTTACCGACCCTTACGACTATTCATAGTAGGTCTACCTACCAGTCACCAAACCGTTCGATGTAAATTATCGCCAACCTCCCCTTTTAGTTTTTTTTTACTATAGATGTACAAAGAAGCTGGGACGGTGCACACAAATATAAACCAATATAAAGTAGGTTCTCGTATTAGTAAATATTTCCAAGTCTCGCTTAGTGCAGCTCGAGTTTATAACGGCTACAGGAGCTAAGTATTTGTCATACAAAAACGCAAGGATATTTGTATCTGCATATCTGAAAAAAAAAAACCACAACGCATCATCGCACTGCTCATTTACACACCGTTTCCCAGTTGTTTTCATCCTCGCACATATTCGGTTGAAAAAGCTATTAACTTGACTAGTCTGTCGGAGCCACAAACGTTTGTAATCGGTTGAATTTAGATTTTGTTAAACGTGGCTTCTCCGCACTTAATCTTTAAGTAGATCCGTCACATTCCTGCAGACCCCTGGGAGACTTCCCGCATACTTGTAGAGGTACATACTTGAGTCCAAGCGCAGCCACAATGTAGCACATTCTACTACTCTACACAGTGGGCTATCTGTAATACTAGAGTTTGGTAAAGGCTCAGCATCCATCCTGTCATCACCTACCATTGTGCGAAGCTTAGTTCGGTTAAGGCTGCCGTCTGTGGCCGATGTCCAGATTTGGTTATGCAGTCTGTCAGCCTAGTTCTTTAGCGTACTCGTAGCCAGGCTCGCAAGAGTTGGAACGGTAGGGGGATTATACATGTCCTTGACCTGTTGGTGTTGGTATTGTGGAGCCCCGTTTTGGCCAGTTCATCTGCCGTATCATTATCCAGTAAACCACCATGAACTTTTTGATCGATTGGAATACAAATTGACCATAATTAAATCTCATGTCCCGGTTATCTACATTTTCGGGCACGAGGTCACTGTAAAAATGTGTGCTTAGGACAAAAAAATATTTCAACCTATAGTTAAGCGATACACGGATACTTATTATACAATAGGTGTCACTATAATTACCCGACATCTGCGCGTGTTATCAAATGAACAACACAAGCTCACGGCCGGTTGCAAAAAACAAAAACCATGATCAACTTTTTGATATACGAATAGGTACGCTACGTGGTTCGCTTGTCACTATGGTTAATTCAGCCAATGCTATGCCTCACAGTCATAGGTACGTTAAACATCTTAAAATATTTTCTTTCTGCAACCGGCTGTTAGTGTTACATACCTAGTCTAAATATACCTTTTTTATAGACGGAATTCGCAAATTACATGAATAAATTACTATTACGGTACAAAAGTCACAATGTAGCGAGGTAGGTATAACAAAATTATAAAAAAAATCATTTAAGTAGGTATTATTTTAATCATCCTTTTGGAATCCGGGTGTATATATGGAATTCATCAACTACCATGGAACACAGATGAGCCTTCCACCAACAATTATTTTTAGTTGTTTTGAAATTGCAACAATGTATGGTGCAATCTTGTTTTGCCCGACTTAAAATAACCTGCTAAATTGAAACTATGGTGAAATTGTTCACGTTTGTTGATAGAACACTATTTATTAGTAATTGTTTATACACTAAGCACGATAGCTGTGGCTTTACTTAATGGTATAATAAGGATTAGGTATAGGTAGGTATCTATAAAGTGGTATTAATAGGGATGGGCTGAAGTTCGGTTAAAACTGCCGAATATTCGGTAAAAGAGAATATTTAAATGACTGAACTATAGGTAATTAAATTAATAAAATATTACTGGACTATTCTCTAATTGATGGTTATTAAAGTATAATAATTGTATTATATACGAGTAGGTATATCTGTTTTTGTATATTTTCAATCAAAATATTGTCGGTCCCGGTTCCACTAATATCAACTTATGGAATCGTTAATGAATTGTCATTCAAAAATTGACATCATATCCTCGCTAAGCCTACGCCAGCGTGGCGCTGTGTTCTAGGGGCTGTAATGAATATAAAATAGTAGTCATTATATAAGTGTAGACAGGTGAATAAATTAAAAACATTTACTGATGTCAAAATTAACTTAAAATTGTAACAATAAGTTGGTATTTTATACTTTTTTCCATATAGAAACTTTATCGAATCACGATTATATGAGATATATAACGAAATTATTATCTATCTCTATTATGTGTCTTGTTTGTTTCTTTATTGCACAAAATAAATGTACATAGGCGAGCTTAATGCCTTAGGCATTTTCTAATTAACCTTTGGGAGAGTGAGCGAAGAAATACTGGTGCACAAATAAACTATTTAGATATAAATATGTACTTATATTATTTGTGTCCTGTTATTTTGTCGAAAAATATATCGAAGTTCGTATTCGGCATAATCCATATTCGGCCCATCATTAGTTTTTATATGCTTTGCTTATAAAGATTGACCCAATTCGAGTTTTATCAAAATTAAAACACACAAATGTAATATTATTTTTATAGTAACTTTTTTAATTTATAAGTTTAGTCCTCAGATGTGTTTGGTTATATACGACTATTAAAATATCCTATTTCTGAATAAGATATCTTGTACTGTCACACAGTCGATGTAATTTTAATTGGATAGGTATACATTGCGAACCCTGAGTATGAGAACGGCTATCGGAGGAGCATACATACATACACATCTTCACGCCAGATCCCTTGCAGGGTAGGCAGAGACAATTAAGCGCCATTTGACACGCTTCGTCGACATTCATTAACCTCTTCATACATGCCCTTTGGTTACGAATACTTTTTATTGCACCTTCAGTCAGTGTTTTATTTATTTATCGTAGGGGCACGGCCATATAACCAACCAAGCTGGCCTGTGTTGGTGGATAGGATCATCACATTAGACCTTAACCATCAACACTAGACATTCACTGCTGGAGATGGCCCTTTCAGAACCGCGGCGAGGGATACTAATAATAGGATAAATATTTTGATGGATATCAATTTAGTTTTCATTATGAACACCAAAATTTTTATTTTTTTATACTCGCACGACATGTGTCCTTGTCCCCACCTGATGGTAAGTGGTGCGCGAGGTCCATGAATGTTACCAACTAGAATCAGACATTCATGACTGACATTAGTCCCTAACACTATGCCGGCTTGACAGGGTATGACGGCAAGTCCAGCCTGATCCCGAAACGTGTTTAGACTTAACTGGGTTTAACCGGCAGACTGGGGAAATTACCACCATCAGTCCGCCTACCACCTATTTAAAAATCAGTTTTATTGGCAATATTGCACCTTTTTTCAGCAAAAGAACGTCTTACAAGGAAATCGGGCACAGAAGTTGTAGTCCAACAAGTTGAAACTTTAGCTGAAGTATCAGGTTTGTGATTTGTATAATAATTAATCATAACGACCGTATTCCGTCAGATAGGTCGGAAACAACGCTTTTTATCCGACTGCGCGACGCAAACAAGGGTAATGTGTTTATCAGCCTATGTGTGTTGCTTTGTGGCACACTGGAGACCAAACGTGTGGGTCGAAATTAGTGATTCTTACGTCAATCGATTCGTCTTAAACGAGTGTCTAAAGGTACCATGACATTAATCATATTTCAGTTTCACAACCAGACGCCATATTGTGAAAAATAAAAAAATTAAGTTTACGAACTACCTATATTGAGTGGGATATCATCGAATACCTTCCTGTTCTGTATTTGTTTTATATTGTAACTCTGATATACCTATTTTTTTCTTATAGTTTCCTTTCTCTGTAGGATTAAACATTAACAGGTCACTGAAGGATTGATCTGCTAAGCCGCTTCTCTTCTGCTAACAGTTTACTATTTGGACCATTTTGCTGGTTAGTCTTTCACTAGCAGGAGTAGAATTATTCAAAATCATTTTCATAATGACCTGTCACAAATTTCTATAATATATTAAACCTATTTAAGTGAATAAAGATATTTTGACTTTCCATCGCCAACCCGTCTGGCCAGACGGGGCGAGTATGGGCTAAATTTTCCAGATATAAGTTCTGAAAGGCCCGACCCATCTCCAACAGTGTAGATCTATCTAAAGACTTTGTGTTCTTTTTAACCGTAACTAATGTCATGATTTTAACTAATGTTTAATTTTGATTATACTTATAAATTTATTGAACAATGATTTAAAAACAATATATATATAAATTAAACATAAATTACTATTAATAAAAATAAACCTAAATAAAAATACAACTAAAAACTAAAATAAAGAAACAACAAAATGAAAATTATTATAAATAAAAAATTGCTCCAAATCGTTGCCAATGGGCAAAGTGCCAAGGATACTGGCAGCATTAAATATTGCCCAGCCCTTTTGTCTTCCGAGGTGTTGACGAGCTGTTTTGAAAATTTCATGATTATAATATTAAATAATTACTGAATTAGTAACTATTTCGCTTCGTATGAGGGTGAATCCGAGGGAAGATTGGAAATCTGTACCTTAGTAGGGGTGCTCTTATCGATTCAGCCAAAGGGGCGGTTTTAATACGAGCTTGACATGTTTTTTATGCATCGGTCGGTACCCATTTCGCTTACTTTATAGGGTAGTTTGAATTGAGTTTTATTTTCTTTACGGAGTTTTGATCTAGATCCAGCAGCAATAACTACGCTGACTAGCTAACTAACAAACTCGTGAATTATTTTTTGTTATTTTTAATTTCTTAGACAATTATCTATACTACCTGATATTATGTGACAGAAGCTTTATGTGTCTGTATGTATCTCTGTTTGTACGTCCTTCAAGTCTATACAGGTTCTATTATTGAGACGGTACCAAGAAGCCTTATATGTAGTTACAGAAAAACGTCAAACTAGACCATCCATAACTGAGATATCCTGAACAGCATTCACAGAGTTTGGTAAAAATATGAACAGGAAAGACGAAAATCGCAAGTTTACGTAACATATTTTTTAATGCTTATTATGTTTCTTATGAGGATAAGGTCTCTTCTGGACTCTGGTTTAAGTACTAGAAATATCAAATATTACGAAAAACTTTGCCTATACATTTTGTACGGAAAAACGATTAATCAACTTGAAATCAGTATTATTTGTTACCAACGCCTCTATTTTTGTATTATTATTAGTAAGGCGAGGCGAGGCTCATTGCTGATATGACTATATCAAGCACTGGTGTAAAGTTATATCTTTAATTTAAAAAAAAATAACTTACGTATCATAGCGTACGTTTATTGAGGTAAATAAAATCACAATCATATTTTATCAAGTAAAGACTTTATTTAGAAAACAGTATACTTACGTATCTACAGCTATGGTTAACAAATCTAGGTCTAAATAACAAAATTAACATAATAAAAATATGAATATCTACTTATAAAAAGTATTCTCATTTATAAAAGAATGAAAGATCAAATCTATCAAAAGTGGTAGAGCTCCAAAATACCTCTGTGGGGTTAATCAAAAATACTTAAAACTGAGTTGTACTTATAAAAAATACACAATATTATATTTATTTGATAATTTTAGGTCCCCGCCAAATTGTCGCTTTGGCTAAAGCGTAAAAAAATCTTAAAACGTTTACGAACCGCTGTACAAAGAAAGTAATAATAAATTCATCCTAAATATTTAGAATTCCTAATCGGCTAGGTTAGTATTTAATTTATTAAAGATTTATAATAAGAATAGGCAATGGAAAACTGATAATTGTTTGTTGATTTAGGTTAAGTTACGATGGGGCTGACATGCTCAATTTGGGTAAAAACCTTTAATAAAAAGATTAAAAATAATAATAATAGAATGTTGGAACGCAATTATTGGGTCGGTAAAAGAGAATGCCAGATGGGCTAACAGCTCACTAGATGCGTCTATACCATTCATGTACCAAAAATATTGGTCTCAATTATGAAGCCAAAGATGAAGTTGTCGACAACTAAAGTGTGGTGAAAATCAATTGCAAAAATTTAGTTCTACTCTCATCGACGCTACGAGAATTATGGTTTTTAGTCACTGATTAGAAACTCGCTATTTAAATTCATATAAACGTGTGTAAAACCTCATTTTCCTTAAATTTTCTCCAAATGGGATTAAGCTAGGTTTATATAGACTTATTTATATTATATTATTTTAAGGTGTAGTCTTAGTCGTCTTTTGACAGCCTGCCATGCAATGGGTTGGTGCTATTCTTAAAATAAAAACCTAACCCAACTTATTTTTAATTCCTTTTCAGCTAAATTTACGTTTTCTTTTTAAAATAATTCTTTGTGGAGTCGAGACCAGCACTCAAGTCTTTCCGCTAAAGATGGAACTAAAAGTGACAGCACAGCTTTCTTGTAGTTTTATTTAGTGAAAAAATTTAGGATATTGACTTTTGCCTAAATTAATGAATCAGCCCACTCAAATATATATTTTTGTATTACAACTCAGCCTAAGTATCTAAAGACAATACCAATGAAGTTAATATTTTAAAAAATAGGAACCACGCGGCCACGTCTTACTTATTTGGTAAAAAAATATTGACTTTTTCCTCTGTTAACTTCTTGTGTTTTATTTTATTTAAAATATCTAGGTAAATACATATTATTATTTTAGCTTATACACGAAAGTAATTTTAAGTTTACATTACGGGGAAGTAGAAGAATATTATATTGGTTGAATGAGAGAAGAAAACCATTCCATTGGTATCATTTTAAAATGCTTATACAAGCGTAACGGTTATCAGGCTTATGAGTGGTGGTCCCGATTCTACATTGCGTTTCTCTTGTCGATAATTTGGATCAGATGCAAGTTCACCCTAACTTTTTGTCAATCTCCTTTAATATAAATGCAGTTTGTATGAACATTACCACGGCAGTTCCGTGCCATCATATTGGAAAAACTTTCCGGAGTCATCTTGCGTCAACTTTGCCAAGGTGTTGAATATCCCCTGTACGCTGGAGCTAATCTCCAAGGGCGCCTTGTTGCCCCCCATGTCTGTGCGCACCCAACCAGGATGTATGGAGACAACGAGAATGTCATCTGATTTTAGATCCAGACTCATCGATTTTGTTGCCGCGTTTAAAGCCGCCTGAAATATTAAATTAACTTTTTAATGTTGCTAAGATAGAAAGGAGTCCGAATTTAATTATGTGTTGCAATTAAAAGTTATGTACAGGTACCACTTTCTTAATTTGTTTGGGTACCAGGCCCAGGCCATTTTAAAAAAGTGGACTCCGGCCTGTGCCAATGAGAACTTTTCTTATGTAGTCACTTGTACATCTTACGAGTACATATTAATTAATATTATGAATGCGAAAGTTTGTGAGGATGTATGTCTGGATGTTTGTTGCTCTTTCACGCAAAAACTATTGATCGGAATTAAATAAAAGTTACATTAAGGTCGCGTTTGTTTTAAGAAATGTTAGCATGAAAATACCACTTTTTTTAGCATAAGTCGTTCGTTTAATGAAAATTCTAACACGTATGTCAGTACCGTGTTGAAAGGAGGAGTATTGATGTTATTTATTTATTAATTCATTTCCACAGCACATTACAGAACATAAAGGTTAGTATATAATTGAGTTTATACATTGGCCAAATTAGGAAACATACTTTATTACTGATACTTAGGTGTCAAAGAAAAGGAGAAAAAAACAAGAAATACAACCAAAAGATATAGAAATTCAATTAAACAAAAAACAATAACACAAATAAAATTACAGATATCCAATATTGAATTAAATTAAATTAAAAAAGAAAAAAAAAATTTAAGATTAAATTAATAATTAAATTAAAAAGATTTCTAAATTAAATAATTCTTGGCTGCCCTAACTACAGAAAAGTGTACCCTAACAGTGAGTGAGATGTGATGTAGCCCTGTACTAATTATTAATACTAATACTAATATAATACATTTTGACAGATGTCATTATCATTTAAAATGGATTGTTTACCATTTTTATATTCTTTATAGTTTTCTATTATATTTGTTAAAAATGTATTTTAAACGATTTTATGTAATACCTAAATTCAAAGACCATAATAATATCATGTGTGTTGGATGCCATGGTATGATAAAACATGAACGAAAACACTTGTCAAAAAGTAGCCTCACAGCTCGTTTTATTTAAGAAATGTTAGCATTGTTTAAAAAAGTGGTATTTCTTAACAAAAACGACATTTCGCGCTGGTTTATGAAGTTGCTACGAAATGTTGGAAATGCTATAAAACGAACGCGGCCTAATATAACCTATTCATAAGAATAACACATATACCTACATACTATGTGACGTTATCACCTGAAAACGATGGCCAATATATCTGTCAGTCTGTTTGATTCGCCTTCACGCGTAAAGTACCTACTGAACAAGATTTGAAAGAGATGTTACTTAGAACCCGGGAATCTACATAAACGGAAAATGGGAATCTAACAATGACTGTGACCCTACCCCCACTGAAGGTTTTTTGCGGATCACTTTATTACACTGGAAATTACGCTGGTTAAACATCAATTTTGTTATAGATTTATAACACCACGGTTTCTGTGACTCGGAGAACACATTTGGCCGTCAGCCCGGTTCCACTATGGGAAACGGTAATAAATTGATACCAGAGCCAAAAACGTGCAATAATTGAAAAAAACTTTCGTTATCATTGCTCCTCTCAGAAACCCAGCATTCCTTAAGGCTCAAGAACACTCGACCTCTACTACTGAGAATCCATTTCTGGATAATTTGGTCTTGTCTCGCTACGGTCAGACGTATTGAAAATTCGGGGGTCAGGAACTTTACTATACGCTAATCATGACAAGTGGCAAGCTCGTCGATGTCTCCAACGTACCAAACTCGAGAAATATCACAAATAAATAAAATATTAATTAAATGTACCTATTTATTTACATTGTATGGAATAGTACATATATAAAAATAAATATCGCTGGTTCGTAGATTTCACTAGCTGTGGATAAGATCTAGGTACTTACGGATATTTAGGGATTCACAGAGCACTGGATTAGAACAGTTTTTACACTTATTTCTTGTTTTAACTAATTTAAATTGATAAAATAACGAGAGCGCGCACGCGGCTAATTCTTCATAATTTTTGAACTGTCACTTTTTAGTTCCGGGCGACACCGTTAGATGGCGTTGCCGCGTTATCGTGGTTTTGGTTGGATTGGATATAGGAAAATGGATAGGACTCAGCTAGTTTCCCAACATACATTAATACATATTTTTGTGTCCCGACCACGAATCGAACCCTGTACCTCCGAGTCTAAATGCACGGACTTAATGGCTAGACCACGAGGGCAGTCTGGAATCAAATATAGATATTTTTATAAAATAATATATGATACGTGTGTAATATATTTTGACGTGCTATTTTCGAATTTTCACTGTACGAGGTGGTAGTTGTCTTTGTCGCTTGAGCTGGTACAAATGGTATTACCCAATAACAGTTTTTTCACAATATAAAAACTATAGATACCTCTATATTTTATCAATGTAGGGAAAAGTTCAAGCAAATTGTTCAGTCTAACTGTTTAGTATTGCAATTCCCAGACATGTAGGTAAGTGCATTTCAATTGATTCAATAACGAGCAGCCGTGCGGGTCGCTCAATCACATATGTATCACTTTATTCTTGGAACAATGTCCGTTATCTTTTTGCATTGTCATTTCATCTAACCAATGTATATATATATATATATATGTATGTATGTATGTACGGGTATGTAGAGGTATACAGAGTGGATTTATGAGACGGGGCAGTAAGGGCTCCGTTAAACGGCCCGTACATACACTAAAATGTATCTTATGTCCCTTGCATGTAAACCCGGTCTTGTGTGTGACTTACCATAGTTTCTGTACTCAAACTTCAGTTGGCCTTAAAAAGTATTTTGATGACAGTAAGAAATAGGATCGTTTGGAAACTAAGAATAATTCGAGTTGATGAATGAAGTCGATTGCACCTACGATCAGGTGACTTATCCTTAGCTCAGAACACCTGATCGTAGGTGACTTGTCCTTAGCTTAGAACACCTGATCGTAGGTGACTTATCCTTAGCTCAGAACACCTGATCGTAGGTGACTTGTCCCTTGCTCGGAACATCTGGTCGTAAGTAACTTGTCCCTAGGTCAGAACATCTGATCTTAGGTGACTGATCTTTAGCTCAAAACACCTGATTATAGGTGACTTGTCCCTTGCTCGGAACACCTGATCGTAGGTAACTTGTCCGTAGCTTAGAAGACCTGATCGTAGGTGACTTATCCTTGGCTCAGAACACCTGATCGTATAATGTGAATTGCCCTTACCTTAGAACACCTGATCGTAGGTGACTTGTCCCTTGCTCAGAACACCTGATCGTAGGTGACTTGTCGCTTGCTCAGAACACCTGATTGTAGGTGACTTATCCTTAGCCCAGAACACCTGATCGTATATGGTGAATTGTCCTTACTTTAGAACACCTGATCGTAGGTGACTTGTCCCTTGCTCAGAACACCTGATTGTAGATAACTTGTCCTTTGCCAGAACACCTGATCGTAGGTGACTTGTCCCTTGCTTAGAACACATGATTGTAGGTGACTTATCCTTAGCCCAAACACCTGTTCGTAGATGACTTGTCCCTAATTCAGAACACCTGATCGTACGCCATTAGAGTTGACATTTGTGTAATATTCTAAAATATGCTAAAATTTACAGTAATATTTTGACAATCTTTAACGCTTAAAGTTAAGTGCCACCGCTGATCGTGAATGTATTTTATACCTTAGAACACCTATAAGGGTAGAATCCTCCCTGGTCATTGTGTGCGATGGAGCCCAGCACGGAGCTCATGTTGACGACAGCTGCCCGCTCCACTCCCACTGGCTTGTCGCTACTCGAAGAAGCCAACTTCAAAAGTGGGTATATGCTCTGTCAAATTAACATCTAAATAATAATTAAAAACATTAATGTATGGAGATTCATCTAAACTAATAATGAGTTTTTTAAATGTGTCAAAGATTGGCTACTTGGAATAAATTTTAATGAAACTGAAACAGTCATTCACACATTACAATAACATCCACTCACGCAGTAAACACACACCCCCATATACTCACACTATACATATAATATTTCACACATATTTTAAGTTTGTTGTTTTTATCGTTTTTTTATGTAGGTACTCGTAGGTATCTTTTTTTTAAGTTCATACATTACTTTTTTGTGTTTGTGTTTACTTTATTTTTTGTCAAACAAAAGCGTATATTTCATTTATTCATATAACGGACTAAAAACTATAAATAAGAATTAAACCTAATAAAAAAAAAAAAAAAAAAAAAAAAAAAGTAAAAAATGTCCTCTAGAGACGATCCTTCAGTGATACTCCCAAGAAGCCTGGCAGCATTTCCCCTCTGTATAGCTAAGCTAATACGTTGGCAGAAATAATTGCCAGCTTTCCTGTGTCCAGACTTTTCCGTTATCCGTTTCGACAACTCCTTGGTCAGACATTTGGCTGAGTGTCCCCATATGGGCCCATCGTCTTGACCCCAAACGGCGTAAATTCGTAACCTGTACTGAGGTTGACGTTTACTTTCTTATATTTTATGTTTTTATTTTATTTTAAGTAAAATCACAGCTCTTTTATTACACATATTTACAGTTTAGTATTAGTAGAACATACGCCAAGAATATTTTATATTATTTACATATTATGTATATACAATTAAAACAGTTGATTGGGAGTAAAAAAGGTTACAATTACAAATAATACAAGAAGAAAATTATTAACAGGCCAAAAATACAAAACAATAGGAATAGAAAAAAGAGGCAAGCAATGATGACTTTATAAATAACGTTTTATTTATTGTACGTGTATATGTGTATCTATTTTAGTTTATTGTATGTGTGTTTATAGTGTGTATGAGTATATTTGCATGAGTGTATAACTGTATGCATTTTAGTGTATTGTATCTGTGTTTATAGTGTGTATGAGTATATTTGCATGAGTGTATAACTGTATGCATTTTAGTGTATTGTATCTGTGTTTATAGTGTGTATGAGTATATTTGCATGAGTGTATAACTGTATGCATTTTAGTGTATTGTATCTGTGTTTATAGTGTGTATGAGTATATTTGCATGAGTGTATAACTGTATGCATTTTAGTGTATTGTATCTGTGTTTATAGTGTTATGAGTATATTTGCATGAGTGTATAACTGTATGCATTTTAGTTTATTGTATGTGTGTTTATAGTGTATATGTGTATATTTGCATAAATGTGTAAGTGTATGCATTTTTGTGTTTTTTTTCGGCTAAACAATAAATCTAAACTAAGGAAGGAACTGTCATACTGGCTTGCCGCTTTTAGTAGCGTGAGTTGCTCTATGTATGGCGGCCATAGAAATGAATGAAATCCGATACAAATTTGCTTACCAACTCACCTTAGTTAGCATGATTGGAGCTACCGTGTTGACAGTGAGGTTCTCCAGAAGCTGTTCGGTCTTCACCAGATTAAGTTTTGTAAAGCGAGTGGTCACCGCAGCATTGTTGACCAGAACATTGAGGCCTTTGGGACCTACTATCTTGGATATATCCTCCGCTACACTCTCAAATGATTTCGTATCTTTTACATCTGTTAAAAACATTCAAGTAGTAAGTATTTACTTAATTCTGTATAATTTAAATTCTCACTAGAAATGTCAGACTAGAAGTATTCAAATGCTGGACATAAAATAAAATATAGAACGCCATTTTGGATTATATTTACTCGTATTTATCAAGTCAGCATGGATAGTTATAATATTTTTTTAGTTAAATATTATTAGGGTTAGATTTAACATATTCTTACCTAAATTAATAATATAAACACTTTTATGCTCGTTAGACAGCTGTTTCAATTCCTAAAACAAACATCATTAAATATATAACTAGGTAATAAAATATAATAAAAAGTTTTTTAAATACAGGTTCCTAATACCTAGGTATTTTATCATAGTCGTGTTGCTAGACATTTTATAAATCAAGTCTAAAAGTTTAAAATATTTTTTATTCACCCTATATGTATTTATTTAAACCTTAATTATATATTTTAATTTTAAAACTGGCTAAAATTATAGATAGAACAAAATAAATAAATTACTTAATTCATTAAAATAGAATCTCGGCCTGGACGACTCCACTAGGCTGCCTAGCACGATCAAATTCCTTTATCGAATCTAGTAAACATTTAAATTCTCATACATCTGGATTTGTCAAATTGTAGTTCCGTTAAGTCACACCCAAAATCTAAAATATTTATATATCATATCTATGGTCACACGAGCTGTGTGTGACCATAGAGATGATATATAAATATTTTATGTTTTGGGTTCCTAAAATCCATCACGTTCTCGATCCGATAACGGATAATCGTGCTAAAACAAAATAAAGAAAAAAAATCACTGAAGATTAACTTGTTTTGATGGTTTTTATAGTAAAAAGCAAACTGATTCATTAAAAAGAGTGGTTTCTGACGACTATTTTACTATTACTTAGGTACTTTACTATTTTATGTAAAAGTTATTAAAATTAAGGATGGATCAAGTACAGTAAAAACACAAATTAAATAATAATACTGGTGGCTTGCGTCCGAAAATGTGTGTGAATGCGTACCTACCCTACCTACCTAATACCTGTAAAGATATTTCGGTTTAAATTTAGCGCCTTAATATATTTTTTCTGTTGGTGCCCCTGTTGTGATAGTGATGCCTTTTCATTCCTTTAAATCGATTTTTTGGTATTTGGGATGGAATCTTTTTCACCCGTAGATTTTTTATGTAGTGAAAGAATCTAACAGTATTTAAATGAAAAAATATTACACAGATTAATTTATTGATATTTTTAAACCTCCGCTGCTGTTTTTTTCAATAATTTCTCGATGATCGATACAAATGATTCACAACTCATGGTCATGCTTGCTGTCATTTATTTCAAGGTCGATGACGTCAACGCTGACCAACTACTGTCCGTCTCTTTCGCACCCTTTCATTAAACTGTTCGTAAAGTCCGTACAAAAGCTATCTTGGCTTGGTTTCGTGGAGTAGATTCCGTGAGAGGCACTCGTGTTTCGTGAAATTGTGCATTGTTAATTAAAACCAGTGTTTAAATTAAGTTATTACATAAAATGGCACCAATCGGTAAGTGAAAAGTTCTACGCACCTGTGAAATGTTCCGACAAGTCGCTATGATTTTATCCACATTACTTTGCTTAGTTAAATACTTCACCATCCCAAGACCTAGCCCCCTATTAGCACCCGTAATTAGTATAGATTTCATTTTTAGATGATTACTTTTAATGTTAGTTTGTCCGCGTTTGTGAAATCTTTAACCCTTATATTTTTTCTCTCACTCGTTCAGTGTGTTGGTTTTACGTCAAAATGACACTATTAAATAAAATTGTAAGATTTAATTACTCGTTTAAATCATCTATTTCTAAGGATAATTTATTGTTAATTGCACGAAGAAGCTTTGCGAGCAGTAAGTATGTCACACCGAATATGATTGCTTGTTTGCCTTGTACTCAACATAACCTATTTATTTAGCTTACAGCTTTGGCTCTTTTCTCAGGCTTTCTCTTTTTATGCTACATATCTGGTTGTATAGACTGCTCCACATTGTAGGTTTTGGGATGTCTGAGGTCTGCCAAAAAAGTTGATATTAAATGTTTCTTTTTTATATAAAAAATTGCATAATATTTTTGTTATTGTACCATCAAATTAGTTGGAAAAACTATGACGTCATTAACCTTTAGTCTTCTCTGGGACAGATCCAAAATTACTAATTTAATATTCCTTCCCTATCCCTGTTGTCTGCTGAGAGTTGGATCCATCCTGAGATCTCACTACTTTTTACAAAAATTTGGTAATTAAATAGGTACTACAAAATATAATATAGTAGCTATATAATAGCTAAAGAATCATATAACGGATACAATCTTGCAGGCCAAAGGTTCAGGAAATAATATATAATAATAATAATAAGTTTCATAGTTTAAATAGCTAATATTGGTTTTAAGCCAGCATAGTGGTAGGGTAGTCATCAGTTGCCCTCATTTTGACCTTGTATACAGCTTACCATCCAGTGACCACAAAGTCACATATTGTGCTTAGTATTAAAACTTAAAAAAAAATATTATTTATAATTTTTAGACAATATTTGTTTAAAAGAGCTTTTATCGCTTGCACCAATGTTTAAATGATTTTATTTATGGGCGGATGCTTCAGGCGGCTGGGTTTGTTGTCCACGGAGTCGTAAGGACAATTCTGTTCAGCCAGCGAACAATTTTGACGAAGGTATAATCATTTTGGTCCGATTGTGCACTTCATTGGGATTCCTCTGCAATGTCTGCTGCTTTTTGTTGCTTTATATGTAATTTCTTAGTAATCTGTGGATCCACTATGCTTGAACTGGTCCTATTGTGTGTGGGGGAGAAAGGTAAAGAATAGTCTCATGCTTGTCACAGAGAATATTTATAATTATGGATGCAATCAAGAACAGAAGAAACCTTGTATACAAAATAAATTACAAATTTCTTAAAAAAATATGATTAATAATTTTACAATAACAATAAATTATTATTATCATTTTGACATTATTAAATTATATATTTTATAAGAAACTATGTACCTAGTGTAAGATCTTGAAATATACCTTATTTACCTTACAAACATTTTTTTCATTTCTCATTAATTCTGCTATTCCGCCAATATGTAAAATCAAATATTTGCATACTGAAATTGTAGCAGCTGGGTTATACTCAATAATGTCTGGTACTGTTGCTTGCTTCAATAATTTTATTGTGGTTTATTTAAGTCTATATTAGTTACACAACCTGTTATGAGTGCACAAAATAATTGATATTTACATATGTAATTTATAAGGTAATAGGAAGTTTTAAAAACATATTTTCTTATATAAATAAACATTGACAATGCATTACCTGATGATATCAATTGATAGCATCAACTGTTTAAAAATATTTATTTATTTAACACTTCAATGTACAAAGACAAAGGAGGGCTTTAATGCCACAAGACATTCTATCATAGCCATAGGGACAACTTTAAACACTGAACTGAAGAGGTGTAGACATATTAAAATAAAAATTAACAGTAATTTTACACATTATTATAACTGCCTCCGTGGTCTAGCAGTTAAGTCCGTGGATTTTAACTCGGAGGTACCGAGTTTATTCCTATATTCCTGGTCAGGACACAAAAATATTTATTAATGTAAATAAATACATTTAATTATTATTTAATTTATTTGTGATATTTCTCGAGTTTGGTACGCTGGAGACATCAACAAGCTTGCCACTTGTCATGATTGGCCTATAGTAAAGTTGGCTGAATGTGAATCCGCTTCTTTATAAGCGTGGTTTTTGACCACCCCAAAAGGGAAACAGTCGTGATGATTCTTTACTTTACTTTAGTAATATTTTATAACAAACTACATAATATATATAAATATATAACATACTAAATAATAATACATAAACAATAATTATATATTACAAACATATATATTAATAATATAACAACCGTTGAGATAAGAACTAAAGTATGTTATTGGGTTAACTATTCAATGTTTGCTTTGTTTTACCAATATGTTCAGGGGCAGTTTAGATGTTGGCTCAAACTATACTATTAGCCGGCATGTCTGATATTTATTTATTATTTTAATAAAATCTCATTCTTGGGTTGTTTTTATCAATAAAACTTAGGGCCGGTATTTCTTCACTCACTTAATAGGGTTTAACGCTATTGAATCCTTCTCGCACAATCCAATATTTTTAAAGATTTCAGCCTTGAGTCTTCATTTAAAAATGTATTCGATCAGATTTTAGAGGGAATATAATTACTGACATTTTAAAGAATGATCATGTTACACAAAAATGGGTACATTAAGTAAATTTTAAGTTATAGGCCATTGAAGTGGTAACTTTAATTAGTGCAACATTTAATACATTTAGAATATGTCAAAAACAGTATTTTCTAGTGTGACAGTGAAGTTTCGTAAACGCAACTATAGTAGTACGAGTTTTTTTACGAAATTTTCGATGTTCATTGCCTGTTATTATAGCCAAACTTGCAATAACACGCAATGTAAAATAAAAAAACGTAACTACAGCAGTTACGTTTTCCTAAATTTGCATTTTACACTAAGCACACTGATTGGTATTAATTATTAAATTTCTGAAAAATTGTGGTTTGGATCGTTTTTGCTAATCATATATTTGTTGTAATAAAATAGAGGAAAATCTTTATAAATGTGTTTGCTATTTTGATCTTATAATTAGGTATATGATAGGTAAAATATGTCTAAAGTGACAGTAATTTTATTTCCTAGAAAGATGATTGACTACATTTCTCAAAAGAAAACTCAACTTGAAAAAAACTTTTGAAATGTCGGATTGTGCGAGTAACAACCCTTTTAAGTACAACAAAGACGCTAAAAAAAAAGGAATTACTTTCCATAAAAAAGCATTTTCATAATTTTAATTCAATCTATATTTACTAGATGGTACATATGACTTTGACCTTGCCGTTATTGGAGGTGGGTCGGGAGGCCTGGCATGTGCCAAGGAGTCCATCAACTTGGGGGCCCGGGTGGCAGTCCTGGATTACGTCACACCAACCCCTCTCGGCACCAAATGGGGTCTCGGAGGCACCTGCGTCAATGTAGGATGTATACCCAAGAAATTGATGCATCAAGCAGCTATCTTGGGAGAGAGTATTCATGTAAGTGATAGATTTTATTTAAGTTTTTTCTTAGCATAGTGAGTAATTATCTGCAAGTATTCCTTTATTCTCTTAGCAATTATTAATAAAGATCGTTTATTTTTAGTGATACCTATCGACCAATTAAACTTAGCTTGCTATAATAACTACATAACTAACACCAATTTCCATGTACCAACGATAAAAGGTAAAGGTCCAAGATGTAAAGGCTGGTGCCCACTAAAACTATGATATAATGTGTAAAGTAAACGCCTGACTTCTGTAATTATATCTTGCTATATAAACAAGGCGTGAAAAGTTATAGGTTGACGATAATAATGTTAAATTAATTATTATTTGTGTATTAAAAAAATAATAATAATACGAAGTCATCATCGGCTTGTGTCTCGCTACTGCTTGTCATAGGCCTCCCCCAAGGCTCGACACTATGCAGTCCTTTACAACTCTTGTCGAAACCAGCGACCTTCTTTAGGTAATCCGTCCATCTGGTCTAGTTGAGTATGTAGTCAACACTCTAGAACCCGTTTGCCCCGTCGTTCGTCGGTTGTGCGACAAATGTCAGGTCAGGTGTCAGAGCTAGATATTTTGGTTTTCTGACAAATATTAAGCAACGTTTCGAATTCTATCCATCAGAGAAATACCAAGCTTGGCTGTCTCCATAACACTCTGAGCGACCTTGAAATTGAGATTAAAATTAAAATTTATTTATCACTAGCGGGGTGGTCAGAAACCACGCTTTTCTAAGGAGCGAGTGGCAAGCTCGTCGATGTCTCTATCGTACCAAACTCGAGAAATATCACAAATAAATAAAGTAAATATTTGTGACCCAACCAGGAATCGAACCCGGTACTTCCGAGTCTAACTTCACAGACTTAACCGCTAGACCACGCAGGCAGTTTAAGGCAGGCAGGCATTTATTCGTCATCTAAATTTTTCATGCCACCGCTATGCCGTCTCTGTGGACGCCAGGCCTATGAGCGGTGTAGCCGAAAGTCATAGCTTCATTGATGTGTGACGCGATAACAAAATGCTACGATAGCATATCAATGTGATTGTACTTGAATATCGACGATTAACGTCCACATCGTAAAACTATGTTTTCTTTATTGAAACCGCTTGCTTTATCATTAGTACTCGTTCCAAATCGATACTCTTTCCATTAGTTTATTTTACTTTTGACACATGCTTTGTATGCTCTTACCTAAGAAACAAACAACTTTGACATATCTGTTTGTAATTTGAAATATATTCAAAGCAAGGATAAAAAAACCTATATTGCCATGTCGCATACAATAAGAATAGAAAATGTAGATTAGATTTTATTAGATGGATTTGCAATCGGCGTAGTACCGTGAGTCATCATTTTTTGTTTAAGTACATGTCACGTGTTCACTAACAAAAAGTAGTTATTTTTTATATAATCGATAAAAAACGTTAATTACGATAATGGTGGATTTACCTCCAGTGACGAAGGCCGCGGCCGAGACGTTATCAGATTAGCCCACTATTTCTTAAGAAATTAAATTATTCGAATGTCTAATGGCTGATTCACACCGGATTGATGAATTGCACATTAATTTTTATAGTGTGATCATATCGCTTAACCTCAATCTTATTTTAGTTCATGTAAAATATTAACCCCCGGTTTTTAAACCTTTAAATGAAATAAGGTGGTGGCTCGTTTGTAACGATTTCCTTCAAATCGAAAAAAGATTGCGGTTCGAACATGGCATGCACCAATCAAATAATTTATTTCCTTTGGTTCGCTTGTAACAACTTAATATATGCATGTATCCGCTTCATCTTTGTTTACGCAAATATGATTACATCTCAATTCATTGTCGCAAATCAAATCATTTATTTGTTTCAACACAGGTATCTAGCTAATATATTAACCTAGTTTATAAAAGTGCAGCTGTGTTCTGCCATGAGGCGTACAAATATTGTATATATATGTATATTGTAAAGATACATACATATTATTACACAACACAAAAAAATAAAATAAAATGTTAATTCACAGTAAAAAAAAAATTGTATCTATTTCCGGTCGTGGTCAAATTAAAATTAATATTTAGATGTTCATTTAAAAATTCTTGCACAGAATAATGTGATTTTTCAATTAGAACTTTAGTCAACGTCTTTTTAAACAGACAGCAAGAATCGTAGAATCCTCTGCCTACTCTTATTCTATATTAAACGAGCCTGCCACAACGAAATAACTAACTTTAGCTTTCAGTCTAACTCATTTGCAGTAGTGGCTGCAAATCTCCGAAACTATGGAATGATTGTAGATATTTTATTTGTGTTGACAGCTAAAATCTATTAAATAAACAATCTTAACAACTCATGACAATTACATCTTTAATTGCATTGGGCAAAGGCCCCATACATTTATAATATAAGTATGGTTGTACATGATGATTAACTGCCTCCGTGGTCTAGCGGTTAAGTCCGTGGATTTCGACTCGGAGGTACCGGTGTTGATCCTGGTCGGGACACAATAATGTATATTTTTTTTGTGTATTTCTCGTGGTTGGGACGCTATAGACATCGACAAGCTTGTCATGATGGGCCTATACTAAAGTTGGCTAAATGTGAATCCGTTTTTTTATGCGTGCTTTCTGACCACCGCGTAAGGGATACAGTCGTGATGATACTTTACTTTATGGATGTACAAACGCGTACTTATTTCCGATAAAAATTCTCTGACAGCCAAACCTTTGTGTTATTTAGGCAGTATAAATAGGAGGAATAAAGTTAAGAAAAACAAAACAATATATTTTTTTACAGGAAGCAGTCGCATACGGCTGGCAGGTTCCGTCCGTAGAATCCGTCAAAATCAACTGGTCTCACCTGACCGAGGCTGTCCAGAACCACATCAAATCCGTTAACTGGGTCACTCGAGTAGACCTTAGGGATAAGAAAATCGAATACATTAACGGTTTAGGCGAATTTAAAGACCAGCATACACTTGTAGCTACCATGAAGAATGGTTCTAAAAAGGAAATTACTGCGAAAAATATTGTGATAGCCGTCGGAGGTCGTCCCCATTATCCTGATATTCCTGGAGCCACGGAGCACTGCATCACCAGCGACGATATATTCAGTCTCAGCCATCCGCCAGGGAAAACTCTAGTTGTGGGCGCTGGATGTATCCTTTTTATTAGTTTTATTAAACAATTAAGAATAAATAAAGAAATTGGTGGGATGGTAGCACGGTTCTAATAACACTTTCCCTAAAATCCAAAAAGGTACGCGGTTCAAATCCAAACGTACATTTGTCATAAATTTACTACCTTAAGTCGTCGGTCCCGGTTCCACTAAGCCACTAATATCAACTTGCGGAATCGTTAATAACTTGTCACTTAAAAATTGACATCAGACCCTCGCCAACCCGTCTGGCTAGCATGGCGAGTGCAGGCCAAATTCTCCAAAAAAAATATGGAAGGCCAAATAGATGGCAGCACTGGAGGTCTAAGACTGTGTTCTAGGACCTGTGCTGATGATGAAGTACCTATCACTTCATGGTGAAGTGATGTGATAATAAAATTATACTATAGGTTAATATTTTCCTCGCTCACTGCTCATTTATCTAACACTACTTTGGTGGAACCTTTTGTTCGCATCTACTTGTTAATGTAAACAATGCAATATGTCTTCCATACATAAACTTGGAAAGCAATGTTCATTATGACTTTTAGTACCTACAATAGATCTAGATTTATGTAATGTTCTAAAAATAGTCTTAGTATTACGCTATCGGATGAAAATTCGTTCTATTTTAGAGTGGCTTGTTTTCATTCTGATCGTAATACGAAATTACAATTTGCAGGGATAATTTCAAACAAATACTTTTAGATTTGCCAATTTACAGCTTTTGTATCTCCAGTAAACTAAAACAAAGATAATGTCAAATAAATAATGTCAAAAAATAAAAGAAAAATATTTTTTTCAATGTTTAATGTTTTTTAATACCATATCTTACTTGTCCGCTAAGATTTCACCAGAAAAATATTTTAAAAAAACAAACATTGATTAAATTAAATATTTTTTTTTTTTCATTACAGCTCCTAGAACACAGCTTCCTGAACTGGAGAATTTGCCTACACTCGCCACGCTTGAGCAGCAGACGGCTTGGCGAGGATATAATACCAATTTTTTAGGACAATTTATTAATGGTTCCACAAGTTGGCATTAGTGAAACTGGGACCGACGGCTTAACGTGCTCTCCGAGGCACTGGCACGGTGGTGTTGTAAATCTATGACAAATGCCGGGGGGGTTTGAACAGACCATTGTAGGATATGAGGTACGCGTTCTTACAATCGAGCTACCACCGCGCTTAAATGTTGGTTGAAAAAAAAGTTTTTATTTAAAATGTGGTCCTGGGTTATGACATATTTCCTTAACAGCAAACACTAGATATTGGTTTAGAATGCGCTGGTTTCCTCAACTCTTTGGGCTTTGACGCTACTGTTCTCGTGCGGTCTGTTCCTCTGCGAGGGTTCGACCAGCAAATGGCGCGTGTCATCACCAGCGAAATGGAGGAAAAGGGTGTCCACTTCCACATGAAGTGTGTCCCTCTCGGCGTGGAGAAACTGGAGTCTGGCCAACTCAAGGCCACCTGGCTCAACACAGAAACCAAAGAAAAGTGAGTAACTTCGTAACGTCTGCTTTCTCACAACCCACACTTCTCACATCACAATGATTTTCTTAAATCTGCCGATGCTAATTTGACTAACATACTCGTTCATGAATGTAAACCTTGGCATAATATGTCATAGCAAAGTCTGTTTCAACGCTGAAGGCCACTCATTAGGTTTAAATCTACATAATTTATATCAGGGTACGAAATAACCTTGCAAAATACTGCCCTTGTGGAAAATCGATAATGTTTTATGTGCGACGGAAAAAGTGCTAATATACCCAACCTAATACTGAATCATATATTATTTGGTTAGGTAGAAAGAGGACCAGAATGGTGTTCTCAATTCTCTCTCCCCACGCACCATGGGCCCGGCCCTCGCACGGTGATTCCATTAAATGCTAAGAAATTTTGTCTTCTCATTATTTATTAACTTTTCTATATATGCCTATTAAGACAAATGGTATACTCAAACAAGTCACCACTAAAATTTAAATATTATATCAGATAAATCAATCAAATAGTTTTTTTTTCGTTCATTTACTTGTAACATTTATATATTTAATCACTGATACAATAAAATATTATATTAAATAAAACGATCAAATCGTTTTTTTCTGATCGTTCACATGTAACCTTTTGGTCATTGTCAGCATTAATACAATACCAAATATTATAAGTTTTTTATAATTTAACGGGTCTTTCAGCGATTTACCTTACCATACTTCTCTTGAGCGACGGTTCAGTCAAATTGCATTGGCCGTAGTCACGGGTCGACTGGAATTGCGCGGTGTAGCCTTCGTCCATAATGGACGGTAAATGTAAATGAACCCATTTCAAGATTCTTTTAATCTGATTTTTTTTTTTCTTTTCAGATTTGAAGATGTGTTCGACACCGTACTGTTGGCCACAGGAAGATATGCACTCACTGAACAACTCAAACTGGACAATGCTGGAGTCAATGTAAGTGTTGGGTTATATTAAAACTTTAACTGCCTCCGTGGGTTACCGGGTTCGATTCGAAGTAAACTAATATACATTAAATATTAATTAAAAACTACCTAAATAATAAAATTAAAAGTCAATTAAACTATAAAAATGTCCTCTAGAGACGCCCACCCGAGATAGTCCCAAGAAGACTGGCAACATTTCCCCTCTGTATAGCGAGTCTAATACATTGGCAGAAATATTTGCCTAAAATTACATATCTGTTCTTATTAGTGTTATTTCTGCCTAAAATGTCATATCTGTTCCTATTAGTATTATTTCTGCCTAAAATGTCATATCTGTTCCTATTAGTATTATTTCTGCCTAAAATGTCATATCTGTTCCTATTAGTATTATTTCTGCCTACAATGTCATATCTGTTCCTACTAGTACTATTTCTGCACTAATTAATTTATCTAATTTATTTCCTAAATCAGTATGATTACAAAACTGACCTCTTTGCTCATGCCGACTATTAGCCTTGTAATATTAGTTTTTCTTTAATAGCATCTATAAAACTTCTTATCATAAAAACTAATGTAAAAAGATATAATGTTATATTTTTAATCTTAAAAGATAATAAAATAGTACATATTTACCAATCAGTAAGTTCTGGTGCAAAAATAATTGTAAATATTTCAAAACCTAAAAAACATGATCCTGTTTTGCCTCTTAGTTTCATCTAATATTTGTATCGTATACCTTAAATTAACTTATAAAATTACGGACATTTTGGAGGTGTATTATATCCCTCCCGGACCAGAGTAATCTGGTAAGGTGGGGAAAAGCTACGGAAAAGAACTGTACATTGTGTGGTGCTGCCATAGGAACTGCTAGACACATACTTGTAGGGTGCGTTACTCTTCTAGAAAAGGGCTATTACTCACGCCGACATGACAAAGTCCTAGGTGTTATCCGTGAAGCAGTAAGTCTTTCTATTGCAAGAGCCAGAAGGGACTGACTACAAATAAAACTTTGACCACGTTTGTAAAGGAAGGGCAAAGCACGAAAACTAAATGCAAGCCCACCTCGATCCTATATATTATGGTCTCACAGAAGATATGATCAGGAACGGGTTCAAGACTCAGCTTTACTCAGTGAAAGTTGGTGCAAGAGGAGTTCCAGCAAAATCTTTGCATCACTTACTGAAAGAATTGGGCCTAAGCAGGTCTGCAGGAGATGCATTTATGGAAAGAGCTTCCAAGACGGCATTAACAGAATCATACAGTATTTGGTTGGGTAGGGAGAGGAGTGGAATGGTGGATGGTGAGCGTATTATCGCGAAATAAAGAAAAAAGGAGGCCTCCTTTTCTTAAACCAACCTATTGTCGGTCGCAAGCCCGAGACACCATTCTTCTTATCTCTTACCTACACACGATGGACCCGGCACCCGCACGGTGAATCCATGGAATGCTTAGAAATTTGTCTTCATATATTTGTTTTAGTAAAATAGAGAAAAATCTATATGATTTACTATTTTTCTCTGTCCAAAATTAAGTATATGATAGTGAAAAATTTCTTTCCCAAATCATTCATATTTCAAAAGTAAACTCGGACTTGAAAAATCTTTAAATGTATTGGTTTGTTCGAGCGAGAAAGGTGCAAATGTATTGGTTTGTGCGAGCCAAAGGGGTGCAAAAGTATTGGTTTGTGCGAGCCAAAGGGGTGCAAAAGTATTGGTTTGTGCGAGCCAAAGGGGTGCAAAAGTATTGGTTTGTGCGAGCGAGAGGGGTGCAAAAGTATTGGTTTGTGCGAGCGAGAGGGGTGCAAAAGTATTGGTTTGTTCGAGCCAAAGGGGTGCAAAAGTATGGGTTTGTGCGAGCCAAAGGGGTGCAAAAGTATTGGTTTGTGCGAGCCAAAGGGGTGCAAAAGTATTGGTTTGTGCGAGCGAGAGGGGTGCAACAGCGTTAAACACTCTTTTAAATACCTGAAAGAAGTTAAAAAATACAGAATCCCAATTTGGCACAATAATTGTTCGCTGTAAAATTAAACAGCTATCTTGTTTAAATTATTTATCTACAGATAAGTAATGTTCTTTACGTGTTTGATAAAACGTCAATTGCTTTGATGACGGGCTGACACACATCCACATCATATACAATGTATGTATATCCTACGGGTCGAACGTCTAAATGGCAATTCCGCTAGGCCGCAAGTGACTACAGTCGCAAGCCCCAATGTGACTTTGGCCACAACTGTTCTCACAGACGTTCCTCACTTTTAGCACTGGGATGCGTGCCAGAGATCCGGCACTACGTGTTTGCGAACCGTTCGCTAAACACATCAATATCATAAAACATTTCGGGTAGTATCAAAAAACGGTAAAATAATAACCGAATCTAATCTGCCTGAGCTGACTCTAGTATCTTTGCTGGTCGTCTACGCCAGTAATTGAACTATCACCGTATTTTCTGGAACGGATACTTATTTTATTTTAATATATATATTTTTAAATATTTTTTGTATTAGGGTCGCCAACAGTAACAGCAACAAAACATACATTGATTTTTACTTACAACTAAGACAGAAATCAGATGCTGCACCAATTACAGGCAATCACCACATGCTATTACAGTATCCATTAATTGGGCCTTTGAGTAGCCAAAATAAAAACACAATACAATTACAGCAACAACTAAGTAAATCTAAGCAAAAATTACAACACAATACAACATGATACAACCACAATCAAGCAACACAATTCCAATATAATCAATTTTAAGAAGAGAAAAAGACAAATTTCTTAGCATTTAATGGATTCACAGTTTCCGACCGGTTCATGCTGTGCCGGAAAGAGAGAAAACATAATGGTATCTCGGGCTTGCGACTAGTGTTGCCCAATCTTGGTCTTGCAGTCTTGTTCTTGCTTTTTTTGCAAGACCAAGACCACCGATATGTTAGCTAGACCAATACTAAGCCTTACCCTAGTCTTGGTATTGGTCTTGCGAGACTATTGCGCAGACATTTTTTTCATAATTTTGCTATAATATATTTAATTAGAAACTGTTACGTGGATGACTTGAAATATCTTCAAAATCTCTGATGGCGTGGCATTGACGATTTCTTGATTTATAGGTTGGTTTACAAAGGAGGCCTCCTCTTTTTATTGACGCTCATCATCCACCATTCTGCTCCTCTCATAACCCAACCAACTGTATGATTGCGTTAATGTCGTCTTGGAAGCTCGTTATTGAAACCATAGGTACGAGGGGCGTTCAAAATATTCTCAGTAAGTGGATAAAAACAAACAAGTACGAAAAGTTTGATATTTTTATTTTTCAATATACTCCCCCCCTATGTTCATACACTTATAAGATCGATCAATTATTTTTTTTAATCCCTCATAAAAATATTTTTTATCTTTGGTGTAAAAATGCTCCTCCACGGCCGTCTTCAACGCTTCATCGTCAGAAAATTTATTTCCACGCAGATCCTTTTTAAGATTGGGAAACAAAAAGAAGTCGCTTGGGGCTAAGTCCGGACTATAGGGTGGATGAGTAACAGTTTCAAACCCACATTCAACAATAGCTGCCTTGGCAATATGAGCAGTATGGACAGGGGCGTTGTCATGCAGAAGCAGAACACCTTTGGTTAACTTTCCTCGCCTCTTTTCTTTGATCGCATCTCTTAATTGACGTATAACGTTAGCGTAGTACTGCCCTGTGATATTTACACCTTTTTCTTTATAATCGATAAGCAAAACTCCTTCACAATCCCAAAATATTGTGGCCATGACCTTGCCAGCTGACGGGATTACCTTGAACTTCTTGGGATGAGCTGAACCCTTAATGTGCCACTGCATGGACTCCTGTTTGCTCTCTGGGTCATAATGATGAACCCAGGTTTCATCTCCAGTAACTATTTTTTGCAGCACCTCATCGGGATTTTCACCACACAGGTCGATAAAATCTGAACAGCAAGCCACACGCATATCATTTTGAAGAAGCGTCAGCATTCGCGGAACCCATCTTGCACTTACTTTTGACATATTAAGATGGTCATGTATAATGTCATGTACGGTACCAATAGAGAGATTGGTTACTTGAGCTATAGATTTTACCTTCACTCGGCCGTCTTCCAATATAAGTTTTTCCACTTTATCAATATTTTCTTGTGAGGTAGCCACTACAGGCCGGCCAGGTCTAGGGTCATCTTCAATACTCTCCCTTCCACGCTTAAATTCGCTTGACCATTTTTGAATAGTAGATAAAGAAGGAGCAGACTCACGGTAAACACAATCCATTTCCTCTTTTATGGTTTTTTGATTTTTACCCTGTTTTGTCAAGAATTTTATGACGGATCGGTGCTCTAATTTCGTTAAAATTGTTAATTCGCTCATGGTGTTCATGTTTGTTCGGCAATTGCAGAAAAACAAAAGAACATCTCGGTTCCAATTTTACTTTTTTTTAATGTCAATGGATGAATCTTAGCGGCCAGTAACAAATATATATATAAAAGAGGTTGTAACGTATCAATACCGAGAATATTTTGAACGCCCCTCGTATAGCGAAATCCTAGGTCTGTGATTAAAATTAATATATTGTATATTAATAAAGGTGCGGAAGTGGCTCGGTTGTAAATCGCTCTTAAATCCTACAAAAGTCGGTTCAAACCCACCCGGCATGTACCGATGAGAAATACACTTTTCTTACGTACTGCAGTCATAGATTTACAACACCACCGTTACCGTGCCTCGTACCGTTAAGCCGTCGGTCCCGGTTCCACTAATACCAACTTGTGGAATTCTTAATAAATTGTCATAAAAAATCGACATCATATACTCGCCAAGCCGTCTGGCCAGCGTGGCGAGTGTAGGCCAAATTCTCCAGATATATGTTCTGGAAGGCCCATCTCCAGCAGTGGAGGTCTAGTATGCTGTGTTCTAGGGGCTGTAATGATAATCTTGGGCTCTCCTATTACCCAATGGTCTATTGCTCTAGCCCACTGCTGCTTGGTGCTTCACAACCTCAACCCACCATACTGCTCAGACCTTGCTCCAACAGATTACCACTTTTTCGCAAGTACGGTACAATAACAGCACGTTGCTAGTGGGTCGGTTTAGCTCAACGAGTGTACGCGAACCGTTCGCTAAACTTAACAATCACAAAACATTGCAGGTACTATCGAAAAACGGTAAAGTCATTGCTGAAACTGAATCTACGAACGTTTCCAACATCTTCGCTGTGGGCGATGTACTTGAAGGTCGGCCTGAGCTGACTCCCGTAGCCATCTTAGCTGGTCGTCTACTGGCCCGCCGTATGTTTGGGAACGGTACTCAACAAATGGACTACGAGAATGTGGCTACAACTGTCTTCACACCACTGGAGTATGGATGCGTGGGATTGAGCGAAGAGGCTGCAATTGAACGGTAACTACTTATCATTTTTGAAAACGTCTAACTCCCGCTTAATGAGTGTACATATATATTGTTTTCTTTCTACCATCTAATCTTCAAAATCCAATAGATACTTGCCTTCGAGTAAATCCCTACTTAGCATCTTGAGCTCGCGCGGTGGTGGCTCGGTTGTAAGAACGCGCTCGTTAAATCCTACAAAGGTCAAATCCCCCTGACATGTACCAAAGAGAAATACACTTTTATTACGTACATTTGTCAAAGATTTACAACACCACCGTTCGCGTGCCGCGGAAAGCACGTTAAGTCGTCGGTCCCGGTTCCACTAATACCAACTTGTGAAATCGTTAATAAATTGTCATAAAAAAAAATATTGACAAAATATCCTCGCCAAGCCGTCTGGCCAGCGTGGCGAGTGTAGGCCAATTTCTCCAGGTATATGTTCTGGAAGGCTCATCTCCAGCAGTGGAGGTCTAGGATGCTGATTCTAGGGGCTGTAATGATAATCTTGGGCTCTCCTATTACCCAATGGTCTATTGCTCTAGCCCACTGCTGCTTGGTGCTTCACAACCTCAACCCACCATACTCCTCAGACCTTGCTCCAACAGATTACCACTTTTTTCGCAATTTGGAAAATTTCTTGCAAGGAAAAAAAAACTATCCCGATAGAGCAGTCCAAACCGCTTTTAACGATTTTATTGATTCTTGCTTCCACGTTTTTTTCAGCAATGGAATCAATAAACTACCTAAAAAATTGCGAAAGTGCATAGATAATAATGGTACATACTTCGATTGATTAAATAAATAATTTCTTTAATTTTTCCTTATAAAACGTCAATTTCATATGAAAGGACCTATATTATTCAATGTCGTGTACATTTTTTTTAGACTGGCAAACCCAACAGGATTGTTTGTCTATGATTTCAATAATTGTTTTGTTTGTTAGCTGTTATTTGTACCTTACTTCGAATAAATAAATATTTTTTATGTTAATAATTATATTTTTTAAAGTGTTTGTATGTTTGTCTCGCCTTCACGCCTATATTACTGGACCAATTTTGATGGAACTTAGCAGATATGTTTCTTGGAACCCATGGTTAGACATAGACTATATCACTTTGTCACCTGACGACGACATGTGACCACTCGGCCACACACCAGTCTGTTTAACTACATCACCAATCATCTACATCCAAATATAGATTTTTTAGGGTCGAAAAGCTAGTTATCATATAATTTGTAACTTCCAGGTACGGTGAGGAGAACATCGAGATATACCATGCATACTACAAGCCCACTGAGTTCTTCATTCCCCAGAGGAACATCAAGAACTGTTACCTGAAGGCCGTGGCCCTGCGAGAGGTCCCCCAGAGGGTGTTGGGGCTCCACTTTGCAGGCCCGGTGGCCGGGGAGGTCATACAAGGGTTCGCCGCTGCCGTCAAGTGAGTACCACTACACTACTTAGAACAATAAGAAGTTTAATGGATTTAACACGTTACTGGAAATCAAGTGAGGTTCATATAAAGAAGAATCCGATGTTATAATTATTTTATATAACATTGAAAATAAAATATATTTTTTATAATAATAAAATCTAACTATCATTGTAATGAACACTTGCAGTGCAATTTGAAACACCCTCCCTCACTAACGCAAAGCGTCAACTATAGTTACACACGCACTGACACCGCCCGAGTAAAAGAGATAAGGTCTGTATCCGTATTCGCAGATCTTGACACTAATGATCCGTATCAGTATTCGCAGATCTGGACACTATTGATCCATATCCGTATTCTCAGATCTGGACACCAATGATCCATATCCATATTCGTATATATGGACACAAAATGATTCATATCCATATTCGGAGATCTGGACACTAATGATCCATATCCGTATTCTCAGATCTGGACACCAATGATCCATATCCGTATTCGTATATATGGACACAAAATGATTCATATCCCTATTCGTATATATGGACACAAAATGATTCATATCCCTATTCGTATATATGGACACAAAATGATCCATATCCGTATTCTCAGATCTGGACACCAATGATCCATATCCATATTCTATATGGACACAAAATTAATCATATCCGTATTCGCAGATGTGGACACTAATAATCCATATCCGTATTCGCAGATCGAGACACTTATCGATCCACATCCGCATGCGATTAAAATTAAAATTTTGTTACTATGGTAAGCGGTACGCGAGGTCCTATAATGGAACCTACTGACGCGAGCCACTAACGACCGACATCACAGAGACTGTTCCACCACTATGCCGGCCTAACAAGATGCTTTTTCACACTTCGCTTAAAAGTCTCCAGTCTATAGGAATAGGGAAACACTCCGAGAGCATCCTCCACCATCTCGATGAGCAGTCTCCAAAATTATATGTATTTATACATAGGAAAGGATAAGCTGGGCCCTGTTAGTGGAGCCAACCTACCTCCTCCACGAAGGCCAGGAGATCCGTAACGTTCCTGCAGACCTCCGGAAGAGTCCTTTATATGTATTTATACATAGAATAGGATAAGCTGGGCCCTGTTAGTGGAGCCAACCTACCTCCTCCACGAAGGCCAGGAGATCCGTAACGTTCCTGCAGACCTCCGGAAGAGTCCTTTATATGTATTTATACATAGAATAGGATAAGCTGGGCCCTGTTAGTGGAGCCAACCTACCTCCTCCACGAAGGCCAGGAGATCCGTAACGTTCCTGCAGACCTCCGGAAGAGTCCTTTATATGTATTTATATATCCCTATGTTAGTTACTATGGTGTGTAGTTTGTTAATCTTTGTTTTATTCCCAGATGCGGTCTGACCATGGAGGTTTTGAGGAATACTGTGGGAATTCACCCCACCGTAGCCGAGGAGTTCACCAGGCTTAATATCACGAAGAGGTCCGGAATGGATCCCAACCCCGCTTCCTGCTGCAGCTAAATATACAACAGACATGAGTCATCATCATCATCATCATCATCAACCTTTCCCATCACTTGCTGGGCTGATTATACCGAATATTCTACTGCTACTACTCCTGTATTCTTATTCAGAGGTAATCGCGCGTGATTCAGTATGGAAAACTTCCGCGACCTGGAGTATATGAAAATCATGCAGTTGGCTTGAGGCATTCCGTTATCCTTGCAAAACTATTTTTTTCTAGGCACGTTTCTTTAGATGTTTATTTTTGAATACAGAGTTAATTTACCATAATAGTCTCACGCATAGAATTGTATAACGCCAACAACTCTGTAATAAGTTCCTTGCTCCATAGTCTAATATCCGCCATTTTATAAAAAAAAGGGGCGTGTAAACTATGTTCGAAGAAGGACTTGAGCGCGTGACTGACCCCTCATTCCGAATCGCACTCAGAGCGCTTAGAACGAATATGACACTGACTGTATCAAATATCGCGATTTGGATGCTCAGAGCGTGATATCAATTCGGAACGGTCTAAATCACATTTTCATTCATAAAATGTTAAGTTTTTTTTTTTAATGTATAGAAGATAAATTGCGGATTCCATATCTTTGAGTATGAATACTAACAAATATACATCTTTTGGTTTATTCATCTTTATATGTGTAAAGTTTAATATTATAAACTTATTTTGATCTTTTAGAATAAATTGCCGTGTTACAGACATTTTTTTTTCCACTTCCTACTTTAATATTAATTATAGTTTAAGAAGTAACATACAAACAGTATAAACAAATTACAATATTCAATAATTTAAAAGAAAACCTAATATTAAATAAGCTTGAAAATGGCGCGCGACATATGACAAAAAACTGACAGCGCTCAGACCGATCTACCTCGATATCGTGAGCAGTCTAAGCGCGAGAAATGATGTCGTTTGTGACGTCACACAGCTTTGGCAAAACAGTTTAAGCGCGTATCGGAACACCTTTAAGCGTGTTTAGGTTACTATTATCGCGTATCGGAATGATAGGTGAGATGCGATCGGGGGGGCTCCCCGCGCATTCTCGTTCTCCTTTTCTCTCTTTGCATTCGCGCTCTTTCTCGCACGAAAGTCGATTCACGCGTTATAGATCGTATGTTGGGTTGCTATTACAAAAGGAAAATATTATTTGTTTGAAACTCCAACAGCATTACGACGAAATATTTAAGGTAACTTTCAGTATATAGACAATTTTTGACATTTATATTTTAGGTAGCTAATTGCCTCCGTAGTCTAGCGGTTAAGTCCGTGGATTTAGACTCGGAGGTACCAGGTTCGATTCCTGGTCGGGACACAAAAATATTTGTTAATGTAAATAAATACATTTAATTTATTTGTGATATTTCTCGAGTTTGGTACGCTGGAGACATCGACGAGCTTGCCACTTGTCATGATTGGCCTATAGTCGAGTTGGCTAAATGTGAATCCGCTTATTTATAAGCGTGGTTTCTGACCACCCTGAAAGGGAAACGGTCGTTATGATACTTTAAAAAAAAAAAATTAGGTATTTAATTACATACCCATTTGGGAAGTTTGCACACGGACAAATAAATTTGTAGACTTACATCTGGAATGTGGAATGCTCTCCTAGCCAGTGTGTTACCTCATTTCTATGACATGGATTCACCGTGCGGTATTTTTTGACGCAATGATGATGATGGCCGTTAATATTGTAATTACATGCATTGTGAAGCGATTTTATTTTTTGACGATGGTTCTCTTAATTTTGCGTGTTTTTTCTACTTTCGACATGATTTTGAAACCAAATAAGTTATTATGAATTTTACAAATGATGCTGGAAAGTTGAAAAAAACGAAAATTAAGACCAAACAATAAAACCAATATTGACATACATTACAGTATTACCCTGTACGATATACAGGTTGAATTTTTCAACTAATATCGAATCCGTGGTCCAGCGTGAGTTCTCGGGTTTGATTCCTAGTCCTAGTTTTTTTTTTCTTTTATCACTTTTCATAATATAGTGACAATCCGCCTCTTTAAAAATAAAAATAATAGTAAGTCATATTTAAACTGCATTTAGTCCAGCGTAGTTGGTTCGATTCCTGTTAGAAAACACAAATAAATACACCATCGACGAGCTTTACACTTATCATGATGGGCCTATATTTGACCTGCCTATAACCCTCACAAGGTTTTAAGGTCCTGTAATGATAATTTACTAATATTGCTTCATTAGATTTTGAACAAATTTATTATCCTAGCTAGAAATCGATCCTGAAAACGTTAAAACCAATTCCGTATAACATCTTGAAAAAATCAACCTGTATATAAAAACTTTTATTTCAATTTTTTTTGTTAATAGTTTTTTTTTTGTTCAGAACTATTTTAAAATGTGCACATCAATGCAAAACATATTGTTATCTAGTTAGATTTTTTGAACAATTTCCTAGTTCTTAGATTAATGACACAATACTTATTATTTTTAATTATTTAACTAAAATTCTATTGACTGCCTCCGTGGTCTAGCGGTTAAGTCCGTGGATTTAGACTCGGAGGTACCGGGTTCGATTCCTGGTCGGGACACAATAATATTTATTAATTAAAATTTTATTAATATTTAATTCATTTGTAATATTTCTCGAGTTTGGTACGCTAGAGACATCGACGAGCTTGCCACTTGCCATGATTGGCCTATAGTAAAGTTGGCTAAATGTGAATCCGCTTATTTATAGGCGTGGTTTCTGACCACCCCGAAATGGGTGATGATACTTTACTATTTACTAACTAAAATTATAATAATTAACTATTTGTAGGTTCGTAAAAAGGAATAGTTGTAATGATATTATTACTATTTAAAAAAAAAAAATTCGATTAATAATTAAAATATATTTACATCTTAAATTATAATAATAACAATTTTGTCATACTCAATAAATAGTCAAAAATGTGCACTATCATTATGGATCACGATACTGGATCATTTACGCATTTAAACTAGTATTATTAATTAATCACGATTTGGATCACAGAATTACTTGACTACCAAAGCGAAGGATACAATCAATACCCTCATTCTGTTGACGGAATAGTTATTTACATTCCCAACTCTCTCCAGAAACCCTTGTATTATTTTAATAAACTCTCAAATATCCTCGATATGGTAACCACGTCACTATAGTAGCATTTTTTTTTTTTGTTACGAAGATATCATACACAGCGCGCAAGGTTACGATATCGAACGTTACGTACGAAACAAAAGATAGATAGAATTATGGCTGTTATACCTATTATAGATCAATCAAAACTTAGCCTTAAAAAATATGTACAAAATAGTTTGAAACAAATTATTCATTGAATTGATTTTGATTTTATTAAAAATGTGAGTCACAAATGTTTTTAATATTGTCTTGTAAAAATAATAAAGTGAAATATATTTTTGATATCCTTGTTTTATTTTATTTCCCTAAACTTTTGACCGTACCCTATGTTTTATACCCTATGTTCGACTTTAGCGCTTTATTTCGCATTGAAAGTTCGGCTTGGCGTTTCTCTGGTTTTCATACAAAATAATCAAGCTTTGCCTTTTTTGTTTTCAAGTCGAACATAGCAATAATGTGGATAACAATCGAACATAGCAATAATGTGGATAACAATCGAGAATCGGGGCCTCTTCTGTTACTTAGTCGCAAACGTTATTATAAGGCCGCGTTCGTTTTAAGAAATGTTAGCATGAAAATACCACTTTTTTAGCACAAGTTGTTCGATTATGAAAATTCTAACATTTGATGCTAATTTCGTATGTCAGTACCATGTTGAAAGGAGGGTTATTGATGTTACTTTTTGACATATGTCATTTAACATAAGAAATGGTTTGTTTACATTGTTGTATAGTTTATATATATACCATAATACATTGTCAATTGATTTGTTATTATTTGTTGCTTGTCATACTTGTCAAAAAGTAGCCTCACCGTTCGTTTTTTTAAAGAAATGTTAGCATTGTAAAAAAAGTGGAATTTCTTAACAAAAACGACATTTCACGCTGGTTTATGAAGTTGCTACGAAATGTTTCCAACATTATAAAACGAACGCGGCCTTAGTGGATTATTTACGTCAGAGATTGCGTCATAATTACAAAATATTATTCAATTCTCAACTCTATAAGCGCTCGACCTTGACAGTGGCCGTGCAAATATTAACTTTAATAGCGTGATATATATATAGTTAACGGATTCCATTATATACTGTTCGCGTATAATATACTGTTTAATTTAATTATTTTGCCTGATCATGCATGTCATCGATACATTTATCGACGTTGAAGTATAGTTAGAAATGCTAGTGGTATGGATATCCTTCTCTAACATATCAGCAGTCTCAATTAGTCAAAGTGAACTATTAAATTTAGTTGCTATTTTAGCATGGTTTCTATTACCTACCATTGTATTGTTCTAAGATAAAAACTAAGAGCGAGTATCTGCCTCCGTGGTCTAGCCGTTAAGTCTGGGTTCCGTCAAAATGAAGTCTTTTTAATTGTAATGTACGTACCAGCTGACGGCTGATTTTCAAAATAAATCTGGTACTATTACAGAGATGATATACTATTACATAGGCATGTAGTCTATCTTAATTCTGACTTGCCTGGTGGGTTACTGCTGTACCAGGTATTGTAATCTCATAGGTACTGATAACTAAATTTAAAAGGTTATTAATTAATCGTTGTCGTGCAGTTTTGTATGTTTTATTTTGTAAATCTGATATAGCTGAGTTTTCCTTACAGATTCCTTTCTCAGTCAGATTAAACATTAACAGGTCACTGGAATTTGCTAAGCTGCTGGTCTTCTGCTAACAGCTTACTTATTGGACCACTTTGCTGCTTAGTCTTTTACTAGCAGGAGTAGAATCATTCAAAAGAATTAAATTAATGACGTTTCATAAATGCCTGTAATAGGTTTACGTGAATAAAGATATTTTGACTTTGACTTATGACATTTCACCTCACCTTTAGACTAGCGTGTAAAGGCCGTAGATTTAAAGGGATCGATTCCTAGTCGAGAACGCAAAAAAAGTGATTGTTTTTAAGTTTGGTACGGTAGAGACATCGACGAACTTGCCACTTGTGAGAAAGGTGTAAATAATGTGAAATAGCTCCTTAAAAAACGTGGTTTCTGACCACCCCGCAAGGGATTCGGTCGTGATGATACTTTACTTTTTTAATTAGACTTCATTTTAGTGCAATTCAATCCATGGATTTAGACGCTGAGGTACCGGGTGCGATTCCTGGTCGGGACGCAATAATTTATTAGTAACATTTATTATATTACAAAAGTATCATCACGACCGTATCCCTTGCGCCAGAAACCACGCTTTAAAGAAGCGGATTCTATTTTAGCTAACGTTACTATATGCCCATCATAATAAGGTACACGTTTGGTACTCTAGCGATATCGACGAGCTTGCACATATCATGATGGGCATATAGTGACGTTAGCTAAAATAGAATCCGCTTGGTTTCTGACGCAAGGGAAACGGTCGTGATGATACTTTTATAGTTTAAGTAGTACACCCTGCGTGGTCAGTCGGTTGTCCAGCCAGACTGTTCCAGAACTAGTCCTCGTTGACGAAAAACAGATCCATCTCGTTGTCCTCGGGACAGGGGAACCAGACCTGCGCGGTGGGCACAGGGTAGTACTCCTGCGCAGCCACTACCGAGTTGTCAAATCGCCAAAAACGAGGCCCGCGGAACATGTAAGTGTCTGGAACAAATAAATGATATTAATAATAGAATATTTTACGGCTTTGATATTTTAAACAAAAAACATCACTATTATTTCTTATCCAGTTAATTTATTTAAATATATTTAATGATTAGTTTATTGAAATATTGGATTGTGGGAGCACTAACTAACCTATACTGTTAAATCTAATTTGTGATGACAATAAAATTATTTTCTTTTATGCTTTCCAAAGTATTTTGGCTATCCTATTAAACGGCCTAGGGTTACTTGTTGTGATCGGTACCTGTAAAAAATAAAACATCAGTCTGATGCTGTACTCACCTCCCTCCCAGACGATGGCGGCATCCACCGGGTAGCTGATGTTCCTCCAGGCAGACATACTCTTAGGGTAGCCAGGATCCACTCGGGAATTATCTTTACACAAAAAATATATCTTAAGGTAGAAAGTACAACAAAACAATTCAAAAAAACTAGTCGACGTCTCTGGTGACCCACGGGCTGGCAGCTTCCTCGCTGAAAAGATTAGTATCGAAATTCAACGAGGAAATGCTGCCAGTGTTTTGGACACCATGCCATTGGACAATGGCCTGGAGGAAATTTTTATATTGTAAGGTTAAGGTTGCTAAAATTTTTATTATATTTAATTTGTTATTTAGATTTATTTATTTTTTAGGTTAATTAATAATATTGTAATTCTTTTATATTGTTTGTATATTACTTCGAATAAATTTAAATACATTATAATTTATAACAAGACGGGGTAAGAAGTTGAACTGAAGTATGATCCTCAAAGCAAGGAGAATCGTCTCAGAATTAATTAGTCTCAGAAACTTAAAAGAAAAGTCTTAAAAAATAATGTAGCAATCATTTTGTAAATAATAACCAATACGCATCATATGTTATTGGTTATTAATCTCTTTGACTGAAAAGCATAACACATTTTGCTGCTGGTCAAATTGGAAAGCTATTTATGCTAATACCAACTTGATAGAATGGCTAATTAATATGTCATAAAAAATTACATCAGACCCTCGCCAACCCGTTTGGCCAGCGTGGCGAGTGTAGGCTACATTCTCCAGACAATTCCGGAAGGCCCATCTCTATTAGTCTAGGACTCTGTGTTCTACAAGTCAAACACAGAGTATACCATCACAGAAATAAAAAACTAATTGTTTATAAGAAATAATTAAATGGCAGTTAGCCTCCGTGGTCTAGCGGTTAAGTCCGTGGATTTAGACTCGGAGGTATCGGGTTCGATTCCTGGTCGGGAAACAAAAATATTTATTAATGTAAATAAATACATTTAATTAATATTTAATTTATTTGTGAAATTTCTCGAGTTTGGTACGCTGGAGACATCGACGAGCTTGCCACTTGTCATGATTGGCCTATAGTAAAGTTGGATAAATGTGAATCCGCTTATTTATAAGCGTGGTTTCTGGTCACCCTGGAAAGGAAACGGTCGTGATGATAAGGACTATAATTGAATAATTAAGAAACATCTTTTTTAAAATAAAATACATTAAAAACTAATTAAAAATAAAACTAACCAAAAATAACTACGAGTATTAAATTAAATTAATAATTTGAATTTAATACCTTCATCATAACGCCAAAATCGCTCGTATGCCATCAGATAGGTTTTGTTGTTATAATTGGAGAGGAACACGGTGGTGAGGTCGTGCACATACTTCGGGATCTCGAACTTCTTTATTCTTCCAGTTTTCACCAAATTAAATGTGCTGTTGAATTCCCAGAATTTACGTCCTGAATAAAATAATATTAGCGGATTAGTATTCTTTTTATTTGTGGCCAGGATCGCGGGACCTTGCCCCGGATCGAAGAACGAGCTCTTATTTTGTTCGACGCTTTTACGTCACATAAATTCTACTTCTCTAGCTCAAAAGAAAATATATAATTAGTGTCCTATTTTAAATATTATACCTAATGTATGTCAAATGTGAGATCATCGTCAGTCAGAAAATCGATAATTGTATAATAACATTTTCCCAGTAAAGCTTTCTTTAGTTTTGACTTAAATAATGGCAGAGGCAAGTCCTTGAAACCGTCTCGCAGAGGATTGTACAATTTAGGCGCCATACCAAAAATACCTTGTGTTGCCCAAAGCACGACCAAGACTGTCTGGATCAAAATCTGCAGGTGCTGTGTAGTACTTACATTGAATTATGTGTCATAATCTGTATTGAAACATCGCCTGTGCCCACTTGGCAACACCTACTAGTTTTACCTATAATTTCGTTCATTACTTCTCTTACGGCCAGTTGCAGAAAGGCTGATTATCTTTTGACTTGTTTAACATATGCTTATGAGGTACTTCATTGGCTTAGTGACAAGCTAACTACTAATCACGCGGTATATCAAAATTATGCTCAGAGGTAATTGTAATCATCCTTTCTGCACTAACGGTCAGTAGTAAAAACACACAGTGGTGTATTATCTTGTTGAATTATTCGTGTTCGCCGAATAGTAGGTTTGATATTCGTATTCGTGAATGTAGTATTCGTTACATCACTACTAATAAGTTACCTAGCACAGGAAAATTACAAAATGATCCAGAGAAACCTTTTACCGTTTATGTTCTTGGTCGACGTGCACTTTCTAATTAATTTTTATACGGATAGGGAATACGAAATGGTATAAAAATATATGTATTGATCTAATTTGTAAGGGCATCGGAAATGAGTGTACGAAAATACATTGTCATCAGATACTCAAAGTAAGTACCTACCTACGACCTACATACTTTTTTTTATTATTATCTTTATTTATTCGAAGGAAATAAGGTACAATGTTTAAAAAAAAAAAAAAAAAACTAAAAACTTACATTTTAAAATATAAATTAAGTACTATTAATAAAAATAAACCTGATTAATAAATAAAAATACAACTAAAAACTAAAATAAAGAAAAAACAAAATAATAAAAAATTTGCTCCAAATCGCTGCCAATGGGCAAAGTGCCAAGGATACTGGCAGCATTGCTACGTTGAATGGCGATGCTGATCCTTTGGCTCAAATATTGCCCAGCCCTTTTGTCTCCCGAGGTGTTGACGAGCTGTTGTATGTATTATACTTGTATGTACATATCTTCTTCTATATCTTGGCGTCAGTTCCTCTAACTTACCATGAAATATGACAACTCTGTTCTTCCTGTTTTGGTAGATAGCTTTAATACTGGTGACTTGTGAGGGCAAGCCCTTGAAGACGTCGTGGAAGCGCCGCGGGAAGCCAGGTACTATTTCCTTTTTGTTGCTCAGCATCCACATCCACTGCAAATTGACTCTACAATTTAATGTCTTTAAAGATAGACTTTTTTGGTGATGCTAAAAAAATATTAATATTACCTAATTAATTAATATTACCTTATTTTTAAGTATTATTAGTATATTGTATTTAGGTGCTTATTAAAAACCACAGTGAACAAATTTTACGCGTGTGTGGATGATGATAATCTGATCAGACCATGGTATTCCAAGCACTAACAAACTCCGTTGTCGAATGTCGAATCGATTATTTTTTTCAATTCCGAGATGCGGATTTCTACGAGTAACTACTAACGGAACTCCATTTCGTCGCATCTCACGCCGGCGCTTTAAAATCCCATACGAATATTTCATCTTTTCGATTCCGTAAAATTTCACTTATTATTCAATTAATTAAGGGCTTACTGGTCTGTTATAGTATTTTTTTAAATAAGTTTTGCAGCATTTGTTTTCCTTCGCCAGTTCACCCTCTTAACGAAATCCTGGTTACGCCTCTGCCCTGGTCGATAGAAGACGAAAGTATCATCACGACCGTTTCTCTTTCGGGGTGGTTAGAAACCACGATTATAAATAAGCGGATTCACATTTAGCCAACTTTACTATAGGCCTATCATGACAAGTATGATGTTTCTGGAGTTTGGTAAGTTAGAGACATTGACGAGCTTGCCACTTGTCATGATAGGCCTATAGTAATGTTGGCTAAGTGTGAATCCGCTTCTTAAAAGCGTGGTTTCGATGCGGTACGGCCGTAATGATACTACTAACTCTAAAAAGCAGATTTTGCCGATGGCACTTGGATAGGAGTGAACTTTAGGTATAGGTATATATATTTCTGGAATTTACTTAGATTTAAGGCTAACTACTCACCACCTCGCCAAGTCGCCTGGCCAGCGTGGCGAGTGTAGGCCAAATCCTCCAGATATATGTTCTGGAAGGCCCATCTTCAGCAGTGGAGGTCTAGGATGCTGTGTTCTAGGGGCTGTAATGACCTAATGACTCACCTCCTCTTCAAAAACGCAGATCTTTCCATAAAGAACTTGTATAGTGTCATAATTTGTGTAGCAGAGATGAGGGATGTCGTCATCATCATCTGGCTTCGTAAAGCGCGGAGCGAGCGAGGTGCGCGGCGGGCGAGCGGTGCGAGGAGACGGAGGTGATGAAGTTGATACGGTGATGGCCAGTGGCGGAGGAGGGCGAGGAGAGTCTTTTACTAAAACAAGGAAATATTGTGTTTGTTCCTAGTGAGTACTATTATGGAGTCTGGCTCACATATTGTTTATTTTAACTGTTTCTATACAAATTTAGCCATGATCTCAGTATTACAAATTTTAAATAAATAAATAAAGATCAGAAAAATAGGTTGTTCCTATTGTATTTGTTTTTTTCCCATTGTTTATCTTATGGTCGTTACCCGAGTTTTATAGTTTTCGTCAGTTTTTCTATCAATCAGGTTGTGACGGATATCATTGTTGCGTATTTTCATACATTTCTGATTTTGTATGGCGTTCACACCAGAAGGGGGATCAGTTATCTATTATTTGCCCTTAATAACTACACAATTACCTCGCCGTCCCGCCTGGCCAGCGGTGGCGAGTGTAGGCCAAATTCTCCAGATATATCGCACCCTTAAAGTGTGATTTTAATTGCTAAGTGTACAAGATGGAATTATCTACCTAAATATATATTATAAATTTTCTATTGCTATTTATAATGTAAGTAGTTGTCAAAGAACAAATCTGATCGACTCAAATGGGGACCCGACTGTTATTATCGCTATATTTCGCATTAGAATTAATTATTTATTTTATGTGTAGGTATATCAATCATGAAATTACTTCAATGGTGTAGTTCAGTCATTCTCGAACTTTTTTAGCGCGGAACAGTTGGGCATGTTTTTTTCTTTTCAGCATGTATTTAAAGTGTTGCTTTACTCACTTTGGTTTATTGAATTTATTAACTGGCTCCGTGGTCTAGCGGTTCGATTCCTAGTCGGTACACAATAATTTATTAGTTTGGTACGCTAAGGACATCGACGAACTTGTCATGTCGGGCCTATAAGTAAAGTTGGCTAAATGGGAATCTGCTTCTTTAAAAAATGCGTGGTTTTGACCGTGTTAATACTTTTTTTTACATAACACAAAATACATTATAAAGAGCAACTCACAATAAAGCTCCCTCATGCCTTCTATATCGTCTTCTCCCAGTCCTTGAAACGGGACTTGATAGTAGGGGAACATCACAGATGACTTGACGGTGGAGTGAGCCAGACCCAGAGCATGGCCTATCTCGTGCACGGCCACCGCCAAGAAGTCTGTAACGTCATCCTCGTCGTCTTGCTCCTCCAGGTTCTCTCCCCAGGTCTCGTCATCGTCGAAATGCATGGCGCCGTGGGGGGGAGGAAATGCATGCGCTACCACACGACCAACACCGTCAAAGGCAGAGCTAAAGAAAATGAAGAATGGTGGTTTAGAACTCTCTGCTGTAGCGGCTGTAATGAAGCCTGAAGTAATTGTGTAGGTAATAATTGATGACTGACCCGTCTCCGTGCTCGCCGCTCATAAACATGACCTTGATGTCGGCCTGCTCCGAGTCGAGGCTGGTGAACGTGAGGTCTCCATGCGCGGCCCACATCGCCAACCCAGTCTCCATCAGCTGCACCACGCGCGACCGGCTCATCGTGCGGGATCCATTTACTATGCTAAAATGACATATTGCCAAAGTCAATTTTCTAATCTGTGTCAACGCTGACCATCGATCGTGCCTGAAGATGCTATGTTTTAAAGATAGATATCGCGTTCTCAATTTAAAATAAACTAAATGGTGGTAAAGAAGTAACTTTTAAGATAGTACACAATAACAATCTTTTTATGTATTAATCAAAATTAGAGCGGTGGAGGATCGGTTTAGCGGTTCGAGCCCAGCAGCCCTATTCTGTTACTTAAGCGCAAACGTTATGTAATGGAATCCGTTAACTATATATATATATATTATTAAAGTTGATATTTGCACGGCCGCTGTCAAAGTCGAGCGCTTATAGAGTTGAGAATTGAATAATATTTTACAATTATGACGCAAGCTCTGACGTAAATAACGAAATCCACTAATAACTTTTGCGACTAAGTAACAGATAATAGGGCTACAGGCATGTATCAATGAGAAATTGTAGTAAATCGTATATTGCCGCCAAGAGTTGCGCGTGGTCGACTTCCGGCGCGGTACATCGTCGACTTGTAGATTTACTGCGCATGCGTGTTGTCGCTCTCGCTCTCACCGCCGTAGGCAATGTGAGACGCCAAGAGTAGCCTATTTGAGACACACCACGGCGACATCGCCGAAGACAGCACGCGCGCGCGCCATTCTTAACGTTTTATTTTATTTTTGTATATTTGTTGTAATTGTGAAGTTGTGAAACTCATTAAAATAGTTTGGTATTGAACTTTATCGTCTATCATTCATCCCTGAGTAAGCTCCACCACAAAATACTTTTCTTAAGTACATTTGTCATAGATTTACAACACGTTCCCGTCCGTCTAAGAACACGTTAAGCCGTCGCGGTATTGTTATTTATAGATTTATTAATATTGACATTAGACCCCCGCCAACTCGTCTGGCCTGCGTAGCGAGTGTATGCCAAGTTCTTTAGACATATTTTCTGGAAGGCCCATCTCCAACAGTGGAGGTCTAGAACTCTGTGTTCTATAGGGGCTGTGATGAATCCAAATAGTGATTTCGACACATCGAATACTCTATACCTATGTGTATAGATAGCACTATGTAATACAATAAGCACTCTAAAATGGTGCCGCTTACCACGTGTTTGGGGGCCAATTCTCAAACAATAGTAATGTCACATTCGACATTTATCAAAAATTTTGTTACAAAATACAAAAAGACTAGTGCTTTCGAGGCATGCTAGCTCGCTACAGTCGGTGCAGCTTCGATTGGTTTTGCGGGAACGCTTTCATATCAGTGCCTATCTATATAGATCGGTGCTCTATACATACTTGTAGGTAATATCTTTCTTATCCCAAGGTGTTTGTATGGTATATCTCTTGCGGCGGTACGGACTCTCTTCTATATCCTTGTTGCCACATCTCCGGGACTTGAATAACTGAAATTAAATGATTATATTATTATCCGCGAGCGGGAATTAAACCGATTTCCTTTGTAGCTCGACGTCAAGGTCACGGAGACGGTTACTAACAAAACATTGATTGTACGAGTATATTATTACATACTTGCGTTATAAAGCAAAGTCTCCCGCCGTGTCTGTCTGTCTGTTCGCGATAAACTCAAAAACTACTGCACCGGTTTTCATGCTGTTTTCACCAATTGATAGAGTAGTTCTCGACAAAGGTTAAAGTATACAATTTGTAAAGTTTTTGTATACACTAACGATTTTTGTTGAAGGTGAAAAAGAAGGTATCAACGAATACTGATATAACAAAATAATCTATGGTGGAATTGTGTTTCTTATATAAGTCTACTGAAAAGTCCGCGAGGGCATATGTCTATCTCTTAAGGATAACATACAATATCTATTTTAGTATTTAAAAAATAGGCAATTTATAATTGCGGTAATTGGAAAGCTATATACATACGTGACCGCCTCCGTGGTCTAGTGGTAACAAACGTTGCCGTGAACTCGGGAGGTCGTGGGTTCGATTCCCACCAGGGGCAAGTTGTACATTGTATAATTTGTCTCGGTCTGGGTGTTTATATGTATAATAGTATATATTTACAGAAAAAAAAAGTATAATATGTAGTTTATCAACCATCTAGTTTCCGTAACGCAAGCCTCGTAGCTTACCACGGAAACTAGATGGCGCTGTGTGACCTGTCTGGAAATATTTATTATATTTATTATAAATACCGTCTTGATCATTATCATTTAAAATATGTTAGCTGGCTTGAGCATCTCATGAAGATTATTTTTTCCCTTTACACCATGCAAATTAAATAAATACCTTAGTTAGAAGATATAGCAAATTCAAATAATAAAATAATAATGCGCAACGAGCAAAGCCGTAAAACAGCTTGTATCTAATAAATTAATATATATTTTAATTATTGCAGACGAACCCGATTTCAGAGCCCTGCTCGTTGGGCAAAACTTCTTTCTTACCCGTCTGGTGGCTTTATCAAGTTCCCCCGTTTGGGGCAAGCCGGCGAAGTATTGCAGACGTGTGACGGCCTGCGACAAGGAGTGGGGGGTATACACAAACCCGATCTCAGAGCCCGGCTCGTTCGGCAGGTACCCAAACTTTTTCATAAATGACAGCTGGAAAATAATTAATTATTTATATCATCACATATTTTTATATAGGATGCCGTGAAGTGCTGCGAAAAATCGAAATTTTAATTTCCTCCTTCTATCCATGATAAGTAAATCATGTTCTACGAGATGCTAAACCAGTATTTTCTATTGAAGATTATTGAATAAAAATAGCTTTTTGATACCTAGTTATTTTTTGGTTTTGTATTATTAACTATATTTTATAGATACTAGTAATTTACCCAGTCTGCCGGGGCGGGGAAGTATCCACAGTTCGTGCCGATGAACCCAGTAAAGTGTATCCACACGTTTCGGGATCAGGCTCGAATTGCCGTCATGTCTAGTCAAGCCGGCATAGTGTTAGGGACTGATGTCTGATTCCAATTACTAACATTCATGCACCTCGCGCGTCACTTTCCATCACTTATTATCAGGCGCAAGGTCACACGTCGTGCTAGTATAAATAAATATATATATAAGTAATAGGTACTATGTAAATAATAATGTATATATATTTAAAAAAAAAAGTATTTTTTATGTTTTTTTGTAGTTTCTGTGCATCTGTGATGTATAAATCCGTAAAAAACTATTCCGTATCATGCCATTAGATAAATCTTTTTGCGATGACTATTTTGCTATTTCTATAATTGACTCTTTAAAATTCATTTTTGGTGGTTTGTTTACATATTGTCTTAGGGCTCGATAAATGCTGTATAGAGTACTTGTACGTACACTTTTATTTCCTACGTGAATTCAAATAGTCGACCAAAGGGAGGACAATCTCGCTCTATCCTAATTCTTGATTAGGCTAGGGCTAGGGCCGGCGCTGACTATAACAGTGGGTACTTCTTCATAGCTATGTATTTCTACTTATTCCGTTATCCAGTAAGTACTTACCTCATCTGTATTCAGCTCGGAATGTTCCGTATACACAACCCTACATTCAACTACATTAAATAAAACTAGCCACAGAAAATACTTAATTGAACACATCGTGGCCGTGCTCTCGATTCAAATAAAATTTTGTTTTTTTATTGATACGTGACCCTTGACTCCATGATAAAAAAACTCAGCGACACTACAAATTGTTATACGTACACCACAGAACAGAAAAAAACGAGTAGAAGCCGTAAATCGTTCGATCGCGTAGCACCTACTTTTTCTACGCGTTAGCGGGAACTTAATTCTTTACCCATACTAATGTCATAGCAAACATATCAACTCGGAAAGGGATTGTCACCGTTTCGTCTTTTGCCTCAACCAGGCGTCAACCTAACGTAAGCACGTAACGAAAGCGGATCAGCAGTTCCCATACGTTAACTCGTCTCCTGCTAACCCAAAGCCGTGCTTACAGCTCGAAGAGACGTGAGTTCCGGTACGGAGAGAAGTAAGCGCGGGAGCTGCATTTTGACCATGCACCGCAACGCGTTTTGGACCTTTTCCCGATTACGTTACGATTCCAATGGGGTGTATCAGGCAAAGCTTTTTGTAGATGTCGCTAGAGGCAATACCTTGTTTTACACCTATATCGCTTCATTTTAAAATGTTTTTGTAATTTTTTTATTTTTATAACAGAAAAAAATATTTTAAATTAACGTTACCTACCTTTAAGACGAATTAAGAAAGCGCACACCTTGTTTAAAAAGGAAAAAGGTTTTATTAATAGAACGGCAATTTTAAGATAACCATATCTTTGATATCGCTTAAAAATTTCGATTGGTACACTTAAAATCTGCTCACTTGGGCATAATATCCAGAAAATAATAAATTTCGTCATAAAAATACAAGTTTTCTATGCAACTGACAGTTATGTTAGGTACCATCTATCATGCGCCATCTATCGTGATAAAAAGTTAGTGATACACCCCATTAGAGTGCGTTATAGTAGGGAGTTTCGTACAATTAATACTAAACTGTATACTCAGGGTCCATGAAGTCCAAGCGCAAGAAAGTTTTTAATAGACATAACACCGTTTCTTGTCGTCTCCTTCGGTGACAAGAGGGTTTGGCTCTTCCTTTGCCCAAAGAATCAGTACCTAATGCAATTCAGCGGGGAAATGCCAGCGTACTTGACACCATTCCACGCGGACTGGACTTATATCCCTATCCATTAGTATTAACATTAATTTTATTTTATACTTTGTAAAAATTTGTTCGAATAAATAATACTTTAAGTTTAGATGATAACAAATACTCAACGGCTCTAGTTGATACGGTAACGAACCCTTTCCTATCGTAGAAGTACTTTTTGTAGAAATTTCTTTGATATGTTTATACAATAAGGTACCTACTAAATTTAATAAATACTGATAATACACTTTTCGTACTACCCATTATAGTTATGTTTTTATATTACATTTTTATGCTCTATGCACACACACTTAGATCGTCCTTGCATCCTGTCATTTTGACATCATTTGCGTGTTCCCAATACAAGTTGTTTCATTATGTGATGCTAACGAAGCAATGTATAAATAAAAGATAGCTGCAGCGTGGGCTAACGAACTGCATTATCTGTATTGCAGTTATTATGTTATAGATTGCAATTTATATATATTGTTTATTTAATTTTGTAGTTGATGATTCATTCTTCTGAGAATATAGGGCACGACTCTATTCATACAAAATAGCCTTGCAGTTTTAGCACCTATAGGACCAATATATTTACATGCGACACCGCGGCCACCTGATTGCGGTACTTGAGGTACGAGAATGGGAGCAACCACAATGCCAACTCAGGTCCTTAGGATGATATCTCTAATATAAAAAAACGATCCAGAATGGTGAAAAGTAAAAGGAAAACATAGTTGTATTCTTGGACTTTGCTTCCTGCTTATCATCAGGAATAGACAATAGACAAGGTGTGACTAGTGCTGAATATAAAAATTATCATTATTAATTTATTCGAAGGATATACCTAGGTATACCTACAATGATTTAAAAAAAACTAATTTATATAATAAAATAAAAACTAAACTTTTGAAACATATAAATTACTATTAATAAAAAAAACTATGTAATAATTAAAAATACAACAAAAAACCAAAACAAAAATTAAATAAAAAATATTATAAATAAAATATTTGCTCCAAATCGCTGCCAATGGGAAAAGTGTCAAGGATACTGGCAGCATTGCCACGTTGCTGATCCTTTGGCCAAAATATTTCCCAGCCCTTTTGTCTCCCGAGGTGTTGATGAGCGGTTTTGACTATGCCTTGAAAATTATCATGTACACTTGGTCCCCACGGGCCGAGAGTTTCAACTCTAAACGGCGCAAAAACACATCTCCCAATAAGCTGTATGCTGTATTTCCGCCGTTTGTGGTTTTCTGCTTGTAAATGCAGCAGCGCCCGAGTCCTTAGAGGTCAAGGAAAAATATCTAAATGTCACTGTCATGAAAATGACAGAAAACCTAATGAATATAAATAAGATCGTACCTACTATTTGTTAATCGTACTTGCTAAACCACGATAAAGAATTACTGCTGAACGAACTTTTGCTTTGATACTCTGAAAATGCTAGAATCTAATATTTGTGAAAAGCATATCAGAACTCCACCCTTTGTAAGTAGTGTTGCCCAATAAGTCTTCGAAGTATATCTTGGTCTTGCACTCCTTATCTTGGTCTTGGTCTTCCGCAAGAGTCTCACAATATGCTATGACTTAATATACATATATTTCCAATTGTACTAAGGAAATCTTGTGAGTATCTCTTGATCAGTTCGGTAACTACTATCTCGACAAATACTTGATTTACTTGAAATTTGTTTATTTAGTTATTACCCGTGCGTGCCTCCGTTGTCTAGTGGTTAAACAGTTAACTCGGAGGTACCGGGTTCAATACCTGGTCGGGACACATTAATTAAATTAATTTATTTGGGATATTTCTCGAGTTTGGTACGCTACAGACATCGACGAGCTTGCCACTTGATGTGAATCCACTTCTGGTTTCTGACCACCCTGAACGGAATACGGTCGTGATGACAGATTCCTGGAAAAATACTTTAGATTTTTCATGGGGCCTAAATCACCTTAAAATCTACTTTTAAATATCGTATTTGAATTTTCGCTGCAGTTGCAAATGGCTGCCGAATTACGTCACATTATAGTAAATAAACAACTAATTTACGACACTAACATAACTATTTGATTTTATGTTCATTTTTGTGCTACAATACACTCGGAAAAAACAACAAACAAGCAGATTTACTTGTCTGGCAGTTTACAATATTTATTATTAAGTGACGTCACTCACGCTGACTAATGTTTTGATGTAATGTTCCAATATCTCTAAAACAATGTATTTATTTTATTAAAATATAAAGGATTTCGTTAATTAAAACGAATATCAGTATGTTTATCTATGATAAAGTAAAAAATATAATTGTAAGCTCTTACTTTTCATTTAGAATTTGCAATGGATCCACGGATACAATCCGAAAGTAGCTCCCATCAACCTCACCAGAGATGAGAGGATCGTTTTTTATGCAGCAACTAACTGCGGAGTCCTGTACAACTGCGACACCAATAAGATGACGGTGCTGCAGGGACATGTAAGATTTTAAATATTAATCTAGGTATCAGTATGTACGATAAAAAATTGGCAGATGAGCTTTGATAGTCAGGAATGGATATGGAGATGTCAAAATTTATCTCGGTAGTCTTATTCACAAGTTCAAGGTTAATCAGCGACCTATAAAGACAGCTGTATCTACTCGATGTTTATCTGATAAACAGAATTCGAAACGAAACGTTAATATCCGTCTGAGAACTAACGTCAACGACATAGCTTTAAATTTATAAGTTGCAGTGGAATAAACTTCTGTTGTAGAACGTTTATCTTCACCAAATATGTAGATAAAAGACCTAAAGAAGGTTTAAGTTGGGTTAGAGTTGGAAAAGACTAAGTGGGATAGCAAGGTTTGGGGAAAGCTTGTTATTGATGATAATGTCGCTTTAAGAGTTACATAGTAAATGGCGATAACTCTTTCAGAGTAACTTCGTGACTTGCATAGCTACAGACATCGCGGGAAAGTGGCTGGTAACAGCTGACTCGGGCTTGGACAATGTGCTCACTGTATGGGATCATCACCACGCTCCATGTCGAACTATATTCAATCCGCACGGATCTTTGAAGACCTCCAAAGTATCCCTCAGTGGGGACGCTAAATATTTGTTGACGATTGCGTATCATGATAAAGCTGTGCTGTACTGGTGGATTTGGAGTTTTGGGCTGGAAGTGCCTCATGGTAAGAATTAAGACTTTATACTAGTAATAACTATTTAACTTGAATTAATAATTATTGTTTTTCAGCTATTATTGAAATAGAGATGCCGCGAGATGCTGTCCTGGTAATGGAGTTTAATCCGGACAACAGTGAGCAGTTTGTGCTCATGTCTAAACACGATGTGTGGGTGGGAGCTACTGTGGTAATTATTAAGTCAAAATCTACTTTAGACTATCAACAAACAAATTATGCTCATACATTATAAGCATATACACACAGAGCAGCACTTACAAATTGATGTAGGATTTGGCCCTGCTGCTGTCCAAGTACATTTAGAATTTAAAACAGTAAATCAGCTTTATCATTAGCTATTACTTTATAGCCATTACATCCACAATCTTGAGATGGTCCGCATCAGACTGGAAAATTCTCAAGTATACATTTAAACATTTTATACAACATAACAACAATTACATATTTCAAAAGACCACAACATCAGTCAAACCTAAGACTCGTTCATAAACGAGAATATAGGCGGTTATATTTTTCTCTTTTCTCTTTCCCAAACACAATGGACCCGGAATCACACAACGGTGAATCCATGGAATGCTTAGAAATATGGCTTCTTCTTATTGGAAACACACGCTCTACCCCTTGCATTAACGCAATTTAGTCTCTCTTTTTTTCTATAGAAAGTTGAAATCAACGAAAAGGATAGGGTTGCAGGCGAAGACGACTTTTATTTTCAACTCAAAGTTATGAAATTGGAGAAAGATCTAGCACCAGATATTGGCACGTTCACCACATTTGCCTCCGTGGGCAGAACTTCACAAATCATGGTGGCCACCTCGGCAGGAGCTGTTGTAGTATTTGGATACACTTTGGAACGCAACTACAACACTGATACAACTAATATTGAAAACATAAAATTTGTAAAAGCACTAAAACTAGACAAATATAAAATTAATGTCATCAAGTTTATTGATAAGTAAGTATTATTATCATCATCAGTTTGCACCTCTCCACTCCTTGACCTAAATTATCGCCATTATCACCGAACTTGTTCATCTCAAGTGTATAATCCACTACAATCGACTCACCACTAGTGGTGGCCGTTGCAAAGACAAACCGTTTTTAGGTTTGCTAACCTTTTTTTGTTTTCAAATAAAACAGGCTGTTACGCTAACAACTTATTCAGTCATAGTCGAACTTGTCGCAATTCTTCCCTGTTTCGTTAGCATAATATAGATCTGTTCTATATTAAAATATGTAACTTTTTTTTGTAAATGAAATAGAGTTCTTAAAATATTATGAAGTAAAATTCTTTATTTCAGTCTTCTACCTTAAAACCTTAATTTTAAATATTGTCGCTCTTACATTGAAGGAAATCTCTATGACCAAGTAGCGTAATCCAGTCTAGGACTAGTCCAGGGTCGTAGATTAGCTTGATCAATCATAATCAAAAACCATAAATCATAAAAAAAAAATGATAGGAAAGTAAATATATGATATTTTTTTTAAATTGTGCTGAATTTTCTGGAAGGCCCATCTCCAGGTGAAGTTCTAGGACTTTGTGTTCTAGGGGCTGTGATGATGATGAAACAATGCTAATTTTGATTGTTTTTTACAGCATAATAGTGACGGGCAATCAACATGGCGAAATTAAATTCTACGACGATCAGCTAAAGCTTCTGTATTGGTGTCACAGAATCAAAGTGGATTGTATACGAGAACTTAGCTTCAACTTGCAGCCGAAGAGCTATGTGGTTTTGGACACAAAATGTATATATATTTTAGAATGGTTATGGCAATTATTAGACATGTGGATTACTTTTGTGGCACGTTTGATACAATTATAATAATTAACATATAAGTAATCATGCGTTTATTTTACATACAGATTTTAAATTAGGTACTTGCCAAGTTTGATGCCTCAGGTGACACTAGATGCAACGATCAATTTTTAATTTTCATGGATTAACGTTGTTTTTTTAGTAATGTAGAAATGTGAAGGTCCACTCTTTACAGGTAGACAATACTGCAAATGTTGTGACAAAGTAGATTCCAATAGAAATCCACAAGAGAACCGACAGAAACTGGTGAAGGCCATGATACCGTCTGATGCTACTTCTTCCGACAAACCATTTCTTTTTAGAGATTTTATCGTTCGTAAGTGAATCGTATTCTAATGGATCTTATTGAAATGAAATGAAATCGTTTATTTGGTAGGACACATAGTATGTTATATAAAGAAATAGTTTCTCATGATCCACCAGAATATGCCATGCAAATTTTTAAAGTTAATTATAATAATAGCATTATAAACAATTTGTCATTTCTTAAATTATGATTTGCATGTCGACATTTGTATTAACAAAATTCCAAGACTATAGAAATATTTAGCAGACAGCGAGCGAGATAAAGTTTTTTTAAAACTATTTATAGGTAATAATTTAATATCCGAAGATATATGTACTATTATGATTATAAACTTTTATAGCCATACAATAGCAATTAGAACTACACAGTGAACTCTTACATATTGGCATAAATAGCTTAGTGGGATCTCTTTGGCGGAGTCTTGGATTTACCAAAGGTTTCTTTTAAATGTCGAGTTGTTTACAACAAAAACATATGTGCCAAGTAGGTATATATGTACATGCATGTCAATGAAAGTAAATTTGTTTTTTTTAATAACGGTCTACTTGAATCCATTGGTCCAGCTTTGCATGCCTCTAATGCATTTCTTTTATATATTATAACTATAGATATACCTACTTACCATGACTTTTAAGTAACCCGTACTTGGTCCGCTAACTAATTATTGAAAGTTTTAGTTATTAAATATACACCGCTTACTTTTAATAAGCGTAGATTTCTTCCGTTTATAATTCACGCCCATATTACTGGACCAAATTTGATAAAAATATACATAGACGTTATCTGACCACGGCATGTAACCCTACGGATGTATAGAACTCAAGGATGGACAAGACTATATAACGTCATAGTCTTTCGACATGTGATTTCACGATATATTAAAGTATCTGTAATATCCAACCCGTCTGGCCAATGACGCCAAATTCTTCTCCAATATGTTAGAATGCCTATATCCAGGAGTGGAGGTCTAGGAGCTTTATTGGTGAGATAACATGAATGTTTTGTTTTTCAGAGTCTGACAAACAAGGTATTGGATATGCGGATTTTGTTCACGAGAGATTAACAACTATATTAAATTTTAATAAATCACATGTCACTGCGTTGTCTGTACATCCTCAAAAGTTAGATTACTTTTATTATTATTTGTATACCTACCTATAATAATAATATTGTCTATATATGTAAGATTTATTCATTATTTATTAATTAAGCTTAAAAATAATTAAAATATAATATAATTATAATTAAAATAAAAAATAAATAAAAAACTCATTACATTTGAACATCATTATACGATCCCAGATGAACTAGCTGTATCAGCCTATAGGCCAGACGTCTTAGTGTTTTCTCGGAACTTGAAAAAAGTTATCCTTATTGAACTTACCGTTCCGTGGGAAACAAATATTCCAAAAGACCACAACATGAAGTCAAATAAATAATTTAATCTCACAGAAGAAATGATCAGGAACGGGTTCAAGACTCAGCTTTACGCAGTGGAAGTTGGTGCGAGAGGAGTTCCAGCAAAATCTTTGCATCATTTACTGAAAGAATTGGGTTAGCCGTCAATACTTTTATGGAACGAGCTTCCAAGACGGCATTAACGGAATCATACAGTATTTGAAAGGAGTAGAATGATGGATGGTAAGCGCAATAAAATAAAAAAGGCCTCCGTTTTTAAACCAGCCTATTGTCGGTCACAAGCCCGAGACACCATTCTTCTCATCTCTTACCCACAAACGATGGACCCGGCACCCGCACGGTGAATCCATGGAATGCTTAGAAATTTGTCTACTCTTTGACAAGAGAACCTCGCGTCAGTTCATTAAAATAATAAAATCATGTAACAAACAATATGTATAAATATAGCAACTAATGCCGGCTCTATCTTATTTGATATCTTTGCTCATCACTCATCTATCTAAATGTAACATTTTTAGTCCATATCTGTGTCTGGGTTTTGCGAATGGATCTTTGAAAATTGTAAACTATGAGACTCACAAAGTATTTGCTGGGACGAACCTTCGGGATCGGTTCAAGATAGTAATCCCGCCCAAAGAAGACTCCATTAATAGTACCTACGACATCAGGGTGCCAGCCCTGTCTGTCACGTGTCTTCAATATTCTCCTTCAGGTAAATCTTTATATCGTATATCGGTTATATTTAAAAAAATATGTTTTGTTAAAGACGTTACGATGTTATTAATTTTATGTACATAACTTAGTGTTTTATTATTTAAATTTTGTTTTAACTTTAGTTACCTACTTAAGTTAGTTAGGCTAGTTCTTACTTGTATTATTTTTAATATTATTTCAAAAAATGATTTCTGTAACTTTTAATACCTACCTATATACTTTAATCTTAATTTAGTTTTAATTTTGAATATTGTTTAGGACTTATGTATTCTGTACCAGTCCTTAAATCAATTTATAAAAAATAATCCAAAGAGTAGAAAGACGAAATACTAAATACCGTTCTTTAGCTTTGAAACACTGTAATTGCTTTAGTTTATGCATGTCGAACGACTGTTTAAATTGGTTTCAAGCGTCATCGCTTCCAAGTCAAACACGAATGTCAGTTGATTTCAATATTCTATTTTTACACACGTTGCATCGGCTGAGCCTGCGACGTTTTTCAAATATATATACCTTGCCACATTCAATTAACTCAATTGTAACATTTGCTTAAGGCACGTCATTGGTAGATAAATAAATTGTTTATTGCAAATAAAATAAAATCATGGAATGAAAATGCGGTCTCGACACAAATTACGTAACATATAATAAAATGTTGAACGTGCGTTAATTGTAAAAGCGCTCAGCCCAAATCCAGGCACACCTTCAAAGGTGCTACGCAGTGGGCTACGCCAACGTGCGATTCCTACTTGTTTCGTTCTGTCAACCCTTAGGTTAGTGGGTCTTGTTATTTAACTTATTACCAAAGCGCTATAACTAAAATATTTTAAAGAAAGTTACGATAATTTTGTCACAGAAATGCTCCGTTTGGGTTTATATACGCCAGTGCGCGCTTAAACTTATATTTAGCAAATTTAATTAGGTGGTTAGTACATAAAGCGTATTGGTAACAAGTGATGAATGGCTCAACCTTTGTTGCAATTTGAATACTTTCAGGTATCCACCTGGCGTGCGGTCTGAACGACGGTGGTCTTGTATTCCTGGATCCTATCACCATCCAGCTGGTTACAGATACACCCTTCCACAACACCAAATCTATAATCACACATATTAGCTACAGCTGCGACTCTTTCACAATTGCCATAGCCGTGAGCAACTTTATTCTACAACTTTAACAAAAAATAATTAGTCCTATCCACATTTTTTATACTCAGCACGATATATACCTGATTGTAAGCGGTACACTGATGACCGTCATCAGTTCCTACAATTATGCCGGCCTATCATGATGCCTTTTCACACTTCGATTGAGTGCGACAGAGAAGACATATTTTGATAATTCCATGGATTCACCGTACGAGTGCCGGGTTCATCGTATGTGAGAAAGAGAGAGGTGAATAATGCTGTCTCGGACTTGCGTCACAAACTATAGGCTGGTTTACAAAGGAGGATTCCTTTTTTTTTATTGCTCATAAAGACGCTCACCATCGAACATTCTACTTCACTTCCTACCCAATTATATACTGTATGATTCCATTCAAAGTCAAAGTCAAAGTCAAAATATCTTTATTCACGTAAACCTATTACAGACATTTATGAAACGTCATTAATTTAATTATTTTGAATGATTCTACTCCTGCTAGTAGAAGACTAAGCAGCAAAGTGGTCCAATACGTAAGCTGTTAGCAGAAGAGCAGCAGCTTAGCAAATTCCAGTGACCTGTCAATGTTTAATCTGACTGAGAAAGGAATCTGCAAGGAAAACTCAGCTATATCAAATTTACAAAATAAAACATATACAGAACTGCACCACAACGATCAGTTAATAATAACCTTTTCAATTTAGTTATCAGTACCTATGAGAATACAATACCTGGTACAGCAGTAACCCACCTGGCAAGTCAGAATTAAGGTAGACTACATGCCAACCCGAAAGTCAACAAAACGCAAAAACCTCTGTTAATAATTTGTCCTCTGTCATTAAAGCCGTCTTGATAGCTCATTCCATATATGTATTGACGTCAGCCTGCTTAGGCCCAATTTTTGCTGGAATTCCTCTCGCACCAACTACCACTGCTACCACTAAACCTGAGTCTTAAATCTATAAAACGAGCTTCTCAGACAGCGTTAACAGAAACATACAGTATTTGGTTGGGTAGGCCTGTTTTATAAACCAGCCTATAGTCTCCAAAATTATATACTCTTATATGTGGCTACTTATATGGGGGTGCATACGCACTTGCACGTGTGGTCGCGATATGCGGTGCATACCACTGGTTATACGAATATTTGTAAATATTAGTACCTTGCCGTGTCACTTTTGGATAAATTTTAATATTGGTAAATTGAGCAATGATAACTTGTGATTGGGCAAATAGTGGGTTAATATCTCAGATATGTCTAATGTATTCTACTATCTATTATCAACTAAATCTAGGATACAAATATGTATACATATAGTTCTGTGGTGTGGTGGGGAGGGGCGTGTTGCTGGCGGATGGCCCGAGCTTATATGGGTTAAAGTGTATGTATTTATGGGTTTGGGTTGTCTGTCGGCAGTGCGTTTCTCTTTATTTTCGCTACATATTCGTACAAAAACCAAATGCATGCTACTTGTGTGAACCTCTAAAGGCAAATTGTTACCATTCTGCCAATTACAATGTTAACTGCTGTATGGTTTACCTAATAATATAAAATAAAAATAATATATGTATTTTTATAGGATAAAGCTAGGACAGTAGCAGTTTATCGCTACAATTGCCAAGCTAACGTCTGGAATTACCTCGGGAAACACCGCGTTCACGCCAAAGACATTTCCGTACTTACGTTTACGAACATAAAAATCCAGGACTCCTACAGACTGTTTTCATTTGGTCTGGACAGAAGCATGGTGGAATATGGTATGTACTAACACACACAACACAAGTACAGAAGATTCACTCTGCAAAATCTTTTAAATAGATAGCAACTTTTCCTCCGAAGCAATAAAGTGCAATTCGGATCGCATGGCGCTAATTACTTACAGTTATATAACAAGATGTTGCCTCTCTTTCTATCGTGTAACTCATATCTCTTCTAAACGACGCGTCGTTAGGGTTGTCATCTTTTAAATACCTACTTAATAATTAATCTGAATATTTTTTATATTTAATTACTTTTGGTAATAAATAACTTTACAAATAAAAAATATAGTAAAATATTCGTATATTTTTTTAGTTTGTTATATATTATCTAAACTATTGATAGGTATGAAAGAAAGACTGGAAGTATTGAGGGTGAATAAGGTGGATCAGACTGCGGTACCGCTGTGTGGAATCGATTGGGCTACCCCTAACGGAATGGACGGGTTTCCTGCCATTCTGATTGGTGATGATGAGGTAGGTATGATGTTATTTTTCTTAATTTTAAAAAGAGTATACTAGTTCGAATTCCGGTTGAGAAAGTAGGTAATGCTAAATTGTTTAATGGCAAAAGGATTTTTATAGTGAAAGTTTGGTCTAATTAATTACTTTCGACTGACGGGAATAGGGTTGCCAGGTGTCCAGATTGCGCGGCAATCCGCGGCATGTCTCGATTTTCAGGGATCCACGTGTCCAATATACGTTCGATCGTGATCCCAAATTTCCCGATTTTTGTGACTCAGTTATAAATTATAAAATTCGTACTAATTTGTACACTTAAAATAGCCAGAAGTCCTATTCTGTTACTTAGTCGCAAACGTTATTAGTGGATATCGTTATTTACATCGGAGGTTGTGTCATAATTAAAAAATATTATTCAATTCTCAACTCTCTAAGCGCTCGACCTTGACAGCTGCCGTGCATATATCAACTTTAATAGCATGATATATGTATATATTTGATTGTTATAAATATCGATTTATTTAACCTACCATCCCGTAATTTGGTATATCAGACCTGGCAACACTCTGAAGGATTGATCCACCTTGCCACTTTCACACTTCTGACCACAACTCAAAAGAATTACGGTTGTTCTTATCTCATAAATATTATAAGTTATGACTTTATAAACTACATGATTTATTTTCAGCATAAATACAAGATATTAAACTGTGACACAGCGACGAATATGGGTACATTTTTAGGCCCAAGGTTCGAGGACCCGGTGCACAGGATGACAGCTGTCACTAAGCTAAAAGACAGCGATAAATGTCAGTATTTAATATTTGCGACAAAAAAAAACATCGGAATCCAGAAACTACCCCTCGACGGTAACCCATACAAACATATTGGACTTTTATGTCATCCAAAAAAGGTACCTTAATATATTTTCTAAATAGCACAGCAATTAGAGATGCACCGAATATTCGTTTGATATTCAGTATTCGGCATCTTTTCCACTATTTGTATTCTGTCGAATTATTCGGTTTTGTTGCCGAATATATTCGGTTCGAGTATTTCTATTTTATTGGCTACATGACATAGTATGTACTATACTAAAAGACAACATTTTTAATGTAAGATTTATGTTATATTATTAGTCAAAGAAAACCTATGAAGAATGTGTTGAATAAATCTAATAAAATAAAGCAATTAAACTTCAAATCAACGTTTATTTTGAAATATTTTATGTTAGAATCTGTTTACGCGGCAAAACAATGAAATGGGAAACCGAATAATTCGGCAGAATATCCGGTTCGGTAAAGGTTAAATCGAATAGTATTCAGTATTCGGTTATTCGGTGAAACCACTATTCGGCGCATCTCTAATAGCAATAATGCGAAGAAAGCTTCTACTTGCTTATAGGTACTTATAAAGAAAACCTTTACAGATTATTTGTGCGGACTTTATAGAAGATATAGATACACTGTTTAGTCTGGGGGAGAAGGATAACTGTGTGTTTCAATGGAAAGCTAACTACAGGTTAGAAAACCCGAAGGTTTAACGCATCCCTCTCGCTCGCACAATATAATATTTTCAAAGTTTTTCAAGTCTGAGTGTAATTTTGACAAATCTAATTTATTAACTTACTACTAAATAAAATTACGGACATTTTGGACATATAATTACAATGTAAACTCTTTATAACGACACTGAAGGGACTGTGCATTTTATAGAGAGTTGTCGTTAAATCGAGAGAAGAAAAATCTGAATTGGAAGACAAGCTAAACTAACCAAAACTAATTGATTTTGGCGCTTTAGTCGTTGAATCGGGTGACATGGAGTTTACACTGTATAATAAAATATTATTTTTTTACTTTTTAGTGTAAGTTTGTAGTATAGATTTGAAGTCGTTTTTTTGTATTTTTTTTAAATAGGTTTTTTTTTTTTTCATGTTTCTGTATTAAATTTAACAATTTTATCAAACAAGAAAAATGTAAGTGTTCCTATAGGCTCCTAAGAATAATATAAATAAATAAATATGTTTTCTTTCTAGTTCAGTAGAGAAGACTAGTAATTTAGGCGGCTCGGAGTTGAATCCATATTACTGCCTGATTGAGGGCGGGAAGACGGGTTGGCTCTTCCAGGAGATACGAGACCTTTTCTATTATATTCAGGTATACCTACATCTGGAGGCCTTGCACTCGATTTTATGAGCTTTTACGTGTTTTTATTTTGTACAAGCTATAAGGCGACAGGCGCACATATATACATATGTATACTTAGTTTTTTATTATGCCGCTAACTTAACTGTCTTTGCAGTAACTACATTAGCTATATGGTCTGTGGTAACTACTCGACTGTAAGCATTGTTTTACTGTTCTGTATCATTACAGCCCCTAGAACACAGAATCCAAGACCTCCACTGCTGGTGGCCTACTTATAGCCTTTCAAAACATATAGTGCATTGGGCCTAAACTCGCTACGTGGCCAGACAGATTGGCGAGGATCTGATGGCAATTTATGAATTCCACAAGTTCGTAGTAGTAGAACCGGGACCGACAGCTTAACATAAAATAACATATGTACGTTCACTCCGTAGCCACGACTCAGACTTAGCTGTAAAGGCACACAGGGTCAACAGTGAGAGAGAGACACTTCACGGATGAGTAGGGCATGCGACCCCCACCCGTGTTGGCCCTTCACGCAGGGGGCGTATCATTGATGATTTATTGATTCACCGTCTATAAAAAAAAAAAGCAAAGTGCATTTCTCATTGCTAAGTTTGAACCGCGTCCTTTTGGATTAGGCGCCTGGGCCCTCCTTAGGAGGCTTATTAATTAATTTCTTTATTCGGAGAAAAAAACAGAAATGATACATACAAATAGGCAAAGGATACAAAATCATATTTTTCATTAAGATATTTCTCACTAAGAACATATACTTATAGGAAGATAGTTTGGTGGTTTGAGTACAACCGATTATTATCGTTATATATATATATAACGATAATTAGGTCTGTATACTATATATATATATATTTACCAATTGCACTAATAATCAAATCAAATAATCTTTATTTACAAACAGTTATACATGAATTTCAATCAGGGGCCTGAACAAGGGTCTCTGGGACGCCTGGATCAAAATAAACCATTCAATCAACAATATTGCTGATCATCAATAAGCAACCTAGTGATATTGGCCTTGTAACTGCTGCAGCTTTGTGTGAACATGTCGACCGAGGCAAGTCTGTCGTTGCTGCTTGCGTGCTTCACGGATGAGTCGGGCATGCGACCCCCACCCGCGTTGGCCCTTCAGGCAGGGGGCATATCATTGATGATTTATGGATTCAGTCTATAAAAAAAAATGAAAAGTGTATTTCTCATTGCTGAGTTTGAACCGCGTCCTTTTGGATTAACGGAAAGCATTTTTACCCTCGAGCCACCACCTCTCCTATTATATTACAAGTATGTTCTTGCTTCTGTTTCTTTACCTATAGACTGTTTATTTAAATTTCATTTTTACACCCGAGCCACCACCTCTCCTATTATATTACAAGTATGTTTTTGCTTCTGTTTCTTTACCTATAGACTGTTTATTTAAATTTCATTTTTACACCCGAGCCACCACCTCTCCTATTATATTACAAGTATGTTTTTGCTTCTGTTTCTTTACCTATAGACTGTTTATTTAAATTTCATTTTTACACCCGAGCCACCACCTCTCCTATTATATTACAAGTATGTTCTTGCTTCTGTTTCTTTACCTATAGACTGTTTATTTAAATTTCATTTTTACACCCGAGCCACCACCTCTCCTATTATATTACAAGTATGTTCTTGCTTCTGTTTCTTTACCTATAGACTGTTTATTTAAATTTCATTTTTACACCCGAGCCACCACCTCTCCTATTATATTACAAGTATGTTTTTGCTTCTGTTTCTTTACCTATAGACTGTTTATTTAAATTTCATTTTTACACCCGAGCCACCACCTCTCCTATTATATTACAAGTATGTTTTTGCTTCTGTTTCTTTACCTATAGACTGTTTATTTAAATTTCATTTTTACACCCGAGCCACCACCTCTCCTATTATATTACAAGTATGTTCTTGCTTCTGTTTCTTTACCTATAGACTGTTTATTTAAATTTCATTTTTACACCCGAGCCACCACCTCTCCTATTATATTACAAGTATGTTCTTGCTTCTGTTTCTTTACCTATAGACTGTTTATTTAAATTTCATTTTTACACCCGAGCCACCACCTCTCCTATTATATTACAAGTATGTTTTTGCTTCTGTTTCTTTACCTATAGACTGTTTATTTAAATTTCATTTTTACACCCGAGCCACCACCTCTCCTATTATATTACAAGTATGTTTTTGCTTCTGTTTCTTTACCTATAGACTGTTTATTTAAATTTAATTTTTACACCCGAGCCACCACCTCTCCTATTATATTACAAGTATGTTTTTGCTTCTGTTTCTTTACCTATAGACTTTTTATTTAAATTTCATTTTTACACCCGAGCCACCACCTCTCCTATTATATTACAAGTATGTTTTTGCTTCTGTTTCTTTACCTATAGACTGTTTATTTAAATTTCATTTTGACACCCGAGCCACCAAATCTCCTATTATATTACAAGTATGTTTTTGCTTCTGTTTCTTTACCTATAGACTGTTTATTTAAATTTCATTTTTACACCCGAGCCACCACCTCTCCTATTATATTACAAGTATGTTTTTGCTTCTGTTTCTTTACCTATAGACTGTTTATTTAAATTTCATTTTTACACCCGAGCCACCACCTCTCCTATTATATTACAAGTATGTTTTTGCTTCTGTTTCTTTACCTATAGACTGTTTATTTAAATTTCATTTTTACACCCGAGCCACCACCTCTCCTATTATATTACAAGTATGTTTTTGCTTCTGTTTCTTTACCTATAGACTGTTTATTTAAATTTCATTTTTACACCCCAGCCACCACCTCTCCTATTATATTACAAGTATGTTTTTGCTTCTGTTTCTTTACCTATAGACTGTTTATTTAAATTTCATTTTTATGCCCGAGCCACCACCTCTCCTGTTATATTACAAGTATGTTTTTGCTTCTGTTTCTTTACCTATAGACTGTTTATTTAAATTTCATTTTTACACCCGAGCCACCACCTCTCCTGTTATATTACAAGTATGTTTTTGCTTCTGTTTCTATAGACTGTTTATTTAAATTTCATTTTTACACCCGAGCCACCACCTCTCCTATTATATTACAAGTATGTTTCTTTACCTATAGACTGTTTATTTAAATTTCATTTTTACACCCGAGCCACCACCTCTCCTGTTATATTACAAGTATGTTTTTGCTTCTGTTTCTATAGACTGTTTATTTAAATTTCATTTTTACACCCGAGCCACCACCTCTCCTATTATATTACAAGTATGTTTCTTTACCTATAGACTGTTTATTTAAATTTCATTTTTATGCCGGGACAAGAGGTAACTAACTACTACTACTAACCTATATTTATGTTTACTAATTCCGTGTTCGACCTCAAAGCAAGGCGACACTCGCTTTTTTTTGTACAAAATATTACTTAAATGAATGAAAGTTGAACGACTTTCAGAACGAAATAAAGTACTTCAGCGAACATGGAGTAAATATTTTGTAACAATAAGTTGTTTTAATAAATTAAATAATATTCTATGCATAATTTTGATGGTAAAAAATAGGTAAAGCCAATTCGCATGTATTTTCCTGACAATGCTTTATTTTACGATCGCTAACATAAAAAACAATCATAAAATGCACTTATTTATTTCATTTTGTAATCATTATTTATATATTATGTTATTATATATTTATCCGAAAAAAAAAGCGTGCGCTTCCATAGAAGACAAACAGTGTTCAACTAGCTACTCAAAGGCCTCAAAATTCAGTACATAATTCGTTCTACTCAGTACCCGAACACGAAAGAAGTTGCATTTTGTACCTAAATGTGTTTAATTTCACCAGGTTCTATGTGAAGGTACTTTCGCCGCAGATACGAGACGGGTCGGGGATCACATCCCCGTGGAGTCACTTCCGGACATAATGAGAGCGCTTGGGTATTTCCCCTCGCAGTTTGAAGTAAGCTAGTAAGAATCTAACTATCGTAACAGATGTGTTACGTTGTGTTATTAAGTTAAACAAAGAAAGGTTTTTTTTTAATAATAATAATAAATAGTTAAAGAATAAAATGTAAAAATCTAAACCTTATAATAAATATACGTATATAAAATGCTAATCGTTTTTGTGATATTCGAACGATTCGAAAGAAATAATCTTTACAAATTTCGTATGTTTGTTTTATGACCGTTAAGAAAAAATCTAATTAGTTTATTTAAAAACACGTTCTTGTTGTTTCCCAAACCCTTACAAAATTACATATGGAACTTGTCAGGCGCACCGACCTACTTAAATTTCTTAGCATTCCATCAATTCACCGTGCGTATGCCAGGTTCAACGTGTGTGGTAAAGCGTGGAGAAGAATGGTGTCTGGGGCTTGCGACCGACTTTGGCTGTTTTAAAAACGATGCCTTATATTTTTATTGCGCAACAAGATGCTCACCATCCACCAAATAGTGTACCTACGTACATCTGATCAAATTTGGTCAGGAATGTAAAGAAAAACATCATTTTTACGGTTTTTTTTTACTTTAAATTAGATTCCTTTTGAGTCAATTTTCCATACACTTTGTAGCTAAAATAGAAGTTCATTTAATATGTTCAATGGACTCATTGTGCGTTACCCAAAGGGAGGATAATTGAGTTTTGAAAATAGGAATACGCCACAGGGAGCCGAATCTAGATACAGCGGCTAAGCGATGACTCTCGTTTCGTGTTTAGGTTTCCAGTAACTTTTGTATAATTCCGTCATGACCAGTCAAGCCGGCATAGTGTTGTGGACGATGTCAGTCATGAGTGTCTGATTCCAGTTGCTAACATTCATGGACTTCATGGCCACTGACCCTCAGGTGGGCGAAGGTCACACTAGTATAGGTCGTGCTATTATAAAAAAAACTAATCTATAATTTCGTTAATGCCATTCGCCTTAAACTAAGAAATAACTGTTTAAGGTAAAAAACATGTTGACCCATGCGAAATACAACGTATACTCTACCACACCTAACTCAGTAATAGAATTTGAAGACTTTGTGAAACTGTATCTAAACCATAGACCTGCCTTCGGTGACAATATTGGAAAAATTTGGAAGGCTTTTAAGGAGTTTGCGAACTTTCGTCAAGGAATACTCGTTATAGGGAGAGACCGATTTGTCAACATGCTCTGTGAAGAGGGTAAATATATTGCTTTTTAGGTTGTAAGTACAGGTGTACCGGCAAATAAAAATAATGCTGAATTTTCTGAACAGTCGTGAGCCAAAGTTTATTATATTTTTAAAAATAAGACGCAGATACGCAAAATCCAATCCACAATTATTCAGAAATTTAATTATAAATGCCAATCAGGTCCTTGGGATGATATCTTTAATATTAAAAACGATCCAATAAAAGATACCGTTTATGACATATTCTAAATGTAATTTAATACATTCATTTATAAAACTAATCTAATTTCCAACTTCAATGACCTATAGGTAACTTATTGTGGATTGGATCCTTTTTGAGTAAGCAGTAAAAACAAAACCTATAATACGGGTAATTTTTATTTAATTATGCTCATTCATATATCAAAATGTAAGCACGAAATGCTGTTTTACTTAGATTTAGGTTCCATGCAATGTATGACAATCGGAGCCAAAAGCATGTGATAAATAATAATAATAATAAAAATATTTCCAGACAGGTCACACAGCGCCATCTTATTTCCGTGGTAAGCTACGAGGCTTGTGTTACGGAAACTAGATGGTTGATAAACTACATATTATACTTTTTTTTTTGTAAATAGATACATATTATACATATAAACACCCAGACCGAGACAAATTATACAATGTACAACTTGCCCCCGGTGGGAATCGAACCCACGACCTCCCGAGTTTGTTACCACTAGACCACGGAGGCGGTCAATAGTGATGTAAGCACCTAATAACCTACCTGAAGTTTTTTTCTCTGACACACACAGGCAACGCCCCGGATCAAACAGCTAGTTAATAACCATTGTGTTATAGGTGAAAAAATGACCAAGGAGCAAGCTTGGTATTTGTTGTCTATATTATGTGGACACAGTTTCGAGGAGAGAGGGACTATGACAGAAGGTGACTTCTCCTTCCTTCCGGAGGTAATAGTATAGCAGGGACTCCTAACCTTTTACTTTGCGCCTTACAAAACTTTCTGCTAAAATACCAGCCCCGTCCTTATCTGTTAAGTTAGTTACGAAGGTATAGAATAATATTTTAAATAAGCAAGTTTATTTTTAACTATACCTACATAATAAAGACCCGAGAGTCTGGTTACAGTAAAACAATGTTTAATGAGGATGGAAATGCATTGTATTATTAAATTATGTAAGTACTTGTATAGTTTTATTGTGTCAAAATAGGAAAACTGCCTTCTGGAGCTCAGAATTTCTTTTCCAGAAGGCAGTGCTCACTAACTGAAATTATTTGATTATGATCCAATAAACGTTATTTTATTTATTATTAAATTTATTTATCTATCTATCTTATTATAAAATAAATGTCACTAAGGCTGGGTTGCACAAAAATAAAGTCTCTGCAAATTTAATTATTAAAGTTCAAAATGGCTTTGATCGTCTCAGTTTATTTTGAAAGGTCAACCGTCTGCGGATACAATCGACACCATTTTTATCTTTAAGCTAAGGCTAAGCCTTCCCTATCTCTGTGGGGTAAGCACTCTTTTTTAGCTTGCTTCGTACTCAAATAACAGCCGATAGTGTCGCTTATATTATAAAGATTATTTATGATCTTCGCCAATCCAGACTGGCTAGCGTGGCGAGTGTAGGCCACATTCTCTAGAAACATGTTTCGGAAGGCCTATCTCCAATGTGATAACTGCCTCCGTGGACTAGCGGTTAAGTCCTAGTCGGTACACAATAATATTAATTTAAATAAATTAACATTTAATTTATTTGTGACATTTCTCGAGTTTGGTATGCTAGAGACATCGACGCGCTTGCCACTTGTCATAATAGGCCTTTAGTAAAGTTGGCTAAATGTGATACTGCTTCTTATAAAAAAAAAACAATGCTTTGACCCCCCGCAAGGGATACGGTTGTGATGATGCTTTTTTATATATCCAAGAGCGGTGGTGGCTCGATTGTAACTTAACATTCTAATAATGTGGTTTCGAACCGCGGCATGTATAAAAATATACAACCGTTCCCGTGCATCGGAGAGCACGTTAAGCCGTCCGGTCCTGGTTCCACTAATACCAACACGTGCAATCGTTAATAAATTGTCATTAAAAATTTACAACAAACCATCGCCAACACGGCGAGTTTAGGCCAAATTCTCCAAAAAATTCTGGAAGTCCCATCTCCAACAGCGGAGGTCTAGGACTTTATTTTCTACAGGCTGTGATGATATATTTCCAGGAGATATCGTTTGCGGACTTCACTAGCACTATACTGGGACTCCAGGATGTGGAGAGCTCGTCAGACCAGCTCTCCGGAGACAGCTCCCAGCTGGTGGGATCGGTGGTCTCTCTTGACTGAAGCGTGATGATGGTTGTGTCCAGTCTAAACCGTGTTCTGTATTTTCATTGAGTGTTATTTTGTACTAAACTTGTTTTTAATTTAGAGTTGGATATTTTTTCTCGCTCTCACAATACTATATATTAAAAAACCAAAAAACAAGACTTACACCCGTATTTGTAAGAAATATAGTCTAGGAAAAACGTTATGTTTTTGCTATTTTTCTGTCTAAAATTAGGAATACAAGTGAAAAATGTCCGTAATTTTATTTCCAGACATTAAACTATAATTCTGAAAAGTACACTTTACTTTGAAAATATTGTATTGTGGGAGCGAGAGTGATGCAAATGGTTTAAACCCCTCCCCCGTTCTATGACCTTAATATAAAAAAAAAGGATTAAAAATAAAACAACGAATAAGAATGTATTTTTTATCTTATAATTGGTAATAAATTTTATTGATTTCATACATACATTATATTTTTATTTACAATATAATATGGGTGCAACTTTGTTGTACAGAATATGGATAATTGAGAATACTTTACTTTTATTAATGTTGCAAATTAAAAAAACATTTCGAGTCTTTCGCGCCATTTTGCACGGACATGTACAGCGCAAGTTTTAGTTTTGTAAATTACTTCAAATTTGATATCGTTAGTCAAAAGTTGGGTTGTTTTGTTTAATAATGCGCTACAATGTGAATTTGAGCGATAATGCCGCGAGTGACTTCAAGACAAGCATCAAATTCATCTGGAATTTCATTATAACCTCATTAACTCATTTATTTATTAGATGCTCATAACAAGATCCAGTCATACAAAAATATAAACAGATACAAACAACTAAGATCTAAACTTCATCTCAAAATTTGAGCATACAGCTTGCCATTTTTACAACCATTCCAATACTAAGGTTGGGAGGCGGTTTCTATCATATTGGAGCAATTATACATATGATGGATGAGAAAAGGAGGTGATTTCCAAAACGACCCCCAATCACAACTTATCAGTGCAATGCATTGAATATACACTTAAGCATACATTTGTTTTATTAGTATAAGGATTAATTAATGATTAATCCTCATAATTAAGCTATAGAAAAAAAAGTAATTGTCAATAATTAAAATATAAAGGTCAAAATTAAATTAGTAGAAAATAATAACAATATATGTCTGTTTCATGTCATGTTTTATTTCTTTTTTCTTTCCATTAAATAAAAGATATATTACGTCATACTTGGCTGTATGGACTAGACCCTTTGCCTCATTCATCATCCATCAGAAGAGTAAAAAAACATAAAAACATTTCTCTTGACAAGAGTTCTTCGCGCCATTTTGCGTGGACATGTCAATTGCAAGTTTTAGTTTTGTAAATTAATTTACTGTGGATATTATTGGTCAAAAGTGGTGTTGTTTTGTTTAATAATGTGCGACAATGCAAATAATTATGGAAAATGATAAATTGGACTTTAAATATGGGGCACACAATTTATTTTTTGCGGTTTTTCTGTGCTGTTCTCCAATATTTTACCCGACGTGTTTGGGTGACTCCAAGAAAAACATTAAATTCGGAAACATCTATCACCTCATTTATCAGAAGAAGATAACACATCATCACACACAAAGTCCTAAAACTACACTATTGGAGATGGGCCTTCCAGAAAATTCTGGAGAATTTGGCCAATAAAACTTCATTATAATATTTTAGAAAAACTAATATGGATTTCGGAAATCGGACCCGAAAATTTAGACAAAAGGAATTGAATCCAACAGTTTATTTAAGTGATTAGACATTACTTACCAAAATTTGATATTTAAAAGCTACACTGTCACATAGTGTAATAATACAGAATAATTTTATTTGATCAAAATAAATAAAAAACTTGCATTGAACATATTTCATTAGGCAACCCATCACTGTTACTTTTGTTAGTGTAATTTATTATATAAAAAGTTGATTTCATTAGGATAACCGATCGGTGACCGTCGTTCCTAGAGATATCTTAGTCTATAAGTATTCTACTTGAAATAAAGTTGTAAAATAGTTGTGACTGAAATATTAAATAAAATATAAGCAATTTAAAGAAAGTAATAATTTTAACAGCCGGTTAATTATAATAATCTATATAAACTACAGCCCACATTTATTGACACAACCAACTAACAAATTACACACATTAATAGGTAACACTTTACATACAAGGTATTAAAATCATTACATTATTTTATAATCAATTATAAAAGTTTATGTGCCAATGGCAGAGTGCATGTACCTATTTACCATACACATTTCATACAAATAAATTATTTCTTTTCGTTTAAACTCAAACCTCTTGTATTTCCACCATTTTATAGTTTTTGGCACTTCTAGAATGTTTTTTGTACATTTTCCAAATAATTTAACACTTGGTAGTTCAGTCGTTTTGCTTTAACTGTTTTGCCGGGGTTGCTGTCCCACTGCTTTGAGAATTTGAATCCTCGGAGAAAGCCAATTGCGAGGAAGTGAACTCCGTGGGCCCTTGAGAGTCGCTAACTGTTGAAAAACCTGAAATATAAAAATGAATATAATATTGTTGTTCAGATTAAAAACTACATAACTAGCCCTAAAAGACAGAATATTGTAAGTACCAAATTAATATTGTTTAACTGCCTCCATGGTCTAGCAGTTAAGTCAATGGATTTAGTTGTGGAGGTACCGGGTTCAATTCCTGGTCAGATTTATTTGTAATATTTCTTGAGTGAGCCTATAGTAAAGTTGGCTAAATGTGAATATGAATCTTTAAAAAATAAAATTGTGACAAGTGTTATTTTTAAAACATAAAAAAATTGTCATCAGTGTAGGTCAAATTCTCCAGAAATATGTTCTGTCCAACGGTGGAGGTCTAGGTGTTTAAGTGGCTGTAATGATGATAAACCTTTTTTACCAAGCTATGTTTCTCTGCCTTTTGCTCTACATTCAAATGTTTAAAAGGTCTCTATCTATATCGTGGCCTAAGGCACAAAAAAGTTAACATGGCCACTACAAAGTTCTTTTCAGTATAGGTATTTAATAACTCACATGTGTTAGAATCCTCTGCCATTCCAAAATTAGAGTTGGAATTAGAAGAGTCGTGCATTTTCTTAATATGCAGAGTATTCTCCTTGTTTTCTAACTTAGCAGCATGCTTCTTTTTCTGTTCACTGGATATGGGCACCCATTTGTAAATTTTCATAGTTGTCTCCCCAATGGTTACCCATTTCTTCTCCCTATAATATCAAATTTAATTTAAGATAAAGCAATTTTAATTTAAGTAGTATTCTCTGAAGATAACATTGCGTAAAGATCCTTACCAATGGCGAACTTTTTCAACAGCCTGCATTACTCTTTTTATATCATCTTTCACCCTATTCCTTGTTTCTGCGCGCACAGATCGAGACATTATGTTCCTTTACACCAATTGAATTGAATTCAGCCAACACTTTATGTTATCACTGTTTACAAAACCAAAACTCGCTGTAAATAGGAAAAACGAACACCCAACAACTTTGTAAATCCGCCATTATGGGATAAACCGGAACTATGTTTGGTTTTGCGTTTTGTTGAGTTTTATTAGCAAATTAAATCAACTATTAAAATAAAAAATATTAATTAAAGAAATAATTTTATCATGAATTTTAGAAATTTAAAAAATAATAATAATTTAGTATTTGTATTATATACCAAATAAATAACTTTATAATTATTATTTTAACATATTATTTGTAATGTTTAGTAATATCAAAACGTATATAAATAAGTTTTGATTTTGCAAATAATTTTCAATACAATTTGTACGCCCCTTGTTTTTTTAGTGTATATAACCATTATGATATTGAATATAATAATAACAAATATATTATTTGTAATAATATAACTCTTAAATATTGTAATGCAACGGATAAAATAATCGATGATATAAAAATAAAACACACACACTTGAATCAACCGAACGTATTTTTGTTCCCTCGTTCTGATTGGTCAATATCCTGAAATATTTATTTTAACCAATGAAAATTCGTATTGATAGTAATAAAAACAGCTGGCAAAATTGTCAACGAAAATTGGCTAAAATTCATGGTCGGTCGAAATCGAAGTTAAATAGATATTTGCGCCGAAAAATAAATAAATGTGAATTTAACACAATAAAATGATAGTGTAAAGTCCAGGTATGTGATTCAGAATATATCTAAAACCATTAAATTATTATTTTAATCAAAATTAATTTCTTAAAAAATATTTTTTTGATTGTCAGATGTTTTACGTCTAATATTTGTCTATTTATCTTAATTTTCTTTCTAAAAATAAGTTTGGCATGTTGTTTTAATGCATACGAAAGGATAGAAATGCGCATTGTGCTCTGCAATGGAACAGGATGATAAGGTGCTTTATTTTATGATAAATTTGGACCCCATATTAGAACCTATGTAACATTTTTATTTTTGCTTATTTTGCCTATTTTTCTTTGCAGTCATGTGCTGGTTATAAGTCCTTATTATAAAATAGCCACTTAGTGAAGTGGCCTAGTTAATATATTTAACCTAACTGCTCAGTGTTGCCTATATTACGTGAGCCGCCTGACGTATTTGCGCGGGCGTTAGTTTGTATTATTTATTGTGTAAATACATTTTTATAGATAATTATGATAAACAAACAGTAATTTATTGATAAAAACAATTAGAGTGATACTAGTGTCTATTGTATATGTTTGCATGAAACGCCTCACAAGCTCCCTCCCTCTCAGCTCCAGGAAATGGTATTCATATTCCACCATCAGTATACTCCAACTGCCGACCTTATAAGCATACCTAAATAAATTTAAACATGAAGCATAAGGTAGCTATGCAAGGCAATGAGTAAAATATATGCTAACTTTGAGTTTCATCAAAATTAAGTAATTTAAGTAAAGTAATTTGTAACAATTATAGTTTAAAATACCGCCGATTGTACCAGCTGATGGCTGACCTTTAAAACAAATCTGATACATTTGATATATTTTTTACTTTAATTGTTACAAATATATACATTATTTTGGAGCAACTCAGCCTTAAAGTATCACTTCATGATTTTTTGATGATTACATTTTTTTATTGTTATTTGTTTTGTTTCGTAAAAAAATTGACTAAGCATTTGTTTATCCCTATTTATTATGTCAAATGATAAAAATAGGAATACAGAACTTTTTACTAGTTTGTTATTAATTATAAAACCCCTTAAGCCCACACCAGATAATCATCATTTGCCATTCTAAAATCTACTATGTGCATTTTTGACAAAACTATGTTTGTTACACTATTTAAAAAAATATGAGATCTATTATAGTAAACTGCTGATTAGTTAGATAATATTGATAGACAAAGAATTTCTATAAAAAATCTATCTAATTAATATCATAAAAATGGTAAATTTATTACAATTACTACTATTAATTATTTATAACTTTAGAAACCCTGTGAAGCATTCTTTAAAGCACAATATGATTTGCGTTTTCTTTTTATTTGCGATCACAGCATGCTTTTTGTCCGTAGCCGTGCAATTGTGACTATATTGTTGAAATTCCGTCTGGGTCAGCTAACAACATCAGAACCCGTTTACTTCTCGAATGGCGGCTTATGTTAACCGCACCATCTCGCTGATGGCTGGTGATGGACCGCACAATGTCACGGCCATGAATAACGGTGCTGTGCGGGTTAACATGGCAAATGTGGACTCTCCCCTGCAGATCTTCGTCAGAGCCAAGAAGAAGATCAATGACATCTTTGTGGAGATTGACGACTATGTCAAAGATGCTGTCACATTCATGCACGGTGAGTGTTAGTACTTTTATTAATCATAAAGATAATTTTCTTTACCATAAAAACAACCGCATTGTTTCTTGTTGGGACACAATAAATTATTTAATTTGTGATATCTCTCAAGTTTTGTACACTAGAGACATTGACATGCTTGCCACTTGTCATGATGTGCCTATAGTAAAGTTGGCGTGGGCTAAATGTGAATCCGCTTCTTTACAAGCATGGTTTCTGACAACCCCGCAAATGATATGGTTGTGATGATGTTGAAAAATGCTTTGTACCCGAACTCCTCTCTCATGCTCTCTTTTTTCATGTCTGTGTGTCTAAAATTACTGTCATTTCCGACATACTTTCACTTAATAAATATAAAAACACGAAAGAGTGTCCCTGGCCTTGGCGTCAGGCTTAGCAGAGACTGAGGAAGGAATGAATGGGTTCCCCTCCAATACTGACATTTATACAGTTAGACATATCAAACAAAAGATTGGAAAAAATGCTGGGAGTGTGCAAATGAGAGGGATGAATAGTATAACAATAAATAATAAATGTTTAAATATTATCATCAGGTGATTTGTAGTTGGCTTCTCACTTCCTTAGCTTAACCAAAAAGTTAAAAGATCGGTGGTGGCTCGGTTGTAAGAACTCTTACCAATAACAAAACACTTTTCTTACATACATTTGCCATAGATTTACAACATCACTGTTCTCATGCCTCGGAATGCATGTTAAGCTGTCGGTCCTAGTTCCACTAATACCAACTTGTGGAATTGTTAATAAATTGTCATCAGACCCTCGCCTACCCGTCTGGCCAAATTAATATATGTTCTGGAAGGCCCATCTCCAGCAGTGGAGGTCTAGGAATCTGTTTTTTAAGAGCTGTAATAATTGAGATATGCACAGAGATTTATTACTTATACCTTATCTACTTTATCTTATCTTACATCTGTATTAGCATATAGTAACAATATCTTATTCAGAAGCTAGGTTTCAATATTTAGTACTAGCTGTTCACCTTGTGGTCAGCAATATTATTTAACATAAAAGGTAGTAAGGAAAAATATCTGTTAGGAATATTTTTTTAGTACATAATATAATTAGTCTTTGCATCCCTACGCTAAGTCTGAAAACGGTTTTTTTAAATAGCTCCCGACTAATAAAGCCATTATGTTACAAAATATATAAAAATATTTCAATGGTGTAGTTAAGCGGTTATTAAACTTCTTGGCGACTCAAATTTGTTTAATGTAATATTGATTACGTAAGATCGATTGAGCGCTTAGAATGTATATGATACTAACAGTCGTTCCGAATCAAATATCACGTTAAATAATTTGGATGCTCAGAGCGTGATATCAATTCGGAACGTATAAAAAAAGTATAATATGTAGTTTATCAACCATCTAGTTTCCGTAAAACAAGCCTCGTAGCTTACCACGGAAACTAGATGGCGCTGTGTGACCTGTCTGGAAATATTTATTATTATTATTATTTACATAAACTGATAAACACATAACCCTTCTTTGCGTCGCGCGGTCGGATAAAAAATACAACTCGGTGCAAGCAATTTACAAGTTATGAAAATCTGTTTACTACAAACTAATAAAATATATATATATATATATATATCTATTACTTCCATCAATGCATATTTCTATGATAAAGACAATTTGCATGATGTTCCACATCAATTGCCTCAATTACAAACAGTAGGTTATTTTTTCTCATAATGATCATTACCAGAGATAATTAAAAAATGAAAAAAGTAGAATTATTGATGTAAAGATGTGAATTAATCGAGTCGGCCGAGCGTGTGCTCTGATTAAGCTATGGACAATGTTATTAATGTTTTAATTGTTACAATTATTGCTTTTCTCTAATATCTACAGATTTTTTTATTATATTTGCTAAACCATAATGGATTTTTATCATGTTAATATGGCATTCTTTGTGCTCGTTCCGAATCATGCTCAGAGAGCTTAGAATGAATATGATACTGACAGTCGCTCGTTCCAAATCAAATACCACGATTTGGATGCTCAGAGCGTGATTCAATTCGAAACGGTCTTAATTACATTTTTATTTATACATATTTTTTTTATATTTCCAGACATTTTTTATTTACTCCCTACTTAAATATTAATTATAGATTTGTTTTAGAAGTAATATATAAACGAATTACAATATTAAATAATTAAAACGAAAACCTAATATTAATAGCCGGGGCGAGGAAGTATCCACCGTTCGTTCCGATAAACCCAGTAAAGTGTATCCACACATTTCGGGATTAGGCTGAATCCCAGTCAAGCCGGCATAGTGTTAGGGACTGATGTTAGTCATGAGTGTCTGATTGCAGTTGCTAACATTAATGGACCTCGCGCGCCACTTACCATAAGGTAAGGTGGCAAGGTCACATGTCGTGAAGATTCTATATAATATTCGAAACATACTATCCAATTACCTTCGATCTTATAAGGAGGATAAATTAAATAATTAGTTTGTATAATTCAGTGGTATCTGGCGACAACGGTATTGCGAGCCCGGCAGACGTGCAGAATGTGGAGGCCTACGTGAACAAGGTGCACGCCATACGGGAGGTGCTCAAGAGAGACCACATGAAGGTGGCCTTCTTTGGGAGGTAATCTTAACAGAGATTCAGAGACGTTTTTCTGAACTTAATTTGACTTAACTAGGTTTATCTTTTTTTTGTCACTTTTGTTTCATAGCAAGTGAGAGCGGCGATGGCTCGGTTGTAAGAACGGTTTCCTTAACATCCTAAAGAGGTGGGTTCGAATCCCGGCATGTACCAATGACAAATACACTCTTACCTACATTTGTCTTAGATTTACAACACCACCGCTCCCGTGCCTAGGAGAGCATGTTAAACCGTCGGTCGGTTCCGGTTCCACTAATACCAACTTGTGAAATCGTTAATAAATAAAAAAATAAAAATTAAAAAACCCTTCTGGCCAGCGTGGCTAGTGAAGGCCAAATTCTCCAGAAAATTCTGGAAGTTGGAGTGGAGGGCCTAAAACTATATGATTACTACAAAATTTAGTACATGATATTTAAACGGCATACAATATGCAAACATTCTTGACTTATTTTAGCATATCCAGTACTGCCTTCTCACCATAAGAGTTTTTAATTTCATTTTTTCTTCATGCAGGACAAGTAATGGAAAAAGCACAGTAATAAATGCTATGTTGCACGACAAGATCTTACCGAGTGGTATAGGACACACCACCAATTGCTTCCTCCAGGTCGAAGGCTCGGACACTGATAAAGCCTTTCTGAAGACAGACGACACTGAGGAAAAACATAATGTCGAGGTATGTTAATAAAATTGTCAAATTTAATGCTGTAAAGTAATATAAAGTAATGGTAGTCCTTAAAATACAAAATTAGTCTTTGCTTGAACCCCAATACATAAAGAAGACAAATTTCTAAGCATTTCATGGATTCACCATGCGGGTGCCCGGTCCATTGTGTGTGGGAAAGAGAGATGAGAAGAGTGGTGTCTCAGGATAACGACCGACAACAGGCTGGTTCTTATTTATTTATTTATAAATTCTTTATTGCACATAAAAAATAAAAGTAATGTACAAGCGCGAACTTAATGCCTTTCGGCAATTTATAACAGCTAACCTTTGAGAGTGTGGTAGAGGATTTGCGGAGTGCATTATTATAAATATACAATTTACATACAATACATAATAATCGTTACATACTACTACTTAAATACATATATATACAAATACACACACAATAAAAATAATATGATAGATATAGGTACTAAGAAGATCTATGTTGTTTGTTTAGAAGGTGAGCGATAAGTAGATTTTTAAATCTACTTAGCCCGTCTGATAACCAGAGGAAGTTTGTTCCACTCTCGAGCAGCGAAAACTGTAAAAGAATCTGAATATCTGCTAGAAGAATGAGTAGGGATTTCGAACTGATTGTTATTATCTCATGTACATATTTCATAGATTAACCTGTCTCGGTTTTAGGCTATCGGCTCGGGGCCCCGATTCACGCGCTTTTAACATGCATGTCCGCTCGATTTTCTCGAATACTGACAGTTTTCCATCGTGATCTGTCGCTTTTCATTCGAATATTTCGAACCGACACGTAAGTCGAAAGCGCCAGAATTAGAACCCTGGTTCTACAAATAAAACCTTCTGGAATCTTTAAATCAACTTAAGACCCTTGCCAGTTCATCTGCGGGGTGAGGCGGAGTGCACTATCGTCCGAAAACAAATCGTCTAAGATCGATGACCTCTGTCAGAAATGTCAAAATTATGAGGATTCCACCTAGCATTTAACATTTCTGACAGACGTAATCGATCCTAGACGATTCGTTTTCGGACGATTGTGCACTCCGCCTCACCCCGATGGTCAGCGTGGCGAGAGAAAGCAAAATTTTCATCAACTTTTCATCCATGTCACTATCAATTTTCATCATCACAGCCCATATCTGTCTCTTTATTGGAGATGTGCATTGATGTATGTATGTTGTACAATAAATATATTATAACTTTATGTGTGTTTAGTCTGTAGGTCAGTTGGGACATGCTTTGTGTGCATCCCGTCTTCAAGAATGTGCTCTTGTCCGAGTGTTCTGGCCGAGGGAACTCTGTGCCCTTCTCCGGGATGATGTGGTGCTGGTGGACAGTCCCGGGGTGGATGTGACTCCCAACCTGGACGAGTGGATCGACAAATACTGTCTGGACGCAGACGTGTTCGTACTGGTGGCTAACTCCGAGTCCACTCTCATGGTCACAGTAAGTTTTATTTTCATAGAATATCATTAAGGACCATAGCGAAGCGATCATAATTATATGTAATTGTCGGTGTCTTCTACAACACGGTTCTAATATGAAGTATACTATAAATGTAATAACTTTTACTTGTCTTAGATGCCCTTTAATACAAGCAAAATTAGTAAAATAAATCCTTTTTTTTTTGTCAATATGTCACTTAAATGTGGTAGGCAGACTTATGGTCGTAATTTGGCCAGTCTGCCGGGGCGGCGAAGTATCGTTCGTGCCGATAAACCCAGTAAAGTGTATCCACACGTATCGGGATCGGGCTCGAATTGCCGTCATGCCCAGTCAAGCCGGCATAGTGTTAGGGACTGATGTCAGTTATAAGTATATAATTCCAGTTGCTAACATTTATGGACCATCAGGTGGGCACAAGGTCACATATCGTGCTAGTATAAAAAAAAATAGTTTTATTAACTTGTCAGTTTATTGTCATAGTCGTGAACTACAAATAATTGTATTATGCTAAATGTTCTTTCCATACAAATGTACAAGTCTCAAAGCTTCAAACGACATGTCTTTCGTCATGGTAGGAACGTGTTTTTGGACTAGAGAAATATAAAACGTTTTTTTTATATTTCAGGAGAAGAATTTCTTCCACAAAGTATCTACCAAAATATCTCAGCCCAACATATTTATACTAAACAACAGATGGGACGCCTCAGCATCAGAACCTGAATATATGGAACAGGTAAGATTCACACTGATTCATCATGTTATAATTTTCACTTATACTCAAATATTATAGTTCCTAAAAACTGCCTCCGTGGATTTAGATTTGGAGGTACTGGGTTTGATTCCTGGTCGGGACACAATCATATCATAGTTTGGTACGCTGGAGACATCGACGAGCTTGCCACTTGTCATGATTGGCCTATAGTAAAGTTGGCTAAATGTGAATCCGCTTATTTATAAGCGTGGTTAATGACGACCCTGAAAGGGAAACGGTCGTGATGATACTTTTTCTATTATAGTTCTTAAACTTCATCTATATTTAAAAGATATATTTCTGCTTTTATTGGTGTTTAGTACGTTATTTTTTGTTGTAGGTTCGCACACAGCACGCAAACCGTTGCGTGGACTTTTTGTCTCGCGAACTGAGAGTTTGTAGTCCCAAAGAGGCCGAGGAAAGAATATTTTTTATCTCTGCCAAGGAAGCACTTCTCACTCGGATGAGGGACCGGGACAAACCTGTCACCTGTAAGTATCATCACCACAGCCCCTAGAACATAGAGTCCTAGACCTTCAATGCTGGAAATGGCGCTGGAGACAGACAGCTTGGGGGTCGATGGGTTTCTCCGCAGACGATGCTTCGTCCATCTGCACGAGGAATCGTCTTCCCTCCAAGAACGATGAAAGTACCCTGACTGCTATCGGTGGTAGACCGGCGTCGCCTTCTCCTTGTCAAGAAAGACATTTAAGTTAAAAACTTTAGCATGTGATGTTAGCATGGCTTAAACTGTAACGCGGCCAAAAAATATATGGATCTGATAGTTCCCGAATCACGCTCAGAGCGCTTAGAATGTCTTAGAAGGTCTTACAGAACTTCTGGAGAAATTGACGCCGAGCCGGCATATTTTATAGTATTTTTGATTGTTTCAGCTCCAACCCTCGCTGATGGTCACCAAGTGCGATACTTCGAATTCTTGGACTTTGAGCGAAAGTTTGAAGAATGCATCAGCCAGTCTGCAGTCAGAACCAAGTTCGAGCAGCACTCGCGGAGAGGGAAGAACATCGCTTCAGACGTCATGCAGGCTTTAGAACAGGTAAAGAAGGAACACACACTCCAAACGAACTGCCTCTGTGGTCTAGCAGTTGAGACCATAGATTTAGATGCTGAGTTATAGATATTTCTCGAGTTTGATACGCTGGAGACATCGACGAGCATGCCACTTGTCATGATTGGCCTATAGTAAAGTTAGCTAAATGTGAATCCGCTTATTTATAAGCGTGGTTTCTGACCACCCCGAAAGGGAAACGGTCGTAATCGTGATGGAACAAATATGTTTTTTTTTGCATTATAAATGAATCCAAGGCTGTGACGTAGTTTGAAAAAATATACGTTTTCGACAATCGTGAACAAATTTTGGAAAATAATCACCACCTTAAATGACTTTGTAATAATTTGCTCTCGTACGTAATTATCTTATTTGTAGGTTTACAACAGCGCAACGGCATTAAAATGTAGTAAAGTGGAGAAACAACGAATGTTACACGAACAACTGACCACCATCGAGGAACAACTCACCACCGTCACACGACAGATGAAGGACAAGATCAACAAAATGGTGGAGAGTGTCGAACACAAGGTAAGACACACATGACCCTACGTGATTAAAAAACCTATGTAGTCATTCGTAGCAGAGGCATGAATACAGACAGTAATAGGTTATTTATTTTCTCATTAATTACAAAATGCTTCTTAGATCCCTATTGTTCTTCAACTATCCAATATAACACAGGATAACAAGTAAAAATAAAAAAGGTACCGAAATATCGTATATAACACAGGACAACAAATCAAAATAAAAAAAAAACGGAACCTAAATATCGTATATAACACAGGACAACAAATCAAAATAAAAAACGGAACCGAAATATCGTATATAACACAGGACAACAAATAAAAATAAAAAAGGTACCGAAATATCGTATATAACACAGGACAACAAATTAAAATGAAAAACGGAACATAAATATCGTATATAACACAGGACATCAAATCAAAATAAAAAACGGAACCGAAATATCCTATATAACACAGGACAACAAATCAAAATAAAAAAGGTACCGAATAATCATATATAACACAGGACAACAAATCAAAATAAAAAACGGAACCGAAATATCGTATATAACACAGGACAACAAATCAAAATAAAAAAGGTACCGAAATATCGTATATAACACAGGACAACAAATTAAAATGAAAAACGGAACATAAATATCGTATATAACACAGGACATCAAATCAAAATAAAAACGGAACCGAAATATCCTATATAACACAGGACAACAAATCAAAATAAAAAAGGTACCGAATAATCATATATAACACAGGACAACAAATCAAAATAAAAAACGGAACCGAAATATCGTTAGTAGTTTTGTATAATAATAATTAAATTATTTAAATAATTAGTAAAAATTCTTGAATTAAAAAAAAAAACATTTAGCTTCAGACTAGTGTTGTTATTATATTGTTAATAAGTTTCCTAAATATCAAATATTTAAAATTAATTTTCTTTTAGTTATTTTTAAGTACCTATATTAACCTGCAACCTGCCTCCGTGGTCTAGCGGTTAAGTCCGTGGATTTAAACTCGAAGGTACCGGGTTCGATTCCTGGTCGGGACACAAAAATATTTATTAATGTAAATAAATACATTTAATTAATATTTAATTTATTTGTGATATTTCTCGAGTTTGGTACGCTGGAGACACCCGACGAGCTTGCCGCTTGTCATGATTGGCTAAATGTCAATCCGCTTATTTATAAGACTTCTATATTAATCAATTTTGACAATGCCCCTTTACAGCCGCATTTAAGTTTAAATAATATTATTTAATGTGTCTCCATCATAAGGTACCTACTGCCAGTTCTGTATTTTGCTTCCATATTACACTCTCCAGGCACAACTTATATAAGTATTAAATTAAATATAATACTTGTATCAAATAAAATTATGTCATCATAGACTAAAAACAAATTCCAGTAGCAACATACAGTGACAAAATAAAGAATAAATTACTGCGCAATAGAATAAAGAGGGAGGTCTCCTTTGTAAACCAGCCTATTATCGGTCGCAAGTCGATGTCGATGGACCCGGCACCCGCATGGTGAATCCATGGAATGCTTAGAAATGTGTCTTCATATACTTGTATATCTAATGATCCAATGCTTGTTGCAGGTATCCCTGACGCTAAGCCAAGAGATCCGTCGGCTGTCAGCTCTTGTGGACGAGTATGATGTCAACTTCAAACCGGAACGCGGCGCTCTCGAGCAGTACAAACGTGCTCTTCACCGACACGTGGAGGCCGGACTGGGCTCCAGGCTCAAGAAGAGGCTCTCATCAGACATCGGCCAGGAAATGGACGATGCACAGAAGGAAATGGCAGGTAAATAAAAATAATAAGAATAAAAACATGTTGCCGGGTCTATCATGTGTGGGCTCTCTTTCCCAAACGAATGCAACCGACTATATGCCGGTTTACAAAGGAGACCTCCCTCTTTGTTCTATTGCGCAATAAGACGCTTACCATCAACCATTCTACTCCTCTCCTTACTTAACCAAATATTGTATAATACTGTTAATGCCATCTTGGAAGCTCGTTCAATAAATGTATTGTCGGCAGACCTGCTAAAGCCCAATTCTTTCAAATTTCAAAAGATGGACTTTATGCCCGTAAACATTTTCTGACAGCCAAGCCCTTGGGACCAAATTGAACAACAATGTAATAAATGTATAAGTAAGACAAAACAAATACGCAATAAAAAAAATCACATCCACAAACAAATCGTCGTTAAATACATAAAAATATATATTTATTTAAATTTGGATAACCAATAAAAACTTTTAAAGTTTTCACATATCGAGGCTGTTTTGGCAAAAACAAATCTGTATATTAAAGAAAAAAAATCATGGGAATACTTAGTTTTTTCTGCTTTATATTTATAACAAAACCGAGAGCGGTGGTGGCACGGTTGTAAGAACACTTTCCTTAAAATCCTACAAAGGTTGGTTCAAATCCCCCCCGGCATGTACCAATGAGAAATACGCTTTTCTTACGTACATTTGTCTTAGATTTACAGCACCACCGCCCCCGTGCCTCGGAGAGCACGTTAAGCCGTCGGTCCCACTTTCACTAATAACAACTTGTTAATAAAATGTAAAAAAAAAACCACAATTACGTTTACCTAAAGTGATAAAATCTTTGTAACATAATTATTGTTCACATATTCGGTTCTGCCAGAATACACTTGATATTAGAATTTTATACTAGACTATAATAATAATGGTTCCTAACATTGTACAATGTACTGTGTTATGTTATAAAATGATTTGTTTGTTCCAGAGCGCATGTATAACATTTTGCCTATGAACAAGCGTGCTGCCGCTGCCACCTACATGCTTCCTCATCAGCAACCCTTCGAGGTGCTCTACCGACTCAATTGTGACAACCTCTGCGCGGACTTCCAGGAGGACCTCTCCTTCCGCTTCTCCTACGGCATCACCGCACTCATCCAGAGGTTTCAGGGAAAGAATACCAACAGAATAGCATTAAAAAATCCTCCACAATACAGCCAGGTATGTTCTTAAACTGTTTTTGTTCAGGGCTGTTGTGATGTTTGTGGAAAGTTTGTTTTTAAATTGTATTTTTTTGTTTTTGTATTGCTTATATGCTTCTTCAGTGCCAGCATCCAAGCTAGTAGATACTTAAACCTGTTAAACTCAGTCAGAAAACATGCAAGTGCTCCAGTATAGCACACCCAGGCTGAAGTTCCTCCAGACTGCGATGACTCTCCTGGAGGTCTGCAGGAATGTGATGGGTCTCCTAGCGGCACTGGAGGAGATAGGATGGCTCCATTAACGGGGTCCAGATCACGATATAACTACACTAATTACATACCACACCATGGCTTTAGTGAATGTTTTGTCATAAAAAATATTTTTGGAATATTTTATTAAATTTTATATTCGATTGTAACGTTATCAAGGTGACGAGACCCTCGAGGCGTAGGTATACACAATGTGACTTTACCGTTGCGTTGATGATAGACCATGGTGATAGAAGGAATTCAAAGGAGATCATGGTACCAAGCCACACATTCTGCTTGTAGGAAGACCTCAGAAAAATAATATACCAAGTTTTATGCAGTTCTGTAAAATTCTTGCACAAGCTAATAACAATTAAGCCTAACACGCAGACGAACTGTACAGATAAATTGTCTTCCTTACAGTCCAGCAGGTGTGCTACTATCAATGATAACATCTAGATTAAATATGACAGATCTGAAAACGGCCTGAGAAATAAGATCACAAAATAATAGCCTGTCTTAATATCCGACAGTACGTTCCAACCACAGCCAAAGTGAGGACGCGTTATAAATAATAATATACAATTTGGTCATTTGGATGGATTGCCTAGACTTAGAGTATATTTTAGGATAGTTTAAAAGAGTTTTGAATCAATCATTTGGGTAATAATAATAATAAATAGAGTTGTAAGTATAATCAACACATACCTAGGAAGCATCTTACCTACAAAATATAAAAAAATATACTGTTTTTCTAATTCTTTCAGATCCCACCATCTGTCAGTAATTTACCTACAAGCACGGAGTTGGTGAGAGCTGGTGGAGCCAACGGGATCATGAGTGCCTTCAGCAGTGAGGAGTGGGGAATGGTCTCCCGGTTCGCCATGGGGGCACTCACCTCGCAGGGGACCATGGGGGGACTGCTGCTCAGTGGACTGGTAAGCGTACCTTCCACAAGGGCTTCTATAAGATCGAAATCCCTAGTTTTATTTAGATTGTTAACGATTGTAAAATTTATGTAGTACTCTTTCTTTCTCAACTTGTTCTATTTTTATAACAAATACACTCCCATCGGTCAGACGATACATGAGACCAATGATTTACGCTATTGGTACTCTATTCTACCTTTGCTGTTACGTCATGATTTGGCAAAAAGGATTATAAACTATAATTTATGTTCCAGTTACTGAAGACAGTGGGTTGGAGGATTGTGGCAGTAACTGGCGCACTGTACGGGGCCCTGTACTTGTACGAGCGACTGACTTGGACGTCCAAAGCCCAGGAGAGGGCATTCAAACAGCAGTACGTCAGCCACGCGGGAAAGAAACTAAGGCTCATCGTCGACCTCACTTCGGCTAACTGCAGTCACCAAGTCCAACAGTGAGTACTCCTTCTAATATTAGCGGAACCGGGACCGACGGCTTAACGTGCTCCCCGAGGGTTTTAAAAACCGGTAGCAGAAAGACCGACGTCATTGGGAAGGGCCATCTCCAGCAGTAGAGCCACTGTATTTTTGAGGCTGCTCTGTGATGAATAAAAAAAGTTATATACATAATTTAAATCAGCAAAAACCTATAAGTGTCGATGTTCGCTAGGTAACCGTGTTGTTTTTCAGGGAGCTATCGACGATGTTAGCTAGGTAACCGTGTTGTTTTTCTGGGAGCTATCGACGATGTTTGCTAGGTTACCGTATTGTTTTTCAGGGAGCTATCGACGATGTTCGCTAGGTTACCGTATTGTTTTTCAGGGAGCTATCGACGATGTTCGCTAGGTAAACGTATTGTTTTTCAGGGAGCTATCGACGATGTTCGCTAGGTAAAACCGTATTGTTTTTCAGGGAGCTATCGACGATGTTTGCTCGTCTCTGTCGGTTGGTGGACGAGGCCACGACGGAGATGGACGGCGAGCTGTCCACCGTGCGGGAGGCGGGCGCGCTGCTGGAGCGAGCCGCCACGGACGCCAAGAAGCTGCGGAACAAGGCCACCTACCTGGCACACGAGCTGCAACTCTTCGACGACGCCTTCCTCAGGAACTGACCAGGTATATCTACCCTTCACCAGCACAACAATCCTAGATCTCAACTGCAGCAGATGGGCCTTCCAGAAGGTATAAAGAAAAAAAAATGGCCTACACTCTTCACCCTGCCCAGACGGGTTGGCGAGGGTCTGATACCAAATTTAATGACAATTCATTAACTTCTAGGAGTGGACTATATTTTGTATGACGAAGAATTATAATAGCACGGTGGTTTTATTGCATCTAACATAGGAGATGATGAACCTGCTGGAATCGTTAGACAAAAAAATATTTATGGTTGGAAAAATCAGTGACGTTAGTTGATGTCACTACAATTTGTGGTGTAAGGAATGAATTAGCAAGTTGAGGAATCTGTAGGATACGAAGCCGTAACAATCCTACAAGTTGGTATTAGTGGAATCGGAACCAAGCGACGGCTTAACGCACTCTTTTCTCAGTTCCTGAATATTCTCATAGGTGAATATTAAGATATATATATATATCGTCGGGTTAGAGCGAAAACTAAATATTTTTTTTAGTATAAAAAAAGCAAAGGATCATTACGACCGTTTCCCTTTCGGGGTGGTCAGAAACCACGCTTATAAAGCGGAGTCACATTTAGCCAACTTCACTATAAGCCAATCATGACAAGTGGCAAGCTCGTCGATGTCTCCAGCGTACCAAACTCGAGAAATATCACAAATGAATTAAATAGTAACTAAATGTATTTAATTACATTAATTAATATTTTTGTGTCCCGACCAGGAATCGAACCCGGTACCTTCGAGTCTAAATCCACGGACTTAACCGCTAAACCACAGAGACAGTTAAGTAAATTCTCAAGTAAAAAATCTTCTGCTTTTTCCAGTGATAAAATCGACTAATCACTGTAACGCTTAGTTTCGAAGATAGTGGGTCTTAAAGGCAATTAAACGAACGCTTTTAGAAAATTAATTAATTAAATATGCATAATATTTTTGTGCAAAAATGGCTAACTTAGTAGGTTTTTGTTCTAACAATATTTGATGTGTAATTCTGTATTTAATTTCATATTGTAAATCTAATATAGCTGTGTAGATTCCTTTCTCAGACAGATTAAACATTAACAGGTCAGTGGAATTTGATAAGCTGCTGGTCTTCTGCTAACAGCTTACTTTATGGACCACTTTGCTGTTTAGTCTTTTAGTAGCAGGAGTAGAATCATTCAAAATAATGAAGTGTCACAAATGCCTGAATGATTTTGACTTTTAGGTTAGCTCCACCTTCGGCCAGGTCATCCCCTAGAAAAATAAAGCCTTCCTGTCGCCAACGTTCTCAAATTAGGACCAACATAATTGGATGTATAATCTATTTAATTAGTAGTTATTAATGGACTTACAATAATTACAAATAAGAAGATTCCTGAACTTAACCATTTCGTTGTGTTCAATACTTTTTCATCAACAACTTTCACCTGACATGTGCGAGGATAATAAGCCTCTATCCGAAATGATTTTTATATCGGATTTGGTTATGGACATATTATTATTTCGGATATCCGATAGTTTTGGTTACCGTTACGGAACTTCATAGTATTCCTGATTCTGGGTAACTTTGGATCACGTCCTATCAAAGATTTAATAAAATGCATGTATCTGAACAAAAGAACAATTCATAGACTCTAAAAAGAAAAAATAACCTACAATATTTACTTTGGTTCAAAATACCAACTAGATGTTCCATTGAGGGTGGAATATGGCCTAATAGCACTTGACACTTGTTCAAAATGTGTTTTAAATTGTTTATATTTAAATACGGATTCCTGAAAAAATACTTTGGATTTTTATAGGGTGTAAATTGCCTTAAAATCTACTTTTAATTATCGTGTTTGAATTTTCCAGATGACGTCACGTAATAGTAAATAAACAACTAATTTACGACACTAACATAACTATTTGCTTTTATAAAAGTAGGTTCCAATTTATAAAATTTTCCTTTACTTTGTGCTAAAATACTCGGAAAAAACAACTTAATTAACCAAATTTACATGTGTTGCAGTTTACAATATTTACTATTAAGTGACGTCACTGAAAATGATGTATTGATTAAAATATAAATGATTTCTTTCAATTAAATCGAAAATCAGTGTGATTTTAGGTATTTTGTTTAAAAAAAATACCAAATAATAATTCAACTCAGGACCATAATTCTGTATATGTATATGTTAGGATTTACATATAATTTGTCAGTGATACCATCAAAAAATTAGTTAAATGATTAACCAAAATATGCATTCTCATACCGTACTCATATATTTGGAGACTATTACATCTGTTGCACGCTGCAAATGTGGAATGCTCTTCCAGCCAGTGTGTTTTCCTATTTCTATAACCTGGAGTCCTTCAAGCAAAGTGTGAAATGTATCTTGTTAGGCCGGCATAGTGGTAGAGACTTGACATCATTTATTTGTTTCAACACAGGTAATCTAGTTAATATATTAACCTAGTTTATAAAAGAGTCTGCCATTAGGCGTACAAATACTGTATATATGTATGTATATATTGTAACGATACATATGGTTATACAATTACACAACACAAAAAATAAAATGGTAATTCGCAGCAAAAATCTAATTCTGGTTGTGGTCAAATTAATATTTAGATGTCAATTTGGGTCATTTAAAAATTCTTGGACAGAATAATATGATTTTTCAATTAGAACTTTAGCCAACGTGTTTTTAAACACACTATGCGGTAATAGTTACATATCGTCCTTATTAATATTAATTATTGTATCTTTCGTACCGCCTACCAGCAGGTGGGCGCGATGTCACTCTTCGTGTTCAGTATAAAAAAAATATGGAATTCTACTTTAATTATAGGCATACTGAGTGAATATAATTGTTCCATAAGTGGCCAAAGTTACCCAGAGTGATTTGTATTGGACTAAGTCTAGCACATTTAATTAATATTTGTTGGTGACACTGCTTATTAATCTTTAGATTTTAGTTTAGCGCGAAGGTGTAATTTATTGTTTACATGAAATGCAATTAGCATTTAGTTCTATTTAAAATACTATATTTAGCCACAATTCTGATCACAGCCGATATTCTATCTATCTTTGGTTTTACTTACTGGAGTACAGATTTTTACATTCGTTCCATACAACGTCGTCAAATTCTCCAGTAATCTGTATCTGAGAAGTAATAGAGCTTTTCCTTTCGCTTCCACACTCCTACATTTTATAACACTGAGTGTACTTTTAAGAAACATAGTCAATCAGCTTTCTATGGACATTTCGCAGGGTTGGAGCGAAAACTAACTTTTTTTTTAGTAAATTCACTTTTTTACAACCAAAGTCTAAAAAACTTCTTTTTTCGGGTGATGAAATCGATTAAGCACTGTGACGCTTAGTTATGAAGATAGTGGGTCTTAACAGCAAGGTTTCAGCCGAAAACGCACATTTAAAAGTAATTGTGCAAAAATGGCCAACTTAGTTGATTTTTATTCTAACACGGCGATATTAGAGATTCGTAGATTAGTTATAGTAAAATAGAAAAAAATCGTTACATATTTTTTTCCTATTTTTTCGTCTTAAATTAAGTAAGTATATGAAAGTATAAATATCTGTAAAAGTCCGTAATATTGTTTTCTAGAAAGTTGATTAACTACTAAGAAAAACGGGGGTCCCCCGTCCCCTAACCCAGGCCCATTAGGCGAGCTTAAACGACCCCACTTACTGTTACTAAAAAGTACACTCGGACTTGAACGACCCCACTTACTGTTACTAAAATGTACACTCAGACTTGAACGACCCCACTTACTGTTACTAAAAAAGTACACTCCGACTTGAACGACCCCACTTACTGTTACTAAAAAGTACACTCAGTCTTGAACGAACCCACTTACTGTTACTAAAAAGTACACTCAGACTTGAACGACCCCACTTACTGTTACTAAAAAGTACACTCAGACTTGAACGAACCCACTTACTGTTACTAAAAAGTACACTCCGACTTGAACGACCCCACTTACTGTTACTAAAAAGTACACTCAGACTTGAACGAACCCACTTACTGTTACTAAAAAGTACACTCAGACTTGAACGAACCCACTTATTGTTACTAAAATGTACACTAAGATTTGATTAATGTTTGGAAATATTGGAGTTGCCTTTTTATTAACCTCTCAGCTACTGATATATTCTGAAACTTCTGAGTTCTAGATACTCAGGTTCGGATAAATAGTCGTTGCTACGCCAGTGCTTATCACGAGCCATCGCTCAGGACTCTCAAAGTGACAGTTGTAGAGTAAATAATAATAATAAATTATTTATTTCAGAATTAATTCCATAATTGTTAGTAAGATTTTAACTTAGAACTATGTTAGTAGAGATATACACATTAACTAAAAAAATAAAATCTGTCATTTTGATAGTTCTAAGCAATAGCTCGTGCTAAGTACTGGCGGAGCAACGACTATTAATCTGGACCTCAAATGATGAACTAAACCAAAGATAGGATATTGGGTTTGGTAATAAACCTGGCTGACAACTGTCAGATTTCTTTAAGCTTATGACATGTATTGTGTAAATAAAAAACAGGTTATTTGTGATGTCTCTTTTCTATTTGTTATAAAGGGTGTTCGATGCCAGATTACGAATGACGCAAACTTTTTATAGATGTTCCTAGCAATTACCTTGTTTGTACCATTTATAAAAAAAAGTATTTTATGTTAAGGTTCCCTGCCTTAAAACTCGAATTGAGAATAGCGCCTTTAAAAGGGAAAAAGGCTGAATTATCGGTAAGTTTGAAATTACCGTTCTTTGGTATCGCTGGGAAAACGATGAGCATGATAAATAAAAAAAAAATGCAAATAAACAATATTGTAAAATCATTGAAATAATTAAACAATGTTAGTTAATAATAGTAATCTCTTGCAATAATGCCGTTTAAATATTGTTTCTCGTGTCGTAGTCATTCGTGGAATCTGCCGAATGCACTCCGCATGACGCGCTGCTGTAGTCACGGTGGAATCTGCCGAATGCACTCCGCATGACGCGCTGCAGTAGTCACTGTGGAATCTGCCGAATGCACTCCGCATGACGCGCTGCTGTAGTCACGGTGGAATCTGCCGAATGCACTCCGCATGACGCGCTGCAGTAGTCACTGTGGAATCTGCCGAATGCACTCCGCATGACGCGCTGCTGTAGTCACTGTGGAATCTGCCGAATGCACTCAGCATGACGCGCTGCTGTAGTCACTGTGGAATCTGCCGAATGCACTCCGCATGACGCGCTGCTGTAGTCACTGTGGAATCTGCCGAATGCACTCCGCATGACGCGCTGCTGTAGTCACTGTGGAATCTGCCGAATGCACTCAGCATGACGCGCTGCTGTAGTCACTGTGGAATCTGCCGAATGCACTCCGCATGACGCGCTGCTGTAGTCACTGTGGAATCTGCCGAATGCACTCCGCATGACGCGCTGCTGTAGTCACTGTGGAATCTGCCGAATGCACTCCGCATGACGCGCTGCTGTAGTCACTGTGGAATCTGCCGAATGCACTCCGCATGACGCGCTGCTGTAGTCACTGTGGAATCTGCCGAATGCACTCCGCATGACGCGCTGCTGTAGTCACGGTGGAATCTGCCGAATGCACTCCGCATGACGCGCTGCTGTAGTCACGGTGGAATCTGCCGAATGCACTCCGCATGACGCGCTGCAGTAGTCACGGTGGAATCTGCCGAATGCACTCCGCATGACGCGCTGCTGTAGTCACGGTGGAATCTGCCGAATGCACTCCGCATGACGCGCTGCTGTAGTCACGGTGGAATCTGCCTGGATTGTTTCCATAAACCTATCGTATCGAGAACAAAAACTACCAATAGTTAGCGGAATATTTGTCCTTGTTCTCGCAAGTTGTTCACCCGTCCACTACGACATCGTGACCATCCGCACTATACTATGTACGTGACCCCCTCCCCTCTCCGCTCAACGGTTACAAAATTTGTTTTTTAATTTAATAATTTCAAATCCGAATTGTGCCACCGGACATCCTTTATAAACTATAACAAATTGTTTCGCAACAAAATTTTATACCAAATATTTGTATAAAAGCGAACAAACATTTTTCTTACTTGAAAATTTAAAAAGTTAAAGATACAATATATTTATGTATATTATTATCATCAATGCAATTTTATATATGATGTTACCAGTTTAGATAATAAATAAATAAAAATAATGAGAAAAAAAAGATAATGATAAACTCAAATAAGCGACTTGCACCGAATAATAAGATTTATCCATTTTAAAGTTTGTTTTATTTTTATTTTAAGAACAGATTTAAGGAAAGTATCATCATCACGACCGTTTCTTTTTCGGGGTGGTCAGTAACCACGCTTATAAATAAGCATGTCAAGTGACAAGCTCGTCGATGTCTCCAGCGTACCAAACTCGAGAAATATCACAAATAAATTAAATATTAATTAAATGTATTTATTTACATTAATAAATATGTGTCCCGACCAGGAATCAAACCCGGTACCTCCGAGTCTAAATCCACGGACTTAACCGTTAGACCACGGAGGCAGTAAAGTAAGTTTTTTGTTAATAAAATTTATTTATTAGCAATTTTCAATTTTTTAAAATATTAATTCTGCCAGAATCACTACTCGCACGAGCACTTGCAACCATTTCAAAGGCAGATGGATAATTTTACATACTAAGCAATTTATTATTAACTTTGGTATTTTATTATTGTTATTATTAAATACTTTATTGCTTAACTTAAAAGTATGTAAAAAAAACATTGGTGATTTTTATTTATTGAATTTTCAACGTTTTGCCTGTCAAGTGTTACCAGCGTAAGATTTATGTTTTTATTAGGATGAATATTTATAATTTTGAAATTTTTATGAATAATTAATTATTTACATTTGATAAACAATACATTTTGAAACCCTTTAGGATCTTAAAATCAAATAATATTATTAACGACCGCTTTCATGGTCTAGCGGTTAATACCGTAGATTTCACTGCGGAGGTGCTGGGTTAGATTTCTGGACTAGAATACGGAAATATTTATGTCATGATGGGCCGGCAAAGGAAGGATGTGTTTGACCACCCCGATAGGATACGATCGTATACAAATATTATTAATTGGTGCAAATAGCATTAATAGTGAAAGTGACCACTGTCACAAACTGTAGTATTTGTTAACGTTTTGAAGTTATTTAATCTGTTTTGTTTTTTATATTAATAAAATGTAATCATGTATGCTGTTTGTGATATATATGACATTAGGGCGCGGCGCGGGATCGACAAGCTATGGATATTGGATACAGTAAAGGCGCTATTCCATCGCTCTGCACTTTAGATGCATGACTTCGGTTGTCAGTGTGGCTGCGCTTAGTCTGAGGTTCCTCCAGAGGTCTGCAGGAACGTGACGGGTCTCCTGGCCTTACCTTGACCGGATGCTATGATCATCACAATCCAGGTTATGCCAAATGAGACCAGCCTGTTTTTTTGATAACATGAACAAACCACAATCCATCTCTTTCTTGTCAATAGACTTGGCTAATAGCTCGAGGAAGACGAATATAGTTATCGCGGCGGCTTCATTAGAATATCTAATCTAAATATTAGTGTCTGCACTTTCACACATTTGTCAATGTGCTCATCTCTTCATCAGATCTTCGTTCAAAAAACTCGTCTATCTACACTTTCTAAATAGCTCCCAACAATGTTAATAAGTGTATATATGTATATTTTTGTGTATGTATTAGTATTTAGTATATTGATATTACAGTATATATAAAAATATATTATGTAAGTATATATAGGTAATTATGTTGTTGAATTTATCTTACTATATTTATTTCATTGCACCTATAAATGTTCTAATTTGTCCCTAAAGTTTGGCTGTCAGAAAATGGCTACGGGCATTAAGTCCGGCTTTGTACTTTGTACTAGTCGAGTCTAATCTTAGATAGATCCGAAACCTATTTGCAAACGTGCAATTGTAAATTAAAGCAATTACAAACAACAACCTTTTGAGGCATAATTGCATTATTTCATTTTGGATCGACGAGTATGTGTTTAGTGTAGCACAAAGGAAGACCAAGACTGATGTTGTTCTTTTTCTTGCACTTCTAATCCTTGGTCTTGTGCAAGAGTTTGGTTCAATATTTTAACCTCTGAACCCTAACAAAGTCACGTAATAGTATTTGAAAAAAATATATATATATATATATGTTTTTAGGAAAATCATTCTGAGCAGAGACACGCGCAGGACCAAAATTGCCCAACACTAGTTTTATTCCAAAAAGCTACTTACGTCTTTTATGTTAAAAAATATTTTCGTTAAACTGTCCAAATTCTTCTGGCCTCATTGTCATCGTATTTTAGTTTAGTTGTCGAATAGGTTTAGTTCCATTGGTCGCCGTGAGGTCTGAGGAGGTGGCGCTGCCGGCCCGGCCCGGTGCACTCCGCACCGTTTATACTTAGGTTTTTTTTAGTTCCTGTGCTGTTATATTTTGTTGTTATCAAACATATTTTATATACATTTTGCTTGTACAATATTTAATAACAGCAAAACCCAAGTTTCTATCTATCTTTGGCATATACGAGTAGATAATCCTATTAAATACAAAACGCATGTCTTTATACGTGCCGCTTGCTGTTGAAGAGGGTTTAACGAATGCACAATCCAATATATTCAAAGATTCATTTGATTCAAAACTTTTAAACTCTCATAACAAACGTTGCCGTGAACTCGGGAGGTCGTGGGTTCGATTCCCACCGGGGGCAAGTTGTACATTGTATAATTTGTCTCCGTCTGGGTGTTTATATGTATATATTTACAAAAAAAAAGTATAATATGTAGTTTATCAACCATCTAGTTTCCGTAACACAAGCCTCGTAGCTTACCACGGAAATTAGATGGCGCTGTGTGACCTGTCTGGAAGTATTTATTATTATTATAAGGGGCACAGTACGAATCGACCAATCAGGTCCGAATATGAACTAATAGACTTGCGATTTAGATTAGTTTAATGGGAATGTTTATTTATCACTTGTGATATCGATGATCTCTGGTTATGTTTTTGATTTATGGAACGAAAATTCTTACTCTAATAAGCAATGCCACATACATAGAATGTTGGGTTTAGCCGTTCGTTATCTTCTGTTTCTTAAAGTGTAGCATAGATTATATCTGCCAAAGTTTGGAGGTTGTTTGTAAGTAGTTTTATCCATTATTTACCTAAAGAAATTAAATACCATATTTGTGTAAAAAGCCTTTGTTATTGACCCCTATTTGCGATATACAGGTGAATCAACTTATTAGGCACCAATATACTGTTCCTATTAGCTTATGCATTCATTTAAATATCAAGCTGTTTTCATAATAACGCAATTAGACTGAAAATAATAATAAATAATACCGAGTAAAAAAACATCTACTGCGTTACCGTTACCGCAATTTAAACAAAGATGGCGATGTATACGCGTTACTATTATTATTATTAAATTCTTTATTGCACGAAAAAATGTACAAAATTAATGCCTACATGATGACGCGTAAATAAACGATAATGTCACTTCCGACTTATGGTTTCTTAGGTAAAGTTGTTTGTTTCTATCAATAGAATAACGTATTAGTCTAACGTAAGACCATACAAAGTCACGGTATATAAGTATGATGTTCTTCTCACAAAGAAGTGCCTAATAAGTTGATTCCAGCCATACACGTTTGCGATGATAAATACGAATAGAGGCATTTTGGGCCGCCGTATAAATATGTGATTCTTTCTATCACACTTAGTTATACCAAATATTTCTAGCCAACTGTTGTTCAATAAAGGAATTTTATATTTAGTATAAATAAATTTGTTGTAAATATTATACGACGTTTATATTACCATTTTACAATAGGAAAATAAGGTTTCTCAAGCGAACAAAACTTCAACATTAACAAAAAACAATATTGATTGCCATTGGGTGTGTATAATTTAACTAAAAACTTATTAATAGAGCAAAAACAATAAGAACACAATAAAATATGTTATATTGTAGCGATACAATAATTAATTATTATTATCAAATTAGGAACTTTATTTAATATTAATTAAATTATTGCTATGATTTAGATTTGCGTGTTTTCTGTGCACGTGTTTTTTTATATATAAAAAACGAGAAAAAACGCAAATGAAATCAGTAATAAAGTGGGTAAATAAAATTTGTCTATTAGAAATTGCCGAAGGTTCCAATTCATTCCGACTGTTTATATTACTAAACTTTTCTAGGTCAAACGGAAAAACGATCAATAACACAAAGCTTTGTATCGCGTTTAGTGGTAACACAAACCATTTTTTTCAAATTATCAAATGTCCCTTCTAGCTAAATTTTCTATCTGTGGTAACTAATGTGGTTCATATTTATGTCCTTCAAAATTTAATTTAAATTTAATACAATAACATAATAATATTTATATATTTCAACTATTATTAAATATAGCTAGCAGTATTTTTTTTTCGTTTTTTTTAAATCATACTATTAAGAAGCACATCAAAAAAGGTTTGTAACACCTGCGGTACGTAAAAAAGTCAATGTTCGTTTTTCCTCGTGTCCCAGAAACATACTATAGTAATTTGCAGAACCAATTAAAAAATCAATAAAACAGCGCGCAAGGAAAATATTCACTAATGATAACTATCACTTGTTGACGTGATATGATTTGATTAATATTTTCCTCGCTCGCTACTAATTTTTCTAGTATATCTGAGAAAGTTGAAAAATATTTGATCTAAATGTTTGTTTATGCAGTTTGAACAAATAGTTTTTCCCATGATAGTTGTAGTGCCTGACGTCACTAGAATATGTATAATTATGACCATCTTGATATTAAAACTTGTTGATGTAAATAAAATTAAATTGAACTTTGTTTAGTTAATTATAGGCATCACCACTCGAGAATTTCTTATGTAAATATAAATAAAGGATTTCTTTATATTGTTGTTTAATTTATAAACCTAATATAAACTAAACTGCTAAAACAAAAAAAGAAAAAGTATCATCATGACCGTTTCCCTTTCGGGGTGGTCAGGAACCAAGCTTAAAAAAAATATACTACACAATATATTATGTGTATTTGTTTAATACTCAACAACCTACCAAAAATAAATGTAAACCAGTAAAAATTCAAAGTTTCATCACTGTTTAATTGTAACGGCCGGTTGCAGAAAGGATAATAATAATCTATAATTAACATTTTGCTATACGCCACTTTGGTTATTTCAGCCGATGACGTGCCTCATAGGCATACGTTACACAGGTCAAAAGATAATCGCGTTTCTGCAACCGGCCGTAAGTATTATATTTTATTTAAAGACAAAAGATTATTATAGCCACCCGGAATCTGACCAGCACCTCTTCTTCGTTCGGCGTTCACTTGTTGTTGACAGGTAACCAGTGAACCTTGCTTTGTCAACCAGTGAACCTCGCGTGGTCAAACAGTGAACCTCGCGTGGTCAACCAGTGAACCTCGCGTGGTCAACCAGTGAACCTCGCGTGGTCAACCAGTAAATCTCGCGTGGTTAACAAATTTCCGATAAGTCTCCCATCGATTGGCACTAGTGTGAGCGCATCGTCTTCGCGTGAATCACTGGCGGACATTGTGCGCTTCATTCCGGACTGTGCGTTGGCAATTCGCAGTTTTGACTTACGACAAGTTATTACCGAGTGGTTTATTTTATATATTATTATATAATGAGCATCCTAAATGGTGACTAAGGCTGGGTTGCACCAAAACGATTTCAGTTTTAAAAAAGCGTCGAAATAGAATTTGTACATTAGAGACACCAATTTTAATTTTTCGTTTAAATTCGTTACAATAACAGATATTTTTTTGGTACAACCCAGCCCTCCCTAAAATATAGGTTGAGCTCTGTGACAGCTGTTAACGAAGTTCTTTTTTATTATTTAAGGACTTGGTAAACATTATACTAAATAAAAACTAAATTAGAATGCCATGTTTTCTTAGAGAAATGGGCACAAAAAAATGTTCTCGTGTCATAATTATTTCTTTTTTATTTCATAGTTAATATATTGTGATTTTGATCCTGCTAATTTGAAATTCAGTGTTTTATCTGTAATAAAGCCTAACTAGCTGTATCAGCCTATAGGCCAGACATCTTAGTGTTTTCTCGGAACTTGAAAAAAGTTATCCTTATTGAACTTACCGTTCCGTGGGAATCAAATATTCCAAAAGACCACAACATGAAGTTGAATAAATATTATGATCTCACAGAAGAAATGATCAGGAACGGGTTCAAGGCTCAGCTTTACGCAGTGGAAGTTGGTGCAAGAGGAGTTCCAGCAAAATCTTTGCATCACTTACTGAAAGAATTGGGCCTAAGCAGGTCTGCCGTCAATACATTTATGGAACGAGCTTCCAAGACGGCATTAACGGAATCATACAGTATTTGGTTGGGTAGGGAGAGAAGTAGAATGGTGGATGGTGAGCGTATTATCGCGCAATAGAAAAAAAGGAGGCCTCCTTTTCTTAAACCAGCCAATTGTCGGTCGCAAGCCCGAGACACCATTCTTCTCATCTCTTACCCACACACGATGGACCCGGCACCCGCACGGTGAATCCATGGAATGCTTAGAAATTTGTCTTCTCTTCTCTTCCTGCTCATAATAAAGAACCTAATCGTATAAATAGTGTTTTATAACTATTTCATACATACATCTCAACCAATTGACTATTTAATTAAATTATATTTTAATGCTGGGGTAAATCAGATAAGTTAAATTTAAAAAAAAAAACAATAAAAGATATGATTATTGAATAATATTTTGTTGAGGCACACTCCAATAAAGTTGGTTTTGGGCAATCTCTTTTGACCTGCAAAAACGTCATACCGCAGGATTAGCAATGTACGTCAGGTTGTAACCACAAACTAAGTACTATCTAAGTTTTAGAATTTGACGTTACTTTGACATCTATCACAGAGCTCAAACTATATTTTATGAACAAAGGTACTTTCAACTGGTAGATGCCATTGCCTCGGCAAGGTTCGGAGGAACATCACGACGACGAAGTTTCTTCGGATCCAGCTAAAAGAAAAATCATCATCACGACCGTAATCCCTTGCGTAATCAGAATTTTCATATTATTTTCAAGAATTCGGTTCAAATCGAGCCAATTTTACTACATGCCCATCATAACTAGGCAAACTTAAACAAACTTTTTTTGTATAATTGATCAGAAATCAAACCCGGTACTAAATTAACAGACACAGCTGAACCACGAAGACAGTCTAAACAAAATATGGTCAATCTAAAATCTCATCATCATCACAGCCCCTAGAAAACAGTTCTAGGAGTTTCACTGCCTTCCAGAACATATTTCTGGAGAAATTAGCCTATACTCGCCACGCTGGCCAGACGGCGCTGGCATGTGAAAAAACTAAACTGAGAAATCGATAAAATTCAGCTGAAAAAATATAAGACCATCTTGGCTGAAAAAAAGTATCATCACGACCGTTTCCCTTTCGGGGTGGTCAGAAACCACGCTTATAAATAAGCGGAATCACATTTAGCCAACTTTACTATAGGCCAATCATGACAAGTGGCAAGCTCGTCGATGTCTCTAGCGTACCAAACTCGAGAAATATCACAAATAAATTAAATGTATTTATATACGAGGGGCGTTCAAAATATTCTCGGTATGTGGATAAAAACAAACAAGTACGAAAAGTTTGATATTTTTATTTTTCAATATACTCCCCCCCTATGTTCATACACTTATAAGATCGATCAATTATTTTTTTTAATCCCTCATAAAAATATTTTTTATCTTTGGTGTAAAAATGCTCCTCCACGGCCGTCTTCAACGCTTCATCGTCAGAAAATTTATTTCCACGCAGATCCTTTTTAAGATTGGGAAACAAAAAGAAGTCGCTTGGGGCTAAGTCCGGACTATAGGGTGGATGAGTAACAGTTTCAAACCCACATTCAACAATAGCTGCCTTGGCAATATGAGCAGTATGGACAGGGGCGTTGTCATGCAGAAGCAGAACACCTTTGGTTAACTTTCCTCGCCTCTTTTCTTTGATCGCATCTCTTAATTGACGTATAACGTTAGCGTAGTACTGCCCTGTGATATTTACACCTTTTTCTTTATAATCGATAAGCAAAACTCCTTCACAATCCCAAAATATTGTGGCCATGACCTTGCCAGCTGACGGGATTACCTTGAACTTCTTGGGATGAGCTGAACCCTTAATGTGCCACTGCATGGACTCCTGTTTGCTCTCTGGGTCATAATGATGAACCCAGGTTTCATCTCCAGTAACTATTTTTTGCAGCACCTCATCGGGATTTTCACCACACAGGTCGATAAAATCTGAACAGCAAGCCACACGCATATCCTTTTGAAGAAGCGTCAGCATTCGCGGAACCCATCTTGCACTTACTTTTGACATATTAAGATGGTCATGTATAATGTCATGTACGGTACCAATAGAGAGATTGGTTACTTGAGCTATAGATTTTACCTTCACTCGGCCGTCTTCCAATATAAGTTTTTCCACTTTATCAATATTTTCTTGTGAGGTAGCCACTACAGGCCGGCCAGGTCTAGGGTCATCTTCAATACTCTCCCTTCCACGCTTAAATTCGCTTGACCATTTTTGAATAGTAGATAAAGAAGGAGCAGACTCACGGTAAACACAATCCATTTCCTCTTTTATGGTTTTTTGATTTTTACCCTGTTTTGTCAAGAATTTTATGACGGATCGGTGCTCTAATTTCGTTAAAATTGTTAATTCGCTCATGGTGTTCATGTTTGTTCGGCAATTGCAGAAAAACAAAAGAACATCTCGGTTCCAATTTTACTTTTTTTTAATGTCAATGGATGAATCTTAGCGGCCAGTAACAAATATATATATAAAAGAGGTTGTAACGTATCAATACCGAGAATATTTTGAACGCCCCTCGTACATTAATGAATATTTTTGTGTCCCGACCAGGAATCGAACCCGGTACCTCCGAGTCTAAATCCACAGACTTAACCGCTAGACCACGAAAGCAGTTTGCACCAAACCATCTTGGCTAAGTTGCACCAAAATGAACTCTGTTGTAACAATTAAATAGTTTTTCGTATTGGTACAATGTAGCTTAGATTGTTAACTGTCTGTAAATTCTTAACATGAATAACTTACCAAAGGTGCGTTGACATTGAATTTGTCTTTGCTGAATCGTATCTGAATGCTGTCCACCTCCATTCCGTAGTGCTTCACCACTGACCGGGTCTCTTCAGCATCACCACACCACAACATCTGTTCCACCAATCCCACAGGAATGCCGTGCTGCTTGCTATGGTATGCGTAAGACATTTGGTGAAGAATATCTCTGGAGAAGACAAATTTCTAAGCATTCCATGGATTCACCGTGCGGGTGCCGGGTCCATCGTGTGTGGGTAAGAGATGAGAAGAATGGTGTCTCGGGCTTGCGACCGACAATTGGCTGGTTTAAGAAAAGGAGGCCTCCTTTTTTTTTCTATTTCGCGATAATACGCTCACCATCCACCATTCTACTTCTCTCCCTACCCAACCAAATACTGTATGATTCCGTTAGTGCCGTCTTGGAAGCTCGTTCCATAAATGTATTGACGGCAGACCTGCTTAGGCCCAATTCTTTCAGTAAGTGATGCAAAGATTTTGCTGGAACTCCTCTTGCACCAACTTCCACTGCGTAAAGCTGAGTCTTGAACCCGTTCCTGATCATTTCTTCTGTGAGATCATAATATTTATTCGACTTCATGTTGTGGTCTTTTGGAATATTTGATTCCCACGGAACGGTAAGTTCAATAAGGATAACTTTTTTCAAGTTCCGAGAAAACACTAAGATGTCTGGCCTATAGGCTGATACAGCTAGTTCATCTGGGATCCTATAATGGTGTTCAAATGTATCCATGAGAATTTTCCAGTCTGATGCGGCGCCAAGGATCGAGGTGGGCTTGCATTTAGTTTTCGTGCTTTGCCCTTCCTTTACAAATGTGGTCAAAGTTTTATTTGTAGTCAGTCCCTTTCTGGCTCTTGCAATAGAAAGACTTACTGCTTCACGGATAACACCTAGGACTTTGTCATGTCGGCGTGAGTAATAGCCCTTTTCTAGGAGAGTAACGCACCCTACAAGTGTGTGTCTAGCAGTTCCTATGGCAGCACCACACAATGTACAGTTCTTTTCCGTAGCTTTTCCCCACCTTACCAGATTACTCTGGTCCGGGAGGGACATTTGAAAAGCGTTTAGGTAGAACTTTAGCAACGCCGGAGACCAATCGTACATTAGTGTGCGCCACTTTAGGGCTGGAGGGATGCAAAAATCGCCCAAAGTTAGCCAGTCATTTTGAACTTCTAGAGTCATCGCGTGCACTCTGTATTCATGCTCTTCATCTTTCCTGAGGAAGGATTTTATAACCTCTTTGTCACTTTCTTTTTTCTTCCAGCCAATGCCTCTTTTGTCAGTCTGGGCACCTGTCATGAATTTCTTGAAGAATAGTAGTCTCGGTTCCATATCTGAGACCAGAGGGTCTTTTGGAAGGGATGAAATTGTATTATCCTGGGAGCTGGTTAGAATTTGATATTTGCTTATACGTAGATGTTTGTATAATTCAGATGGTCTTTTCAGATCCATTCCGAAGTTTCTCCGTCCTCTAAAGAATGTTGAGGAGTCAGCACCCTGGGCTAATCCAAGCCAAGACTTCAATGTTCTTATGACGTCCGCGTCCAGACTTGATAGTAGGCTTTTGTTGAAATCATATACTAGGAAAGGCCAAGTGAGGCGAGATGCTAAGTAGTTGTCATATATCCAAGCTTTTTTGACATTGCTTATAGGCTGTTGAGTAACCCTATTCATGTCGTCAGTGAATTGTTTTACAACTACTTCTAGGGATGGTGTTTTTCCCTGAAAATTTATCCTTCTGCCAAGAAATTTAAAGGGCATGGTTTCATTTACCGGAGCTATTCTCTGCCCTGCTATACTCAGTCCAGGATCATAAGACGTAAATGTAGTGTTTCGCCTAGCCAGACATAGGCTGAAGCATTTTGATGGTTTCGTTCTCATTCCCTTTGTCCATGAGCAGAAATCATCCACTATTTTCAGCAAGCCCTGGCATTGCTTGGGATTTCTTGTTAGCACCGCCAAGTCGTCTGCAAAAGCTAAGACGGATTACGTATAGATGTTGTTTTGTTTGAATCTATATATATAAGAATAATGATTTCAGACGTTTATTTACTCATTTACAGATTCAGCAGCGCTTAAAACTAACCCTTGTTAGGTAATTTGTCATATTGTTTATTTATTATCCCTAGGAGCCTATAGGAACACTTGGATTCATCTAATTTTCATTTTTCTTATTTGATACCTATTAATATTAAATCAATATACATAAAAATGGCTGAAATAGCTGGCTGTTGTTAGCAAGGAAGTCTGCTAATAAGGGCATAGTGCCTGAGAATAACAAGCTTAATTCTAATAGTGGATAGCAGCTGTAAAGGGGGATTTTCTTATTTACCTACACTAAAATAAAGCTAATTATTATGTCAAATCTATATACCTACTTAAATATAACTAGACTACTATGAAAAGTATTTATTGCAGCTGTATAGAGGCATATGTATTCACAATATCACCGTTCCCATGCCTCGGAGAGCACGGTTGGTTCGGGATCCACTAATAACTTATGGAATTGTTAATAAATTGTAATTAATATTCAGATGGGTGATAATGGTGGTGTTGTATATGTATGTAAGAAAAGTTTATTTACCATTTGTATATGCCGGGGTTCAAACAGACCTATTTTAAGGATATCATTTTGACCACCAAGCCACCACTCTATTAATATTAATAATAATGTCTTACCTTTGTAGTTGTGGAAGTTGAGTGCAGAAGGCGCAGTAAGTTAGTACACACAGCATATCTGCTAATTTCATGACTCTGACATAGTTCCTCGTGTAGTTAGCTATACCAATGTTGTATGCTAATTTAATGCATTTCATACTGGAAAAATATTATAGCAATGTTTCTTTATTCTTATCCCTAATATATAATCCGTCGAAAAATTATGGTTTTATCAAAATGCCAAATGACCTGTGAATGTTCTTACTATTTAATTATAAATAAATTTATTTTACTCAGTTTTTTTTTTACAATAATAACTAATTAGTAAAAAAATTCACACCAAGTTGAGACAGTAACGCATGATCACGTAAACCCCACAGTCAGTCAGACTTTATACGTTTTGGTACTAGATAGAAGTTTTATCTATAAATTATAATATACTCGTAACAAAAGGGCATGTATGAAGAGGTTGATGAATGTCGATGAAGCGAAAGAGGTATGTCGTGATCGTGTCAAGTGGCGCTCAATTGTCTCTGCCTACCCCGTAAGGGATCTGGCGTGAAGATATGTATGTATGTATGTATACTCGTATTATATAGACAAAGCTTTTACCTTCAACGAGGTTTATGTAATATTTAATATTGATAAAATGCCTCCATGGTCTAGTGGTTAAGTCCGTGGATTTAGACTCGGAGGTACCGGGCTCGATTCCTGGTCGGGACACAATAATATCCGCTTTATAAACGTGGTTTCTGACCACCCCGAAAGGGAAACGGTCGTTATGATACTTTACTTTAAATATAGATAAAATATTTTGTTTAAAAAAAATGAGTGATGTGAAAGAAATTACTTTTACATCTGTCACATGTTGAAGATGTGAAATGTTATTCCACACTCTTCCTATAATTTGGAGTCCTTAAAATGAAGCATGAAATAACATGTTGTCTAGCGTCATCAGCAACTATATCAGTAGCTCCTTGAACTCTCGTTCCGCTTACCAGCAGGTCCTGCGTCTCCTGGTGTGATTAGTATAAAAATCTGTAGTGTATAAATTATTCACTTACTTTCTATATTTCTTCGGCAATTCTAGATATCTCTTCAAAGGCGCTTGTTCCTTAAGGTTACACATTATATACATGGCCTCGACGAGCGCGCGGTCACATGTCCTGTCATTTAGAGACATGCTGGACATTTTGTCTTCCAACTCTGAAGGTTCTATACTGGCGGAACATGAGTCAGCGTTTTTGAGGAATAAAGTGATACATTCTAAGAGAAAAGTTTTGTTTAGAACCGGGTCATAGTCTTTACGTGGGTGCTCGCATAACCTAGAAAGAGTATTTCATCTGTAGGTAATCTTAGGGCTGGTTTAATAGTCGGATCCAAGCACAAGCTCGTGCCTAGATCTGACTATTATTCCAGCCCCTAGTGAAGGTCACTGTTGGAGATGGGCCTTCCAATACATTTCTGAAGTAGACTCGCCACGCTGGCCAAATGAATTGGCGATAGCAAGGATAATTGCTCAGTGAATATAAATTCTTTAAACCTAATTTTGTCATAGCTTTAAAAGAATAACAGCAATAAGTAGAAGAAACTTCCTCCGTGGTATAGCGTTTAAGTCTATGGATTCGAAGGTACTGATTTGGTATAGCAAACTTCGAAAAATGTATTGGTTGATAGGCAGAAACTCACAACTAAGTGACAATAACAAAGTCCTTATATACAAAACCATCCTCAAACCAATTTGGACATGCGGTATTAAGATGAGGAGAATAGCTAGCAATAGTAACATCAACATCCTGGAGAGATTTCAGATCAAAGCTTGGAAAGCTTAAAAGAGGCTTATGCTTAACATTCTTTTCTACATTGGAAACCAATATATCCATGAGGACCTTCTGATGAAATAACCTCATACAGCCACAGGTATCAACTGAGACTCGCATCACACCCGAATGTTCTCGCCTCAGACCTGAGAGGATCTGGCAGCATCACACACCGCAGACTCAAAACGAAAGAGTGTCCCTGGCCTTGGCATCAGGTTTAGCAGAGACTGAGGAACATCAATACAGATAGCAATATGTACCCGAACAGATTGCCACGAATGCAGTAATCAAAGGAGAAAAAAAATAAAAAGGTACCCCCTCTATTTATCCCACAATGACACATTCACCATCCACTTATTCTCTCCCTCCCCAACCAAATGCTAAACAATGTGTTAAGTTATTGAAGAGGATTCCACTGTGTTATATTATTTATGTTTGATGATAGTTAATACTGACATGTAACCAAAGTACACGTAGAACCTGACCATGGGTTGGAGCAGAGTCATGCACTCCTCGGGGGATAGTCTCTGTATAGTCATATCTTGTCGGATTGCTCTTAATCTGTCATCTATAAAAGAGTATTGCACTGCTAAAGAACTCATTGACTGACTCGGGATGCTGAAACAAAAATAAAATAAAAAAATAGCAAGACGGGTAATTTATTTGTATTTTCTTTTACAGCAATCTGAATTGTTTCCAACGAGTCACACTGTTCCTCGATAGGACAACTTTTTGTACATGTTCTCAACGGGAGAAAAGGCTGATTAATTTGGGCAAATTAACATGGCACTTGGCTCGAATGCCGTTTGTGCAAAGTACAGTGTGCAAAAAAGATTTGGTATGAAAATTATTAATATGTATGGTACATACAAAATATGTCACAAGAAAGCGATGATGATGGTAATGGACCAGTCATGATTAGGTCCCTGGTAGATTATGAATGAGCAACATAATAAATAAAAAATGTTAATGCGCCCGGGTTGTACCAATGCATATTAAAATGTTGATCATAGATTATTTTAATCATCATTTTGGCAACAGGCCTTTAGTCTCTGAAGGACATTTTTTTTAATTTCTCTCTTTCTTAACCCTTTATTTATTGACTTCTGTGCCCAATAATGTGATGTAATAGTTTTACCTTAACAATAGATAATCCAGAGTATCTTTTAGCACAGGATAGGGTCGGAGCAGATGAGGTTGTGCCATATTCTTGTCTGCGGCCGGCCGACTATAGCATTTTACCAACTTGTTCCTGCATCCCACTCTCTCTAATGTGTGCACTAGCTTCTCTCTCACTCTCCTACAATGGATAATATTAAAGTTGGATTCATAAATCAAAATTTGAACCAGCTGTTTTTCGCATTTATAATATTAGTATAAGTGACTTCCTACTGCCTCTTGCACTTAGAGACCTTCACCTTCATTGTTAGACTTTCAGGCTATATTTCTGGAGAATTTGGCCTTCACCCGCCATGCTAGCCAGACGGGTTGGCGAGGGTCTGGTGTCTTTTTTTTTTCCACAAGCTGGTATAGTGGAACCGGGACCAATGGCTTAACATGCTCTCCGAGGCACGGGAACAGTGGTCTAAGACAAATGTACTTAAGAAAAGTATTTTTCATTTGTACATACCAAGGTTCAGACATTGGCCCTTTAAAGTCATAAGAAAACCATTCTTACATCCGAGCCACCACCACTCTCTGGCCAGCTAAAAGCTAGGAACATAATAGCACGGATTAGAAGTCGAACTAGTCTCAAAAAGGGAAGTAAACAAACTTAACCACCAATTCTTACTATATTTTTTGCGGTTTTTCTGTATGGTAAAATAAATATATAAACGCTGCAGTTTATGTTATTGTTGTCGTTATTGGTACACTTTTATGTGCATAAAAAAATACTTACATTTCCACTTCTTTTGTAGGACACATCGAATTGCATGTTCCCACAATGTTTTTATCGTTTAAACTCCCTTGAATATCCCCTAATAAATAGTTCGAACATGCCATCATTTAAATAAGCACAAAAGGCTAATGGTTTTCTACTATTTATTATATAAAAACCATTTAAAATAGAAATATACATCAAAACAAATCAAATTTCATTATATTGCTTTCCAAAATAATTATTATTTACCTTACAGATACATATTCACCTTGAGAAAGAGACAGACTTATGGCTATAAATTGCTCGAGGGTGAAGTAATTCTGACAGTCAACAGGTGAATGCATACCTTTAAATATTGAAACACAAACTTAAAATAGTTTTAAAATATTAGGCTATGCAAACACGTCTTTTAACCGTCAGTGTTTTTAAATACATTATGGCTGGTAAGTATATTCCACAGAGTTAAGGAAGCAGAGACAACATATTATTTAGTCGTATAACCATATAAGTTGCGCTTACTCATTCTCATCGCAAAGATCATATAGCTATCTCACTTCCTCAGTTCACATACACACTGCATAAACGAGCAACCGTGGCATTTTTTCATTGAAACCATAGACTACAAGGCAATTGACAGACAATAAAGTAACAACAGCGAACTCAACCATCTCGACTTATTATTGTGATTATTCATTATTTAACTAAAATTACATCTTGAAAATTTTACTAAATCATGGTCTAGTGTAGTGCTTATATGTGCGACAGTGCAAAACATAAAAAAGTGCTAGGAATAACCTTCCACAAGTAAGTTTTAAATGTTGACACCATGCATTCAAACACATAATTCAATAAAATTAGTGATTATTCTTGTAATTTCAAAATATGTGAGAGACAGAAGATATATTTCATTGTATTCTAACGAAATTAAAATAATAATCTTACAATTTTTGTTGCTTTATTAGAGAAAAACGTAAAAATTGTTGCAAAACAACAACATTGACAGTTCCATCAACACAGGGTCGCATTTGTAAAATTAATAATTTTTATATTATTTTTTTACCGTTTTATTGTTGTGACCGCCTCCGTGGTCTAGTGGTAAATCCTATGGAATTGTATCCACAGAGTGCCCGCAGTGCGTAGATTCGATTCGTACCCAAGGCCAAAAATATATTTACGTTTTTCGCTTAGGTTGTCTGGGTGTCCATACTAATATTATAAACGTGAAAAAAGATTTTTATGTATGTATGTATGTATGTTTGTCCGTCTTTCACGCCTCTATTTATCATCACATAAAGATCACATAAAGAGATAGCTATATATCAATGCACTAAAGTGATATGTAGAAAGAATGTCACACAATGGCTACAGTCTCTTGACTATAATATAACTGAGGAATTACTGTCAATAGTAAAGTAGGAATGCGATAATAACAAAGTATGTAAAGTTTACACACCCTCTTACACACACTCACACACTTACATTATAAACAAAAAGAGGATCTCAACCACACAATTTTTAATTTTTAATTTGTTTTTCTTTTGTGTACATTTTCTTTCTTTTAATATGTTGTAATTAAAAGTAATAATATATTTAAAAGGGTGTCTGGGCGTTGACTGCCGACGGACAGACCTATACATATAGGCTTAGTTCGGCTGCAAATGTCTGTTTTTCTGTGCATGCATAATGAAATATGTTATTGTTTTCATATCTTGTACCTTTTTACTGAATAAAGATATTATTATTATTATTATTATCACAGCCCTTAGAATACAGAGACCTAGACCTCCACTATTGGAGATGGGTCTTCCAGAAATATTTCTGGAGAATTCGGCCTACACACGCCACGCTGGCCAGACGGATTGGCGAGGGTCTCATGTAAATTTTAATGACAATTTCTTAACGATTTCACAAGTTGGTATTAGTAGAACCGGGTTAATTAGTAAAAAAGGTTGTTTTTTTTTTTTTTTAAATATTTCCAGACAAGTCACACAGCGCCATCTAATTTCCGTGGTAAGCTATGAGGCTTGTGTTACGGAAACTAGATGGTTGATAAACTACATATTATACTTTTTTTTTTTTTTTTTGTAAATATATACATATAAACACCCAGACCGAGACAAATTATACAATGTACAACTTGCCCCCGGTGGGAATCGAACCCACGACCTCCCGAGTTCACGGCAACGTTTGTTACCACTAGACCACGGCTTAAAGTGCTCTCCAAGGCACGGGAACGGTGGTGTTGTAAATCTGACTAATGTATGCAAGAAAAGTGTATTTCTCATTGGTACATGCCGGGGTTCAAACCGACCTTTTTTGGATTTTAGGGAATGCATTCTATCAACCGAGCTACCTTTTTGGCCTTTTTGGTTTGGTTTCTGTCATTTCTTGTACTCAAACCTCAGTTGCTCCAGTAGAGACTTTTGATCCATATAAGAAACAGGATCGATCGGCATAAAAACAAAAGTTTTTGCTGACTAGATTTTTCCAAAATCTGTGAATGAAGTTCAGAATATCTCAATAAGTTATGGATGGTCTCCTAGGAACGTTTTCCTGTAACTATAACGGTTAAGATATTTGCCCTTACTGTCCCGTCTCAAAACTCCACCTTGTATAGATACAATACTTAGATTTATTTCATATTTACAAAACATTTATGGAAGTTAAGTTATAAAACTTAAGTTTTAATTTTATTAACTTCGAATAAAATGGAATAATGTAGAGCCAGTTATAAAACAATAATTATTATTTATTTTTCAGAATAATATGAGAGCGGTAAAAAAAAAGTACTTTTTTGGATAAAAGAAAAGAGACATGTTTGAAATTTTAAATAGGGTATAAACATTACAGAAAACTCCAAGCAACTTCAACCGCATTACCATCCGGTTGTCTCGTCATAATTTTTACGTTCCCCCCCCGACCATTTAGGGCCCATTCGGCCGGTACAGAGGGGTTCGGTATCTCTTCGAGACCCAGATACCACTCGCCATCCGGTCCAAAATTAGCGTGCCATTGCTTTGAATAATATATGTAAGAAAATATAAATAAACGATTTTATTATATTATGTTGTATTTTTTAAAAAACCATATAGCTAAAAATACTCATTTCATTATTTTAATCGTAGAACACAAAACCTATCTTCCGAAGTGGGCTTTATACACTGATTCAGGACGGATTTGTGAGCGATATGCATAATTATACTTATATAATAATATTTTGACATTTCGCAAATGAGTCCGGTCCTGTCTTCTGTATTAGTGTGCGAACATTACTTGTGTGTGAGAAATGCCACGCTTTGACCGCAGTTAGATCACCTCTGCTTCCCTATCTCTGTGGTATATTCGATCATACTTACACTAAAATACACATAGACATAGGATCGTCGAAAATACACATGCAATTTATCTTGATGAATCATGGTGCAATGGGATGTAGAAAAACATCAAAGTAAAGTAGTAGTTTGAGCGACAATCTTTACTTTAATATACCTACTACTAGCACGGCATGTGACCTCGTCCCCAACTGATGGTAAACAATTAAACTTTCAACCACGGCCAATCCAAGTTTGCTGAAAAGTTCGGTATGTCTCTAAGGTAAATCACGTAAAGACCCGTTAAAATTATAAAAACTATCATAGCTATCATACTACAGCAGCTCGCAAGTTACACAGGCAACTGGAAAAAGACACCGATTACTGTCATCATTCCCTAACACTATGTCGGCTTGACAAATGCTTCTTTTCATTGAGGGACTCCGTGGTATAGGAAACTACCTACTTTTTACATTTTGGAAGCACGAGCTCATGGTGGATCAGCATTGTATAACAGGTAAAACGTACGCTTTGAGAGGCCACATTTCGGCAAATTCAAATAGGCATTGGTGATCAAATCAAATCAAATCAAATTTTAATTTGATTTGATTTTGGTGACGGCATCCCCGCCTAATTAAATGTAATAGTCTCGACGAGCCATTATTGTAACGCTTGATTAATTGTCTAGATGAATTCCAATAAAATTGATGCAATAAAAAAAAACAGGTTTTATTAATAAAATGTCTTTATTCAAATTTAATAATTTTGTCTTTTAATTCCTTTAATTCCTTCTGATGTAACCACTTGATCCCCGTAGCTGAAGCTGAGCTAGGTGGTCGACAGATCACCCTGAAATTACACGAAGAAACGTGCACGCTTTAGTTTATCAGACTATTACATGATTGGCCTATAGTAAAGTTGGCTAAATGTGAATCCGCTTAATTATAAGCGTGGTTTCTGACCACCCCGAAAAGTATGGTCGTGATGATGATGATGATGACTATTACAAAGGAAGCGAGGAAAAAGTAAAGTGGTCTTTGGCGTAATATAGATATATACAGATCCACATACTGCATTTTAATTATACATTGCGTGTTATTTTGTACCAAGCTTGTGTTTAGTTTAAAATAATATAACCACAGCTGAGTTGTTTGCGTATAAAAATGATTTGGTATGCGCATGAGCTACGCGACTACTGTACCAGTATGGGTATGTACCATGTGCACCATATTATAGATCATCTTCCATAATTATTAATATTCTTCCTGAGATATTCATCCTAAGAAAGAGACGGAATTACGGCTATCAAAAGTGTTAGAGGTGAAGTAATTCGACAGTATGAATTCCTAATTTTGAATATTAAAACGCATACTGAAATAAATTAGTTTTAAAATATTAGGCAATGAAAACTTGTATCGTCAGTGTTTTAAAATACATCATCGCATTATTAATGGCAAGGCAATGGGGTGTATCAGGCAAAGCTTTATTATAGATGTCGCTAGCGGCACTGGTACCTTGTTTACACCTATGTCGGATCATTTTTTAAATGTTTTTGTAGTTTTTATTTTTATAACAGAAATACCAATTTTAACTTAACGTTACCTACCTTAAAAGACGAATTAGGATAGCGAACACCGTCTTTAAAAAGAAAAAAGGCTTAATTAATAGAACGGCAATTTTGTGATCGCTATATCTTTTATTTCGCTTGGAAATATATATTTGTACACTTAAAAGCTGCTGACTTCGGTAATATATCCAGAAAATAATAACAAATCGTAACAAAAATACAAGTTTTCTATGCAAATGACAGTTCTATTAGGTACCATCTATCATGCGCCATCTATCGTGATAAAAAGTTAGTGATACACCCCATTCTCACACTCGTACACTCAAGTACACATGCAATTAATCTTAATGAATCTTGGATGTAGAATTACTTAATAAAAATACTTTTCGTTTAAGCGATAAACTTAATACTTTATGACATATGGCCGCGTACCCAACTGATTGTAAGGCTGGAGGTATTCCAATTCCAATACAAATTCTGTCAACATAAATGTTTACATTTTACATAAATTATAAATCTATAGGTACTTTAATTTCCATCGTTGAGTTATTTGTTTTGGTGAGGTTGACTATCATCTTAAAAGATATAATTTAATCGTAATACCTACTTTAATATATAATTTATTTTATTATAAATTCTTTACTGACGGGATTTTTTTCCCGAGCAAGTTTTCAATACGGGGCCGACAGAAAGGCAACGGTCCTTGATTCTTGTGCTCTTCTTGGACGAAGCACACCTTGGCATTCTCGTACTTTGCGAATTCCTGAAAATATTCCTGGCATTTTAAAAGGAGGCCTCCTTTTTTATTATATTGCGCAATAATACGCTCACCATCCACAATTCTACTTTTCTCCCTAACCAACCAAATACTGTATGATTCCGTTAATGCCGTCTTGGAAACTCTTTCCATAAATGTATTGACGACAGACATGCTTAGGCCCAATTCTTTCAGTAAGTGGTGCAAAGATTTTACTGTAATTCCATAGGTATTCGGCATCTTCCGTAATATCCCTAGGAATTTTACGTAAACCCTGGTTTCTTTGTATCCCTGCGACATGAATGTACAATACTTTTTAACTAACATTTCCATGTTAAACTATTTTGTTGTGAATAGTGAATTTCGCATGGTTATAATTTAATAATAATATTATAATACGGCTGACCTTCAAAATAAAACTGGTACATTCAACGCCATTTAACCCAGCCTTAGTAATATCACTTTATTTAAAATCACTTGAATCAACACATCCGAACAATAACATGCCCCAAATAAATTTTTGCTAATATAAAAATACTTTTGACAGATATTTAAACAAAACTTTTAAATTTTATCACCTATTTATTTATTAACAGGCAACAAAGTAACGATGAGAACCGTAAATTAAAAGTTACATAATAGGTATTAACCTAATTCTATTAAATAAAAAATTGCAAAACGGGTTTTTCGTCTCCTGTAAAATACATTTACCTGTAATATGATATCATAGGGGAATGGATATATTTGTTCTATCCGACACATGGCTATCTTGTCCTCGCACTTGGCCTCTTTTCTCAGCTCGTCGATAGTTATAGCCACCTTGCCAGAGCAAAATATTAACTTTTTAACTTCACACGGGTTTATACTCGCCGGCCCCTCTTCTGGTATGGCCCTGTCAAATATAATCAATTATACCTTATTGTAGTCGGTTACGAGTTTGCGCCGTTTGGGGTCGAGACGATAGGTCCATGGGGAAGGAATAGTCCAAACGACTGACAGAGAAATAAAGGGATAGGAAGGCTGGCAATTATTTCTGCAACGTATATTGCCTTGCTATAGAAAGGGGAAATGATTCCAGCCTCTTTGGTTCTATTTCTGATGGAACGTCTCTAGAGGACATTTTTAATTTATTGGTAGTATTTTTTAAAATTAGGTTTAGTTTAAGTTTTAAGTAGTTTTTATTAATAACTTAAATAATTGTTTAAAGTTGAAAAAGTACAATCGACACTATTTCCTTTTCACCACTTTATATCTTACCAATAAGATTATACTAGTCAAAGTCAAAGTCAAAATATCTTTATTCACGTAAACCTATTACAGGCATTTATGAAACGTCATTAATTTAATTATTTTGAATGATTCTACTCCTGCTAGTAGAAGACTAAGCAGCATAGTGGTCCAATAAGTAAGCTGTTAGCAGAAGACCAGCAGCTTAGCAAATTCCAGTGACCTGTTAATGTTTAATCTGACTGAGAAAGGAATCTGCAAGGAAAACTCAGCTATATCAGATTTACAAAATAAAACATATACAGAACTGCACCACAACGATCAATTATTAACCTTTTAAATTTAGTTATCAGTACCTATGAAAATACAATACCTGGTACAGCAGTAACCCACCTGGCAAGTCAGAATTTAGGTAGACTACATGCCTATGTGCAACCCGAAAGTCGACAAAACTAGAGGGCTGGTAATTGAATCCATCCTGAGTCTTCCTGAGTGGCATTTCTTCACGTAAATAGCCGCCTTTAAACATTGTTTTGTATTTAAGTGAAGAAATGCCACAAAACTCGAAAATAATAGATGTCAAATAAAAATGGCGTTTTTTTATCCCAATTCCCTTTAAACATGACAAAGCTAGTCTTTAGGTAAGTTTAGGTAATCTACAATTAATATTGTAACTAGTGTTACCCTGCTCGAAACTTATTTTAAATTAATAAAAATTGTATGCTAAGCCTGAGTTGCAAAAAAATTAAGTCCCTGTACTTGTAACGGATTGAAGTTAAAAATGGCGTCGAACTTACCAGTTTCAGGTCAGCCGTCAGATGAATAAATAAAAAAATATCACTTTTTATTTGTCACAAAAATAAGAGTTAATAAAAATGTAAAATATAGTAAAAAAATTAAAGATATTATGACAAAAGGGTCTATGGTTCAGAAAATGGTGTTGCAAGCAGGTTCCAACAACCTCTGTTATTATACCATAGCAGACATTTAAATTTTGTGGGACAGTAATATAAATAAAAGTTATAAAAAAATAATGAAATATAATTCATTAAAAATAAAATTAAAATAAAACAGACGGTACAATCGACGCCATTTTCAACTTTAATTGTTTAATTTGCAGATACTTCCTAGAATAATCGATAATTCGATTGTCAACATCGTCCCAGCCGAACAAGTACTCGTATATAGTTCACGTAAGATATAGCTCTAGCTTTCATCGGCAATTGTCGAAAATACAATCGTCAAATTCTGAATTTTGTAATAGTAAATATCAGTGTTAAATCTTTAATGAATTAAAGTTGTTATTATTATTAATACGAGTACAGTCGACAAAGAAAGTGGTCTATCAGTTTTGACAAAGCTTCCTTTGTAATTAAAATATTGCTAAGGTCAAGTATTCGAATATACGTACTATATTCAGGAAAAAATCACCTATTGTTAGATGACGTGCAATATTTTTTTTTTTTTTTTTCCAATACTAGCACGACATGTGACCCTGCGCCCACCTGATGGTAAGTGGCGCGCAGGGTCCATGAATGTTAGCAACTAGAATCAGACCCTTATGTCCGACATCAGTCCCTAACACTATGCCGGCTTGACTAGATGCCTTTTCACACTTCGCTTGAAGGACTCCAGGTTATAGGAAAGCGGAAACACAGAGGCTGGAAGAGCATTCCACATCTTTATTGTGCGACAGATGTATGAGTCACCAAATTTATAGGTACGCGAAGGGATAGTGACTACGGTATGTGGGTGCATATTCTGACCTGTGCGTGTGGTTCGGTTGCGGAATGGAGAGAAAGGAATTAATAATAGTATATAGACTGTACACACCTACATTTCGATTTTTGTATCATTTGTTACAATGCACGGATTTTATACATCTATTTAATTATTTATTTAAAACAAAGGTGGCATAATGTCGCTTGACATTCTCTGCCTACCTTCGGGACAACGAGAACATTTATGTGAGATAGGTGCAATATATCAATTACAATTAAATATATTAAAAATATAAGCAGGTTAAAAATATATATTTGGCATAATATATATTGTGTATATACGTTTATTTATAGGTATATGTGTAATTTATGTAACAGTGTAAGTATCTATTAGTATGTAGTGTGTGTAGTATATTCTATATTGTTAAACTTGATATCGGCACTACCCTTAATCTCACACTCTCCCAAAGGTTAGATGTTAGAAAATGCCTTGTAGGCATTTATCTTCGCCTTTGTACACTTATTTTGTGCAATAAAGAATTTAATAATAATAATAAGTCTATAGAGTATTATTTATTGTTTAAAAAAAATATTTATTAATAAAATTACATACGAATACATACACACATACATAAATAAGTTATACTATTCAGAGTTCTAAAATAATTAAAGGACATTAACCTCTTAAATGCGGTGCCCAAATGGAAGTCTTTGAATGGAGACCTGTAATAGGGGTGCTTGAGTCCTATTTTGGGGGTCATGAGTATGACTGGCTTGCGGAAGGGCAGGGCCAGCTGTCTCCGCATTAAGTGAAAGTAATTGGCTGGATTCGTCACGTTAGCCACTATCCAGTTGCAGCAGCGAAGTTGGTTCACTAATAAATAGATAAATTTATATTAACGCCTATTTATAATTTTATTTTTGTTTTTAAAATTTAACACTTAAGTTAAAACTCATTGTTGGGAAGATTTTAACCTGCCTCGGTTTTTAACTGACCTGACTGTTAAAGTCACTATGTAATAAAAGATATATAATTATTACAATGGTGTAGTTTAAGCGGTCATAAAAATGTGTACAAGTGAATACATTAAAAAATATAAAAGTTTACATGCAAAATCCTCTTCATCCAGGTTGGGAATGCAATCTTCATCATCATCAGCTTGTTGGAGGTATCGCTCCACTCGGCCTGACGAATGTTCTGGACCCTGAACATTTAAAACACTAGATATTTCTTTGCCATAAACTGGATCTGCATATAGATTTCTTTGGAGACTGGTCCCAGGATCAGATTGGGATAACTCTGTATCTGACAGAGGACTATTAGATAACATATATTTATTTTTAAATTATTAATATTTAACTGCCTCCGTGGTCTAGCGGTTAAGTCAATGGATTTAGACTCGGAGGTACCAGGTTCGATTCCTGGTCAGGACACAATAATATTTAATAATTTCATAAATAATTTCAAAAAATATTTAATTGGTTTGGTACGCTAGAGACATCGACGAGCTTGCCACTTGTCATTATTGGCCTATAGTAAAGTTAGCTAAATGTGATTCCGCTTGTTTATAAGCGTGGTTTCTGACCACCCCGAAAGGGAAACGGTCGTGATGATACTTTACTTTTTTTTTACTTCTAAATTATTAATAACAGCAAAAAATTGATTATTCCCAACTTCCTAGAGAAGGGCTATTATATAGAAGAGTGGTAACCAACTCCTTAGCTATGTAAGTCACACAGGCGCTGTTAAACTACTGTCTGTCTGAATGGCGGTCTGCACCAAGTAGGTATTGGGTTCCTGCCGGGGAAAACGGAGGAAAAATCCCAAACCAAGTAAGACTCCATCCCTCTCGCCTTGAGACATTTCTGCGTGAAGTCTTATCCATTGTTGCAGTTGAAAAAAACCGCTTCGCCAGTGGTTGTATTAATTTAAGATACAATATTTAATTCTCTAAGTTCATAAGTATATGCAATACATACAGCTCCATCGATGCCATGTGGCAATTGGACGACAAGTCCCGACTGGCAGACCCACTTGCTCTCTCCGTTGGCGATGAAGGTGTCGAACACTGCCTGCCCCGTGTCAGCGAAATCACCGTACTGAGCCTCCCAGATCACCAGGATATGGGGACTGGCATACGAGTATCCTACTTCGAAACCTAGCACACCTGGGCAAAAATTGTTACATTCGTATCTATTCGTGTCGTTAAATAGTGGTTGATGTCGCGTCAATTTTATGCCTTCATTTTATTTTTGATAAAATAATAGTGCACCTGCGCATGGATAACGCCTATTTTTTTAGTTTTCACAGATTACATAATTTTATATACCTAATTAAATTACCAAGGCGTATTATTAAGTTTGGACCTTTTTATTAGGTACCAGTTTTATATTTGGTGTTACCTACAAGTATATGAATAACGAATACTTGTATTATAGGTGGTCAAGTTGATTTTTCACCGACAGTACATTTTTATTTTTATTATTTATATTTTTTAAATAAAAAAAAAGGTATTTATTTTCTCCCACAAGCTTAATATTAGTAACAATATTTTAGAAACATTTGTGTAGGAGACTGGAGGCAAAACTAAACTAAGCGAAAGCTTAGTCTGTGTTAAAGCACTCCAGGTTCCTCTGACTCAAACTTAATATTAATGAATACTTATTGGGTGTAGTGTAATGTAGTAAAGTGTAATGTAGTGTAGTGTAATGTGATTATATAAATATGTAAGATATATTATTGTTTTTTTTTTTTTTTTTTTCTTATATTTAGCTATGCGTTTAAATTGTTATTTATTTTATAAGTATTTATAATTAGGTATATACATATATACTCATATATAATTTCAGTTTCATATTAATATTACAATATATATATATATATATATATATATAAGTAAAGTAAACAATATACATATAAGTATAATATTTATTTATTATTAAATTATTATTTTTAATATTTACCTATTTAATTTTATTTAAATTAGAAGTAATTTTTACCAAATTCTGACAATGAGCTATTGTGCAGACTGTAGAGGGCTTGGTCAGGATACACAGTGTCCAGAACTCGGTAGGTAGCTCCGTCAACATTCTGGTGGTGATAGACGTGGTGACTGGAATGGTAGGATTTTACTCAGATGTGAGAGAAATATTACATGAAAAATGGAATGATTCTGTTGATGATGGAATGATTCTGTTGATGATGGAATACCAAAATAAAATGAGTTCTACATGTGAGCTCGCGTTTTTTTGATATCGTCGCACAAGATCCAGAAATCTTAGCAACTGATATCAGTCCCCAACACATTGTTGGCTTCACGACATTGTCCTTCTGAGTACAGTGAGTCATCATCATTATAGCCTTTGGAACAAAGTCCTAGACCTCCACTGCTGGAGATGGGCCTTGCAGAACATATTTTCTGGTGAATTTAGTCTACACTTGCAACTCGGGCAGACGGGTAGGGGAGTGTCTGATGTGAAATTTAATGACAATTTATTAACGATTAACCATAAATTCCAAGACACGGAAACGGTAGTGTTGTAAATCTAATACAATATACATAAGAAAAGTGTATTTTGCTGGGGTTCTAACAACTAAGCCACCACCGCCTACGGGGTTATAATTCAAGACATTAATGTTGTTGCGACTTCACATAACAGTAGGCTCTTACAACGCAAACTACGAGTATCTGTCAAACGTAACCGACAAAAATCGTCGCCATATTGGACAAAATGTAGTTTAGTTAAATTTTTAGTTATTTGAATGGAGTTAAGGTTTATATTAGCTATTAGTGTAGCTAACAGCGACACATTTGTCTAATATTACTAGTTTAGATATTATTTGTAAAATAGGTATATTATTTGTAGGTAGGCACCTACATCTTCTGTAGGATTATTTAATTGTAAAACCCTAGTAATAAGTATTTTTGATTAATAAACTATTTGAAATATATGTATATATACATATTATAAGAACGGTGAGTCCTGTTTTTCATAAGAGAAGGTTGTTAACCCTTGAACTCGGTGAATCAGTGTGCTTTAAATTTAATGATTTTTTTACTAATTATGCACAATTATTATTACTATCAGCGTAGGCCCACTTGCAGGTCTACACAGATGTGAAGTCTATACTATACTTCCTACCGATGCGCCATAGTTCCTCTCTCCACGTCTTCTCCAGTAAATCTGATGTGAATCTTATCCCGAAGCAGTGATCCGAAGGCCAACGCCTCGCCTATAGCCCAGTCTGCTATACCCTGCTTCACCTGCCACACCACCAAAGTGTCTTTTATCGCGTTACAAAATCAGTCTACAAACGAGTGCAAGAAGAATCGGCATAATATGGAAAATACTTTAAGGTTTAAAATTTACTTTGCAAGTCTATGTCGTTTTAGACATCGATACGTATCGTTGCTAGAAAAATGGCATCTGTTGCCGGTTTTTTTTTTTGGACTACTTTGCTATATAAACGAGCGTCTAAGCCAGCATTATTTTTATTTATTATCTTTTCATTATTAGGCTTTAAATTATTTAACACAGTATGATGTGCAAATATTTATACACAAGTATATATTTATCAAAATTTAAAAAGTATTTTGTGACTTGGTATATTGTGTTTGATAAGTATATTATTCGACGCAGATAGGGATGACCCAGATGATATAAAAAAACGAAAATACTTAAAAAGTTAATTTTATTATCAATAAAACTAATGTCCTATTAAGGCTTTTTCACTAAAATTAAGTATCTGTCATTAATATGTAGCGATAGGTACGCAGAAGGAAATAAAACTATTAAATTCAAATTATGACGTTGTCAAGTTGGTTTTGTCAATTATTACATACATATCTTCACGTCAGATCCCTTGCGGGGTAGGCAGAGACAATTGAGCGCCATTTGACACGATCACGACATACCTCTTTCGCTTCGTCGACATTCATTACCCTCTTCATACATGCCCTTTGGTTACGAAGACTTTTTAATGCACCTTCAGTCAGTGTTTTATTTATTTGATCGTGATATGTGAGTCTCGGTCTGCCAGGGTCTCTTTCACCCACAACTTTCGCATTATATATCTGGTTCGTCAATCTTTCATCGCTCATCCTTTCAACATGCCCGAACCATCGTAGCATGCCTTTCCTTATTTTTGTCCCTATGCTTTCCTTCATACCAACCCTTTTGACAATTATTGATTATGAATTCTTTGTTAAAAGTTAGTTATTATTTTATTAAAAACATTTATTTTTAAATATCCGCAGACGCTTTAAATACAATAAATAAAATAATAATAAAAATAAATATGTTTTTTACACTTTGCCTTGGTACTTTATTATAGATAAAACACTGGATTTCAAATCGGCGGGATCGAAACTATGTAATTATTAACGTAAAAAAAAGTTTTATCAATTGTCGTTATGCTACGGTAAAATAAATAAAATTATTACAGATTATCAAAACACAATATAATAACTATCAAATAAAAAAGAAGTCATTATGGCACGAGAACATTTTATTGGGCCCATTTCTCTAAGAAAAATGGGCTGTCTCATTTAGATTGGAAATCCTGATGCATAGATAATTCTGGATGATAGAAATCAGATCACAAGCTAATACAATTGTCGAATGATAAGTTAAATTTAAACTAACTAGTTTTTCCCTCCCAGCCAGCATCCTAGTGATGCCCTTGTGAACTTCAAACGCGTAAGGGTCTGGTGGTCGGCAGAAATGTCTGGTTATAGTCTGTATGGACTGCTCGCCTATACCAGTCTCCGTTACCTGGGAATTAAAAAAAATAAAAATATTGTGCATAGGTTTAGGCAGTAAAATTTGGTGCGAAAGGAATTCCAGGAAAATAATTCCAACATTATTTCTTTACGGAATTTTGCTTTAAAGTGAATGAAAACGCTACTTTAATCTCTGTCAAAAGCGAAATACAGTAAAAAAAAAGCGCCAAGTCCAACACAGCCTTTGATAAATCCATAAATCGAAGATTACATAACATTGACTGCCTCCGTGGTCTAGTGGTTAGGTCCGCGGATTCGGGTTCGATTCCCGGTCAGGACACTAAATAATCAGGACAATAAAATAATTTGTGATATTTTTCGAGTTTCGTACGCTAGATGTCTCGACGAGCTTGCCACTTGTCATCATGGACCTATAGTAAACTTGGCTAAATGTGAATCGGCTTCTTTAAAAGCGTGGTTTCTGACCACCCCGAAATTACCTTTTTTAACATTGACACAAAGTAAAACAATATTCTTAGAGTTGAGATATTTAAATTTCCTAAGCTAACTTTTTTAGGATCTGTGGCTTCGAAGAACCCGGTCCATGGCATGTCGATCCAGTCCATGATGCTGAGCTTGTCGATCTTCTTGGCGATCTCGAAGTGTTTGTTCAACGTGTCCACATACTCTTTCTCCCAACTCTTAATGTCAGCGTCCGTCACCACACCTTCCGACTTCAGTTTCTCAGCGTAAATTGCATCAACTGTTGGCGAGTGTGGATGGAATTACAGGGGAATGCTGGTCACGCAAATTATTTTTAATTGATTATTTCTTCTACTGTTAAAATCCTAAAAAAGATCAGTTCGAACCCCGGCATGTTCCAATGAGAAATACAATACATTTGTCATAGTTTTACAACACCACCATCTCCGTGCCTCGGAAAGTACGTTAAGCCTATCCCGGATTCACTAAAACCATCTTGTGGAATCGTTAATATTTTTTACATTAAGATTGTCAATACACCCAAATAGTTCGGGAGTCAGAGGATGCTAAAATTGAATACAAAGCATTGATCAATTTAACTGTTCTAAATGTATATTGTATAGCTTTTTTTAAAACAATAAAGATTATTATTATTATAATCTTAATGTTTATCAGGCTCTCGCCACCCCGTCTGGTGTGTAGGTCCAATTCTCCAGAAATTTCTGGAAGGCCCTCCAACAGTGGACTAGGACATCTAGGACTGTGATAATGAATCGTAATTTTGATTGGCGCAAAATTTATAGATTAAGGAATATAAATTTTCTCAGTATAGTAATCTTTTAGATCGGAATTAATAGTCGTCGCTAAGCCTGTGCTTAGCACGAACCAAATTGCTTAGAATTATCAAAGTGACAATTATTACTGTAATAGTCTTTGCTCCGACCGGTTAATTAATAGACATGGCGTAGCACTGGCTCTAGTCATGCTGACAAAAAGTAAATTAAAAAAAAAAACTTCAACGATGCTTAGCCGAGCAATCACTTCGTACTAAATAACAAAACTTTTTCCCGTCTCCAGTCAAATAAACAATAAACTCTTATATGTAGTTGCTGTTCTTATATGATGTTTGTGGCGCGGTGGTGGCTCGGTTGTAAGAACGCGTTCCTTAAATGCTACAAAAGTCGGTTCAAACCCACCCGGCATGTACCAATGAGAAATACATTTTTTTTACGTACTGCAGTCATAGATTTACAACACCACCGTTCCCGTGCCTCGGAGAGCACGTTAAGCCCTCGGTTCCACTAATACCAACTTGTGGAATCGTCAATAAATTGTCAATAAAAATCACATATCCTCGCCAAGCCGTCTGGCCAGCGTGGCGAGTGTAGGCCAAATTCTCCAGATATATGTTCTGGAAAGCCCATCTCCAGCAGTGGATGTTTAGGACGCTGTGTTCTAAGGGCTGTAATAATGAAATGATATGCAGTTGCTTACTAGGCTTCATGCTTCTAACTTTCTTATACATGAAAGGTTGTGTGAAGGCAGGCTCGTCTTCTTCGCTGTGTCCATGCTTCCGGTAGCAGACCAGGTCGAGGCAGACGTCCTTCTTGAACCGGCAGCGGAACTCTATAGCGAGGCGCGCCGCGTGAGCCACCGCCTCAGGGTCGTCAGCGTTCACGTGGAACACTGGCGCATCCACGCAATGGGCAACGTCTGGGAGTATAAACACACTTTTACGACTGCCTCCGTGATCTAAAGGTTTACTCCGTGGATTTGTAACGTCTTCGATTCCCTGTCGGGACACAATAATTTAATTTACTGTAATATTTATCGAGTTTGGTATGCTAGAGACATCGACAAGCTTGCCACTTATCATAATGGGCTTATAGTAAAGTTGGCCAAATATAAATCCGCTTTTTTAAAAGCATGGTTTTTGACCACCCCGAAAGACGGTCGTAATGATTTTTGATGAAAAAATCTAGCAAATGTGAAATATCACTTCATGAATAACAGAGTTGTAAATATGTGGAATAAAAATTGAAGTCCTCAACTGTAAACACTTTTAAAATCAATATAAACAACTGTAAATTTTATGAACTTTACACCAGTGCTTAATTAATGTAGGCATAACAGCAATGCTAGCCTATTAATCAATAATAATAATAATAACAATATACAATCCACTCCTAGAAGCTCAACCAACTATAATAGAAGACCTGGGTGCGAAGAAGTCAGATACCTGAGCAATAGGGCGAGGACCTGGAGAATCTGGGATCGGTGGTATAGCCCAGCTGGTTGTTGACCACGATGTGCAGAGAGCCGTGGGTGGTGAAGAAGGGCAGGTTGCTGAGGTGCACAGTCTCGTAGACCACACCCTGACCAGCGAAGGCAGCATCACCGTGCATTATTATTGACATTATCTGGTCATAACAAACTTAAAATAATAAAATGATCCTTTATCACTGTTAATTTTATATAACCATTTTACGTAGAAATATATTATTTTGTATTTATAAGGGTTATCTTTACCTAGTCTCGACTTTGATCTTCTTGTTGACGTCAAGTTTGTTATAGTTTGGGAACCACATTCGTTAACATTTCGCTCGGTGTCCGTTGAATGTGCCTAAAGTGTTTTTTAAAGTGTTTCCATCACCTTATCGCCATGAGAATCTCCTTTGAATACTTGCTCAGCGCGACACTTCCCCTGCGTGACCGGAGTGACCACCTCGAGATGTGAGGGGTTGGCGCTCATGGACACCTTAATGTACTTGTTGGTCTTGCGGATGAAGCGGTGGATGTAGGTGCCTAGGTGATACTTAATGTCGCCGGAACCCTGGAAACACGTAGTAACTTTCTTGTACCTACCCTGTTTACACATAGATGCGTTCGCTGTTTTAGTAAGTTCCTTGGTTCGGTAACTTGTATGGACTGTGACTCAACAACCCAATAATGCGCGGTGGTGGCTCGATTGTAAAACGCTTTCCTTAAAACCCTACAAAAGTCGGTTCAAATCCCCTTGGATATTTCTTACGTACATTTGTCATAGATTTACAAGACCACCGTTCCCGTGCCTCGGAGAGCACGTTAAGCCGTCGGTCCCGGCTCCACTAATACCAACTTGTGGAATCGTTAATAAATTATCATTAGATCTTCGCCAACAGACGGGTTGGCCAGCGTGGCGAGCGTAGGCCAAATTCTCCAAATAAATGTTCTGGAAAGCCAATCTGCAACAGTTTGGTTAGTTGTTGATTAGTTGGTGAATGCTGTGACACCTAATTGGTACATATATTAGATTAGTTATAATTATACTATGTTATGTGTGTGATAATATATGTACTGCTGTGTGTACTAAATAAATAAACAGTGGACGTCTAGGACGCTCTGTTCTAGGGGCCGTAATGAGAAAAAATATATGATGAAAATACTATTTGACGCGTAATCCATTATGTTTGCAGACGATCTCAAAATCTATAATATAGTACGAAATTCGACAGATTGCACTTTAATTCAAGAAGACCTTGACCGCTTTCATGACTACTGTTACAAAAATAAATTATACCTGGCATATGATAAATGTAACCTTATCTCATTTACCAAAAATAAAAATAAAATCACATACAATTACAAACTCAATTGCCAAGTTGTAGAGAGGGTGTCTACTATTCGTGACCTGGGTGTATTGTTTGACGACAAGCTTTTGTTCGACCAGCATATAGACAGCATATGTAACAAAGCGTATAGAATGATGGGCTTCGTTCTAAGAACAGCTAAGCCGTTTAAAAGCCCTACTACTCGTACATACAGAATTCTATTTGAAACTCTCATTCGTCCTCATTTGGAGTACGCATCCACTATATGGAATCCATATTATGAATGTTACACGCAGCAAATAGAAATGTTACAAAAGAAATTTCTTCGTGCCCAGCACTGGAGACTGACCAAATCTAACATTTCCTATAGAGACCTACTACAACGCTACAAAACACTGACGCTTAACAGCAGGCGTGTGATCCTGGACGCCAGCGTCCTCTATAAGATTTGTAACAGTAGTTTTAATTGCCCGGACATTTTACAAAAGATACTGTTTTGTGCCCCTACAAGAAGGACTAGATCTCGGTCGCTATTTGTCATACCACGTGCCAAAACGAATGCGGGCAAACGGGCGCCACTCGCCAGAATGTGTCGCGTCCACGACGACAGACTTGCCTCGGTCGACATGTTCACACAAAGCTGCAGCAGTTACAAGGCCAATATCACTAGGGTGCTTATTGATGATCAGCAAGATTGTTGATTGAATGGTTTATTAGTGCAACTGGTAATAAAATATATATATATATGTAACGATAATTAGGTCCGTGTTGTACTCAAACTATCTTCCTATATGTTCTTAGTGAGAAATATCAAAGGAAGTGATTCGAATGTAACTTATGATTTTTGTTTTTGTATCCTTTGCCTATTTGTATGTATCATTTCTGTTTTTTTCTCCGAATAAATAAATAAATAAATAAATCCAAAACAATATATTTATTTAATTTAATTACATTATCTATCTAAAATCGAATATTTTTTTGAATTCGGCTTGTCAATGAGTTACGAGTATGCAGTGGTAAAATTGATATTAAATTGTATTGCGTTACATTAATAGGCTAAGATTGGCGGAAGCGAGATGTAGAGATTGTGGAGAAGCTATACTTACAATAAAGAAAAAAACTCACTGGTTCTTTCGGTTCCATGGGTTTAAATTGGGCAAATATCTCTGACAGTTGCTTTCTGCACACATTCACCAACATATTGAGACGACCTGTTGACAATATCACCATCACAACAGTGTCCCTTCTGGGGTGGTCAGAAACAGCGTCTAAATCCACGGACTTATCCGCTAGACCACGTAGACAGTAATAATTAGTAAAAAAAAACAAAAAGTGTTCACTCCATCCCAGGGATTGCATATATGCTGCTATACTCTAGAATACGTCATCATGGCAATTACTTGCTAAATAAATTACCTCCTAATTACAAAACATTCAGAATATTAAGTGATAAACTAACGCATTTTTGTTTGATTTATAATTGCGAATTGGAAAAATAAGGTTGCTATTTAAATTATAGATTTTTATGAGGCCATCAGAAGTATTGAATAAGTTTTTTTTTTTTTTTTTTTTATACTAGCACTACATGTGACCTCGGGCCCACCTGATGGTAAGTGGCGCGCAAGGTCCATGCATGTTAGCAACTGAAGTCAGATACTCATAACTGCCATCAGTCCCTAACACTATGCCGGCTTGACTAGATGCTTTTTCACACTTCGTTTGAAGGACTCCAAGTTATAGGAAAGTGGAAACACAGTGGCTGGAAGAGTAGAGTCCATTCTAGTGCATTTTAAATTGTGATTTATCCGAATTTTAACCCAAATTCAAAGTGCCATGATCTATTAAATATCAAAGAAATCTGGTACAAAACAATACAGAGTGAGCCTTTTCACATGGCTTGGTTTTTTGTATGCAGACATAATAGATCACTTGTTATTGCATTTCGCCTTCGCTCTGGGCACATTTCCTTTAGAAATTGGGTCGACTCATGAAAACCACTGCTTCGCCCAACTGTTAAGTTTGTGGTAAATTAGAAGATGTAGAACACAAGGGATTGTTATGACATAGTCCCTTCGTTCCGAGACGCGATAATAGTAACCTAAGCACGTTTAAAGGTGTTCCGCGCTTAAACTGTTATGCCAAAGCTATGTGACGTCATAAATGACATAATTTCTCGCGCTGAGACTGCTCACGATATCGAGGTAGATCGCTCTGAGCGCTGTCAGTTGTTTGTCATAATGTCCCGCGCCATTTTCAAGTTAATTTAATATTAGGTTTTCTTTTAAATTATTTAATATTGTAATTCGTTTATACTGTTTCTATATTACTTCTTAAACAAATCTATAATAAATATTTAAGTGGGAAGTGAAAAAAATATGTCTGTAACACAGCAAGTTATTTTAAATTACCAAAATAAGTTCATAATATTAAACTTTACACATATAAAGATGAATAAACCGACAGATGTATATTTGTTAGTATTCATACTCAAAAGATGTGGAATCCGCAATTTATCTTCCATACATAAAAAAAACTAATATTTTATGAATGAAAATGTGATTTAGACCGTTCCGAATTGATATCACGCTCTGAGCAACCAAATCGCGATATTTGATTCGGAACGACGGTCAGTGTCATATCCGTTCTAAGCGCTCTGAGCGCGATTCGGAATGAGAGGATGATATACCCAGTGAAAGGTATAGCAACCTTTGCATTTAGTTTAATATTTATTCTCTCCTTCTAACTCTGCACCCCACAATTTCTTGTGTTGTTCTCCCAAAGGTTAGCTGTTAGAGAATACCTACAAGGTATTAAGCTCGCCTATGTACTTCATTTTATTTTGTATATTTTAATGTGCAATAAATAATTTTATTATTATTATTGTGCTATGAGCCAGGGCGAAAGGCAATAGCTGATCTAACATCTAAGATTGAATCCATAAGGTATCCTAAGGTAGCCTTCAATTCGGCTAGCTGACCCTTGTTCCCAATCAGGTTAGATTTATTTTAGTTTTTGTAATATTAATAGTTATTAATAGCTATAGTTGCTCAGGCAAAATAAAGATAAAAGTCTACTGGTGTGGATATACTCGTATGTAGCGATTTTATTGTTTCCCTTACCCCTATGAGGCATTCCCATGACAATAGACTGGATCCCTAGCTCCGTGCTGCGGTCCACAATCTCTTCCATCATCACGATCAGACTCTCTCCACCTTCCAACCCAAACCTCTTCTCAGCCGGCCATTTAGTGGCGAAATATCGCTCTACACTAAAAGAAGAAGAAGAAGAAGTATTATAGTGTTATATTAGTAGACATAGTGTTAGGGACTGATGTCAGTCATGAGTCTCTGATTCTAGTTGCTAACCAACCAATTCATGGACCTCGCACGCCACTTACCATCAGGTGGGCGCAAGGTCACATGTCGTGATAGTATTAAAAAAAAAAAAAAAAAAAAAAATGAGTCATTCCGCAGGATGAGTCATTTTACTGTTCCTTTCCCCATCAAGAAATCCTTAATCGTAGTTTCCTTCTATGAACTTTATTAATTTAGAAATTATTTACGGCACCTAAAAACTTAACAGTTACGATGTACGAAAATGTAAGGGCGAACTTAATGCCTCTCGGAATTTTATACTACCTAACCTTTGGGAGTATGGTAGACATAAAAAAACAGAGCGGTATTAGAAATAAAAAAACACTCCTACAAATAATACATATTAGTAATTTACATACTACACAAACAACAATACAAATAATATATAAATTTAACTATATTTATGATAGAACGAATACATAACATGAATAAAGGAAAAATACAAGTTATACGTGTATACACACAACAAAAAGCAGGTCTGCCGTCAATACGAGGGTCAAACTAAAGGTTCTCAGAAAGTCTAAAACTGGGCAAACTTGTTAGTTTCTAAGAACTCCCAGTTTGACCGTCGTACCTAGTGAAATGTCAGTCATATCGCTTCTAAGCGACAAATATTAAGTAGTATCTGTAAATAGCTACGAGTAACTAGGTTGTGTTACACGGACATGCACTTAAAGAAGCATTGTGAAGTCAAGCACTCGCAGTTTCTACGTGAACACGCTAAATATATCTGTGGTGTCAAGGAAAAAGGAGACAAGTCGAATATTTTAAAAATGAGAAATCTGTAAATATTGGTTCAAAACATTCATATGCGTCAATGCAATAAGAAGATGAGTCTATAAACTACAGTTTATTTTACACCCCTACGTACATAAAGGGGCTAGTCGTAACATTAAAATGTATAAATAAGTAAAAAGAGTTCAATCAACTTATTTCAGTATCGCGCTTTTACCGCCAATAATTCAGTTATGCATAGTGAGATGAGTGGACTCGTACCTAAAGTATACGACTAATGAAATTGAACATTTACTAATTACAATTTTCTAATTATAAAAATGAGTTGTTTTTTTAATTTGCCTCTAGTGAAAAGTTCAAGTTTTGTACTTATCCCCTTTTTCCTTGACACCACAGATATATTTTTGTTATTAAATTAAAAACATATTTCTGTAAATAAATTATGATTTATTCTTTATTGTTCGTGGTTGTTCTCAACGTGCACTTTCAAATGAATTTGATTTATCTGTTTTTTTTTATTAAAAACTTTATTGTTTAATACAAAAGGCGTATGTAATGCCGCTTGGCATTCTCTTACCATCAACCTTCGGGACAAGAAATCGAAGGCAAAATAAAACAAAAAATCAAATAAATATAATTAAATCACTTATTAGTACTAGTTAAATTAAATACTGCCTCCGTGGTCTAGTGGTAACAAACGTTGCCGTGAACTCGGGAGGTCGTGGGTTCGATTCCCACCGGGGGCAAGTTGTACATTGTATAATGTCTCGGTCTGGGTGTTTACATGTATAATATGTATATATTTACAAAAAAAAAAGTATAATATGTAGTTTATCAACCATCTAGTTTCCGTAACACAAGCCTCGTAGCTTACCACGGAAACTAGATGGCGCTGTGTGACCTGTCTGGAAATATTTATTATTTATTATTATTATTATTATATACGATAAACATCATAAAAAATAATAATAGACTAGATAACTAATTATATACATACACTACGTAAACGGGAAATATATACTTATATACACAATAATATGCGAACTACAGTACATTTACATTTATATATTTATATTTTATAGTTTTGTTGTTTCACTGACAATATGCCGACCTGCATGCTTCGGAAGTGTAAAACACGTTCTACTTAAACAAGAGAAGATGAAAGTATCATTATCACGACCGTATCTCTTTTACGGTGGTCAGAAACCACGCCTTTTTTAATAAGCGAATTCACATTTAGCCAATAACTTTAGTACAGACCCATCATGAGAAGCGTTAAAAAATATCTGTGATAATATTTAACTGTTGTCCTTTATTGAGGATATCTTGTCTTCACCTACCCACAGGCCTTGGTGAGCCGCCTCATGATTTCTCTCTTCTCCTTTGGCGTCTTGTCAAAGGCTCCTGGAGTCTCCAGGCGCTCCCTTATGAACTGAAGACAATCTACGTCCAGCACGTGCATGTACTCTGATCCTATAGGACCGCAGTATACCTTTTCTAGACGGTTCACTATTTCCCTAGAGAAAAACAAAAAAGGGCGGCGTTTAGCGATATAATATATAATATAGTGGAACAAGCTACCACTCGCTATTAGACACGCGCCGTCTGTCCACGTTTTTAAGCGCTTGGTCACTGCTTTATTTCTAAACAAACAGGATTCGTCATCAGGCTAAAAATATATATTTGGCATAATATATATGTGTATGTACGTTTATTTATATGTGTAATTTATGTAACAGTGTAAGTATCTATTAGTATGTAGTGTGTGTAGTATATTCTATATTGTTAAACTTGATATCGGCACTATCCTTAATCTCACACTCTCCCAAAGGTTAGATGTTAGAAAATGCCTTGTAGGCCTTAATCTTCGCCTTTGTACACTTATTTTGGGCAATAAAGAATTTAATAATATATACATAATCTTCTGCGATAATACCTTCTGTAATAATGAAAAAGAGAAGAAACAAACAATCAACTTTTATTTGTTCAATTTAACGCTTATTAAATAAAATCTTTCAAACTCTAACGAAAATATGTTTAATTCCAGTTTATTCTCAAATATAAATTCATTATTAGTGTTCTTGAGGAGCCTAAAATCTATCGAGATTTTTTAAACTATATATCGCGTTTCTAACATCCTAAACTACTTAGACTGAGTTGCACCAAAATAAAGTGTCTGTAAATGTAACGATTAAAGTTAAAAATGGCGTCGAATGTATCAGTAAAAGATTAAAACATCTAGTTATTAGCGTACCAAACTCGAGAAGTATCATAAATAAATTAAAGGGTTCCGACGAAATCCACGAACTTAACCGCTAGACCACGAAGGCAGTTAGAAAATAAAGTGATCAACTGTAACAAAGGGCGTTCATGTTTCAGTTCTGCTGTAACTCTGATTTTTACTAATTCAACCTTTTAACCATTAAATTTCTTATGGTACGAGTAGTAGTCACAATACCTTAACGTCAAAGCAGTCTCTTTCCCGCCAATAAATGTTCTTTCCGGCAACTCAAACACCATGTCCATGTGTTTCTCCACTGTAAAAATAAGGCATTAAAAATAAATTAAAAGGCTGTAAAAATAAATTTTGCATGCCGTAATCGGCGAAACATGTGAATTTTGTAATATAATTAAGACCTATATCTATATAACCATGTAGGTATTCTAGCAAATAAAAATATTTCATTTCATTTCACACACACTTTTTCACAATTATTTTACAATCATGGTATGAAAGCGAATAAATGACAGCAAAGAACAGCCTTCGTCGTTACCACTAAAATACATTAAATACTATGATTCCTTCACTATAGATAATACTGTTAAAGGGCGTGTCATGTCAAATTAAAAGAATATTGTCTACTACTAAATTAAAATTATTATGTTTATATGAAGATATAATTAGCGATATATTTATTATTCATGGTTTTATTATTAAAAATTTGATAATATTGTATTTTATATATATATATAAAATACAATATATATATATATATATATATATATATATATATTATATATACATACCTTAACGCCAGATCCCTTGCGGGGTAGGCAGAGACAATTGAGCGCCACTTGACACGATCACGACATACCTCTTTCGCTTCGTCGACATTCATCAACCTCTTCATACATGACCTTTTGTTGCGAAGGCTTTTTAATGCACCTTCAGCCAGTGTTTTATTATTTGATCGTGATATGTAAGTCTTGGTCTGCCAGGGCACCTTTTACTCACAACTTTCGCATTATATACCTGGATCGTCAACCTACCCTTTTCCGTATTTTGATGTTACGTATGCGGTAAATTGTATTTTCTTGTAATGATATTGGAGTTCCATATAAATAAATATTTGTATGAACAATAAAATATTTATTCAAATCAACTGTTTTTTTTTTCAGTTTGTGTAAATGGCGTTTAAACATTGTGTAGGTAATACTGTATAGACATATTCAATAGACTTTAGCCTAAATCATTATAACGAAACACACATCTCAGTCTACGAGTATATATTCGCGTGGGATAGTGTCTACGGTATTCCATATTTTAGCTTGTGCGTGCCTGAATGCGTGATTCGGTTGCAATTATGATTTCTTTAAAATTACAATCGTGTAGAATGAGTTTGAGAATAGTTCTAATGACAACAAGTTACTCAGAAAGTCTCCTAAATACTAACACAATGTGGTGCCAAGTTCCCTGGAGACCACGTGACATTCCAGGCCCGTGCTGCCGAGTTTAGAGCTGATGTGTTTGGCAGCTGCTAACGTCATACCTAGTGGATCGGTCTTTGCTAGCAAATGACCGCGGCACTGGAAAATACGGGGTGACTTTGAATGGTCTTACCTTAGACTAATATCTTGTTCTATTGATAGAAATAAACAACTTTTCCTAAAAAACTATATGTCGAGAATGACAAAAAAATATGGCTCATTATCATTCATTACAGCCCCTAGAACACAGCGTCCTAGACCTAGATGGGCCTTCCAAAACATATATCTGCAAAATTTGGTCTACACTCGCCACGCTGGCCAGACGACTTGGCGAGGATTTGATGTCAATTTTTAATGACAATTTATTAACGATTCCACAAGTTGGTGCAACCGGGACCGACGGCTTAACGTGCTCATGTAAGCATGCGAAGCAAAGTCTACTCAACGGCAGCAGACCCAACCTGAGAGGTAGGAGTCTGTGGTGGAGCCATCGAGGTGGAAATGGGGGACTAAGACAGCGGCGAGTTCCAACAATACGAGTATATAGTCTAATGACGTTGAATGAGTGTGTGTGTGTGAAAGTTGTTTTGAATGTCATCCGTCAGCTGTTACAATCGACGCTATTTTTAACTTTAACCGTTACAATTACAGACTTCCTTTTGGTACAACCCAGCCTAAGGGCCGGTAACTGAATCCTTCCTTAGTTGCATTTGTTTATTTAAATTCCCGCGTTCCCACACAAATTGTTGTGCGAATTGACATACGAGTACTTGTAAGTAGGTATAATACCTACAGATAGGATAAATGTAAATTCACCTGATAACTTCTGATAAGGTTTTGAACCGCCATTTGTAATTTGATAGTCTCTTTCGAGACATCAGCATTCTCGTCCTTGGATGGCTTCTTTTTGACTAGAAAAAACAATACATCTGAGATTAAAAATGTGTTAAAGCCATTATCATTATTATATTTACCTATGTTTCGAGTTCTACATACAAAACTGTTTATTTATATTTCTTTATAAATTATTTATTGCACTTAAAAACTTAACAGTTGAGTACAAGGGCGAACTTTTTTTTTTTTTTTTTATAGACGGTGAATCAATAAATCATCAATGATACGCCCCCTGCCTGAAGGGCCAACGCGGGTGGGTGTCGCATGCCCGACTCATCCGTGAAGCTTCCTAGTGAAGCCCCAGGGCGCCTACGGACTAAAATCCTATAAACCGTCTCTATCTAATGCTTCTCGGCATTTTATACTAGCTAACCTTTAGGAGTGTGGTAGACGATTGCGGGTGCATTAGAAATAAAAACAAATACTTAAAAATACATAACAAAATGAAGGACAGCGTGGCGAGTGTAGGCCAAATTCTTCAAAATAATCTGGAAGGCCCATCCCCAAAAGTGGAGGACTATTGTGTTTAGGGGCTGTGATGATATAGACTTCGTTTTAATACAACCCAGCCTTAAAGTTTAAGCCTGAGTTGCACCAAAGCCAGGTCTCTGTAATTGTAACGATTAAAGTTTAAAATGGCGTCGATGGCACCAGCTGACGGATGACATTCAAAATAAAACTGAAACATTCGACGCCATTTTTAACTTTAATCATTACAGAGACTTCAATTTGGTGCAACTCAGGTCAAACAATAATATGTTTTATTTTTTTGCTATAATAGCTTGTATTTAATTATTATAGTCCATTTCCAACCTTGATGTGGACCACCGTCAATGAATATAAAAAAATAAGATAAAGAACCTAAAACACGGCTTGTATCATTTGGTAAAAAAAAACCTTGTAAAATTTGTTGTAGGTAACTACCGTAAATTTAACTAAGTTAACCACTGAAATCGATAAATAGTATATCTGATAATTGATTTACCTAAAATAACGAAAAAAAATGTTGCGTTTGCGCTGGGGTTGGGTAAATTTTGTATGGATTGTGACCAAATTCAAATTCCCTTATTGCACAGAATACATGCTACTAAGGAAGGATTAAGTTACGAGCCCTGAAAGATATTCAACTAGCCCTGGTTTACCGAAATGAATAACTATCTCAGACACAAAACGAAATAATAATATCTGATACTTACTGACTTGCTTTGGACTAAATTCATCTTCGATTTCTTCAATTTTAAGAGTCGAGTCTCCGATGCTGTTGTAGAAATTGTCCCAAGACTGTAAGGTGTCAAAATAAACGTACTTTAGCAGCGTTTTCCTTAAAATCCTACAAAGATCGACTTAAATCCCGGTATGTACTAATAAGAAATACACTTTTCATACGTACATTTATATGATTTACAATACGACCGTGTCATTGCTGTGGGATATAATACCAACTTGTAGAATCGTTAATAAAAAGTAAAGCATCATCACGACCGTTTCCCTTTCGGAGAGGTCAGAAACCACGCTTATAAATAAACGGATTCACATTTAGCCAACTTTACTATAGGCCAATCATGACAAGTGGGAAGCTCGTTGATGTCTCCAGCGCTGCAGCGTACCAAACTTGAGAAATATCACAAATAAATTAAATATTAATTAAATGTATTTATTTACATTAATAAATATTTTTGTGTCGTTAATAAATTATAATTATCATTAAAAATCCTCGCCAACCCGTCTGGTCAGAGCGTGGCGAGTGTAGGCCAAATTCTCCAAATATACATACATATGTTCTGGAAGGTCCATCTCCAACAGTGGAGGTAAAGGACACTGTGTTCTAGGGGCTGTAATAATTAAATTACAAATACCAAATTCTTCAGAAATTTTTGGAAGGCCTCCAACAACTGGGAGCTGTGATAATGAAAGAAAAGTCGTCAATGAATGGATGGAAAGAAGTTTGAACCTTATCTATAATATGTATAGTGGTGACTATACCGTAGCCACTATCCCTACGCGTGCATACCAATAAATATAGAGACTTTTACATCTGTTGCACGCTAAATATGTAGAATGCTCTCCCTGCCAGTATGTTTCCCCTTTGCTATAACCTGGAGTCCTTCAAGCTAAGTGTCAAAAAGTATCTTGTTGGGCCGGCATAGTGGTAGGGACTGATGCAGCCGTGTGTGGCTGGCGTCAGTTACTCCCATTTTCAGAATTCCCGTACCGCATACCATCAGATGGCCGCGATGTCACATGTCGTGTTCAGTATAAAAAATAATAAAAAAATCGTTACAATATCCTGATATCCTTTTGGTGCAACTTAGCCTAAATGTATGAAAACCCATTCTAATCTACAACACAACAATCAGGCTAATGTAAAGCCGGCTTAATCAGATTAATATTTACCGAGTCGATTGAGCCCTTGGTCTTCGCCCATTCGACATACTGTGCTTCTAGATAGTTAGCATTACTGCCGCTCAGAAATGACTCAGCCTTCGAAGAATATCTTAGAGGTTCGGCAGAATTTAACACAAGTTTCGGCAAACTACGGAAACGACGCAAATAAGACATTTTTAGAATAGTTTTTCCATATTATAAATTCTTTCTTGAGAGATTTTTTAAGAATGGCAAATTGTCAGTCAGTCGAATTGTGACAGATTATGTAAAAATAAAACTATTTATAAAGACAACGATGGTGGCTCGGCTATAAGATTGCTTTCCAATTAAACACAACAAGTATAAAGTACGAGCCCCGGCATGTACAAATGAGATAAACTTTTCTTACGTACATTTGTTTATTCATTATATTATTATATGTAGTGTATGTATTAATGTTATGTAATGTGTGTACCTAATGTATTAATAAAACGTTATGTGAATGTATTATTAGTATTTAGTTTATTATAGTATTTATTATTGTAGTTTAGATAATATTGCATATTTATTACATAATCATATTTTTCTAATTGCACCTACCTTACGTCTTTAATGTTCTACAGTGTCCTAAGGTTGGCTGTCAGAGAATGTCTAGCGACATTAAGTCTGCCCCTTGTATATATTGTGCAATAGTTTTAATAAATAAATTTGTCGTAGATTTACAATACTACCACTAACTTGTGGAATCGTTAATAAATTGACATCAGACTCTTGCCAACCCGTCTGACAATCATGGCGAGTGTAGGCCAAATTATCTATGTATATATATGTCCTGGAAGGCCTATCACCAACAGTGGAGAGACATAGGCTGATAATGATCGACTGGTTTACATGACACGATCGCAAAACGGGCGAATGCTGGGAATGCCACTCGACCGCTAAGAACCCGGACGTTTTCGCAGTATATCTAAACTAATGGCTGTTTTTTTTTTTTTTTTTTTTTTTACTAGCACGACATGTGACTTGTCGCCCACCTGATGGTAAGTGGGGAGCGAGATCCATAAATGTTAGCAACTGTAAACAACTGACACTCATGACTGACATCAGACCCTAACACTATGCCGGCTTGACAGGGCATAACGGCAATTCGAGCTTGATCCCGAAATGCGTGGATCCACTTTACTGGGTTTATCGGCACTAACGATGGACTTCCCCGCCCCGGCAGACTGGACAAATTACCACCATCAGTCCGCCTACCACCAATTAATATAAACCCAGTAAAGTGTATCCACACGTTTTGGGGATCAGGATCGAATTGTCGTCATGCCCAGTCAAGCCGGCATAGTGTTAGGGGCATGTCTGATATCAGTTGCTAACATTCATGTACCCTGCGCGCCACTCCACCATCAATGTTAAAAAAACTTTTTTTTAGGCCGCCATAGTGTTAGTGGTAGGGTCGTTATTGGCTGGTGTGTTAGTTTCTTTCATTCTCGCGTAGGTACTGCTTACGGAGGAAGTTACCTGTCAGGAAAATCATCCTAGTGTAAGTGGAGATTGTGTAGACAGCGTTTTCGTTAAAAGCTCCCAGAATGCTTATTTATTGCCGACTCCTCTATATCGTTAATGTATACAAAAACTTAACAAATTATCCTTCCTCGAGAACCACTCTATCTATTGGTGAAAACAGCATAAAAATCGGTGCAGTAGTTCCGAAGAGACAGACAGATGCGGCGGAGAACTTTGTTTTATATTTAATATGTGGTGATAGGTTTTTGTAGTTTCTGAAAAAACGATAAATAATGGACTAACTTTTGCAAGTCAACAATGGCCATTTTGAGTAAGGATAAGGTGATAGGAAATAAATAAAATATAAAATAGTACAAGTTAAAATACCCCAGTATTTTTAGTTTTAATAACAAATAGCTGTTTTTTTTTCACGTTAACATTGGAATAGAAAATATCTATGACATAATAGAAAATATTTAAAAAACGTACATACTTAAGTATGGTCACACTAATTGAATCATGACTTGCAATAAAAGGCACGAGTGCCATTATTTTAATTTATCCTTATAAAGATAATAATTTACCCTTGCGAAAAGGGCTCAATATAAAATATCGATACGATAATCCTTTCTCGGTAGTACTCGGTACATACTACAAAAGCATATGGGGTTTTGGAAAAGTTGCCAACCTATGTATATTTTTTTAATTGAATAGATACTATTAAAGTTATTTAAACATATAGTAAATTTGAAACAGTCCTTTTGTGAAATTGTATAACATATTTTTTATGTTACCTAAACCTAATGTTGTTCAAAAAGTTCTAAACACATAATAAAACCTTTTGCACAAAATATATTTAGTACAAGAGGCACATGTACAAAATATATTTGGAACAAAGGCACCTGTGCCAAATATATTTTGCACAAAGGGCACATGCACCAAATATATTTTGCACAAAGGCACATGCACAAAATATATTTAGAACAAAGGGCACATGTACAAAATATATTTAGCACAAAGGCACATGTACAAAATATATTTGGAACAAAGGCACCTGTGCCAAATATATTTTGTACAAAGGGCACATGCACCAAATATATTTTGCACAAAGGCACATGTACAAAATATATTTGGAACAAAGGCACCTGTGCCAAATATATTTTGCACAAAGGGCACATGCACCAAATATATTTTGCACAAAGGCACATGCACAAAATATATTTAGAAAAAAGGGCACATGTACAAAATATATTTGGAACAAAGGCACCTGTGCCAAATATATTTTGCACAAAGGGCACATGCACCAAATATATTTTGCACAAAGGCACATGCACAAAATATATTTAGAACAAAGGGCACATGTACAAAATATATTTAGCACAAAGGCACATGTACAAAATATATTTAGAACAAAGGGCACATGTACAAAATATATTTAGCACAAAGGCACATGTACCAAATATATTTTGCACAAAGGGCACATGTACAAAATAAATTTTGCACAAAGGCACATGTACAAAATATATTTAGAACAAAGGGCACATGTACAAAATATATTTAGCACAAAGGCACATGTACAAAATATATTTAGCACAAAGGCACATGTACAAAATATATTTAGAACAAAGGGCACATGTACAAAATATATTTAGCACAAAGGCACATGTACCAAATATATTTAGCACAAAGGCACATGTACCAAATATATTTAGCACAAAGGGCACATGTACAAAATAAATTTTGTTCTATAAACAGCAATATGTAATTTTTAATAATTTGATAATTATAATGGTTAAAACTGGAATTGATTTTGTTGCGCATTATTTTTATTTGGCTATATCTCCTAAGGTATTCATTAAATTTGCTTGGTGTAAAAAGTAAAAATAATCTTCATGAGATGCTGAAGCCAACTCACGTATGTAAAATGATAAGGATTAATACCGTATTTGTGTAAATACCTTTACAATTACCCATATCATTGCCCATTTTTTCAAGTATCAAAATGGATATAGTATGTTATCCTTAAGAGATAGATATATGTCATCACGGACATTTCTGTAGACCTATATAAGATACACAATTCTACTATACATTATTTTGTTATATCTCAAAGGGTTTAGACAGCGTTTTCGTTGAAAGCTATCTAATAAGCCATCTGAGGCTTATTTTTTTCCGACATCTCCAAGAAATATTGTTAATGTATAAAAAAAAAAACAAATTATATACTTAAACCTTCCTCGAGAACCACTCTATCCATTGGTGAAAACAGCATGAAAATCGATGCAGTAGTTTTTGAGTTTATTGCGAAGAGACAGAGTAATATGTGGTGATAGGTTTTTTGTCTTTTCTGATAAACTGTAAATAATGGACTAACTTTTTGCAAGTCATGATTCTATTATTTTTAGTGGTTACCTATAAATCACAATAGGTATATATTTATATTTAATTTGTTTAGCACATTCGGATATTTACATACAAATTACAAGATTAATTAGAATGAAGTAAAGTATTATCACGACCGTTTCCCTTTCGGGGTGGACAGAAACCACGCTTATAAATAAGCGGATTCACATTTAGTCAACTTTACTATAGGCCAATCATGACAAGTGGCAAGCTCGTCGATGTCTCCAGCGTACCAAACTCGAGAAATATTACAAATAAACTAACTTAATTAATATTTTTGTGTCCCGAACAGGAATCGAACCCACTACCTCCGAGTCTAGATTTAGCTACGGACTTAACCGCTAGACCACGGAGGCAGTTAATTAAAATAAAATCTATAAATTGTCTTGTTTTACATTTAATAACAGTATAATTTTTGAAGATTAATATCATTTAAAAATATATATATCTTAGTTCCTAATATCTTAGTCAACGAGGTGAAATATAAAATTGGTTGCAATTTTCATAGAAAATGTTTGTTATATTATTTTTACACCACATAAAGTACACTAGCATAACCATTAGAGATGCGCCGAATATGCGTTTGATATTCGGTAATTCTGCCGAATTATTCGGTTCGAGTATTCCTATTTATTTGGATACTCGTGCAAGACATGGTATAGAACTAAAAGAAAACATTTCTTATGTAAGATTTACGTTATATTATAAGCCAAAGAAAACCTATGAAGTTGAATAAAGCTAATAAATTAAAGCAATTAAACATCAAATCAACGTTTATTTTGAAACCTTAAGGCAACATTTGTTTTTAAAACTCAAAACAATATTTATTCTTAAACTTTAAATCAATATTGATTTATTACTTTAAAATAATCATTATTTTAAACCTCATTCAAATCCAAGTGTCTTTTTTAAACTTATATAAACATTTATTTTGAAACCTCAAATCAACATTTCAAATTTTTAATGAACACATTTAAGTGGCAAATTGACAATAATAGATAGTATAACAGAGATACATATAGACAAAGAGACACTATATAAATATTTTATATTAGAACCTGTTTACGTGGCAAAACAATGATATGGTAAACCGAATAATTCGGCCGAATATCGGGTTCGGTAAAAGTTAAACCGAATAGTGTTCGGTATTCGGTTATTCGGTGAAATCACTATTCGGCGCATCTCCAATAATCATGAACTTCAATAGTTAACAGTCTTTAAAATAAATACAAGTCTACATAGTAATGTAAACCTTATGATTACACCCGTATTGTTAGACGTTTCCTCAACGGCTCCTCCACTCAATTATTCCTAAAAGCTGTCAACGGGAAGAGGTCAATTCCCGCCTTTTCCATAGACATATCAAGTACAAGTAAATTTTTGTTTTGTAAATTACTTTATCTACTCTCATATCGTAAAATGCGAAAACAAACAAATTTATATTGACATACTGCTGAAATTTAAAAATAGAATCACATTATAACACTTTTTCTCTAACAAAATAATGTTATATTTAATTTTAAAAATATAATCATACATATTATATAACACTTATTTTTTTTTTAAGGCAAAGGTTCCATTACAAAAAAGTTTTGATTCCAATTTTTACTTGTCTATGGCAGCTCCCGCCATAGCGCGTGCTCGGTCATAAGCTAGGTTTTGGCGCCATTTCATTGTTTAGGACTTATGTATTCTGTACCATGGTCATTTAAAAAAAAAAAAATTGGCGCCATTCAATACGTTTTGTTTATTTAAAAGAGAGTAGATAAATTAGTGTATGAAACTGCACTCAAATCAGAAATAAGTGAATTCAAATCAGAATTTGTGTCAGAATGGGACACATTCATAATATGAAAGAGGCATAATTATGGTTCTCAAAAGTCCTAGAGCGTGTGGTGATACTGACAAAATTATTATATAGAATACCGGAACTCAATCTTTAATGTTGCAACAAAAAAAAAAAACTATATATTTTTAAAATGGTAACATTTATGTCTTTCGAGGTTTAGAGAGTTCGCAACTAAGAATACCGATTGCGAAGATCTGTTGAGCGGAATCCGTTAGACAGCGTCAGTCAGGAAACGTCTTAGAATAACGGGTGTTAGTGTTTTTAAGATTATAATTATGATAACAGCGCCATCTATGATCGAGTAGCGGAACTTTTGCCGAAATGACTTGTTATTTAAAGTGTAACAACTCTTTTATTAAACACTAAATTGAAATGTCATTAATCAAGTTTTAGGGCGCGTTCCCACTATTCATGACGACTGATAGTTTATTATCATTATATTTAACGACACGATAATCTCTCGACATGGTGGGAACGCGCCCTTAATCTTCAATTAAGGACTGTGTGGCATTAAGAATCCTATTTAATCCGCCTTTTTAGCTTTAGGCTTGCTAGGTTTGTTGGAGCTTTTGCTTGGTCCTTTGCTTTTCTTTGAAGGCTTTGATGGGTATATCGCGAAAAGGCATAATTGAGCAGAACATAACAGGAATGCTACGACGTTTTGTAACTGTAAAGAAAAAACACAAAATAAAATAATTGAATATATCATCAGGGTTTTAACTACTCGTTCAAAATGACAATACAATTATATAACAAAGTACCTACCTACTACATTTCAAGAATTACCTATACATCAATTTAAAAATGTATTTAATGTATGATTTGATTATGTGAGTTTTGCCTATATAAAAAAAAGGAAATTATCATCACGACCGTTTCCCTTCCAGGGTGGTCTAAATAAGCGGATTCACATTTAGCCAACTTTACTATAAGCCAATCATGACAAGTGGCAATATCACAAATAAATTAAATATATATATATATATTTTAATTAATAAATATTATTGTGAGCCGACCAGAAATCGAACCCGGTACGTCCAAGTCTAAATCCACGGACTTAACCGCTAGACCACGGAGGCAGTTTTCCTATATTCTACAAAAAAAAAAACCCATATATGTATATCTTAAATAAATATTTGTGGGCTATGAAACTCATCATGACATTATGATAAAATAGTTAAAATGAATAGTATTTAAAATTTATATCAGACCCGCGCCTATCCGTATGGCCAACGTGGAGAGTGTAAGCCAAGTTCTCTGAAAACATGTTCTGGTAGGCTAATCTTCAACAGGGGAGGTTAATTTTCTAGGTCTCTGTGTTCTAGATCAGGGATTAGGCTCGAATTGCCGTCTTGCCCAGTCAAGCCGGCATAGTGTTAGGGACTAATTTGAGTTATGAGTGTCTGATTGCTAACATTCATGTCCATCAGTAGTACCATCAGGTAGGTGCTAAGTCACATGTCGTGCTAGTATAAAAATGAAAAAATAAGAATCCAAACCAAAGATATAAGACCTAACGTCAAATCAAACGACAAACGCCACACGCGTAACTGATTCTAAATAATTTGCACTGATCAATCTAGATTTAATTAGTCTATTGTAGCTTTAAATTGGAGACCCCAATAAACACTTGATACGATATTGTCGAGGCCATCGTGATAACACATAGTCGGTACGATCGCTGATTGATATTAAATATTAACTACTATTGCAGATTGTATTAAATTACTTCCTATTCAATAAATATCTATAAGATAAAGACTAAGAATGAACTGCCTCCGTGGTCTTCGTGGGTTCGATTCCTGGTCAAGACACAATTTATTTGTGATATTTCTCGAGTTTGGTACGCTGGAGACATCGACGAGCTTGTCACTTGTCATGATTGGCCTTTAGTAAAGTTGGCTAAATGTGAATCAACAAACAACAACAAATGTTAGGTTGACAAACTTACTATTTATTTATATTATTGTATTTATTAAATGTTTTGTCTGAACTGTTTTGTGTACCTTAATAAATAAATAATAAAAAAATCCACTTATTTATAAGCGTGATTTCTGACCACCCCGAAAGGGAAACGGTCGTGATGATACTTTACTTACTTTTTAATGATAACCTCATTAACAAATAAAAAGAAATATTACGTCAGACTTGGCTGTATGGGCTAGACCCTTTGCCTTCCCTATCTCCATATTCATCATCCATCGGAAGAAGAGAACACAAACAACCAAAAATACAAGTGTCATATTTCCCATTTATTTTATACTTTTGCAAAGCGAGCATACCTAATTGTTTTTATTTTTATGTTATTGAGATACTAGTATTTTATATTAAACTAGTTGTCTACGAAGTGAGCTGCCAGAGCTGAAAATACCAGTAAGACTTAACGTGTTCATACATTGTCATCCCTGAAATATAACAATATTGTAGATTACTTACCACTAAGAAGTTATTCTTCAATATGATACCATAGAGTAGCCACATGAAGGTGACGATGGTACCCGAAAATATGATGGGGAAAGGCATGCCTTCTGTGCTCTTATTCTTTATTATTGTGCCCTAAAACAATAACATAAACAATAAATATAAATCTGAAACTGAAGTTTCTAGCTGATTCCATTCTTAGTCATATAAGACATTACTAGCTAGTCTTATAGTATTGACTAGCAATATAAATAAAATAATGCCCTACTAGTCTTCTGCTATTGACTAGCAATATAAATAAAATAATGCCCTACTAGTCTTCTGCTATTGACTAGCAATATAAATAATAATAATAATGCCCTACTAGTCTTCTGCTATTGACTAGCAATATAAATAATAATAATAATGCCCTACTAGTCTTCTGCTATTGACTAGCAATATAAATAATAATAATAATGCCCTACTAGTCTTCTGTATTGACTAGCAATATAAATAATAATAATAATGCCCTACTAGTCTTCTGCTATTGACTAGCAATATAAATAATAATAATAATGCCCTACTAGTCTTCTGCTATTGACTAGCAATATAAATATTAATAATGCCCTACTAGTCTTCTGCTATTGACTAGCAATATAAATAATAATAATGCCCTACTAGTCTTCTGCTATTGACTAGCAATATAAATAATAATAATGCCCTACTAGTCTTCTGCTATTGACTAGCAATATAAATAATAATAATAATGCCCTACTAGTCTTCTGCTATTGACTAGCAATATAAATATTAATAATGCCCTACTAGTCTTCTGCTATTGACTAGCAATATAAATAATAATAATGCCCTACTAGTCTTCTGCTATTGACTAGCAATATAAATAATAATAATGCCCTACTAGTCTTCTGCTATTGACTAGCAATATAAATAATAATAATGCCCTACTAGTCTTCTGCTATTGACTAGCAATATAAATAATAATAATGCCCTACTAGTCTTCTGCTATTGACTAGCAATATAAATAATAATAATGCCCTACTAGTCTTCTGCTATTGACTAGCAATATAAATAATAATAATGCCCTACTAGTCTTCTGCTATTGACTAGCAATATAAATAATAATAATGCCCTACTAGTCTTCTGCAATTAACTAGCAATATAAATAATTATAATATGTTAATTGTAATATTGTTGCAAAATGAATGAGAATACTTACCAAACCAAACAGTGGTGATGCGATCAACCAGAACATAAAGGCTGTGATAATCAACCCGAATCTGTGTTCGACGTGCGCGGGGTTCTCGTACTCTGTGTAGCCTATACAGGCAGCCGAGAAGGCCCCGGCTAGGCCCATCTTGGCCCAGACGGCCATCTTGTTTGGCGCATAGTTAAAGTAAATCATTAAATAAATAATACTCAATGCTATGCCCACGAAGTTAACTAGGATCATAGTGTCGTCCCGTAACATGTAGCCATATTTTAGATTTAAAACTCCCCTGAAAAATTAGGGAAGTCATATTTTAATAAAATCTATGAATCATACGCTGCCTAGGTAGGGAACACTGAAAGTAAAAAAAGTTATTGGACGTAATGGAAAATTTGAGGTTTAAAAAGAGATTGCCCAAAACCAGGCCCCAACTTTGTTACAGCGCGTGCCTAAACAAAATATAATTAAAATCATACCTATTTGGTGTTTTTTATTTTTTTTATTTAATATCACTAGTATCATCACGACCGTGTATCCTTTCCGGAGTAGTCAGAAACCACGTTTTTTTTATTAATCAAGCGGATTCACATTTAGCCAACTTTACTATAGGCCAATCATGACAGTGGCAAGCTCGTCGATGTCTCCAGGTAGCGTACCAAACTCGAGAAATATCACAAATAAATTAAATATGAATTAAATATATTTATTTAAATTAATAAATATGTTTGTGTCCCGACCAGGAATCGGACCCGGTACCTCCGAGTCCAAATCCACGGACTTAACCGCTAGACCACGGAGACAGTTAATAATAATATACATTATTATTTATTTATTTATTATTTGGAAATTTTACAGCCATTGCAATTAAATATATAATATAACTAGGATTCTATAAGCCAATTGCAAACTTCAACTAATAAAATTTCCGAAGTAACTTAACCTAACTTAATAAATTTACTAATTTATAAAATATCAATGTCCGTTCTCATCAGTGTTCAAAACAGTGTTTTATTCTGTTTCTCCTGAAACGATGTGGTTATCAATCAGATTAGTTAGTAGCCTTCAATGACGGGTTCGAAAGAGAGGACTAAGCCGAGTACGGCATACTATAATAACCCAATTTTGTGTTTTTCACCTACACGCCAACTAAACTTACATGATGAGACCTCCCAAGAAGGGCATGATCCCCGTGCTGCCAGTGGTTCCTTGCTTGTAGATGTCGTAGCACATGAGGGAACCGGAGAACATCTGACCGATAGTGACCACTCCGGCCACTGTGCCCACGATCTCCTTATACGGCTGCAGGGTGTTTGATAACGACTCCATTGTGCAACTACAAAAAAAGTTGATAAATAATCACTTTATTGTATAGAATACAAACATTTTACAGAGTAATGAGTAGGAATTGTAGGCGCATGACAGCAAGGATATTTATTGAGAAAACTACTATAAGCTTAACTTGTCTACTGTCTCTGTCTAGCGGTTAAGCCGTAGATTTACACGCGGAGTTACTGGGTTCGATTTCTAATCGAGACACATAATTTATTTGTGATATTTACTAAGTCTGGTACTGCTAGAGACATCGAAAAGCTTGCCACTTGTCATGGGCCTACTACATTAAGTTCTGTACTAAAGTATGTTTCTAGGACAAGAAAAAACGGTCAACAACAAGTCATCATCATCATTACAGCCCCTAGAACACAGCGTCCTAGACCTCCACTGCTGGAGATGGGCCTTCCAGAACATATGTCTGGAGAATTTGGCCTACACTCGCCACGCTGGCCAGACGGCTTGTAATAAACAACAAGTAATAAATATAAATATTTCCAGACAGGTCACACAGCGCCATCTAATTTCCGTGGTAAGCTACAAGGCTTGTGTTACGGAAACTAGATGGTTGATAAACTACATATTATACTTTTTTTTTTGTAAATACATACATATAAACACCCAGACCGAGACAAATTATACAATGTACTTGCCCCCGGTGGGAATCAAACCCACGACCTCCCGAGTTCACGGCAACGTTTGTTACCACTATATAGACCACGGAGTTAGCATCGAAATACGATACATTATCTCTAAATATTTTTTATCGTATCTTACGTTTTGTGCCTCGTTTAGTGGTACGGAATAGGATGAACAAGCGCTCGATCAGATAACAAACCAGTTTTGACAAGTTAATTATGATCATATTAAGAAGATCACCAAAAAAGGTTTGTAATACCTGTGGTACGTTCAAAGGTTATTGTCCGTTTTTCCGCGTATGCTAGAAACATACTATAGTAATATTGGTTGCATGCGCGTCTGAAGAGCGGTGGTGGCTCGGTTGTAAGAACGCTTTCCTTTAATCTGAAAAGTCGCGGTTCGAACCCCGGCATGTACAAATGAGAAACAGTTTTCTTACGTACATTTGTTAATACAACCTCACTGTTCCTGTGCCTGGGAGAGCACGTTATGCCGTTCACGTCGGTCCCGGTTTCACTAATCCCAACTTGTAGAATCGTTAATTGTAATCTGATCCTCGCCAAACCGTCTGGCCAGTGCGAGAGTAAGCCAAATTCTCCAGATATTTATTCTGAAAGGCCCATCTCCAGCAGTGGAGGTCTAGGATGACGGGCCTATAGTATAGTAAAGTAAATTAGTTGTAAAGACGTTTATTTGACTATATAATCAGTCATTACAGTCATGCGAATAAAATGTCGTAAATGAAACATACAAAGCCTGATAATCAGTTATTTACTAATATATCTTCTACATAACTTACGAGTATGTGGTATTTTAATTTGTAAATTTATTATATTTCTGTTTTTTTTTGTTTCTTTTCCCAAATGGTTATCATTTAGATACACCAATATGTACTATAAAATAAAAGTATCATCACGACCCGATCCCTTAATTGGTGGTCAGAAACCACGCTTTTATACACATTTAGCCCATCATGACAAGTGGCAAGTTCGTCGATGTCTCTAGCGTACCTACCAAACTCGAGAAACAAATAAATCGTCATGATCGTAGAACAGTGTCGGATTTAAAAAAATACCCATAATTTTGCATATATATTTATATATAGTTTTATATTGTTTGTGGTCTGTAATTTATAGTGCAAATATTAGAAAGGGTTCCAAAATGAAATCTAGAAGGTTTTCACTTATAATAAGACTTAAAAAGTGACAAAAAAACAGTCGAAATGATAGTTGAATGGCCGCCATGAAAATTTTAAATATAGCAGATCCGTCACTGTTCTACGATCATGACGAAATTATTGTGTCTAAATCCACGGATCAGCGGTTAACAAATGGCAGTTATAAAATGATATTATATTATATGAATATTGTACTAAATTGACGTGTAAAAGCGCAGAATACTTCTCTTCTTGTAGGTACTATGCCTACTTGCAAAAATAAATTAATAGAATTGGCTGAAATTATACGTTTTTGCTTGTTGGTAAATTTTGATTAGACTAACGTAAACTAACTGGCAACTATATACGCAAAAAGAATTGTCTAATAATAAGAAGGAAGTGAATACATTATTATTTAACAAGACGAAACAATGACCATTCATAACTTTAGATAAGGCCTTGAGCGTGCGCTGACGCTTCCAGAACATGTATTTTCATTATACATAGCTTGTTACTGTTAAATGCAATGCAAGCTTGGTACATAATACCAGGCAATGTACTACGAGTATATACGGAATCCGGGTACAAAACCAAAGAATGAGGTGTAGCGAAAAAACTTGAGATATTATTATTAATATACAAAAAGTAAAGTATCATCACAACCGTAATAACGCTGTTAATGAAGTACATGGATAAATACCTAAACTAACTTTACTGTTGTGGAGAATATCAAGATATTTAGAAGCCACAAAGATAGGTGTTTTTTATCATTTCTTTAACGAGTTAGAGTTTTAAGATAATGATATTAGTAAAGTAATTACAACAGTTATCAGTTAGGGACATAAAAGAGCCCCTTCACCACGAGGGTCACGGGTTCGATGATCCTTGATATGTTGAGGGTATAGGGATAGACCCACTATAATGTGGCCTAAGTTGAATGACCTGGGAAGTGGTAAGGATACACGTATTCGTATGGATTACCATGAACCCAATACACTAGACCTACTACTTGCCAAACCTAGTTTCTGGCTATAATATTTATTTATAAAATTACATACCTACTCCTAACATTACCGCCTAAGCCAATGCGTTAGGAGGAGTCTTACAAAATTATATACAGTTCTCTATCTACTACATATAAACAACAAAACTAAACAAAACATTAAAAAATCCCGCACATACCAGGTCATATTCTTAAAAATAATTATAATTACAATATCATAAAATATAATTTATTCCTCCCTATTTCCCAAGTACATCTTTGCCACATTCATGAACTCAGTTTCACTACATGTAATATGTCAAACTGTGGAAGCGTGAACGATAGTTTGGTGATAATGCTCAGCAATCTTAGCAACGGTTAACTATTCTAGATAGAATTTGTCACAGGCCCGCGCAAGTGGCGTCCTTACTGTTAGATAGCTAGCTTACAACTGACTCGCTACTGATTCAAGTCAGTCAGTTAGACGTAGTTTGCTAGTTCCAAGCGTACTTTCTTTATACCGTATCTCTCTCGTTTTAATCTAAGATTTGTACACGATCGACTTCGATCGTGCACTGAATTAAGCCTTAATGTAATCTGTCAATGTCCTTTTTGTTTCATAATTGCTCTGTAAGTGTTAATATGAACAATAAACGAACATCGCATTGTCCGAAGTATTTACAGCAATTTATATAATAGATCTCAATTGATGGTGGCGTGTCGGTCGAGGGGAGGACTTGTTAATACTGATAGTAAACCATTACGTACAATTTGCGCGAGCTAAAAATATGCGTAACAAATAATTTATTTACCTTCGTACTTTATGATAACGATAGGTTTTCACACGATTGAATATGTCAAGCGCATGAGTTATGCTGTTTTGGAAAAGTAATCCCAAAACAGACGACTTTGGTTTGATTCAAACAATCTATTGCATCTTCTAATAATATTTAAAATCGTTAAAAAACTATATCAACGAAAATTCCATGGTTAAAAGTACCAAGAACATTGGCTGCAAGAACGTGGGAAGGTTTCACAGCTATGAAAATATTTTGTTTTTAATATTTTTAGCACAGTATCTCCAGATTTTTTTACCAACTTTTTCCTCGTTTCTCAATAATAAGTTTTGATTCAAAACACCAAGGACATGATGTTTCTATTGCGAAAGGAAGGAATATATAATCATTTATTAGACTTGAATATTTATTGTGATTGGGGGCTAATTCTGGCGCTTTCGCTTAAGTGTCGGTTCGAAATATTAGAGTGAAAAGTGACAGATCTCCATAGAAAACTGTCAGGGTCATACGAATTAATAGAATCGATATGCCTGTCGAAGGCGCGAGAATCGGGGCTCAGAGCCTAGAATCTAGATTAATGCGTTTATCCAGGACATTTAACTAATTAAAAAATACTAGGTGTTTGACACGGCGCGGCGTTACCCGTGTGATACAGTGGTCAGCAAAAAAACTTTATTTTATTAAAGTTGGTCAAGTAGAATAGGCGTAAAGGCGAATCAAACAGATAGAAATATATTTCTAAGTGGGGTCACATGTTGTGACCGAATGTTAACGTCATAATTTCAGGTTCTACCAAATTTAATTGAAATTAAGGCGTTTTCAAGTTATGGCATTTGATACCTTTGACCATCCAGGGCTACTGTTATGTAGATATGACTATATATTTTTTCTTTTAAATAATCAAAATTTCACATTAAAACCCTCATAACTTTTTATAGTTAAGCATGTACGAGTAAAAGCAAATTTTTTTCATTGTGGATTTTTTTAGACTGGAAAAATGGCAGATAACTTAACCAGTATTCTGAAAAATGGTGACAATCCATGCACTGAACTCCTAAACTGGATTTTGTTTAAATGAGCATACAAATAAAACAGTTTTATAAAGATTATTTAACCAAACTTACTAAGGGTAAAGAAGCTTATCAAATTAGCTAGCTGCCAGATATAGCAATGGTTTCTTTAACTGGCGGTTAGCCTTTTCCAGACTTTGTATAAGATAGGCCATATATTATTATATGTGAATTGGATGGGACTACTCTTCACCAAGTCACTGCGACCAGTAATGATCTATTGTGACCTCCCTAGGCTATAGTTTGTTTGCTAGCCCTACGGCTTCAAGAACCCTTAGTATGGGCTTAGGAGTGAGGCGTCGCACCTCCTCGAAGCTTAATCTGTGAGCACCCAAGAGTGTGCAGAGTAGATGGACTGGTGTCTCAGACACCTCACGACAAGTATGTCTGCTTCTACCAAGCCCATGGTAAGTATGTGCTTGTTCAGTTTGCAGTGACTAGTGAGAGTTCTAAATTTAGGTTTGCTTAGTTCTTGTACACGATTAGCTCCATTAAATAGGCCATATACTAATATAGATAATTTATTGGACTAATATTTTTATTTCCATTCCCTGAGAATAAAATTATAATTACAAAAAATCAGACAAAAAATACCACATTTGACAATTTCTTTCTCAGATAAAAGAAGGCTCAAATGTAAACTATTTCTTTAATAATTCCTAATGTATAAGTAAAATATTAATTAGATGTACCAAAAATAATAATAATAAATATAGTTATTTAGTTAATAAGAAATTGGTAAAATTTAAACATCATTGAAAGTTAACATTGTACATTTACCATTTTATTCTTGTTAGGTAAAAGCAAAAATGTATATTGCAGTATTGTCTTACAATTTTGTTTTAGGGATAATTAAACAAAATAGAAAAAGACAAATTTCTAAGCATTCCATGGATTCACCCTGCGGGTGCCGGGTCCATCGTGTGTGGGTAGAGATGAGAAGAATGGTGTCTCGGGCTTGCGACCGACAATAGGCTGGTTTAAGAAAAGGAGGCCTCCCTTTCTTTAGTTAGTTATTGTTAAATTCCGATAAAATATGATTATATTATATAATAGTAATAAAAATAAAATAAAACTATAGTATTGTAATCATATTTATATTAATCATCAACTTTTAAAAAAACTCTAAAAACGTTACGAATGAAATTGGGCATACGTATAAATAGATTTCAAATACAGCATACAATGGTAATGGCAGTTACCATTTTATTCTCTGGGGATAACAATATGGGCTAAACTATAATATAAAAAAGATAATTTATCATACTATTGCACAACTTTAAATGATAATTTATTTTTGACCAAAATTACTTAAAGATCTTATTGGATATGAATTGAAACTAAAAAATTATAATTGTTATTATTACTTTTAAAAAATCAAGAAATTATAGTAATTAAGTAACATAATGACTGGAAATATATTTCATAGATTAAATTGTTTACCTATATTTATGAGTTTAAACATATACTTTAATAGCATGATTGTGATCAAGTTGGAGATAACATTTTATTAAGTTATAAGTTATTAACTAACCTTAAAAAAATATTGTAATATTAACTTACCTAGCTACTATACTATTTTCTAGAAATATCCAAATATGACTGTTTTACACGATGGATTTATGTTTTTAGAGTATTTTATTAATAATTATCGGTAAAAGACGACCTCACTAAAAAAACCCGCTGAACGAATGAAAAAATACAAGGTTGGATGGAAGTGACGTTCCTGACGTTGGCAGAATATAATTATAATAATAATGTGAAATGTATTAGATAACAATACTCCTTTCTACAATAACCTGTATTATTGTATTTTGTTGGATTATACAGTACTGTACCAAGAGTATTTATGAATTGCAGGGCCAGCTGTTTCATTGAAAGCAGTCATTTTGTTTTTTTATTATCGATAGTATAAAATATGATAATATGAATGAAAATAATTATTTGTTTCTAGAAAATTGTAGGAATTATTATTTAAATTAAAAATGTTATACCTAGGCATACTATGCTAATGATAAATAAGGTAATCGAAATGAAATGTCTATTGTTGATTTTTTTGTGTTCTCTTCTCCCGATAGATTAGAATGTGATAGGGAAGGCAAAGGGTCTAACCCATACAGCCAAGTCTGAAGTAATATATCTTGCTTTTTTATGGGTTAATGAGGTCATCTGGAATTTAATATTCCAGATGCTGCAGAATTTGATACTTTTATGGAGTCACTCGCGGACTATAGCTCAAACAAGTCAGGTAAAATATGGGTGTTCACAGCGCGGGAAAACCGCAACTTGTGCCCCATAATAAAAGTACAATTTATCGTTTTCCATAACTAATCACATTGTAGCACATTATTAAACAAAACAACACTATTTTCGACTAACAGTAAATTAATTTACAAAACAAAAACTCGCACTTTTCATCACCGCGCAAAATGGCGCGAAGGTCTCATAAAATGTCTATAAACGATAATGATAAATCGATTTTTGTCTATGGTCGATCACTTTGACAGTTTGTTAATTTTCATGAATATTTTTATTATTTCGCGATTTTCAGCGATTTGTTTCAGCTATCTATTTTAGGACGAATGACTGATAAGAGTGTCTTAAAATTTTGTGTAAACCTCAAACCTGTGGTATGTATAGTCACCGGATCTAAGGAACAGCAATGAAGCCAGTTCTATGAATAGTGGCGAGGTCTTTCCGTTTGGGGTAAATTCGTAATATCAATAATATGCAATGGAAATACCAATCCTGGAAAGAGCTATGGCTCGTAGCCGTGTTTTTGGTGGCTGTGTTTACCCTGGTACTAGCTGGACAAAACATCGGTGACCCGTATAAGATCCTGGGTATTCACCGGAAATCTTCCCTATCAGAAATAAGAAAATCATATCTGCAGTTAGCCAAAGAATGGTAAGTTTGTATTAACTTAGACTAGACTTTCCGGTAAATCTAATATAAGTTGTATTCAGCCAATTAAAATGGGCGTGTGTGTTTTTTATAGATCATATCATAGCTGTAGATCAGTGCTAAGTCTTGGTTGGTTCATGGTAATCTATAGGAATATGGATTCATCTCAACTGCTGTGTAACAAAATCAAAATGTGTAACTCAGTACATATTTTGTAGTAAATGACATTAACACTTACTACCAAGGGATTGGCTGGCTGGCCCCAATTGTTTTAATGTGTGGGAAAAAGCTTAATTATAATAAGCGGCCCTACTATGAAAGTTTTTTTTTTTAATGTGAAGTTATTACCTGGAATCACCAAGGTATCATTTAGTTTTTCTTAACAGCAGGCTGGAAGATATAATTTTTATTTTTATTTTGGGAGGTTACAGTGCATCCTATAGCATGGTAAGAATATTTTTGTTGATCCTGCAGCGCATCCCATGGCCTTCTGCACTATTAGTTGATGCTAAGACAACCCACCTATGGTCCTCATAGCCTGTTGAATTATAATAGTTATTTATTTATTTTATTTTATTAAAAAACTTTATTGCACAAAGTACAAAGGCGGACTTAATGCCCGAAGACATTCTCTGACAGCCCAACCTTAGGGACAAATTTGAACAATTATAGGTGCAATCATAGTAATAATAATAATACTATAATTATAAAGGTTAATTTAATATATATGGCAGTGAAAGTGTTAAAACCTGTTTGCACAAGATTCTGAAATACGAAATAATATTTTATTGTACATTTTTTAGGCACCCAGATAAAAATGAGAATCCAAATGCAGAGGCCAAGTTTGTGGAGATCAAGCAAGCATATGAGTTACTCTCTGACACAGAACGGAGGAATGCATATGATTTATATGGGATCACCAATGAGGATGAGTATTTGTATAAGAAACGACATGACTATAGCCAATATGCTCGGTTCAGGTAATTTAATAACAATTTCTATTAATTAAGTAGTTTTTAATCAGTTATTTGATTTCGACGACAACCCAATTTAATTTTGTTTATTTTACCTTAATATTTACTTTTTATTCTAATTTAATTTATTATTATTATTGATTAATAGGCGAGCAGTACACTGCTGATATGTCTATATCAATCACTGGTGTAAAGTTCATAAAATTGTTAGATATCATCATAGTCAATGTCTATTGTCACTAGCCACTTGTCTAGTTTGTTTAAAAGTGTGTACAGCTGAGGACTTCAATGTCTTCTGGTATTTTGTTCCACATATTTACAACTCTGTTATTCATGAAGTGATATTTCACATCCAGCAGGATTTTCTCATCAGTTTCATTCACATGATCACTATGGGGAAATATTATTGTGTTAAGCCTAAACATTTTGGCTAGTGATACCTGCCTGTTAGAATTTTTAAATGTCTCAATTATATCCCCTCATTTGGGATCTCTGAGACTTATCAGCTGTAGATATTTAAGTCTCTGGTCATATGACTTCTTCTTGAAGCAGTGTGGAAGTTTGTTTGCTCACCTTTGTATGCCTTCAAGAAGTTTTATGTCTTTGCAGTATGGATTTCATACTTGAAAACCATATTCCAACAATAGTATTATTCATATAATTTTATAAAAGTGCTGGGGTTGACTTGCTGAAAGAATCTCTTGATTGCACAAAGAACTGAGTTGGCACACTTCACTTTTATATAATTTAATTTTAATTAGTTTTTGTATAAGTATGAGGGACTTGATATAGTTTAAATTTTAATTAATATAATATTATATAACTTGCCCAAACATTAATTAGGAAATAACAATAAAATTAAAAACCTTATAAATCTGTTGTTACATGTAGGCTAAATTGTAAGTTATGTTTTCAGCGCTGATACATTTGAGGAATTCTTTGGGACTCACTTTAGGGCCCAAGATCAGGACATCACTCTCTTCCACAAGCTAGCAGTAACAGCCAGGTATTATAAATAAATAATTAATTTTTTAATAACACATAATATTTGGAATAATTTTCCAAGAAGGCATTAACGGAATCATACAGTATTTGGTTGGGTAGGTTTAAGAACAGAATTGTGATGGTGAGTGGTTAATATAAATATGTAACAAAATAGTATGTTACGAATTTTTATAATGAAGCCAACTAGCTCAGCTAGTATACTATTTTGTAGCATTTTTACTATTTTGTTACGATTTTAGTAACAAATATTTCGTTAGTTATGTACTTTAATTATATGGTTATTTAATCTTAATTAAAGCATTACACATTGTTTTTTTCTTAAATCAATAACTTTAATTTTCAGACATTTTGAGAACAATATACTGGAGAAAAGCGTGCATACTCCGGCTCTAGTATTCTTTTACACGGACTGGTGCCTTGAATGTATTCGGTCTGCCGGGGCTTGGAGGAGGTTGGTGGATGCCCTGCAGCCTCTCGGGGTCACCATGGCCACCGTACAGGCATCGCACGAAGCCCCTCTAGCCAGGAGACTGGGCATCCCCGGAGTACCCTGTGTAGCATTTGTCATAGATAAACAAGTCTATTTGTATAAAGATGGACTAAGTTCACTGCCTAAAGTTTTAGGTGAGTATTTTACCAGTCATATTAAAAAGACCTCTATGAATTAATTTCTAATTATTTGTTCATATTAATGTTTCAAATTTTGTTGTTTTATATAATAATTCAGTTCCAAAATTTACTTGTAATATTATCTCATGTTATATTGTTAAAGTTATGATGTTTTAGTTGAACTACCTCCACAATTTACCTATGAATAATACAGTGGCTGAAAATCGGCACTATCCTTAGGTTCTAGCGGATGCCAAGCTGAGCCTTTTTGTTCCTATATATGTGATGTTGGACTTAGTATTTAAAGTATTTTTTTTGTTATATTTCCCTTTTAACTCATTCCTAAAATATATTTAGTTTCACCTTTTTAATATGATTTTTGCTATGTGCGAGAAATTAATGAAACTTATATTTATTTCTTTATACAATAATTATTTATTAATATAGTACATGCAATAGTACATATATTACCACACACATAATATAATATAATTATATTCTATCTAATATACGTATGTACCAATTAAGTGACAGAATTCTTTTCCAACATAAGAATAAATTAAAATAACTTATCACTTATAAAACAAGTTATTTTAAGTTTCTTACTTAAACTTAAAACAGAGGTACCAGCTTCGATTCATGGTCGGAACACAATAATATTTATTAATGTAAATAAATAAATTTAATTAATATTTCATTTATTTGTGATATTCTTAAGTTTGGTACGCTAGAGACATCAACGAGCTTGCCACTTTTCATCATTGGCCTATAGTAAAGTTGGCTAAATGTGAATCCGCTTCTTTATAAGGGTGGTTTTATACAATAAGTATTTTATACAATACTTTTTATTTCTTACCAAAAATTACCAAAACATATTGCTACACATTTATTTAACATTTTTCAACAGAATTTATGCGCTGGAAGTTTCCATTCAAGCTAGTACGTACCCTGAACGATGGCAACGTGGATGGATTCATCTCGGACTTTGAAGACAACAAGGTGAAAGCCCTTATCTTCGAGGAGCGATCAACCATGAGGCTTAGATATCTCATCACAGCATTTCATTACAGAGAAACTGTTGCTTTTGGGTACGTAAAGACATACAAGAGTTTAGTTTCAGTGCTGGATTGGTGGGAATAAAGATTAACAAAAGTCTGGAAATTGAACTTGTGTCTGAACCAAATTGTTGATAAAATAAAGGAAAAGTATTATTATAAAAAAGAAATCACTACTTAATTAATTGGGATAAAAAATAATTTAATAAAAGGTTTTCCGTTTGAGAATAGAACCAACCTCATTGCATGGCAGGCTGTCTTCCGGTAAAGTCGTCTTGAAAGCTTGTTTCAGTAATGTATATAGCAGACCTGCTTAGGTCCAATTCTTTATTTTAAGTGGTGCTAAGATTTTGCTGGAACTCCTTTCGCACCAACTTCCACTGCGTAAAAGTGAGTCTTGAACCTGTTCTAGATCATTTCAGACTAATATTTTTGGTACGAGAATGGTAAAGATTCATCTACAGCATCTGGCATTCTCCTTTGACCTATTGTAATATTTACCAATTAATGAAACTTTTTTATTCAGCTTTATAGATATGACAGCACGGGACACATCAAATATAACCAGTCGCTACAAAGTACAGCGTTCCGTGGACAGCATGGTTTTACTCAAAGAAAACTACTGGCAACCTGCAGCCACTGTCAGCACCAAGGAAATACCCACACAGACTCTGCATCAGCTTATACAACCCAATCAGCTGCTGCATCTACCCAGGCTTTCCTCGCAGGTCAGTGTTAGCCAAAAATAATTATTAACCCTAGGTATATTTATCAAAACGGGGTGTGAAGTGTAAAATATGGTATTCGTCAACAAGAGAACCTCATGTTCAAAACTAGAAGTTTACTTTCTTTAAATAAAACGTTTTTAGGAAAAAAACTTCCCTACTCGATCATACATGCACACAATAGGTTAGTTAGTTGACTATTGTAAAAATATGTTATTGTTGTTATATTATATATTTTTTAATTTATTTTAACTGCCTCCGTGGTCTAGCGGTTAAGTCCGTGGATTTAGACTCGGAGGTACCGGGTTCGATTCCTGGTCGAAACACAAAAATAATGTATTTAAATAAATTTAATTAATAATTTATTTATTTGTGATGTTTCGAGTTTGGTACGCTGGAGACATCGACGAGCTTGCCACTTGTCATGATTGGCTTATATAGTAAAGTTGGCTAAATGTGAATCCGCTTATTTATAAATGTGGTTTTTGACCTTCCGAAAGGGAAACGGTTGTAATGATACTTATACTTTTTCTACTTTTCTACTTATATTTTATCAGACTACCTAAAATCGAGAAGACAAATTTCTAACCATTATGGAGCCACCGTAAGGGTCCATCGTGTGTGGGTACGAGACGAGAAGAATGGTGTTGCCTTGGTTTTCGTTCAAATTAACGAAATAATTTATTAAAATATAAATACATTATTTTTGAGATATTGGAACGTTACCTCAAAACGTTAGTCAGCATGAGTATAGTAAAAATAGTAAATATTGTAAACTTAAATTAAAGACATTTAAATCTAAGTAAATAAATCTGCCTAATTAAGTTGTTTTTTCCTAGTATTTTAGCATAAAGTAAAAGATAAATTAATAAATTGGAACCTGCTTTTATAAAAGCAAATAGTTCAAATTTCCCAAGGATAGACTCTATCATGATAGCATGTTTTTTTGCAACAAACAGTGAGTTCTGTTAAGTCGAATTACATAATGTTAAAATGAAAATGTAAACGTTATTTGAATTGTTAATGTTAGTTACTTATTATACATACCTATTTACATAATATCTTTAATATTGTTTAACAAATTAATATAACAAAAAATATGAATGAGTTTTACTTGTATATTTTTGTATTGTACATTAAGGCACTAAATAACTTTTAAGTAGGTATTTGGATTCATTTTAGTTACCTAAACGTGACAAAAACTGATGTCGTTGTTAGTGTCGTAAATTAGTTGTTTATTTACTATTACGTGACGTCATCCGGCAGCCATTTGCAGCTTCAACACCATATTTAAGAGTAGGTTTTAAGACGATTTAGACCCCATAATAAATCTATAGTATGTTTCCAGGAATCCGTAAGTAAATATGATAAACACATTTTGAAAAATTGTTAAGTAGCCTATTGTCCCCAGAGTGTGCTGGAGCGGGTATGTCCCGTCTCTCTGGGAGGTCCGCGCCGTCAGCTGTGTGGAGTGCTGCTGGTGTCCCGGCGGGGCGGCGCGGCGCGGGCGGGACTGCAGTGCTCGGTCCCGGCTCGGACACAACTCGCCTACCTCTACACCGACGCACAGCCCGGCTTCGTTCGAGATCTACTGGCAGGCTCTGGTATACATACTCATTGTGGCTTCCATTATCCATCATCAAACTATTCAAATAAACTGGGGAATACCCCGCAACGGTAAAATAATGTAGTGTACTCGTATTCCTACGCCCTCTGGTGTGACCTGTAGAAGTCGAAAAGAGCCGCTAGCCTAATTAAAATATATACTTTACCAACTTATTAAATGTTATTTTTTTATGTTACAAGTCAAATATAACAGCCCCTTTATATTTGACTCTTAAATCTTTTACTTAAAAGGTAAAAGGTTACCCGAATTATATATATTTTAAATTTTATCTGACTCAAAAGGGTATAATATACTATAAGAGACCTAATCAGCTTTCAAGCTACCTCCTTTGTATTTTACATTACAGTTATATTTGACAGGTATAGCATCTAAACCTTCGGAATTGGACCATCGCATTGTGATAATATGGCGCCGGGAGCCGTCCAAGATCCAATACGAATGGCTCAATGATACCTGGCCAGTGTGTACCAATAACTACTGTACTTCGGGTAAATATAATTGCCACACAGATGTAACAACAAACAAATTACACATACATTACTAGTTAATTATATCCCACTTCTGATGTCATTTTTTTCTTAACTGTGTGGATTAGTAGAGGTTATTTTTTACTAATAATCAGTTGTGTTATTTTATAGTGTATTCTATTTGACAAGAGTAATTCAATTAAGTGATACCAAAATAATTTACTCAAGTAATTACTAAAAAAAATGTTTAAGTTGTCTTCATCATTACAGCCCCTAGAACACAGCGTCCCAGACCTCCACTGCTGGAGATGGGCCTTCCAGAACATATATCTGGAGGATTTGGCCTACACTCGCCACGCTGGCCAGACGGCTTGGCGAGGATTTGATGTCAATTTTTTATGACAATTTATTAACGATTCCACAAGTTTGTATTAGTGGAACCGGGACCGACGGCTTAACGTGCTCTCCGAGGCACGGGAACGGTGGTGTTGTAAATCTATGACAAATGTACTTAAGAAAAGAGTATTTCTCATTGGTACATGCCGGGTGGGTTTGAACCGGCCTTTGTAGGATTTTATGGTAAGCGTTCTTGCAACCGAGCCACCACCGCGCCCTAAGTTGTCTTACAATTAATAAAAATATCACAAATATAAATTGATTAGCAGATCTACCATTTTTGTTACTAATAAAAGTATTTATTATACTATCAGATCAATACCCATCGGATCCTGTAGAGCGAGAAGAGGTGATCAAATACCAAGAGAAACTGAATGAAACAAAGAGATCTCTCGAACGGTTACTCAGGAAATTGCTCAGAACCAATGAGGTTATGGCGTACGAAGCTAATGTGCAGGTTTGAAAGTATTTCTAATTTATTTCATTTCATAGTAACTTATAAAATAGGAATTATGCATTGGGGGAAGGCTTATATCCAGCAATGGAGAGATACAAGCTGATGATGAAAAAATACGTGTGGCTCTCGGGGACTGCCGCGGTAAAGCTATTGCATTTTTTATCAACTTATGCAATTATAATTATTTATGCAGTATTTTTTTTTACGCAGTCAAAAAGCGCGCTGTCTCACCTAGCATTGTGTCTAAAAGAGATAGAATCAGTTATGAGCAGTTAGCAGCTAGTCTACACGCATACGTCTAGTCGCACGCACACAAACCCCGTGCCGAAGTCTGCCGAACTGAAACGACGTTAGACGATGCTGTACCGGTCGGAGTGGGGGGTGTTAGGTTTATTTTCGTTACGGGACATTCTTGATTCGGTCGCCGCGCTCAAAGCCCGCGATAAAGGCTATGCTTAATAACTTGAAATTGATTGTTGACAGGAACTAGTGGATGAAGCGGCATTAAACTTTCTTTGGTCAGCCATCTTGAAGCTGGCATATTGGTGGGAGCGAGCAAGATTAATATTGAGAGGAGGTCGAGCGGTGTCAGTGTTGTCTGTGTTAGCCACTCTGGGGGCCGTGCTGGGGGTCGGCTACCTCATGGCTTATCTAATGTAAGTATTTTATTTATTATAAACTTTATTGCACAAGGCGGACCTAAAGCCGCTAGACATTCTATACTGGTCATACTTTTGGGACAACTAAAGCAGTTACGACAAGATAAGGCAGGTGCTATCAAAACTAATAGAAAATATTAGACGTCAATATATACTTATAAATAATTACTTATTTACATACTAATAAAACTACATACATACTTTCTATGAATATACATAAATATACTATATGATGACTATATTGAGAGAAATAAATATAGCAGAGAGTGTATTAAGATTATGGTAAATTTAAATAGTGCGCTATAAACTTGCCTATGTACAATAATTTAAAGTTTTTGTGCAATAAAGTATTAAAATAAATAAATAGGCTGATAAACACAAGCCTTTTTTGTGTTGCACAGTCAGGTAATAAGTGTCTAGTTCCTTGCGCGCTACTTACGCAGGGATACATGTCGTGCTAGTATAAAACAAATATATATTATATGTTTTTTAATGTTAGACGAGTTGAAGAGGAATCAGTGCAACGAGAAAAGGCTGAGCGAAGAAAACAAAACAGCGCAAACGGGAAGAAAACGTCAGAAACGCATTTAGAACTGAGACTGCATGAATTTCGAGCTGAGAAATATAATGGACTAGTCAGGTAGGTATCTAATATGATTCAATTCAATTCATTTAACACAATGATATTTCCCCGTCGTGACCACGGAATGAAGCTAATGAGAAAATCCAGCAATACAAATATAGGATATCACTTCATGAATAACAGAGTTGTAAATATGTGGAACAAAATACCAGAAGACATTAAAGTCCTCAACTGTAAACACTTTTAAAAACAAACTGGACAAGTGGCTAGTGACAATCGAAATACAGTATGGTGATAAATGACAATTTAATGAACTCTACACCAGTGCTTGATATAGGCATATCAGCAATGCGCTGCTCGCCTATTAATCAATAATAATAATAATTTATTAACAATAAGATACATTAAGTACACTCGGTTTTGTCAGTTATACATATTATTGTTTACCAATCACGGCAGAATAGCAGAAGTATACATATGACTGGCTAACTTTGGGCGATTTTTGCATCCCTCCAGCCCTAAAGTGGCGCACACTAATGTACGATTGGTCTCCGGCGTTGCTAAAGTTCTACCTAAACGCTTTTCAAATGTCCCTCCCGGACCAGAGTAATCTGGTAAGGTGGGGAAAAGCTACTAGCTAAAGAACTGTACATTGTGTGGTGCTGCCATAGGAACTGCTAGACACACACTTGTAGGGTGCGTTACTCTCCTAGAAAAGGGCTATTACTCACGCCGACATGACAAAGTCCTAGTTGTTATCCGTGAAGCAGTAAGTCTTTCTATTGCAAGAGCCAGAAAGGGACTGACTACAAATAAAACTTTGACCACATTTGTAAAGGAAGGGCAAAGCACGAAATTTAAATGCAAGCCCACCTCGATCCTTGGCGCCGCATCAGACTGGAAAATTCTCATGGATACATTTGAACACCATTATAGGATCCCAGATGAACTAGCTGTATCAGCCTATAGGCCAGACATCTTAGTGTTTTCTCGGAACTTGAAAAAAGTTATCCTTATTGAACTTACCGTTCCGTGGGAATCAAATATTCCAAAAGACCACAACATGAAGTCGAATAAATATTATGATCTCACAGAAGAAATGATCAGGAACGGGTTCAAGACTCAGCTTTACGCAGTGGAAGTTGGTGCAAGAGGAGTTCCAGCAAAATCTTTGCATCACTTACTGAAAGAATTGGGCCTAAGCAGGTCTGCCGTCAATACATTTATGGAACGAGCTTCCAAGACGGCATTAACGGAATCATACAGTATTTGGTTGGGTAGGGAGAGAAGTAGAATGGTGGATGGTGAGCGTATTATCGCGCAATAGAAAAAAAGGAGGCCTCCTTTTCTTAAACCAGCCAATTGTCGGTCGCAAGCCCGAGACACCATTCTTCTCATCTCTTACCCACACACGATGGACCCGGCACCCGCACGGTGAATCCATGGAATGCTTAGAAATTTGTCTTCCTCTAATAGCAAAGAACAGCCATCATCATTTACCACTTAACACTACAAACAATCAATACCTACATAGATGCAGCTGTACAAGGGCGTTGTCACTTAAAATCTAGAAAATAAACTATATTAAAATTATATAATAAAATAATAAATATTATTTTAATAAAGGAAAAAAAAAACTACAAATTTGTGGATGTCAAAATAAATAATCAAATTAAATTAAATTGGAACAAATTAGTTTTTATAGTAAAATGTATATTTTGCTGCAGGTTACTGAAGCCAGGATGTCGTACCATAGTGTTGCTGTTGGACATGCAGAGCCGAGTGGAATTGCTGTCAACATTCCACAAGATAATCTGGCCTTACCGCAAGTAAGTTGAAGCGCCTTCAAGTTTTTTTTTTTGGTTCTCTTCTCCCGATGGACGATGAATGAGATGATAGGGAAGGCAAAGGGTCTAGCCCATACAGCCAAGTCTGACGTAATATATCTTTCTTTTTTATGAGTTAATGAGGTCATCATCAAATTCCAGATGCTGCAGAATTTTATGCTTTTCTTGGAGTCACTCGCGGAACCATCCACTGCTCAAACACGTCGGGTAAAATATGGGAGTTGACAGCGCGGGAAAACCGCAAATAATAAACTGCAACTTGTGCCCCATATTTAAAGTCCAATTTATGGTTTTCCATAAATATTCACATTGTAGCACATTATTAAACAAAACAACACCACTTTTACCAATAATATCCACAGCAAATTAATTTACAAAACAAAAACTTGCACTTGACATGTCCACGCAAAATGGCGCGAAGAACTGATGCGCCTTCAAATAGGAAGAGTAAGGGTCTACGGTGGGAATAGGGACAAATATTAAGGCCGCGTTCGTTTTATAGCATTTCCAACATCTTGTAGCAACTTCATAAACTAGCACAAAATGTCGTTTTTGTTAAGAAATACCACTTTTTTTAACAAAACGAGCGGTGAAGCTACTTTTTGACAAGTATGACAAGTAACAAATAATAACAAATCAATTGACAATGTATTATGGTCTTTGAATTTATTACATAAAATCGTTTAAAATACATTGTAAACAAATATAATATAAACTATAAAGTATACAACAATTTAAACAAACCATTTCTTATGTTAAATGACATCTGTCAAATAGTTACATCAATAACCCTCCTTTCAACACGGTACTGACATACAAAAGATTTTTTATTAAAAATGTGGTATTTTCATGCTAACATTTCTTAAAACGAACGCGGCCTAAATGTTTTAAACTATAAATTAAAAAAGTTTTCATTTTTTTTTTTATAAGTTGACAACACTCATACATCTACCGATTTCGAGGATCCCTTGGGGAACCCGTTTGATAGCTGAAAGAAATGGTTGAGTGAAGGAGCCATTGAGGTAACGTCTTGGAATATGGATGTCAGTTGTCATGTCATTGAGGATGGGGGAACCATGCTCCTGCATGTAGGAAACTTAAAATAATTTTGTATCATCATCATAGCGACCTTTTACGGGTGTCAGAAACCTCGTCGATGTCTCTAGCGTACCAAACTCAAGAAATGTTTCAATAGAATCTACGTTACTTCCACATCCACAAACTTAACCACTAGATCACTTTCATTTTCCGACGCAAAACAACATAAAACAGTTTTTTAAACGAATCATCATGCCCACGACAACTTATAACCTATTTATTTTTTAGGAACAAAACCCTCCTTTTCGCGTACTTGATAGTGGAGCGAAATATCTCCTGGTTCCGCACGTTGTTGCAAGTGTCCCTCGGAGGTTCGGACCTGCAAGTCAACGCCAGGAACTGTGTGGGTACAGTACTGGCTCTCAATCCGCATAGGAGCTACTTCTGTATCTACCATGCTAAACATCCGGAGTGCAAAAAATCACATAAGGTTAGTTAAATTATAAAAATAATGTTCGCAAGCTTGCACTTTACTACCCTAAACATCCAGAGTGCAGGAAATCAAATAAGATTGGTTAGTAAAATTAGAACAACAAAGTTTGCGAGCTGTTCGCAAGCCTGCACTATCTACTACCCTAAACATCCAGAGTGCAGGAAATCAAATAAGATTTGTTAGTAAAATTAGAACAACAAAGTTTGCGAGCTGTTCGCAAGCCTGCACTCTATCTACTACCCTAAACATCCAGAGTGCAGGAAATCAAATAAGATTGGTTAGTAAAATTAGAACAACAGAACAACAAAGTTTGCGAGCTGTTCGCAAGCTTGCACTCTATCTACCATCCTAAACATCCAGAGTACAAGAAATAAAATAAGATCAACAAAGTTTGCGAGCTGTTCGCAAGCTTGCACTCTATCTACTACCCTAAACATCCAGAGTGCAAGAAATAAAATTAGATCAACAATGTTTGCGAGCTGTTCGCAAGCTTGCACTCTATCTACTACCCTAAACATCCAGAGTGCAAGAAATCAAATTAGATCAACAATGTTTGCGAGCTGTTCGCAAGCTTGCACCCTATCTACTACTACCCTAAACATTCACAGTGCAAGAAATCAAATTAGTTCAACAATGTTTGCGAGCTGTTCGCAAGCTTGCACTCTATCTACTATCCTAAACATCTAGAGTGCAATTATTCAAACAAGGTTAGTCAAATTAAAACAAGAATGTTTGCGAGCTGTTCGCAATTCCAATGTATAAACTCACTTACTTATACATAAACTTTTATGTTCTGAGAAAATTAATGATAAGAAAAAAAAATACGAACAAGACGCTCACCATCCACCTTTCTGCTCCACTCTCTACCCAACCAAATACTGTATGATTCCGCTAATGGTAGCTCACACAGGTATTGTCGACGTTATACTATTCGGTCTATATGTCTCGTAACTAGTGGTGTTGTTGCAGCGCATGTCTCGTATGACGCGGTCCCTCGGATCCGAAACTGCCGACCCTGAAGCTGGAGCCTTCATCGGGTTCGACAGCTCGCCCTCCTCCTCCGACACCGAGGATAGACACGAGCCACTTCTACAAGGTAAATATTTAAATCCACTCAATAGAGCTCAATAACGAGATGCTTAAGGCTGGCAATTATTTCAGACAATGTATTGCCAGTCTTTTTGGTCTGGGGATATATTTTTTATTCATCGTACAAACTTATCAAAGCAGAATACAGTCCATTTAGTAACACAACTCCAGCCAAAGTACCAGAGTACCCCGAGTCAACTTACAATGGGCCTCGGTCCCAACATGGTCTACTAAAACTTGAATAGTATAAAGCTGTTATTATTTTTTTCAGAAAACCTTTTGGATGGTCTAGGGAACTGGCTGGACAGACTGTTCGAGGGCAGCACCCATCGGTACTACGTGAACTATTGGCCGGACATGACTGCCAAATGAACACCTCACCAATAGCATAAGGTACCTCAAGTCATTGGAGATCGGTTATTTTTCTAAAGTATGTTTCTAGCGCAGGCGGTAAAACGGTCAACAACACAAAGTAATATGTTAGCATCGAAATTAACGATACGTATCGCTTTCTATACATTTCTTCGTGGTTTATGCTTTGTATAGCGTTTAGTGGTACGGGGTGGGTCGAGCCATACGGTCAATCAGAGATAACAAACCAGTTTTTTTGAGGTTTAAATTTGACATATTTATGTATTGGTATATTATTAATCTATTATTATTATTGTTTCTTACTCTGCACTCATTATAATAATTTCCCACTACCTCCGTGGTCTAGCGGTTAAGTCCGTGGATTTAGACTCGGAGGTACCGGGTTCGATTCCTGGTCGGGACACAAAAATATTTATTAATTTAAACAAATACATTTAATATTAAATTTATTTGTGATATTTCTCGAGTTTCGTACGCTGGAGACATCGACGAGCTTGCCACTTGTCTTGATTGGCCTGTAGTAAAGTTGGCTAAATGTAAATCCGCTTATTTATAAGCGTGGTTTTTGACCACCCCGACTTTATTTTCTTACTCTCCCAAAGGTCAGCTGGTAGAGTACACCATTCGGTATTAAGCTCGCCTATGTACATTATTTTATATTTTGTGTGCAATAATAAAAGTAAAGAAAACAATAAAAAATAATATCGTAAATAATCTCAACAAGAATGATTGTAATTAATACCAATTATAGTCATATTCCCACGCCAACTCGTCTGGCCAGTTCAGCGTGGCCAGTGTAGGCCAAATTCTACAGAAAAATCTGGAAGGCCGAACTCCAACAGAGGAGGTCTTGGACGTTCTAGGGGGCTGTGATGATGACCATATTATTTAGGCTGTAACAAAACGAAGACTTTGTAAATGTAACGTTAAAAATTAAGTCTATTGTACCAGCTGACGGCTTACCATCAAAATAAAACTGGTACATTCGACGCCATTTTTAACATTAATCGTTACAATTACAGAGACTTCATATTGCTGCAAGAAGCCAACCAAAAAGGTTTGTAATACGTGCAAAGGTCATTGTTCGTTTTTCCGCGTGCCCTGGTAATAATAATAATATAGCTAAAATTATAAAGATTGAATTTAACACCACTCAAATTAACCACAACTCCCTAAAACGTCGAAATTACTCGACTTTGGTTGGTTTTCTTTGTTGTTCAAAGCTTTAAGTCAGAATATGGCGAATTCGGGCCAAACCATATACTATACTTTATAGCAATATAGTTTTCGTATAGCAAAGATACTCTTGTAAGTAATAGCGGCATACCAAAGAAAGATACACGGCATAATTGTGGCGCAAAAATTACCTCATGACTCGCGCCACAAAAAAGAAAACAGTCGTGTGCTACAATTGTGGCGCCACAGTATTCTCTTGACTCGTGCCACAAAAAACAAAACATTCGTGTGCTACAATTGTGGTGCCACAATTACCTCTTGACTCGCGCCACAAAAAACAAAACAATTGCGTGCAACAATTGTGGTGCCACAATTACCTCTTGACTCGCGCCACAAAAAACAAAACAATCGCGTGCCACAATTGTGGTGCCACAATTACCTCTTGACTCGCTCCACAAAAAACAAAACAATTGCGTGCAACAATTGTGGTGCCATAATTACCTCTTGACTCGCGCCACAAAAAACAAAACAATTGCGTGCAACAATTGTGGTGCCACAATTACCTCTTGACTCGCGCCACAAAAAACAAAACAATTGCGTGCAACAATTGTGGTGCCACAATTACCTCTTGACTCGCGCCACAAAAAACAAAACAATTGCGTGCCACAATTGTGGTGCTACAATTACCTCTTGACTCGCTCCACAAAAAACAAAACAATCGCGTGCCACAATTGTGGTGCCACAATTACCTCTTGACTCGCGCCACAAAAAACAAAACAATCGCGTGCCACAATTGTGTCTTTTGTGTGCGATTTTGATATACGAGTATAAGAGCGATAATAGTGTCTTCGACTAAAATATGTTCCCAATTTAATATATATGTATCTTAAGTTTTTAAATACACCTGTATTCAACCCTATATATTATTATAAACATATTACAGGTCAAAGTGATATTTTAAATATATTGAACCCCAAATAATATCGCACGTACAAGTCATTAATTCTTTTGTTATTGGGTTTAATTATAAATGGTGTAAGTTACCCTAGGTGTTAATTTATACAGGGTGTGTGTTTATTACTGTAAAATATCTAGTGGTGGTTAATACACGGTGGTGTAAAGTATTACAGTATTAAATTCACTCTGTATATACATATATTTAAATGTATTGTTATTGAACCAGTATTTTAAATGTCTTGTAAATTATTTAAATCGCCATGTTTGTTAAATTTTAATGTTTACCTATTATAGTTAAGGTTGTATTTACATTTAAATGATTTTTTTAAAATATTATACGCTAGTTTCCGAAATGATAATTAAAATAATCATTTTTTTTAAATATATACTAGCACGACATGTAACCTTGCTCCCACCTGATGGTAAGTGGCGTGCAAGGTTCATGAATGTTAGCAACAGAAATCAGACACTCATGACTGACATCAGTCCCTAACACTATGCCGGCTTGACTAGATGCTTTTTAAGTTAAGTTGCATAACGTGATTGATAGTTAACTTCACACTGTATTATTATAATTGTTCTTTCGGAAATTGGTGGTAAAAATCTTTTATAATTTATATTTTTATTTATCTCCGTAGTTTTTACGAAATCGTGTTGACAAAATGCATTATTATGTATTTAAGGTTGTCTTTTCGCCATAGATGCGCGAGAATAATGAGCGGCTAATAAAGTAATACTATGGGTAAATGTTGTCCTCGCGCATCACTCATTATCCTCGCACATTTCTTTTAGGCGCCGACCACACCGCAAGCGGTCTTGAAATCTTCATTTCTCTTTCATTCACCACGGGTATCATCGTCGCGTGCAGTTAATTTGACCTTGTACAAATCCAACTTGTACAATCCATTGTAAATAGACATGATAGAATATAGAATTCTAAAAGTATGCGCGTTCACTTTAACCGCCGAGGTCTAGTGTGTTCTATGCCACAGCATAAATTACATACGAGATCGCAGACCACAGGGCAGTGTGGCTGACACCTTAGAGAAGCAGCCTATAGATTTATAAAATAATCGTGAAGAATATACAAAAAATCGGATTCTAATAAGAAAGGGTAATAGGTGTTGTCATAAACAATATTAGTTAGTGCCTATCCCTCTAGTCTATGGTACAATTGCCGCCATTTTGCGGACGTATAGTATTTAGCAAAATTATAGCTATTAACTTATATAGTCGTATAATATCTTACCGCTACTTTTCGAATCCTTTCGGAAATTAGGGTATGTTTGGTTGCTAAAGGGTGCAAATAATCTTCAAAATAAGTATTTGATATGAAAAATAATCAATATTATTTTGCAAAACGAAGATTAATTTTATGTATAAAATGTTAAGCCCCAGCCTTTGGCAACTAAATACAATCAAATATTTACAGTTTATATATAAAATTAATATTAGGCTGTAAAATTGCCAATCACATAGTGTCACAAGTTTTAGATTATATTAATAAAACTAAATCGAACGCACTGCACATATTGTGGTAGCCAAATAGCTCATATTAAGGTATTCAAATAAAGTAGTTAACCACATTTAAACAAAAAGAGAAAAGAATGCACGTTTTAAAATATTTTTGTTGTTTTAATGTTGGTCACACTGTCAGTCAATCTTTTAGGTTATAAACAGCGAGAGCTGCTTGTCATTGGTTTAGGAACGTCGTTTGTCGTCTCGAGTTTGGTACACTGGAGACATCGACCAGCTTGTCACTTGTCATGATTGGCCTATAGTAAAGTTGGCTAAATGTGAATTCGCTTATTTAAGCTATTTAAGCGTGGTATTTGACACCAACTTTTATTCAATATTTTTTAATCAAATGTCGTGTCGAATTGAAAGAAAAGTTCGCTTTTTTTTACTGAATTGTGCTTGAATACCATAGAGCATGCCAAGTCGAACAGCTTTCAAAGCGAAATAAAGTAAATAAGCGCTTAAAGCGACAAGTCAAACACAGGGTAAAAGCACAAATGAGGATTAATCACACGTTCCAGTTCTCAACCGCGCTGATATATGCTATCATCATAAACTAGCGCCACAAATCGTTTCAATAAACTGTGTAAATTTATTTAGCTTCGATTAACGGATTAACTGCCTCCGTGGTCTAGCAGTTACTTCCGTGGATTTAGACTCTGAGGTACCGGGTTCGATTCCTGGTCGGGACACAAAAATATTTATTAATGTAAATAAATACATTTAATTAATATTTAATTTATTTGTGATACTCGTATTTCTCGAGTTTGGTACGCTGGAGACATCGACCAGCTTGTCACTTGTCATGATTGGCCTATAGTAAAGTTGGCTAAATGTGAATTCGCTTATTTAAGCTATTTAAGCGTGGTATTTGACCACCCCAAAGGGAAACAGTCATAATGATCTTTTACTTCGATTAACGGAACGGGTTTGGTATTTTTTGACAGTAAAAATGCAATACAACGAAATTACGCAGTTTAGATTTGACATGTGTCAAAAAGCAAACCACCTTACTGTTATAAATGGGATTTTTTTATGGTAACAATTCCGTTTTATTTTTTAATGTAATGATTAATGTTAACATCAAATGTCAGTTTTTTTTTTAAATGATAGCATTTAACGCAATTTCTATAAACGGAACGCGGAGTACGATGTATTGCTTTAAAAACACTTTTTGTTTCTTAGAACAAGATATTTATTAAATTACTCGTAAAAATTAATGTTTCATGTTTCACGTATTTAAATAATGATATGACTGTTAGAACCAATACTTCTCTTTTTGTTTAAATTAATAAATAATATAAATTAACCGAATAACAATAATTTTTTGGCGTTGTCCCACTGTGCCTACCCATAGTTATCTATATAGTTGTAATTTTTCATAAATAGCGTTCCAATATTAAAAATATTTATCCCTTATATTTTTTCTAGGATTAATATTTTTAAATTTAAAACACAACTCAAATAAATAAATTACATTGGCATTCCTTTTGGATTAAAACGTGCATGGCATTTTGCTAGCTGCTCTTTCATACATTACGTAACTATATATGAGTAAGCCACAAATAAAATATCTGAATACTTATATCACAAAATATACTGACTTCTAGATTTTTTTACCTTTTTACCAAAGTCCTAATAAATTATTCCGCTTTTTTATCCAACTTTTTACCGCTAAACTTTAGTATTAAGTCACAATGTAATAAATAATATTTTAGTCATAACGAAATTATTGTATCTTTGGGTGAGATGGATAAAACGTGCTTGCTTTACTCAAAATCAAAATATCTTTATTCACGTAAACCTATTACAGGCATTTATGAAACGTCATTAATTTAATTCTTTTGAATTATTCTACTCCTGCTAGTAGAAGACTAAGCAGCAAAGTGGTCCAATAAGTAAGCTGTTAGCAGAAGACCAGCAGCTTAGCAGATTCCAATGACCTGTTAATGTTTAATCTGACTGAGAAAGGAATCTGCAAGGAAAACTCAGCTATATCAGATTCACAAAATAAAACATATACAGAACTGCACCACAACGATCAATTAATAACCTAGACTACATGCCCATGTGCAACCCGAAAGTCGACAAAACGCAAAACCCTCTGCTGATTTAAGAATAATTAATTGAACGTGTTCGGCAGAGGTCCCAGGTCCCCACAGCAGCACCCGATCATGGACATAACGCATGTGCCAGCCATCCCCCCGCTCAACCAGGCCCTTAGGGTGCGGACCGGGACCCGACACACGTGCCACCACTATGCCATACTAGTTATATATTGAAGGCAATGTCACCGGAGTCTAAATCTTATATCTTTATAAATAAACAATCTTGTTGTGTATCTTGCACAATCAATGTGACAGGCGTGAATTGCATAATAGTCTGTCAAATATCAACCGTCCCCACGCACAAGCTAAAATATGCACCCCCATACCGTAGCCACTATCCCTACGTGTACATATACATTTGGAGACTCTTATATCTGTCGCACGCTAAAGATGTGGAATGCTCTCCAAGCTAGTGTGTTTCCCCATTCCTATAACCTGGAGTTAAAGAGAAAATTCAGGACTGGCAAAAAAAATATTATATACATATAAAAATAACTGCCTCCGTGGTCTAGCGGTCAAGTCCGTGAACTCTCGGAGGTACCGGGTTCGATTCCTGGTCGAGACACAAATATATTTATTAATATAAATAAATACATTTAATTATTATTTAATTTATTTGTGATATTTCTCGAGTTTGGTACGCTGGAGACATCGACGAGCTTGCCACTTGTCATGATTGGCCTATAGTAAAGTTGGCTAAATGTGAATCCGCTTCTTTATAAGCGTGGTTTCTGACCACTCCGAAAGGGAAACGGTCGTGATGATACTTTACTTTTTTTTTATACATATAAAAATTGCGTAATGAATAGATAGTTTGACAGTCGCGCAGACTAAAGTAAGCAATCATCGAAATTCACATTATGCAAGTTTTTGGTTTTTATGACTGCATTTTTTTTTAACGTACTTTTATTTAATACTGAGTTTAAGCACGTTTTATATATCTCTGCCCTTTGTTTAGTTTAAGAGGAAAAGGTTTGTCGTCTTCTATATCCACGGATTCCAAAAAAAATACGACCAATTCAAAGGTGCAAAGATTTGACTAACCGTATGGGGCGATGACGAAATCCTTCTTCTTAAAGTCTGTTTCGCCGAGAGTTGAATATTATGTGACATCTCGGAATATCGACTGTCGCTTAATTATCGCAAACTGTATGACGAGCGTCGCTTATCGCCGCGCGTACTGAGTATCGTGGTACGAGGCTCGCAGTTGTTGTCAAGCGCGGGAAGGGTATGCAAGTGGATTCGGTAAATATACGCCGGGTGCAATTTAGATTGTTTTAAAACTAAAACTCACATGCTCTCATCGTCCATACTACAATGTTTTAAATTCGTTATCACGATAATGGCGTACGGAGCAGAGACGTGAAAACTGAGTCGGTCTGATCCATAAATTTCAGGTCACTCAGAGAGCTATGTTTGGTATTTCTCTGATGAATAGAATTCGAAACGTTGATATTCGTCAGAGAACGAAAGTTGCTGACATAGCTTATGCAATGGACCGGACACATCTGCCAGAAACTCACGAACGATGAGACAAACAGATTTTAGAGTGAAGTACGTACGGAAAGACGCAGAGTGGGTCTACCGCCGAAGAGTCACCGAGTAGTAGTACCGCCAGATGGACGGATGACCAGAAGAAGGTCGCTGGTGCAAGATGATGATGTTTTTTTTTATTATCAACTCTCGGCGAATTGGCTGTAGGTATTATAAAAAGCTAGTCAAATTTTATACACATTTTTTTGTAGATTTTTATATAAGACATTATTTTTGTTTGTTTATTTTCTATTATATTTGTAAGTTCCTGCGTTTCTAATTCCATATAACTTTACCGGTTATTTTTAGAATTCGCTGAGTTGTACCAAATCGAAGTCTATTTGTAGCGATTAAAGTTAAAAAGTTGACGATTGACCTTCAAAATAGAACTAATAGATTTGACGCCATTTTTAACTTTAATCGTTATAACCTACATTGAGAGCATCACCAAAACAGCGATTAAAAAACTGGGGATATTGAACAAGGTAAAACGGTTCTCACTCAGACTTATGATTGATACAGCACAAATAAGTTCATGCGTGGAATACTATTCTCACCTCTGGGATGGCTCCGCTAAGCATCTTACAGCAGCTGGTCAATGTCCTACAGAGGTGATTCGAATAGTTATTACAGTGTCTAAAACTCTGGAATCGCTGCAACATTCTACAAGCTATACCGGTGAGTATAAAGCTTCACAACCTTGCCTTCTTTATTCCGCAACCGAACCACACGCACGGGCCAAAATATGCATCCACATAACCTAGCCACTATCCCTACGCTTACATTGGAGACTTACATTTTTCGCACGCTGAAGATGTGGAATGCTCTCCCAGCCAGTGTGTACCCTATTCCTATAACCTGGAGTCCTTCAATCGAAGTGTAAAAAACCATCTTAATAGGCCGGCATAGTGGTAGGGACTGGTGTCGGTCGTCTGAGGCCGGCGTCAGTTGCTCCTATTCTTGGAACTCGCCTACCGCTTACCATCACGGGTCGTGCTCAGTATAAGAAAAATATAAATAATGAGGCTTCATTTTGGTGCAACTCACACTTAATCAACAATGGGCTTAGTATTTTTAATATACATTGCGATAAACAATAGCTTATACGCAATGTATAATGAAAAGGAATACCAGTGCTTATTAACACTGGGATTATTTTTAACCAGGGACCCTCCTGATAAAAAATAATTTGTTAAATAATATTATTTTTTTTGTGTTTGTACAATTTGATTTTTTTTAAACGTCCATTTTATTTATTAAACCTTTTTCATTCGTAAAAAGACAATTTTATTATTTAACTTATTTGTTGTTATTTATTGGGGGTTCTATTTAAAATGTTTTGTTTGAAATATATCTGGTGGAAAAACAGCCTTAGACCCCAGATGTTTTTACTTATTGTAACGAAATGTTATTTTAATCTATGTTTAGGTGATGCTCCTTTATTTTAATTCTAGAATAATACTGTACAATAAATATTATTAAATATATTGTTCTTTATTAATTTGGTGTTTTATTAGTGGGGGTATTTATTTAGAAGAGGAAGACAAAATTTCTAAGCATTCCATGGATTCACCGTGCGGGTCCATCGTGTGTGGGTAAAAGATGAGAAGAATGGTGTCTCGGGCTTGCGACCGACAATAGGTAGGTTTTTGTATTTTATTGCGCAACAAGACTCGCCATCTACTAAATACTGTACAAGTATGATTCCGCTAATGCCGTATTGGAAGCTCTTTCCATAAATGTATGTGTACGTGTGGTGCAAAGAGACTATAGGCTGATACAGCTAATTCATCTGGGATCCTATATTGATGTTCAAATGTATCCACGAGAATTTTCCATTCTGCGTCGCCAAGGGACGAGGTGAACTTTCATTTAGTTTTCATACTTTAAAACATTTGTTAAGGGCTTCCTTAACAAACGTGGTCCAACTTTTATTTGTCAGTCCCTTATTGGCTTTTGCAATAGAAAGACTGCTTCACGCATAACACCAAGGACTTTGTCATGTCGGCGCAAGTAATAGCCATTTTCTAGAAGAGTAATGCATCCTACAAGCAGTTCCTATGGCAGCGCCACACAATGTACAGTTCTTTACAGTAGCTCGCTCTACCTTACCTATCTGATAAATAATATGGTACAATTTGGAAAATATTCGCATATGGCCAGTGTAGGCTCAGGCTCTGATCATGATGATGTGCAAGTAATAATTTTAAATTTATAACATGAAAGGGCGAGATGACGCAAGACGTAAAGCGTCATCAATGCCTCATTAAAATAAAAAGATCAGCTTTGGCGTCAAAACGTAAGTAATTTTGTTTCATAAATGAACAGTAGAGTATTAGGTACCTATTTTGGATTCAGATATAAAGGGTTGCTCAAATTATTATAGAACAATACATTGTTAAGGATTAAGGAATAAGATCCATCAATAGACAAAATAAAACAATATATTTTAAATAATATTAAATAATTATTTTGTACAACGAAAAAAATTACAATATTTACTAAACAACATTAGTCTACAGAATTGTGTTGATTCGTAATCACTGTGAAAGCGACGCCATTGTTCACCAAGTCCTTAACTGGAAATAAAGAAACATTTTAAATATCTCCGTAGCGGTTAAGGCCATAGATTTACACAATGACCAGCTGGGTTCAAAAGTATCTCTTTTAAAGAAGCAAATTTACATTTAGCCAACTTTACTATAGGCCCATCATGACAAGTGGCAAGCTTGTCAACCTCTACCGTATTGAACTCGAAAAATACCACATAAATTATTGCATCCCGTTTTTGCTATGTTTATAAATATATGCATCTATGCTTTATAAAGTCTTACAACGATTTTTTTGGTAATATATCACTTAATGAGTTTTAAATGGCAATATGTCTCTTGGCTGTATTACCTTATAAATTGTAGACCCTTAGTAATCTACAGATTTTATGCAGTATTGTTTTTTTTTGGGTTTAGTGCATATTCACAATTAGCATAGGCCAGTCCTATCCCAACTCCCGCTCCCGCTATGATTGGCCATCGTCTTCTGCCAAGGAACAGGAGGGATGATAAGGTACCTACTAAGACGCCGCCACCTGGAAATAAAAAATAGCATGAGAAAATGTTGCAAGAGTTATAAAAACAGAGAGTTTAACATATGCCATACCTCTCCCTCACACAAACCAACATTTTTAAATATTTCTCAAGTATGAGTGTCATCATCATCATCACAGCCCCTAGAACGCAAAGTTCTAAAGCTCCACTGTTGGAGAAGGGCCCTTCAGAATATTTTGGAGTATTTAGCCTACACTCACCACGCTTGCCAGATGGGTTGGCAAAGTTCTAATGACAATTTATTAACAATTCCACAAGTTGGTATAAGTGGAACCGGGACCGACGGCTTAACGTGCTCTCCGAGGCACGGGAACGGTGATATTGTAAATAAACGACAAAGTCGATTGGTACATACCGGGGTTCAAACCCAATATATCTATTACCTCAAGATAACCAATACAATACCACTAGGTATTTCCCTAATAGGCAAGACAAAATTAGGATAGAATACTTGTCCAAATGCTGACAAACCGCTTAACCTCTGCTAATTTATAAACAATAAATTTAATGTGTTCGGCAGAGGTCCCCACAGCAGCACCCAATCAACGACATAACACATATGCCAGCCATCCTTCTGCTGAACCAGACACTTAAGATGCAGGCCGACGTGCCACTGGGTTTGTCCTCATTCAAGCCAAGGCCTTGCATTATATTATGGTTTATATGATTCAATTTTAACATCCTGTTCTGGCAACACGAGCGTAAAAGTTTAGGTAAAACTTTTTCTAGACAATATTATTATATTTAGACTATAGTCTGAGAGTCCCTAAAGTGATAGCAATATCAATACTTGCCCATCTTTATAACACCATCGGTGAGACACATGTCTAATTTAGCACTGTACTCATCCCCGTCATCGATTTTAGTAATTTTATCCTTGGACATGTTTCTTTATTTGTGGTAGAACCAATACGAAATATTATCAAATGGATCTTTTATGAATCTTCACAAAAAAAATAGGAAATATCCCACAATCGAGCGCTTTTACATAATTCCCAAAAAATAGACGTGACATTGACAGTTTATCAATTGTTGCCAACAATAAAAATTAACGTTGGTGGCGTTCAGAAAAATATTTTTAAAATCACATGATAAGTTTGTTTTTGTCTTTTTATGGAAGTCCGTACCTAATAGTTTTCAACGGGTAAAAAAATACAAAGATTAAAATTGTGGAAACATACTCGCGTCTATTAACAATTTAATAAAATTATTATAACCACTATGCTATAATTTCGGAACCAAAATAGGACGTCAATTTTGGCATAACCCCATCGGTATTCTGTCAAATATATTTTTCGTGTTGCGTAAAAATAACAAAACATAGGTACTAATAAATACTATGATTTTAGCAAGAAATGCATTAATTAACAAAACACAATCATGCATTGTCCTGATGAGATCGAGTTACGCGAGTTCAGCTTCGGATATAGTGCCTAATCCCAAGAAAATCAAAACAGATATGGTGGGTCCTCCGGATCCTGTTTCCAACCTTCGAAAGTTAGTATTTATGGAACCAGAAAACGAAACTGAATTAGAAAAGACATACAGAGAGCTAAGGTTAGAAGTACAAGATTGGAACGAGAGATTTTGGGCGCGACACAACTCTGCTTTTTTTAAGGTTAATATTTTATAATTTGATGCATAGTATATAATTTTTTCTGTCGATAATGATTTGAGTGCACTAGTTTTTTAACCCTTAAATCCGATGGTGTAAGGCCTTGCTAAATCTTCAGAATTCGTAGAAGACAGATATACATTTTATCTTGTTCAGAATAAATTTACAATCAGCAGTTTAAAGAATTAAATTGGACAAGATGAACAAAGAAATAAACAGATATAATTGATCATTGTCAATCAAAGATGGTGCAGTAAAAGTGCAAAGTATTTTTTTATTCCATAATATTTTTTTACTTCTATCTCTTTTTATTAAATGTGTCATATACTTTTATGTTACCAGTGTCCTTTTCTAGGTCCAATGACAACAAATAATTTATTTCCTTAGGACACAACACTTGGATATTGTCAATACATATTTGTTTTATAAAAAAGAAATAAATAAAAATTGTTTATTGACACTATTTAACAAATATGTTTTTATACTTTAAAGTCCTGAACCCTGTCGTAGATATTTCTGAGGGTATCAATATTATATATACAATACTAGAGAGAAAAAAAAGTTTATAAAAAATATACTACCAGCACCCATGGCTGGACCGAATCTAACAGCAATACAATAATAATAAAAAATATATTGTTGCCATAAGCAAGGATTTTGTTTTTATTTTCAACTAGTTACCTAAATTAGTTTGTGGCCGTGTCAGCTTACAGTCTAATAATATTTATATCCATAAATATAAATTTGTGACTGTAAAAAGGCTTAGGATTGCAGATTACTCTAAAAACTGTGCTCAAAAGTAATTACTTGTTGTATTTTTCAGGAACGTGAGAAATACTTAGAGAAACACCTTCCAGAAGGTAAACAGAACCTGACAGCAGATGAAATGAGTGTCTTCTATAAAGCATTCCTGGACAAAAACTGGAACAATCATGTCAACTACAATATAGAGTGGTACAAGAAGAATATTAAACTATTAAAACTATCTATACAAGTTAAATGTAAAAGGATATTTAAATTATAAATATATGTAGTCAAATATTGTTTCATTTATACACATTAGGATTTAAGACAAGACCCTCAGCCAAGCTTCTGGCCAAGGAATTGTCCAAACATCTGAGGGCTAAATTAGGAGACAGGAAGGCTGGCAATTATTTCTGCCAGTGTATTAGCCTCACTATACAGAGCGGAAATGTTGCCAGTCTTCTTGGGACTATCATTGATTCACTTAAGGACATTTATTTATTTAGTTGTTTTTTTTTTTAAATTAGGTTTAGTTTATTGTTATTTCATTTTAAGTAGTTTCTAATTATTATTTTATATATATATTTTTAATAAATTATCATATATATTTTTAAAGAGAAGAGAAATATATTGACAAACAACAAACATCAACTGTACGGGTGCCAGATTCATTGTGTGTGTGGAAACAGCGACCCCCAGGAAGAAACAATACCAAAACTAGAGTCTGGCTAATGAAAGTAGATAATCAAATTATTTTAAACTTTCAAATATTTTTTTCAATATGGCTGTTGAAACATTTGCTTTTGTTTTGTTGTTAATTCCTCATTAACATTGTAAAATATAAATGAAACTATTAAAATCGGAATCCGAAAGATATTGTTTGACATGATGTCCAAAATACAAGAAAAAGAATCTGAATTCAACCAAAAACAAGTTTGTTTACGTGTGGAGTTGAATTTCTTAGGTTAGTATGATTTATTATTTTGATAATTGCAACAAATAATCTTCACAGTGAAAGCTTTTTATTTTTTGCTGTATAGTTAACAAGTGTAATAACCTGAACATAACAATTTGAAGGGATTGTAGAAACTCTAGCGTAATAACACTACATCCATACGTCCTCCAGGTTACTTGGAATTAAATACATAGTATGTTTCTTATCATATATTAAACAACGTAAAGATATTCTACAATTTAACACTTTTCATGACTTACAAAAACATTAAGAGATATTGACATCTAATGACAACCTTCAAAATTACTTGGTTTAAAAGATTGTACAGGGATCCCATACTAATATTTTTTGAATTTGCCGCGCTTTTTCGTTACTACTTACATTAGCCAGACTAGCAATTATTATTTTTTAATTCTGAATGTTAATTAGGGCCCTTTATAATATTTATTTGTTAATATAAGCAGTTAATATAACCACTAATAAAAAAATATATACTTATCCTTATAAAAAAAAACGTAAACATCAAACAAATCAGAAATGACAACAAAATAAATTATATTTCGTAGATTTGTGCTAAATTAATAATTACCTATAAATAATAGTTTTCAAAAATGTATATAGCATTTAAATGGCTATTTTGTATGGGAGTGCTGATGTGGGGCTTCATGTGCGGGTTTCATGAATATTTACAAAGAAACCAGATTGAAGGTAGGTTAAGAATATTAGCAAGTTTGTGTTTTACATTGCTTGTCTTGTTTATTTTTGCTACTAATTATGACATAACACTTTGCCTGATGGTAAGCGATACGCAAGCTCCAATAAATAATAATAAAAGCAACTTCCACCTATCACTATGCCAGAATAATAACTTTTATGTCTACCAAGAAGCAACTAATTATTTTACACTATAGTAGTAGTAACATACTTATAACGGCAAGTGATTGGTTTGTGGTGTATGATAAAACACTTTATTTTAATGGGTAATTGAAATAAGTAACTGTTTCTCCTGTCTTAGATATAAATCTGTTGCATAAGACTCCCATTTTCGCCACTAATATTTTATTCCTTTTATCTACAGATAACATATCAAAATTTGGATACATCTTGGAAAACTTAACCGACTCTCAAAAGGCAGACCTTAACCATTCTTTAAATCACAAAGTAAACCCATATTTGACCCAATTCAATTACGTACTTCTGGTGACATGTACGCTTGTAGTTCTGTTCTATAATAAAAGGAAGGAATTGCTAACAAGAGCTATTAATGAAAGATTTTTTCAAAAGACAATAATAAGTTTGTATAAAAAGAACAGTAAAGATAATATTATGGAATTAGCTAGACATTCGGTAAGCTTTAGTAGCATACGAAAAGTATGTAGCTGTGTAAAAAATGCATTCGATTTAACAGGAAAACTTACAGTGAAGCATGAAATGAGCGATGAAAATTTAAATAAACTTAAAAGATTAGACAACGAAAAGAGGAAACTAGACGAAATGTTGGTAATTGTCACGGATGATAATATAAATATTAAAAATCAATTACAACTTGAGAAGTTTGCCAAAGAAAGATTATTTAAACATGTCCAAGAGATGAACAAACAAATAAAGGATGATAAAAATAAATTCCTTAACTTTCAAAACTTATACAAAGCAACATACCAAGAAAATATATTTCTCAAATGTAAAATAAAGAAGTTAGTTAAGGACAAGAACTTATCTGAGCAAAACCTTATGAATCTAGTTCAGAAAGTGTACCAAAGTAAAAATTCCGAGTTGTTGGAGTATTGTAGCCGATTTATTGTACAAACAAAAGATAACTTACTGAAAACTGACGTGAGAGCCGAAATAAAAGATTTTTTGCGAAAATCTCATAAACTTAAAGATAGAAATGGTTTTGTAATAACAGAACTGGATTTTAAAACATGTCCCGTATCCAAATTAGTTGAAATTAAGGAGGATAGTGGTTCGTGCGAAATTTTTACAGGCAGCATTGTGGAAGCATTAAATAATTACGAATCTAATTGCTATTGCAAAAATAGATTAACCAAAACGATTAGAAGCTCTTCGAGAGATTTTGAGTAAGTTAATACTTTGCAATTCCCCGAATTGAGCCCAGAAATACGTATCATATTTTTTTCTTGTTACAGATTTAATAAGCCGGCACTTAATAACAGCCATTATCAACTGGCGCCAATACAATCCAAACAAAATTTCGTCACGCAATCGCAAGAATTTAAAAACTTTTTAATGGGTAAAGTTAATGTGAATCCCCCTTACAAATTGTAAACTCTGGTGTTATTATTTATCTTTCTTGTAATAAATACAATTAATAATTAGCTATGTGGGTAGTTTTAATTTTTTAAATTAATTTTAGGCTGGTAATAAAGAAAAGGGCAGTTCGCTATTTTCCCCATGTTTGACTTGTCGCTGTAAGCGCTTTTTCTACTTCGCTTTGAAAGTCGTCGACTTGCGTTTTCATTTCCTTTAAGAAAAATTCAGTAAAAAAAACGCGCCTTTGCCTTCAAGTCGGACACGACATGTGTTATGTTCCATATAATCTGTGTATGTTTCTTGACATGTGTGGTTGGTTAGGTTAGGTTAACAAAAAATAAATACCTATTACTTTTCCCCTGCTGAAGATAAAATAATGAATAATATTGAAAAAGATAATTTATTATGGAATAGAATTTACGAAAATCAATTAGATGTAGAATATGCTGTAGTACTACGAAGAAATGAAGCAAATGACCTGCTATTTGATCTTGAACATAGTGTTGAATATTTTACTGGAGATCTTGCTAAAGTTAAGTCAGTATTTGACGTGAAATGTATGTATTTTATAATATCGAATATATTGCACTAAGAAACCTAACGTTTATTTTTTTAGAGTTTTTGGAAAGATCCATCCGCTTCCACGACAACAGGCAGCTTTCGGTGATTCTGGTATAACCTACAAATTCTCCGGCGTTACAATTCCAGCTCTACCCTGGATCGCACCCGTCCAATATCTGCGGGATTTACTTTTTAAACTAAAAGGAATCAAATACAATTTTGTATTAGTGAATAAGTAAGTGATGTTTACTAATAAAAAAGGGGCTCCTAATAACCCGAGACTCGATTATTTTCCTCTTTTACCCGCTGGCCTGTGCACTGACGCGATGAATATTCACCTGCGTAGTGAATCCATGAATTGCTAAGAAACTCTTCTTCTCTCTTGGAAGTAAAATTCTATACCTAGTAATATATAAAGAAAATATTAATTTGAAACAGGTACAGAAATGGACATGACCACATAGGTAAACACAGAGATAATGAACCAGACCTCGATCCTGAAGCACCTATAGCATCCATATCATTAGGTCAGGAAAGAGAATTCGTCTTAAAACACAAGGATTCTCGGAAGTGTGGTAAAGATAAGCGTTTAATACAACCAGGCAAGTTAATTTAGCTATTATTATGTAAATAATAAATAAACATGTAAATAAATGTAGGTATATTTAACTAGCATACAATAGCTAATATTTTCTTTGCTTATATTATTTTAAATCTTCGTACTTATTAATAGTTACGGCATCATCAATATTTCTTAACTTATAAAACATGTATCTTAGAAGTCTAGCTTCATAAGTCACAGTTTGCTTAGCTTTAGAATTAGCGTCTTCTTCTTGAAATGGGCTCTCAATCACTGTAGTCACCCTTCTCCCATAAGTTTCGCAACCTTCTAGAAATCCAAGACAATCTTTAATCGTACTGTCCTTAACGATAATCAAATGTTTTGCAAAATTTTCTAGAAACGATAAAAAGCATCGTTTAGCGTAAAACCAAGTGTCGGTGCCTAATCGCTTATTAAACGGTTCTAGTGATTTGATTACTCGTGAGATTCCAAATTCGTAATTTCCTTTAGCGCAATATAATGTACCGATCACGAGATTTACTATACATAGGTGATAGAACTTCTTCTGTGGATCTTCAAATATTTGCTGTTCCTCTTCCTTCTCGATTTTTCGCATGATGTCTTCAGCTTCTTCATTTTGGGAAGTCATTATGTAGGACACACATAAGTTAGCCAACACTACAGCGCTTACATCAAGAATATTATCATACTGCTTTTTAACAATAGGTTCGTAAAAGCTGGCAGCCTCTTTATATTTGTTCTCTTGCATAAACAAGACATGGGCTACATTGAGACGCCACACGTCAGATTCGTTACAGAACTCCACAGACTTACGAAATATTTTCTCCACTTGTCCATAGTTTTCCATGTTCCAATATATTTTTGCTTGTGCCATAACCACAGGGATATATCGCTCCAAAGCTTCTTCGTATTCTATTACAGCTTTCTTCACCTGATCGTTGTCTCCTTGTGAACGACTTTCTTGTACAACTTTTGTAAGTTTTCTTAACTGTTCAGCATGTTTTGAAGCTATGTCTTCATATTTCTGAAACGCTTCTTCAGGCGACGTTTGACTTGTTATGATTGCATCCAGAAAGTCGTAAAGATACGGGGTAAGGTATTTGTAAGTAAACTCAGCGTTTTCAGCTAAAACGTCAGCAGCATGATCAAAATATTCAAACTTGCAGTACAAAAGTAGTAGATTTGCGAATGTTTCTGGTGGAAATAAATCTTGTTGTAGAAGAAAATGTAATTTTTCGAAACCATCTGTAGGTTTTACTTCAATTGAAGATAGCGCAAAGTTATGCAATGTCACAGCGTCCAATTCATGTTCATGTCGAGGAGGCATATCGTTAAGTGCTTCTCTAGCTGCCTCGATATTTTTCAATTGATATTCTATTGCCGCTTTCAAGTTAAAAACTTCGGTCAGTGCCGTTTCGTGAAGCGTCAAAGTATTCCCCACTGATTTGACTTCTGAAGTATCGGCCTGCATACCTACAGCTAGCTCGGGGTGGTCACGTATTCCTCTCTCAATTACTAGAGTTATGTGTTTTAAAGCTTGAGGATATTCTTTGAGGCGGAAATAGCAAAGGGCTACGTTATAATGTAAATGGGCATTAAACCCCAATACCATTAGGCTTTTGGAAAACTTTTGCAAAGCATCCTCGTACTGGTTTTCCTTAAAAAGTAAACAACCGAGGTTTATGTCTTTGTCTATATCGTCTTGAGGGTAGGAATCAACCAAGCTCTTAGCTGTTATAGTATCTTCTTCTCCGTATTTGATTGCTGATTGTAATTTAGTAACTTTCATTTCCAATTCTTTAGCACTAATCTGTGTAGTAACTTTAAACGACTCGTCGAAATTCGACGCTTCGTATAAGGATTGGGCGAAATATAGTTTGTATTCTGCTATATCGGGATGCATAGCCACTAGTTGCTCGTAGGTGTTGGCGGCTTCCACGAATGATTGGGTTCTAAAGTAACAATATCCTAGAAGGGATAGTCCAGCTCGGTTCGGATTGTAGTTTATGCAATCGTTTAGCGCTTTTATGGCATCGTCGAAGCGGGACTCCTTTATCTGAAAATAATTATATATATCAATAAGTAATTCAATTAGTACCGTATATAATTAGACCTTGCAGGTGATGTTGTAGCTTATTAAAACTTAAATGCGCAAATTGATTCTAGATAACTACTTAGTCTATCGTAAAGTGTTCTATCAATAATAGTTACGTTATCGCAGACAACGAAGGTTCTCTATGTCGAACTTAAAACGTTTGTAAACTAGAAAATAGGTCAAGTGTATGACATCGATATAATTAGTTTCGTGACTTAAAAACTACTTTAAAGTACTTATCAGCAGATAGTCTAGTCCTTTAAGGCTTGATGAATAAAGTAGATTGATGTACGGAATTCCTCACAATATTTTCCTTCGTCGTTAGAGCTACTATTTATAAAAGAAGATTGACAAAAGCAAAGACTTTGCCCCAAGCTGGCATATTTATTGGGGGCTTCGACCTGTAACATTGGGGTTTGTCCGCTTCCCTATACAATTATCGCCGTTAGCTATCAAATCTTGCACTTCTTTCTATCATACCCGTGCACAACGTATGGCTCTTTCAAACTGATATAAATTTCCGATAGTGTGCCAGGGCAGGGTCTAGTGCAAAATGTGCTACGGATATTTCGGACATTTTTCACTTTCATATACATAATTTTAGACAAGAAATTTATAACGACCCTCTATTCTTCTAAAACAACTTTAGTTAGGTTCTTATTAATTTTACTAAAAACTTGGTATCGCAGCTAAAATAATCAGCTCCGCGTTAATCTTATCGCCAAATATATTCAATCGTATAACGAAAGATAACATTCGTTTATCGAGTGACATTCATACCTACTCATTAATTTATATTTCAGGTAGGTATTTATAAAAAGTTCTTATCCGTTTCCGTATGCTGATTAGGTAAATACTACCTTATTTGTTTTAGTAATCATTTTATTGTTTTTAATGTTAATACTATCCCGTTTCATAATTATAATACCATGTACCTATAGGTATATAAGTAAGCAGTCATTTTATTTAAAGTACGTTTACTACTGCTAACTAAAGAAAAGAGCTTTGTAGCAGATAGGTCGGTACACGGAAGGTGTTTGATGTGACGCTTTAAGCACTTTTTTTTTACTTTATTTGGCTTTGAAAATCGTTCGACTTGGCGTTGCTCTTGTTGTTTTCTTAAATTTGTTTTCTTAAAGCGTTGAACGATTTACTTTGTTTTCGAGTCTAGTATAGCGCTAGAGGTATAAAAAAAAACTATAAAATAACTTGCTAATTTGCGTGAAAATGGGGTGTATCAGGCAAAGCTTTTTGTAGATGTCGCTAGCGGCAATGGTACCTTGTTTTATACCTATATCGCATATTTTTCTAATGTTTTTGTAGTTTTTTTTATTTTTATAACACAAACATGTATTTAAAATTAACGTTACCTGTCTTAAAAGACAAATTAAGAAAGCGCACACCGTCTTTAAAAAGAAAAAAAGGTTTTATTAATAGAACGGCAATTTTGAGATCATGATATCTTTAATTTCGCTTGGAAATCTCGATTTTTACACTTAAAAGCTGCTTACTTTCGCATTATATCCAGAAAATAATAAATTTCGTAATAAAAATACAAGATTCCTATGCAACTGACAGTTATATTAGGTACCATCTATCGTGATAAAAAGTTAGTGACACACCCCATATCATTGTTACTTTGCCGTAACCATTATGAATATGCTGGTTATTTGAGGATTTTATCAAATATGAGTTCATTCATTACAAACATATACAAACACACAAAAATACAAATCTTTCCTCTTTATAATATTGTGTAGAAAACAATTTCAAACATTGAAAAGAAAAACCTGTGTGTATTTTGACAAATCGGCACACAAACCCTGTGTTTGGCTTGTCGCTTTAAGCGCTATTTTTCACTTTGAAAGTAAAAGTCGTTCGGCTTGTCGTTAATCTATCCTTTTTATCTAATTTAAGCAAAATTCGGTAAAAAAAACAAGCTTTGCTTTTAAGTCAAACATAGCAAAAAGATGAGATATGGGGAACAACTAAAATAATACAGGGCGTTGAGATTGGTTTAGCGGGAGCGTTGATCATATATAATCTGTGTAAACAGTTATCGGCGCGGTGGTGGCTCGGTTGAAAGAACGCGTTCCTTAAATACTACAAAGGTCGGTTCAAACCCCCCCGGCATGTACCAATGAGAAATACACTTTTCTTAAGTACATTTGTCATAGATTTACAACACCACCGTTCCCGTGCCTCGGAGAGCACGTTAAGCCGTCGGTCCCGGTTCCACTAATACCAACTTGTGGAATCGTTAATAAATTGTCATAAAAATTGACATCAAATCCTCGCCAAGCCGTCTGGCCAGCGTGGCGAGTGCAGGCCAAGTTCTCCAGATATATGTTCTGGAAGGCCCATCTCCAGCAGTGGAGATCTAGGACGCTGTGTTCTAGGGGCTGTAATGATGAAACAGTTATCGACATAAACGAACAACTTTGAGATCTGTTAATTTTGCACATTTAACTTACGCTAACAGTTGGCTGAGATCGAAATGTACAACGCAAACAGATTCATGAACTTGGAAGATACAATTACTAAATAACTTACCATGGTATAAATAGTTTTAGTGTATTGTCCATCTTTTATTTGTAAATAAGCCATTATTTAAAAAATCAAAGGCACATACAGTTTCGAATTTTATGTTTTTTTGTTGACAAATTAAATTTACCACAGTTGCCATGGAAACTGTTATAGGCACCTATAATCTTATTATTTGTAATCTGCACTGAGTTCTGTAGTTTAATTATACATTGCGCGATGTCTTTAAATTCAACAAAATAACAGAACAAAAGAATAAAAAACAGACACTAATAAGTAAACTATTTCTCATGTCTAAAGATAAAAATATTTTATTTGTTGCAGTTAAAATTACACTGGAGCATGGAAGTGTTTTATTTATGAATCCTCCCACGAACGAAATGTGGTACCACTCTTTGCCTGCAAGGAAAAAGCTGACTGGTACACGAATAAATTTGACGTTTCGAAAAATACTATCTAAATAAACTTTATTTTTATTTATTTACATTCCTTTTATTCCTATAAAAATACAGTGCATACGTGGTCTAATAAATTTACTTTATAAAAATGTAGATAATAATAATAAGAAAAGTGTAAAGGTTTCACAGTCTTACTTCAAGGTAAATCCAGCCCTAGGACCTACTTTTTTATACAGAGCTGGACATGTGACATCGCGCCCACCTGATTACCGACGTCATTCTCTACTTGGTCCCTAGCCTATAATCTGTTCTGATATTATTTATGATCTTTTTTTTGCGAGATACTTGTCATTATACTAATAGAAAAACGAATTGTTTTCAAAACCTGGCTACTGATGAAAAGTTGAAATAGCTCATTAACCTTTTTTTTGTTACTAAAGTAATGGTCCAAAATCAAAAATATCATTTAAGACATTTTTTTTTATCCTAAAACAGAATTTTGAGCTTTTGTAATTATTCTATGGGTGCTATAGTGGCTATCAAAAGTGCGAGAGGTAGTACCTACTATAGTAAAACAAAGTTGGAATCACAGAGCTCTGTGGTTGGAATACATTCTGGGGCTAGGTTGTGCCAAAACCCAAGTTAAATATGGTGTCGATAAATGTGATTTTTTTTGAAGGTCAGGCTTTATTACATTCGATGCCATTTTAAGCCTTCATTTTGGTGCAACCCAGACTAAATGGATTAGGCATAATCGTTAATGTTATCTTCGCCATTAAAAAAAAATATCTGTCAAAATAAATCTCGATACATGCAAATGTCGGGACATTTTTGTAGTAATTTGTGCACAATATTTAAATTAAGTATTTAGTGGTTATTGTTAATTGTGCAAAATATAGTTGGATAAGCGTACAATGTAAGTATACCTCTTTTGTTACGATCCACAAGGAAAAATGACTCATAGCAGACTGATAAAACTAACCAGGCTATGTTCAACGTTTCCCAATTATACTGTACTATTATCATGAACATCAACAAGTGTACTTAACGATAAGAAAAGGCTATAAAACGACATCGTAGGGCCGCTTCGTTATTATAATTATTTTCTGCTATGTCCACACGCAACCTACCCTATACGTTGACTGTACCAACGTTCAGTTTTTTAATAAAATGGGCTGAAAATTACTTAAATCTAAATCTCCGTCATCTAATAAGCCTTTTGGAGTGAGATTTGTAGTGAGCATCATCGGTTTTATTGGTGTCACTTGTGTTTTGAATAACCGTTGTAATGTTTTATGGTAAAAATGTTCAGCGGTCTTATAAGTATATGTTTGCGCCGAAGATGCCCTTGCTGCGGATAGACCAGAGCGACTTAAAGTGCAAGAATGGCTGTGACTTCTATGGGAACCCGCAGTGGCAAGGGTACTGCTCCAAGTGTCATCGGGAGCAGATGCACAGACAGAGAAGGGCTGGTAAGTTGTATCTTTGGCACTAAGCTTTATGTGAACTTTACTCTTTAATGTTAAGGTTAAATAATTAAATGTAACAAACATCTGTCTCCACTATTAAGAAGGTTATAAAATTTAATATTAAAATTAAATATTTTTCTCAAAATTTAACCAAGCCAATACTACAAATTTACTATTGTTTTCTCATTACAAGTAAGGTTAATTTTACATATAGATAAAATTATTATGTAATTTGTTTTTATTATAATTAGCCTTTTAAAAATTGCATAAAAATATTTAATAGTAACATCTCAGAATTATTACTTGCTCCAGCACTTTTAATGGTTGTAATCCTGTCATATTCCTAGGATGAATATTGGTTAGAAAACAACTTTATTTTAGAAGAAGTTTTCCTAGAATTGTATGGATTCTCCTTGCAGGTGACGGGTCCATTTTGTGTAGAAGAAAGGACAGAAATGGTGTCTCGGTCTTGCAACCGACTATAGGCTGGTTTTAAAAAAAAGGGCCTTCTCTTATTATTGCATAACAAGACATCCACCATGCTCCTCTCTATACCCAACCAAATACTGTATGATTTCCAGTCCAGATAACTTATTCCATAAATGTGTCAATCTTTTTACAGTTTCTGATAAATTATTTAATTAAATGAGATTTTGTGTCTGCTTAGAAGGCATGTGATTCCGTGAAATTACAAAGTGACAAGCTAAATACCATTTTGGAGATAAGGCGTTCACTTGTTTATTTAACAATCATTTAATATTATTTAACAGAAAAAGGATCATCAGCAACTCTTCCAAAGCCAGATAAAAAAGCAGAGAAGAATCAATCCAAGTTACAATCCCATTCTTCTTTCTCCAAGTTTGAGAAGAAGAGACAGCATCAGAGCGACACCTTGAAGAAGGCTAATCTACTCAAGTTCAGTGTCTTTAAGAAATCTAACTCAACAGGTTGGTGTATTTTTCATAATATAAAACAAAGTAAAGTTAATTACACCATCTATAACTCCCCTGAATATAATAATAACTAATAATTCATCGTAAAATGAGCAATAAAATATCAATAAAAAATCCTATTTCAATAAAAATAAACCTAATTTTGTAAAAAATAATCTATCCTGTATTGCACTATCTGATAGCCTATAAGGATCAAATACTGGAAAGTAACAATAAATGGCAAATTAGAGGAAAGTGCATATTTTATGAATTGATTATTATTTTCATACATTTTGTGTAACATGGCTGTGTAAATGTGGTTGGTGTCTTCATACTTTTTTTACATTAAAACTCTTCCAACATATTTATTTGTAAAATATATATATATTTGACTCTAAAAATAATTGTTTATAAATATTAAATAGATACATAAGTATCAATAATTTTGTTGATTGCCATTTAAGGCTCTTGCTTTTTTTTTTAGTTTAAGTAATTTACATATAGGCATAGTTTTAAAGTCAGTTTTGTTTTTTTTTTTATAAAATAATTTTATTTTTAAAAATTCAGTGCATTTTTATGTTTATTTTTTGTTAATAGTAGGTATTATTAATGTATTTATATAATAATTATCATGACGGCTCCTTATTTTACAAATATATACGAACTTCTTTGTTCTTGGCTAATGTTTCTGTGATAACACTAAAAAAAAAACAGAGATTAAAAATCCTAATCAAAGACTTTTGCTAAAGGGAACCACAAACCATAACATTATCTGTGAACAAGTCTCCACCAGGGTCTAGGTTAGTGAAATGAAACCAAATGTTCAGACAGAGACAAATTATTTATCGCACAACTTCTTGGCCAGAAGCTTGCCTCAGGGCTCCCATGGTCCCATTGTCTCCACTCCAAACAGCGCAAATTTGGAACCAGATTGGCGTATTTCTGCAGTTTGAGGTTCTCAACAAAAACCTCCACACTATCTGTCATCAATTATTTTTCTACCAACATTACTCTTTCTATCAAATCTAGCAAAAATAAAGAGATATAACGCCTGTATATGTAAGATTTAATATTACAACTATGCTTATGAGACATCTGAAATATTTTCTTAATTTTCAAGCATCAGAAGAGCATGACCGTGAGCCCTCGGACTCCAAGAACCCGGAGTTCAAGATCCCCCCTCTGGTGAATGATTACATGAAGAAGGACTTCAAGAGAACCTTCCCTTCCCTTGGCTCCTCCATAGACCGGGACTGCCGGCAATTTGTGCATGGATTCATCATGGACGTCATCAGAAATGTCAACATGAATGTTGATGACTTGTCCGATAGAGTGCAGAGGCAGTATCAGGTGAGCAAATAATTATAAATTAAAGGTAAAAATCATTAATTGACATCACATCACAGCCCCTAGAACACGAGTCCTCGAGATTTAGAGATTGGCCGTCCAGATTACATTTCAGAAGAATTTGGCATACACTCGCCACGATGCAGCACGCTGGTCAGACTGGTTGGCGAGGTTCTGATGTCAATTTTAATGATAATGTATTAACGATTCCACAAGTTGGTATCAGTGGAACCAGCTTTGATTAAATGAAATTCTTTTGTTGTTGCAAACTCTTTTTTTTAATGATTGACTTGTATAGATTTAATTGTTATACTTATAAATAATATTTTTTTAAATATGGCATTAATCTAAAATATTAAGCTGAATTTCTTTAATAAGTATTTACATTATTCTAGGTTTTCGCATAAAAACTAGATTAATTCATCTTGCGCATTCACTTTTCTTCTAAAAAAAATGGAACTTGAAAGATTTTATTGATTAAAATCATGGTCAAGATGTTTACAGTTTTAGTTGTAAGTCAGTTTTTCCTATGTTCTACAAAAATGTTATCTTCATTCAACTCGGAACTCATCTGCTTAAAGTTGATGACTGTTTCCAAGATAAACAAAGAAAAGAAAAAAATATATTTTAAACAAAAACAATTAACCCCTGTTCAAGATATGTAGTTAAGTTTATAAAACGTAATATGCAGAAATTGTTTTTCTTTTGTTGTTATTCAGTACATAGCTTTACACGGATCTTAAAAGGCGATAACCTTTCTTATATTGGTTAAAAAACTCAGGAATTTTCCAATAGTAATTGTTACTTGAAGGTCTAATTACCATACAATGTCCAATATCTAATCTCACTAGATAAGTTTTAATCGTGGATTACATTGCATAACATCTCAATAAGTTAATGAACCCAAAACAATACCTAAACAGGACAACAAGTTAAGGATTTTGTGATAATTAACAACATAAAGTAAATTATATGTTCCAAGGCCTGAAGATTATACACAGCACTTGCAGTCACAAAAAATTGCAAAACTTTAGTTATTTGATTAATTGTTGTATTAATTTGATAATTCCTGGTCGGGACACAGTCATTTATTTATTTATTTATTTGTGATTTTTCACGAGTTAACACTGCCTCCATGGTCTAGCGGTTAAGTCCGTGGATTTAGACTCGGAGGTACCGGGTTCGATTCCTGGTCGGGACTTAATAAATAAATAAATTTAATTAATATTTAATTTATTTGTGACATTTCTCGAGTTTGGTACGCTGGAGACATCGACGAGCTTGCCTCTTGTCATGATTGGCCTATAGTAAAGTTGGCTTAATGTTAATCCGCTTATTTGAAAGCGTGGTTTCTGATCACCCCGGAAGGGAAACGATCGTGATTATACTTCTATTTCACGAGTTCAGTACGCTAGAGACATTGACGAACTTGCCACTTGTCATAAAGTTGGATAAAATGTGAATCTGCTTCTTTAAAAAGCGTTGTTCCGAAGACCTACGAAAGGGATACGGTCGTGATACTGTACTTAAAAAGGAAAGGATGGAGGATGGCAAACTTGGTGACTTGTTTAAAGGGCTGTCACACAAACGGGCGCTACGAGTCTAGCGTTTATATAAAACGTGTACGACACGTGCTTTGAGGTATCCAAATAAACACTGATTAATGTTCTTGCCTTTGTTTAAATGGTCAATGTATTTTATTTAGAGGTTTATGAAGCACATGGAGTCGTCTCCCCACTACAGCTACGTGGAGCCCGACACGCGCGAGCTACTCATAGACTTCGTGGAGAAGCACGCCATGACATACCTCAATGAGTAAGTTTTACTATTGTGCAGAAATAAAGCACATAGAGTTCTCGCTCCACTACAGTTACTGTTATTCTACTCAACAAATTAATTAAGAATCATCATGCCTAATTAATTTATTGTTGTAACCCTATTACACTCTCCTGTAGGTATCACAACCACATTTTTATTTATTTATAAACTTTTTATTGCACAAAAAACTTAAAAGTATGTACAAGGGCGAACTTAATGCCTTTCGGCAATTTATTTATTTATTTATTTATTTATTTATTCGTGGGAAAATTTACAGCCTTTGCAATATTATGTATACAAAAAATATCTAATCTCAAAGCCTTACAAATTTTCACTGTTAGCTATAATAAAAAAATAATATAAAAATATTATATAACAGCTAACTTTTGGGAGTGTGGTTATTGTAAATATACAATTTACATACAATACATAATAATAATAATTATTGTACAAAACAATTAATTATTGTACAAGTGCAGGTACAAAGGCGAGCTTAATGCCGTAAATGCATTTTTTACCAACTAACCTTTGTGACTGAGATATGTAATAATCGTTACATACTACTACTTAAATTAAATATATATATATACAAATGCGAAACTAGGTGAGTATATAGTAGGTACTGTTTACACACTAAAAAAAATAGTGTGATAGATATAGGTACTAAGAAGATGTGGTTCATCCTATATTGTTCACCTATTTTACATCTGAATGCTTTTGTGATAATAAACGATTTTATTATTATTATTTTAATATCATACTTACTTATGCAGAATATGTCTATGGATTTGACCATAATTACTTTTATTTATAGAAAATGGTTCCGACTTCCTGCTATGAAGAAGAGAAAATAGATTTTATTCAATTCACTCGCACTTCTGCTCCCTTTCTAATTCTATTTTATTCTTTAAATTATTTGTTAAGTTTGCTAACTAACCTCAATGTGTTATTAATGTAAAATTATATGTTCTTGGTGAGTACTTTTTATGGAATCTGGCTCATCATCAGTCTGTATCTCTCCACTGCTGGATGTAGGCCTCCCCCAAGGCTCGCCACTTAACGCGATCTTTCGCTACCCACATCCAGCCCCCACCAGCGACCTTCTTTAGGTCATATGTCCATCTAGCGGGGGGCCGAGTGGGAATCGAATGGGAAAAGATAGTGGGAACTCTGCGTTTTCCCGTACTCATAATCTGACTAACATATTGTTTAATACTTACTGTTAAGTGCTTACTTTAGCCATGTTCTCCGTTTGTATTCCAAATGTTAAATACATAAATAGACTGTCGCTAGTTTTGTTTCCCTGTCATGTCTCGATGACTAATACAATTTAGTTATGTTTAAGTTCTCCATCCTTATTTTCAGTTTAGCATCAATAGTGTTCAGTCCTTCGACGACTGACGATGAGCGAGCCGACAGACTGATGTCAGAACGAATCCAGCAACTGGGTTGGGTCTGTCAGACCCATTTGGAGTGCAAAGTGGACCCCACCAGTGGACAGTGTCGTCAGTTACTGTACAAGGCTATAGGAGGTAAGTGTTAAAGGTCTATTAAATCCGTTGAGTTGAACGCCACCATGTTCCTGATTGATTTATTGTTAACAAGTTACACATTAATTATAATGAGGGTCTAACGCTTGTGCTCACCTCTCTGTCTTCATCCTTCGCTCGCACATACCAATATCTTTGACATATTTTCATTTTTGACATATTTTCATTTTTGACATGATTTCATTTTTGACATATTTTCACTTTTATATATTTCACTAATTTTAAACCAAAAAATGGTCAGAACATAACGACTTTCCTCTATTTTACTAAAACACATCTATAGCATTCCTCGCCAACCCGTCTGGCCAGCGTGGCGAGTGTAGGCTAAATTCTCCGGATATATGTTCTGGAAGGCCCATCTCCAACAGTGGAGGTCTAGGGGCTGCAATGACAAATGACATCTATAGGGAGAAGACTAATTTCTAAGCATTCCATGGATTCACCGTGCACCCGGACCATCGTGTGTGGGAAAGAGAGATGAGAAGAATGGTATTTTGGGCTTGGGACCGACAAGGCCTCTATTTTATTTTGTTGCGCAATATATCTCTAAAATGTCCGCACCTTTATTTCCTAGAAAATTAATAAACTATATTATCTAAAGTACACTCTTGAATTATCTGGTAGGTACCTGTTTTAAACAAAAAAGTTATTTTAAAATCTTAAATATTATTTCTTCTCAATTAAAGAGCGACTCCCTGTAATAGATTACAGAAATAGCAATTCTGTGTGTTCTTTTTTTTCTAGTTTTAATGTTTATTTATTTATGGTGCAACAAACAAATTACAATGATTTACATTTCTATGACTATGAATTAAAGAACCAGACTGTAATTCTTGAGTAGTGCACACAACATTGAAAAATATATAGGTACGCGAGCAAGCTGCTTAAGTACTACACACAAAATAAGGAAAAAAACATGCAAAAAATTAAAAACAAATCAACTTAGTCTAAATTTATACATCAAAAAAACATAAAAAACATGCAAACAAGTAATAATAGATAATATAAAAAAATATAATTAATTTAATTCCTAACCTGGTCGATTCCTGGTCGGGACACAAAAATATTTATTAATGTATATAAATACATTTAATTAATATTTAATTTATTTGACTGGAGCAATCGACGATCTTGCCACTTGTCATGATTGGCCTGTAGTAAAGTTGGCTAAATGTGAAGCCGCTAATTTATAAGCGTGGTTTCTGACCACACCGAAAGGGAAACGGTCGTGATGATAGTTTACTAATACTTAACCTAAAATTATAACCTTACATAATCAATAAATGTTAAAACTAAATAAAATTTAAGATGTAAAATATTAAAATAGATAAAAATAAAAACTGAATTAAATAATTGCGAACCACTGAATTAAATAATTATGTTATGGGGTAATACACTACTACACACTCAATAACCTCTTCAAGCTTATTTATGTGTACTTTTTGTTGTATATTTTGTAGAATTACTTGAAATGGACGGCGCTTCGTCTCCGGGAGAGAAGTTGTCTTGTGTCCGGAGAAGTTGTCGACATGTCCTGTCTCTCGTCAGTCTGCCTGGAACTCCTGCCTCCGCTGATGATCTGCTACCTGCTCTTATCTTTACTGTGAGTACTGTCAATTAATCAGTCACATCTGTCATTCCGCTCATCAGCTCAAAACACCTGCCTTGGCTGACACAGTTACCTGTACACTGCATAAAATATTATTTGCAAGCTCCTATTTTTTTATGATATACCGTGTGACTTTTTAATGATATACCGTGTGACTTTTTAATGATATACCGTGTGACTTTTTTATGATATACCGTGTGACCTTTTAATGATATACCGTGTGACTTTTTAATGATATACCGTGTGACCTTTTAATGATATACCGTGTGACTTTTTAATGATATACCGTGTGACCTTTTAATGATATACCGTGTGAATTTTTAATTATATACCGTGTGACCTTTTAATGATATACCGTGTGACTTTTTAATTATATACCGTGTGACCTTTTAATGATATACCGTGTGACTTTTTAATTATATACCGTGTGACCTTTTAATGATATACCGTGTGACTTTTTAATTATATACCGTGTGACCTTTTAATGATATACCGTGCGACTTTTTAATTATATACCGTGTGACCTTTTAATGATATACCGTGTGACTTTTTAATTATATACCGTGTGACCTTTTAATGATATACCGTGGGACTTTTTAATTATATACCGTGTGACCTTTTAATGATATACCGTGTGACTTTTTAATTATATACCGTGTGACCTTTTAATGATATACCGTGTGACTTTTTAATTATATACCGTGTGACCTTTTAATTTTATTTATTTAAAAACTTTATTGCACTATGTACAAGAGGCGGGCTTAATGCCGCTAGGCATTCTCTAGCAACCAACCTTTGGGACAATGAAACGATTTGTGTTGTGAGGTAGGTGCAACCATTAAATAGATTAAAAGGTAATTCAAATTAAATCTAAGTATTATATCTATATAGACAGATACATACTAATATGTACACAATACTACATACTATATATATATATATATATATTATACACTACATATAATACCTACTTACACTGTGAGGAACTGTTTAAATAATGAGAGTATACCATCTTTTTGAAAAGTGATCTGTTCGGCACTTGACGAATTTCTACCGGCAAATTGTTCCACAGATTTGCGGCCACTACTGCGAAAGAGTTAGACTGAAAGCCAGAGTGATGAAAAGGGATAGATAGAACAGAATTATGGGACGAACGGAGAGATCTGTTATGAAATGAGGAAATTTAATGATATACCGTGTGACTTTTTATGATCTTACATTAGACTAATATGTTATTCTATTGATAGAAACAAACGACATTTCCTAAGAATAGTGTTAGGGACTGACGTCAGTCTGGAATGTCTGATTTCTGATTTTTCCCAACCCCCTCCCCCCCTTTCGAGCCTCACGTGATTAATGGACGGCCCCTTAGTTATTGTTCTGCTTCTGAAGAAAGTATGTGGTGTGTATCTCCCTCCTGTCTGCCTCCGTGGTCTAGCAGTTAAATCCGTGGATTTAGACTCGGAGGTACCGGGTTCGATTCCTGGTCGGGACACAATATTTATTAATGTAAATAAATACATTAAATTTATTTGTGATATTTCTCTCCTTTGGTACGCTGGAGACATCGACGAGCTTGTCACTTGTCATGATTGGCCTGTAGTAAAGTTGGCTAAATGTGAATCCGCTTATTTATTAGCGTGGTTTCTGACCACTCCGAAACGGTCGTGATGATACTTAACTCTTTCTATGTGGTGAGTTTGAAATATTAATGGAAGAAGATTTTCTGATAGTCAGTGGTAGTTATTAACTAAACATATTTAGACCATTGCGGTTTTTGTAATCAAGTGATTCATTTGTCAGGGTGTTATGTGATTGTACCATTTGAAGTGAAGACACTTGCTATCCGAGTTTATCTTGCACTCACAGTGGAGGGGTAGCGCGTGTATCAATGCAATGCCTGATTGTATTATCTAATGCATGTCTTTGTTATTAGTCTATAATAGTAAAACTTTTTTTTTTTTTTTATTTATTAGGGAAAAAAACAATTGTGCAAATAATACTCATTACTAAATTAAAAATAACGTGTGAATTTAGTACAATCAGCATCAATTTCCACATAGTACTAACATGATTTATACAAGTAAGAAGCAATATATATATATATATGTATAAATAAAACTGAAAAGATATCTTAAGGTAGCAACAATAAGGAAAGGATTTAATTTACATAATTAATACCTAGTATACAACATGTGCAACGAATTCAAATTAAATTATTACAAATACGATATGGCGCGGTGGTGGCTCGGTTGTAAGAACGCGTACCTTAAATCCTACAAAGGTCGGTTCAAACCCACCCGGCATGTACCAATGAGAAATACACTTTTCTTACGTGCAGTCATAGATTTACAATCTTTGCATCACTTACTGAAAGAATTGGGCCTAAGCAGGTCTGCCGTCAATACCTTTATGGAACGAGCTCCCAAGACGGCATTAACGGAATCATACAGTATTTGGTTGGGTAGGGAGAGAAGTAGAATGGTGGATGGTAAGAGTATTATCGCGAAAAAAAAAAAAATAGGAGGCCTCCTTTTCTTAAACCAGCCTATTGTCGGTCGCAAGCCCGAGACACCATTCTTCTCATCTCCTACCCACACACGATGGACCCGGCACCCGCACGGTGAATCCATGGAATGCTTAGAAATTTGTCTTCCTCTTCACCACCGTTCCCGTGTGAGGAGAGCACGTTAAGCCGTCGGTCCCGGTTCCACTAATGCCAACTTGTGGAATCGTTAATAGATTGTCATAAGAGATCATTAGATTGCCAAGCCGTCTGGCGTGGCGAGTGTAGGCCAAGTTCTTCAGATATATGTTTTGGAAGGCCCATCTCCAGCAGTGGAGGTCTAGGACTGTGCTCAAGGGGCTGTGATAATGATGATTACTCGTAAACCTAATAAAATCAAAATAAATAAAATATATTTAAAAAATCTAGGGCTGTGATGTGATGTGTAGTACGTTATTTGAGGCTTCTGTAAATGTATGCTATTACATTATGTTTGTAAACCAATTGCAATGCCATGCCAAGTATTGCCAAGGTAGTACCACAGTTGTTACTTTCAGGTTTTGAAAGCGAATCCGCCTCGTCTAAAAAGCAACATCAACTTTGTATCCCGATTCTGTAATGCCAACCGACTGATGACTGGGGAGGGGGGATATTACTTCACTAACCTGGTGGGTACCACAGAATACATTTATTTATTTAAGATATAGTACACTGCCTCCGTGGTCTAGAGGTTTAGTCCGTGGATTTAGACTTGGAGGTACCGGGTTCGAATCCTGGTCGGGACACAAAAATATTTTCAAATCAAATCATTCATTTCCTTTGGTTGTCACAACAACACTTGGATATTGTCAATACATTTTTTATCTATAGTTTACTATTATTTCGATTATAAAATAACCATCAGCTACTATGGGTGGACCCATCATATCAGCTATTTCATATTTTTCTACCACTTTTAGAAATTATATGAAATCAAATCAAATATTGCAATTCCTTTGTTTTGCTTGTAACAACTCAACACTAATAAAATCAATACAATCAACAAAACATGTACTAAACAAATTGGTAATAATGGTTGGCCCGTAACAGATGTATGTTAGACTTACTACTATAAGCAAAATTAACGAACTTAGAAACTACTGAAATAAGATCGTGGCTGTAAAGAGGCCGTGTTAACTAAGTACATATTAGTGTAAATTCGTAGCGGTAATGGCTGAGTCAGTTTTTAATTTTTAAATACAAATTTAAATGTAAAATAAACTATTGATAATAAATTAAAAAACACTGTTGCCATAAACAAGTTTTTGTTTAAAACTAGGTAGTTAAAATTAATTCGTGGCTGTAAAGAGGCCGTGTCAGTTTACAATATAAATATAAATAAGAAATTGTATTATACCTACAATATTTATGTCAATAAATATAATAATTTATTAATGTAAATAATTACATTTAATTAATATTTAATTTATTTGTGATATTACTCGAGTTTGGTACGCTGGAGACATCGACGAGCTTGCCGCTTGTCATGATTGGCCGGTAGTAAAGTTGGCTAAATATGAATTCGCTTATTTATAAGCGTGGTTTCTGACCACCCCGAAAGGGAAACGGCCGTGATGATACTTTACTTTTTTTTAGTAAGTGTAGGTATAAAATGTGCTTTTTAAAACTTTGACTATTATTATTGATTGATTTCACAAATCTACCCTTAGATTTGAAAAAATCTACGAAAAAGTTGTAAGGTGCGAGCGAGAGAGATGCAAAACATAACAATATCTTTACACAAAATTCCAACTGCCAGTTAAAATTAATAATCGTTTTTTAATTTTGTTTTTTAGTGTTGTGCAGTGGAATTTATCGAGAAGTTAACAGCTGACCAACTGAATATGGAGAGAGAGGAGTTCGAATGCCACATGAACATGCCGGCCTCCATCGGGGGCAGCCAATGGGTAAGGTTTTACATTTACCAAAAATTCCACTTTTCTCTCAGATTAGTAATGCAAGCCAAATCGATTGGTTAAAGCTGTCAGACGATTTTATATTTGTGCTAAATGATTCGGTGAATTCAAATTCATAAATACATATTATACTGTCTCACTCTCCCAAAGGTTAGCTGGTAGAAAAAGCCGAAATGTTCGCCTTTGTACATACTTTTAAGTTAAAGTGCAATAAAGTATTTTAATAATAATAATAATAAATTTGTCAACACCAAATTTTTTTGTAGTTTTTTTTTATTGTTACCTTTTTATTTCTAGGACCCCAATTAAGAATAAAATACTTTTTGCTTACTGTTTAAAATGAACAGTTATGACTATACTTATTAATAAAAAATAAAAGTATCATCACGACCGTTTCCCTTTCGGGGTAGTCAGAAACCACGCTTATAAATAAGCGGATTCACATTTAGCCAACTTTACTATAGACCATTCATGACAAGTGGCAAGCTCGTCGATGTCTCCAGAGTACCAAACTCGAGAAATATCACAAATAAATTAAATACCTATTAATTAAATGTATTTATTTGAATTAATAAATATTTTTGTGTCCCGACCAGGAATCGAACCCGGTACCTCTGAGTCTAAATCCACGGACGTAACCGCTAGACCACGGAGGCAGTTTAATAATAATAAAAAATAATCAGTAGCCTTAGTCGCAAACGTTATATAATGGAATCCATTAAGTATATATATAACTAATTGTTAAGTTTAAATAATAAATATGCACCTAATATGCACCATTTATACTTCATATACTTTAAAAAATGTTTATGTTCGTATTAGAATAACGTCTACGATACCAAAATTTTTCACAATATTGTGGGTAAATGTAAATATTTTATTAAACTAACAACCGTAAAGTGGCTGATTTAGTCGTTTAGTAGTAGTATTAATGAAAATATAGTATTCTTGTATAAAGTTTTATTAATTACGACAAAATAATAATCAGTTAAAAGTATTAAAAAAAAAAGGTCGATCTGGAGGCAGAAGAAAATAATATTCGATTTTCTTTAATTTTTCTGAGTTAGTTCTTATAATAATAAACTCATTTTTATTGCTATTGCAAGTCAAAAAATCTATTGTTCTCCATACTATAGTGACCCACCCTAGTGGACATGCACATACGAGTCCCCTTTACTGTTGCTCAGCGGAATTTACATGCCGGGGTTCGAATCGCGACCTTTTTTGATTTTCCGCGTTTCATTTCCAGGCGGCCGCCCTCTCTCTGTCGGCGGAGATGAAGGAATCTGAAGAGCTGAAGAGTAACATTGAGGAACTGAACACCGCCGCCATACAAATTGAACAGAAAGCGAACGAGCTCAATTCTAATGCTCAGTCATTTTTGGTAAGTAAGAAATACTATTATTTTTTACAATATTTTATTGGAGTAAGTTTATATTTTTTTTAGGATTAGCAGGGATACCTCGTGTACTCAGATTACCCAGACATATTTACCTCATGAAATATTATTTCATCAAATCAAATCAAATAATCTTTATTTTTAAACAGTTATACATGAGTTTCAATCAGGGGCCTGAACAAGGGTCTCTGGGACGCCTGGATCTCTGGACACCCTGCACTTCCGGTCGCAAACAATATTGCAAAACATTAGGCGCTTGCAGATAAAAATACTTTTAACTAATTATTTATTTGAATACCTACTTAATATTACAAATTATATAAAAAGAGAAGGTTTAAATGAGTTAGTGTGGGTGTGTGTATGAGTGTGGTAGTGTTTTGTGTATGTATGTATGAGTGAGTGTTTTGCGTGAGTGTGCATTAACGTGTGGTTTTTTATTATTATTCATATAAATTTTTATTATTATTCATCCTTAGAATCATATATTTCTCTTAATTGGAGTTATTTAGTTATTATCTGAGAATCGTAAACCCGGTCTTGTGACTGTAGTTTCTGTACCCAAAAGTCAGTGTTTTGATGACCGTAAGAAATAGGAATGTTTGGCAACAAAGAAATGAGAATGCCCATTTTTCTTAGAGAAATGGGCCCAATAAAATGTATTCGTGCCATAATGATTAATTTTTTATTTGTTAGTTAATATATTGTGATTTAATAATCTGTAATTAATTTTATTTATTTTACCCTAGCATAACGTGAATTGACAAAAACTTTTTTTACGTTGGTATTTATATAGATTCGATCCCGCCGATTTAAATAGAGAATTATGAACACTTTGAAATCCAGTGTTTTATCTATAATAAAGAACCTAATCGTATAAATAGTGCTTTGTAACTATTTCATACATAAATTTTCACCAATGGGGTGTATCACTAACTTTTTATCACGATAGATGGCGCATAATAGATGGTACCTAATAGAACTGTCAGTTGCATAGAAAACTTGCGTTTTTATTACGAAATTTATTATTTTCTGGATATATTGCGGAAGTGAGCAGCTTTTAAGTGTACAAATCGAGATTTCCAAGCGAAATCAAAGATATGGTGATCTCAAAATTGCCGATCTATTAATTCTACCTTTTTTGTTTTTAAAGACGGTTTTCGCTTTCCTAATTAGTCTTTTAAAGTAGGTAACGTTAAGTTAAAATTCATTTTTCGGTTATAAAAATAAAAAACACTACAAAAACATTTAAAAAATGATCCGGTACCGGTGCCGCTAGCGACATCTACAAAAACTTTGCCTGATACACCCCATTGACTATTTAATTAAATTATATTTTAATTTTGGGGTAAAAGAGATGTTATAATTTAATTAAAAAAAAAAATATTTTTGTTATAATTATTGAATTATATATAACCTATGAAATAACTTTCAACATAAATTGACATTAATAATAATGTATTTATTCTCGTATATATAGTATTAATATATTGATAATGATGAAAATGGATGAAAACTATAATTTTAAAACTGCAAAACACAGTTGACTCTAATTATTCAAGTAGCATGCCGTGTACACTGCCCTTGGGTTGCAATTCCGACCTTGATATGTATTAATTGTAACCTGTTAGTGTTCCTTAAATAATTAATAAATCATGTACCTTCTAATTTCAGAAGGAAATAACCAACAAAGTTGAAGACATATTAAAGAAGACTCCTCTACAAATCTTGCCCCGGAGAGAGTTACCGAGGTTTGGAAAGAGTAAGAATATTAAAACTGCACCCCTCATCGATTTGGGACCCAATCTAAGCACAGAAATACCAACCGTCACCCTCCCTGAAGACAAATCAGAAGAATTAGACTTTGAAGTTATTGAAAAACCCGAGAAAGATATCAAACAGAGTAGTTCTATGGAATTATTAACCCCGTCTCCGTTGGGATTCAGTTTCGATACAAAATCTATAGATGAGCTGATGACTCCAGATGAGTTTGGTGATCATTTGGCTCCGGGACTTAGCAATGTTAACTATGATATAGATTTATCTGATCTAAGCGGAGAAAATAGCACGGCTGATGATCCTCCGAAAGATCCATTCAGTCCGGAAGGGATCCACAAAGGAACTGTCAATCACAGTTTTGATCCGGATCCATTCATCATGGAACCTTTCAAAAGGATCTCCTTAAATCCGACTCCGGATCCGTTTAGCCTCGTCCCCCACAGCAGTAACGCAAACCCACCTGATCAGTTTAGCCCTTTTGCACATAATAGTCAATTTAGCGCAACCGCACACAGCAGTCAAATGCAAGAGCCATTTAGTCCGTTTGTAAATGAAGAATTCTCACAATTCGACCTGTTTAGTTCAATATCAACCAAAAATCATAAATCACAAAATCAAGATCCATTTAGTCCAATCGGGTTGAATAAGCCTGCAGAATTCGACCCATTTAGTCGGGTAAATTCGTCCCACAGTGCGAGTACATCCCTCCTAGATAACTCCGATTCGCCCACTGGGGCGTGTTTATTGCCATCGCCATTACTACCACAAAACACCGGAGATAAGTAATAACAGTAAAATTAGGTAAATCCTTACAGATATAGTGCATAATGTATGTTCATAAAACTCGGGTCTCAATCGGAATACGACGGCACACGAAGTGTCAATAAATCATTGTATTAAATGAATGACATTTCCATATCCATTAATATGGCACTGGAGCTGTGGTCTAGCGGTTAAGTCCGTGGATTTAGACTAGAGGTACCGGGTTCAATTCCTGGCCGGGACACAATAATTTATTTGTGATATTTCTCGAGTTTGGTACACTAGAGTCATCGACGAGCTTGCCACTTGTCATGATTGCCTATAGGGCCTATAGTAAAGTTGGCCACATTTGAACTTACTAAAACGTGGTTTCTGACCGGTAATGGATACTGTAGTGATGATACTTTTTATTTAAATTAAAATTTAAATATTTCTAAGGTCAAGTAATGGGTTAGTTTAGTTAAAGTTTCAAGAGATGTTATGGAAAAAAATTGTAAATTTGTTATAATTTACAGAACCACCTTTTCCGTTAAGCTGTCGGTCCCGACTAATACCAACTTGTGGAAACGTTAATAATTGTCATTAAAAATGGACAGACCCTCGCCAACCCGTATGGCCAGCGTGGCGAGTGTAGGCCAAATTCTCCAGGAACTTCTGCAAGGTCCATCTCCAACAGTGGAGGTCTAGCACTGTAGGGGCTGTGATGATGAATACAATTTGAGGCACGGGAACCAGTATTACTACCATGACAGCAGTCATATTTGTCATAAATATAAAGGTTCAAAATTTGTCAGCTATCCAAGGAAAAGCCTTTGGTTGTTGACGTTTTCATATCCAGTTGGCAAGTAGCATAATATTTCTGTGATTACGAATTATTGTCTGTTTTTTATTAAATATTATTGTTGTATATACTGCGTGGGATTTATTAAAGAGCAAATCCTTTTATATTATAATCTATAATAAAAATAAAGAAGTATGTATTTTTTATTTTAATTATTCAGTGATTAAGTCTTTAGTTACGGTGCAGAGAAGTTTTCCTAAAAATATCGCCATTCATTATCTTTATAGTCTGTGCCACTCATACAGAGCCTAATCAAATCAACGATCGCGCGAACGTCTATTTCGTCTCTCGGCAGTGGGCGGGATCAATTAATAATAACACTCCTCAGCTTTTAGATATTTATCATGAAGGCCTTATTCACCATGCAGTAGTGTTTTGTTTTTCGGATAATGTTTTTTTTCTGTGAAAAAAAGTGACCTTTTTTAATTCAAATTTGTGTGTGAAAGAAAAGTGATCTTTTTTAATACTAATGACACCTGAAGCCTAAAAAAAATGTTTGCCAATTGCTTGTTTGACAATTACATGCGGTATAGTTTTAAATATTTCCCACCATTTTCTATTGAAAAACGTGCGATGGAATAGTAATTCTATGGAGCAGAAATAATTTCGAACCTGTTATTACCTATCTCTTTCGGTCCCGCGTAAATATGTATGTTGTGTCATTTTCGCACACGCTTATTAACCGCCCGTCTTAAGAGGGTTTAACGCTATGGTTTAATTCACCACAATTTTCTGGAAAGCCCATCTTCAAGAGCGTGTTCTTGGGGCTGTGATGATGAATCCAGACTTGAGTAATCTTTAAAAATATTGTCATCATCATCATCATCAGCCTGTATCTCTCCACTGCTGGATGTAGGCCTCCCCTAAGGCTCGCCACTTAACGCGATCTTTCGCTACCCTCATCCAACCCCCACCAGCGACCTCCTTTAGGTCATCTGTCCATCTGGCGGTGGGTCGTCCCAGTCTGCGTCTTCCCGTACATGGTCTCCACTCCAGAACCCGTTTGCCCCATCGTTCGTCGGTTCTGCGCAGATGTGTCCGGCCCATTGCCACTTCAGCTTGCTAAAAATATTTTATTTGAAGGAAAAGCGTTGAACCTGTTAGTAGGCAAAGAGGTTATTGTATAAAATTATTTCTGTTCCAGGACCTGACTTAAATTTAGTTGTTATTTATAAAATCGATATATGAATCTATTTATAAACGGTTCACTAATGCACAAAATGTGAGATAATGCAAATAAAATAATGTGTGCGACGCGGGACGTACCGCAATAGTGAGAACTAGCAGGTTATTGATTTCGTAGTTGGTAGGAATATGGAGATTAAATAAATGCATGGTGTGATAATGTAAATAATTTTAAAATTGTATAAATATAATAATAATAATATCTCTTCGTTTCCCCTTGAGCGCTGTTCTGACGTACGGACGTACGTTCAACTAAATAGGTCCCCAACCAATAAAGCAATAAAGTTCTCACTTGAAAAAATAATAAAATGGTTATGTATAAGGTTTAATCGAATTAAAATGCTACTAGGATCGCGTTGTTGCGAGTGGTCTCCTTACAATGTCACGTGAGTAGGTGTCGGTACGGTCGGCAACGAGACGGCAACCTTTATTTGATTTGATGACTTGTTTAATGTATTTTTTTTTCAATTTCTTGTAATAATAAAGTAATAATAAAAAAAAAACAGATATAAATAAAAAAATATTGTATAAATATGGATATGAAATAAGGCAAGGATCTTTATTATTATTATTGTTTCAAGCGTTGTTATTTTAATATAAATATCACCATGGCAAGTTTACAATATTAGTTCTCCTTGTAAGTAAAAATTGGCATTTGACATCATTGCAAATGGCACATACGTTCAACAAGATCAACAAATAGGTGGTAGGCGGACTGCATTTGTCCTTTTTATTATTTATTTTGGCTAGCGTGGCCAGTGGAGGCCAAATTCTCCAGATTTATGTTCTGGAAGGCCCATCTCCAGCAGTGGAGGTCTAGGGGCTGTGATGATAAATATTTTTCGCACTTTAAATTCTTGGGGGTCTAGCCGTTAAGTCTGTTGATTTTGACGTGGAGGTACTGGGTTTGATTCCCGAGTATTGTGATTTTTCTCGAGTTTGGTACGCTAGAGACTTGCCACTTGTCATGATGGGCCTATATTAAAACTTTTTTTCAAGCATACCCAAGTGAACAGTGCGAGTATATTGTGGTTTAACAGTCCTAATAGCATTTTAATTGGATTTTAATATTTATTGTTATAATGGTGTAAACGTTTTTATTTAATAAATGTTTCCAAAAATATTTGTCAGTTTTATTATTGTCCCTTTCTTCAAATTATACTCGTAGTTTAAGTCTGGTTCGGTTTAAATCATTCTTCCGTATGAAAGCTAAGGAAACTTGATTACGTCAACTAATTGTGATTTCTGAACTTGACTTTGTTTCTGCACCCGCTTGTAGAAGTAGCTTCACGACCGTATCCCTTTCGGAGGGGCTACATCTCAATGTGTAGGTTTGTTTAAATGCTTTTACTTCTATTTTAAGTTTAGGTTCTCCATTTTCTTCCATATCTCTTTACCAATTACAGAAAAAGCAGTTCCTGGATCATATAGCATTTTAGTGGAAACACTGTTTAATGTGGTACCTACTCGCCATGATAATGATATATCACCACCATAAATTAGGTAAAGCAGATTCACATTTAGCCAACTGTACTATAGACCCACAAGTGGCAAGCTCGTCGACGTCTCTTGGTATCGAACTCCAGAAATATCACAAATAAATTATTTTGTCCTGACCGGGAATCGAATTAAATAGGTGGTAGGCGGACTGATGGTAGTAAGTTGCCCTGTCTGCCGGGGCGGGGAAGTATCCAACTGTCGTGCCGATAAACCCAGTAAAATTTCGCAATCAGGCTTGAATTGCCGTCATTACTCAGTCAAGCCGGCATAGTGTTAGGGACTGATGTCAGTCATGAGTGTCTGATTCCAGTTGCTAACATTCGTAGACCTTGCTCGCCACTTACCATCGGGCGGGGGCAAGGTCACATGCCGTGCTAATATAAAAAAAATATCTTCGCGCAGAGGCAGTGTGAGGCTTGTAAAACAAGAACCCCATTTAAAAAAATAATATGCGTTATTCCATTGCAGGTCAGATTCGATTTGCATAAAACCAAACGAATTCGTGCATTTTTGTTTGGTTCTGTAAAAAAAAGCAATTTATTATTACTTTTGGGCCTAAAATAGTAAATCTTGACTAAAATATATAATTATGTTATAAAATTAGTAAGAGTACCTATAGATCACATTATAGAGAGTGTGCCTCGTGTTTGTTTGGAATAACTTAATGGGGTGTATCACTAACTTTTTATCACGATAGATGGCGCATGATAGATGGTACCTAAAATAACTGTCAGTTGCATAGAAACTTGTATTTTTATTACGAAATATATTATTTTCTGGATATTATGCCGAAGTGAGCAGCTTTTAAGTCTACAAATCGAGATATGTAAGCGAAATCAATGATATGGTGATTGCCGTTCTATTAATAAAATAGTTTTTTCTTTTTAAAGACGGTGTGCGATTTCTTAATTCGTCTTTTAAGGTAGGTAACGTTAATTTAAAATACATTTTTTTGTTATAACAATATAAAAAACTACACAAATATTTAAAAAATGATGCGATATAGGTGTAAAACAAGGTACCATTGCCGCTAGCGACATCTACAAAAAGCTTTGCCTGATACACCCCATTGGACCACGCTTTGGCTGGCCGACATATAGTTTGTAATACAACTTATCGTAGTACAATAATCTTACTTATTGAATATTGTTTATCTTAAATGAGGCCCAATGATTTTTACGACAAAACACATAAAAGAAATCTAACGCACGTACGTTCCCGAATAAACTGTGTGCTAAGTGCGAGTGATTTTTATTTGCCATCCTGTCTGTTACATATCTGCCAGGAAAGCTGACAATCGACTATACTTACCTAATACCTGGTCTTCGTCGTGTTGTTTCGTATTAAGCTGTCTGACCATGATTGTGTTATCTCGTTTACTGTAGGTAATTAATATTAGTTACAGAGTATTCAGACGGTCCCTACGGTGATAAATAAATGAAATGAAATATATGGAAATAAGTTTTAATATTTAAAAAAAGTTCTGAGTTTTAAGCGAGACGGAATACAAACACAAGTTCTTTTGTATAAAAACATTATTTATTTTCTTTTCATAAATAATATTCACATAAAAATAGGTTAGAGGGAAACAAAATATAGTTAAATGAGTCATTTTAAAACTAACATTAAGTAACAAGGTAAAAATAACAACCACCAAAATATGAACGATTCACATAATTTCTTTATGTCGATAAAATACGGTTGCCCAGTTTTAATATTGCCCAAAATGTATCTAAAGTAGGTATTTATTTGAATAGAGGTGCATGCATACTAATATTAGATATGTGAGCTTTATATGTTTGTTTGTTTGAGAAATTATGAAGAAATTTGGCAGAAATGTTACTTGGAAACCAGGGACAGACAAAAGCCTTTCTATTACTGGAGCGATTTTAATTAAATTTGGTAGAAAATTTCCTTAGAACCCAACAAGAACAAGAACAAACTTGGGGCATTACTATCAGATAACGACAAGTTAAAACCGACCAAATGAACATTTTATTGGCAAAGCCGGGTGGTTTCAGCTTGTTATTTATGTATATAGACTGGCCGAGATTTTAGTATGGGTGTGTCCAAAACCTAGTACAGAGTACAGATTGATACCAGATACTATAACCCAGCTGCAACATGCTTGAGAAAAAAACTCAGATCTCAACCAACAAAACTATTGAGACCATCACAAAAACAGTGTTTATAAACCTTGGAATACTAAACAAGGGAATTGTTTTTCCCGCCCTTATTTAAGCCCCTTGTTCCCTTGTTCCTTGTTTATTATGCTGTACAGCCCGCCAAGGTCACAGTGCTGGACGTCGCAGCATACACACTCGGGCGCACGTGCAGCAAGTCTCGCTCAATGAAAATTGGATCGTGCAAGACCGACAGCAAGCAAATAATAATTATCGACGTACGTCAAGCCTATTTACGATCGTTTTGCGTCTGCTGTACTGCAAGATACATGGAGAATAAGGCGCGTTATAATGTTAATAAATCTTTAAAATGACAAAATGTGATATTTTAAGTTATTAGATGTAAGTTTTCTTATTTTACTGGATTGACAGTTTTATGACAGTTCAAATGATATAAATCTGTACCTATAATGATCCCCGCGATCGTTCGAGGATGGCAGTACACTCTCAATTAAGAATTCCATTGGCAATTTTGGCAACTGTTTGCAAAATTTAGTTTTTTTATTTTGTGTTGTAATATTGTAATAAATGTTCTTTATTATTTGACATGGTGATGTGGGTAATAAGATTTTGTTTCAGATAGATTCTTATAATGACAGCCGCCATATTGTTGGTCTAAAACAATAACGGAACATTTTAAATTAAACTGTTTTAAGTACCTAATTGAAGTTTATAGTATTTTTTATTATTATAACAGATGTACATATATACATATGTGGTTTTCTTTAAATTAAAACCAAAATTTATGTTGTTCTGTTGGTGATTTAGAAATATTTTATAATACTTATAAAAAAACATGTGTTTTTGTAGATGGTCCGGATATAAAGTCCGACAGACAAAGAAATGACAAGACAGTTACACCAAGAGTATTGAATTACCAAGACTAAGATTCTGCCTTGGAGGTTGTGGAAACTTACCATATAGATATATAAAAAAAGTGTAATATCATTTACGAAAAATAATTAATTCATAATTTGGTTTATGCCACAATTAAAACCATTATTTCAGTAATATAAATACTATATTAAATTTTAAAGTACAAACTATTGTCTATATTTATAATATTTACAGATTTCAAAAAGATAAAATAACTAATAGTTAATTGTTTGCTATCTCATTTCAGTCCTTTCAGACATTTCACGCATGTTCAAAACAAAAAACTGTTAAGTTCAATTGTAAAAACTATACTCTGATCGTTATAGTAAAAATTACTGTCAGCTACAATTAGCCAATTCCATGGATAATGCCAAATGGGATGCATAGGAATTTGCTCAGTGTTTCCCTTCACTATGTGAGCAACTCATTTTGTGTGCTTTCTTATTAAAATACAAGCGACAAAGGTAAATTAATTTGTTATTTAAAGAGTCTGTGAAGTTTAGGGTGATTACAAAAATAGTAATTCTTTGGCAAATAATGGGCAATGTTAAAGAGGCAATAAATTGTACCTGTAGAAGTCACACTTCATCACAAGCACAACTTCCAGGTCAATCTATTGTGGTAAATCACCAGCATAACTATCACAATGTCACATCTGGCAGATATCTTACATTATGTAAGGAGTCTGCACTACGACCTCTGTCAACTGGAAATGGATATGTAATGTCCTAAGCTATAGATATTGTGACGTTGATCCCCAGGTTACCACTGTCTGCAAACAGTTGTGCCAGTGAGGTGTCAAACACTAAGCAATCCGAGTTCATGATAGCAGAAGCTACTCCCTCGTGGATGGATCGTGGCATTGCCTCCCATGTAAGACTTCTCCGATGACCATTTAATTCTAATCTATAAGCAAAGTTTTCAGCCTCCTTTCGAGAACCAATGAGCTGGACGATGGCAAAGAACTGTTGGTGTCCATCAAACTTTTCTTGTTTTTCCAAGACCAGCATGAAGTGGTGGTTAAAGCAGGACTGCATCATGACCCAGTCCACTGCACCAGGGAGGTTGATGTCAGTGGCCAAGAACACAATGTCCTCGCCCTGCAGGGTGGTGATGCTCTTGTGAGACATCATGAGGTGTGGCATCACCTGCTCCAGGCTACCCTGCCACTTGCATGATGCACCTGGACACGGACAGGTGTAGGGCCGGAACTCGCAGGCTTCCTCATGCTCCGTCTTCTCTGTATGCACCAGCGTCACCGTACAGCCTGTGTTGGCATGCTTGCAGGGGAACATGACATTGCCAGCCACCTTCTCCATGGCCAGGTTGCGGATATTGCCAAGTGGGCCCCGGCACGTTGGGCAGCACGACAGCTTGGGCCGGCAGCTGGAGCACACCAGGTGCCCGCTCTGACATTGCAGGATCGGCGGCAAGACATAGTCGAAGCAAACAGGACACTCAAACAGCGACGCCAAGTCGGACATGGCCGCCGGGCCGCTCGCTAGTGCGGGGACTCCTTGCACTGAACAACTGGGGCCGCTAGATCCTCCGCGCCTCTTGTTGTTTGTGCTCATGACACCGTCACGGACATATAAATACGTTCTTCAATGATCTTCCTCGACGCGATTCTCCGCCGTCAAGTCCGTTAACTTTGCTCTTTGTTGTTCATTTATAGGTCATTAAAGTCACTTCTTCTCGTCTATTCACCCGTAAGAAGTAATCCACCATCACTATGCACGATATCTTCATGTATCACAATGTTTTTGAAAACACTTCTTGTTTCAAGGATACGAAATTCGATATCATCTATCACAGCAAGGAGGGTGGAGCTCCCTACTACTATGTAAGATTATTTTATACATTAAATTGTTGCATATAATGCCATCAACCATTCAGAAAGGAAAATAAAACACATAATTTTGCAACGAATAAATTGACGGCCATAACCAAAACCGATTCGGGCTTTGACTGACACTAATATTCAGTGTTGTCGTTGCTGAAATGCAAAATGATCAATGCCAAATTATTTCGCTACCCAAAACCTCTGTTATTTAATTTTTATTTTATACTAATAAATAACATATTATCTATACTATCTTTCGGAAATATATTTATTAACTTGAATCTTGTCACAGAAGTCAGCAAAGAGTTAAACTTAATTTATACATAGTTGATGGAAAGGAACATAGTTAAACAAAATAAATGTTCTCAGAGAGATGGGTTAGTTTTTCATATAATTCGTTGATCATTATGACTACATTATTAAAAGATGTAGGTAGGTAACCAATTGTCAGAGTACGTTCTTGTACGCTATTTGTTTTATTCCTCCACTATATGATCCCTAAATATGTTATTTTGATTTTAAGTAGCTTACAATAAGCATGATGCTATACGTACACAATTGTTGGATTGTAGTCTTCCCCAAAACCTGTTGTACCAATATCCAATGTATGTTTATAAAGATTGTAATGTAAAATATGTAACAAATAAATCAATAACGGTAATCTACAATTTCTATAGTATTTAAAAATGCTTAAATAAAAAATACACATTTCTAAATCTTCTTCTTCTTCTTTTTTTGGGAACTAGTATAACTAGTAATGGCAATCGCCACTAAGGCATTTGTGCCAACATCACGTTTGTATAGATTAATTAAAAAAAAAAATTGTAAGAGTTTATTTTTCTTTAGAGATTTTAGCTTTTATCTGGATGCGATGAATCAAACACTAAAACAGAAAACGGTTTAGTTAGTATAATACGTCACAACACAGCACATTGAGGTATTAGTAAACGGCACAGTATACAGACATTGTGAGTCGATAGGCGAAACATGTAATGGCTCTTAGGACCATAGCCCTGGCCACCGGGTCGAGGCCATCACCCTAGCGCCACCCCTCCGGACCTAGACCGCTCCGCCTCCCATTATGTATGACGAGAAAAAAAAAAATATATTTTTTTTTCCGTATACATGGCGAAGAGGGAGGAGCCGAGATCCCGAGGCCTGGAACCAGGGCATCCTGCCCCACCCGGTAGACACCACCATGACCCTGGTTTTTTTTTTTTTTTTTTTTTTTTTTTAATATATTTTTTTTTTAATTACAGTTTGATATTGTTGAGGTTGAGGAACTTAGTGAGAATTATATACACAGTAGGGTTGGCAGAGGAGAGGAGAGAGGCAATAGAAGTTGGAAAGGGGACAATTTTGTAGAGGGAGGATAATAGGTTAGAACGATTGTAGAGAGTACAGGAGAAAAAAATGTGATTGACATCTCCCTCGTCCAGCCCACATTCGCATATTGATGTATCCCTAATCCTGAGTTTTGCTAGGAATGCGGGGGAGCAACAGTGACCAAGTCTAAGACGGCAGATAATAGTTGTGTCTTTCTTATTTAATTTAATTTGAGTGAACCATGGTTTGGTAGGGATAGTGGGCTGGATTTGGGAGTAGTAAAACCCCTTCTTTTTGCTGCTTTTAGGCCATTGAGCAGTCCAAGATTCATACAGATAGTATTTGGGTTGTAAGATTAAGTCATGGGGGTAAAGTTGGTATGGGAAAATATCCCCACATTCAACGGCTTCTTTAGCAACCTGGTCCACTTTTTCATTGCCTTGAATGCCGCAGTGGCCGGGGATCCAGGCCAGTACCACTGACATGCCTTGAATGGAGCATTTGCGGAGCTGTTCTTTTGTATGAAAGAGGATAGGGTTAAGCGAGTTTTTAGAAAAGGGATTGGATATTATGGATTGGAGGGAGCTAAGGGAGTCAGAAAATATTATGGATTTGGGTAACTTAAATAAGAGGGCATATTTGATTCCTTCCAGGATCCCAATATATTCCCCTGTAAAGATTGTTGTTTCTGGGGGGTACTTAATTTTCCTTACTATGTTGTAGTTGAGGTGGTAAACTCCCACGCCAACACATCCGTCCTGGGAGAATTTTGACGCATCTGTGAAGATGGAGTTCCACCCTTCCCATTTGGTGATCATGGTTGTGTGGAATTTTAGGTCAGCTTGTGGGTCATCTTTCTCAATACCAAAGTCCAAGATGACCTCTGGAGAGTAGGTGATTACCTCGTAAGGGTGGGAAAATATTGGAAGGTTAATAGAACGGAAGATGTTAACGTCAATTTCTCTAAGTTTAAGGAGGCTGTTAACTAGTCGAGGAGGGTGTTTGTGGAACCAGTATTTAGATGAGGTAGTCAGGATAGAGAGTTGGTCTAATATGGGACGAAGCGAATGTTGGGGAAATTGTGAAGAGCGAAAAAGAAATCTATCTGCCAGGAATTGTCTTCTGCATGGAAGGGGAGGGTCAGAGCACTCCACCTGTAGTGCGTTGGTTGGACTGGACCTCATGGCACCATACGAAGTGCCTTAGACTGAATAAGGTCAAGTTTTCTGATTCCAGCTTTGTTAGCTGGATCCATCAAGAAAGATCCGTAGTCTAAGACACTTCTTACTATGGCATTATACAAAAGTCTGAGTGAGTAAGGATGGGCACCCCACCAGACGCCAGCCAGGCAGCGCAGGATGTTGAGGTTTTTCTCGCATTTCGCGGCTATGGCTTCGCAATGAGGTTTCCATGTTAGATGTTTGTCCATGGTCATTCCTAGGAATTTTGTATGGGATTTTATTGGAATAATGCTGTTTTGGACAGATATCTGTATTGGGGGAATTTTATGTCTCCTGGTAAAAATCACTACTGTGCTCTTAGGGGCTGATAGGTTCAGTCCGTTATAATTTAACCAATTTGAAAGGGAGTCGAGTGATGCATTGATTGAAGAGGAAGCCTCTTTGATGTTCGAGTCAGAGCAGTAGATAAGTAAATCATCAGCATATTGCAATATTTGGCATTTATCATTAATGGATGATTCTAAGTCATATGTATAGATGTTATAGAGAAGGGGACTTAGAACCGATCCTTGAGGCAGACCTTTATAGCTTAACCGGGGGGGGGACGTGTGAGTTTCATACCGAAATAGAGCCAGTCTTTGGGAAAAGAGATTAAAAATAAGGTTAGTCCATTTCTCCGGGACACTCAGCTGTTGAAGCTTTTTCCTGAGTACCGGGAGCTGGACATTATCGTAGGCAGCAGAAATATCTAAGAATGCTCCTATGACGTATTTGTTATTTGAGAACGCAAGGCGAATCTGCGAAGTAAATATGCTGAGATTGTCCATAGTACTTCTTCCCCTTCTGAATCCATATTGGCTGGCTGCCAATCTGGCTTCATGTTCAATGAACCACTCGAGTCGATTTTTAATGAGATGCTCGGTAATTTTACAGAGTACGGAAGACAGGGCTATAGGGCGGTAGGAATCTGGGTCTTCAGGATTTTTGTTAGGTTTAAGAATGGGGATTATTAGTTGGGATTTCCATGAGGGGGGAATACGACCGGTGTTGACAATTGTATTGATCAACTCAAGAAAGTAAGATAGAGTGATGTCTTTGGAGTTGGCGAGAAATGAGTAGGGGATTCCATCCAGACCAGGGGAGGAGTCCTTGACCTTGTCTAGGACGAATTTTAACTCTTTATGGGAGAATGGGGCTTCTATGGGGTTATCTGATGGAGGTATAGTGTAGGTGAATGGGAGTTGTTCAAGAGAGGGGACTGATGGGGGAACAATTCTATCCTTGAATCTCTCCAAAAGGTCTATGTAAAGGTTAGATGCTCTGGGGGGGGAGAAGGCTGACCGGAATCTCCTGATTTGCTTCCATACCAAGGTAGAGGGGGTGTCTGGAGAGATGGATGAGCAAAATCTCTCCCAGCTTTGCCGCTTTTTGGCACTGAACGTCTTTTTGCATTTCGCCTTTAACATATTTAAGTAGATGTAATTTTCCAGTGTTAAGCTCTGTTTGTATCTCTGTTCAGCTTCTTTACGTGTTTTAATAAGGCTAGTGCAGTCTCGGTCCCACCATGGTGGGGATGAGGGTTTTATTATGCAGTTTTTTTTTTTTGGGAAGACTGTATCTGCCGTTTCTAATAATGCTTGGATTAGACATTCTGAGCAGGAATTTGTGGATTCTGATGAAATTGAAGGAAGGTTTATGGTTTTGCTTTCAAGTGTTTGTGCATAGAGTGCCCAATCAGCATCTTCTAATTTATATTTTAATAAGGGATCGGGGTTGCGGTAAGGACGGGATTCGAAGGGAAGCGTTAGTATTATGGGAAAATGTCTGCTGCCATGTGTGGAGGATGATATGGACCAGGTAATTTGAGATGCCAGTTCTGGAGAGCAGAATGTCAGGTCTAATGCACTAGACATCTCGGTAGGTCGGTTGCGACATGTGGGAGTTCCATCATTTAGAAGGCACAAATTCATATCATCAAGTATTTCGAGTAGGAGGTCTCCGCATAGGTTGTTTTTGTCAGAACCCCAAACGCGATTGTGACAGTTAAGGTCCCCCATCACGATTAGAGGTTTAGGGATAGAAGCGATAATATTTTTAAGTTCTGTTAGGATAGGGGGATTGGGGTGGGCTATATAAATAGATATAAATGAAATATTTTTCACACGAGCAGCCACAATTTGAAGTTCCCTGTTGTGGCTAGGGATGTTAATAGGAGTAGAAGAGAAGGATGAAGAGATGAGTAGGGCGGAGCCGCCCCAACCATCAGGTCTATCATCTCTGACGCTATTAAAGCCAGAGAATCTAAACTGAGACTTTGGCTTTAGCCAGGTCTCAGAAAGGGCAACGATGGTGGGTAGGTGTTGGTTTGCCAAAATAGTTAGTTCTGCCTTTTTACAGGCAGATCTAACACTTTGGCAGTTCCACTGGAGGATTTGGGCCGGGGGGGCCAGTGTTATTTAATGGGGGTATATGAAAAGAGTGTGAGGCTTCGTTGGTCGGTATGTAATTTTCAGAATATGAACTTATAAATTGAAGGAGAGAGGCTAAAAATTCTGCTATAGGTTTATCATTGTGTGAGCTGTTAGTGGAAGTGCCGATAGCACAACCGTTGGGGGTTTGGGAAGGGGGGGTACTTATAATATTGAAGTGGGCCTTTCTATCATATGTTTTAGGTAGGGGGAATGGGTTACGCGGTTTTAATGTGACAGTTTTTTTGTAGGAGAAGGAGTTTGGGATTCCTTCTCTGGAAGGGGGAAGAATGGGTTCCCTCTTGGATGAGGTGATATCTGCATAAGATCTGTAGACTGGTGGTTGTAGTTTTGAAGCTTCCGAGTAAGAGATGGCTTTTTCGGCCATGGAGGACTTTATATTAATTTGTCTAAGGTGTTCAGGGCAGCTTTTGTTGGTTGCATAGTGTTGACCCCTGCATGATATGCAGAATACATCCTCTCCGTCTGCTTGGCAAGAATCACCTGAGTGACCCTCCTCAGCACACTTAAAACATCTCGGCTTGGACCTGCATATAGTTTTGGTGTGTCCGAAACGACAGCATTTAAAGCATTGTACCGTTGGATAGATGTAAACTTGTACAGGCAATGCATTGTAGCAAACAAAGATTTTTTCAGGCAAGGATTGGCCGTCAAATGTTAATACCACGGTCTGGGAGGGTTTCCATTCTGGGTTCCCATCCACCATCGTCTTATGATTAAGACGGCGGGCTCTGAGAACTTTGCCTACAAAGTTTATTGGAAAAGATATGTATTCAATGATCTCCTCTGGAGACCACTCAGCCGGGATGCCCCGGACGAGACCCATTTTGGTGATGCTAAATGTAGGTATGAAGGCTTTTAGATTTTTTTTGGGGAGTAAATTGCTGTTCAGAAAGGAGTTGGCATGATCAGGTGTGGAGAAGCATATTTTAATTCGGTTTCTACCTATACTTTTAATACTCCCCTCTACTATTCCGGATATGTGGTTTTTATGGACCAGTAAGCCAAAGGTGACAGGGTGTAGTGTTGTGCCTGATGTCGGATTGGGTTCAATACGCTGGACATGAATAACAAATGGACCTTTGTCATTGTTGTCATATTTTTGTCTACCAATAGTTTGTGTCGGTAAGGTTGAGGGTAGATTAGGGGACATAGGGCTGTCTCGTGGGAGGGTTGAGGGCTTTTTTGGTGAGATGGATGCAGGTTTAAATGTAGATTCTGTGTCTGAGGACTCAGAATTGAGGTGGCTAGGATTTTTAGAATAAGTATCTGCTTTTTTATGTTTGTATCTGATTTTTTTGTCATCTTTAATTTTACGTTTAATTTTTTTTTTTAAATCGATGGGAGAAGGTGGTGAAAAGAAGGTATCAGACTGGATGGGTGATTCGGGAGGGAGAGTTATAAATGCAGCAGGAGATAAAGGGCATAACGGGGTCACAGGCCGAGAACTCGACCCACCCCCGGGGTCCGGCGGTTCGTTCATCCTAACCTAGAACTAACGCGTGTCTTACTTCGCTATCTACTCACTCTGTAGTTACACTTATTTACGCAGAAACAATACACTTACAATTACAAAACACAGAAACACTAATGGACAAGCACAATATAAGGTTGTATGATTCACTATTCCAAACAAAATAGAAAATTACAAAAAAGTGTGACGTGCCCGAACAAACGCTCCGTTGACACCCCTTAACCTTTCACCTTTCCATTTCTAAATCATAAGCTCAAAAAAAACAATATTTGGGCAAATGATTTAAAACAGGCAACACTGCTAATATTTTCTCAAGATATGGATGACATTCTTGTACGTGTTTAGTGACTGACAGACACATGAAGATTGAAGAACGTTCGGTAACCTCGTGAACAGTTTATTTTGTTCGACAGGCGTACATTTTTCGATTCATGTCCAAATTTGAAAAATAACTAATCTCATACGCCATTCGTAGTGGCCGTATGAAATGTAAATTTTATGCAACATTAAAACGTACTTGATCAAAATGAACAGTTTACGAAGGCTCTCCGAACACAATCTAGAAATTTGTTTGTAGTAAACAAAGCGCGCTTTTTTTTTTACAAATTTTGCTTTAAACCGAATGCAAATGCTACTCGAAGCAAAAATTTGCAAAATTGAGTAAAAAAACGTTGTTATTTATTCATTATAATGAACTGTGTATTCTCAACATATTTCTATAGGCCAAAGTATCTTCAACCTTCAACTCTCTCAATAAACCGCTGGAAGCACAATATTCATCGCGTTTTTGGATATCTGTATCTTACCTTACCTTTTTCTATTTATTTTCACTTTTATTCATAACCCATGGGGACCGTCAGCGAGGCGCTTGGCCAAGGTGTTGTCAAAGCGGCTAACAGATAGGTCTGGAGACAGGAAGGCTGGCAATTATTTCTGCCAACGTATTAGCCTCGCTATACAGAGGGCCAGGACATGTTGCCAGTCTCCTTGGAACTATCTCGGATAGGACGTCTCTAGAGGACTTTTTCTTATTTATAGTTTAATGTATTATATACTCGTAAGTAGCTTTTAATTTATATTGATTTGGATTGTGTTAATTCAATTAAAGTACTTTTATTCATTAGAAATTACAATCTGTTCAAGCATTGTCCAAGCACTTTCAGAATCAATTTGGGTCAAATTAAAGAGGGGATAAACAGAGTAAATAATAGAGACATTTCTTTATGTAAATTTATTCCTTTACTTATTTCTTTTCTTTAAATAAATAATATCGATATAAACAAATTACAAGTAGATAAGGGGGAGATAGTTTTTTTACTGTTGTACATACACTGGAGATAAGTACTAAGTCCTACTTATTTTTATTTAAAGAAATTAAAATATATTATATTAAAATATCTAATTAATTTTAATACTCCATCAAGACAGTAATCTTATAGCACAATCAAAGTATTTAAATCGAGAAGATGAAGCCCACGTCTCCAGTTAACCGGAAGATACACAGCCGGTCAAAGTCATGCCGCCATGTTTTACGGAACTTATTTATTTATTTATACGTGGGAAAATTTACAGCCTTTACAATATTATGTATTATACATACATAAATCAGAAGGTGACGATATTATTATGAACACAATACTTATTATTTTTAGACATTAGAAAAGTGACATCAGAACCTCGCCAACCCGTCTGGCCAGTGCTGCAGCGTGGCGAGTGTAGGCCAAATTCTCCATAATTTTCTGGAGGGCCCATCTCCAACAGTGGAGTTCAACTTTGCGTTCAGGGCATCTGAAGATGATTATGATTTGTGAAATACATGACAAATAAATAGAGTATGGGCCATACACATACACGGGCCCCGCCCGTGACTGGAAAAAGGCCCTTAGGCTAAACTAAAAAAAAACATGCTAAATACCAATCACGTGACTTGAAATTTTAAATTTGGAATTATTTTAAATATCGATTGGAAAGTACGGTAATTGAGTTACGTTTTAAATATTCGCATATATAAGCAGAAACGCAAAATTTTACAGTTATGCTACTGGCTGTATTATTCAATAAATTATTTTATAAAGTCGACTGCGGCGGCAATCTATTATTTTAGGCGCAAACGTAACTTTGTCAAAATAGTGGATTCGAATATTAATTCTTATGGCATTTGACAGCGACAGTTAGTTAAGGAATTCTTCTTTTCTCAACGCTTAAAGAAATAGAATTCGGTCGCTGGATTTTCTTCATGACAAAAATTTGGGTAAGATTGACCATACCTAAGAGCTAATTTGGGTAACTACGAAATCAAAACTTATTATTAAAATAAAATACTAAACCAAAATCTAATACATATAATTTAAAATATATATAAGTACAGTCATTTGAAAAATACTGATTTATGCCCAAATTAATATTAAAACTAGTTATGAGGGTAGTAAAAAATTAAATAACACCGAATCTAAGTAATTGTTACATTTATTAGATAACAAATTAAAATATTGTAATTTTTGTGCGTTGTGCTTATTCTAGAGAAATGTATTATTTTAATAGTCATGTTTATAGTAGATATTGACATGGTTAATACTGTTGGTCAATCTACCCTTACATGGTCGAAATTATGGCATTAACACGGGATTAATAATTTATTCCTTCAAATTGCTTGGGAAGTTTGTGACAATATGCCACCTTCCTAAATTTACATTATTATAAATACATACATATAAAATAATAAATTTTAAGGTCTGTTCGCTGAGAGTTGATAAAAAAAAGAATCAGGGGTTCTAATTCATTTCAAATTTATGCCCGCTAATTATTTTTACCGATGGTAATAATAAAATTAAGTTTCACGTCCATATTCCATTACCAAAAAAAATACATGAATCTAACAGTTTAAGCCAAAATTTTTGACGCGGCTTATAACTGGAACAGGTAAAATCACGGACGGAATGGCAATATAGCCGCCGAGTTCGCACCTCGTACCACGATACTCAAACAGTTTGCGATAATTAACCGACTGTCGCTATTCCGAGTATCATACTATTTATCAACCCTCGGTAAACGGTATATAAACAAATTTAGGATGAGGACCGGTAACTCATCACAGCTTCGTCTTCTTAAGTGACCCATAACCCATTTAAAAAGTCACTTAAGTGAATCATGAGCCCCTGAGATGTTAAAAGCTTCATTAGGCTAAATCGACTATTTATTCATTTTTTGATTAGGTTATATTTAATTTTATTTATATCATATAATTTACTTTGAATAAAATGAAATAAATTATTTAGACAGTTTTGTATTATTTTTATCGTTTATTTCTGTTAAATAAATAAATAATTATACTTATGTATTACCTTATTTAATTTTTATTTCCTATATATAATATTTCTATAATAATTTTGTTTTTATTGTAATAGATTTTCATTTGTGAAATCTGATGACACTTTGTTGGTAAATTTAGTGCTATTTGTTATTGGCTAATGTCAATAGTTTCCTTAAATGATTTAGTTTATAGATAGTTCGAAGGGCCGGTAACTGGATCCTTCCTTAGTACCTTGTTCACTTAAATGGCTGCTTCCCATATATTTTTTTCCATTTAAGTGAAATAATGCCACTAAGGATTCAGTAACCAACCCTAAGTAACCATTATAGATACAGCCTAAGACCTGTGATAGATGACTATGACCCCACAAAATATGTACTTAAATTTTACCTAACAAAAGGTGCTTAAGATTTTTCAAACGAAAATAGATACACTTTTAATAATTGTATAGTTTTAAAATTAGCCAATTTAAAGCTGATGCCTCTCAAAGTCAAATATTTCTATAAGTTATCGCCATTTTAGATTATAAGGCAAACGGTTGGTCATTGACTAGTCACTTTGTTAAGCAACTACCAGCCACAATAGTAAAAATAATAAAGGCAGTGTTAAAAATGAAGTCTGTAATTGTAACGATTAAAGTTAAATATTCCGACGAATGTATCAGATTTATTTTGAAGGTCGGTTGTCAGTCTTAAATCATTACAATTATATACTTTTTTTTTTTTTTGGTACTTTCCAGTAAGTTTTTTTCTTTACTCATTGCTTCTGGAATAAATATTGTATACTATAGTAGGTAGGTGCTAAAAATATTTAAGGATATTATGAAAGTAAAATGGGTAGTTTATGGTATTAATAAAAGTATAAGAAACTTTTTTTAAAAAATACTTAAACTAATTAAAAATTTGGATTTTTACATAATCGTTAGAAAAGCAATAGAAACTCAAGAACCATATTTACATTGTGTATTCATATTTTGGCCTTTAATTAATATGGGTTGTATGATGTATACTTAATTAAAACCATTGATCATTCATAAATATTATATTAAATTAGAAGTTGAGTTAAGCATTTACAGATCTGAACAGTTGAAATAAAGACTACTCATATAGTTAATCTAATTCTATCCCATTAAATATACAAGATTAAGTTTAATAATGGCCAAAAACAATATTTTATATACTAGAAATTATATTTTGGCATTTGTTCTATACAATATTAAAATTTTATTCCCAGTAAGCAAAGCCTAAAGGGGTCTGTCTACACACCAAAGTTTACAGCCTGGCAAAAACGAAACCATTTTCGTAGTTTTGTTTATTTTGTAATCATACAGTATTTAATAGCGTAGGGAAAGCAGAATAATGGATGGCAAGTGGTGGTGGCTCAGTTGTAAAAGTGCTTTTCTTAAAAACCAAAATATTCAAATCACAGATATGCACTTTGCTTATTTACATTTGTCATAGTTTTACAACACCACAATTCTCATGCCTAGGGGCTGTGACAAGTGTATTATTGCGCCATGAAGTTCTTCTATGTGCGCCACACATAATGCACCTGCACAGTAAATCCCTAGAATGCTAAGACAGTATTCTTCTGAAAATGAGCCTGGCTTTGGTGTATAGACCCTTAGGATAGATAAAATATTGGATTTCGCCATAAAACAATAATAAGTAATATAATAAAGGATTTGTAAGACAAATTTATAATTTAAAGAAAGAATAGGTCTGGTCAAATGGCACAGGGTTATTTAATGTGAAGTGTCTGTGAAGAGTAGGTGATTACAGAAGTAGTAATTCTTTGGTAGATAATGGGCAACGTTTGCCGGAGGGACAACTTCATGTACCTTTTAGAGCCACACTTTGACTTATGCATGACCCTGAGGTAAATAAATTGAGTTGAAAAACCAGCAGAACTATCACAATGTCACATCTGGCAGACAACCTACATTATGTAAGGTGTCTACACTGTGACCTCTGTCAACTGAAAATGGATATGTATTGTCCTAAGCTATAGATATTGTGACGTTGATCCCCAGGTTACCACTGTCTGCAAACAGTTGTGCCAGTGAGGTGTCAAACACTAAGCAATCCGAGTTCATGATAGCAGAAGCTACTCCCTCGTGGATGGATCGCGGCATCGCCTTCCATGTCAGTCTTCTCCGATAACCATTTAATTCCAATCTATAAGCAAAGTTTTCAGCCTCCTTCCGAGAACCGATGAGCTGGACGATGGCGAAGAACTGTTGGTGACCGTCAAACTTCTCCTGTTTTTCCAAGACCAGCATGAAGTGGTGGTTAAAGCAGGACTGCATCATAACCCAATCCACAGCTCCGGGAAGGTTGATATCAGTGGCCAAGAACACAATGTCCTCACCCTGGAGGGTTGTAATGCTCTTGTGAGACATCATAAGGTGTGGCATGACCTGCTCCAGGCTACCCTGCCACTTGCAGGAGGCGCCCGGACAGGGACAGGTGTAGGGCCGGAACTCACAGGCTTCCTCGTGTTCTGCCTTCTCTGTGTGAACCAGCGTCACGGTGCAGCCTGTGTTGGCGTGCTTGCAGGGGAACATGACATTGCCAGCCACCTTCTCCATGGCCAGATTGCGGATGTTGCCAAGTGCACCCCTGCATGTGGGGCAGCACGAAAGCTTGGGCCGGCAGCTGGAACACACCAGGTGCCCGCTCTGACATTGCAGGATCGGCGGCAACACATAATCAAAGCACACGGGACACTCGAACAGCGACGCCAAGTCGGACATGGCCGCCGGACCGTTCGCTATTGCGGGTACTCCTTGGACTGAACAACTGGGGCCGCTAGATCCTCCGCGCCTCTTGTTGTTTGTGCTCATGACACCGTCACGGACATATAAATACGTTCTTCAATGATCTTCCTCGTCGCTATTCTCCGCCGACAAGTCCGTCAACTTCGCTGTTTGTTTTTCATTTGTAAGTCATTAAAGTTACTTCTTCTCGTCCGCTCACCACTAAAAAGTAATTCACCATCACTATGCACGATAACTATATTGTATCACACAACACAATGTTTTTGGAAACACTCGTTTCAAGGAGACAGCCGTCGATATCATCTATTGCAGCAAGGAGGGACGAGATCCCTACTGCTTTGTAAGATAATTTTATACATTAATATATTGCGTATATTGCTCTCAACCATTCAGAAAAGGAAATACGATACAAATAATTTTACAGCGACCTATTTATTTATTGAGCCAAATAATTTGACAGCCAACAAGCAACCATCTTTCACTAGTGATGTATCGTCGAGTTAAATAGTGTAGTAATCAGTTTACTGCATAATAGTAATCGATTATAATAAACTATCGTTAATATAGAGTTAATAGATGAAATTATTGGAATTTAACAGACGAAATATAAATTTCATAAGAAAATGCCTGTTTTTTATTAGTAGTATTATTATTTTGGGCCTGGGGCGGACCGCTCCGGGCTGATCCCCATTCAGCGTGCGTTAATCAAGGCGGGCGACAACCCGCCGGTTGCTTTTTTTACCTCGGCGACGAGAGAAGGGACCACTCAAGAATCTGTGGCACCTGTTTTTGTTATACAATATACAATCATATAATAAGCGTATTTCGTCAAGGAATAAATTTAAATGATTTTTAATTTACGCGTTCTTTGAGTACAGTTAATGTAGTATTTATTTAGTCTGAATCACTATGCCGTATTAGCAATTTCGTCTATGTATGCTGCCGGCTGGACGATACTATTGGAATTGGTTTTTTGAGCGGTGTGCATTGTAGTAGGTAGGTCTTCCTGGACTGTACGTACACAGGCTGGTCAACTTACCACTCCGCCTACCTACTTATAGCCAGCCGCCTATTTTCGTTAATTTTGTGATATGATGATGAAGTAACTCATATGCGATTTTAGACAGCGCTGTTTGAGGCTTTGTCCGTGTAATATACGGCGAAAACAACCATGTCTGGCGCAAATCTATTCCTGAATATCAGGAATATAAGGCACATTTCTGCTAAATATTTATGAAAATTAGTTTAGTAGTATAGGCGTGAACATAGATATTAAAAAGCGGTGGTGACTTGAATGTATGAACTATTCGAGATCGAGATAGATCGCTATTCGAGACCCGGCATGTACCAATGAAAATTACACATGTACAATTAAACCGTGGTCGCGGTCGGTCCCGCTTTCACTAATACCAACTTGTGGAATCGTTAAAAACATGTCATTAAAATTGACACTCAGCCATGTGATAATGAACCCGTATGGACAGTGTGGCGAGTGTAGGCCAAATTCTCAGAAACATGTTCTAAAATGCCTCCAAAAGTGGAGGTCTAGAACTCTGTACTGGGGGCTGAAATTATGATGGTGTTAGATATAACGGTCACTTGTCGTTGTCAGATGATGACTTCACATAGCCGTCCGTCTCTGAGTTCCAGCCAACATTTCGGCCAAATTTTATCACAATCGGTCCAGTAATATAGGCTTGATAGACGGATACATACATACAGACAAAGCTTTTTAACAGTTATATTATTAGTCTGGAAGTATGGATAGATTTAGAGTTTGACAGCTCGGAAGTAAAATTACGTAGCTACCTAACGTAACTTTTGCATTTTAGAACTACAGACGTGAATGCATTTCCGACCACTTCGTAAGTCTTGTCTCGAAGTTGTCTGTTTTTGATAACTTTACAAATAAAGTAAAAGAGCGGTGATAGCTCGGTTGTATAAGAAAACTTTCCTTAAAATCCTACAAAGGTCGGTTCAAACACCTACAGCATGTACCAATGAGAAATACACTTTTCTTACGTACATTTGTCATAGGTTTATGATCTCACAGAAGAAATGATCGGGAACGGGTTCAAGACTCAGCTTTACGCAGGGGAAGTTGGTGCGAGAGGAGTTCCAGCAAAATCTTTGCATCACTTGAAAGAATTGGGCCTAAGCAGGTCTGCCGTCAATACATACAATATTTTTTTAGGTTAAATTTAGTTTTTGTTGTAATAAATATAGTTTATTCAATTTAATCTTTTGTTTAAAATAAATAAATTATTAGTAATTTATCCTACTATTAATTATCATTTCATTGCACCTATAAATGTTCTAACTTGTCCCCAAAGTCTACGAGCATTAAGTCCGCCTTTGTACTTTGTGCAATTAAGTTTTTAAATAAATAAATACTTAATTCCCGTTTCTTATAAATATTTTTGCTAATGTGACGTTTCAAGTGAGAGTGCTGGTCATTCGTATGCCGTGAGGCATCAATCAAACTGCTGCAATAAGATAATAGTAGATACTTATTTGTCTAAAATCTACATTATATTGTTTACTTATAGATAAAATCACATAATTCAACGTTTTTTGTACTGGTCTTTATTGTTGTAAAGAATGTTGATGTTTTCTCCGCATTTTATCACCAACTTCAGTCAGACATAGTCACGCGATTGGGACGGACGACGTCGTTGCGCGCGAAAAACGCATACGATAAATCGAAAGATTGCGAGAAATAAAACCAAATTAAATCGGGTTTAAAGTGAGTTTTGAAATAGTGATTGTGACAAATATGTTCTGAGATAAATTTATGACATGTTAAGAAATAATTGACGGTTTTGTGAGTCGGAGATGTTGTGAAATACGAGTGTTTATCTTAAGTGCAAGATGAAATGATAAGGTATGGCTATATATTTTGTTATCAATTATTTTCTCTCGTCTCGACTTTTAACTTTTCCGCTATAAATAGATAAACTCTTAGAATTGGGTTAAATTGATTGCAAATTCAATGAGATACGATATCTTAAATTGTTCTTAGTCTACCCACAACTTAAGACCAAAACGCAGACAACGCGAAAGTAAGTAAACAAACAAAATAAAAAAACTTAAAAAGGTACTATACAAAACGCGCTTTTAATTGAATTTGGCTTCGGAAGAAATGAAAACGCCTGTCAAATTCCGTCAAAAAAGCGCTCTTTAAGCAGCTAGGTAAACACACAATATTTAAAGCAATTCTAATGAAATGAAATATCGTTTATTTGCAGGCGTGTAAATGTGTAAATCTTTACTTACATACATATCATAATAACATTTTTTTTTTTTTTTTTAATAAATATTATAATTTACTCGAAAAAAATATTTACAGCATATAAAATAAAATTATATATTTATACTAAGGATAGGCATATAAGTCCCGTCCGCGTGGAATGGTGGCAAGAACGCTGGCTGCATTTCCCCGCTGAATTGCAATACTGATTCTCTGGGCGAAGAAAGAGCCAGCCCTCTTGTCATCGGAGGAGACGACAAGACGCGGTGTTATGTCTTTTAAAAACTTTACAATTACATTAACGACAAAAACAATATTAATTAACCAGTGAGTGTTGTACTTATGATACTTTTACACTATAAAATCTATGGCCCAGGAGCCATTTAGTCAAATGTAAATTTAAATATAGTGCTCTGCAATACTTTAAATTCAAAATACACATCTTAATATCTACCGAGTTTTTTATTATTATTTTTTATACTTGCACTTGCGTCCATGAATGTTAGCAACTGGAAACAGACACTCATGACTGACATCAGTCCTTAACACTATGCCGGCTTGACTGGGCATGACGGCAATTTGAGCCTAATCCCGAAACGTGTAGATACAATTTACTGGGCACGAACGGTGGATACTTCCCCGCCCCGGCAGACTGGGCAAATTACCGCCACCAGTCTGCCTACCACTTATAGTTGTTCTCGTTGAAAGTATGTGCCATTTGCAATGATGTTAAATGCCATTTTTTTCTTTCAAGGAGAACTAATATTGTTAGCTTGCCATGGTGATTTTTATTTAACAATAACACCGCATGAAATAAGACTTACTTAAAAAAATAGTATAGTAATAAAATGTTAAACCGTTTTTCCTTGACTTTACAATTTTCCTAGACCAATTCTACGAGTACAAGTATGACTGATTCTTATTGATAAGCATTATTTCTTGCTTAGACGTTACTCACTGTTCATATTAAGTTCATACTAAAAATGAAAAATCATCACGTTCGTAATGCCTGGAGTGGAGTGCTCAAAAACCATGCTTTTTTGAGAGCGGGTTCATATTTAGCCAATTTTACTATAGGTCCATATTGTCGTGACGACTAAATTGCAAGTTTATCGATGTCTCTAGCGTACCAAAATCGAAATACATCACTTTTTTTTTTGTTCTCAGCCAGGAATCGAACTCCGCTTTTAAATTTAGGTTTCTAAGTTTTAGGTAGATATTGGTTTTAAAAAATAGAGCAAGTAATGGAACTCTTGGCTTATAAAATAACAAATTTTACGTTTATTTTTTTTATTTAAATTTTAGGAAGCGTGCTTAAATATAATCACCACCGTATCCCTTTCGGGGTGGTCAGAAACCACGCATTTTAGAAAAGAGGATTTACATTTAGGCAATTTTATTATAGGCCCATCATGACAGTACAGTGGTAAGCTCATCGAAGGCTCTATCGTACCAAACTCGAGAAATATCACAAATAAACTAAATATATTATTGTGTCCTGACTCGGAATCGAACGCTCCGCGTCTAATACCAAGCAACAAACCGCTAGACTATGGAAACAGTCTTTATTTTTTAATTAACTTTTTTTATATTATACTTTTAGTTTTTGCTAACTGTTATAAGATAGTAAATTTCGCAATCTTGTCATTTCATTAAGAGAGATAGGCCCGTATTATTAGACAATGTCCAACTACTGAGCGTAGGAGGTAGTTATAGGCAGGTACATTGAAAACGATAATAGTTGCTAACCAACTTTAATCCCTATAGATCCTAAATGGTAACTCGAAATTAAAAATGATAAGATCAACATAATTTTCAAATACCTATTCAATGATATCCTAGTCAATATTATGTAGTTTGTCTTTTATTTTCCACAATATGGCATCTGCTTGTCGCCTTACTGAAATTTAATTAATGTCATATCTTTAGTGACACTCTGATTAAGACAAATCGATTGACATGAGAGTCATCAAAATCGGTCCACGCGTTTTTTCTCCAGTGTGCCACAAAGGAACAAACAAATATAAATACATAGGCTGATAAACACATAACCCTTATTTACGTCGCGCAATCATCGGGTTAAAAAAAAAAACAAGTGAGTCCTTCGCGCCATTTTGCGCGCACATGTCAAGTGCAAGTTTTTGTTTTATAAATTAATTTACTGTGGATATTGTTGGTCAAAAGTGGTGTTGTTTTGTTTAATAATGTGCTACAATGTGAATAATTATGGCAAACGATAAATTGGACTTTAAATATGGGGCACAAGTTGTAGTTTATTTTTTTGCGGTTTTACTGCGCTGTAAACTCCAGTAAATATTATACCCGAGACGTATTTGGGCTATAATGCCGCGCGAAATTCTGCAACATCTGGAATTGAATGATAACGAGGTTTAAAAGAAAGATATATTACGTCCTTGTATTATGTTCCTTCATTACATCAGACTTGGCTGTATGGGCTAGACCCTTTGGCTTCCCTATCATATCATTCATCATCCATCGGAAGAAGAGAACCGAACAAAAAAAAACCAGACCAAAGAGTATAGTAACGAGGCAGACTCGGTCCAGGGACCATTTCTATATCCCCCGCACTCGCAAAGTAGCCGGTCTCCGCGCACCAGTACGCCGAATGTGCGAGACGTACAACAGTCGGTTATTGGACGTCGATATATTTAGCAATTCTAGCGCCGCCTTTAAGGCCAAAATGAAGAAGCTGTTGTTGTCGGTTTAGCTCGCTGGGTGGGGTTTGCTTCGTAGTTCATTGATAGTTCCATAAATTCGAACACTGCAATTATATTATCCATTATACCTGTCCAAGGTATAATACAAATAAATATAAATGGTGCGCTATTGTCCACAGTGGGAAATATTTTGGTGGCGGGTATAATTCTAATGACTCTCTGTCTCTGTTTTTCTCTTCGAATAAATAAATAAATAAACTAATTGGGAAATGACAACTCGCACAAAATACTCTCGTTTACCCGAACAGGAGCGTAGCCAGGTGGATGGTAGGATACTTAAACTTAAATACCTATTATAGGTATAGCTTTATATTTTTGAGCCAACAACCAATAAATTGCGCGTGAAAATTTAAAAGTATTGTGTATTTTGTTACTAGTTTACCATACGATACATACTTATTAGTATCTGCCTATGGTACTAATAGTTACACAATACATTTAAATTTAATTTTTTTACTAAGGTTGTGAAGTTTGCTTGTGGCCAATTGTGGCCGACATGTTGAATGAATAGAACCATTTGATTGAATTAATTAATGAATGACAACTTTATTATGTCCAAACCACGGACATGTAGTACCCCTACCGTCTACTAGGCGGCGTCTGTTTCTATGTCATTTGTCAATTGCTTGTTCTAATGCTATGTTCGACTGGAAGCAAAGCTTGCTTTTTTTACCGAAGCCGAAAACCGCCAAGTCGAAAGACTTTTAAATCGAAAAAAACCGCTTAAAGCGATAAGTCAAACACAGGGTAACTTTCCACCCTCTGATAACAACCAATGAGCCAGGGTTGGATGGTACTGAGTCGTCAAAAGAGATTGTACGCCTAAAGAACAGTGGAATAGTAACCAAACAATTTAACTGAACGTCTGAGTGCTATGTAAGTCCGTGATAACTATTTAATTCCTCTAATCTCAATTTTTTTACGTAAATGAGTCATTCGGTTATAAAAAATCTTACTATTTTCAGCAATTTCACGGCCACGTCATTGTTACGTGGTTCCGCTTGTTTGTGGTTAATATACTTAGTTAATCTTGAGTTATCAGAATGGCCAATTAGCGAACATTGAACGTGACAAATATCTTAGAAAATCCTGCTATAGTAACAGTCTATTTTAACAATATCAAATGATAAAATATCTTTGTTTCATATTCCTGTCTCCTTAATGCAGGTGTGGTTGAGATGGCCTTAAAGCTTTAGTATTATGTTACTTGCCTTACAGTTAGCTCCAATTTATTTTATTGTTGTTTGTCTTCTCTTTTCCCGATAGATGATGAATGAGGTGATAGAGAAGGCAAAGGGTCTAGCTCATACAGCTAAGTCTGACGTAATATATCTTTCTTTCTTACGACTTAATGAGGTTATCATCAAAATTCCAGATGTTGCAGAATTTGATGCTTTTCTTGGAGTTACTCGCGGTAAATACGTTGGGTATAATACGGAAGTTCACAGCGCGGAAAAACCGCAAAAAAATAAACTGCAACTTGTGCCCCATATATAAAGTCCAATTTAACATTTTTGCACATCTTTAAACAAAACAACACCAACACACTAAAGGACGCCGGTAATTCATGCACTTTTAGTGTTGGGCGCTGTTACTAGTATAACAGCGCCCGTGTGGCTCACGAACCCAGGGGTCTAGGTTTGATTGCTTCAGCACTCCCTAGAAATTGGTCTCCCTTTGGGGGCCCATGCAAGAAGGAGCGATATTCTAGAGATGCTTGAAGTGTCCGTAGAACATCTAGTCAGTCCGACTCCTCAATATCTCCTCTCCAAATCTCGAGCTATGACGGAATTACGTACGAACCACGGCGCTCGGAAGACCACTCTGAGCGATATGTTCAGCTGATTTTGTATCTTCTCCCTGTTGGTCTTGGCCAGAACGTGGTGCCAGGCTGGCGCAGCATGTGTAAGACAAGAAACGGGTGCAGGAAATTATAATTTAGACATTTGGAGTTACATTTAGTTTTTTTTTAATCTTTTCATATACCTACACCGATTGCATAAATTGATCAGCAAAAGTACTCGAACAATACAATGAGCATATCAATTAATTTCGAAACTGATTGTTTGCAATAATTGCCACAATTGCTTTGAGGGCAATTTTATTGTAACTTTGCATTCACTCACAGAATCTATAATAGGGTTCTATCATAATAATAATAAAATTCTTTATTGCACACAAAATATACAAAATAAAAAGATAGGCGAGCATAATACCATGAAGGTATTCTTTACCAGCTAACCTTTGGGAGAGTGACAGATTTATATGATAGGTGCAGAGTCTTATAATTAAACATTTTAAGGCCAAAATAAAGAAGCTGTTGTTGTCGGTTTAGCTCGCTGGGTGGGGTTTGCTTCGGAGTTCATTGATAGTTCCATAAATTCGAACACTGCAATTGTATTATCCATTATACCTGGCCAAGGTATACATATGTAGTACTAACGTATCTAAAAATATAAATGGTGCACTATTGTCAACAGTGGGAAATATTTTGGTGGCGGGTATAATTCTAATGGCTCCCACTGTATCGTTTCTTAATTGTTCTTATACTGCCTGTCTCTGTTCTTTCTCTTCGAATAAATAAATAAATTAAGTACATAAAAATAAAAATACTTTATTTAATACATATTACATAAATTCGACCTACAAATACACAAATGCTGGCTGAAAATATGGGCTAACTAATGCAGTAAACATACCTATAGCTACTCGACTCAATGAGTGTAATAGTTTTATTTTTAATTATCTGTTACCGGAACTGGCTTCCGTTAATTGAAGACAAAATGTTTTTTGTTAATTCCCATAGTACTAGTGAGTTGGTTGACCCTGGGAATTGACGCAGATTTTTAAAAAGATAAAGCCACTAAGGTCAGCAGCCAGTAGGTTATTAAGACATTGCTGCCGTATTTAAAAACTTTGTATGTTTGTTTGCGCAATGCGTCCGATACCAATCCGTGAAAGACGGATACGGAGAAAACTTGGAACGAATGCGGATACTGCTTATGAAGATCGTTTTTGCACTGCGTTCTAATTACGATTTTTTTTGGTTATTGCTAAAAAATAGGTTTCGGATCAAGCCCCGGCATGTACCAATCAGAAAAAATACCAACGGTTCAACAAATACCAATTTATTAACGATAAATTGACATTAGAAAATTGACACCAAATCTTAGCCAGCACGTCTGGCTAGCGTGGCGTGTGTACGCCAAATTATCCAGATACGTATGTTCTGGAAGTCCAATCTCCAACAGTGGAGGTCAAGGACCCTTGTTCTGGGGGCTGTGATTCAATCATTGTTTCTAAAAAGTCAACACTGCTAGGGATCGTTGTAATTGAACATCGCTAATGCGAGTGAATTTTGTGGATATAATTTTCTATTTTCATGACTAACTATGACTATATATACCTTTTGGGCTTACTGCTCTCGTTGTCCTGAAGATTCGGTTCCTTGGCAATGTTTTACTGGCCTTACTTATCGTGTGTGTACTATGTTTCTTCGCTTTATTATTCAGTGGTTCAACCGTCATATAATGGCTATAGTCTGTTCGCCGAGAGTTGATAAGTATTATGATAACGTCTCGAATAGCGACTGTCGCTTAATTCTCGAAAACTGCGCGTACTTGTGTATCGTGATACAAGGCACGCAGTTGTTATCAAGCGCGGGGCCGTGAATTCGTGCTCCGACAAAATTAGTAATAATTTTATGCCTAATCCCTGTTTTACAACTTACTGCAAACAGACTAAAGAGCGGCATTAGGTTCACCTTTGTAATTAGTGTTTAAATAAAATTATATACCTAAATGATATTTCTTTAGCAAGAACTTTGGCATTATACTCGTAAGAGTAAACAAGGTATCTAATTATTTAGGTATATAATCAAAGATGTAGAAATACATTCGTGAAATTCGTAAAGTGATAATAAATACACCTACAGCACAATGCTCGCGCATACATAATACAAAAATGATAATTTACAACGCGTGACTGGCTAGGAAATTATCGTTGAATTACAACTAAGGATCAGTCACACTTTTTAGCTAATGGAAAATTTAATGTTTTTAATGTAGAAGATGACAATTTGACAAAATAGTTAATTAGTTTTTATTTTTTGCCGTAATAAGATGAATCTTTACAAATACAATGTCGTTAAACTCATGTTATTACTATTACGATACTACGAGGTGCTGACAGTAAGAAAATTTTACAACATATACTTACCGAGAGAAATGGGCCAATTATTTATTACGTAATATAATTTTGGGGGGAAGGGAGTCGACAATGTCAATTTATTACAGCCCCTAGAACACAGCGTCCTAGACCTCCACTGTTGGAGATGGACCTTCCCGAAAATATATCTGGACAATATGGCCTAAACTCGCCACGCTGCACTATGGAAAATGGTAGAACAACGGCATATCAAAAATGTGTTTTTTTACCAATGTCGTTACTGACACACTATTTATATTTTATTTATTAGTTTAATAGTCAAACTTTACTAAAATGGAGACTTTTTACATAATGTTATTCTATTTTTATTTATTTATTTATTTAAGGAACAGTCAACAAAAGGTACAATTATATTTATAATATTACTAGAACTAACATATGGTTATTGCCCTTTTCATAACAGACCATTACAGCATGCATTAATCATAACGTCTTTTAACATTTTAACATTAAAACTATACAATATATATATATACCAAATATATATAAAAAATATAACTTAATTTACTTTTATATATATATATATATATTATATATAACCTAATAGACCTAAAAACTAAAAGGAAAATAAAAAAATAATCTTAAATTAACACCCTAACCCTACCTAAACACAATTAACAATGACTAAGCAACAATTCTGTGGCCAGTGATTCGTCAGCAAACTGGATGATTAGCGGCTAGAAGAGACGCCAGTACCTTATGCTTAAAAGCTTTATAAAGTCACAATGATTGTTATTCTGGACGTTGATTTCGAGCCTGTACATTTCATCACATTAAAAGTTAATTTACTATAAATCTTATAGGAATAGATATAAAGTATTGTACAGTAAAAAGCTCATTTCATGAAAATTATGGTTTGAAAAGCGTTCTTACAACCGTATCACCACTGCGCCAAAAATACGCAAAGTTAAGATTATTCCAATGGCAGTTTCACTTTCCGAATCATCCAGTCATTATATTAGGTCAATGGGAATTATACAAAAGGAACGCAAATTGACGCGCTTGGCTGGAACAGAACATTGACGAATAGAGAAACAGTCAACACAGACTTAGGACGTGTTTACGTTGGGTTAAATAGCGCGAACAAGGCGTGAACCAAACAAACGCTATTAAAATATATACTTACATTTTCACATATACCCAAAGAACACGCGGGGAAATCCCTTAAACTTTAAATTCAATCACAATTATTCATAATATACACCTACATTTTTATTTATTGTTTACAGCCTTTACTAGCAATGTTTTAATGTTTTTGATTTTATTTAATAATAATTGATATTTAGAAAAAAAATAACGAATCCAAGTGTTCCTATAATATCCTGAGGATAATTCTTAGTATTCCTTGTTAAACTGATCAAGCTTCCCTTCGTTGCTATACCGGCTGGTCATGAATATACCGGTGCGGACCAATAAGTACTTAATACATTTTGTTTACGCCAATATTTAACTTATATTTGTAATAGTTGAATCGGTTAATAATGAGCAATACAAAATTCCCTCCATTTCCAATAACCAAGTATGCCACCACAAGATGGCGCCACTTACTTCAAATTTGCAACATTTGAATATTTGTTAATTATATTCGCAACGAGAAGTACCCACTTGTGGACTTGCAGAAAATAGGTTTCTTTGTAAGCTTCATTGCTTGCAACGTCAGTCGCACGTCGCGCCCCGACCCAGCGAGAAGTCTATGATCTACCGTGATCCCGCTCTTCTGGAAGACGCGCCGTTGTGTTCTCCGCGGACGGCTGTGCTAAATAAATAACTATAATAATCGTGAAGTGATTGAGTTTGGCGAATATCCTGGCCAGGATAGGTGATAGTGAAGCTGTGAAAAGGTACGTGGCATACTTTCCTTATATAAGTGACCCGTCCTACTCTGTTTCCGATATCGTACCTCTGTGTCCGGATTGCTCGTTACCGGCCGTTTTGCTATTATAAAAATTCAAATACAGTCCACTTATAGAAGACCTTTGTTCGCGTTTGGTCCGTGCTTTTGGCATAAGCATAGTTAGCTGGAAGGTTCTGGATCAGGCGCGAACAATTATTTGGCCCTAGCGAACCGGGATTGAAAAGCGTTACCTTCTCTTTTTAAATCTCTTTGTTTTTTTTATTGTATTTTTTTTATTTTTGTATCTTTAGTATCCGTTATGGAAAGTAAAGGTTTAAATGTTGAAATCGAACGGAAGTCCACCGTGCTTATGAATAAGCGTAATGCGATGTTCGCACGGCTTCAACGTATTTTTGAATTGTCCCAGGACGCGTCAAATCAAGATTTGTTTCTCGCGTCTAGTGAAAATATAGATACGTTGCGTTCGGAATTTTCCGTATTAATCGACTCAATTAGTGAGTATGAATTAGTTATTAATCCTAAAGTAGAACCTAACTACCAAGCGTGGACCTCTTTTGAGGATTTATATTGCCGAATAAAACATGCTCAGCGCGTTCTTTTGTCCGTTAAGTCGGAAGTGTCATCACGTGGTACGTCACAAGTTAAGGCGAGTACACCGCGATTGCCGCCTATTGAATTGTGTAGTTTTAATGGTGACCCCCAACAGTGGTTAGTGTTTTACGAAAATTTTAAGGCAAATGTTCATGACAACCTTAGTTTGACCGATTCCGAGAGGGTGCAATATTTAGTGGGCAAATTAACGGGTAAAGCGTTATCAGTTTGTGCTGGCTTACCCCCGATCTCACAAAATTACGAAACTATTTGGGAGAATTTAATATTAAGATATAACGACACACGGAACTTAGCGTCTACGTATTTTAATCAGCTATTAAATTTAAAGACTGTGCCTTCCGCAAGTTCACAAAACTTAGATTCATTTATTGAAAACTTCTCTTGTTGTGTGTCGGCTCTGAAAAAACTTGTTCCAGAAAAATTGGACGACTTTATGTTGGTACATCTCGCCATAAACAAATTAGATCCCGTTACTATTAGGGAATTCGAAATGTCTAATCGGGATAGTAAAATACCCACGTATGACTATTTAGTTAAGTTTGTCCGGGAGCAAGCTAAGATTCTCGAACGTTCCAATAACATTGTTTCTCGCGTCAAGCCCGATGTTAAGACATTGGGCCGCGCAACCCCTTATCAGCGCAATAATGCTGCGGGGGGAACGCGACCTACCCAATCGTACGTGTCGGCTACATTGTCTAATAATAATTGTTCTTTATGTAAATCCAGGCATGAATTCATGCACGAATGTGACGAATTCAATAAATTAAATCCGTATGCCAGATTTATTTTTATGAAAAAACATCCATATTGTACTTGTTGTTTAAGTCTTAATCATAAATATTTAACTTGTGTTTACAACAGCGTTTGTAGTTATTGCAATTTAAAGCATCATAGCCTGTTGCACTATAGTAAAAATAATGTAAATAATACCCGTACTTCTGCGTCGGGGGTTGAAAATATGAGCGTTGATAACAGTGATAACAACGCGGCGGGCGAGGCGAGTGAGCCGCGCTGCTCGCCTGTGTCTCTCATGTCGGCGGCCGCGCTGCCCCGCTCCCCGCTTACTACGGTTCTTCTGGCGACTGCGTTATTGAATGTTGTCGATAATTTAGGGCGCGTTCACACCATTCGCGCGCTTATCGATAACGCAAGTCAGGGAAACTTTTTAACTTTGAAATTTTGTAACAAACTTAAATTAAATATAAACTATATTTGTAATGAGACTTCTGTTAAGGGCATAGGCGGTTGTATTAAATCAACTAAGGGCCTATCCTCGATAACAATTCGTTCTCGATTCGATTCTAAAATTGAATTTAAAATTGATACTCTAATAGTTGATCGCATCACTGAAGAACTGCCTACTGTGGCCGTAGACATATCTAGGTTAGATTATCTGCACGGTTTACAGTTGGCAGATGAATCATTTTACAACCCGGGTGAAGTCGATTTGTTAATCGGAGCTTCCTTATTTGCCGATATAATTATGACGCAGAAAATTAGGGAAGGTGCCGGCTATCCTATAGCGATGCAAACTTTATTCGGGTACATAGTGATGGGTAGTGCACCGGTATACCAAGCTAGTGATGTGACATTGTCTCACTGCATTCTCACCGAACCTTCAACTAATTTTATAATGGAGCGGTTTGAGCCGATAGAAGAAATTTCTGGCGATTCATGTCTTGACGAGGAAAGTAGACATCGTGAAAGTATATTTTCGCCTACTTTGTCTCGTGATTGTGATAGCAGCGATGTGGTAGGGTTACCACTCAACCACGAATTAAGTGTTTTAGGTAATCCAGTTTATGAGTCGAAACGGTGTTTTCTCGCGCTGGAGAAAAAATGTATGGCTTGGCCTTATCTCCGCGAGAGCTATAACGGTCTCGTAAGGAATTACCTCAGTAAGGGTTATTTTTTGTTGGTTCCTAACCCTAAGTTCCATTATATTATGCCACATCACGCTATAGTCAGGCATGACAAAACTACCACGGAGGTTCGTGTAATATTAGACGAGTCTATAAAGACTTCATCGGTATTGTCGTTCAATGACTTAATATGGTCCGGTCATAACTTACGAAATTATCGTTTTAAAATAAATTTAAAATCAAATGTTTTAAAATATGTTTTTTCTTTTGTTTTAAAGAAAATATATAATAAAATTAGTTTTAATAAAAATAATTGCAAATATCAACATATTATGTATCGGTTTATACCGAACAATATTTTTCGTATTTACGAATTTAACCGTGATGCCTTTGGCTTACGCTCTAGTCTGTTTCCTGCTATACGCTCAGTGCGGCAGCTGGCAGCTGACGAGGAGCTTCGCTTGCCTCTTGTGGCTGCCGCCATTCTGCGTGACACTAACATGGACAATGTATGTTCTTGTGTGACGTCAGAGGCGGAGGCTATAGGCCAATTGGCTTCCATATTTATGGATGTCGAGATTGTGAAGTGGTCTTCCAACTCGAGTGTGCTGTTATCACACAAAGTGTGCCACCGTCATACTCAGCTGATGAGTGTCGGTGATCACCGTAATTTGGAAATATTGGGTCTACCATGGTCGTCAATGACCGACCTAATTTCGTATAAAATAAGTTTTAATTTGAATGAGTGTTCCAAGCGACTAATATTGTCCACAATTGCCCAATTATGTTTATTAAGGTTTGAAGCCCCGGTCAATGTAACCCAGCTTATCATTCGTGAGCTGTGGATATTAAAGCTAGACTGGGACGAAAGTCCTTTTCCATATATTGTTAGCCTGAGGCAAACATTCCAATCAGAGTCGTCGGTATTATCTAATTTGCAGATGTCCCGACACTTTAGAGTTTTTCAAACTTCTGTGACGTCATTGACGTTTGCAGATGCTTCCGAGAAGGCATATGTTGCAGTAGTGTATTCGCACGTTCTTTGTGATACAGGACCCCGGAGCGTCGAGTTGGTGTGCGCTAAGCCCAAGACAGCCCTTGTTACAATTCCGCGGTTAGTAATGTGTGCGGTGGTCCTTATATCCAATCTTGTTTGTGACGTGCGTGCATTCTCGGACTCCATAGTAGCACTCTGCTGGATTCATTCTTCATCACAAAAATGGCAACATTTTAATTATAGTAACAGGGTGGCCAAAGGTCATGAAGATTTACCTGCTTCCTGTTATGGTTATATATCTGGCAATATTAGTCCTAGTGACTTATTGTCTAGAGAAATTACCCCAGCTCCACTTCTGGAGCATGAATTGTGGCTGCGTGATCCGTCTTGGGCGTACTCCTCCATAGCTTGTGGGCCTTCACTCGATCCTCCGCTATTAGCAAACATTCCTGGTATAAATTTGATGTCCATATCTGTTGCGTCGGTCGCTGAGACAAATATTCATTATGAATTGTCTCGACGTATGTTTTATTGGAACAAATTATGTGTCTACGTCTACCTTTACCGATTTATAAGGAACTTAAATCGTGCGGCTACAGGATCGGAATTAGAATTTGCCGAACATAAAATAATTAAAATAAATCAAGTTATATTGTATTTGACAAATAAAATTGATTGTCCTACTACGTATAGTGCGGTCCTATTATGGATACTGTTAAGACAACGTTACTTGTCTAAAGGTGCGTTCTTGTTTAGGGTCGCTCGACATCGAAGTTCATTAAAACATCACCAGGGCACATATACGCGTATGGTAGTGCGGTTATGCCCTCTTTCCTCTCAATAGAGAGATAGTCGGAGATAAATATAAATGTTAATTATAATTAATTTATTTTTCTTTCTCTATTTTCCATAAGATTTTTTATTGTTTTTTTTTGTTATTAATTTGCATAATTTCTCGATAAGATTTGTTCTTGAGAGTTATGTTTTATATTGTTTAGTTTTGAAGAACTTAACCCTTCAAGCCCGGGGGGATGTTTACGCCAATATTTAACTTATATTTGTAATAGTTGAATCGGTTAATAATGAGCAATACAAAATTCCCTCCATTTCCAATAACCAAGTATGCCACCACAAGATGGCGCCACTTACTTCAAATTTGCAACATTTGAATATTTGTTAATTATATTCGCAACGAGAAGTACCCACTTGTGGACTTGCAGAAAATAGGTTTCTTTGTAAGCTTCATTGCTTGCAACGTCAGTCGCACGTCGCGCCCCGACCCAGCGAGAAGTCTATGATCTACCGTGATCCCGCTCTTCTGGAAGACGCGCCGTTGTGTTCTCCGCGGACGGCTGTGCTAAATAAATAACTATAATAATCGTGAAGTGATTGAGTTTAGCGAATATCCTGGCCAGGATAGGTGATAGTGAAGCTGTGAAAAGGTACGTGGCATACTTTCCTTATATAAGTGACCCGTCCTACTCTGTTTCCGATATCGTACCTCTGTGTCCGGATTGCTCGTTACCGGCCGTTTTGCTATTATAAAAATTCAAATACAGTCCACTTATAGAAGGCCTTTGTTCGCGTTTGGTCCGTGCTTTTGGCATAAGCATAGTTAGCTGGAAGGTTCTGGATCAGGCGCGAACACATTTATTGATGAAACTGATCTTCATATCTTTCATGACAAGGTGATAGTAGTGGTGAGAAATAAGTTTAAATTAATAGCTTTTTTTTGCATCAAGTGGTAGGTTGTAAATGCCATCATCGTTCATAATCTGTATTATTCTAACTTCACCAGTGAGAACTTGTAAATGACTTTCCGTTTCTGTTTTTGTGTCTTATACTTGTATACTTAATGACAATAGTTTTTCATAATTAATGAATGATAAATAAACAATATACAATATTTCCAAACATAGTGAAATAAAGTGTAAATTTTCGTACTCTAAATCAGATAAAACTTAATAAGTAAATAGTATTTAACGTGTAGAAAATTCTGCGGAATTTTTTTTCAATTCGCACACTTGATTTATGGATAGTTGTAAGGACTGACGATGCTTTGCCTGATATTCTTTGCGCAACAATATTTACATTAGTGTATTCCCTTCTTAATTATTTATTAAGTTTCTTTCTATAGAATAAGTTTACCTTTCCCACGGAATAATTAAAAAAAGAAAGAAATTACACACACTTATTTCCGCGAAGTCCAATCTTAATGTAGATAGATGCAAGATTAACGGCCGGTAACTGAATCCTTTCTTAGGCCCTGTTGCAAGAAAGTTTCCATTAATGTTATACGACATTGACGTTTGTGCTGATAAACCAAGTAAAGTAAATCCACACGTTTCCGGATCAGGCTGGAATTGCCCAGTCAAGCCGGCATAGTGTTAGAGACTGATGTCAGTCATGAGTGTCTGATTCCTGTTGCTAACATTCATGGCCCTCGCGCGCCACTTACCATCAGGTGGTCTCAAGGTCACATGGCGCTCTAGTATTAAAAAAAACATAATAAACAATAAAGACCGGTGTAAAATTTATTTTTAATCGATTATCCGATTAGTCGACGTCTCTGGTGACCCACGAGCTGGCAGCTTCCTCGCTGAAAAGATTAGTATCGAAATTCAACGAGGAAATGCTGCCAATGTTTTGGGCACCATGCCACTGGACAATGGCCTGGAGGAAATTTTTATATTGTAAGGTTTGAGACATTAGGATGCTTAATTTTTTATTATATTTAATTTGTTATTTAGATTTAGTTTATTTTTCTAGGTTAATTAATAATATTGTAATTCTTTTATATTGTTTGTATATTACTTCGAATAAAAACATTATCCGATAATTTTTAATTACATTAAGATCGTTTAACGCTTTTGCATCTCTCTCGCTCGCTCAATACAGCACTTTTAAAGATTATGGTACCTACTGAGTGTACTTTCGAGAAATGTATTCTACTAACTTTCTAGGAAATAAAATTACGGCCATTTTAAGAGATATATTGGCTCCCAAAGTTTAGCTGTTAAAAATGCCTGGACATTAAGTTCGCCTATGTACCTATCTACATTTGAATGTTTTATTTTTTTGTGCGATTAATTTTTTGCCCCACCTGATGGTAAGCAGTACCCGAGGTCCAAGTATGGGAGTAACCGACATTAGTCCCTATTACTATTCCGGAATATTCTATAAAGATGCTATTTCACATTTCGTTTGAACGACTCCAGGTTATAGGAATAGGGAAACACGCAATAAAGAATTTATCTATCTATCTATATTGATAATATGTAGATTTATTTAAGTAAAATCGTTATAAATTTAATTGCTATTTATCTGTCTCACAAAATGCAGCTCCAAAAAATATTTTTATTTAAATGCCAATTTACACAAACAACAATAATTAGGTAGTCGGTAGGTAGTAATCTGAAAGCCTTCCTAAATTAGGCCCGACCTTTAAGGTCACCGAAATAATTCTGCGTCGCTGTGTCATGCGAGCACTCCCTGTCTCGTAATGGCCAATACGACAAATTGGACATAAGACAATTGTCTTTCCCGCTCGTCTTATTAACTTATTTTGTAGGTGGTACCTATAAGTATAAGCTGTCATTTCAAAAGTACCACCAAAATACTGCCAAGGTACTGTTAGAATATTATTTACGAAATCATCGATAATTATCATTTAATTTGATTTGAGACTACAACGATACTAGATGGGGTTTAGGAACGTCACTACGACGGCTGTCACTTTACTCGTTTTAGTGCTTTGATTTAAGTTGTAAAGGAGTTCTTCGCGCCATTTTGCGTGGACATGTCAAGTGCAAGTTTTTGTTTTGTAAATTAATTTACTGTGGATATTATTGGTTGAAAGTGGTGTTGTTTTGTTTAATAATGTGCTACAATGTGAATAATTATGGAAAACTATAAATTGGACTTTAAATATGGGGCACAAGTTGCAGTTTATTTTTTGCGGTTTTCCCGCGCTTCAACTCCCATATTTTACCCGACGTGTTTGAGCTATGGTGCCACGAGTGACTCCAAGAAAAGCATCAAATTATGCAGCATCTGGAATTTCATGATGACCTCATTAACTCATTAAAAAGAAAGATATATTACGTCAGACTTGGCTGTATGGGCTAGACCCTTTGCCTTCCCTATCATCTCATTTGTCATCCATCGAGAGAAGAGAACCAAAAAAATAATAATAAGTTGTAAAGTATTTTGTTAAATAAATCCACTTATTATATTCATAAACCTGTTTTATTTATTAGTACTGTTTTTTTTTTTATCGGTACCCTTTGACGGGTATTATTACCCGTATTCTTAGACGTTTCCTCAACGACTCCACTCAATTATTCCTTCCAGCACTCAAACGGTGGGATGCCTCGGCACGACGAGGAATACTAGTGGAACTGTCAAACTCTAGCTACATCGCGACGTTCCTTAAAACCTCCTTAAATCATCTTTATGTTATTTTCAGCTAATATTAATATTATTTAAACTTGTATTTCTTATTATTAGTGGGACCATAGTAACCCTCAGCCAAGCATCTGGCCAAGGAGTTGTCCAAACGGCTGACGGAGAAACCTGGACAGGAAGGCTGGAAATTATTTCTGTCAACGTATTAGCCTCGCGAGGGGAAATTTTGCCAATTTCTTGGGACTATCTCCGGTGGGACACATTTTGAGCACATTTTTTTATTATTTTTTATTATTGGTATTAGTTCTGTTATTTGGTAAAATAACACATTCTTAAACAAAACAAATTTTATAACTCAAATTCAAATAACATTTCGTTCCAAAATTATACTAAAAAAAATTATAGTGTGCGTGATTTTCTTGACTAAATTGTGATTATTGACTAAATTATATTGCATGCTTTGACATTTTTATTATTAATCTTATTGACATACTTACTGACTGATGAATGTTATAATTGTTTTACGTTTTTGGTCATTTGTATTTATTTTTCTGTCTGTAAATATGTAATATTGTAATTACTGTGTAATATTGTAATATATTTAATAACGTAATGTGTGTACACCTTTGCAGGTAGGGTTTGGTAGTACTAATCGATGGCAATCACAACTGCAAATTTGTCTACCCATATTCTTTACACGAATAAATATTTCATTTCATTTCTAATTTTCGTGACGCATGAATTTTTATAATATGAAAGAGACAGATTTATGGATGTTAAAAGTTCTAGAGCGTGTAGTAATTTAACATAATTAATATTTAGAATACGAAAACTAAATCTTCATTGTTGCCAGAAAAAATATCTTACCGGAAATACTTAATATGGTTTGAAGAGTTTACAATTAAGAATAAGCTGGTAGGAATGGTTATGTAGAGGAGCCGTTGATAAAACGTCTTAGAATACGGGTGTTAGTCGTCTAGTTTTACCCTGGCGTCAGCCAAGGAAGGGACGGACCACTGTAAGGTTTGTGGCACCAGGGAAAAGGTTACTTTTTCTAAAGTGTAATTAGTGTGTCACGCTACGTCAAGAGGAGAGATGCCGACGATTGGACAGGTTACGCCTCGGGCCCCAGGATCATCAGTCGACGTGCGTGACGAGTAGGGTTGTTTTGTTTGCAAACGAACTAGTTCAATAGAGCGCTCCCACAGAGGTACTAGTTGTAGAAGCTCTTTAGTTCGTTCCTTTTTGAAATAGCGAGAGTGCAGGCGCGGCGAACGGGAGCGGTGAGCTAGTTCACTAGCGGATGTGAGCTTCCTTCATTCGCTTAGTTCGATTGTTAAAAATCAAAACATAGTAATTTTAACATTTCCAAAAATGTTCACTTTGATTTATTTATGAATTGCATTGATCATTTTTTCTATATTTCCATCCTGTCTATCACCTTACTCGATCCCCAACCAATAGTAGATACATATAAAAACCCATTCATTAATTAGTAAAGTGAGCGACTGCCTTAAACCTTAGAACTGAGCGCTCACTTCCTCTGGTTTGAGACAGGAGCTCGTAGCTGAGAAACTAAAAGAACGACCTAGTTAGGTACCTAAGAGACGGCGAATTAAACTGAGCGCTCTTGGTGGGGAATTACTATGAGCAACTCCAATGGAGAGGTGCGATGCCCTGAAGATGGTCGACGCGGCTCGATTAAACATTCTTCAGTTTATTATGAAGGACGATGTTGCACACGAACCACAAAGCTGACAGTCGCGCGCATAAAAATATTGGGTACATGTTGAGTTTACCCAGGGAGGTAACTACTCTCTAATTTCCAATGCAGTCTGTCCTTTCATTATCGCATGACAACTTTCATTGCATCCATTTGCAATACAATCAGCGAAAGTGCATGGATGTTGGCGTTTTATGAACCCATTCAAAACCTGTTTTATCTACAGATCTCGTATTTTACGAGTTCGTCTTGTTTTTAAACAGATTGCCAATATAAAAAAGTCTTAAAAATGCACGTCACTCTTTCTAGCACTTTTGTTAGTTATAAGTTGTTTCTTTTCTAAGGAGAATGTTTATCTAACGAAATAGATATCTATTTCTTTTGTTAAAATCAACTAGTACAAATTATGGCAGAATAATTTAATTCTTCATAAATATAAATTCAGTTTTAATTTTTACCATCTCAGACCAACCTGTCATTGTACTATTTATATGCATTTTAAATTGATTTTATACTGTATTCGTATAGATTACCATGAACCCAATACTGATAATATATAATACTTATTACGTAGCTAAATGTGAACCTGCTTCCTAAAATAAACGTGGTTCCTTGGGATTACGGTCGCAAAATTTATAATTTTCTATTTTACTCAAATTTTAGTCATTGTTAACTGTGTTTAGGTATTTTTTGTTTTAGGTCTTATTAGATTTAACCTAATTTACTTTTATATATATATTTTTTTCTAAAGTTTGAATGTATTTCAAAAAACGTTATGTTTAATGCATGCTGTAATGAATAGGGCAATGTGTCAGTTCTAGTAATATTATAAGTATAATTGTACCTACTGTTCATTAAATAAATAAATAAATAAAATATTTCCCATAATTTTTGAAAGTATTTTTTCGTATACCTATCTAATAGTTTCGGATTTATGGATTATTTATTGTATTCATGTGCGCTCAGCGTTAGCCATCCACGCTAAAAAAAATAAAAAAACGCCCTGCAGGGTGAGGCTGAGAGCACAATCGTCCGAAAACGTATCGTCTAAGATCGTCGGTCAGAAATGCCAAAATCTTGACATTTCTGACAGACGTAATCGATCTTAGACGATTGTGCACTCCGCCTCACCCCGCTGTACACTTGGAATTCGTAATTGCATTGTTGATGTGTAATTATGTTATCTTTTAAAGTTGGTCGCAGGGTGCGGACGTTGGGCGCAGCACTGATTACGCACAATGAAAACACGACTATATTACTACACACTCGTATTATTAATCATGCTCAATGTATGCCGTTTTCACCAATGGATAGAGTGGTTCTCGGGGAAGGTTTTACTATATATTGTCTTTTGTTATTGTATGCATTACCGATATTTGTTGGAGGTGTGGGAAAAAAATAAGCCGTAGCCGTCTGGGAGCTCAACGAAAACCTTAACCCTTTGAGATATAACAAAATAATGTATGGTGGAATTGTGTATCTTATATAGGTCTCCAGAAAAGTCCGCGATGGCATATGTCTATCCCATAAGGATTTTATTTTATTTTAACTTATCCATTTTAATACTTAAAAAAATGGAGTTTATTTTTTCTCTTTACATCATGCAAAGTACGAGTAAATTAATACCTTAGGAAATAGCAAAATAAAAAAAATCACCCCAAAAAATAATTTTGTGTCGCCGTTTACACGAACAATGTCAGATAAAACAAATAAATTTGTTTTTGTAATAATTCTACGGTACAATGCATTTGTTAAATAGTATGAAAAGACATGAACCCCGACCAATATGTCATCATCATCACCAATGAGAAATACACATTTTTTACGTAGCAGGAACATAACGTTATTTTTGCCATAGATCTACAACATCCCTGTTGTTAGGAAGAGAGCACGTTAAGCCGTCGGTCCCGGTTCCATTAATATTGTCTATAAATTCGCCGTCGCCGGAGTATAAAAATAAAACTTTTCAGCAAAAGAAAATACTCATTGACCATTTCTATCACAGATAAAAGAGAGTGGGCTTAAATGAAAGCTCTTTGTTTATGTTTAAGTCAAATATTAATTAGATGTACCACAATATAGTTATTTAGTAAATAATTTAGGTTCTGAGATCCAAGCTAACATTTTGGACAGCTTGAACTTATTAAAAGTTAATTTTTATATAAAGATATATAATAGTAAATTAAATATATACTCACTAACCAAATCATTGTGCAAGAGAAATGGCTTATATCTCTTTATTATGACAAGACCGAATGTCTCCTAAGAGAAATCAAATAAAAAAAGTGTACTACGCTATTCTTGATATCCAACTTAATATTGGTCATATTATAGCTTTGTTTATATAATTATAAATTAGTTAGTTATTTTTTAATATTATTCCTACCCTTCTTTCATCTTTTATTTTTATATTTATGTTTTGTGTCGTTTTTTTGCTACTATTATTTTCGTCTTTTATTGTCATACATTGTGTAAGTTTAACGAAGAGAACTTGTCTTCTGGAACACACTCTGTTTAATCAGTCTAGTCCAGGAGACAGAGTACATCTATCTACAGGTAAAAGAAAATAAAGATTTTTTATTTATTTGTTTATTCATTACGGTCGTGCAAAGACGTATATTAATTACCAACTTACATAAAAAAGCTAATACATTTAGATGTCTTTATAGATAAATCAGAAATGTACTTAGAGCCATCAATGTATGATAATTGAGCACAATAAATAACTACCCACCTTTATATAGGCCGACTGAATAAAATATTTTCATTACATTCCTCACTTCCTAGGCCCACATATAATTAAACGGGTTTTTAAGCGACCTACCTTAAAGCTGCCTGCGAGCTGGGTTCGACTCGTGGCCGAGAACACAAAACAAATTTATTTAATTTATTTGTGAAAAAAGTCTGGTTCGTTAGAGACTTCGACGTACTTGCCACTTGATGGGCATGAGTAAAGTTGGCTAAATGTGAACTCGCTCCTTACATAAAAGTGGCTTCTGACTACCCCGCAAGGGATACGGTCGTGATGTTTTAGTCAAACGAATGAATAAATGGAGACTAGCAGATGTCACTGTTTGGCGGCAGATTTAAATCACCAACTTTTCAAGACAGCGATTATGACTGTTTTAGTGAAATGAATGGGTGTCACAATGCATCCCCAAAACAAAATAATTGTTTTTAATATAACATAGTGGAAATTAAGTTTCAATGCGTCATTAATTAATATCCAATAGTATCACTTCATGATGACGTGATGTAATACGTACATCATGCGTCACGCTACATACGTAAATTCGTATGCATTTGGTCTGATCAGGCCTTGACACCAATTTAAGTAGCTGAAATGCAAATAATAATAAATTTCTACCTATCTTAAGAAATGCATTATTCGCGTTATTTTACAAATTCAACAATTTTTATTAACAGACTATACAATGACTTAAATAATAATATAAATTAAGCTAATAAAAATATATAAACTAAATTAAACATAAATCTAAAATCTAAATTATATATATAAATATTCACCCATGACTTGATCATGTGGCAGTGTGCCAAGCTGCACAGCGATTATGATTTGCTGCGCGAAAAAACTGCCAGCCCTCTTGTCACATACAGCGTTAACCAGCCGATTAGACAGGTCTTTAAAGAGCTTGGCCCCCACGGTCCGATTGTCTCAAGACTAAAAGGCATAAATACTTAAAGTATGCGGTATGCGGGGTGGTCAGTACCACGCTTTTTATGCAGTTGGTGAACATTTAGCCAACTTTATCATTCCCATGCCGATCATGACCACGTCGAGTTCTAAGGCGCACCAGACACGAAATAAGCACAATTTATTATATATGTATTTGTGTTTTAGATCAGAGATCAAACCCGGTACCCCCGCGTCTAAATTTACGGTTATAACCGAATATTTTAAGGCGCTATTTAGCCTCGCTTTGTATAAAATCCACGCTACATTCGTTTATATTCATACAAGGCGAACCTTAGTCGAACGTTAGTGTTGTCCAAAGCAAGACATGGCCAGACTTGATCTTGCATCAGACCAGGTAGTATTGGTCTCGGTCTTCGTTTTGCATTTCTATATTAGTCTTGGCTTGGTATTGGTCTTGCGCAAGAGTCTCGCAAGTCTCTGACTTAAAGTACCTATACATAAATTTATATAATTGTAGTTCTTACGAGTATTTTTGTTTTACCTGTACCTGGTGAGACTTGAGTGTCATTCTGCAAACTGCTCGAGAACTACTGGATTTACTTGAAATTTGGAATAGTTGACAAGAATACAAAAATGTATACCGAGGTTGTAACAAAAACCCTTTTTTAATCTACAATTTTGTCAGAGCAAATATATCGTCTGTTCCACATCGGAAAAGTAGATAGTTTTGACGATATTTCATGAGAACAGACACTAGAGTCATCCACAAGTGTTCGAATTAGTACACTCGGAGCCCTAAAAAAGTAAGACACAACACAGTTACAATTGAAATAATAACTCAATGAAAAAAAATTTAGAAACAGACTAGGGTTAGTTTTAGTTTTGGTCTTGCTAACATATCGCTGATGTTGCTCTTTCAAGATCAAGATTGAGAGAACATGTATCCAAAAATGTCAACAATACGAACGACTTTTTCAGAGCAATCGTCAGTACCAAATCCGAAAAGGAATCAACTTTTTTCCCTCAGAACCTTTAAAAACTAAGACAAGACAAAGTTATAATTGAAATACAAATAAAAAATAAAATAGGAACGTTTTTTGCAAAAAATATCTGTGCAAGAGTCTTGCGAGACTAGGGTTAGTCTTGGTACAGGTCTTGCTTATATATCGGTAGTTCTTGGTCCTGCTTCTTTGCATCCTAGATTGGGTTGCACACTAGTCAACGTGCGTAGCGTTTCTGCCAAACAAGCAAGTGATAAATTTCGGTTTGCATAGAAAGTGGCACCGCCTAGTACACGGTAGGAGGTTCAATAAATTCAAAATGCTGGCAATTGTAGTCAACAAGCGAACTACACAACCTTAGTAAAAAAAATGTGTTGTGTAACTTTTAGTATATACATATATATATATATATATATATAGCCTATGTATCGTATGGTAAACTGGTAACAAAATAAATATTATTTTTAAATTTTCGCGCGCAGTTAATAATTAACTAATTAATGCTACAGGAATGTATGGCACTTTAAGTATGCTACCCATCCACCTGGCTACGTTGTTCTGGTGAATTCCCCCTTTTCCAATTAGTCCTATATCTTTGGTATCCGCGCGCAGCAATGGAATAGCGCCTTAACACACATGACGAATGTATTCATTTAAAATGGGAACAAACACAATGATGATTAGCCATTATGCTTGATTGATTCTTGTATTGTCTTTATGATGTGGCAAGTCGTTTACCATGATTGTGACTTTTAAAGTCAAAATATTGTGTTTATTCACGTAAACTTATTAGACTAATAAATTAAATGACAAAAAGTTACTCATAATGGCGTACATTTTTGCTATCACAAACATTCTGGAATTAATACCAAAATAAACACTACAGACGTTTAAATGCGGTTAGATAAGATTAGTTATCTAATTTCCAACTAATAGGAAATTTCAGAACGTCATTTCTTTATATCTTAACGTCACTAATTGAGGTGCAATTTAGATCATGATACTTTCTATCTAGATCTCCGCGTATTTATTGCGCTTAAAGCGTTCGGCTGACTCTGCAGCGGCCCCGGGTTTCTTATGGCTGGATGTCACATGTGACATTCTAAGCCAGTGCACGGCCTTGTTTGTATGGAATCGACGACATCCCATCCGGCCTATCATCAGACTTAACTATCCCCGATGGTCCGAGGATGCAGATGTAAGCGCCCTTGACAGGAAGTCATTTATTTGTGATATTTCTCGAGTTTGGTACGCTAGAGACATCGACGAACTTGCCACTTGTCATGATTAATAATTTAGATTTCGTATTATCAGATGTCACTTGTAATAAAAAGCATACGGCCATTCTGTTAAAATCCTCTAGATTAATTGATCTTGTACACGCTAGCGGTCACTTTAACAATTAACACTTATCTTTAGTAAAGTAAGAATTTATTGAATACAATTAAACTTTTTAAACTTCGTGCACAATCATAATAGGGGTCTTTACGCGATATACCTTTATACTTCCCGTTTATACTGCCCATATAAAAATACATATTTTTTATTAACTATAAAAGGAAATAAAAGTAGCATCACGACCGTATTTTTTAAAAAAGTCCATCATGACAAATGGCAAACTGGTCAATGTCTCTAGCGTACCAAACTCAAGAAATATCACAAATAATTTATTGTGACCCGGCCAGGAATCGAACCCGGGACCTCTGAGTCTAAATCCACGGACTTAACCGCTAGACCACGGAGGCAGTTACTAACTATAATAACAATAATAATAAAACTTTATTTCAGAATAAACTCCAAATGTGTTAGTAACAATGTTTAAAGATTCTTATAATATCTAGTGTTAGTAAAAATACAAAATTATAATACAAAAAATATATATTTTATCCGTTTCTGGGTCCCAGGTCACCTACTGACATACAGGCGTATCCAGTGCCCCAAGAACGGAGAGTTCCACCTATCAGCCAACACGGCCAGGATCTGCTAGGGCTGCCCCTTACGCGGGCGAGGATTGAGGGCACAGCGCTCATAATAGCGAGGAATCCGTCCACCCGCGCCTCCACCAGCATCCCAGAGGCACTGCAACGACGGGGCAGCCCCACCAGCACCCTGAACTGTATTGTACTGGACACGTAGGGCCGTAGGGTAGGGACGTATAATATATAATAACTACCCCGCACGGTTGAATTATTTTGTGTTTGGATATATCCAGCAGTGAGAACACAATTTAACTTAGCTAAACTTGTTTGAAATACCACTCCGTTTTTGTGAAGTTAATGTTTTTTTTTCAGATTCAGCAGAACTAAGTAAATGTATCCGGTCCCAGGGATTATACGGTGGTCTGTGGTGTCAAATTGGAAATTATGAACGGAGTTGTTCGGGATATTCCAAATCTACAAATTGATGACGTGATTTAATTAAAGAAAGGTAATTGTCACATACCCGTAGATATGGTAATTTAGTTTACGAGTAGATATGCGAACGTTTAGTTTAGTTTATGGCTGGCAGTTTTTTCGCGTAACATTGCTGAGCAGCGGGGGAATGCTGCTATTGTTCTTGGCATATGCTACATGATCAAGTTACGGGTGAATAATTATACATATGAACCTGTCCTTACTGTCCCGTCTCAAAAATCTACTCTCTATAATGTTGGTACATGCCGGGTTTAGATTTTAAGGATCTTACAACCGAGCTGCCGCGAAACCCAAAATATAGGTACTATCATAACAAAATATAGCATATAGTCGTATATGTAAATATTACATATGTTCGTATTGGTTTAATATGTTTTTATAGCGGTTGAGACATAGATAGTTTTCGTTCGTTAACGATTTTTTTATTTATTTATTTACGTTTGCGAGAAAATAAACAGAATAAGTTCACAATGAGAATACATTGAGGAAGAAACTAGGTGACAACAATGGCTCAGTATTATAGTAATTAGACACAATTACACTCGACCGACCTTTGAGTCATACAACCTACAATACATACACACCTTCACAAACCAAATTTGATCTCAATCCAAAGCAACAAAGTATATATTTATTTATTCTTGGGGAAATTAATTGCCTAAAAATAAAACCTAATAAAAAAATAAACTAATAACACACAAGTACCTACATTTATTTATTTAATTATTTATGCTGTGTTTGACTTGAAAGCATGCTTTGTTTACTGAAGTTTGCTTAATTTGTATGAAAGCCATACCGAAACGCCATGTCGAACGATTTTCCAAGTGAAAACTAGCGCTTACAGCGTCAAGATAAACACAGGGTTCAATTCAATTCAATGAGGTGCAACACTAACTTTTTACCACGACAGATGGCGCATGATAGATGGTACCTAATATAACTGTCAGATGCATGAAAATGTTGTATTTTAATTACGATATTTATTATTTTCTGGATATTATGCAGAAGTGAGCAGCTTTTAAGTGTACAAATCGAGATTTCCAAGCGAAAGCTCGTTTTTAGTGGTCAACGAAAAAAACTTTTTCGTTAACCACTAAAAACAAATTTCATAAAAATCGATTTAGTTTTATAGGCATAAAAGACGGATTAACAGACATAGGTATATACAGACAAAACTTCTTTCACAATTATAATATTAGTATAGTGAAACTAGAATAAAAATAAAGAGCTACGTATTTTTAATTTTAATTATTCTGTAATAAAATCTTAAGTTACGATGCAGATAAGTTTTCCTAAAAAACATCGCTACTCATACTCAGCCTAATGAAGTAGGTAGCGAAAGGTCGATGAACGCGCAAACGTTGAATTATGTTATTATTTCTCTCTATTTCGTCTCTCGGCTGTGAGCGAGATCAATTAATACTCGTAATTACACTTGTTTTTTGGGATATTGATTTTTATCCTATAAAAATCATTATTTATTTCAAAAATGGGTTCTACCAATGACACCTGGAGCCTAAATATAATATTTGCTCTTTTGACAATTACAAGTGGCATAAAAAACTATAAAGATCTCCAGAATAAGGTCGCTAGTGACCCTGCCCGCCTCCCATGACCCCCCCCCCCCTTATGACACGACCTAATGCTCACCCGTTCAGCCGTGAAGATTTTTTGTTCATTGCGGTAAAGTAAAACCACGAGGAATTAAAAAAGACTTGGAATATTATTATGACCGTATATGATAAAATACCTGTGCACACCAACTGATGAACTAATGATACGAGTTCCACCCCTTCACGACCACTTCAACATATTTATATTAATATATTTTTTATCTTACTTTACTGATATCAAATACATTGCGTGACTAGACTGACTATTTCGTAATTTCGGAACTGCACGGCACCTATTGTCGTCCCACTCAATTTGGGAAAAAAAAATAGTTATAGAGTCTAACTAGACTTACGAATATGTATTTATTATTAAAAAAATATATTTACAAAATATAAAATATAATAAATATTAATACTAAGGTTAGGGATATAAGTACTAGCGTGGAATGGTGGCAAGAACACTGGCTGCATTTCCCCGCTGCATCGCAATACTGATTCTTTGGGCGAAGAAAGAGCCAGCCCTCTTGTCACCGGAGGAGACGACAAGACGCGGTGTTATGTCTTTTAAAAACTTTTTTGCACTCGGACTCCATTGGCCCAGAGTTTCTACACCAAACGGCATAAATGCATAATTTATTAATTAGATTTAAAACAATTAATAAGGTGAAGAAAATCTGCAACAAATAAAATGTGTTAGATGTGTTTCTTACTTGGTAAAATATATAAATTGAAGCTTAAAATATTTTTTGCCAAATATTTCGCCTCTCTTTGGAGCGGCGTCATCAGTGACAGTGACTGAAGGTCTTTGTCATAAATTTTGAAAAAAGTAATTTTATTTATTTTAGCAATGGTGAAGGCAATGCACTATATAGTTTTGTATTTATTTTTTAGAAAAATATCATCATCACCTCGCGCATCATGGAAAACATCATCAGTATGTTATGTCCATTGTTGGTTCGATATTAATAAATTTACAAAACAAGTTAGACAAAACCTAATGCATTACATTCAGACCAGGGCTATAGTATGCACCAAGCTGCCATATAAAAGAGCTTTCCCATGTTTTTAAATCAATAGACCGAATAGTTTTAGGAAAACTCTTTAATACTCTTACTGTGAAACAATTGTTAAAGGTAGTGTTATGTATACGCGCATGGGTGGGCACAGGTAAAATATTATTAATTTGAGAATCTACTGAATGTCTGTGTCCATTCATGCGAGTACGAAGTGGTGTCGTAGTCTCTCCCACATAAAAACTGTTACAAAATCTGCACTCCAGCATATATACGCAATGAGAAGTAGTACATTGTGCGAAATTTTGAATTTTGATGACAACAGGGTTATGATGAGTTTGTATATTGATATCGGAATTTATTATGGGACATGTTTTGCAACGAGATTGGTTGCTCTTGTGTGTACCTAACAATGTATTATTACTCCGTGTATTTTTATTTTTTGCTAAAATAGCTTTTAAATTTTTATTTTGTTTATACGTTACACTAGGGCACGTTTCCAAAAGATTTCGTGTAATATTATTATTCTTAAGGATAGAAAAGCTATCCTTTAATAAATTTTGAATTTTGTGTGCCCCGTGGAAGTATGGTATTATAAGCCGAAGGGAATTTTGTTGTTGTGTGTGTATAGCGTTTGGAGTGTTAGAAGGCCTGTTCATGTGTTTGTGTAAAAAGTTTGGGGGATAATCGCGCCTACATAACCCATTAAAGATTTTGCCTTGATATTTAGCCAAAGATGTTGAATTATTACAAATTCTTTTACCGCGGATAGAAAGTGAATGTGGTATAGACCGTTTTGTGTGCGACGGGTGGCAACTACTGTAATGCAGATACTGTAACTTGTTGGTTTCTTTAAAATGAACAGAAGTTGAAATATTATGATTATTATAAGTAATATCTACATCTAAAAATGTTATGTTAGTTTTAGAAATTTCATGAGTGAATCTTAGACTGCTAAATGAATTTAGTTGACTAAGGAATGTATTAAGAGTTTGTAAACTATGAGGCCAAATCATGAAAATATCATCTATGAATATTAACCATGTTAAAGGTTTGAGAATTTGACTATTTAAAAATTTTGTTTCGAGAGAACCCATATATAAATTTGCATAAGAAGGTGCCATGCGCGTACCCATGGCAGTGCCTTTCTCTTGGTGATAGAATTTATTATCAAAAGTAAAATAGTTATTGGTTAAAACCATTTCTGCTAAATCTAGTAAAAATTTTGAAGAAGGCAGACGCGGGTTTGGGCGGCTATCGAAATACTCTTTTAGGGCATACAATCCTTCGTCATGTGGTATATTAGTATATAAGGACACAACATCTATAGTTACTAAGAAAATATCATTACATTTTGGAATTTGAATATTTTTTATAATATTTAAAAAGTGGTAAGTATCTTTAATATGCGAATCTAAATTTTTTACTAAAGGTTGCGCATAAAAGTCTACAAATGATGATATTCTTTCGGTAGGACAATCATAAGAAGCTACAATTGGTCTAGCTGGATTACCAGGTTTGTGTACTTTCGGCAACATGTAAAAATATAATATGCACTATATAGTGCATTGCCTTCACCATTGCTAAAATAAATAAAATTACTTTTTTCAAAATTTATGACAAAGACCTTCAGTCACTGTCACTGATGACGCCGCTCCAAAGAGAGGCGAAATATTTGGCAAAAAATATTTTAAGCTTCAATTTATATATTTTACCAAGTAAGGTGAAGAAAAGAAATATTAATAGAGAATGTTTCTCATGCACTTAAAGTCCAAATTTTGGTTAAAAGTCCGTCCGAACCTCTTCTCTCCTCATATAGATGCCAGACTGACATCCACATCGTGCAATTATGGTTCGACGCGCCTGAAAATTCACTTCTACGAAAGAATAGCCCCATTGTTCAGCGTATCGTCTGATCCATTGTCTTAGATTAAAAACATGGAACCTGCAATTCATAGAATTAGAAAAAAAATCTTCAGTAGAAAAGGAATCCGCTTACTGGTTACCCGCAATGCCTCCTGCGAACCGCGGCACACTGCTTGACAACGAAAGTTTTTGTATCTCCGTTGGTCTTTGCTAGGGGGCATTTTGTGTCTTACATCGATGTCTGTGTGGAAAGGAGGTTGACCGTCTTGGAGGTCATGGACTACCCTGATCCAAAAGTGCGGGTAGATTTTTCCGCCACGGCTTTCTTAGCGAAACTATTAAAAGCCACCATCGAGGTTACACTCTTCTGGAGCCTGCTGGAGTTATCCGAGATGATGGCAAGAGACCCGATGGTATGACGTAGGTCCCTGGGAACGAGGACGTGCTCTGGTGTGGGACGCCATCTGCGTCGACACCCTCGCCGCGTCGTACCTCAAGGGGACAGTGTCTAAATTGCGGAATCCGGCAAGCGGCGCAAGTATGTAAGAATATTAAAAGATTACATATTTGTGCCGTTTGCTGTAGAAATTCTTGGTCCATTTTTTTATTTTGTAGTAGCACAACATGTGACCTTGGGCTCACCTGATGGTAAGTAGCGCGCAAGGTCCATGAATGTTAGCAACTGAAGTCTGACACTCATGACTGACATGCCGGCTTGACTAGATGCTTATTTACACTTCGCTTGAAGGACTCCAAGTTATAGAAAAGTGAAAACACAGAGGCTGGAAGAGTATTTCACATCTTTATCGTGTAGGTATGTGTATCGATGTATGAGTCCCCAAAATTATAGGTACGCAAATGGTGAATACGGTATGTGAGTGCATATTCTGACCTGTGCGTGTGGTTCGGTTGCGGAGTGGAGAGGGAGGGGTTATAGAGCTCTTCCAAGCATTCACCATAGTATAGCCGGTAGAACACGCACAGGGAAGCCACATCTCGGCGAAGCTGCAGGGATTCGAGAGTTCCAGATATAGTGGCATCGTCCGCAATTCGAACAGCTCGCCTCTGTTGAGAGCGTCTGTGAGGTACTTGGCGTATTGTAATACTGATTCAGCGGGGAAACGCAGCCATTGCGTCATTGCCACAACTTATTTACCCTTCCGTAGTATTAATAATAATTTTGTATTTTGTAAATATTTTTATCGAATAAATTATCTTTGAAGTTGCATCGTACCATCTCCGTACATAGAATAATCGAACGGAGAAGTAGCTTCAATAAGACGTTGTGACTCTTTTTCTATGCTTAAAAACCTGTATATAGCAAATAAAACGATGTGGGTAGCAGTCAAAATATGTTTTACCTAATCCTTAGATATGGTTCCCAAACTCAATTAGCTGCAGTGATGGGATTAACCACTCATAAGTGGGCACTTATCCGGTTATCGGGCGTTCAGCAAACAGATAAATGGGTATCTACTAAATAATCGCACTAACTACAGGTTCAATATTTACTTGTCTAACTTTTATGGGTCACTAAAGTCCCTATCATCATTATCGCCAAAAACTCACCTGCTGAAAGCATTCTAGGCGTCATCGACCTACCATAAATTCATTTTAGGTCATCGACCATTACCGCTATATAGCCAAACCCTGTCTTTGTCTTTTTATATTTGACAAACTTAGAGTTTTTCAGGCATTTGTTACCATTGTCTAATCGTATTTAACAGGCTACCTGTGTTGGTCATAAAAAAGTTTAATTGTGATAAAAATAATGAGTTTAAAGTTCAAATCTTAAGCGAAATGCACTGCTTGGTACCAGTACGAAGTGGTATGGACCGTATTTGGTCGGTCTGTATTGTTCTATATTAAGTTTCTTGGCAATGTCTCCATTGTCATTTTGTTGGAGAGGCGACGAGTTTTGTTATCCTTAATGTTTTTGATGATTTTGTATTGATGTACAGTTTTATTGTTTGCAGATGAATACAATCAGCAGAAATAGCTTCAAAGTTATAGTTGTGACCCTTTGTTATGTATGGACTTCATCAGATTGCTCGATATATGCACAGACCGTGTGCCCCATCGGTTTCCAACAAATTAAATATTGGGATCTATCATACTGCTATCGTTTGAAAGGTCCAGAAAAATATGAAGATAAAGATGAAAACTGCATTAGAAATCAATATTCCTTGGACATCCTGAAGAGTTCCAATATTTCCAAACCTGGATTGTTATTTTGGGCCGATTATAAAACTTTGTACCCTGGAGGTCTGTTTGTTGAAGAAAATACAGGAAACGTACTGCCTAAGGTGTCGAAATTTCGTTCAGATCTGGATATCGACCAGGACTATTGTGCTGTTTGGAATTCCAGTACAGGCGAGCTGAGGGTAGCTACGTGCGACGAGGCTTACTATAGATATTGTATCACCATTATGAAGAACTCGGATGGCTTTGATAACCAAGACGTACGTTTTGAGTCACCACGGCCTGCTCAGTTGTTTCGCATAGACAACGTGAGAGCCACTTGGGCTCAAGCACAGAACCTGTGTAACGCCCGAGGAGGGACGCTGCTGCAAAAAGGCTGGAGATACGCAAATCATCCTGACCTGTCAGACGAAGAAACAGTCAATGTTCCATTGGGAATATTCATGTCTCTAAATGATAAACTGTTGTGGAGTCAACCTGAAGATGGTACAGCTGAGGTAAGTTCAAATATTTGCCATATATGAAACCAGAACCAATCTCGCGTGCTTATCAAGGTTCGAAATACGACCTTTGAATCGTAGGCCAGCGTTCTAACATTTCGGCCCCCGATATTACAACAATTAGTACTAACACATAACGCGAGTCTAATCTCATTGGACCAGATGATAGATTTGTAATCTGCTCATTAGTTTAAGAGCTATGCTCTTGTTTGTAGAGTAACCACCGTTTCGCTAGTTTTTCAGCTAGCTTCTTAACCTGAAGAAAATCTATTTTTTTATTCTTCATAATAGTTTATTTTATTAGAATAGTTTATTTATAATTTATTGGAAACATAATATTTACTAAATATAAAATAATAATTACAAACTACTAAAATAAAAATAATCAAATTAAATAACTAAAAAATAAACCTTAAAAAAAAAAACTATATATAATAAATGTCCTCAAGAGACGACCCATCAGAGATAGTCCCAAGTGGACTGGCAATATTTCCCCTCTGTATAGCGAGGATAATACGTTGGCAGAAATAATTGCTTCTGCTCCTGTCTCCAGATTTCTCCGTCAGCTGCTTGGACAACTCCTTTGCCAGACGCTTGGCTGAGGGTCCCAATGATAGTGATTCTGCCTCGCTTTGTTTCCCCTTCTATTCTCTATTACACTAAGTTAAGGTGAATAGGTATTCGTGCATTTTACCGTTAAAGAATACGTACAATAATGTTCCAGGTACCAGATTCTGAATGGAGCTTCCAAGACGAGTCATTTTCGGTGGATACGTCTCTGGTGGCGCTGATAGGCGAGTCGTGGCATCTTGTCAACAACTCCTCGATATTCTTCAATGTTATTTGTGAGATGCCAGTCTTCCTTAAGGATGTACAAATGATATTTATTGAATCGTAAGTAAAATGTAAATAATAAATAAATTGCGTTTGTAATCCGCATAAATGAGAACGGCTGTTTGTAAATGTTTGTAGACTGAATTTAGGTATTTATGTAATGTTTTTTTTTTAATATATTAAGTTAGCAATTTCAGACATGCAATTTTACTATATTGCAGTTAAACTTCTATCAACTTTGCAATACTAATTATCGGTGGTAGCTAGTTATTTGCCATTTGGCTTTTGGCATATGGATATACTCGTATGTATATATATATATATATACTTATATTGTAAATGTGAAACAAGCTTTGTCTTTATGGATGTGTGTATTCTTATGTATGTATGTCTGTTTTCTTCTCGTTTGTCTTTACACATATGTACTAGACCGATTTTGTTGAAATTTTCCTTGAAACCCAGGGAGGACATAAGTTATACAAAGTCCTCATTTGACCACGACAAGTAATCCAAAACTCATATATTTACGAATATGTTTGTTTAATAAGCCTTCACACCTGTATTATTGGACCGATTTTAATGAAATTTGCCAGGAATGATGCTTAAAATTCAGAAATGAATATGGGCATATCATATGGTATAAGACGTAATAATGTGTTTCTTACTTGGTAAAATATATAAATTGAAGCTTAAAATTTTTATTGCCAAATATTTATATAATACTGTCACTGATGACGCCGCTCCAAAGAGAGGCGAAATATTTGTCAATAATTTTTTTAAGCTTCAATTTATATATTTTACCAAGTAAGAAACACATCTAACACACTTTATTTGTTGCAGATAAGACGTAATAATGTAAATATAACATGTGATACTACAGTCACATATACATATTATACCGCGTGTAATTGTCGAAAGAGCAAATATTATTTTTAGGCTTCAGGTGTCAATTAGTAGGTCCCTTTTTTCAAAGATAAAAATCATTATCCGAAAAACAAAAACTGCATTTGGAATAAGGCCGCGTCTAAAAATGATGCGTGTGATAAATACCTAAAGGCTGGGGAGTGTTATTATTAATTGATCTCGCTCACAGCCGAGAGACGAAGAGAGAGAGAAAGAATTACGTACATCAAGGATCGCGCGATCGTCTACCACTCGCATCCTACTGAATCAGCTCTGTATGAGTAGCGATATTTTTGGGAAAACTTATCTGCACCGTAACTTTAAATTTGATTACTGAATAATAAAAATAAAAATATATGGTTCTTTATTTTTATTCAAGTATATAATATAAAAATATTTGCTCTTTAACAAATTCCACGCAGTATAGTTAACCATATTTTTGGTACTTATATTTTTTCTAGCTGTTAGGTTATTCTTAAATATAAATTACCAATAGGTTCCAAAGGAGAATAAACATACAGTATACTTGCCAGTTTTTTATTTATGATTCCGATTGTTATTCTAGGAACAATAAGCTCATAGTAACTGGTATTGAAAGGACTCCTGCAATTGAAGATTCGGAGCTATTTCAGTTCACCTGCCACACTGACAGCGATATAATTGTAGAAGACGTGTTTACCAATCTCACGGCTACACAATCTACCAGGTAACAAGTTAAATTTAACTGTCATTACAACCGTTGTCGGGATAAAAAAACATGCTATGATCAAGTCAACTTTTTATATAATTTTTTTTTCGTGGTCAGAGGTAGCTATAGTACCAACTTGTGAAATCGTTAATGAATAGTTATTAAAAATTCACATCAGACCCTCGCCAACCCGTCTGGCCAACGTGGCGAGTGTAGCCCAAATTCTTCAGAAATTGAAGACCCATCTCCAACGTTGGAGGCCTAGGACTCTGTGTTCTAGGGGCTGTAATGATGATGATGATGCGAGGCTAATTTATAAAAAAAAATATAACAATTTTATATATATTTATATACAGTTTTATAACTGCCTCCGTGGCCACGCTATTAAGTACGTGGATTTAGACTCGGAGGTACCGGGTTCGATTCCTGGTCGGAACACAAACATACTTATAATTGTAAAAAAATACATTTAATTAATATTTAATTTATTTGTGATATTTCTCGAGTTTGGTTACTGATTGGCCTATAGTAGGCTAAATGTGAATACGCTTATTTATAAGGGTGGTTTCTGACCACCCCGCAAAGGGAAACGGTCGTGATGATAATTTACTTTAAAAAAATATATAATATGACTTTATTTTTGGAGTATTACTATTAGTTTTTTTGTTTTAGCATCTCGTCATGATGGGTTTATAATGTGTCTAAATATCTTTCAGGATTGAAACTGACTTCTATAACTTAACTTCGTTAGTAATTTCAACAAAATCCGACGGTTACTACTGGTGCGACAATGGGTATACCTCCAGATACAGACTTATTGGGTCCAACTATCTCTATATAAAAGACATACAATCAGTCGAATATACTTTTGCACTTAAAATTAGATTCAAAAAGAAGTACACATATGAAAAGTTGGATTTATTCATGAACATATGGATGAAGAAGATAACTGAATATTTATTTTTGTATAACGAGTATTTGAAAGTGTATAAAAGTGTCAATATGAGTGACCCGTATGCGCTACAGGTATGTATCATTTTAAAACAGTATGTATGTATGTCTGTCCGTCTTATGCTTATTTTTTTTAAATAGGTGGACTGATGGAGGTACCGTAACTCTAATATCGACATTATTATATTAATTTATAAGTTTAGTTCTAGTATGACAATGCCCATCTATAGCTGCAAAATAATAATTATTATCATTTATGACATTATATATCTTCAGAAAGAAGTTTATTCGAAGTTAGTTAATATAAATTAAAAGCTACCTAAAATAAAATAAAAATAAATTAATAAAATTAAGAATAGACTAAATAAAAAATAAAAAAATGTCCTCTAGAGATGTCCCATCCGAGATAGTCCCAAGGAGACTGGCAACATTTCCCCTTTGTATAGCGAGGCTAATACGTTGGCAGAAATAATTGCCAGCCTTCCTGTCTCCAGACCTTTCTGTCAGCCGCTTTGACAACTCCTTGGCCAAGCGCTGACGGTCCCCATGGGCCAGAAAGTATATAATAATAATAATACATAATAAAGTTAATAAAAAAGTTGTTTGGTGGATTAATGTGTCTGTCATGTCTTTGATGTGTAAAAGTGCCTACTTACTGAAATTAATTTAAATTTGAATTGGCCCCGTCTGCCGGGGAGGGGAAGTATCCACCGTTCGTGCCGATAAACTCTGTAAAGTGAATCCACACGTTTCGGGATCAGGCTCGAATTGCCGTCATGCCAAAGCCGGCATAGTGTTAGGGAATGTCAGTCATGAGTGTCTGATTCCAGCTGCTAACATAGACCTCGCGCGTCACTTACCATCAGGTAGGCGCTAGGTCACATGTCGTGATAGTAAAAAGAATGGATTACTTAATCGATTTTAATAAAGTTTGGTTGAAATATTCCTTGAGACCCGAGGACGAACGTATATTAATTACAAATTTTGTAAGAGTATAAAAAGCAAATTCGATTTAAATGAGATATATATTTTTACAGGATGTTCTAAAAAGATTTAACAAGACTATAAACACAGTCATATTGGACGAGCGGAGTATTTTTAAAAGTAGTGTCTTGAAAAGGATATACCTGGACAAACGGACGGCACTTATACATATACAGTTACAAGCGAACATACAACCACTACTGCCGAGCCACTGGGAGAATATAGAGATATTGTTCATGAGACCAACATACCACTGCAGAACACCCAATAGTGGTCGAATTTTGATTTTAGGTAAGATAATAAACAATATTTTGGATTATACGTGCTCACTCTTACATTCACGCAAACATGCATGAACCATGATCTTAGTGTAGGAGTAATTATAATATCGGTTTTTTTTATATATTTATTCGAAGTAGATACAAAAATATTAAATTAATTAATGTTTAATTTAAATTGAGGAAGTTTTGTTTCAAATGAGAATGCCCGTTTTTCTTAGAGAAATGGGCCCAAAAAAATGACTATTGACTAATGACTAGACTAGAATGAAAAACACTATGACCAATTGACTATTTAATTAAATTATATTTTAATGCTGGGGTAAATCCGAATTTAAAAATTTTATTTAAAAAAAAACACAAAATATATGATTATTGAATATTTTGTTGAGACATGCTTCAAGAAAGTTGCGGCCTGGTTTTGGGCAATCTCTTTTTATGTAATCAATTTTACATTTTTAAATATTTTACCTTAAAAATTTTACTACTTTTGCATCACTTGTCATAGTTTTTAATGTTATATGTGGAATTGTTAATTTGTATTAAAGTTGAAACGCTGTTGGATTCTCAATAAATAAATAAAAAATAAAACTGTTATTTTTGGTTGCCTCTTAGTAAAATTTATGTTATGGCTTAAATAAAAAAAATATTGTAAAGGTATTTATCTAATCAAATGGTGCAACCGGTCCTAAATATTCAATGTAATGGTATATCTCATTTTAGTAAAATCAACTGTTGGAACGTTTTCAGGTCAGTCGTATTCGGTAAACGATTGTCGCATGTTCAAATGTGTGGGAGACTTCAACGAGGGTGTCCAGCTGGTGGAGACCCTGACCCCGGACTGTCAGTCCCCGCGGAGAGCCGTGGCCGAAGTCTTCGTCAGCGTCAGGGATGATACTACTACCACAGTCTCCAATGAACTGTCTACTGAGGAAGAGGTAAGTGGCAGATCAGCATCAGGATAGTAAACGTTTTACTTATAATTGTTTGTATATTAGTTTGTAACTGCCTCCGTGGTCTAGCGGTTAAGTCCGTGGATTTAGACTCGAAGGACACAATAATATTTATTAATTTAAATAAATCATTTTAATTTATTTGTGATATTTTTCGAGTTTGGTACGCTAGAGACATCAACGAGCTTGCCACTTGTCATGATTGGCCTATAGTAAAGTTGGCTAAATGTGAATCCGCTTATTTATAACGTGGTTTCTGACCACCCCTGAAGGGAAACGGTCGTGATGATTTACTTCTGTTTGTATATGAGAATATATCATATCTGTGGTATTGTAGAAACTCTGGGAATATGGATATATAATACCACGTCTTGTTGTCTCCTCTGGTGACAAAAGGGCTGGCTCTTTCTTCGCCCAAAGAATCAGTATCGCAATTTAGCGGGGAAATAACATATAATTTCAGATAGATTCTGGCGAAATAAGCACGACAACAACGGACGAACCGACCACAGTGTATGAAACCACCTCTTACGAAACGACGACTGATTTCGCTTGGGACACTGTCTCTACAGAAACCTTACCACCGATAACCTTACCGACCACAGAACTAACCACTGAAGCACTTCCCACAACAACCACGCCGTCACCCCCAATTAGACCAGTAAGTTAATACTTTATAATAGTCTAAGATACGTAGACGAGAGGTTAAGTCCGCGAATTCAGACGTATCGGAGGTATCGGGTTCGATTCCCGTTCGGGACACAACAATTTTGTGATGTACGCTAGAGACATCGACGAGCTTGCCGGTTGTCATGATGGACCTATTGTAAAGTTGGCTAAAAGTGAATTCGCTACTTTAAAAGCGCGGTTTTTGACCACCCCGAAGGGATACGGTCGTAATGATACTTTACGTAGAAGAGCGACCTTCACCGATCTGTTATCCGAATGAATTCCACTTTTTATATAATAAAATACGCTAACAGCCGGCTTGACTGGGCATGACGGCAATTCGAGCCTAATCCCGATATGTGGATGCACTTTACTGTGTTTATCGGCACGAACGGTGGATACTTCCCCGCCCCGGCAGACTGGGCAATTTACACCATCAGTCCGCCTACCACCTATTTTTTGTTCTCGTTGAAAGTATGTGCCATTTGCAATGATGTCAAAAGCCAATTTTTACTTTTAAGTAGAACTAATATTGTAAGCTTGCCATGGTGATATTTATATAAAAATTGCACCGCTTGAAACATGGCTGGTAATGATTAGTAATTAACCCGGCATGCACTAATATGAAATACACTTTTCTTACGTACATTTGTCATAATTTACAGCAGTTAATAATATTATTCTTTTAAATGTTTAAAATGGAAACTACTCTTCTTATTTTGGGTCTCTATCTGTCGGTTATCTTTACACCAAAGAAATTATATATAATATAGAGCGGACATTGGTTGCCATTTGCATACAAAAAAATGTTACATTACTTTTTACGCAACGTAAAGGCCAATATCAAAATTTCTAACTTTTATAGTCGAAGAAGAAATCGACCATGCAATGCACTGTCATAGACAAATTAATTCTGTGAATAGTTTGCCTCGCTTTGATTCTCATACCGTTTGGCATATAGCTTCTTGTCCCATCTAGTTATATATTATTTCTTTGCTTTACTCTAAATCAGTTAAATTTAAGTTTTCTACTGACTATGATAATAGTATACTCTGCTCTTTATCTTTTTCTATTTGTTTCTTGTTATGATTATTTTATTTTATTTTAAATTATTAAATATTTTTTAATTATTCATTATAAACTACAAAGTAAAATAATAATTATAAAGTAAACCTAATAAAAACTAAACTATAAATAAAAACAAATCTCTAGAGACGACCCTTCAGGGACTGCCAACATTTCCCCTCTGTATAGCGAGGCTAGTAGTAGGCACAAATATTTTCCAGCTTTCCTGTCTCCAGACTTCTCCATTAGCCATTTGGACAATTCTTTTTGGAGAATTACTATTATTATTAAGTATTGTTTGGGTTCAATATACTCAGGTAAATTACCTTAGTCGTAAAACATAAAATCAATTACAATTATGACTGGTAGTTAATGCCTGATAAATGCTTACATTTTCATCATCATTAATATTTAATTAATATACCTAGTTTTATTTAGTAAAGAATCATATTTAATGTGTGTGTTGTTTATTTCACTTCTTCTTCATTTCCCCACATTGTATAATTTTAGCCACAACAACAGGTGGACGATGTTTTGAACCACTTGGAGAACCTGCTCAATACTTCACAAATCATCTCCGTGAAAGACATGGATAACGCATTCGATGAGGTGAGATTTTTTATTTATCTAACACCTGCAGGTTCGATTCCCAGTTAACATAAAACAGGCCACAGACAGATAAATACGGCGGCACGATATAGCCATTAGCAGTAGTGCTTTTTTAGTTGTTTAGAAATGCTTTCCTTAAAATCTAAAACCGTACATGGTTCAAACCAATTGGTTTTCTTACGTACATCTTGGCTTTACAATTCCACAGTTCCCGTGCCTTGAAGAGCCCATTAACCGACGGTCCCGGTCCTACTAATATCAACTTGTGGAATCGTTAATATCAACTTGTGGAATCGTTAATATCACCTTGTGGAATCGTTAATATCAACTTGTGGAATCGTTAATATCACCTTGTGGAATCGTTAATATCACCTTGTGGAATCGTTAATATCACCTTGTGGAATCGTTAATATCAACTTGTGGAATCGTTAATATCACCTTGTGGAATCGTTAATATCAACTTGTGGAATCGTTAATATCAACTCGTGGATTCGTTAATAAATTGTCATTAAAATTGTCTTCAGACCCTTGCCAACACGTCTGGTCAGCGTGGCGAGAAAAATCTTCAGAAAGGTATTCTGGAGGGCCCATCTCTAACAGTGGAGGTCTAGGACTCTGTGTTTATTTATTTAATTAGGATCACCAACAGAGTACACATTGAATCCAATTCTATCAATACAAGCAAACAGTAAAAAAAACATAAGTGAATGGTACCCCAGTAACAGGTGACCACAACATGTCAAACTACATTCAATTATGATACATGTCTTCTAGGGGCTGTGACGATGATGATGGTGATGATATGGCCTAATGATTTCCTTGTGCTTTTTAACTACCGGCCCATTTTCGGCCTCCTTATCTCAGCTAAAAGTTAGCCAATTTGTTTTTACACACATTTTCCAGGTTGACGAGCTCCTATCGTTAACGGAGCAGGTTGAAATCCCTGGAAACTTCCTTACGATGCTGGACGCTATGGGTGCTCGAGCTGATCTTAACGGGACCAACCGAATGGCCACCGTTCGCCAACATGTTGCGTTACTGGTAGCAGCTACGGAACCTAACAATCCTGTCAGAGGTCTAAGACTAGCTACAAGAACCAATGAGGCTTTTAAAGAAGAAGCTTTTCATCTTTTATCTGGTAAGTCAATCCTATATAATCAGTTTTTGGTTTTTAGGCATAGTTAATGATAATAGGGGTTTGACAAGTCTCTTTACTGGTGCACCTACTTTTTTCGCACCCGAAAGTACCTACTGATTACAGCCAATATTCATAATTGAGTGTAGATTCAAAAGTAAAAAGTAAAGTAAAGTATCATCACGACCGTTTCCCTTTCGGGATGGTCAGAAACCACGCTTATAAATAAGCGGATTCACATTTAGCGAACCTTACTACAGGCCAATCATGACAACTGGCAAGCTCGTCGATGTCTCCAGCATACCAAACTCGAGAAATATCACAAATAAATTAAATATTAATTCAATATATTTATTTACATAAATATTTTTGTGTCTCGACCAGGAATCGAACCTGATACCTCCGAGTCTAAATCCAATAAACAGATTCAAAAGTACACGAACGAAAAAAAAATATATATATATATATATATATATATTTGACCAATGCAAAACCACTAACAATATCTCGGCACTCTAATATCTGTGGTCTAACGATTAAGTCCGTGGATTTAGACTTTGGCGGTACCGGGTTCGATTTCTGGTCGGGACACAATTATTTATTTAATTAATTTGTGATATTTCTCGTGTTTGGTACGCTAGAAAAATGGACAAGCTTGCAACTTGTCATGATGGGTTTATAGTAAAGTTGTGTAATTGTTTCTGACCGTAAGGGATATGGTCATGAAGATACTTTATTTATTTATTTTATAGTAAAGTTCGCTAAGAGTGATAATTAATTATACGTTGGTTTATAATACAAGAACAGTGTCGAGATGATATGCAGAAACTTTTATCTCCTTTTGTAGACCGTGATAACGACACCCATTTGGAAGTGGAGTCGAGTGAAGCGGTGGTGTATCTACCAGAGTCTGTGGCCATGTCCGACAAGAGGATCAGCTTCGTGGTGTTCAGAGATGACCGACCCTTCCTGCCTGCCCCAGGGTTCCAACATTACACTGTCAACAGTCGAGTGCTCAGCATTAATGTGGAAAATGTTACTGAATTTGAACATGGAGAGGTAGGTTATGAAAAGTCATTTACAACGGTTGAAATTTTGGCCTATAAATTTACTTTGCGTTCAGCTAATGACAAGATTTCTCTTTACTACTAAATAAGTGGAAGGCGGTACTTTTCTCAATCTCCCGGGGCGGTTAAGTATCCACTGTTCGTGCCGATAAACAGTATATATAAAAAAATAATTTTCGATTTAATGTAAATGAGGAACTTTTTAAGGCTGCTGGCACGGACCAGGTACTGACTACCAAAATCAGTTAGTTCCTACTACTATGGCATACATTACTTAAGGTTTTACAGATTATAGAAAAGGTATACACAGACTACAGAAACGCAATGTACAGAAGCATAGGTATGAAGAAGATTCAAAACAGCTCATTGTTAATATGTATCTGATTGTAATTAGCAAGAAAATAATTTTATAAATAATCATGACTGTTACAAACTTTATAAAAAAACATTTTTTCCCTCTTTTCAGGTTATAGACATATATCTCCGGCCATTGGAAGGCGAAATAGATCGCAACCAGTCTCGATCCTGTGGCCATTGGAACTTCACTGAGGGCGGCTCCAGCGGCTCCTGGTCTCAGGAAGGGTGTCTCTTCATCCCCGCCACCAAAGACGGTCTCCTCGACACCTGCAGGTGCACACATCTAACACATTTCGCAGAGGTCTTAGTGCCAAGAACCGTCTTCCCTATACGTCACGAATCCGCATTGGAATACTTGTCCGTAGTCGGATGTTCGCTATCTCTATTTGGTTTGGGTATGATAGGCTTAACTGCAATGTTGTTCAGATCGTGGAGAAGAGATTTCAACAACAAAATTTGGCTTAATTTGTGTGTAGCTATCACACTTCTCATAGTCGCCTTTCTGGTAGTAGCGTTCTCTGATTTCCAGCATTACAGCCTACCATGTATGTTTACTGGTATAATATTGCATTACTCAGTCATATCTTCGTTCTGTTGGATGCTTGTAGCTGCTGTCATTTCGTATAGACGCCTTGTTTTGGTGTTTACAAGAGACGCGTCTCACAAGTTGCTTCGAGCATGTGCGTTTGCTTACGGAACTCCTTTCGCCATCTTTGGTCTTCTTCTCTCGATCGACCCGTTGGCGTACGCGGGTCGGTTCGAGGAGACTATGCCTTCGGGGACGTTCTGCTATCCCTCCGGCTTGGCGTTGTGGCTGACGGTGTACGTGCCGGTAGCCATGATGTTGTTAGCGAACTGTACACTATTTGCTTTAATAGTCCGTTCGGTGTTCGCGACCAAACAGATCCAAAGACACGGAGACGCGAACGAAGCCATACGATGCGCCTCCGTAAGTTGTCTGTTGGTGTTTTTGTTCGGACTTCCCTGGGTTTTCGGGTTATTCGCCAATTTGTTGGTGTTTGCATATTTGTTCACTTTGACTGCCACATTCCAAGGGTTTGTGTTGTTTTTGTTCTTCGTGATCGGGAATAAGAAGACCAGAGAGTTGTGGATGAACAAGTTAAAGATCAAGCAGACTCGAAAGGTGCCGGTGTCGTCGTCGACAGGATACCGCGGAGGGGGCACGGTGACGATAGAGGCGAGCTCCTCGAAGCCACGCTCCTTGGCGAGTACTGACGACTCTCGATTTTCCTGACGTTTGGTTTCCAAAAAGTCTAGCTGCAGCCGGTCTGTTAGCGTCAAGGAATCAAAGCAATGACGAATCGTGTAAAACTTTAAAGATTTCTCAAATGATCAGCAATCGCTTGGTCGGGAATCAAGTTTTCCTAATTTTGTAAAACAAATGGAATTATTTAAATGCTGCTAAAGTTATTTCCTTCAGTATTATAAAGTTGTTAAGTTTTTAAAAAATGTGTAACATCTAAAATTGTCTAATTTCCTATTTTATAGTGATTTTCACAAAATACTAAATATTGTTGAAGGTTTACATTCCATTAAAATTATCTTTTATTTTAGTGTTTTAAAACTAAGTTATGGCTAATTTGGTCAGTATTGGGTGCAAGTTGCAAGGTAGATCTCAAAACAATATTGTAGCTACTTCTAGTCTATTTAAGCCCGCCACACACGATAAAGTTTACTTGTAAAGTTTTAGCTCAATCGTGTTTGGCTGCCTTTACAAATACTTTTAACATGAGAATGGATTGCCAAAAAAATGAAATATTTTAATAACATTAATGAACTAAGTATTTGTTAAAGGATTTATTATAAAATATTGAATGTTGTACGATTAGATTTGTAAGTGGTTAAATTGACAATTATTGAGAAAAAGTTTTTGAACGATTAGTTACCAAATATAAAATAGATAAGTATATTCTATATTTAAAAATATATATATATATATATATGTTTTTAGGATTCTATAATTGTTTGATTTGATTTGAATTTGATTTTGGATTTATTAACTGTTTTATCTACCTGTATAATCGCACGATTCATTTGCAAATCATTTTAAACAATTTGTAATATTACTTAAAAATATACAATTGACTGAAAAAAAAAACACTTATATTTCATAAGTGTTTTTTATTATTAATTTTATTTGACATTTATTGATTTTATGAACTTAAAGATTTTATTAAACTAATATAAAAAAAAAATGAAACATTTTTCTAAGAACGTAACTAATTAAGACAGTTATTAATTTTTAACTGACAATTGTAATTTCGTGTCAAAAATACTTTTTTTAAATTTGAAATAACATACGAAACTAGATATTGTTTTTGTAATCCAAAGCTTTACGTAGAAAAATATACTGCCTCTTTGGTTATGTCCGTGGATTTAGTTCGATTACCGAGTTCGATTCCTGTTCGAGACACAATAATATATTTAAATTGTTTTATTTCTAAAATTTGGTACGCTATAGACATCGACGAGCTTGCCACTTGTATAAAGGCTAAATATGAATCCGCTTCTTTAAAAGCGTGGTTTCTGACCACCCCGACAACAGACGAGATGATACTTTACGAGTACTAACTGTCATATAACGTTCTTAGAAAAAAAAAATGTATAGGGGATACAGCTCATTAAAATAGTGAGTAACCGGCTTAAGGCTGCGTATCCACCAGATATTTGCGAGGAAAATGAGCGAAGAGCGAGGTAAAATATCTATCAAGATTTTCAAGTCACATCTTCATGTAGGTAATCCTCGCTTTTCTTTGGTGGAAAGCTACCTAAAGAACAAGAATCAACGAATTTGTCATCGAAATATAAATAGATGTTAAGTTTAATATAAAATACTTTATAAATTATTACAACTTAACTTTATATAATAGTTTTTAAGTTGAAGTAAAAATAAACAATAATAGTTTCTTTAGACTATTCGTGGCTTATCTGATTTTGACTTTTAGAAAGAGAGGACAAATTAACATTCCATGTATTCACCGTGCAGGTGCCGGGTTCGTATGGGAAAGAGAGGAGAAGAACAGTGTGTCTCGGGCTTGCTTGTTAAAAAATCACCTTTTTTTTGCGCAATAAAACGATCACATCCACTATTCTGCTCGTCTCCTTATACCCCACCAAATACTATTATTCTCCTAATGCCGTCAGAGCTTATAGTCTAAGATAACTTTATTAGTTGTTTTTAATCTACTAAAACCAATTTAGATAAAAAATATTAAAAACATTCTTATAAAATTATAATTAACAGTGACATAAATCTATTGACAGTTTTCTAATGTTGTTTAATAACAAACAATTCATAATGAAATAAAAAAATATTTACAGTCGGGACCACAACTCAAGTCCTACGTCTAAAACTGGAACTAAAAGTTAGGGTTACAAGGAAATTGAGTTTTGCCTAAATTAATGGATCAGACTTCTCAGATATTTTTTGTATTCAATATATAGAACAACTCTGCTTAAGTATCTAAAGACACTTGTACAAATCAAGTTGATATTAAAATAATTAGGACCCACGCGGCCACGTCTTAACTTATTTTGTAAAAATATATTGACTTTTGCCACAACTTCTTGTTTTATTAAAAATATCTAATTATCTAATATTATAATTTTAGATTAAACACAATTGGATATATACGAAAATGGGTTAAGTTTACAATAAAGGAAGGTAAAAGAACATTATATTGGTTGAATGTGGGGAATAACTAAACATTCCATTGGTATCATTTCAAAATGCTACAAGCGCCACGGCTATCTTGACTTGAGTGGTGGTCCTGACTCTAAAATTCCAACATCCTTCCCACCTTTGTTCCACATTTGTAATATAAAAAAATATATTTGTAAAATCCTGTATAAATAAAATAAATAAATAATTATAATTGCATAAGTTTACCGCGGCAGTCCCGTATTTTTTTATCTTGATTTTGTCACAGATAAAAGGTGGGGAGGATGTTGGAATTGTATAAAAAATAATAATTTGACGATAAGTCTAACTATTGTTTAATACATTAATTAATATTATAAAATTTGTTAAAAATGCATTGGTGGCATTAACGGAAGCATTTAATTTATATTTATTTATCCAAAATGTTATTCGTAATTTGTATTGGGAGCTAAATAAATATTTAAAAATAATTTCTGACTCTTTTATTTACTCGTATAAACCTTTTTTTAAGCTTTATAAGTAAGTGACTGCCTCCGGTCTAGCGGTTATGTCCATGGATTTAGATGCGGAGGGGTTTGATTCCTGGTCGGGACACAATAATTGATTTGCGGTATTTCTCGAGTTTGGTACGCTAGAGACGTCGACGAGCTTGCCACTTGTCATGATGGGCCTATACTATATGTTAATAAAGTTGGCTAAAATGTTAATCCGCTTCATTATAAAAAAGCATGGTTTCTGACCTCCCCAAATGGGATACGGTCGTAATGATACTTTACTTTTTTTACTTCTTTTACAAGTGATGATGATGATGATGATCCTTGGTCTAGCGGTTAAACGTCTCTGAATAGCTTTGATATTTTTTTAATTAGCAAACCCTGATTTCTTACTTACATTTTTTTTTTCTTTTAATATAAAAAGCCTATGTTTTAATTTAGATATCTTTGAACTAGGTACCCATTTAACCTATAATATATTTTGTAGGCATATTATAAACTTATTCTAACGTAAAATACAGAGGAAGCGATAAACCACGTATAAACAGCAGTATTTTATTACATAAATATAGCTCTTTGTCGGCTATTTTTAATTAAAGTTTCATGCTTCAAGATAAAGTCTCTCGTGCGCGAGGAAAACCGATCAAACATAAATAATGTTGCCATGGTTACGCCCTTCAGTCGCTCGATTAGTTTGTTTATTTCAGTCTGACAGCTCATTGCTTGCGAGGTTGTTGGTGATATCGCATCAAAATGTTCTGGGGAATCTCTCCCGCTTTGGATCTACAAGAAGAGTATTTGAAGACCACATCGAGCAACCCTTATGAGCTAAACTTTCTCGTAATCGGCGGAAGTGACGCGAGGCACCTACTGAAGACCCTCGCCCAGGCGTACAGACACCGGAGATGTTACCTTAACCTCTTCGTGGTGGATGGATGTCCAGAGCTGGTCGCCAGGCAGCTTCTCATCACGTCTCTGGCTCTAGAGAAGACGACGCACTGTGGTCTTCTAGAGAAAACTCGTCGTATTCTGGAAATTTACGGCAACATGCTCCTAAGACCGGGCACTGCGAGATACCTAATTGCTAAAGCTCGACAGCTAGTTTCCATGACCACCGACCTGGAATATATGTCTTGCTTGCTGCCCTCGGTTTCTATTGAACAGATGAAGTATAGAGAACGGGATTATATTGAGAATTTAATGAACTTTTGGACAACTGGGCACACGAATCAATTTAACGCTTGCGAGTTGTGGGAGCACCGACTTCGTAACACCCTAAGTCAGCGTTATGATTCTCGAGCTGGTGTATTCGACTGGGACTACAACATGAGGCTCAAAGACATCGCTTCACAGATTTGTTGGCCAGAATACAAGCACTACCGTGAACATGGGATTGCTTTCACTTGGTTGGAGACTGAAGTCTGTCGCCCGAACGTGACTTTGGCAGCTGGTGTTTATAAATGTGGTGAGAGGTATCTACATCGAGGGTATTTGGGAGACCTGGTGACGTCACCATTAATCGCATACGGTCTCTCGTGTGAGGATAATGATATGCTGAAGACTACTCAAGGTGTGAATTTCAAACGAGCTACTGATGTGTCCGAGAGAAATATGATGAGGATGTTGTATGAGCTTGAATATCGAGAGGAGTTTGATGTTAAAGCCTTAGATCTGGATACTCAGCAGAATTTGGGTATGGTGATATTAAATAACATCGATGCAAAGATTTCGGAGGAAGTCCCTGAAGCGCCATTGCTTCTCCGCGAGCAGCGCGAAACATACATCGACGTGGACTACGGAAAGATCCACTTTCTGTCACTTTCGGCTCTGGAGCACTATCCCCATAAGCCGGCATTTCAAGGGTTGTTTCATGGGATTTATATTGGTCACAATACTTTGGGTAGGGTAAAGGCGAGCGTGTGGGCGATGGCTCGAGACAATGCGGTGGTGCTGATGGAGTCCAGGAAGTACGTGGTGGACCTGAAGAGAGATGACGTGAAGGGTTTCGGAGATCAGATTCGGGAGGTGGCCACGGCCGCTCAGTGTGAAGCGGTCAATCAATTTGATCCGGAAAAGGATGACTTTGCCAAATTCCTAATAAAAAGGAAATCACTTAGCATCGATATACCTGAAGATAATAAAATATAGTTGAATTTATTTGATTTGTTTAGTGTGGTTTTAAGTGTTTAGTTAATATACTATTATTAATTACTTGTCAATTGGAACATGGATTTTAAAATATTTCTTTATAAAATATGAATTAAAAACAACTTAAATAATAAAGAGTAATTTACGGTTTAAACTTGCTTTACCCTGTGTTTGACTTGTCGCCTTAAGCGCTTTGTTTTCGTTTTAAAAGTCGTTCGACTTGCGTTGCTCTGTGGTTTTCATATATTTTAAGCAAAATTCGGTAATTAAATGCGAGCTTTTCTTTAAAGTTGAACATATAAATAAATAATAAATATTTCCAGACAGGTCACACAGCGCCATCTAATTTCCGTGGTAAGCTACGAGGCTTGTGTTACGGAAACTAGATGGTTGATAAACTACCTACATATTATACTCTTTTTTGTTTTAAATATATACATATTATACATATAAACACCCAGACCGAGACAAATTATACAATGTACAACTTGCCCCCGGTGGGAATCGAACCCACGGCCGAAGTTCACGGCAACGTTTGTTACCACTAGACCACGGAGGCGGTCGGCGGTCGGCGGGTATGAATTAATATGCTACTGACATAGAAAAAGGTTCTGTCTACCTACGGCTACTGACTATATAATCCCTGTGTTTGACTTGTCGCTATAAGTGGTTGTTTTCGCTTTGAGAGTCGTTCGACTTGGCGTTGGTTGTCATACAATTTTGCTTTCAAGTCGAACATAGCAAATATATACCTTTTATTTTAAAAAATATCTTCCGTCTTTTATAATTAATGAAAATTTTAGAAAGGGATGAAATAAAACAAATATAAAAAATTGTGTTCATCTATTTTTTTATTAATAATATGTTACATTCATTTTTAAAATAAATAATATGGCGAATATATTTACAGGGACAAAAATAAACAGAAAATAATAACATACGTTCCTTTCGTTTTAAAATTCGTATTTTATATTACAATAATATCACTTAATATTAACTTGTCTATATCAGTAGGTCGGTAGTGGATTTATTTTGGGAAAAACTACAAATAAAATTATATAAACCCCAAAGTTTTAAAATGTTGACACCGCTTCTAATACAGCCATTTGATTGAGTATTTGGGGATAATGGGAATAATGTCACATCATTCCCATCATCCCCACTATGTCTGATTTATAGAAAAGAGTGAATGTGTCACGACATTAAGCTTAAGTGGCTATTAACTTAAACTTAAAACTAGTTTATATATGATGAGCGATATTAAATGACAAATAAAAAATAAAAATTAAGTGTGACGAAAAAATAATCACTAATTCAAATTTATTTAAAGGTTGTTTTTTTATCGTCAAGTCATTTTAGATTTTGCGAAAAAATATACATGGAAATAAAATTGAAACTTCTTATTGCTTTGAAGAATATAATTAAATAAACCTAATAGAAAAAGAGTAATAATAAAAATATTGTGCGCTTTCTACAAGTTTTGATTAGAATAAAAAAAATAGTGCTAACAATAGCCAAGTTGTTAAAAATGAATCAAAGGAAATAAGTTATTTGATCTTGAGTTTATGACGTGACAAAGGCTTAAATTGACTCGGTTGTGCACCTCAGTGGTGGACCGACTAACTGATGCTGTTTTAAATTAGTAAAATAACTTTATCTGTAGATTAAACAAAAACCTTTAAATTAACTTAAATTATTGCGTTGTGTTTTAGTAAAACTTTATTTAGTTTATTATAGTTTTTCCCAATTTTTGCGGATTCACTACCATGAGCAACATTGCAGTTGTGTCCGGCGCCGCGATCAAATTGACGAGTTTCCTAACATCCCCAGCGGTCTGGCCTTTGTTCCTCATGTCCCCACGCGTTACAAAAATACTATTATTCCCTAAATCACAAGCTGCATTTACGGATTTATTTATTATTAGAATACTAGATAGTTTTGTGCTTATTTAACAAAAATATTTGTTAACCAATTCATTTTAATTCAGGACAATTAATTGTATTTAGGTGGACTTTTTATCGTAAATTTCTGGTGTACTTTTCAAACAATATATAGAATAAATTAAATACCCGTAATAAAAAAGTAATTTTCACAACTACAGCTTCTAGCGCTGTCAAACTCTGTATTCAAATCGGAATGGTGAAAAGTAAAGTATCAACAAGAATTCATATTATGCAATATGGCAAGCTCGTCGATGTCTCAGCGTGCCAGACTCGAGAAAAATCACAAATAAATTATTGTATCCCGACCAGAAATCGATCCCGGTATCTCAAAATCTAAATCCACAGAAAAATATATGAGCACTTGAATTACGCAGTTCTCCGTCCTATAAATTTATGTCCATTTTCGACATCGATGTATATAGATAAGCTGTACCTATCGATATATGTTCATATATCGATCAATCAGGTAAAGGGGCAGTAAGAATCGACCAATTAGGTGTAACTACGAACTAATAGGCTTTTGCGAATTAGATGTGTTTCGTGTAGTGTTGCCCAATTTTTTAAGCAAGTCACCCGATATGTTAGCAAGACTAGGGTTAGTCTTGGCACTGGTCTTGCGCTAGAGTCTCTCGTAAGACTCTTGCTCAAACATTTTTTTCCAATTTATTCTAAAACTTTTTTTTTTCGTTACATATATTTTTGAATTGTAACTGCTCTGTGTTTTTAAGGGTTCAGAGGGAAAAATATCAAAACCCTTATAGATGTATATGTCCCGATTTAATATCTTCAAAACTTTTCCGGTGTAAAACGAACGATATTTCTTTGCTTTGGCAAGACCAAGGCTGAAACCAGGTGCTCTGATGCAAGACCCGACTTTTGTCTTCCTTAGGACAATACTTATTTTACAGGAACACTTGACATTTAATTTTCGTCACCGATTGAATACAGAGTTTTAAAATATTGTGTAGGGAACAATATAGATTTTACAAAACTTTTTTTTTCACGCGCAGTTTAGTCCCGCAGCGACGCCGACGAGCAGACGGGGAGGGAATAGGGACGCTAAATCTATGCCATAGATCCGATTTTAAAACAAATTTACATTATATTTACTTATTTAATAGTTAAAACACAGCTTTAGCATATTTATTGTAAGGTGAAAATGGGACAATTTAGTTTCTCTTACATCTTACATAGTGTTGTTGACTACATTTTTTGATGATAAATTAAAATAATTATGTTAATACATTTATTTTGTTTTTTCAATTCATAGACACACACTTAAATTTTACAAAAATCGTCATAATTAAATTGAAATCCCGAGAGCTGTTAGCACAATTATTTGACTTTGAGACTGACATGGGTTGTTCAGTTTGTCGAGCTGTTATGGCTATGTTTCGTTCTAGGCGAGATTATTTTAAGCAGTATTATTTGTTACGAAAGCTTCAATTATATTCGGCACATTTGTGGTCCTACAATATATACGTATAAGAATAATTAAAAAGTTTAAAAAGTACGCGTTCGAACCCTGGCATGTACCAATGAAAAATACCTTTCATTTATCATACAATATCCAAGAGGTACAATGTGAACCAAATGGAAATAAACAATTTAAATTGAATTGAATAAAAACTGGCTTTCAGCAAAAAATCAATCTAACCAACACGGCCGGCCTATAAAATCTGTCTTTAAGCTTATACACGTAGTTTTATTAATCCACAATTCCTTCCCCTATTGCTCGTGTGCAACCATTGACAGAGTTCAGCAACACCTCTACCCTGTACGTGTTCATATAGTACCTAGTTAGACTTATATTAACGGTCGGTCATTGCCGCCATTTCTATAAGTCATTATTTTCTTTCACATTCAATTTCTGTTCATATCTATCACGACATGTAGAATTAAAGGCATATACGTAGACGTGAGAAAGTACGTGTGCATGCGTGTTTTGTTATCTAGTCCAGATAGCATTTAAAACTTGAATTTGACTTTTAACAAAAGGGAATGTTTGTTGCAACTTTTCCAAAGCACCTGTATAAACAAACAACTTTTCCCAAGAAACTATATGTCGCATGTCGGAAGTAACAAAAATTTATAGCTTCTCCATACAAATTGGCTAATGTAAAATCAACTGTTTGTATGGAGAAGCCAAAAAGATGTCACCTCCATATGTTTTCTTAGGAACATTTGTTTGTTTCTAAAAGTAAAGTGTAATCACCGTTTCCCTTTCGGGGTGGTCAGAAACCACGCTTAAAGAAGCGGATTCACATTTAGCCAACTTTACTATAGGCCAATCATGACAAGTGGCAAGCTCGTCAATGTCTCCAGCGTACCAAACTCGGAAATATCATAAATAAATCAAATAATAATCACATTGATTTATCATAATTAATAAATATTATTGTGTCCCGACCAGGAATCGAACCCAGTACCTCAGAGTCTAAATTCACGGACTTAACAGCTAGACTACGAAGGCAGTTATTTGTTTGTTTCTATCAATAGAATAATATATTAGACCAATTTAGAGCATACAAAATCATACGTTACGCACTTGAGGCAAGTTTAAATCAAACTTTCTAGTTTCCGAGCAAACTTGCATGATGTTTGTTATAGCAATGTATTTACAATTGCTACAAGACTGCTACAAAATTACCACAAGCTTAAAACATTATCCTTGAACTAACAAGCTTGTCATTTTGTCTTATTTTAGGTGAAAATTTAAATTCAAAACCAAGTTTGCAGCACGCTTACTTGCTATCTGGGATACTCCTGTTGACACACAATCTTGTTATAATATACAAATGTTTTAAGTGTGCGTAGAAATAGCTTATCGAGGAATAGTAAAAAGGTGTTCAGCTTAATCAGTCACGTACACTTCAAAATCACCATCTATATCACGCCTTGATTCTACATCTTGCGATAGATATAATTTAGAATGGAACATATTTTTGTTAATATAGACTTAAAATATGGCGACTACGACGGGCCTTAACCAGCGCCTAGACACGAGTCATACTTATCAGACTCTTAAATTTGATGTAATGAACAAGTTTTGGCTGTTATTTTTACCTACACATCATCAACTGACAAGTAAAATATAGTATCTTTTTATATAAAAAAAAATGGGCACCACTTAACCATGCAGTTATTTATCTATATATATATATATATATAAATGAATGTCTGTGTGTATGTATGTTCCCTATGCATTTCAAAACTACTTGACCGATCGGGATGAAACTTTGGGAATATGTTGTGTGAACATCGGCGAATGTTTCTGATATAGTACTACTGTTGTCCGATAGGTGGCGGGGATCAGCGCTGATTTGTGGGGCATACCGACCGAGGGTACATACATTGACTTTCAGTTAGTTATACTCGTATATATATATTTTTATACTGAGCATGACGCGACACGTCACGAGAGGTCCAAGAATAGGAGCAACTGTCGCCGGCCACTGACGACCGACATCTGTCCCTAACATTATGCCGGCCTATCAAGGTAATTTTAAAGGACTCCAAGTTATAGGATAATGATGAAGAGTAGTAAAAGCCAAATAAATTATTTAAATAAATAATGACTAAGAAAAATATATATAGCTAACAGATTTACAATTCTAAATTCAATAATAATAATAATAATATTCTTTTGTTTGAGATTTAATAATCTATAATATCATGCGCTAGTTTTTTTCTGAAAATAAATAAAAATCATTAAAGCTTTTTAACAAAGCCATAAAGCTTATAAAAACAAATGATTGGTCATACTATGTATCTGGATGCCCATTTTGATTGAGTTAATAAGTTCAGGTACTCGTGAACCTAATTTTACTTGTCAACGGAAGATAATATAATTATTTTAAGTTAGGTTTGTGGCCACGCCACCTAGTCTAGCGTAACCGCGCCACCTAGTCTAGCGTAACCGCGCCACCTAGTCTAGCGTATCCGCGCCACCTAGTCTAGCGTAACCGCGACAAATAATGCTCTAATCACAATAAAATCAACACAACTATAACATTATCAATAAAAACGGTATAAATTCGTTTGAAGTAATAATACAATAATAATAAATTTCTGATAAAATTGAATTAACATTTATTCACAAATTAGTTTCATTAGTTTTAGAATATGTGTTTTAATTTAGGCTACTTATTTAAATATTGGTGCACGGTGACGCGAGGACTCTCATACTCTGCTAAGAGCCCAAGAGGTCGTGAAACCTTCGAGTAGCAGCATTCCGGTGAGGCTAGAATTTTGATAGTGACTATTCTTCTAAAGCGTTAATAATTATTTTAACAACATAAAAATAATATTTTGATTTATTTTTACATTAATTATTAAGGCAAAATTATAATAGGTAATTATAAAAAAATAAAAAATAAACTCAAGCGAAACGTTATTTTCTGTTATCTGTACTGGAAACCCTCATACGAGAATAATATTTTTATTTAGCGTTTTAGACTGACAGTTTCCGGTATTTTGGGAATTCCATTACATTTGCGCTTCAGTAACAGATCAGTGCTGCTGGCAGGCCTCGGCTCTGCACGTCATCAGACATTAGGTACATCGTTAAAAGTGAAAATACTTCTTATTGTATAGATTTGTTCATAATGCCTAAAATTATGCACTATCCGGTAATGTTCATAAGTAAAACTTAAGTACCATTTTGTGTTGAGAAATATTTCGTAACTTTATTCAGGTTATTTTTTCATACTTTACAATGTGTACCACTTATTTGAAACTTCAAAAATATTGTCTGATGAGGTGAGGTCTGCCAGGAGGTAATGGTTACCTTACTTGGAATGCTAACTATCACTAAACAAATTTCTAGTCTTGTAGGGTTACCGTTAGTCGTTTTGTTCACAAAGTCATGGGCTATTATTTAAGTCTTATCTAAGCATCAAATTAAATCGCTTTATAGGTACAAAACAATAGTTATTTACAATTTATTGATTGTTCACATATTGGTGTTATGAATACTTTAAAATAAAATCGTGCATTCGTCATTTTTCATTCCAGAATGTGCGAGAAGCTGGGCGTGAGTTCAGGGAGCGGATGACGCATCCTCCCCGGGACGGTTGCCCGCCAATATTCTAATCAAACATGTCCAATACACACAATCATTAGCAAAATACTCGAGCTGGTGGTCATATTATACACCTAAATTAATGTTTACAGAATCAATACACGTTTCGAGCGCCGCAACAGTTAAATTTGTTAAACACCTATCTAAATCGAATGCTATTTGAGCGTCCGGTTAGTAACACAAACCAAGGGGGCTCGGCAGACCTCGACACCGCACTTATCCTAACCATAAAACGATAAGTCTTACATATATTTTAGACATACATTCTGTGACACTCTTAGAGAGCGAACAAGCAATCAAACAGAGATAGAGTTATAAAGCGTATCGTTTTAAATTGAATAAATATAATATGTAATAATCGTCAACAAAACAGATCTCTCGCCCTCTAACAACCTCACAGCTAACACATTTCAATCGAAACTTACTTTAACAGTTAACGCTAAATTGTTAATACTTATAGCTCAGTCGTATCGTTTATGTGCACTTGAATACTTCATATTATTTATTATTATTTACAATCAACTGTTTCGTCAACAGTAACTATGTATTGACATGCGACTCGAAGCCGATCTCTCGGGGACCGCTGACCGGCTTGGTCTAGGATTGACGATGTCGGTCAGCAGATCTCCGCGAGCCGACTCTAGGCCCCGACAGGCTCACAATCGATACTCTACATTATTAGATAACTACACGTGAGACAAGATTTATTGTGTTTTTGCTAACAGTTTAAACTATGTGATTACCCTAACAGTGCAAACAGAGTTTGATACATCAATTACAATTTATAGCTAAAGGTCCGTCCGCAACATAGCGGACGACCGGTCGCAACATTGAGCAAGATTGCTAACTAATCGAACGGCGTCCGGTAATATTCGTTAATACCTATTCGAACTCTCGTAGGCGCTATACAATAATTATTTTACAACTTAGTAGGTCGCCGCTATCTTGTCACGATTTGATAGTCTTTAGTTTTTGCGGTCGGGTCGCGGGCTTGTACTCGGGGAAGGGCGCGGCGACGGACGGGTCGGCCGGCCAGGCGGGCGCGCGCCGCACCGTGCTCGAGCTGATCGCGAGCGAGTCGCGGTCAGTGCGCGGTGAGCGGAACGGCGCTGCTGGATGTCAGTGCTTGTACTCGGAGAAGAGCGCGGCGGCGGACGGCTCAGCCGGCCAGGCGGGCGCGCGATGCACCGTGCTCGAGCTGGTCGCGAGCGGGTCGCGGTCAGAGCGCGGTGGGCGGGGCGGCGCGGCGGGACGTCAGTGCTTGTACTCGGGGAAGGGCGCGGCGGCGGACGGGTCGGCCGGCCAGGCGGGCGCGCGCCGTACCGTGCTCGAGCTGGCCGACGAGCTGCCGGGGGGCGACGGGAAGTAGTCTCTCTCGCCCGCCGCCGGCACCGCGTCTTCACTCGCCCACCGGGCTAACTGTTGTTGAGCTTGAATAAATTCATCACTAGAAATGATAGAGAAGAGGAACGGAGAGTCGAGGGCGCGGTGCCGGTCTCGTCGCGGGTTCCGGGTCCTCAATTAGAAGCTAGAAATGTGAAGTTTGTTTCAGAGGGACCTCAGAGCTCGCGCCGGACTGGCATGTGAGTGTTCAGTGTCATTAGCAATGTGGCTGGAATCAAAGAAGTGTTAATCGGATGCTTATTGTCTGTTCTGTATGTTGTTTCATATACGAGTATTTAGACCACAAGTCAAATTTGTGCCACAATTATCATATTGATCCTATGGTATATATTATATTATTGGTATCAAAAAAATTGTGTGATAGAGGAGTGTTTATATTTTTATAATTTCTAAAACTACGAGTAAATGTGAGTATCGTGCGAAAGCTGTTTGCGTCTGCGGTTTTATAGGGGACGCTGTCATCGTACGACAGCAAGTGTGGACCGTCTGTAGCGATGCCTACCTCTAGGCGTCGGGCGCGTCTCAGCCGTTCTGCGGTTTCATAGAACGCGTCGTCATCGGCCAGAGAAGGCACGTGCAACTCGTGCGGCCCGAGGTAGTAAGGGCCGTTGTATACCTGTAGTGATGCTTACCTCTCAGAGGCAGCGGCGTCCCTAAACCTTTCAGAGTCGGCAATCTCAAGAGGGCATCGTCTTCGGGCGGCAGACCTGGCAGTATATGTGTTTTTTTTTCACATTATCGTCATTAAGCGCAGTGTTGTGCTAACCGTGCGCGGTCCTTTGTGTATCTGTAGTGATAATTACCTCTCAGAGTCGGGCGCGTCTCTCAACCGTTCTGCGTCGGCGGTCTCATAGAGGGCATCGTCGTCAGGCGGTGGACGTGCGTGCGGGGAGTGCGGCGGGTAGTGCGCGGGCGGCGAGTGTGCCTGGTGTGGCGGGTAGTGTGCAGGTGCCAGCGGCGGCGGATGGTGTCGCGCGGAGCCGCGGTACCGACTGTATCCGGAGAACCGAGGCTCCTCGTCCCCTGCACTCATCCGACCGCGGCACCGACTGCAAATAACCATTTTTATTTTCTTTAAAATTTATAAGATCTGTAGGCTGAAAAAAAAAGTGACCTTCTGATGTGTGCGTCTTGATAATACTGCGCCACCCGTTCCTATCTTCAGTAGCATGCACAGCATCATGGATGTTAGTCGTGGATCGGATTTGGTCGGACCACCGTACCGGGCTTTTCACGGTCTCTTTCTTTACAGATGTACAGTAACAAGGAGTTTTTCTTGGGTATCTTCTCTCTTTCTGGCAATGTGTCCGAAGTATTGGAGTATCCTACGAAGTCATATGGTGGATAGCCTAGTCGATATTTGGAGTTGTTTTAGAATCTACACGTTTTGGTTCGATGCTTCGTCCATGAGATCCCAGCATTTTCCGCCAGCACCGCATCTAGCAGCTATATCGATGCGCTTTCGGTCAGCACTTTTTATGATCCATGTCTCAGCATCATACAAGAATATAGAGAAAGCCAGTGACCGAACGAGTCTGGATTTCGTTCTTATAGAGATTGTCCTGTCCAACCAAATTTTGTGTAGGAGACATGGCGTTTTTAGCTATTGCGATGCTTCTTCGAATTTCAGCCTCACACGATCCAGTATTGCTGATGCTTGAACCCAGGTATGTGAAGCTCTCTACTATTTCCAGGTTTAATGTTCCCGTGAGTTCTATTTGGACTGGTCAACTATAAATAGTTTGGTTTTATTTCTATTTATAGAAAGTCTGAGCTTCACGCTGATCCATTCCATTCTCTCGAAGACATTTCAGTTTCTGTCGTCTGCATATCGATGATTGGAGATTTTTACACCTCCAATTGAGACACCCCTATTCCATCCCTCGCACGTTCGCCCCATTATATTATATTCGCCGTATATGTTAAACAAGATGGGTGAGAGTATGCAGCCCTGTCTAACACCTTTCTAAATGCTCACGCTAAATGGTCACGAAAGTTCCACATCTTGCTGGTTTGGTAAAGATTTTGCACGAGGGCAATTGATTGTGCGGGCATTTCCAGTTGTACCAACACCTTCCATAAGCAATTCCACTTAACACAGTCGAAAGCCTTACTAAAAGTGTAAAGTCCACGAAAAATGTAAATCTAAAACAGTAAAATACGTACGGTGGTATGTCGGTTTCGGTCCGGTAATGCCTTTCTGTCTCTGGCTCTGACATCCGGATGTCTTCGGATCCTGAAGGACTCATGTGCCGGCTGGAGTGATGCTCCAGTTGCCGGATCAGGTCCTCCAGATTTCGTATCCGGATGGGACCGCATTGAGGCGCCTCATCCTCTTCGTCGTCTCCTGGAATAGTACACAAATAAAATGTACATACTCGTACGAGTACGTAAAGTTTTTAAAAGTTGGTCACAATTTTTATGCCATTTTTAAGCATCTTACGAGTACAGATTTTATTTATTTTATTGTATTAGGGAAACTTATGGTCACAACATTTTGAATAGACACTTATAAACACTTAAACAACTAAAAAGTTTCCACAGAAGAAACAACAAACACGGCACCAAAGTATTTTTCTTTTAAAGAAAGAAACAGTCTATAATAGTAAAAAGTCTGTTGTAGGTAGCGACATATTAAAGTACTTTAAACTCAGTACTATTGGTTATCTTAAGAAGAAACACGGTCGGCAATCTCGGGGGGATTGGAAAGTGGTAGAATATGGTGGCATTTACATTGTTGACAAATGGACAGGGGCACTGAGTGAGTGATAATCCCCCGCCAGATGAATAAGCAAAAGACTGGGTTCCATTGTGCGTTTTGAAGTAGGCCTATATCGTGCTTCTGTACAAGTATCAAGAGATACAGACTGATGATAATTACCTGCTCTCTGTCTCCTGAGTTCTGCCTCATGTATCTTCTCTGCGCTAGGCACGCGATCTCTCTTGTACTCGTAGTCCTGCAGCACTCGCAGATCCCCGGAGCCGGCCGCCGACCCGGCGCTCGCTCGTTGCGCCGCCGCAGACTTTAAAGCTACTATGATTCCTTCGTGGTAACCATTCAAGTCCTGAAATTAGAAAAAGATAATTAAATTTATCAGCTTAAGAAACCCAAGTACAAATTTGCCTAAATTTTACAAAAGTCTAATCGGAGATAAAAAGGGAGAACGTATATTGAATGAATATTGTAGCCTAGCAAATGCATTTTCTGACACGATGAACATTTAGTTCAATCTAAAACTAGATGTTAAAAAATAAAATTTAGACGCTTTGAGTCAGAGACAGTATACAGTATACAGTCATTTGCCTTTAGTTTATATTTTATGTTGTAAACATAAAAAAATATGTAATAGTAATAAAAAAGTATATTTAATGAATCTTGTAATAAACTAATGATTATATATATATTATAAAAAGTTTTTTGGCAAAAAAATGTTAATTATATTATTTATTATTATATTGTAACTTACTTTTGTTGCATGAATTACGATTTTGACATTTTTATTGTACTAACAATGACAATTATATTAATCTTACCTTAAACTTATATTCCATGTCGGCGACTGCCCCCGCGGGCTCCTGTCCGTCGGACTGCGAGCCGGCCTCGAGGTGCTCGGACTGCGAGTCGTCGCCCCACTTGTCCTTCCCGTCGATAGCACCGTAGCCGTGTTTCTTCAGAATCCCCTTCTCTGGCAGTTTTGACATCGAGTTAGAAGCTACGTCAATAAACGCTATATCTTCTTCCCCTGAAAAGTTCTTGCCTAATTATAATAATATGGCACTGGGCTATTTAGCTTTACCCATTTTTTAAAATCCTCTACTGCCTAAAATTACATTCTTTTGCAGTTTACAACTATTTAGAACCTAAATGATTAACGCTATATTTTCTTTCTCTGAAAAAAGTAATTGTTACTGGACCATTATGCCTTCATTTTTAAGTAGCGATCTATAAGACACCAGTTTGTCATTAAATCGTAATTAACAAAGTATTTGTCATCCTAATTTAATTTATACTCGTAGTTTATTTTATTTTATATATTACTGATTTCCTGAAATTTAGTTCCCCGATTAGCCTAGAAGTAGGCATAATTTAAGCGCTTTTGCGACTTAATACATTTATAATAGATATTTTATTAGAGATTACCTAAGTTTTTGGCGGCTTAAAAAACGTTTATTATTTTGTATCTAAGCGTCACATGGATAGTTCCTCACCTGAGTGTGTCGGTTCGTCTTCGCTACCCGAATGAACACGTTTCATTTGTTTGTGGTCTCTGAAACAAAAAAATCTGTTTTCATAAAGTGAAGACATAAGGATGTTCTCTACATTCATCTTGATATTTCTGTCTATAATTATAGTTTTAGCTATTGAAATATTTTCGTTAAATTTTTAAGTTTCTAAAATATAATTTAATTTACGTTTATTTTTTTATGTTATGACATGATTGTACATGTATTTGGCTTGTCATTTTATTATATTTTTTATTCAGTGAGATTTATTCCATTTTTAATTAGTAATTTGTCAATTCCTGGAATCAGTATTTCGCTAAGTTAAATAATTTTATTAATCTCCGTTATCATGCATGCCATTTGTTGGGTAGGTTGCATTTAGCTTCTTTAGCTGGTGTTTTGTTTAAACCACCAAAGTTTCCTTAGCACCAAATTTCACCCAAAACTTTCGTGTTATTTGTAGATATCTAATAGACTATTATTATTGATTCATTTTATTCGCGGTGTACTTAATTGCCCCCACTTTTAAGTACATAGAGGAATTAATCATAATCCTCTGAAATGAGGGATTAATAATAATAGACTTACGGATATCTTCCAGTTGTACCCGCTCCACCCATATGGTTTCCATGACGAAATATTACCCTTTGAGAATCTCCGCGGCTGAAATCAGAATCAAAATAATTACACATCTAAATAATTAGGTTATCATTCATTCAAATATTCACGGTAAACCTATTTCGTAAAATGGCTCTAATGAGAGAATAAAACTCTGAGTGGCTTTCAAACCTACAAGCTTAGGGTGTTTTCTTAAAGTTTTTCCCCATTTGCTTAAAAAGTAAACAATAAAAAAAGACTATATACCAAATCCTACTATCCAGTAATTTATTAAAGAATTAAGCATGAATTAAATTGCTAAACCAGAATGCTAAAAAGCCTGGTTAATCGGCTATTAACTTTATTACTAGCTTTTTACAATACTACAACCCAAAATTTATTTAATAGTGTTTGTTAGTTAAAAATAAAACAATTAGAAATCCTAATCCTAACGTATTATAAATTCCTAATGGGAACACGTGAACTAGACGTCAATACTGTGCAAATGTGTAAAACACCTAGGGCCTTATGCTGGCCATTTAAAAAACTACTTATAAAAATCTGCGTGTCATAATAACGCTAAATCAATGCTTTGATTTGTTATATAGCTTTAAAATGTAGATAAAAATATGTTTTGTATTACTTTTCAAGCATCATAGCACTAAAGCAGTGTAATGTAAAGCCTCGTATTCACTAAGGAATAATATGTCACGCACAACATTACGATGTTTTTAAACCTTTTTCTATAATCTATATATTCATTTATTATGCAAATCTATTGACATTTTAACAAATAGTAAGTTGTAGAAAATACATTCACATGTTTATAAAAATAGAAATCTGATGAGAAGCAAAGCGAAATAAACGGATGTAAACTTAACAAATAATTTCAATTAGTTGTGATTGCAGCAGTAAATTCAATTTTGGTATGTTGCATCGGTAATGCATCTTACACGGTAAATAAATCAGAAAATAAATAAAATATGAGTGTTGTTTTTAATTTCCAATCCATCAAGAAATTTTCTATAATAATTATAAGATGACTATATTATTTATTTATTTTTATTTATTTAGGAAACAGATCTTAAATCATAATTACAACAATTCTAAAAGTTACACAATCCAGCAAAGTTTCCACTTAAATAAATAACTGACTTTACCATTGTAAATGTTGTAACACTACAAATGTTATTTAACGTGTTTCGCAACATCTCATCCTAATGAATACGAGGGGTTATAAGCAAAAGTGAGCAACAATTTGTTCATTTCGAGCGGTGAGGCGGGATGGTCTACCTCGCGCCAAGCGTCGCAGAACATACCTTAGGAGATTTCTGTACAACACCAGATCCGATAAGTAGTTGAAAACATAACAAGTTATTGAAATCTTAAATCTAAATCATTGATAGAACCGACGAGAGGCTTAATTTGAATTGTATAGACATAAACTTTAGGTTTACAACAATAATTAAAGATAATTCTAAAAGTATGGAAATCAATAAATATTAAATAGAATACGATAATAATCTACAATATATACGATACGATAAAATAAACCAAAGTAACCGCATAATTTATTAAAATTGACAATAAAAAAATATAAATTACGATGTTAATAAAAAAAATCATTAAGTAAAATTGGAAACGGAAGACGAAGCATACCTAAATGTGTTGTTAAAGGAGTGCAACTTTCCGCCATCGAGGGAGATGTCCTCCTGGGAGTTGTTGGAGTTGGTGGAACCGGCGGCGAAGCTCTTGGCGACCGGCTTCTTCGAGTAGGGGGGGTCGTATTTGGGGATGGTGCTCTTTTTCCTGAAGCGCCGCGTGGGGAAGGCACACTCAGATCAATCATTTAGGTATAAAAAAAGATATAAGTGAAACAAATGACCATCTGAATCGAATGCATCAACTAACGGATTACAAAAGTCATGATGAGCGAATACTAAACAATCTAAATGATCCCGAGTTAGTTCTGAATGATGTTTTCGATACAAAATGATTTGAGATAATTTCAAAGACAATTGTTTAATGAAAGTGTATAACGACAAATAAATTAATTTTGTACCTAATCTTGTAAAATAGTAAATTAATAAAATAATGCCAATCTTTTGTACTTGTATTAAATAAATCATTATTTGTCGCTATTAGCACTGTAATTTCGATCTCTTGAATTTCTAATTTGAATATTAATCTGGAGCTTTTGGATAGTGAATAATTTATATTTGCAAATTTCGTTAAGGTTACTTTAAATTTTTCGTTTCGTTCCTCTTAGAAAGTAATGACGTCATGAACAGAGAGTTATTCTTTGAACTTAGCTTAGCAATTGTTGGCAGACATTATTCCAGTAAAATACTATCATATGAAGTGATATTACTTGTTTAAAGCCAATTGTATGAGTCCTACAAATTTTATTGGAATAATCTCATATTTGATCTTAAGTTTAACATTAGGCAACGCTACTAGATAGATAGCTGCAATTGAAAGAAGAATTTCGTGCATTGCACATTCGCTGTTCGTGCAAAAGTTGATAGAAGTTAGTGATTGTAAGAGAAGTGTCGAGCTATCTATATCTTCGGTTCGTTACGTACCTCTAGCGGGCCTACCGTACTTAGTATGGCCACATACCGTTGTCGAGTCAGCTTACTGTCGCTGTCTACGAGTTAATTTAGGAAGATATAGACGCTGTCGCTTAGGGGCGGTCGGCGCCCGGCCGCGACACGAGCTCCGACCAAGAAAGGAAACGAAAACGAATCACAGTTCACAAAAGCCAATGCATTCATCCAAGAGCCCAGAATTTTAAGGGTTTGAGTCGAGAAGGTGTCGCTCGAGTACAACGAGGAGATCCTATCTCGGCATGCAGCGAGGCAGCGTCGCGCGGCACAGACCCTGGCCGATGTCGCACGACGCAGCTCCGCGGACACAGAATCACAGATCAAATGCAGTTATGGCCCGTCGAACACGGACGCGCCGTCCTCGACGAGCCATTCGCCAAATCTAGCTCTACGACCACAACGTAAACGACAAAACAAACAAAATCAACTTCGACGCATAAAACAGAAACACCAACGTCTAGCTTCTAAATAAACATACAATTATACGAAGGTGACGATTTAAATCTCTTCTTAAAGACTACCTTTGGTCTGTTTTCTGCTCACTAACCTTAGGCACAGGGAGAAGTTTTTGTGTACTACGACTGACCTGTAGCAGAGAGCGCTCAGGGCAAATACTATGAATACCCCCCCTACCACAGACATGAGGACAGCCACGAGGAACACCGTGTTCGAGCCGTGGTAGTTCTCTGCGCCCAAAACGAGACAGTCAGTAGGGCCTTCCGAGCGGAGGCGGACGGACGCGACAACGTGCGGGACACCGAACATACAGGCACACAACACCGAGATACCCTGTTACCTGAAGCAGTAAGCCATCCACGCGAACCCCACAAACACGGAGAGCACGACCGCGAGCAACAGTCCCACCATGTTGATGGTGGACATTTTGTTTTCCGGAGGTTCACCTGTAACACGGGTCCCGCGCGTTAGAGCGCCCGTCGGGGAATTCCCAGCATTGCTTTGTGGACAACGACCTTACGGTAGGAATGCTACAGGTGAATAGTGCGCTTTGTGCGTGATGCAAAATTGAACATGTCTAAAGCAATGCTTGGAACCCAATTGCCAATACAGTTTTAGCTATGTACTTAATTGTTATAACAGTAGGGGGAATATTAATAGAAACAAATATTTCACCTGAAATCATAACAATCAGTTATTACGGTTACAAAATTACATTCATACACACATTCGTTCATATTTTACTATTTTTTATCAACTCTCATACTGAATGAAGGTATTATATTTTAACTTTCAACTACAGTTTTGACTTTTAAATCATGTTGTATTGATTTTCCAAATCAAATTTTGAATTATGTAAGAATTTTGAATCGGTATGAATTTGGGTATTTTATTATTATGAAAGCTATGATAGACATCGGCACAAGAGTCACTATTACACTATTATTATTACACTCGCTACTAGTTGTATATTGGTCAAGACCAAGGTAAATGTTTATTATTTATTCTAGCACGTCATTTAACCCGACGGTAAGTGGCGTGTAAGGACCATGAATGTTAGCAACTGGAAACAGACACTTATGACTGACATCAGTCCCTAAGACTATGCCGGCTTGACTGGACACGACGGCGATTCGAGCCTGATCCCGAAACGTGTGGATTCACTTTACTGGGTTTATCGGCACGAACGGTGGATACTTCCCCGCCTCGGCAGACTGGGCAAATTACAACAATCAGTACTACCACCTATTAAATTGACGCCAGTAAAATCGATAAGTTACCAAAAACATACGAAGTAATTTGCAGTCCTATCAAGCCATATTAAATCGAATCGGGTAATAAAATGTAAACTTTAATTAATAGCTGTCAATTTGAAGTACCGTTATGTCGCACTCCATGTCGCTAACTAAAATCTCATACTTCATGTTCTTCTTTTACATTCCATTACTTAATCGCAAACGTTAGATTGGCAAAGTGGTGGATTCTGTTACTTACTGTCACTTTTATTTATTTTATTAGCCCGAATTTCGCCGATCATAACCGAAAACACGGAATAATTACATTTGTCACTATTTTCAAATTCACCCATAGGGTTCAAAACAATTAGGGAAACGTAAAATCAATATTGTCCGCGGCGAATATATAATCATTTTAACAACATTTTTATTCATTAAAATAAGGTTACATATATACATTAAACATAGTTTTATAACATACATAAATTAATAAGGCAAAATTATGGCAAATAAAATAATATAATAATAGACAATTATTAAAATGAACGCATGCTCATCTGGAAACCTTTAAACATGAATACCAATTTTAATAGCTTTTACACTCACAGTTTCCGCTATTTAAGGAATTCTAACAGAATAGATTTTGGCTGCTGGATTCTACAACGGAGTTTGATCGGGCTACTAACGTAAGCAAGTGCTTTTCATCAATAGTATTATATATTATATATATATTTTAGTTTTATAATTGTTATAAGTTTAAATATGTTTTGTTTTTTGTGTAATATTGTTCTTAGTTTATTAAGTAATCGTGTTAACATTTCAGTGAGCACCACCTACTAATGTAATGCTATCTAATAGGTGGCAACTTGTTAATAGCCATACACTACCCATATGTACTGTATCTATAGTATATCTATCTAGTTTTAAGTTGTCCTTAAACATAATATATACATACTAATATATGCTTGGGCACGTTTCATAATTCATAGCCCTAATTTAAAAAACGCAGAATTTAGATTATTTTTATGTACAACTGGAGTCAAGTAACATTGTATATGCAAAACAATATGGAGATCATACAATTGTTTCAATGCTCACTGTTCACATTTGTTGTCATTCTTTGCACGACTCTAGCTACCGCCCGGGCCGTAGTCTAAATGAAGATTATTTTAGGAAAGTATAGGTTTTAAAATAATTTAAAAGTATACTTGGAAAAAACTCAGCTTGGCGACGGGTGACCCTTTAAGTAGAGAATATTTTGCTCAAAGAGTCAGCGTCGCCGTTCAACGGGGGAACGTAGCGAGTGTCGTCGGCACACTACGGTAATAATTTTAGTTTTAAAGTTTTTAGTTTTATTTGTAGTGTAGTTTTTTTTTTGTTTATTTAATGTTAGATTTTCTTTTTAATCATTTAATATTGTAATTCTTTTATACTGTTTGTATATTACTTCGAATAAATTTATGCACATGTACTCGTATGTATATTTAGTTTTTTATTATAAGTGTTTTACTTTGTATTAGCAGTAAATATGACTTCACCAATAATTTAACAAAATGCCTTTTCTTTTTAAAATGTGTGCATTATCTTAACTCTTGTGCCTATATCTACGTATTGAAAATGAGTGGTCTAAATTCTAGTTACACCGCGTGATTTTGTATGGTCTTACTTTAGACCAATATGTTATTATATTCTTAGAAACTAACAACTTTTCCTAAGAAACCATACGAGTATGTCGGAAATGACAACAAAAAAATGCCTTCTTCATACAAAAAAAGTGTCATTTCCGACATAATATGGTTGTTTCTATTCAGGAAAAGTTTTTTGTTCCTATCAATAGAAACACATTAGTCTGACGTAAAACCATACAAAGTCACCCCGTGTAAACGGGTCTTTACGAGATTTACCTTAGAGTAATACTCGTATTTCTACCGACGTTCCGGTCAAGTTGTATCGTCAGTAGTTTTACGTTTATATCGGGCGACAGATTCAAAACTACCCACTTTAAAAGGAAACATAGAACTTCAAAGTACATTATTATATTATCAAATATATTATGATTGGTTTACGAGGCTAACTGAAACTAGTAGTACTAGTAGATGGAGGATAACTAAAATAATTGTTGTCAGAATTGATTGATTTCACATTTTGTTAGGAGTAAAATGCCAATATTTGACGTGCGTTTGCTAGGCGTTCACAAGACAGGATGAAATTGCATTATTATAAAAACTATTGCACTGAAGAAAGACAGAATCCATTTAATTAAAGGGCAGTGCTAACCATTTATAAATCTTTGTAGGAAAAATATTTTAAAATTAGGAATTTATAGAGGGTTGTATCCAACGGTTTTCGATGGACGGCATTATTACGTAATATTATTACTGAAGTTATGTCACAGTAAGTGATTTTAATAAAATATAGACTATGCACTTGTGATCAAGGTCGATCCATTTTTAAAATGCAACTTTAGCAGAGCACTTGACGAGATGCGATTTTTGGTCGGTTTAGTTTAGTTACTGGTGACTGTATGATTGTGTAAATATTCATTTGCAAAGGTGTGTAGTGTTTGGATATAAAAGTAACAAAGTATCATCAAGACCGTTTTCCATTCCGGGGTAGTTGGAAACCACGCTTATAAAGAAGCGGATTCACATTTTGCCAACTTTACTATATAGGCCAATTACGACAAGTGGCAAGCTCGTCGATGTCTCTAGCATACCAAACTCGGGAAATTCACAAATAAATTAAATATTATTAATTTGACAATTATATTATGTACGAGTATATAGTTTAAAGAAGATATACCAACGAATATTGTTAATAGTTGCTACCGCAGTACACAGTTGCCGAGAGGCTGCGTACAGTAAAACTATATTTAATATGGATGGGAAGGCACTGTATTATGAACTTATATGTAAGTATATTGTGTCAAAAATAGGGAAACTGCCTCCTGGAACCCAGATTTTTTTTTCCAGAAGGTTTTTGCTTACTAACTGAAATTATTTGATTATGATCCCATAAATGATATTTGGGTTATTTTAATTTATATTTTTTTTTTATTATGCTGTCAGTGCTTATGAATGACTTTTTCTTGTTGTCTGTATAACAACTATACATAATTTAAGCGAATTCAAAATTTTAATTTAAAGTGCTCAGTTGGTGTAACGAAACCACATGATCTTATTGTTGTTGTTTCTAATGTTTTGTTGTATGTTTGTGTTCTCTTTTCCCGATGGATGATGAATGAGGTAATAGGGAAGGCAAAAGGTTTGCCAATACAGCGAAGTCTGACGTAACTTTCTTTCTTAGAGTTAATGAGGTTATTATCAAATTCCAGATGTTGCAGAATTTGATGCTTTTGGAGTCACGCGCGGAATTATAGCCCAAACACGTCGGGTATATAATATGGGAGTTCACAGCGCGGGAAAGGCGCAAAAAAAAAACTGTAACTTGAGCCCCAAATTTAAAGTCCAGTTTATCGTTTATCCATTATTATTCACAATATTATACATAACAATACCCCTTTTGACTAACAATATCCACAGTAAATTAATTTACAAAACATAAACTTGAACTTGACATGTCCGTGCAAAATGGCGCGAAGGACCTTCTCATGTTTTTTTTTTCTCAAATGTAATTAAAAGAACCATCTATGGTTAGCTATTATAATTTTTGATTTCAACATGTTTTGGGCCTTGAAACGATATGAGTGACATTTCACTGCGTTAGTGTACGTTCGTTCATTACCCTGAAATTTCTTGATGACGTTTTATATGACGTGATAAATATATTGTAAGAACGCTGCAAATGTTATAAATATTTTAACGCTTAAAGCGAGGTACGTGAACACCAATATTTTGGACCGGACCAAATCGACTATAGGTAATTTTAAATGTCTGTAATAACAACATGATATTTTTGAGTTAAAAATAGTGTATTTCTATACATATGTAACTGACAAGTCACATATACTCGTATTTTAAAATAAACAGTTCCTTGTAATGCGAAAGAGATAACCTGCATTCTGTAACTCTATCACACTGTACCCCCACCACTGACGCACTGGTTACAACTACCTTAGTTTACAAGTTTATTTGGGTATGTAGTAATTTTTAGGCATTAAAGTATTTTTTTCTCCGTATTGTGACTTTTACCTCAAAAAGCCACCTTAACATCAAGCTCTACTGTGACAATGTTTCAATCGATTTTGAATACCTAATAATATCCTCTAATGTACTTAGCTTTTCTGTGTACCTAGTGGTTATACTTATATATGTAAGACATATGTGTGCTGTGCTAATAAGGTACTACACCATTCCCATTCCTTTATTTTACATTTGAATGATGTCCAAAGGCGTTGCCGTTCAACTTCTAATAACAATCGACTTTATTTATAAAGAAGATTAATTAACTTAACACGTAACTGACGATTCAAGTTCAGATTTGTATATCATATGGTTCCTGTTCATATGGAAAAGAATTCGACGTTTCATTGAAGTAATGTAGATGTATTAATTACTATATAAGTACGACTATATGACAACATTTCCAATCCCCAAAGTATTGTGACTTCAACATTATGATGCTGTTCATTACAAGTAGGTACCTATCCTACAACAGTTTATACCTAACGACGTAATCGTTTAACCGACATATTCGATATTAAACAACTTGACAGTCTCACCACTACATGTCACAGTCTCACCACTACATGTCACAGACGTTTCAACATCACAGCCCCTAGACTACCTTCAGGCCTTCCAAAACATTTCTGAAGAATTTGGCCTTCACTCGCCACGCTGACCAGACGTGTTGGCGAGAGGACTATTTACGTAACATGATATAGCGTCAACTCATTTACCAATTTATTGTATTATTGGATAATCTTAAACATGTTTTATTCAAAGTAACAAAACATTAGGTAACTATAAAACAGAAAAACTTTAATTTAAATTTGAAATATAAAAATTAAGTAAATTATATACTACATTAAAAACTACTTAAATTAAAACTAAATAATAAATTAATTAAATATAAAAAATATACATTAAAGAATATATAATAAATAAATTAAAATAATAATAAATAAAAATTTCCAGACAGGTCACACAGCGCCATCTAGTTTCCGAAGTAAGCTACGAGGCTTGTGTTACGGAAACTAGATGGTTGATAAACTACATATTATTATTATTTTTGTAAATATATACTTTAAAACACCCAGACAGAGACAAATTATACAATGTACAACTTGCCCCCTGTGGGAATCGAACCCACGACCTCCCGAGTTTACGGCAACGTTTGTTACCACTAGACCACGGAGGCGGTCAAAATATATAGGTATATATTAAATTAATGTGTAAAATTTCTTATAATAATAATAAGTACTAAATTGATTAAAATATGTATTTTTTTATGAACAGAAATGCTTTGTTGCCGTCTTTGGTAAGATATAGGTTACGTTATAAGGATATGTTAAAAGTCAAATAAACTAATGGAAATAGTATAGGCGTAAGGTAAATATCGAAAAGTCCCATTTATTCGAAACTATTGATGATGTGGCATAGGTTTATTCCTAATTATATCTCACGATACTGGCTTCGACTCACCATACGGTGTTTCCTTCTTGGTCATGTTGTACGCTGCTTTGGTGGCGTTCTCCTGGATGGCAGGTGTGGGCGAGGGGGGCAATGCGTCGGGTTGGGAGCAGTCAGGACCTTGCCAGCCGCGGGTGCAGACGCATTTGTTGGCATTCGAGCATATCTGGAATTCAAAGAATGTCCTGTTAGGAAAAAAATTAAAACTCCGAAACTATGCAGGGCAACGTGGGAATGCAGCCATTAAGAAGTACATTTAATCTTTTTTTTTTTGTTGGTAAATATTTTGAAAGTTTTTTTATTATATACTATTTACATATTTTAATATTTTTATCTGTAATAAATATTTTGGTAATAAGTTTAATGAAGAAATGTAATAAGGTTTTGAAAATATCTTTTTAATCAAATCAAATCAATTTGTTTATTATCCAAAAATACTTATTACTAGGCCTTCACCGAAAAATTATCCTACCAAAGATGTAGGTAGACACTTTTACGAGCTAAACTTTCAACTACTGTTAAATTACAGCTAGCAGATTCATGACTAATCTTTATCTCTCTTTAATTATCTATTTCATCATTGGTTACAGCCCCTAGAACACAGCGTCCCAGACCTCCACTGCTAGAGATGGGCCTTCCAGAACATATATCTGGAGAATTTGGCTTAGACTCGCCACGCTGGCCAGACAGCTTGGCGAGGATATGATGTCAATTTTTTATGACAATTTATTAACGATTGCACAAGTTGTTATTAGTGGAACCGGGACCGACGGCTTAACGTGCTCTCCGAGGCACGGGAACGGTGGTTTTGTAAATCTATGACAAATGTACGTAAGAAAAGTGTATTTCTCATTGGTACATGCCGAGTGGGTTTGAACCGACCTTATTATCTATTTACTAGCTGTATAATCCGATAAATATTTAATATGCCGTGTGAAAACATGTGCTCAGTTGATGAGGAGATACCCTAAGTCCATCTGTACTATCGCCCTTGTATAGCGTCAAATACCGACACGATAACGCATAGTGATACGAGGCAAACGAAGGCCTTCACTTGTAGCCACGACTCAGACTTAGCTGTAAAGTCATAAAGGGCCAACAGTAAAGTGAGACGGTTATAGGGGTTTAGTCCGTAGGCGCTATGCGGATTCCTTAGAAGGCCCTAAAGTGAGTCACGCATGTGTTTCGATTCCAAAAGAAAATAATAGTGACGTTGCATCGCTGTTGTATTTATTTTAGATGACACAATAAATGAAAACTCGTAGTAATATATAGTATATAGGTATATAGGTTTCAGTTTAAGAAAATATTTGTATTGTCTGTTACAACCTTATTTGTACAATGTACATGCCACAATTAGTTACATAGATAAGGTTCCTGCGCATTAGCAATTGGCGATCATAGAATAACTATCGATATATGTATATATTAATAGGCCCTAACTTATAGTTATAATTATTGTATTGATGTTGGGTTCGGTCCAGCCATGGTCAATGGTAATATTTTTTATTTGTTTTTATTTATTTTATTTATTGGCTTGTATGTATTGACAATATCCAAATGTTACGTGCTAACCATACGAAAATAAATTATTTTGATTTGATATAAAAAAGTTCCTACCAAACTAATCTAAATTACAAAAGCATTTTAGTTTGTACCGAGGCGCGCTTCCATCTGATTGGTCGATTTGTACTGCACCTCTACCTGATTGGTCGATACGTACTGAGCCTCAATTTATATGGCGTATCAAACGGCGCGTTTTTAGACTGCGTTTCGTTTTGATTAGGCTTATCTATATACATTGATGTTTCCAGTATTAAAGAAAGGCAGGGGATTTTACAGTGCATGCCTAAAACTTTTTTAAAAGTAATTATAATAATAATAATATTTTTATTAACCAAAATAAAGAGTACAATATAAAAAAGCCTTAAATCTAAGTACAAATAAATATAACTGTAAATATGGGGTTCCCTGGCCTCCATGAAAAGTTAACTAGCGTCATGGAGACCAGAAATTACTTAGTAATAAAATAGCACAAGATTAATTCTTAGTTCTCCTTCAATTATCATCATTGATTATGATCCATTAACTGATTTTTATTATTAATTTATACAACCTTTCCACCATTCAGATGTGATATATTGGTTTAATGACCTGTGCTCGGTAAAATTAGCAACGTTATATGACTTTGTGTTAAAATTAATAAATTATATTTCATAGTTTGAAAAATAATTTATATTAAATAATAAGTAGCGGTTTTACGAGTATTCTAAATAAGACAGTGGTAAGAGAATTGTAAAGGATATAGAGAGTAGTTTAATGAATAAGATGTCGGTTTTGGGCATAGGGATGCCAGTCAAAAAAAAAAATTAAAATCGACAACGTAGTGCAACTAAATGATTTTACAATCAGCTCAGACGTCAATTAAAATTTCCCAAAGATGGACGCTTTTGTTTGATAAGTATCACAATTTTGTTGCTATGGCCGTGTTGCGCTAAAAAGGCGAATGATTATTGCATCAATTTTCTCTAAATATTGTTTTACTATTTTTATTTCAAAGTTAAAGTCAAAGCTTCATTCACGTAAACCTATTACAGGCATTTATATAATGTCATACATCAATTATTTTGAATGATTCTACTCCTGCTGAGGGGAAATGTTGCCAGTCTCCTTGGGACTATCTCGGATGGGACGTGAGGACATTTCTTTATTAATAGTTTAGTTTATTTTTAATTTTATTATTTAGGTAGCTTTTAATTTATATTTAATGTATATTACTTCGAATAAAAATAAAATACATCGACGAGCTTGCCACTTGTCATGATTGGCCTATAGTAAAGTTGGCTAAATGTGAATCCGCTTATTTATAAGCGTGGTTTCTGACCACCCCGAAAGGGAAAACGGTCGTGATGATGATACAAAATATACAAAACTGCACTACATTAATCAATTATAATATTTTTAGTATCATTCTGATAAAGATTTTAAAAAATATTGGAGGAATACAAGATGAATGTTAAGTCTGGCGTGCCTGTAAGTGTTGGGGGCGTTAAGTCTGGCGTGCCTGTGAGTGTAGGGGGCGTAAGTCTGGCGTGCCTGTGAGTGTTGGGTGCGTTAAGGGTGGCGTGCCTCTGAGTGTTGGGGGCGTTAAGTCTGGCGTGCCTGTGAGTGTTGGGTGCGTTAAGTCTGGCGTGCCTGTGAGTGTTGGTGTTGGGTGCGTTAAGGGTGGCGTGCCTGTGAGTGTTGGGGGCGTTAGGTCTGGCGTGCCTGTGAGTGTCGGGGCGTTAACGACTCTGTACTGCAAACAATTTTAAAGATCGTCGTCGGTTGCTGTGTTTGTCTTGTGTGTAAACAAATCAGTTTATAAAATTGTGCGCCTCTCAAGTGCCTGTGTATCTTTTCAGTACTATTGCTTGCAAAGGCAAGTCTTATTTGTTTATTATTATTTGTATATAATATTATCTTATCTTATATAAAGATGTGGAGGCTCTTCCAGCCTCTGTGTTTCTACTTTCCTATGACCTGGAGTCCTTCAAGCGAAGTGTGAAAAGGCATCTAGTCAAGCCGGCATAGTGTTAGGAACTGATGTCGGACATGAGTGTCTGATTCCAGTTGCTAACATTCATGGACCATGCGCGCCACTTACCATCAGGTGGGCGCAAGGTAACATGTCGTACTAGTATAAAATAATAATAATAATATAGCACAAAACTTAAATCAGTGTACATAGGCGAGTTTAATACAGGGCACCGATTCTCGCACCTTCGCGAATATGTGTATGTATTTATGTATGTATGTATGGAGAAACATGTTAATTTTAGTTTAGTAGTATAAAATATTCTTTTGTTTTGACATAATTATACCATATTATTATTACCAATGACAACGCCCTTTTACAGCAGCATCTATTGGTGTAGGTAATGCTTATCTGGTAACGATAAAGGCTGTTATTTGCTGTTATTCATTCGCTATCATAATTAGTAAAATAATTAATTTGTAATCTGACGAAACCAAGTGTACCAAATGTATGAAATGGTGACTAAATAAATGATATGCAATACATGATCACAAAGCATTGAGGAAGGCCTATGCTAAATATAGGCACGTTAAATAATAATTGTAATAAACTAATATTATAGTCGCCAATCTGGTATCACTAGCTGCATATGGGATGTACGAGAATTTGAGTATTCTCGTAACTACTCAAAACGCGGGAAACAAAGTTAAATTGAAATCCCGACATTCCGTACATATTACAGACAAAACTACAACGTAGAGATATTCATTCGTTTTGAATATCTCCGCCATGGCTCAAACTCGACCATTGTAATGCATTTCAAATACTTTTAGTTTATTTTTTAACATAATATAACATGAGATGAGAACGGGTCTAGAGTGCCATATACCAATAGCCTGCCATCTTTAGTACTGGACCGATTTATAACAAAACATGTGGATATGTTGCTTAGATAGACTAACGGGCAACTGAATATTTTTATTTCACACAGCTAATATGTAATATAACTTTGTAGGAAGTAAAATTACGGACTTTTTAGTTATACATATTTTTTATATACTTACCTATTTTAGACAAAGAAAAAATCAAAAACATTTTGTACGATTTTACTCTATTTAACTAAACCAAATATATAAGAGGAGACAATTTTCAAAGCATACCATGAACTCACCGTGCGGGTGCCGGGTCTATCGTGTGTTGGAAAGAGAGATGGGACGAATGGTGTCTCGAGCTTGCGACCGACAATAGGCTGGTTTAAGAAAAGGCCTCCCTTTTTTTTTATTGCGCGATAATACGCTCACCATCCACCATTCTACTCCTCTCCCTACCCAACCAAATACTGTATGGTATATAGGTATCTCCAAAATTTCCGAAATTTTATTAATTGCCATGAAAGTTGATAAAATACATTTCTCGAAAGTACACTCTTCAAAAACTTTATTTGATTGTGCGAGCGAGAGGTAAGGAAAAGCGCAAAACCATCAGAATTATTTTAGAACATCAGACATCGTATGTTCTTTTATCGTCATCATCATCAGCCTGTGTTTTTCCACTATTGGATATAGGCCTTCTACGGTTTGCCACAGCACGTGGAAGGTCTACGTGCTGTGGCGAGCTTTAGGTCATTTGTCCAACTGGCAGGAGGGTCGTTCCGTAAATTGTCTCTACTCTCCTAGAACCCGCATGCCCCATAGTTTGTCGGTTTTGCGGCAGTTGTTCCCAGCCCGATGCCACTTCACCTTGATAATTTTGTTTGACTTTGGTTTTCTGACTACTGACTAATGGCATTTGACATCACAAAATAAATCTAATACTTATATAATCTTTCATCAAGTGCATACCTACCGTCTTTTTTATAATTTACATTCTTGCGATTTAATTTATATGACTAATTTTTATTTATTTACTATAGTTATTCTTTATATTATATAAGATATAGTGTATTTATTAAATTTTTCATTAATTTTTCCAATGTTTTTATTTTTTGTTTATTGTATTTAGAATTTAATTTTTAATTTAATTTGAAGTTATGTAAATTATAGATTTAGTGTAATTGAGACCCCACAATACCGGCCTTCCTAGTGTGGGTCTCCAATAGAAAAACATGTACATAGGATTTTATTGGAAATAAACGATTATTATTATTATAGGCGTACGTTAAACATGTTGTAAAATTATTAAAAGATCAGCCTTTTGCAACCGGCCGTTAGAAAAGTATATGCATAGCATTCTTACGGTTTTATCGATCTCTGAAATCGTTCCAATCGGATGATTTCAATAGGAAAACAAAAAGCCATACAAAGTTAAAAACAAAACAAAAGTTAACAAACTCGTCGGGGAAAGCAATCGCAGAATTAAATACCCGAATCGAATTTACCCATTTTGTGCTTAGTTCGTATTTTACCTCCAAGTTATTTTACATTTTGAAAGAAATTTTAGAAAAGTAGCAGATGCCCAGCATTAACACCCGTATTCTAAGACGGTTCCTCAATGGCTCCTTCACTAAAAAAAGGCATAAATGTTATATTATAAATATTTCCGGTTAGTTATGTTTTTCACAACATTGAAGTTTGCGTTCACATATTCTAAATATAAAATTTGTTAGAATTACTTCTCGCTTCAGCCCTTGTGACATCCATAAGTCTGTCTCTTTCATATAATAAATATTCACGTGTCACGAAAATTAAATCAGTTTAATCATATGTTTTGTTTAAAAAGTTTAACATGTGTTCTTCAACTAAAATAGTAAAAAAATACGTCATTTTTAAAAATATTTTAATAGTACATTACTGCCGCGGTCTATAATGACTACTATGCTGGTCGCGCTGATAATGGCCGACAGCGCAGCTCCAGGCCGACACAGCGCGGTCAGCGTGCAGCACTTGATGGACGAGCTGAGATAAAGGCCGAGACCATAGGTCGAGGTCTTTACAGCGAGGACAGCAAGGGCTGCAATGATGGCCAAGCTGGACTGCCTAGAGCGTAGCTAGGCTAGCTCGAGGCAATCATAGCGTGACCAACGAAGCAGTCATAGTGGGCCAAGGCTTGTATAGTGCTTTACTCAAAAATGCAAGTACCTAATTTAAATAAAACCAGCAAGTAATTGAAATAATTGATTTTTAAAAATGTTGAAACGTCAAAATAGTTTTGCTGGTCGGCCTAACAGGCCGGCAAAACATTGCCGGCCGCTCCTTGAAACAGAACGGCAAGGTCGACTTTGCTCAAACAAGGTTGTCAAAATAATGGCCACATTACATGCATTTTTGAGTAAACGATTTTACTCCTGTAAGACCAAACAGAAAAGCGGTCCAAATAGTAAGCATTTAGCAGAAGACCAGCATTTGCAAGGAAAACTCAGCTATATCCGATTTACAATATAAAACAAATACAGAATTACACAACAAATATATATTTCTCTCAACCTATGAGAATACAATACTTGGTACAAGTACAAGCCATTTAATTGCTCTTATCTGAAACTAACCGATTGTAACCGAATTCGCCACGAATCTCTCGCGCGTATGTTACGTCTAGAAGGAGCAAAACATGGAATTGAGCTCTCGCTTTGAAGTTCGCGCTTATTCGTGACCAGTAACGTAAAAATTGGTCAAAAATTATTTTGTTTTGTGATTTAAGCAAATAATTGTCATGTTAGACCTCTCTCACAAACCTGACACTGCACAACGATCTATTATATTGCTATTATATTTATTTTGTCTTCTTTACAAATAATCATGGACAATAAATTGTATAGCCAGCTCTATAATATATCGTTGTTCTAAATAATATTTATCAACATCGGTGCAGAATGATAAAAGTAAAGACGAGACATTTAGACAGACCAACGCTTCTTTCACGAGTTTTTAGGGTTCAGAACATTGGGGGTTTAAAGTGAAGAAGCAACCATTTGGTGATTACAAAGCGCATTCAGCTTATAGCAACCATGTCGACAAATAGCAAGCGAGAGCAATTTTCTAGTCCCATTGAAATTCTAATACGGGCGCCGTAATATCTCGCTGAGCCAATATCGGTGACCGCAAAAATCTACGCTATTCTTGGAAAACGTTTTTGAAACAATCATGATGCTCTCAATGTCCTACAGAGGCGAGCAATCTGTCGCAATCATTTTTTTTTTTATTTATTTTTTTTTATTCATTTTGGAAAACCAACAGTTGACAATATTATAGTTAATATTATACAGTAAATTCACTAAGAACTATTAAAGGTTTTCACATATAAATTTAAAGTTAAGTAATAAAGAGCAAGAGAACCATAAGTAAGTTGATAATGAAAAAACAAATCACTCATTAGGGATTGCTGCCGATGATCGATTCAACGTAATGAAGCGTCATTAGACGTCTAATATATGTTGCTTTGGAGTTAAACATGTCTATGTCCAAATCTTCCGCAAGAATATTATAGTTGTTACATGTTCTTAATAAATAACTGTTCTGTCTATACCTGGTACTAGCATATGGTACGAACAAGAGTGGGGGACATCGAAGATTAAACCTAGGTATTCGTAAACCCAAACAAGCCAGCAACTCAGGACTATCGACTGTACCATTTGCTACATTTATTAAATATGCAACATCAGTGATGTTGCGTCGAACTTCCAATGGAAGAAGATGTAAGTTGTGACACATAGTATCATATGGGCGATTAGGTAGCTTAAATTTATATCTGAGATGACGAATGAATCTTTTTTGGATATTCTCAAGTCTCAATATATAGACCTGATAACAGGGATTCCATATTTGTGAACAATATTCAAGATGACTACGGGCATAAGCGCAGTACAAAACTTTTAACGTCTTCATACACTTAAAGGGCTTACATGACCTCATTATAAATCCGAGGGCCCTACTAGCTTTTGCAACAATATTATCGATGTGTAGGTCAAAAAGAAGTTTATTATCATGTATTACACCAAGATCTTTTATTTGGCTGACTCTTGACAGTCGCGTATTTTTCAGAGTGTAATTACCTTCAATGATATTAGACTTACGGGTAAATGACATTAGAAAACATTTGGTGACATTAAGTTCCAATTTGTTACGAACACAGTACTCCTCTAGTCTAGCTAGGTCCTCCTGGAGAAGACTCACCTCGGACACATTCTCAATCGTTCTATAAACCTTCATGTCGTCTGCAAACAAGGTGTAATTGCTATGTTTGAAACAGTATCTGACATCAGAAATGAAGATTACAAACAGTAGAGGTCCGAGAATAGATCCCTGGGGAACTCCCGAAGGGATACTCATCCAGGAGGAAGTAAAACCATTAAGGACAACAGCCTGAGATCTATTTGCAACATAAGAAGAAAACCATCGATACAGGTCTCCATGTATACCAGCTGCGTATAACTTCATAAGAAGGATTTTATGATCGATACGGTCAAAAGCTTTGCTGTAGTCTGTATAGACTACATCAACCTGGCGTCTTTGGGACATGTTACTTGAGATATACTCGTTAAATAAGATGAGGTTGGAGGCTGTAGATCTACCCTTTAAGAACCCGTGCTGGTTAGTGTCGAAATTAGGTTTAAGAGCAGCAATCAGTTGCAAGAATACAATTCTCTCCAGGACCTTAGCAATCAAACATAACTTTGAAATTGGCCTAAAGTTAGACACGTCGCCTTTAGAACCCTTCTTATGTACTGGAGTAATAAAAGCTGATTTCCAAACTCTGGGCATTGCACCTTCATCAAAACACCTCCGAAATAATATAGTTATAGGAATTGACAGTTGAAAAGCACATTCAACAAGAAATATTGCAGGGATGGTATCAGGGCCGGCCGACTTATTTTTGTCCATTTTTTTCAGCAGCACACAGACAGACTCGGGATCAACTTCAATGCATCCTATATCCAATACTCCTGACTTATCAGCCTTATATATAAGGGAATCAGATAAAGGTTCCTTATTGTCAACTGTGACCGGAGCAAGAAATGTGGAATGAAAATATTGCGAAAACAGCTCACTAATTTCTTGACCAGAATTACTCGTAACGTCACCATAGGCCATATTAGAGGGATACGTCACATTGGAGCGCTGAGACTTAAAGTAAGACCAAAAAGCTTTGGGATTCGATGTTATTGAGTCCTCAGTGTCGGATATATACTTCTCATAATTCCCCCTCTCAACCAGAGTTGCCCTCTTTCTTAGCAATATGTAAGTTTGTTTATCAGATAAGTTCTGATATGTTTTGTATTTACGCCAAAATTTGTATTTTTCTTTTAGTATTTTTATTAGTGAAGCACTATACCATGGGGGATAGTTGCTGTTTTTCAGTTGATAGGTGGGGATATATTTATCGCGCAGGCTGTAAAGTGTGTCATAGAATTTTGTCAAAGCTTCATCCACAGTTCCATCATACAACGCACTCCAGTCACAGGCTGCCAACTCACCACGCAAACCTTCAAAATCTGCCTTTCTATAGGAATAAGCCTTGCGCGGGTAGGCCTTTAGAGGCTTCTCTCTCGCGCTAAGTAAGCTAACACACAGTGCCGGGTGGTATGGGTCCTCAGGTACCAGCGGGTCTAGGCAATGCTCGTAATCTTCATCATGTCAAAATCTGTGGAATGCTTTCCCAGTCAGTGTTATTCCTTATTCCTATAACCTGGAGACCTTTAAGCGAAGTGTAAAAGTTATTTTTGTAGCTATACTATATACTATAATTTAAATGACATCTTGAATTGTTTTTGTTTTAAGTATAATATGACATTGCCACTTTACAGCAGCTACAATCTTAAGTGACATCCTTATAATTGTTTTTGTCAAAGTCAAAAGTCAAAATATCTTTATTCACGTAAACCTATTACAGGCATTTATGAAACGTCATTAATTTAATTATTTTGAATGATTCTACTCCTGCTAGTAGAAGACTAAGCAGCAAAGTGGTCCAATAAGTAAGCTGTTAGCAGAAGACCAGCAGATTCCAGTGACATGTTAATGTTTAATTTGACTGAGAAAGGAATCTGCAAGGAAAATTCAGCTATATCAGATTTACAAAATAAAACATATACAGAACTGCACCACAACGATCAATTAATAACCTTTTAAATTTAGCTATCAGTACCTATGAGATTACAATACCTGGTATAATAGCAGTAACCCACCAGGCAAGTCAGAATTAAGATAGACTACATGCTCATGTGCAACCCGAAAGTCGACAAAACGCAAAAACCTCTGCTAATTTAAGAACAATAAATTGAACGTGTTCGGCAGAGGTCCCAGGCCCCCATAGCAGCACTCGATCACGGACGTAACGCATGTGCCAGCCATCCCCCCGCTCAACCAGGCCCTTAGGGTGCGGACCGGGACCCGACACACGTGCCACCACTGCAATGACCTAGCTTGTATTACGACAATTCCTCATTACAGCAGTTATAATTTTAAGATTAATATTGTATTATTTGTATTTGTGTTGTAATGTGCTGCTCTAAATACAAGCTATTTTCCAGAAAATAAGATAAAAAATTATAATAATTATTTATTTGACATGCAGAATAAATATGTTAAATTTAAATATTTTTATACAGGTGGACACGACGTCTCTAGTCGTTTAAAAAAAAACTGATCTTTGAATCCTTAAGACAGTTAAAGAAATTACACTTTATTTATTTTAGCCACGAAACGTTTTGGAACACTAAATTGAAATTCAATACAGATTGTTTCCAGAATATGTCTGTCGTAGTTTAAATTTAATAATCATTAATTGGTCTCTAGTACCTCACGTGTAGTGGCCACACGTGTATAACTACGACCGTATTTGTCGATGTGAAAATTTATGAAATTGCTGGTTATTTTATTATGATTTTTTATATACCCACATATTAACCGACCGCCTCCGTGGTCTAGTGGTAACAAACGTTGCCGTGGACTCGGGAGGTCGTGGGTTCGATTCGGGAGCAAGTTGTACATTGTATAATTTGTCTCGGTACGGGTGTTTATATGTATAATATGTATATATTTACAAAAAAAAAAAGTATAATATGTAGTTTATCAACCATCTAGTTTCCGTAACACAAGCCTCGTAGCTTACCACGGAAACTAGATGGCGCTGTGTGACCTGTCTGGAAATATTTATTATTATATTATTTATTAGGAGACATTATTTGACAGCAAAACCGACGAGTGATAGAGTAAAAAAAATCTCGTGCAATGGCTACCAAGATACAGGCGAGGAAAACAGCTCCTTGTGCGCGACCGTCGGTATCCGTGGTTCGTGCGCAACATCGTTCTCTACGGTGACCTGGAGTTGGAAACCATCGAGCAGTTTGTGTTCACGCTTTTAAAGTTAATTTTTTTTCGATCGCAGCCGGTCCACAAGCCAGAGTAAAATAATAAACCAGGCAGCAGGTCGATGACCCATTGCACGTGATTTTTCAATATAAATATTTAATTAAAAACTGATAAGAAATACCTAAATAGAAGCTGAGTAAAAAATACCTTTAAATAAAAACCAAAAAGAAAAAAAACAATCCCAATGGTTCCGTTGTCAAAAGTTTGAGAACCGCTGAACTACAATTAAAATAATTTTATTATTGATATAGGCTGTAACAGTCGCGTCTCATTAAAAAACAAATCTCAAATCTTTCCAACAATGCGGTTTCTGACCAAGAGATCACAATGAATCCAAAAAAATAATTTCATTATATCATTTCTTTGTTAAACTAAACATTGTGGTAGTCCTAGCTAGGTGTTACAGTAAACGAGTTAGTTTAAATGCCAGTGGACACAGGTTCATTTAATTAACTTGGTTACCAAGTGCAGCGTTCCGCGAATTTCCTGACGGTTCTCACTAATTTCTGCAGCTAAAATTATATTTATAAAAAACTGTTCATGCTTTATAGGATTTTTTTATTATCATCATCACAGCTCTTCTACGTCCACTGCTGGAGATAGGCTTTCCGGAACATATTTTTAAAGAATTTGGCCTACACTCGCTACGCTGCTGGCCAGACTTAGTTTTTTTAATACTAGAACTTATTTGCGCCACATTAAATATACTTTTTTTTATATGCAAAATGTGTATTTTATATTTCTGTAAAAATACTTTTAATGTTTTTATAATTTTAACGGATCTTTACGCGATTTACTTTAGAGACATATTTCTTCCGACGTTTCAGCCAAGTTGCGTGGTCCCTGGTCGACAGAAATATGTCTCTAAGGTAAATCGCATAAAGACCCGTTAAAATTATAAAAACTATTATGAATGTGCGCGAAAGTTTGATACTTTTATGTGTTTGTCTTGAAAAGTAAGGAATTAACAGTTAGATTGCCAGTTTACAGAGGTATGACATTTTTCGTATTTATTGACTATCGTAATTATCGGTGAAGCTACAGAATTTGTACTTGGTTTTAAAAACTCCTATACAGATCTAAGACGTAAGTTTCATTGTAGAATGTGGAATGCATGCTGTTAACTTTTGTGGAATTTATTCAGCAGTACAAAGTTATCAGAGCTCTCAAACTATTAGATGGAAGCTGGAACTGCATCGGGCTTAGAAACTTTAGCGACAACTACAGCCGAACCATACAACAGAAAAAATCAGTAGAACTAACATAATATTTGTACAATCGCAAAACTCGTGCTGAAATAAATAGGAATAACATTTTTGTACTTTTCTTATTGCCTTGTAAAATACCTAATATAGGGTTTATTAGCGATTAGTTACAAATTTTATAATACATTTAACATTATTTGTCGCTGCTCATCATCATCACAACCCCACAGAACACAGAGTCCTAGACAACCACTTTTGAAGATGGGACTTCCAGAAATTACTGGAGAATTCGGCCTAAACTCGCTACGCTAGCCAGACGGGTTGGCAAGGGTCTGATGTAAATTTTTATTAACAATTTATTAACCATTCCACAAGTTAATAGTAGCAAAACCAGGACCGAGGAGTTAACGTGCTTTCCGCGGCACGAAAATGGTGGTGTTGTAAATCTATGACAAATATACGTAAGGAAAGTGTATTTCATGCCGGGGTGCGAACCGACCATTTTAGGATTTTAAGAAAAGTGTTCCTACATCGAAAAGTGCTCTTAACTGCTCAGTACCTTCAAAATAAATGCAGTGGTAAAATGTACTAATAGCGGACTCGTCCCATTTCCGATTTCTACTCGATTTTTTTGTTCTATGGCCGTCTAAGAGTAAAAAATATTCTCCTGTAGTACTCCTAGAGGAAACTTGAGATGTGGTTGTAATGGCAACCGCGGTACAGGAAAAACTTACTGCAAACATCATTTACGAGACTCACAGGTTTTACAAATAAGAAAACATCTCAAGTTTCTAATAGTCGATTTTTTACCCGACTGCGCGACGCAAATAAGATTTATGTGTTTATCAGCCTATGTATGTATGTATGTTTGTTCCTTCGTGGCACATGTAGGTGAATGTAAGACTTACTTTAAGTTTTTAAATGATAACTCAACAACTTTAAATCGTTATAGATTCTAAATGGTCACTCTTAAAAAAATATGATTACCCAGTGAATATTATAAAATACCTATTCGACGATACCCCAATTAATATAGTTCGTCGACATATATTTTTCATTTGCCATAATATGGCGCCTGGTTGTCGCCTTAATGACAATTGATTAATGTCATATTTTAAAAAGCCACTCGCGTGATAAAGATAAATCGATTGACGTGAGAATTATTAAAATCGGCCAACGCGTTTGGTCTCCAATGTGCCACAAGGAAACAAACATACAAACACACTCGTACATACATATATACATACATAGGCTGATAAACACATAACCCTTCTTTGCGTCGCGCTTTCGGGTAAAAATTACATAAACAAGCTTTAGGAGGTTTTAAGGTACATCGCAAAATGTATCTTGGGTTTGAAAATAAATAGCCTTGATCATATTTATTCATCAATTATAACCAATGCTTTTGTTAGCCTCCGTTAGGTGAATGAAAAGTGGATTTCATTAACAGATTTGCTCTTCTACATATCTTCGGTATAAATTCGTCAAGCGCCCAATGGATCACTCTTTAAGAAAATATACCATTTTCACATTACTTAAACAGCTCCCAACAGTGTATATAAGATATATTGTATGTAGTATATGTATTATTGCGTACATATTTGTATTTATTGGTGTGTATATTAATATGTATCTTAGATTAAGCTTATTTAATATTTTTAATCGAGTTTCATATTAAAGCCCTGCAACTACCTCATAATAAAAATTCTCTGCATTGTCCCAAAGGTTGGCTGTTAGAGAATGCGTAGCGGCATTAAGCCCGCCCTTTGTACATAGTGCAATAAAGTTTTAAATAAATAAATAAAAATAAATATCTTCAGCACTGACAAATTATCTCTCGAGGAAGATTAGCATTAGTTTTTCAGCTGTGAATAAATTACACTTGTCAAAGTTAAAATTACATCACCACTGGAAGTTAGAAATCCAATTTCTTTAACATCCGAAGTGGGATGGTAAGTTATACCGCCAATTTTAGTCGTAGCGGTGGAACAAATGATTTGAATTGTTTCCGATCGCTTCCTCGTATTAAAACAAATACCTACTAGCTTGTAACACGGAGTCTGATAGTTTAAAGCCCCACTGTGAGTAAGGACAGTTTTGGCAAACTTTGCTCTACCAATTTGAACGGAGGCGACTCTAGCATAGCTTCGCCGAGATGTGGCCTCTCTGAGCTTGTTCTGTCGGCTATTCCACGGTTAGTGTTCCTAATCTCTATTCTTATTTAATATTCCCGTAACGCAGGTGTTTTTTTATAAAACATCTTACTCGGGGTTCAGGGCGCCATAAAATGCATATTATTTTCTTATACTTGGAATAAATTTATTATTATTATTATTAATAGCGTTATACATTTCATCACAACCCTTAGAACTGCGCTTACATAACATATTGTTGGCGCTAAAGTCCTTCAAACGAAGTTTAAAATTGTATATTCATATGAGTATGTACGATGTCAGTCATAGTGACAATTGCTCTTCTTTTCCGTTGAGGAGTTTTAGGTATTGCTCAGTATAAAGATGTGAGACAATGATTGGAAGGTTGATGATGAGCATCAATTATAGGATTTTGTTTCCATAATTAAATAACTAACATACGAGTATGTATATTTTTATTGATTATATATTTAGTTTATATTTTTGTAGTATTATTGTGTAGATATATAAACACTGATTTATAAAATATATAATAAATATGTAATTACATTTTTTAATTAAAGCCTCTAATTGCATACGTTGAAACTGATTTTGTTGTTTGGCATTAAGTCCGCCTTTGTACTTTGTGCAATAAAGATTTAAATAAATATATATTTTTTCATATTAGAATATGGTCTTTAAAAACTACTGAAAAATAGTGATGGAAAAGTTGTTTTCGTAAAAAAGCCAATTGAAGTTTAAAAAGTTAGTCGCTGCTTGCGACGCCCTCGTCGTTGCCATCAATAGAACGTAACTAGTCGGCACAAACTGTAATCCTAGACAGAAAGTTACTCCCAATTTGTACCTAGCACATAATGGACTCTAAATCTCTCCTGACTGTAATGAAATTTCACAAAACGTTAAAGTAAGCTCTTTTCATAACTTTATGCGAGAGAGATTTATTGTAGAACTGGGATTATGGATGCAATTTTGATTCATATTTAAAGTTTTTTAAAATTATTCTAACACTGGTTTTACAGGATATGCAGTAAAGCACCATGGGGTATTGTGGTCTTTTATTAAGGTATTTAATGTTTGCGCCTAAATAAGAATATAAAATAAATGAGAATTATTAATAAAATAATAATGAATATTATTTATTTAACAAAAATTTAGAAATTACATAATTTAAAAACATATCCTCGTATATACATATATATAATCTAGAGAGATATACCGTCAGTGATGAGTAGTATGTGGGATTAAATTGTCCTTTATTAATTTTTATTATCAATAAAGCTTAAATCTTTGCCGTCCCATACAACAGTAAGCTTTTCATAGGAAAATGGCTTTTAGCCAATCTCTTTGAAACCAACTGGAAAATATTCTCCAAGTCATTCCTAACAAAAGTCTCTATGGGCGCAACAGTCGAAGATCTTACGGTTTCGCGTAAACAAACTGTTCTGTACCTAATACAGTCGGTACGTCTGCAGTCGGTGGTCGCTTTTAAAAACAAGCTCAAAATAGATTTGTTCTTATGTCAACAATCATTGCAGCAGCACGCCTAATCAAGAAAACTAGGTTGTAATACTATTAAAACATTATTTATTTATTTAAAACATTAACCAAATTGAATAGCCATATTTTTATGTTATTATTTATATAGGTATATCATTGTGAGGGATTAGCTGAAACTCAGCGCTGTGACCGAGTGTTGCAGCTTATTGCTGAGCTGATTCCCTATTTGTCACCACACTATCTTGTTTGTTGTTTTTTTTTTTTTTACTGTTTGTGTTTTTTTGTGACAAATAAACTTTTTTCTTTCTTCTTTCTTTGTTTCTAATACGACAGACAGACAAGGACTAGAAGGATTAGACTTTAATACTGCTGTACCTAAGGTCTTATTTTTTTCCAAATGCATAGGTACTTACCCCTTTAGAAGAGCATTCGTTATTGTTGTGGTCGGTGGGGCACTTGGTGTGATCGATGTATGGGAAGATGGAGGTGCAGGTCTGGTTGACGCAGACCAGGTTGTCTCCGCAGGGCGTACCGTCCCTTACCAGGCCCAGTGGAGAGATCTCCACGTGGTCCGGCAATCCCGTCGTCGCCCTGAAGAGGTGAGCCACCAGGTTAATCTTATTTTAAGTTAATAACTATATTACCACTTATTACTTTGATATATGCTTACATTTTGAGCTGAAATTCATGTTAGAAAATGTCTAACCAACATTAAACTTGCCTAATTAATTTATTTGTGCAATAAAGTATTTTATTAAATAAATAAATGATAGCAGGATAACAAAAGTAGAATAATATAAAATTACATATAAAACCTGAATAGTTTGCAGAATATAGGAAGTGAAGCCGATCAATGGCCAGAGCGCGAACCAGTTTTATTTGGATGAAACACTGAGTGAGTTTGAAATAATATTGCTACCTATAATAGTAGTGACTCAGACCTCCACTGCTGGAGCTGGGCCTTCCAGAACATATATCTGGAGAATTTGGCCTACACTCGCCACGCTGGCCAGACGGCTTGGCAAGGATATGATGTCAATTTTTAATGACAATTTATTACCGATTCCACAAGTTAGTATTAGTGGAACCGGGACCGAGCGACGGCTTAACGTGCTCTCCGAGGCACGGGAACGGTGGTTTTGTAAATCTATGACCAATTGACAAATGAACGTAAGAAAAGTGTATTTCTCATTGGTACGTGCCGGGGGTTTGAACCGACCTTTGTAGGATTTAAGGAACGCGTTCTTACAACCGAGCCACCACCGTGCCTTACTTTGCCAGTAACAAAATGTTACTCCAGGTTATCCTCCTTTTCTGGTAATGTGTCCAAAGTACTGTAGTATTCAACAAAGACATATGGTGAATAGCCTAGTAAAGTAAGACATTAGAGTAATTAAAGATAAGTTATAAGGAAAAGTTGTTGACTTACTTGCACTCGTACTCAGTTCCCTTGATAGTGATGACCGTCCTGGTGTAGAACTCGTCCATGCCGGGGACTACGGGGTATCTATTGCCGAGCTGACATTGTAGAGAACCACATCGCACGTTTCTAAAGAAATAAAATCAAAAGTCGTCACCACGAGTCGTCAGAAACAAAGCTTTTGAAGAAGAAGTTGAACCGGACCTATCAATAAATAGCGAATTTGTTAAGGAGTCAGTCATACCAGAGTTTATTTTTTTTACAAGATTCGTACCCTGTTCGTATATTAGAAGTATTTAGGCTACTTTTGATTCGAAATAGCTACTTTTAACTAGAGAATCAATTCTACCTCAGATATTTAGCCATAGCTGATAGATCTATAATTAGGTTATCATAATTATTTTAGGCAACTAAGCCCATAGATATAATCTTATTCTATATTGAATATTTTATACAATAATAACTTAACCTAAATTTATAAATAAACCGCCTACGTGGTCTAGTAAGTTCCGGATTTCTGGTCAAATCACAACAATTTATGTGTGATATTTTTTGAGTTTGGTGAGCTAGAGACATCGACAAGCTTGCCACTTGTCAAGATGGGCCTATAGTAAAGTTGACTAAAAGTGAAACCACTTCAAAAAGAAAACAGGTTTCTTATCATCTGATACGGTCGTGATGATGATACTAAAGTTATATTAAAAAGGTATACGAGTAGTTTAATGGTAATATGGAGTCACTTACTCAGTTTCACACTTCATATAATGGCCAGCGTTGTCTTTCCCACAATGTCCTGTGACTGCACCTTTCGAGTTGAATTGTTCGAAGCATTGTCTATCAGCTCCCACTGTCCCTGGTCCCCAAACTCCTTCACACTGTCGGTTGAGAGTGGGGCACTGGCCAGCGAAGCAGTAGCCTTTATTATCCTCGCAAGGCTGTCCGTTCTTAACGTAAGCATCGGTGGGACAAAACCCCGAGTTTCCATCGCAAGCCTCTTCCAAATCGCACTCGTTTGCAGCTTCCCGACACACTATGCCTCGGTGTTTTAACTGAAAATTTATGGTTAATATAATTTTTTGTAAATTTAATCTCATATATTTGTCCTGGAACACACTCTTTTTAAACAGTCCAGTATTGTCGTACGGAGCAGAGACGTGGAAACTGACAGTGAGTCTGTTTCACAAGTTTAAGGTCGCTCAGCGAGCTATGGTGAGAGCTATGCTTGCTATTTCTTTAAAGGATAAAGTCAGAAATGTGGACATCCGTCAGAGACCAAAGTGACCGACATAGCCTTCAAAATTAGTAAGCAAGACCGATGGAGTAGACGGGTTCTGTAGTGGAAGAGAAGAGTGTGGGAAGACGCAGAGTGGACGGATGACTTGAAAAAGGTCGCTAGTGAGGGCTGGACAGTTGCAGAAAGGCTGATTATCATTTGACATGTTTACGTAGACTTATGAGGCACGCATTGGCCGAAATAACCAAAGTGACATATACTCGTACTACCAATCACGTGGCATATATCAAAATATTGATCAGAGATTATTTTAATCATCCTTTCTGCAACTGGCGGTAAGTTTGGTAAAATGAGTAAAAATGGATGAAGTAGAGATAGGTTCTAAAATGGGAACCTTGAATAATTAGGGATGGATAACTTAGTAAAAAATATCGTCAACCTACTATTCCTATTTAATAATTATTTATTGTTTAAGTACGTGCCCATACCAGAGCTGGTGTTAATGTAGCTTTGAGAATTTATTTGATTACGCATTACTTAGAAAAGGTTTCGTATTTGCTTATTTACAAATTAGAAAATGAAGTCAGTAAATTCGGTGTAATTTGATAACCAACGAAGCTTGAAGTAAGGGACCAATTACATACAAATATATGTTAACTCGAGTATATACTGAATAATTCTAAAACACAACATTTCTTAGAAATCGTAAGTATTAAAAAGGAAGAGATTTTGTCTCATTACAAAATAAGTTATACTATATTTTTTAAATTTTACACTAGGCTAACTGGATCATGTTATAACCATTTTTGTCATTCGGAAAATGACCCACTCTTAATAGTAGCGTTAAAGCCCGATCTGTGATCCATCGGAGAGTACCAGTCGTTCCTTAGCCTCGGTCGGCGGCAGAGGTCTACAATTTTGTGTTTCGGTAACGTCACACCGCGTGTATCATTTTTTGGTGCTACAGCAGGGTCTGCTGCGTAGCCACGCGCGTGTATCTATCGGTCGGAACTATTACTTGGATTATTGGTTTTGTGTGAAATGAGTTTTAGCACCAGAAGAGCTGGTTTTCTTTTGGAACCCTGGGGTCGACTCTACTGAGACGTAGTTGCTGCTGGAAGTGCTTTTGCCTCTTTCTTTGGACTTCACGGAGCTGGCTCGTCATCAAACCCCCAACTATATACAGTCCACACATCTACCAACCTCATGAGGGAGTAGCATATTATTAATAATAATAATGATGCATCTTCGAAGGAACTTATACCCAAATAAACTGCGATCGTTTCCTTTACATGCCATAGTTCTTCGTCTTCGAAGAGTGGTCCTGGTCATTATTTGAGTGTTAGTGACACGCCTAACAAGTCGTCGCCATTCATTTTCTCACCTGACATCGTTCACAGCACTCCCCAGCAGCGCACTGAGCCTCCTTAGTGAACCTGCACGTTATAGGGTCGCAGCAGGGGTTGGTATTGTGACATTCCTCAATAGTCCCACAGTCGCATTGCTCGCCTTCGTCCAGACGATTATTACCGCATTGACGATTCACGAATAGCTGTAGAAAAATAACAAATTATTTTAAACATTTTAATGGGCACCTAACATTTTGCCAAGGATGTAAATGCATTCACCTTACGTAATCATAATTTTGTAAATTGTCTTATTAAACTATAATTTATTGCCATGCTCATTACACTTGTCAAACTTAGTTACTCAAGATTCACGTGGTGTGCTCAGTTTATTTGAAGTTTTAAAATCCTGACACATTCTTCTAATATCTTCTTCAAATGTCATTGGAATGCTTTTGATAATAAATCTATTATGAATTTCAATATGCTAGACTTTATGAGTATTTTATCCAAAACAAGTGATATAGTAAGTGTTTGTGATAATACATGAGCTTAAATAAAAACAACCCAAAAAACAAACGTCCTTGAACTTAGAAATCCACTTATAGAAGGAAACAATAACGCTGAGTATGGAGAAATAAACTAAATAAGAGGAATGCTAACATTTCAATCCGTCGGAAAGCGTGAAATAAAAGAAACCACTCCAACTCCGAACAATGATCAACCCGACTCCTCAGGACTTGTACACACCACGATACAGTCTTTGGAAGCCAAAATAAATCATATTTTTTAATCGTTATTTTTCACACTTAAAACAAACACTTGCAAATATATTATACCGTTTATTTTAAATTATCAAGAGTTCTTAATGCGGAAAAAACATTATATTATAATTCCGTTTGTATCTAATAATCATATGCAGAATGATTTTATCTGGATAACATCTGACTATTTTAATATACATTGCTAACATATCATGTACTACCCCAGCCGCTGCTCGTAGCTTGACTCTCGATTTAAGTGTTTTATTTTTTTATATAATAAAATTAATGAAGAGGTAGCTATATATCAATGCACTAAAGTGATATGTAGAAAAAATGACACACAATGGTTACAGTCTCTTGACTATAATATAACTGACGAATTACTGTCAATAGTAAAATAGGAATGCGATTCTTATCGCATACATTGTTCTTACAAAGTATGTAAAGTTTACACACCTTCTTACACACACTCACATCCTTACATCATATTAAAAAAATGCATTTTTTTTTTGTGTACATTTTTTTTTTTTTTTTTTTTTAAATGATAAGTATTAATATATATAAAAGGGTGTCTGAGCATTGACTGCCGACGGACAGACCTATTCGTATACATATATAGGCTTAGTTCGGCTGCAAATATCATACCATAATCAATGATGGTATAGGTTATTTTTTTCATATCTTATAAACTTTACTGAATAAACATATTATTATTTTATTGTAGTTTTGTCTTATTCTCTCTTTTCACTATCTCACCATTCTTTTTGTAATAGACCAATCAGTGTTTAGTATTTATCTATGTATCAATATCAATTTATGTGAAAGCTTGTTATTAGCACTGTCTTTTTTCTATATATTAAGATATTGTTTAGCTGTATATTTTCTTGACTGAAAAATATTAACTACATTATAAAAATAAGCAATTAAAATATTCTAAATTTCAATACTAATTTATCAGATTATAAGATAACATTAACGCTTTTTCAGCATTTGGATAAATAGGCAATAATGAAGAATCGATACAATGTCGACACCAATGAGAATCAACACAAACAAACGAATGAAATCGGAAATGTCCTGTTAAACATGCAAAAGCAAATTTTACAAAAAGTGTCGTAGTAGGAACAAGTCGCCACAGATAAATATGTAACGTTCACAATCGAAGCAGGCGAGTGACGACGCGTAGTGCATGATCATGCTCGCACTATGTAAATTTATTCCAATAAACCTCGCCCGGCTCTCCGCCTTGTTATTATATATTCGCAAACGAAGAGATAATATTGGGCGCGGGCAGCGGATTAGCATAACTTTTATTAAAGGACTCCAGCCAAGAAGCTTCGAACTGTCTGCGACAAACAATACCAAGTGGTGATTAATTTTCGACGCTGGAAGCTGTTTTGCATTCGAATAGCTAAACCCGCTGATGAAGTTCCAGAAGAATTGGGTCTCGAGCTGGCTAATAAGCTGCAGCTTGATTGAGGTCACGTAATTTGTGCCCGGAATTCAGAGCAGTGTTACTACGTAATAAACGTCATAAAAATACTTGTAGGTATTATGTTTAAAACTTTACCTAAATATTTTCATTAATATAACAAAAATATTTATTATATTGTATTTATTAGCAGCAAAAAAAGCAGAAGTTAATGTAAAAAAAGTGAATTTACTAAATAAAATACAGGTTTTCGCTTGAACCCAGGGACATCTATACTACGTGTAATTCATTAAATAGCAAATAATTTTATACTATAATATAGAATAAAAATAAACAGTTACGTATTTTTTATTTTAATTATTCAGTAATAAAATCTTTAGTTACGGTGCAGAGAAGTTGTCCTAAAAATATCGTCACTCATACAGAGCCCAATCAAGTAAGGTCGACGATAGCGTGAATAGCTCCCCAGCCTTTAGGTATTTATCACTATAGATATATGATTTTCAGATACGGCCTTATTCAACATAAAGTAGTCTTTTGTTTCGGATAATGTATATCAACAACCAATGACACCTAAAGCCTAAAAAATATTTGTTTCGTGATCAAATATTTGACATGATCACGACGTACCTCTTTCGCTTCGTCGACATCCATCAACCTCTTCATACATGCCCTTTCGTTTCGAAGGCTGTTTAATTCACATTTAGCCATTGTTTTATTTATTTGATCGTGATACACACAGTCCATACCCACAACTTTCGCATTATATGACTGGTTCGTAAATTATTTTATTTATGATATTAAAAAAATATAAATTTAATTTTAACTGCCTCCGTGGTCTAGCGGTTAAGTTCGTGGATTTAGACTCGGAGGTAACCGGTTCGATTCCTGGTCGACACCATAATTTATTTGTGATATTTCTTGAGTTTGGTACGCTGGAGACATCGACGAGCTTGCCATTGTCATGATTGGCCTATAGTAAAGTTGGCTAAATGTGAATCCGCTTATTTATAAGCGTGGTTTCTGACCACCCCGAAAGGGAAACGGTCGTGATGATACTTTACTCATATTATATTCAAATATTTGCACTGTATCTAGAAATGCCGAAACGTTTAAAAAAACATAACTAGTGTACTTGTACTTATTATCATATACAATGTAAATAGTAGTTCATACATAAGTTCATGTCATTAAAAAAAAAACTCTTTGATTGAAGTCACTGGTCCATAACATTTGCTAATACAAACATACGCGTTCTGCGGTGAGCAATATAATTACTATTACATACACATGAAAGAGCAAAGTGAGGAATATTTGCTAATTTCAAACAGTTAATATCACGGTGCACCGATCGTTATGGATTTGTAATTGCATTTCGCAAATAAGAGCGAAATAGGAAATTCTAACGCGTCGTCCGGGGTCAACATCAACGCTTTGATATCACGAATTGTATATTTATATTTTAAAAAGTTAATTACAATTAAGTTATCCATGGTCAGAAAACTCGCTCTTTAAAGAAGGTCATTCACATTTAGCCAAATTTACTATAGGCCAATCATGACAAGTGGCAAGCTCGTCGATGTCTCCAGCGTACCAAACTCGAGAAATATCACAAATAAATTAAATAAGAATTAAATGTATTTATTTACATTCAAATTCAAATTCATCAAATTCAAATATTTTATTAATAAAAAAAAAACCTAATACAAAATAGCTTAAAAATAGTACTAGTTACATAAAATAACAAATAAAAAACAAAATACAACACTACTTTAAAATAAAAATAAAAATAAAAATGAAGTAATGTAGGGGGCAGGCTGGGGGTTTAACTAATAATGTGCCCTGGGCTCCAAAACATGGGATCTGTGCTATGGAAACCCAGTGCTTTCCCATCTTTAATAGTGATATACCTATAAATTTTCATTTATCTACATTAATAAATATGTTTGCGTCCCGACCAGGAATCGAACCCGGTACCTCCGAGTCTAAATCCACGGACTTAACCGCTAGACCATCGAGGCAGACATACCATCATATCTATTTATAAATATTTTTTTAAAAGTTCATATCTGAAGCAAGAATTACCTACGTAAAGTGTATTTCCTTCTGTTAAGAGGATCTCGCTTGCACAGTTCAATTGTTTCAAAGATTTATCAAGGCTGTGCTTACTTTTGAGAAATATAATCAACTTTCTAGGGAATAAAATTACGGACATATCGCTGAGTTAGATCAAAAACCAACTAATTTAGCCATTTTTGCACAAAAATATTATGCACATTTAATTACTTTATAATTTGCGTTCGTTTAATTGCTTTTAAGACCCACTATCTTCGAAACTAAGCGTTACAGTGCTTAGTCGATTTTATCACTGGAAAAAGCAGAAGTTTTTTAAACGACTGGTGTAAAAAAGTGAATTTACAAAAAAAAATGTTAGTTGGTTTTCGCTCTAACTCGGCGATATATTTGTTTAAGTAAAATAGAGGATAATCGTTTTAAAAGTTTTTGCTATTTTCCTCTGTCTAAAATGAAAATATTTCCAAAATAATTTTTAAGATTTATTAAGTTTAATAGGAACGTGTAGTATTTGGACAAAAGAACAAATTTAACAAATAACTAAAATACATACCTCATTAGGTTTATTCAATAGGCACAGTCCTTGTCCTTCTCTCAACTCCCTGATGTAGTCGTTTCTGGAGCAATCGGAGAATTTGTAAGGCTGGACGTTTTCTAAACCGACAATGGACTGCGCCATTATGCAGCCGTGCCAGTCGCGACAAAAACACTGGTCTCGGCCATCGTCGTGTTCCATACCTGGTGGAAAACAAGGATAGATTAAAACTACATTCTAAGTCTCGTGAGAAACATGTGAAAGAGATTTAAAAACAAAGGAATATGTGTAACTCGTAAACGGTGATATTTTCACATTTTAAAATCAACAAGTAGGAAAAAACTAAGATTAGACAGGTTGTTTTTGTTAAATTTTCGTCGCTCTGTCTCTAGTAATCTTCCGCATTGCATCTTTTGCTAGGTGCCCTCATCCAGGCACCTTTTTCAGGTAAAAATAAATTTAATTAAATAAAAATGTTTCATTAACACCAATTTTTTACATCCTATATACCTACATATAAATTACAAACTATAAATATAACTTATTTATAATACATTGAGTTAGGACAGGCTAACAGAACTGTTAGTAAGTGCACTGGTTTCTGCACTAGATAATTATGTCAAGGCACAGAAACCAGATTGATCAGCGGAGGTGTAATTTCTTGATCCTAGTTTTGCAACACTGGTATGTGGTTGTTATAAAAGCTCATCTGTATGTCTGTCGGAGAACCGTCCCACTGCACCTTTAGTTCTTCAATACGTTATTTAAACTAGATACGAACCAATATTATGTCCAATCATATGTGCCATGGTTCCAGCGAGCAGATGAGGTTCATATGTATTGGTGTCGACGGAAATTCCCACAGACTTAGTCGTGCAGACAGTCCGCGGCACAGAAATCCCCGATTCACCACCAGGAAATGACAGGCCACTGAAAAAAACAGACAAATTCAACAAATGTAAACCATGACAAGTATCGTATATATTGAAAATAACGAGTTTAACAAAAAATATACGTTTAGCCAGCTTTATTAAACCTACCAAGTAGCGAGGTCATCGATATATCTGGCAAACTTTAGGAATTTTACAAATAAATTATGAGTATTATCCCATATTAATGAGTTAAGATATTATAAATTGAAATGATATCAATCCCTGTATTAAACATTATCGTCAAACAGATTGTACAGCAGCAAGCTCTGTTATGGAATTGAGACAGACAGACAGTGGAGTTGTCTAGGCCCGGGTAGCTAATGGCCCTGGGTTGGGGATGGGGACATTCCCCCGTTTTCCCCAGTAGGATCTCAACGGATAACCACCCACTGGTAATTCACGCACTTTTGGTGCTGGCGCTGGTGTGACAGCGCCCGTGTGGCTCACGTCGAATTGAGATCATGAAATGGAATTTTAGACTGCGAAATTAGACATCGAATTAGGCAGTTCGGACGAATAGTTTTTTTTTTTACTTAATTCGATGTCGATTCGATAACGGAGTTTGTGTGTAATAGAGAAGATAAATATAAAAAGAACAAATAAATTTGTAAATAATTGTCATTAAAATTTACATTATACTCTCTAAGAAATAAAAGTGACAAACAACTTCTTCGCCATAACATATTTTTTTAAGCGTACGTTTAGACTATTACGAAAAAGATACGAGTATAAGAAATGGCTTGGTAGTTTCGAAGAAAAATCAAAATATTGAGTTGGTGTCGGCGATGCATGACTTGTCAGGTATGTAGGTAAGGTTCTGTAAGTGAAACCAAGAATTCTATTACTAGTTTTTTTATAGTAAAGTATCATCACGACCATATCCCTTCCGAGGTGGTCAGAAGCCCTCGTCGATGTCTCTAGCGTACCAGACTCGAGAAATATTGTGATAGTAATTAAAATAAATAAGTAAATTGAATATATTATTGTGTCCCGACCAGGATTCAAACACGGACTTAACCGCTAGACCACGGAGGTACATGTGCTAAAATATGTTTTTCAATAAAAGCTTAACATCAAGCAAACTGCAAAAAATAATACCGTTCTAGGTGATTCACTGTGCAGCGTGACGAGTGTAGGCCAAATTCTCCGGATATATATTCTGAACGGAAGTCTTTGTTCTAGGCGCTCTGATGATGAAGTCTACTTATATAACGCAAACTCAGAACATATTGAAACAAACTGAATTAGAGTTTCCCCGAAGACAGACAAAATGTCAACGATATCAATTCCTACATCAAACACTCCTCGTCAAATAGATCAGACGGAACCAACTTAGACAAACTACCTAACAAGTTCTATAGACGGTAACAAAGACAACTTGGATTTTAGTGTTTCAAAACCGATTTACTTGGATTGAAATTTATGATTTGCTTGCGAATTGAATTCATTCATGGATCTCTAATCAAACATCAACTTAAGAAATCTGAATAAAATTATGCGGTAAATAAAACTTCAAACGAGTTAATAATAGCGTAAAATATACGTTTTTTACTAGTCAATGATCCTTTAATGCGGCAGCCAAGACTCCATTACAGGTTATATAAACAATGAGCGTACAACGACCATCAACAAGATGTTAGGTGATGAGAGTTACACACATTAGTGACCGTTTACGCACTATTACGAGTGCAAAGTTAACCAAACAATATTTATTACTATTATTCCACTCACCGGTGACACAATATTTTTCTCACATTTGAAAAGTAATGAATTTTAGGCGCGATAGTGGCTCGGTTGTAAAAACACGTTCCTTAAATCCTACAAAGGTCGGTTCAAACCCACCCGACATGTACCAATGAGAAATACACTTTTCTTACGTACATTTGTCTTAGATTTACAACACCACCGTTTCCGTGCCTCGGAGAGCACGTTAAGCCGTCGGTCCCGGTTCCACTAATACCAACTTGTGGAATCGTTAATAAATTGTCATTTTAAATTGACATCATATCCTCGCCAAGCCGTCTGGCCAGCGTGACGAGTGTAGGCCAAATTCTCCAGATATATGTTCTGGAAGGCCCATCTCCAACAGTGGAGGTCTAGGACGCTGAGTTCTAGGGGCTGTAATGAATGATTAAATAAATTAATTTTATTCGAAGTAAATTAAAAAAAAAACTGTTAATTGTTCTTCTGGAATAAAACAATAGAGTTCCCAATTTTTTTTTGAGCTATCGTAGATCCGCAGCAGTATCACTAACTGGTTAGCAGCACTAAACAGAGCTTCCCGCCTTTACATCTACTGGTTAATTTTCATATTATCTACCGAGTGACAATCTGAGATTATTTCATTTTTTGTTAAGTTAAAAAATGTAGAAAATATTGCAATTTTGATTTACAGCAAGTACCTGTCTTGTGGTACAGAAGAAGACAAATTTCTAAGCATTCCATGGATTTACTGTGCGGGTGCCGGGTCCATCGTGTGTGGGTAAGAGATGAGAAGAATGGTGTCTCGGGTTTGCGACCGACAATAGGCTGGTTAAGGAAAAGGAGGCCTCCCTTTTTTATTTTATTCCGCGATAATACGCTCACCATCCACCATTCTACTCCACTCCCTACCCGACCAAATACTGTATGGTTGCGTCAATGCCGTCTTGAAAGCTCGTTCTATAAATGTATCTCCTGCAGACCTGCTTAGATTCAATTCTTTTAGTAAGTGATGCAAAGATTTTGCTGGAACTCCTCCCGCACCAACTTCCACTGCATAAAGCTGAGTCTTGAACCCGATAGATAGATTCACATTTATCCGTATATTTATTAGGCATCTTTATGACGTTTTGATTGTACATACCGTCTAATGTATATTATCTAGGGCCAAGTATTCCTAGGTCAAATGTGTTTTAATTATCAGAAAAATGTAATTCGATGTGTTTATAATATAATTTATTTTACCATAGTTTTTTTACCTCTTTATTTCAGCCTTCAGTACTACCATAAATTTCTAAATATGCAAAGAATACATCGCCATACCCTGATATTCCACATTTAATATTAAGGATATTCCAAAAGCGGCATCAGCCCAAATCGTGAATCGGTTCACTGCCCTCAAGGGACTTACAAATATAGTAGTAAATGCATTAATATAACAAAGCCTGATTCTCTACATTACCAGCAAACTTGAATCGTTCACTTTTACGATTATTATGGCTATATCAATAATATCCCTTATCTATACTCAAGGATTAAGAAACAGACTAAATTACTATTTATTTTGATAACTTTATATTTAGTATTTGATAACTTTGTATGTAGTTTATTAGTAACTAAGTAAAAATGACATCATTCATGTAGTATGGGGATTCGGGATAAATTGTATTCACAGTTGTATATGCATTTTAAAAAAAACACCCATTATTTTATAAAGTTTAGGGGTGCAAAAATTTAAAACATTATTATGGCAGTCATTAAATAACACATTTTTAAACATAACACATTTTAAAACTAAATTTAAAGCGACATCCGTTTTAAAATTAGAAATAATTCGTGTGACACATGAATTTTCATAATATGAAAGAGACAGACTTATGGCTGTCAAAAGTGCTAGAGCGTGTAGTAATAAATATTTAGAATACGGGAACGAAAACTTGAATGTTGCCAGAAAAAGAACTTATCTTACCGGATATTTTTAAAATAGTAACATTTAGGCCTTTCGAGATTTTGACAGTTTACAACTAAGAATACCGATTTCGAGGATCCCTTGAGGGAACCTGTTTGACAGCTGGAAGGAATGGTTGAGTGGAGGAGCCGTTAAGAATACGTCTTACGACTACGACTACGTGTGTTAGTGTTTGTGCGAGCACCTGAACCGATGTCACGTCGAAATTAGAAAATAAATAAATATATCTGGAGAATGTGGGCGACACTCGCCACGCTGGCCAGACGGGTTGGCGAGGTTCTAATGTCATTTTTTTATGACAATATATTAACGATTTCACAAGTTGGTAATAGTGGAACCGGGACCGACGGCTTAACTTGCTCTCCGAGGCACGGGAACGGTGGTGTTGTAAATCAATGACAAATATATATTTGAACCGACCTTCAAAGTTTTTAGGGAAAGCGTTCTTATAACCGAGCCACCACCGCTCGTTGGCCTCTCCGTACAACTGTTAATTCTAAAATAAACAATTTGTATGGGAGAAGCCAAATTTTTTTGTAACTTCCGACACACAAAAATACAAATCTTTCCTCTTTATAATATCAGTGTGGATTATTTAACTAGTTTTTAATTTAATTTAACTCTCGGTGGTCTAGCGGTTAAGCCCGTGGATTTATTTGTGGTATTTATTGAGTTTGGTACGCTAGAGACATCGACGAGCTTCATTTTTTTTATTTTTTTATTTATTTAAAAACTTAATTGCACTATGTACAAAGGCGGACTTAATGCCGTTAGACATTCTCTGACAGCCAAACCTTTAGGACATTTAGACAGTATCAATGGTAAGTAGGTGCAATATTATTAAATGACAATTTGTAAGATATATGTAGGTATATGTAGACATAACAACAAATACATACTAATAATACTTAATAATTACATTCTAATACATAAACAAGTACATATATAAATTATTCATTATGGATTATATATATATATATATATAATATAATAACAGTACACAGAATAAAACCAGTCATGTGAAGAAGTGGCTAAAGAAAAAGGTTACAAAGGAAGAAGACACCGCAGCTGCAAAGGTGTGGAATAAACGGAAGAGGTAAATAAAAGAAGAAAAAAAAAATGTAAAGATAAGTTTTAAGTTAAAAGATAGTATTTGTACACCTTACTCTTGAATATTGCACGATTAGGAGCTTGTCTAATATCTTGGGGTAATTCATTCCACAAATTTGCAGCGACGACAGCAAACGATTTAGAGACGAAAGAGGTGTGGTGAGAGGGAATGGAAAGAACAGAGTTAGAAGAGGAACGAAGGGTTTTTACATGATGCGAGCTCAGATAATTAAATATTTTTTTAAGATACTCAGGAGTATCTGGTTCGTTAAGAAGACTGTATAACAAGCACAAAACCCTGCTATTTCTCCGTTTGCGAATAGGCAGCCATTTAAGCTGATCTCGTGAAGACGTAATGTGGTCATATTTCCGCAAACTAAAGATGAACCTAATACATGCGTTGTGTAATCTTTCTAATTTATTAAGATACTCCTGTGAAAGGTCGACACAACATACGTCGCCGTAGTCGAGTATCGGCAGAAGAAGGGACTGTACCAGTGTAATTTTAGCTTTTATCGGCAAAAAGTTTTTTAATTTGTTGAGAGAGTGCAGTGAAGAAAATATTTTACGACTGATATTAGTGATTTGCGCTCCCCATGAGAGATGAGAATCCAGGTAAATACCGAGATTCCTAACCTCCCCGGAGAATGGTATAGGCACGTTGTCAAACCTAACAAGGTCGATTTCATTCATGTTTACTTTTGATAAGAGTCGGGAACTCCCGATGATTATAGACTGACACTTGTTCGGGTTGACAACGACACCGTACCGCGCAGACCAAGAATATATACTACTAAGATCGGAATTTAGCCAAGCTATTGCACTATTGAGAGTGTTGACATCCGTCTGCACATAGAGCTGCAAGTCATCGGCGTACAGGTGGTAGTGGCAGTGAAGAGAGGAGGTGATTTTACTAATAAATAGCGAGAAAAGTAAAGGAGATAAAATGCCACCTTGTGGTACGCCCGTACTCAAATCACACCAGTCCGAAAACGTTTGATCAATGCGGACCCGCTGTTGACGACCATGCAGATACTCAGAAAACCATGACAAGGCTTCTGCCGACATCTTTAGACGAGACAAAATGGCGATGAGCAAATCAGGATCAACTGTGTTAAAGGCGTTGGTGAAATCGATCAGTACAAGTACTGTGACTTTGGTTTCATCCATGCCGTTTCTGATATCTTCAGTTACTTTTAGTAAAGCTGAAGTTGTGCTATGACCGGGGCGGAATCCTGACTGAAAGGGATTGAGGAGTTGGTTAATATTCAGAAAGTCCGATATTTGTGTATGTACGGCAGACTCTAATACTTTTGAAAGAAATGGTAATATGGAGATTGGACGGAAATGGCTTGGTAACGTAGGGGAGGATATTTTAGGAATTGGAATAATGAAGGCATTGCGCCATAAAGTTGGAAATTGGCCTGTTGTGAGGGATACATTTATGATGCGAGTTATTGTGGGTAGGAGAATATCAATAATTGTAACGATCATAACACGACTGATTTTATCACATCCTATTGCTTTAGAAGTTATGGATTTAATCGTCTTAAAAATAAAATCGCCAGAAACCTCGGTAAGAGCAAATTGTGTATTATTAAGGGTCGACATTTCCGCTATTTCAACTAAAGTTTTTGATTTAACTACAACGTCCAGCGTCGGTGCTGATGAGAAATGAGCATTGAGCTGATCAGGTGTTACAGTACCAAGACTAGCCGAGCACTGTGAACGACCCAATCCCAGAGATTTAAGAAATTTCCATGTATCGGATTGAGATTTGTTTAAGATATTATCACAAAAATGGCGGCGTTTAGCCGTTCTACACACCTGATTGCAACGATTTCTTGCAACCCTATATGCAGCCCAGGATTCCTCACTTCGTTTTCTACGGTATTTACGATAGGCACAGTCACGCCTCTTCATAGCCATGCGGACTTCATCACTTATCCAAGCTGCCGGAGCACGCTTGATTTTTGTTGGAAGTATGGGTGCGTGCTTGTCATACAGTCTAAGTACCTCACGATTAAACAGTTCAACCATACAATTTATATTGTTGAGATTATCGATACTACACCAATCTATTCGACTTGCATCATCACGCAATTTATCTATATTAATGCTACTGAAATGCCGCATAGGTATTATAGGCGGGCGGTATTTTGGAGGTTTACACTTGTAGGATGCATAGATGAGGTCGTGGTGGGAAAATGCGGGAGCTATCAACTGACCATGACAGGAGACAATATTAGGACGGGTAGTAAACATCAAGTCAAGGAGAGTGTCAGACGAAGCAATGTGATGAGTAGGGCCAGTTGGTAAAATGGATAGGTTTACGGAATAGATCAGGTTTAACAGTTTAGAGGATCTGGACTTATAGGGTTCATTAATATTAAGAATACAGGTATTGAAGTCACCCATTACGATAATATGAATATACTGAGGCACGATCTCATCCAGCACACTCTCTAGCTTCAAAAAGTAATTTATTGACGGCGGGCAGTAAACAACTCCAACAAGTATGCTGGCACCAGAAAAGCTGACATCAATAAAAAGATATTCGCAAGACGCAGAGTACAGTGAAGGCGAGCAGCTGACAATTTTGTATGAAAGTCCAGCACGGAGATATATTGCCACTCCACCTCCACCGCGGCCCGTGCGGTCATTGCGAATAAGAATGTATCCTGGAAGTGAGTAACTAGTCGAAGGTAAAGAAGGTTTGAGCCAGCTTTCAGAAATGAGAATAGCGTCAATGACGTCAGGTGAAGAGAAGGTAGTAAGGAGATCGGTGTAGTGCGCAGGCACACTCTGTGCGTTAATATGGCATACGTTGAAGTTGTTTTTGCAAAGAGAAAATTTTTCTTTTATTAAGAAGTCCAAATCATTGACGTCGTAAAATGAATCGCTAGATGATTCACTGTTCAAAATGGAGTGAAAAGAGTCTTCATCGCTGCTGCTATTCGACATCTATCAAGCAATAACTAGTTTAATAATTATATAGTATAATATAATACAATAAATACTTAATATATAATATAATAGTATAATACTTAAATAATAACAAGACTATAAACTAAAAGTTATTACAACTTTAACAATATCCTGCCTTCCTGTCCCGCTGGCATGGAGTTTACAAAAAAAAAAGTTACATTTTAATAACACAACCTTAAAGATACAATCACATCGGCTCAATAAACTAAATCTCAAACGGTATTACCAAAAAGAAAAAACAATCTATAAAATTTACCTTGTGTTCGACTTGTCGCCGCAGGTGCTACTTTATTTCGCTTTGAAAGTCGTTCGGTTTGCGCTTTAAGCAAAATTATGTAAATAAAACAAAAAAGACAAAAAAAAAACGCGCTTTGCTTTGCTTTCAAGTCAAACACGCAATAAAAATCTACACAAACATGAAAAATAAAACTGACAAAATAGACGTAATGTTAACAAATGTTCCTTTGCCTTAAAAAAAGAAATGACAACCAAGACTTCAACGTAAAATAAAAACATACATTTGTTTTTTTTTGGTTAGATTAGTAGTATATGGTCTGTGGTAGTTTGGAAAACATGGTTTTAAGCAAAAACCAATTAATTATATATTTTTAAGAATTGCATATTTTGTGTATTTCAGTTTACCCAGCCGATGTGACCGCGATAATTATTAAAAAGGGATTAAAAAAACAACAAAAAAGAAACACTGCAGTAGCGTCACACGTTCTATCGTCGAGCAGCTCTTCTGGAACGTTCCCTGGTCGAATGCTGCTCACTTTGTGGTTGGTTTGGTGGAGATACTAGTTTCTTTTCAACTAAATCCGTTAACTCGGTGTGATGAATTAGTTTCTTTCTTGTACCATCTGAGAGCTTGACCACGATAATGCCGTCCTGTGTCCAGCAGTTTTTCATTCCAACCAACTTACGTGCATCTATGAACAGCATCTGCCTACTGCTGGTCAAAAACTCTGCACAGCTAAAAGAGGTGCCTTTAAACTTGGTCTTGCTACGCCAGACCAATTGTCGCAGCCCAAAATCAGCAAAACGGACCAAGACTGTCCGGGTAGTAGACTCACTTGGTGCCCCGAGTCTATAGCACGACCGCATTGACTGTTTGCTCATTGTTGAAACTCCTAAATGGTCCTGCATCACTCCAACAACTACCTGTGCGATGTCTTCACCATTAGTCTCCGGAATACCTCGAAGTAGCAAGCAATCAGACCGACTTCTGGTCTCGACTCTGTCTACGGCAATCTGCATGTCTAAAATTTGTTGACGAAGCAATGACATCATTTCAACCACAAACACCTTAAAATCCAGGAAATCCTTGGCTAATACTTCCAGCTTGACACAAGGGCGGGAGTCCTTTGCCGCAGTAAGTTGGGCCTCAAAATCTGCCATTCTCTTGGCTAGCTGGTCCTCAATAAGCTTCTGTGTCTCATGGACTCTGTCTGCCGACGCCATTTCAGCAATAATATGTGTTATACGGTGGTAACACGTTGTTATATAGAAAGGTTACAAACCAGCAGGAGTAGGTGCAGAATAAGTATATACTTACAGCATGTAAACACACTAAGACTATAATAAATAACTATTAATCTGTTATTTAACGTTAATGTTATTATTTATTATTAAATTATTAAAGAGCAAAATTTTGCGATGTTTCTATTTTCACACCTACCCCCCAAAAAATCATGATATTGTAAAGTTGGCTAAATGTAAATCCACTTCTTTAAAATTGTGGTTTCTGACCACAAAGACGAATGATACATAGAGATATGATACATTACTCTAGTTTTAATAAATTTTATTCTGAGAAAAATAAACTATGTCCCTTAGTGACATCCCATCGAAGAGTATAAGGAGGCTAATACTTTGGCAGAAATAATTGCCAGCCTTCCTGTAGTAACTCGAGTACTTATGGTCCTATTATTTATCATCACAGCCCCTAAGTTTCCTAGGAAATGTTGATTGTTATTTATTATTATCTGCCACACTCCCAAAGGTTAGCTGTTATAAAATGCCGGAAAGCATTAAGTTCGCCCTTGTACACTACTTTTTAAGTTATTTTGTGCAATAAAGAGTTTATAAATAAATAAAATTGTTTCTATCAAAAGAATAACATTTTAGTCTATAGAAAGAGCATACAAAGTCAACCCGTATATAGGTGCAGTGTCGTAGCATTGCAGTCAGTTATGAATATTTGCTTTATAAATTGGCGCCAAAATAGCTGCTATTGATTTATCCAGTTACTCCGCCATCGTGGTGTTTGCTGAATGTATGAGCAGCGAGTGTGCGTTTACGGTCGGCCAAGCAGTTTGTAGGTGTGAGCACGGTTCACAGTGAGCCGGCTACGGAGATCTAATTACTGCGGTCAGACAACACTATAGCACTATCTTATATCTTGTATCTCCAATCCACACATTTTTTTCATCACGTCAATGTATTTCTAAAATAAAAACTGCTATCCTTCTTAAAATTATTTCTTCTATACTTTTTTGTTTTCTGCCTTCAATTGTCTGGAGCATTTTCGTAGATTCCAATTGACTAGTATCTATAATAATCAAAGAGTACGTTTTTGTGTCGTTTGCTGTAGGGACTCTAGGCCCGTCTACTCGTCACTCTAGTTCAAGAGATAAAACATTTTTCAAAAAGCCCTCATTATTGTCTGTCGGTGAGAGAATCAGCATAGTGATTCAGCTTGGAAATGCCGTAAGAGTTATTGCCACCATACATCGTGGACACGATTTATATTTAAATTAGGTTTTGTAACCTAATCAAATATATAAAACAATCAATAAAGCGAATTGTATGAACTTTATAATATAGTGATATAATAATTTTCATTGTTCAGCAAACTTTGGTTTAATATAATTTCCAGGAAATATAGAGAGGAAATTTCAACAATAGGCTAGAATTTAAAGATATTCATGCATACGAGTTGTTAATGAAAAGCAGAGAGTTCATAGTACCCTATCTGTTTACGCAAGAGTCGGTCCACGACCGCATGTGTCAGCGACGCATGCTTAAATCCTTGACCAAACTTAATTTCGAAGCTGGAGCGATTCGATTAAACCACACACTCGCAAACCTCACACGAATGTAGCACTTAACACCAATATAGCAAAGGGGAAATCAGCATAAATCTATAGATTAAGGATTCAGTAAAGCCATCGGTATTCGAAATAAGATCATTCGTTGTCAGGTGCGACGCAAATTCGATATCAACAATCTCGATATCGAGATGCTGAGTTATGACGGGATTTCCTCCTAGTCTGTCGGAAAGTTTTATCGATAACATCGCAGCCCTAATTTGTTATAAAATCATCCAATAAACGACTGCGTTCCCAGTGGAAAACTGGAAGTTTGAGTTACGTGATGGGCGCTGCCCTAATCGCGAGGGCGCAGTTTTTCACACTTAAGACACTTGGTACTTGAATTAGGGAAATTATTTTAAGCTTTTTAGTAAACGAGACTTTATTTTATTTACTTAGAGACTTAATTGCACTATGTACAAAGGCAAACTTAACCCATATATGCCCAAAGGGTCGCCAACGACCCAACACAACTACCTTCTATTTATATATTTTTTATAAAACGGTTTACCGTCATTTAAAATAATTTGTGAAAATCTACTGAACTGAATTATTGCTCATCTGAGTTTTTTATCATGTAAGTTTTTTTCCGCTTTTACGATTTATGTTTTTTTATTACCGCGCATAGAATAATTATAGCATAGCATTACGATAAATGAGTAAGAAGGAAGTTATGTTAGTTCTAATTCACCATATTTGAACAAGGATTTACCCAGCGGGTCGTTAACGACCCTATACAAAAATCCTACTTGCATTGTGTTTATTTCTAAAAAACTACATAAAATCGTACTTTCTATTTATCCTAATTAATCATATCCAATTATGGATAAAAACATGATCTAAATAATTACGGGCATATATAGGTTAATGCCGCTAGTCATTCTCTGACAACCAAACATTTAGGACATTTAGACAGTATAAATTGTAGGTGCAATATTAGGTCAATATATAGATACATATTACTACACTATTACATAACACGTACATACTCGTAAATAACTATTAGTATATATATATATATATAATAAATAAACCACATATGAGGGAAGTAATATAAAAATAATGATGCTATTGTTGCTAATGAAAAGGGAAATAGTAAGCATAAAAACATACTCGTAGGTATATCAAATGTCTTTATGCTTACTGAAAATGTGATTTTGAAGTTTGGTGTTGAGAACAAATTTTGTTCTCCAATAACTAAAGAAAGATAGAACATTAAGAATGATCGAAAATATATAATGACGTCGATATTTAGATACCAGATTTAAAGAATAAGAGAGAATAATCTTTGAGAAAGTCATGGTGTTTGATGAAAAACGAATATATTTTGGTTTTAAATCTATTCGATTTTATTTTGATTTAAACAACACTTGCTATATTTAGGAACTAAATTCTTAGTAGCATACTTTCCTTTTAATGGCCGCATTCCTATAAACATATTTATAATAACAATAATGAAATTCTTTATTGCACATTAAGATATACAAAATAAAATGAAGAACATAGGCGAGCTTAATACCTTGTAGGTATTCTCTAACAGCTAACCTTTGGGAGAACGACATAAGAAATTGTGGGGTGCAGAGTTAGGAGGAGAGAATAAATATTAAACTAAATGCTATACCTTTCACTGGGTATATCATACGAGTATGTCATATTAAAATGTAATGAAAATAAATAAATTAACATGCCAGTTGCATACATTAAATATACATTTAAAAACATACATAAATAATAATCTAAATATAATAATAATCCATACACTAATAATAATAATAATCCATGTCATGTGAATAAATTAAATATCATTTTGCTTTTTAAGAAAGTAAGAAGATAGACGATGTTTAAATATGTTTAAAGTATTATTTATAGGTATTAAGGTATAAATACTACTTAGTGAGGATTCAGTTACCGGCCCTATTATTGATGGCATAGCTCAAATATACTCACGTTAGAAGTTGCGTGGTGTCTTTTTCGATCTTGAACAATTTTCTGGCAGTGTAGTCGTTAAATTTGGTAATGGCTCTGGTGATGTCTTGCTTCCTGTCGATGTCGGCTTGGTCTGCCCCCTGCCATGACTCGATGTACACCAGAGATACCCTGGTGTTCAGCGTTCGAAAGTACTGCAAACAAATATTTTGAATAAATTCAAAAGAACCAAGAAACTAGGCATCAACAAATTTGAAAAAATAAATAAAATATTATTACCTATTTCCTCATTTTTATCATTTACCTACGCACACCCATACCACTGAGCATAATGTATAGAATTACTCGTATTATATTAGGTTATGGTTAGATATATATACAAGAAAACCAAAAACAAATTCTAAGCGAGCTCCAAAATAATGAAGTCATTCAAAACTTAGGCGGGTCTCATTCAAAATTTTCAACTGATTTAATCAAAGTTTTAACGTCAACTTGGCTAAATCTCAACAAGAAATTATGTTCTAGGGCTACCCACCACTTTACCGGCCTTATTTGACTTGCTAACAGCAGGAGTTGGTTTTTCATTAGGTGACAATTTGTTATTTTTATTATGGTTTAAACAGTGAACAATTTTACAGGCTTTTCGTCGATTGGGCCTAATTCAGCAAAATTAATTCTATCGCAGCCAGAATCCTTTTCTTTTGTACCTAACGATTTTGCCCTATTTCTCCCAGAAATGCTAAGCTTGAGATCTAAGAAGCATGCTTGGTCATTGACTAGCATAGGCTTAGGTAAAATTATTTATTATCGAACACAAAAAAATACCAACTCCGGAGTTTTCTTATTCTAAATAAAATAAATAATTTATGTTATTATTTTCTTAAAATCTTAAAAAGGCCGGTTTGAACCCCGACATATACCAATGAAAAATACACTTATCTTACGTCTATTTGTCATAGATTTACAACACCATTTGCTGATTCTTTATATATATTGATCAGCCCTCTTGTCTCCCAAAGTGTTGACGAGCTGTTTTGACAACGCCTTAAACATTACAAGATATTTATGTTCAACCACAAATAAATAATACAAACCCCGGTTCTAATAACTCCAACTTATGGAATGGTTAAAAAATTGACATTAGAACCTCGCCAACCCGTCTAGACAGCGGCGTGGCCAGTGTAGGCCAAATTCTTTAGGGATTGCTGAAATTATTTTTTCCAATTATGGAGGTCTAGGACTCTCATGTTCTAGGGGCTGTGATGTGATGTGATGTGTGGATAAGCAAATCATAAGAATCACGATAAGTATAGATATCAGCCTAAGACTAATCTTAACGGCAAGCGGCATGCACTCACATTGAAGAAGCGTTTAAACGTATTTTTGTGGTCATAGATTTAGCCACTGAACTAATGCGATTCCGTTCCACATTTCCACGTTTAACTCTTCAACAAACAGAGTCCGGATTTCTAACCGCAGGCAGATGTAAAATGTAAATGACGTCACCAGTGATAACAGCTGCGAAATGTCCAGAATTTCAACCATAGATTTACATGAAAGTTCCGGGCACTTGTACTCGGCACTTCAACGGTATGGTCGCTAAACTTGTCCACCAATTTAAAGTCGAGGTTCTATTTCATTTTATTTGTGTTTATAGGATTATTAATTATGTTACTTATGAAATAATATGATATGAAAGCGAATGAACAGTCTTCGTCATTACCGGATAAATATTAAGCGTTGGTACTAATAGGTAATATGGTCAAACTTTCCTAAAAACCGTACAGCTATAGTAAATAAATCGTACAAGTGTAACTTATAAAAATATAGGGTAGGTGAGGAAAAATCCGAAGTCATAGACTATTTTTACTTGTACGACCAATATTTCAAAGTACGAGTATGATCGCTGATATTTTAACCGCCTCCGTGGTCTAGTGGTAACAAACGTTGCCGTGAACTCGGGAGGTCGTGGGTTCGATTCCCAGCGGGGGAAAGTTGTACATTGTATAATTTGTCTCGGTCTGGGTGTTTATATGTATAATATATATACATTTACAAAAAAAAAGTAAAATATATAGTTTATCAACCATCTAGTTTCCGTAACACAAGCCTCGTTGCTTACCACGGAAATCAGATGGCGCTGTGTGACCTGTCTGGAAATATTTATATTTATTTTATATTTATGATCACGACCGTATCCCTTGGCATTTAGTTAATTTTAAGTAGGCCCATCATGACAAGTAGCTAGCGTGTCTCTAGTGTACCAGACTCGAAACATATCTTCTTTTTTGTGATCTAATCCGGGAATAGAAATTAACACCTCTGTGTTTAAATCTATGGTTGGTGCTAGAACACAAAGGCAGACCAATACGTAGTTGTACACAATTTGTATAAAACTAAATGGTTCGCACATAAAAGTCAATGATTTCAATAAACCATGTCCAACCGGGTTTAATAACGATCTGATCAATTTCCGTAAAGACGCAATAAATGTAAAACCTTGAAAGTTTCGAGAAATATTGGAGTATTTCGTAGATCTTGGTATAAAACGCTGGTACAGAGGTGATATTTCAGGTTATATTGAACTCGTAAGAGGATCGTGACCGTTCAAGCGAAAAATTGATACTACCTATCATACATATTGCTGCCGTGTTATAAGAATTTTTCATGAATTTTAAAATGCATTATGTTTGTGTTGCAAATAAATGCGGTTTGATCTCGTTTTAGTGGACTACGTGATTTCATAGGCCAGTTTTATCCACTATAAAAGAGCACTTGATAACAAAGAAACAAATGCGACAGATGTAGATACTTCTGAGGTATCTGTTAGTCATCTGCTAATAGATTGCAACATTGCAATGCATATGATAATGATAGCTCGTTTCAAACTACCTCCAACCTCAAATAAGTGCCTTGATAAATGTTATAAGGATGTGTTTAGCTTTTTAATTGCCGTTAATTGTTCGACAAGAATAAAATAGACAAATATGTATATAATAAAGTTAGTATTGGTATCGATGGTACTCCGGGTACGAATCCCGGTTGCTGGTGCCGTCTGCGGTGCTGCTGCCAATCCTACAAGGGTAGCCCATATCTTACTCACTGTTCGGGTACAGTTTTCTGTTGGTACAGCAGCCAAGACAATATTTTTTGCTTGTATGTGGTTTATCATGTTTTTTTTTAGTATTTTTATTTTTATATTTTTTATTAATGTTATGCTTAAGTATTTTTATTATTTACTTTTATTTTACATATCCAGTTATATAAACCAATTGTTGGCTACTTTTGTTATATTATTTATTAAGTTGTTGTCTTTGTTAAGCTTTGGTTTCTATCTACGAAATTAATAAATAAACACTATAATGGATGGTCATTGTCGAACAAAATTAAACAAAGGTATAGTACTGATCTGTTATCGGTGATAAATACGCTTACAAAAGCAATGGTGAAGGGTTACCTAACGAAATATGGTCAAACATTGTAATTTTTTCAAGTGAGCGTTGAGGGCTACTGTCTAGCTCTAAACTATTTTAGCCTGGAATTAACCTTGAAGATTTTGACGATAGGGTTCGATTCCTACAGTTTTCTTAAGTTTGACGTTTGACATAACTTCCCAAAATTTTACTATTATAAGCGGCACTAAGCTACTCGTAGTTAGTGATGTGACAATACATAGTGGTTGTATTAATATAAAATAAATAGCCATGACCATATTTCAATTAATAAAATAAATTAATTTAATTATATAAAAAGTGATGAAGAAGATTTGATACGGATAACAGATCGGTGAAGGTTTTCTACGTATTTTAAACTAATAGCTAATGTCCTGGATTAGGACGAAAAAGAAAAGATTATTTTAAGTAGTGGGTACTTACAAGATCAGCGATGTTAGCGACTTGTATAGCATCATGAACGACTTCGGATCTCGTGCTGCCGTTTCTTCTGTCAAACATCGCCTTGTCGATGACCAGCGCAGTTTCTATGTACTTGGTGGTTTCTCTGACATCACGCCTCCGACGGTCGAGGGCGCGAAGACCTGTATTCTGCCACCAGCTCCAAGAGTGTTCGTCATGATGACCAGCCTGTTGTCTGAGAAGAAAAAAATAACTGTTAATTATAGGTTTAGAACAATATTAAATATATATAAAAACATTATGTAACAGCTAACCTTTAGGAGAAGTGAACAGGGATTGTGGGTGCATGACCACTAATGTTTGACAATGAGTTTTATTGAGAAAACTACTTATAACTAAAAGAAATATATATATATATATATAATAAATGTACAAATAATACATACAATAATATACGGTTGCTCTTGGACACAACATATAACTAATATTATAACTAAAATAAATAGATTTGTCTACGCTTTGTGGAGATTAACTAAAGTAGCTAACGAAAAAACCGCCCTTCAGGAATACCATGGATATGTTGCGTCAAATATAAGGTACGGCATATTATTGTGGGGCAACGCAGTGGAAATACATAGAAACTTTATTGGACAAAAACAATGCATTCGTGCTATTTGTAACACACCTCCTATGACTTCCTGTCGTCCTTTATTTATAAAACTAAAATTACTGACTGTTCCTTCTATATATATACTTCAATGCTGTTTATTTGTAAAAAGCCACCCGGTACTTTTTAAAACTCTTGGGGGATAATTGCAATTTTAAAACGCGTTATCCTAGTAGAATAATTATTCCAGCGCATAAAAGTACTCAATATAGCCGAAATTGTTATGCAATGGCAACAAATATATTTAATAAGCTTCCAGTTACTATAAGGGAGCTGCCACTAAAACAGTTTAAATTAAGAGTCAAGCAAATGCTGGTTAATAAATGTTTTTATTCGACAAAAGAATACCTAGCCACTAAGCTCGACAAAGTCATGTGACTAAATAAATATTTGTATGCTAGAAATAGCGAAGCATGTAATTTACATCCCTGTACCTACCATATTTCTGACAAATAAATTATTTAATTTCATTTAATTTAAAAAGGATATTGTAAAGAAAGTACATTCTAACATAGCATCTTTGGACTGTGTAAAAGACAAAAGTAATTAAACTTAAATTCGCACCCTGGCTGTACTTAGGACTCAATTAAGGATATCACAGGCTGGCAAATAAAAAAGGACCAGTAATTTGATTAAAGAACAAGAACAAGAGAATTAAAATTTAAAACCGACCAAAATACTCATCTGGGAATAAAAAAGGCTCCGTTTCTTTATCTTACTTTCCAATTCCCTTAGCGGAGAGGTTTGGTTCCATAATCTCGGAATTATCTTGATCTCACTTTAGATGGGACAAAGTTAGGCCACTTTATGAATAACAGAGGAAATGTTTAGGGCTTGTAATTTTTTTATATCCGTATATTAATTACGCTAGCAGTCTTTGGTACAATGGCTATTGATTTTTTTAATAAGCTTCCACTAAACTGCCTACGAATATATTTAAATTTTAAAAAATACTTACAGTAAAATGTTTATATAATTTAAAATAATATTTAGTATTGTATAAAAGCATGAAAGGTATTTTTTTTTTTTTTTTTTTACGTTTAATTTATTTTTTAATATTATAATATTTTTTAAAAATGTACATAATATAACTCTCACCAATGATTTTGCATACTGCATTCAACAATAACAATTGTACCACATTTATTGCATATTAGGATTTTAATTTGTTTTTTGACAGTGTTGAAAACTAGATTTAGTCAACTATTTAAAATAAACTTTATTAGAATTAAAAAAAAACTGTTTTCAAGTATCTGGCTTTCGATTTGTACACTAGAACACAGCGTCCTAGACCTCCACTGTTGGAGATGGGCCTTCCAGAATATACTTCTGGAGAATTTGACCTACAATCGCAACGCTGGCCAGACAGGTTGGCGAGGAGAAAATAATAATAATAATAATAATACAGTTAATATTATGTTATACCATAGATTTAAGATTGGTTGCCCTGAGCGTCGCTAACCAATCATAAACCTACAAGTATTGTTTAGCTGACCAAACATGCTTCGTGTTCACGGTTCTAGGCCGCAGCCGTCACAATTATATGAAATAGCAAATTTTACAACAAATATGAATTTTAGTATTTATGAAGCGTGAGCTTGTGCGCCTGGACGTGAATTCATTTTTTTCATTTCATTTCATTTATTTATTCACAATTTCATACATTTGGTACACTCGGTTTCGTCAGATAACAAATTAATTATTTTACTAATCATAATAGCGAATGAATATCAGCAAAGAACAGCCTTCGTCGTTACCAGATAAGTACTACCTACACCAATAGATGCTGCTGTAAAAGGGCGTTGTCATGGTAATAATAATATGGTATAATTATGTCAAAACAAATTAATATTTTCTATTCATTTCATTTCATTTCAAATACCTACTCGTGCATAAATATAATATTGGTATGTCATTTAAAAGATTATTTTCAAAGTTTAAATTATATTGTTATTATTAATTATATCATCTTCATCTTCAGTGTATTACAACTGCAGGTTGTAGGTCCTCTGCATTTAGCGTCCACGCTCTGACATGGTTTTTCGAACCGTCTCTGAGAGTTTTAAATTCTGAGAGTTTACCTACATTAATTCTACTGTGACTTTTTGTAAAAATTGCTTTAGTCGGCTCTAAGTTAGTGCGCTGATTCAAGTAGAGTGTAAAGGCTCCCCAGGGCCGTCCATCAGGCAGCTTATTATCGAGAAACTTGGGAAAATATCCAGAATTCGTCGCTTTTTTAAATTGCAATCACATTATTTTTAACGACCGCCCCGGTGTCTTATTTAATAATTTCTTTTGCGACTCCATTCCTTTCCCAAATTGAATCGTAAGATTTTTTTGAATACGGTTTTACCTTGTATATTAATGTTTTTTAGTACATCGTGTTATATCTTTATTTATTCGTATTATAATAAGCGTTGTGCTAACTGCATGATTTACGTGTTATAATTAAAGGTCATCATAAAAATATGAGTGGATACATTCAAGATTTTGCAAATAGATTCATAATCACAACCCCTAGAACACAGAGTCCTGAAAACATATTTCTGAAAAAAAATGGCCTATACTGCGCCGTTGGCGTCTGTGGCGAAGACCAGACATGCAAATATATTATTATTTGTTATTTAACTGAACTAAAAAGAAGCTTAGACTTTGGACGTTCGTAACAAGTTTGAACTACATACTTTTATATTTTTTTGTTTAGCAACGCCACGGATGCAATAAAAATATTGTCTTTGGTAATTGTACATAATTCTTTAATTATAGGTAGATTAGATTGCTATGTGGGAGATTTAGATTCTAAATTATTTAGTTTATTCCTTGTAGCAGTAATGTAATGCCTAACATACTTGTACATAAATAGGGATTATTACCTGTTACGATTATAACCACTTTGTTTGGTACATATATATTTTATAAATTGTATCGATTTTATTAGTGCCGACTGTATCCAAGTTGTTATAAGCGAAGTTTTTGTAGACTATTTTGATTTGATTTGATTATAATACTAGAGAAGCAACTGGGGCCAAGACACAAGACGAAAGTTTCTGGTTTGGGCTTTAACGTGCAAATACAATTGAAAAGATGTATTTTCAATTCTGTACGCATCTCAATGTTAATGTCTAAGTAGTTATCTATTCTATTGTATTTAATATAAATAAACAATTATTACATAAAAAATAAGCCAAAATAACTGTCTTTATAAGTTGTGGGAAACAAAATATTTTAGTTACAACGGCTCTCCCAGGACACGAAGATGTTTCGCTACATTTATTTAGGCAATCTAGTTTGCAAAAAGCAAAACTCGTTTCAGCCCGGAGAGATAATTTGTCCCGGGATTCTTCGGGAAATTAATCCCGTTTGGGAGTTGGGAACATTCGGCGTCTGCTACCACTGCCGCCTTAGGCTTTGCCCTAAGTAAGCGATTGTTTGCGACACGAATTAGAGGAACGAACAATCGTTAATAAACGATTAGAAAACTTAATAACTGCTACTTGGGAAAGTTTTTCCTTTAAAAATAACCGTTTTATCACCCGAGATTAAATATCTTAATAATTTTTATTCTATTTAATGACTTTATTGTTAAATTAATTAAAAGCATACATAATGCATATTGGCACTCTTTTTCAATCAAGCTTAGGGACATTGAAAACATTTTATGTTAGCAAAAATAAAACAAGAAATATTAAGGAACAATTGATTACAATCTTTTACTACTAAAGTATTAATTTACATATGTAAGTGGGTTTATACAATACATATACGACGTAGGTACATATACATACATATATAAACGACATATACGATATACATTAATATAGGTACTACACTACATTACAACATCTTTCAACGAGACAAGGATTTAATTGAGATTTCAAAAGGTGAGAGTAATGGATGGCCCTGCTTGGAGCTTTGCGGATATTAAAAGACAAGCTGATCGTAAGCAGAGATTTTTATAATATAAGTAAATAAAATTTAATAATAATAAAATAAAATCAATAATTGTTATTACGTTTAATTGATGTTTAAAAACTTGCTCTGTGTAGACAGCTTAGAGATAAACAGTTTGTTGCTAAACATACAGGTCGCAAGTCGAAATCGCATTTAATCGCCCACGTAGTGTATACTCTTGTTCTTACATTTTGAGGCTTGCTTTAAGGAGATTTATAAGTGATGTCGAGCTTATACCGATGATGAATGAGGTGTTTTATTTGGATTTTTTCCTCTAACCTTGTATCGAAAATGTTTCTTAAGCTCTCTCATTATTACTCGTATTATGTAAAATTAATGCGGGGTTCAAACTACGAGTATACGAGTACGTATAGCATTCATCGACCACTACACAAAATGTAAACAAACCACAAAAAGGGTATTTTAAAGATAAACAAAAACAACAGTTTTTTGTAGTAAAAAATACAAATATTTTTAACATAAAAAAAACCTATGCCAAGTAAGAATAAGTCTTTATGTGCCACTTACGGCCGGTTGCAGAAAGGCTGATCTTTTGACCTGTTTAACTCATGCCTATGAAGCACGTCATTTTAGATATGGTTACATTAAAAAGACGTTGTTTTTATAATCCAGATTGTTTTTTTTTTTTAGATATAAGAGACCCAGAAATACTCATAAACAAGAAAGAAATGGTGTTTACCAGCGTTGTAATAGCGTACCTAGTATTTACATAAGGGGTGATGTAGATGGAAGCATGTTCCAATAATAAATACACTTTTCTTAAGTACATTTGTCATAGATTTACAACACCACCGTTCCCGTACTTTTGAAAGAGGCCGTCGGTCCCGGTTCCACTTATATAAAATTTTCCAGAAAGGTTTAGGACTCTGTGCTAGGGGCTGTGATGATGTTGATGTAGACTGGAACGACTTGCCATAAAATGCACGAATGACCTAAAGAAGATCAAAAGGTCTTGTGTGATGGAAACCATGTCCAGCAGTGGAGAGAGAGGCTGACAACGAAATTTGGAGGAACGTCTATGAATATACGTGCTATAGATTTGGCTGTGCATTGTATAACGCTTGTCTTCCAAACTACACATGTTCCCGCACGTATGAATGCTTCAAACGGGAACTTTGGATCTCAACTTTCCCCGGGATTCTCTACTGCGACAAAAGAACGTGATATTTATGACTTCAAGTACTAAATGCTGCGCTGCCAGTTGTAAGGAAAATATTATGTTTTGGTTTAAAGTTTTTTTTAAATACTAATTGTAGCCTACTTGTAGTCGGTAAAGACTTAGACGCGGATTTACCGGATTCGATTTCTGCGGGGTGAGGCGTAGCACAATCGTTTTCACTATCGTATTGACTAATGTTTGTCTGTTGACAACTGAAGACTTAAGACAAATCGTCTTAAAAGATAGGTTGAGCACATTCGTCCACGCTACGTTCAACTGTCAGTAACAACAACTGATGGAAATACTTTTAAAAGCGGCTTCTAGTAACAAAAGAAATATCACGATGGTTTCCCCTTTCGGAGTGGTTAGGAACCACGCTTATAAAGAAGCGGATTCATATTTAGCCAACTTTACTATAAGTATATAAGTGGCAAGCTCGTCGATGTACAGACATCTGTACCTAACTCGAAAAATATCGCAAATAAAAATAAATTAAATAACCCCAAATGAACCCCATGGGTGAGTCACGGGTCGCAGAGATATACAGTACCATTTACTAAATCGGAAGGAGCACTAAATGTACAGTTTACATATATGTTTAACAAATTAGAATAGAATAAACAAATAATATTATGATTAATAATATAAGTCATAGTCAAGAAAAAAAAAACAATTGTATATTAATTAATAAATATAATAAGATTAGGTAAGTTGCTGTGAATGAAGTCTTTTGTAATATTAGCATATGCCTTTTGATTGCCGATCTGAAACCTGCTAAGGAATGCATGTCCCGAAGCGGTGGAGGCAAGTTGTTCCATATTTTCACAGCACAAGCAAAACTACCTCGAAACGCAGATGTCTTAAAACGAGAGATGCAGAGTAATTTATGACTTGCTCGCGTGTTGTAATTTTTAGGCTGGCTCAGCCATTAAAGTTTTTTATAAAGATAAATTGGTATAGATGTTCCAATTACATCAAACAGCAGCGTTGCTAGGTGTATCGTTCTACGACTACTCATTTTCAGCCGGTTATGCTGGTTAAGAAACGGAGTGACGTGGCACCTGTGCGGGATGGGATAACAGAACCGGGCACAGGCGTTTTGAACACGCTGTATCAGGCGCTCGGTTCTACCCAGCAAGCAAGGACCATATACAGTATCAGCATAATTGAATTTTGAGAGCACGATAGATTCGCAAAGTTTCTCACGTACAAAAGTTAAGCAATCGATACAACTCCTTCAACTTATAAAAACAACCACGCACTACCTCAGAGAGATGACTCTCAAAACGGAGTTCACTATCTAGCAGTACACCTAGGTTTCTTGCCTCCTTTACCTGTAGTATATATTCACCAGAAATGGATAAAGTATTTATTATCCTTTATTTATTTTAAGCTATTAAATTCTTACAGAGCATGCCGGGGTACGACACGAAAGCGACTCTACAGATAGATTCGTATTTGATTCACCTAGGACAGGGGCCTAATTCTGGCGCTTTCAACTTGCGTGTCGGTTCGAAATATTCGAATGACAATCGACAGATCTCCAACTGTCTTTTTAATTCGAGAAAATCGAGCGGACATGCATGTCGAAGGCGCGAGAATCGGGGCCCAAGTGATTGGATGAATTACTAAATTTTAGTAAAAAAATATAACCAAATGGCAGCTCTAGCCTCAAGTTGGCGGGAAATATTTTCATGTATGTTGTACGTGTCTATGTGTGGTGGTACTTGAGTTTCTTTGAAATATTAGAAGCAAAGATTTTAAACTTTTCAGCCATTTAATTGTATTTTGCATTTATTTATTACACGAGTTTTAATTAAATATCCGTTTTAATATTATAAAATATTTTAAACAACTTCATTATTATGTTAATTTTTAAAATAAGTATCTAAGGTTTGCTAGATAGCATGGTGCTTGCCGTGCCTCGGAGAACATGTTAAGCCGTCTGTCCTGGTTCAACTAATACCAACTTGTGGATTATTAATAAATTGTCATAAAAAAGGCGCTGAACTATGTCAGTTTTTTTTTATTCTTTTATATCGCGTCCCGTTTACTTTTTTTTTTTTGTTTACTTCTCCCGATGGATGATGAATGAGGTAATAGGGAAGGCAAAGGGTCTAGCCCATACAGCCAAGTCTGACGTAATATATCTTTCTTTTTTATGAGTTAATGAGGTCATCATCAAATTCCAGGTCCTGCAGAATTTGATGCTTTTCTTGGAGTCACTCGCGGCATTATAGCTCAAACACGTCAGGTGCGTCCCGTTTACTATTATGTGGACGTTGTGCTTGGTTCAATAAAAAGTAAGAGCTAAATGTCGTACAAACAAAAAAACGAAAAGCACAAATTCTGCATATATTTTACGCCTCAAAAACTAAAGTAGATGTAATAAAACATTTGTAGAGTAAAATCTATAATTTACATTTTGCATACAGCTTGAAAGTAGCGAAAGAATAACTCGAAGTTTATAATAGATGGTGACTCGCAAATAAACTTATGAATTTCAGCGCTCATGTTTATGAAAAAGTGGTAAAATATATTTCTCCCGGATATTGTATTCACGTTTCTCACGGATAGGTTATTACTGGATATACTGTTGTCAAAACAGCTTGTAAACACCTCAGAAGACATAAGGGCTGGGCAATAATAGACCAAAGGATTAGAATTGCTATTCAACGTGGTAAATATTAATAGTAATTTATATTAGTTTATTAAATTTTAAATGAATTAAATGCTAATAAGTAACATTTTTAATGGGAAAAACAAGTGGCAAGCTCGTCGATGTCTCTAGCTCTAAGCTCAAGTAATATAACAACTAATTTATTTTGTCCTGACTAGGAATCGAACCCGGTATCTCCGCGTCTAAATCTACGCCCTTAACTGCTAGACTACAAAGCAATAAATAGAAACATTTAAAAATAATAGAAATAAAGATCATACTCTCGCCGTAGTCCATTTATTTAAGTTCAAACGTAGCCTATGTACGGAATTCTTTAACTGACGAAAACTGTCAATGCCAAACGCTATTAAAGTTGATAATCGTGTGGGCGAAGTTAGTGTCAGTTGTTTTAGGCATACTGCCACATTTTTAATTCATAGGTTAATATTTGCCGAGTGTGGAGATCACTGTAATATGTTTCGCTTGTAAATTAGTTTTTTTGTCAATAAATATATTTTTCTTTCTTTCTTCTAATTCGGTTTTTTTATTTAAATTTTTATTGTAAAACCGACCGAAAAACTAAAACCTGTCGGCTAAATAAAGACTTCTACTATTTTAAAATTTGCGCCTTCGCAGGTCTAAAACATATCCGGGAGAAACGTGAATATAATTACCGGGTAAAATAAGAACGCAGTAAAATAGGTTTAAAAAACACTGCGCGGGTGTCTGTCTAAGTAGGTAAGTTTAAATTTTGCCTGAATAATTTATTTTATAGTGCCTCTTGACAGTACGCTAAGACGGGCACAAAGGGAGTGTAATGATAAATTTCCTTTCCTTGAGAAATCCTTCCTTTTTGAAAGACTTTTGTTAATGCATTATGGAAATGGATAGCAGCTTATATTTTTTTAACATAGTCTTTGGACATTAATTTGATGTTAAATTGCTCACGCACTCAAGAGTCGAGGCGCACGTCGCGTCGAGGCGCGGTCGCACAAGCGGCGCACTGTATCTTTTTGTTTATATACCGAACACGACATGTGACGTCGCGCCCACCTGGTCATAATGCCCACATGCCGGCCTAACAAGATGCTTTTTCACACTTTTGCTGGAAGGACTCCAGGTTATAGGATAATTTTTACTTTTTAATAAATAAATACGTTACTAACAACAATTAATAATTAATTATCAAATTATATATACATATATTAATTGTAACTTTAAATAATAAATAAATAAGATATTACTCCAACGTAAGACTATCCAAAGTTACGCTGTATATCATGATAATTATCGGATAATTGCGGTGGTGGCTCGGCTGTAAGAAAGCTTTCCTTAAATCCTACAAAGGTCGGTTCAAACCCCTCCGGCATGTACCAATGAGAAATACACTTTTCTTACGTACTGCAGTCATAGATTTACAGCACCACCGTTCCCGTGCCTCGGAGAGCACATTAAGCCGTCGGTCCGGTTCCACTAATACCACCTTGAGGAATCGTTATTAATAGTCATAAAAAAATAAGACATTAGATCCTCGCCAACCCGTCTGGCCAGCGTGGCGAGTGTAGGCCAAATTCTCCAGATATATGTTCTGGAAGGCCCATCTCCAACAGTGGAGGTTTAGAACGCTGTGTTCTAGGGGCTGTAACGATTGAATGATTATTTACGCAGTCGGATGTTTTTATTTTTAATGTTAGGTAATGTATTGTTACTTAGAAAAAAAAAAATAGTCCTGCGACATTCTTTGACAGGTCTGTCAAAAGTCCAAGATATAAGGTTGCAATGTTGTACTATGATTTGTTAAATAAATAAATATTATATAAAAATAAATACTTACATAGTACCAGGATCATCGCCCATCGGTGACTCGACGAACGACAAATGTTGGCGCTGTCGTCTCGTCTTGGCCCCTGGGTCGAATTTGTTGGCACAACCCTTGTTGGCTTTGGTCCTGGCCTCGAATATCACATGAGGGTGCTTCTGCTGAAAGAAAGCGTCACCCCCGCGAACGGAACGTGAAGTTACGTCCAACGTTAGAACTACTCAATATGGTCAAATGAAAACTAAATCTAAACTATGCTATTAACGGCCGGTTGCAGAAAGGTTGATTAAAATAATTTATTATAAACATTTTGATATACGAACGTGATTAGTAGTTAGCTAGTCACTTTGGTAATTTCAGCCAATGACGTATATCATAGGCATGCGCATAATATGCCAGAAGATAATCAGCTTTTCGGCAACCGGTTGTAAAACAAGTTTGCACTGATTATTTATCTGTTTTATATTTGATTGCAGTAATTATTAGGTATTGAATTAGCTGTTATGTAAAGAATTCCCGTTCTTTAGTTTAAAGCAATCCATTTACTAACGGAATCTGTCAATATCAAATGCCATTAGAGGTGATATTCGTATAATTTGTCAATCTAAAGTTTCTGCAACAAAACTTTCACATATTATGATTTTGGTGCAACTTAACGAAAGATAACACTGTAATTTTAATTAAAACTAACACGCTTCGCAAAAGAGTTGCATCACGACCTTAGCGGGGTGATTAGAAATAACGCAATTTTTAAAAAGCGCGATGTCATTTAGCCAACTTCACTATAGGCCCATCATAACAAGTTATAAGTTCCAAACTCGAGAATTATTCAATTTTTTTTATTGTGACTGTTTTGTAAATCAAATCAAATGAGAATGCCCATTTTTGTTAGAGAAATGGGCCCAATAAAATGTTCTCGTGCCATGATGTTTTTTTTTAAATTTGATAGTTGATATATTGTGTTTTTATAATCTGTAATTAATTTTATTTATTTTACCCTAGCATAACGACAATTGACAAAAACTTCTTTTTACGTTAACAATTGCATAGTTTCGATCCCGCCGATTTGTAATCCAATGTTTTATCTATAATAAAGTACCTGGTCATAATGAAGAACCTAATCGTATAAATAGTGCTTTGTAACTATTTCATACATAAACTTTAACCAATTGACTATTTAATTAAAGCATATTTTAATGCTGGGGTAAAAGAGATGTTGTAATTTATTTAAAAAAAAACAATTAATTGTTATGATTATTGAATTGTATTTAGTTGAGGCACGCTGCGAAAAAGTTGGAGCCTGGGTTTGGGCAATCTCTTTTGCTAAAAACATAATTTCAAGTTCTTATTGCTAGAAAATGCATGCAAATACTGGGCAATTACAACATAAGAAAGGTTAAGTAAGCAATTACAACATAAATAAAGCAAGATGGATTGAATATTTGTTACTTAAAATTAAAAACCAAAATAAAATCGCCAGTCTCAATATTAAAGTAAATCTTACAGCTAAAACATTAAAATTAAACAGATAAAGTGATACAGGTAACAGGCAAAACAGATTTTCAAATATAAATTAAGTAAATAAACTATTTATAAAATGGTTTTATTTATAGCTAGAATACAAATTTAAGATAGTTATAAACACAATAACTTTATAGATATAAATGTAGAACAAAATTAATAATAAAATATATATTAGTGTTTATAGTATATATCATATATAAATCAAAACTAAAACCAGTGAAAATAAGCATGTAAAAAGTGGATAAGGGTAGGTACCTATGTGAGATATAAACTAAACACACACTCTAGTCATCATATTGTAATCATTATTATATTTATTTATATAATAATAATAAAAATGTTTATTTCTCTCATAAAATACATATATGTAGGTACAATAAATATATCAACGGTTGCATTATGGTACATACCTATTAGATATTGTACCGTAAAACAAAATATATACGTAAAATAATTAACTTGCCGAGGCTGAGAGCTGGTGCCACCCCTCGGACTAGCAAGTAGGCTTAATTTAATTGTTTATAAATAAAATTGGAACAGTTATCTATAATACGAGTACACACAATGAAATAAGAAATTCACTCTACTTCACTACAACTATCATTATATGTATGTAGTTATATTTGTTTGTATTAATAAAAATAAAGTATCATCACGACCGTATCCCTTGGGGTAGTCAGAAACTACGCTTATAAAGAAGCTGATTCACATTTAGCTAACTTTCATCATCATCATCATCATCAGCCTGTGTCTCTCCACTGCTGGATGTAGGCCTCCCCCAAGGCTCGCCACTTCACACGATCTTCTGCCACCCTCATCCATCCCTCACTAGCGACCTTCCTCAGGTCATCTGTCCATCTGGCGGGGGGTCGTCCCACTCTGCGTCTTCCAGTACGTGGTCTCCACTCCAGAACCCGTCTACTCCATCGTTCATCGGTTCTGCGGCATATGTGTCCAGCCCATTGCCACTTCAGCTTGCTAATTTTAAAAGCTATATCGGTAACTTTGGTTCTTTGACGGATGTCAACGTTTCTGACTTTATCTTTTAGTGAAATCCCGAGCATAGCTCTCTCCATAGCTCGCTGAGCGACCTTGAACTTGTGGACCAGACCTACCGTCAGTGTCCACGTTTCTGCACCATACGACATTACTGCAAGAACGCACTGGTTGAAAACTTTTGTCTTTAAACACTGTGGTATGTTCGATAGGAAGATGTGACGTAGCTTCCCGAATGCTGCCCATCCTAGCTGAATGCGTCTATCGGCTTCTTTGCTGAAGTTGGCTACTCCTAATTGGATGGTTTGTCCAAGGTAGACGTATTTTTGCACAACCTCGAGAGTAGCGTTTCCCACGCAGATTGGTCTCGCTATAACATGCTCGTTGAACATGACTTTCGTCTTGTCCAAGTTCATACCGAGACCAACCTGCTGGGATGCCACATTTAAACCGTTCAACATTCTGCTAAGATCCTCCAGCGAGCTAGCCATTATGACTATGTCATCTGCGAATCGGAGGTGCGAGATGTATTCTCCGTTGACTTTAATGCCACGGGTTCTCCAGTCCAGCATTTTAAAGACATCTTCCAACGCGTTTGTAAACAGTTTCGGCGATATTACGTCGCCCTGTCGTACTCCTCTGCGCAGTTGGATCGGTCTTGTATGCTGGCCTTGTATCTGGACGGTCATCGTTGCTGCCTCATACAGACGCTTAGACGATTATTAGCTAACTTTACTATAGGCCTATCATGACAAGCGGCAAGCTCGTCGATGTCTCTAGCGTACTAAACTCGAGAAATATCACAAATAAATATTAATTAAATTAATTTATTTATATTAATAAATATTATTGTGTCCCGACCAGGAATCGAACCCGGTACCTCCGAATCTAAATCCACGGACTTAACCGCTAGACCACGGAGGCATGTATTAGTATGTAAATAAATAATTATTGATATAACTAATATTCTCTGTTAGTTTTGATCGCACCTGCCTTATAGTGTCGTAACTGCTTTAGTTGTCCTATAGGTTTGACCAGTATAGAATTAGAAGGCATTAGTTCCCGCCTTTGTACTTTGTATAATAAATATAATAAACTTAAAACAGTTACACACATCGAACAATAAGAATTATTGAGTAGAAACAAGGTACACGCCAATATTTTACCTCTAACAAATGTAAGTATCGTCCTTTCTTGGGAGTTCCGACTTTGAGTGATAGTTGTGTCCCAAGTTTGATTAAAACCCCGTGTTTCGTTTGTTTCTTGTCGACTTACGAAACTTTACTTATTTAGCCACAAGACACACTAAACATGATATACTATTGGTTTTTTTTTTTTAAACTATTAAAATTAATTAATATAATAAATAAATAAGAAATTATTTATTTATTTAAAACTTTATTGCACTATGTACAAGGGGCGGGCTTAATGCCGCTAGACATTCTCTGACAGCCAACCTTAGGGACAGATAAAGCATTTAAAGTGAACGGTGGGTGCAAGTAAAAATCAAATATATTATGACTAAATGATCACATTGTAAGCAATAAACAATATGTAAATTATATACACACATAAACACATACAAACACCGTTCACTTTTAATGCTATAAAGTATGTATATATATATATATATAAAGTATGTATATATATATATATATAAAGTATGTATATATATATATATATACATACTTTATATAATAAATTATTGTTTTATTTAAATGCTATATCATCACGGCCGCTACAATAGAAAAATAAATAGGTGGTAGGCGGACTGATGGTGGTATAGTATAGTATAGTATAGTATAGTATAGTATAGTATAGTATAGTATAGTATAGTATAGTATAGTATAGTATAGTATAGTATAGTATAGTATAGTATAGTATAGTATGGTATAGTATAGTATAGTATGGTATAGTATAGTATAGGTATAGTCTGCTGGGGCGGGGAAGTATCCACCGTTCGTGTGCCGATAAACAGAGTAAAGTATATCGACACGATATGGATCAGGCTCGAATTGTCGTCAGTTGCTAGCATTCACGAACCTCACGCACCACATTAGATGGACGCTAGTATAAAAAAAAAAACCTATTGTTATAAATTATTGTTCGCCATGCTGGGAGTTAGCGAAGAAATTATGTTTTTTTTTAATTCCAATTTATTAAGGATTCCACAAGTTGGTATTAGTGGTAGTATCGTGACCAACAGCTTAACGAACGTTCCGAGGCACGGGAACGGTGATTTTATAAATCTATGACAAATGCACGTAAGCAAAGTGTATGCCGAACTGACGCTTTACATCCAAAAAGGAACTCAACTTAGAAAAGTAAAGTAAAGTATCATCACGACCGTTTCCCTTTCGGGGTGGTCAGAAACCACGCTTATAAGCGGATTCACATTTAGCCAACTTTACTTTATTACTTAACTTATAAAAACGATAATTAATCGTTAAAATTAAAATCTGACACTTGCTAATATATTCTGAAAGGTCTAACTCCAGCAGGAAAACGTCTAGGACTCTGTGTTCTAGGGCCCGTGTTGTTGACGATGATGAATCTGCTATATCCGCAAGTATATACAATAAATCGCCAGAATCTACTAAACAAGAAGCTACTAAAATACTTTTGTAAATAATCTAAAGGATAAAACAACTCATAAAATGTTACTACACAATAAATTTAATTATTTATTTATTTTATTTATTTATTTATTCTATTATTTATTATGCAAGATAAACTCTAACGTATATGCAGTAGTTATTATTTTCGATCCTTCTCCGAATTCCTGTTGTTTTTTTACTTAATTACTAGCTATAAATAAATTTAGTTTGTCTAATTCCCAGTATTATTTGGTAGCGGCCGTCTCAGACATCCGACCTTACCGCTGAGAAACGCCCTTCAGACAGAATCCCTACTTAAGTCTTACTCATTTACAATAATATAAAACGCCTTCAAAGCGTATAAAAGTAAAAATATAGCTTTAATAAAATATTACTCAAATTGCTTAAGACTTTGAAGCTTTTAAATTTAAATCATTAAATTATTTTTTGTGTATAGACATTTTTTTATACTGAATGAATGTGTGGTATCGCGTCTTACAGATATGGGTAATCAGTGTGCGAGGACGAAAATGGGATAAACTGATGCCAGCCACTAACGACCGACACACTTCGCTTGAAGTTATAGGAGTGGGGAATCACACTGGCTGGGAGAGTATGTAACATCTTCAGCAACATCTTACAGATGTAAGAGTATACAAATTACAAATATAATTATTATTATTTCTCGCCAACCCGTCTGGCCAGCGTGGCGAGTGTTGCCCAAATTCTCCAGATATATGTTCTCGAATGTTTAAAAACGCATTGTCATACTATACTGATATAATCTGTGATCTGGGCCCTGATTCTCACGCCTTCGACATGCATGTCCGCTCAATTTGATCGACAGTTTTCTATGGAGATCTATCGCTTTCCATTCGAATATTTCGAACCGACACGCAAGTTAAAACGCCAGAATTAGGCCCCCGGTCGTAAGGCTTACATCAATGATATACTCACAATTAAGTCTTTTAACACGCGCCGCAAAAATATAACCAACCTCGTAGCGCGAAAGCCGTCCCGGACACAAATTGGTGTGCGACTTGACTAAAGAATTATTATTATTATTATTAAATTCTTTATTGCACAAAATAAGTGTACAAAGGCGAAGATTAATGCCTACAAGGCATTTTCTAACATCTAACCTTTGGGAGAGTGTGAGATTAAGGGTAGTGCTGATATCAAGTTTAACAATATAGATTATTCGATAATTTACTACAACTCTCGCAAATTAAATCCGCATCGCTTTATTTTTTTATTAAATTTATTTACCGCGAGTTTGTGTCCATATGATTCAAAGTGTTACAGAATTAAGAACAAAAAAAATTACGGAAAATTTCCACTATGCGAGTTAGGACTTTGAGTACGGATATACGAAGGCAGAATGTCGTTGCTTGCAAACTCACTGATGCCTTATTTTTCAAAACGAGTTAAACGCATGAACTAATTCATATTACACAACAAAGCGGGCTAGTATATTTCTCCGGCAAAGGAAAGTTTAGGCGGGAAAGCGTAGTTTTTTGTTGTTGTTTACAAAGAACAATGGGCGCCTTGCTCACAAAGAAAAACAACCTTTGTTGGTTTTTTAATGCAGTCCATTCCACTCCTGTCTATGTTAAATTAAGTTGATGAGAAATTTTAATGAAGTCAGCTCGATAGTTTTCTTCACGCTGTTTAAATAAAACAATGTCTAATTTTTCTCATTTAACATTTTATTTTAAAGATGCCTTACAATTACTGACTCTAAAACACAGCATCCTAGATATCCACTTTTACACTCGCCACGCTGCCCCGACATCTCGGCCATTGTTGTCAACAAGCGAACTATACAACCTTAGTAAAAGATGAAATTTATAAATGTATTATGTAACTTTTAATACCTGCCTGATTGTATGGTAAACTAGTAGTAACACATACATAATATTTTTAAGTTTCAGCGCGCAGTTAATTGGGTGCGGGCTCACAAATCGAATTTCGTTATATATAAAATTATTCCAATACAAAAGTTATGCCTTAGGTTGTCAAAAACCACGCTTAGACCATCCATAACAAGCTAGCTGTACGCTAGACAGTCTTTAAAAAATAGACCTGAGAAATATCACAAATAAATGAAATACATTAATGTGTATTAATCAGGAATCGTCGAACACGGTACCTCTGTATCTGCAGATGCTGGTTACGACCACTAGACCACGAAGGGAGTCGCATTTAATAAATGTCATCTAATTTATTATGTTAGGGTGTAAAAAGGCCCGGTCATAGTAAAACACACGGGGTTCACAATATCCAATTTAGCGGCCCAGTTCAGCTCCGAGCCCGTATATTGCTTGTCATTTTTCAAAACACCACACGGTGCGGGCTCCTTCGTTGCTATTCATTGTTATATGCTGTTTATTGGTACTTTAAAGCGATGTGCTTAAAACTTACTTGCTTTTGGAAATTGGGTAATAATAATTTATTTATCAAAAAAAAAAAACATTAACTAAAAAAACAGAACAACAATTAAATTACAAATAGAAAACTTAAAATAAAATAAACTATACTACATTAAAAAATAAATTGAACCCAAAATAAACTTTAAATTAATCCACCAAATCGCTGTCCTGTGGCATGGTAAATATTTATTTTAATTAACAATAAATAAACTGTAATGTATTTAACAAATACCATAGATTTCTAGTTAAAAGTTAGGTGTGTTTCAGTTTTTTTATTTTAATAATTATTTAAAAAAAAAAAAAGTATCATCACGACCGTTTCTCTTACTGGGTGGTCCGAAAACACCCTTATAAAGAACCAGATTCACATTTAGCCAACTTTACTATATGCTAATCATGACAAGTGGCAAGCTCGCCGGTGTCTCTAGTGTACCAAACTCGAGAAATATCACAAATAAATTAAATATTAATTAAATTTATTTATTTACATTAATAAATATTTTTGTGTCGCGACCAAGAATCGAACCCGGTACCTCTGAGTCTAAATCAACGAACTTAAACGCTAGACTGCGGAGGCAGGTATTTAAAACTTTGCCTAACTGTGATTTTTAAGGTTCATATTTGCGTGGTCTAGGTTAATTCCGTGGATTTAGACTTTGAGGTACCAGGTTCGATTCCTAGTAGGAAAACAATATTTACGCTTAAATTCTTTATAGGCGCAGTTTCTGACCACTCCGGAAGGGAAACGGTCGTGTTGATACTTTACTTATATTTCTTTAAATAAAATTTCCGGGTAATCTAGGAACCTTCAAGTCGCAGTACAAAATGTATTACACCTTTTTAGAAACAGGGCTGAGATATTCACAGTTTTCCAAGAACTGCCCAAGATATATCCAATAGTGTTAGGTACAGAACAGAAAAAAAAAGTAGAATTAACACATGACATTATTTGTAGCCATCGCTAAAAGAACACTTATACGAGTATACGTTGAAAAAGCATCTAACATAACGCCTCATTGCTCCGCGACGTACTCTTTGAATTTAATATAGCAAGCTGCACATGCTGTTATCATATTTTCAACAAACATGTTTATAGCGTCATGCAAGAAAATGATGGCACTTAAATAAAAAAAATTATCCGCAACGGTTATATTATAGTGTTGAATTGATTGAAGACTTTGGTCACACATTTGGTCACATACTCGTATTGTTGTATCTGCCAGATGTGTTCAGAAGATTTGTTCACTTCTTTTAGCTCATAGTTTTCAAATAGACTTCACAAAATATGGATGACGATTTGGACGGCACAGTTTGCTACACGTGCAATTAAATAAACAAAACAGCCAAAACGAAGATGTGAATGGATCAAATGATGTGAAATGTATCGTAATAGAAGAATGTAATCACATATATCTGGCTCTCCTTGCATCAACTCTTAAGCTCTCGTTATTCCACTCCATCGTTAGTTCGTTTGATTGTTTAAGCATGACAGCTCTCCACGGCGACGCCAACTGGGCTTCGCGCAGTGTGGCAGGCAAACAATTGTTTTTGCTATCATGTTCTTTTCAATAAGGCCATGCTAGCTAGAGGGAGACTTATCTAGTTACCGAGACAGCTTCATTTAAACAAACAGAGTATGCACACGTTTCACCCATAAATCATTTGTCAGTGTTTTGTCTATAATTGCGCGACCTATACGCATACTGGTGTCACGCGTTTACTTACTACTTGTACAATTTTTTCCTGTTCTATGGTGCGAATGTTAGCGGGCAGTGCGCTATCGAGTCGCGTCACGTCTGCTGGAGCCGTTGCCTTTTATTGCATCATTAAGCCAGGGAACGTGTCCCGCGTGCATGCACGTCTATCAATTTCTAGCTTTTGGAACATTTCGATACATCTAAGCCCCTTCTTAACACAGTTTGCCTGCTATTGGATTTTACTTAAACTTATGTCATGTAGATGTTGACGTCAATCAAGCCAGTCAATCGGTCCTTGTTCCACTAATACCAACTTATGGAATAGTTAATAAATTTTTATTAAAATTTACATTAGAACCTCGCTAACCGCGTTTAGAGACGTGCAGAGTATAGGCTAAATTTCCTAAAATTTTTGTCTAGTATTAAAAGGCGTGAAGGTGAAAAAAAAAACAGAAAACGTCGTGTTGTCACATGTCGTGATGAGATCATCACCACAGCCCCTAGAACATGGAGTCCTAGACCTCCTAGAGGAATGTCAATTTTAATGAAAATTTACCGATTCCACAAGTTGATATTAGTGGAACCGGGACTGATGGCTTAAGGTGATCTCCGAGGCATAAGAACGTTGGCGTTATAAATGTATGTCTCACTTGACCTGCTGTAGTCGACCGCGACATTTTTTTAATTTTAACGAAAGCTGTCATACAAGTCACCACCGCTATCTTTGATGAGATGATTTCCTGTGTTTCAAGAACATCCGTGCAAAATGTCATCAAAATCGGTTTAGTAACGAAGCTTCCTTTCCATTTATAATATAAGTGTAACTTGATGTTTACCTAAATAGGAGTGTCATTTAATGTGTCCGTAGTATCAAGTTTATTTAAAGCATTCTCAGACTGCTACAGAATAGTTGTCGCGAACGTCTCACGGCCATATTTCATCCCCCGCCACTTAAGTGCAAGCGTTTCCAACAACAATACTTACGAGCTGTTTACTAATGTTAGTTTAAGCTGTTAAGCTGTGTTCTCGCAGTGAGACAAGACAAGAATTAATCGAGCTTTCAAATATTTAAAAAATGGATTTATTTATTATATAGTATTTGTATGCAGGTATACGTATGTTAATTATATTTATGTATATTTAAGCATATTACATTATATATGTAGGTATATATTAGTTCTTAGAATTTACAATATAGAATAGTACGTACACATTTCAATATATATATATTTAATATTTTGTCTACCTACTCCTGTGACTCTCTTATTGTCCTTAAGGTTAACAGGCAGTGACTGTCTAACGATATTATATCTACTTCTGTAGAATAAAGTACTAAATATTTTCTACATACAGGTATAAGATACTTTTTTTTTATTTCCTTTTTCATATATTATTATGTTTTATATCTTAGTGTTTTCTCTTTATATACCCGAGTGCATGCTATCTATACTTGTATTTATATCCTATCGTGTCCTTATTTTTAAGTTATTTGTTACTTATTACAAATAAATAAAATATAAAATTTGTATTATCACTACCAGGTTTTTTATGCTGTTATACTCCATTTAATTGAGGCCAAGATCAGAGTTTTGCCACCGCATTAATTTACATTTTTTTAAGTAAGTATTTTTTTAACGGGGATTAACTTTCTGGGTTTAACCTACCATTATTTAAAGAAAGTCGTCATAGTAAAAAAAATATTAAACTCACTGGACTCTGCAATTAACACTTATTTCAAATCTGTTGGAGGTAGGAGATGGGGTACATACAAAACCCCCCATAGTCCTTTATCATTATTATTATAGATTTTAGTACCTTAATTCTTTATTCTTCATTTTGTCACCGTACGTTCCCACCAAAATTTGGTTAAATCTATGATTACATTTTATTCGGTACAAGTATTTCTTTATTTAATTTACTACACATATTTATCGTGCCTGGAGAGTGTCATATTCGAGCAAAGAACAGAACTGGTAGAAAGTACCCTATAATGAAGACACGTAAAATAACTTAAATGCGGCTGTAAAGGGGCTTGTCAAAATTTATTAGTATAGGTACCTAAAAATAACTAAAATAAGATTAATTTAAAATATTTTAAAGCTAAGATGCGGCTGTAAAAAGGCCTTATCATAAATGTCAAACATTAAATAAAATTATTAAAAAAAATATTGCGGCTGTAAAAGGTCCTTGTCAGTTTTACTTAAAAACTAATTATATTCTTGGTTTAAATAAAATCATAATGCGAGTAAAACAAATGAGGAATGTAAACGCGCGCCATATTTCAGCTCGCTCGCATCAAGTCGGAGAATAAATAAAGCACAGGTGGGGCCACTAAATGCAATCCTCTAAATCTAGTCTTCGCTAAAGTGCATCTACATTTGACGTTACATCAGTAAACAATCACATACATTAATATATTTATTATTATAAACCAAACAGTTTTATTATTTATAAATCTCGATTTGACACATGACACAATCAATTGAAATGGATTACACTGGCCGACAAATAAATTCTTTTTATTTCTTTTTGTTTTTTTTATAACCGTCAATTGTTATTTTTTTAATAACTCCAAAACTAGAGCTGATACAAAAAAAACTCAATACATATTTGAATCACGTACTCTCAAAATCAACTTCTAAAATTACGGCAAAAGGCAAAAAAAGTGGTCTAGTGGTAACAAACGTTGCCGTGAACTCGGGAGGTCGTGGGTTTGATTCCCACCGGGGGCAAGTTGTACATTGTATAGTTGTGTTTATATGTATAATATGTATATATTTACAAAAAAAAAAGTATAATATGTAGTTTATCAACCATCTAGTTTCCGTAACACATGCCTCGCACCTTACCACGGAAACTAGATGGCGCTGGGTGACCTGTCTGTAAATATTTATTATTATTTATTTATTATAGGTTAAAGCCCTCGCTCACACTGCAATTATTTTCTGTTGGGATCGATTTCGAACGTTTGGAGATATAAGGCGTATAAACACGTACGACTAAAAGGTTTTAAACTGTATGTGGTATGATGCAAAATTTCATACGACCTTTACACGCCCTTGGTAAAAAGATGTTCGCAGCAAACCAATAGCAGAGACGTTGGTTTGAAACCGTCTAACCGGTAATTTAAAACGACACGTAAACAACAGTCGGATCTCTGCAGACGGCAAGCACACTTGTTTGTGGCGTCCAGTTAAAATTGAGGCCGCGCTACAACACAAACGAACATTAAATAATTCATAATAAACAAGAAGCTGTCCTTATGATACGTGTACTATACAAAAGAATTCATATACTGAAGTTTATAGTTTGTTTGAAACCATAAGCCAACAGCGCACGATTCGTTTCTACAGCGGTTACTATGTGTGCCTTAAAGTAAGCGTTTTCGTACATTTTTTTTTTCGCGACCGATTTTAGTACGAAAAAGCCTTAGGCTGTTTTTCCACTAGAGATCTGCAAGGCTAATGAGCGATGCGGGACGAAAATATCGACCATAAGACTTGAATTAGTCACGGAGCGCCATAGCTGACGAGAGGATTAGAATAAAGTAATGAAGCTATTGTAAATTCAACAATTGATACAAGGATTCAATTAATTTATCAATGAATAGAACAATCGAGACAATAGGTCGGGCCAAAAGACCAATTTAGTCTTTAATTAAAGCATAAAGCTGCGTCTACATTGGCATACGCCTTACTTTGGTTTAACTGACGCGAGTTCTATAATAAAGTATTAGTTTTTTTTTTAAAGACGGAAACTCGCCTTACGACATGTCCCCAGCCATTAGGGCCACCGCGGGAGGTCGCATACCCAAATCACCGTCGCCTACGGACTAAAACCCTATAAACCGTCTCTCTCTCACTGGCCCTGCGTGTCTTAACAGCTAAGTCTGAGTCGTGGCTACGGAGTGAGGAATACAATCCGGATATTTTGAAGATATATTTAACAACATCCCAACAGAAATAAAATAAGTACCAGTATGGCTAAATGTGCAGAGCCAGCTTACTAACCATATTTTTCATCATCATCATTACAGCCCCTAGAACACAGCGTCCTAGACCTCCACTGTCGGAGATGGGCCTTCCAGAACATATATCTGGAGAATTTGGCCTACACTCGTCACGCTGGCCAGACGGCTTGGCGAGGATATGATGCAAATTTTTATTGACAATTTATTAACGATTCCAGTGGAACCGGGACCGGCGGCTTAACGTGCTCTCCGAGGCACGGGAACGGTGGTGTTGTAAATCTATTACAAATGTACGTAAGAAAAGTTCATTTCTCATTGGTACATGTCGGGTGGGTTTGAACCGACCTTTGTAGGATATAAGGAACACGTTCTTACAACTGAGCCACCACCGCGTCTAGCCATATTACTGTAGCACTTTACAGCAAATTTTGAATATATTAATCATATATCTGTTTAGGTGAAATAGAGGAAAATCGTAATCAATGCTTTTACTATTTTTTGCTGTCTAATAATAGGTATATGAAAGCGATATGTCCGTAATTTTATTTTCTAAAAAGTAGATAGACTAGATAAACTGCCTCCGTGGTCTGGCGGGTAAGTCCGTGGATTAAGACTCGGAGGTACCGGGTTCGATTCCTGGTCGGGACACAAAAATATTTATTAATGTAAATAAATACATTTAATTAATATTTAATTTATTTGTAATTTTTCTCGAGTTTGGTACGCTGGAGACATCAACGAGCTTGTCACTTGTCATGATTGGCCTAAAATAAAGTTGGCTAAGTTTATGACCGCCCCGGAAAGGAAACGGTCGTGATGATACTTTTAGATACTATATTTCTTTAAAGTACCTACACTCAGACTTAAAAACTCTTTGAAAATATTGGATTGTGCGAGCGAGACGAATGCAAATTCGTTAAACCCTCTTAAGAAGAACCACAACTGGTTTCCAACGAAACTAATGAAATGAAATGAAACAGTAAATGTTTTTGCGCAAATATTTTTATATTTATACTAATACGGTTCGTATTTTCTCACATTACTGACACCAACGCAAATATGCTTATATTTTTATTTATTTTTATGTTTTAAATTATACTGAAACGATTTTTATGAAATTTGCCAGAATTAGTGCTTAAAATTCAAGAGTAGATAAGACGTATAAGACGTCTAAATTTAAATATAACAACCTGAAGGTTTTTTCGCTGACCTACTACATTGCACGGGGAACGGCTGGTTTTTTTTGCTATTTAAATATCAGTCTGTAAGACCTGACACTTAAACACAATCATAAAATAATAATAGCTCATAGATTGTAATGAAGTAGGCAAGATCCACACATAGCGTTAACGACTCATTACTCACAATGAGCAGACCATTAATTTCTCAAATCGTGGAATCTAAGGGATTAGGTGCCGCTGTCAATTTTAAATTAATAATCGGACAAAACCGCTCTTGAAAGATTACATTGCTAGTCCGAAAAGCGATAATATCTATCCCCGGATTTGGGAGTTAGGCCACTTGCACACTTGAATAAATATTGCCAACGAACTTCAGAATTATTTTTTTCTCGTCTAGACTTTAGTTTGCTGAAACAAAATGTTATTTCTACATGTTATCAGTCAGGTAATCGTAACACATAGTCAACAAAATATAAAGCACTTCTGAATTGAATTATGTATTTTTGATATAAATAAAAGTTTTTAAAACTCTGTGATATGAATTTGATATTATTTAATTTTAAAATACAAAAAGTAAAGTAAAAGGAAAGTATCATCACGACCGTTTCGGGGTGGTCAGAAACCACGCTTATAAATAAGCGGATTCACATTTAGCCAACTTTACTATAGGCATGACAAGTGGCAAGCTCGTCGATGTCTCCAGCGTACCAAACTCGAGAAATATCACAAATAAATTAAATAATATTTAAATGTATTTATTTACATTAATACATATTTTTGTGTCCCGACCAGGAATCGAACCCGATACCTACGAGTCTAAATCCACGGACTTAACCGCTAGACCACGGAAGCAGTTAAAAATTTTAAAATACAACGCTTGTAATATTTCGGCATTTTTGTTTTGTCGCTGCTGAAATTTGTCAAGTATTTATCTAAGATAATTTTAATATACGAGTGATTAATATCTACTCAATATGTAAAGGCAGACAATTTATAAAATAAACATTCGCCATTACTCAATTTTGTTTTTTTCTTACTAACGTTAATACAATATTTTCGTCTCTTTCTTTCCTTATAATATTTATTTATTTATTTTGATATATATGACATCGCGCCCATCTAACAGTAAGTGGTATATAAGGTCCAAGAATGGGAGCAACTGACGCCACCCACTAACGACCGATATCAGTTTCAACCACTAATAATATGTTAATATGCTTTTTCACACTTCGCTTGAAGGACTTCAGGTTATAGGAGTGGGAAAATACATTGGCTGAGAGAGTATTCCACATCTTCAGCGTGCGACAGTTGTAAGAGTCGAAATTTATGAGTACACGTAGGTATAGTGGCTACGGTATGTGAATGCATAATTTGGCCTGTGCGTGTGGTTTGGTTGCGGAATAGAGAAGAAGAGATAAGGTTATAGAGCTCCTCAGCTCTCACCGTGCTGAGACTATAGCTTATTTACCTTATAAAAAGTTTAGGTCGAATGTAACGGCAGCGACAATCACAGTGTTACGAAACAACGTGGTGTAGTGTGTACGCAGCTTTATAAAGAGGCGAACATTTCGCTTAGAATCGGTTCATCTTTATCATTGTCATAGTGACACATTAGGTCCATTTCATCAGTTTCAGACGAGGAGATTTGGGACAATTGCCCGACCGATGTGGAATTTTTTATCAAGGTGCCAATCGAATAAGAATAAAAAGCAAGGTTTTTTGGTGAAAGGTGAAAAATAACTATGAAATGTATTAGCATTATCTCATGCATTGGAAAATTATTAAGATTTTTTTTTATACCTATTTTGTGATTTTATTTATAATGTACACTGTATTTGTATAACATTGAGATAAAAAGTTTCTAGTAATTATTTGTTAACAGTAGTAGTTGTAGGTTCGATTCCTAGTCAAGAGCGCAAACATATTTGTAACATTTCTCTGGCTAGAGAGATTGCCATTAGACGATGGGCCTATATTAAAGTTGGCCTAATGTGAATTCACTCCTTCATGAAGCGTGATTTCTGACCACCCCGCTAGGGATTACGGTCGTAATGATACTTTACTTTTTAACTTTGTATAGTTTCACATGTATGAAACTTGGTCTACTACGCCAACCAAATGCTGGAAGTTTCCATGTCCACTATCAGTTACCTAACTAAGGCTAGGTAATACAATATTGCAAGTTCCATTTAGCTACAACAATAAATGATGCATATACTATCTAATGATAGGTCCTTTGTTACCGTCTGCTTCTCAATAAATCATACATAGCTATTATGTTAAAGCTATGAAATATATTCAGCAATATTATGAAACTAAACCTAAAAGTCGACTAAATGTCATACTCTCTTCGTAATGTATACGGTCGTGATCATACTTTTTTTTGTAATTATTAGTGATAATTCAGTTTAATAGGCTCGCAGCGCATTGCATCTTAAGGCTCTCAAGGCATAATTTGCCTTTTTTAAATAATTCTGCGAGCTCGTAAGCTTTCTTTGAACCCAGTGGCATCGCCCACGATTTTGGTAAGCGACCCGATACCATGAAGTCTGTCTTTAATGTGAGATGTGTCATGAGTGGATACTCTGACACCTTTAAATCTGTCCTCGACCTTATAATAATAATAATAAAACTTTATTTCAGAATAAATTCTATGTGTTATTAACAATTTTTAAAGAAATCTTATAATATCTACTGTAATACATTTTTTTTTTAAGGCAGACATAATTCCGGCTTCTATAAAAGCTATTATTTTTATTTGTATTTTTATATCTATTATATTTATCCCTTTTTTTAAATTTTAGCATTAATGTAAAGTTTTAAAATCTATTTTTTATACCATATCTGTTTTAATTAATACTAGTGAGCTACATGTCGAGTTTAAAAAGTGTTCCCTGTCGCAATTCTGTTCTTAAATTTGTATTGCATGTAAGAAATGCATATTATACTGAATGCCCAAAATGTCAACTTGTCAAATAACGATTTTACCATGAAAGTCTAATATACGCAAGGTATGATTTTTAACCTTAAAAATTATTTAAATTAGAAAACAGTTGTCGACAAACGATTCCGAGGTCTCGCGCTACAGGGATTGTCTAATTTGCATTAGTCCGTATCCCTCACGACCCGGGATTGTCTGCTAATTCTCGGACAACTCAAATCATTATGCTGCCAACTGTCCGGCTATACAAATGCAAATTTTAAACTCTATTATTAACGATTATTATTTTCTAGACTAAACGGTTTCTTATGTTGACGAAGCGAAAGAGACAAGTAGACATTATTTTTTTCTTATTTATGCCAGATTACAATACATATTATAAGTCTAACGTAAGTCCATACAAATGTCCTGCAGAGGCGGGCGATTCGGATAGTGGACGACACAACAGTCTCTAAAACTCTCGAACCGCTGCAGCTTATGTGGCCTTCTTGAGTGTGTTTTATAAGCTATACTACAGTGAGTGTTCTCAATAGCTCCACAACCTTATCTCTTCTTTTCTATTCCGCAACCGAATCACACCCACAGGACAAAATTTCCTATACCGTAGCCACTATTCCTACGCATTCATATAAATTTGAAGACTCTTACATCTGTCGCACGTTGAAGATGCGGAATGCTCTTCCAGCCAGTGTGTTTCCCATTCCTAAAAACTGGAGTGCTTAAGCGAAGTGTAAAAAAGTATTTTAATAGGCCGGAAAAGTGGGGACTAGTGTCGGTCGTCAGTGGCTGGCGTCAGTTGCTTCCATTCTTAACCTCGCGTAACGCTTACCATCAAGTGGGAGCGACGTCACATATCGTGCTCAGTATATAAAAAAAAGGTCGGTATAAACAGGCTTTGGGAAAGACCGTTAATCCAAAAATTGTGTATCATGTTTCTTATTGTGAGCTACTTAAAAAAAAAATTAAAAAAAATACAAATTAAGAGAGACATTTAGTGAAGAAATAAAACACCAGCAATCCAGAACCACTATTCAGATGCAGAGCTATTCATACAATCTAACACGTATTACAAATCACGTGGACAACATAACAAGAACAGTTGTCACCAATTAATTTATTTTTAAACAATGGAAACCTATAAAAAATCGCACGCAGAAGACCTAAGGACTGAGAAGTCCATGCATTGGCGTGTAATTATTAAACAATAATAATTATACTATACCTATAAATATTGTCCAAGTGCCGCTGATAGCCATTACATCAAGCACAGTTCCAGGAATTAGCGCTAATGCTAAAATAGTCCCATACTGTATGTTGCGCCAGATTAACTAATAAGAACCAGTGAAATCGTTAATAAATTATCATCAGATCCTCGCCAATCCGTCAGCGAGGCGTGTGTAGGCTTAATTCTTCAAATACATGTTTGGAAAGGCCCATCTCCACCAGTTGGGGTCTAGGACTCCGTGTTCTTCGTGCTGTAATGACAATGAATGTTGGCAAAGCGAGTTGGCGTAGCGCTTTGGATTTAAAGTCGCCGCTGGCTCCTTACATAAGTCAATGTAAAGATAATTAGAAACTGATCATGCTGGGAGCTGAGGGGCTGGCAACACCGATCGCAGTGTTGCCAACTTTCAGACACTTCATTCCGCGATCATAAATCTAAACTCCTAAGCACTTTGTGAAATTATCTTCTAACTCTGATTTTGAGTACCAGTGTTATTGTTTACGCTGTGATTGGCGAATTTTAGCATGGTCTTGAATATTCGACAAAAATACCGATTTAAACGTCACACAAATAACTGTGGGGTCAAATTAAGGTATAGAGTGATAATTTGTAATAAGAAACAATTTTTGACAGCATCTCAAAGCAGGATCAGAAAAGAGGCAGGTTTGAAGAAATAGAGACTGGGCACACTAGGTACTTTCATCTAAATAGATAATTATTTAATTTCTTTATTACTTAAAAATAATTAATGCATTAAAAGCTCAACTAACAATTGTATTGCGCCGCAAATAATTAAGTTCTTTATTGATAGCTCCTCTATACACTCTGTATTGCACATGCATGTTTTTCATTGCTCTTTTTTAATAGCTTTTATATATAATAAATAAATAAATATATTTTGTCTTGAACATATTTTGTTATGCACCCCATCACTGTTGTTTTTATTAGCGTATTTTGTTATTTTTAAAGTGGATAACCCATCGGTAAAGGTCGCTCTTAGACTGAATAAAAAATAAAAAGCTTGGTTTCTAAAAAAATTTAAAATATTTTTTTAGGTCATATTCATTTTTAATGTAGTTTAATATTATTTAATTTTAGGTTTTCTATTTGCAATTATTGTTTAGTTAAATTGAATTATATTTTTTTTATTTAAAATAAGTAATGTTGAAATATCACGAGAATTACTTTTTAGTTAAATTGAAGTGATTGTTGGAGCAGAGCTCCTTTGAATTCGATAGTGTTAGGTATTACCCGGGGATTACGGGGTATTAGTCAGAGTTAACAGCTGATAGTAATAGTAATTGCATACCCGTTCCAGTTTAAGATTCCATAGCATTTAGGATTTGATTATTTTCACCATAACTGCGTTTAACTTAAAGTAAAAAGTGAACTATCATCTCGATCGTATCACTTCCAGCGTAATAATCCACGCTTTTTTAAAGAAACAGTGGGAGAAAAAATTCCAACTACCTCACGGGTTGGTAGATGAGTGGACTGTATATTGTTGAGGGGTTTGATCACGAGCCTGCTCCGTGAAGTCCAAAGAAAGAGGCAGAAGCAGTTACCACTTTCAGCAGCAGCTTCCAGAAGACAGAACCAGCTCTTTTGGTGCTATAATTCTTTTCATGCAAATGTCATTTCACACAAAACTAATAATCCAAGTAACAGTTCCAACCGACCAGTGCAGACACTGCTGCAGCACCGAAAACAAGCACACGCGGTGTGACGTCTCCGAAACACAAAATTGTAGACGTCTGCTGCCGACCGAGGCTGAAGTGCGACTGGTACCCTCGGATAGGTTACAGAACTGGCTTTAACAAACACATTATCATTTAGCCAACTTTACCATAGGCCCATCATGACAAGTGGCAAGCTCGTCGATGTCTCTAGCGTACTAAACTCGAGAAATATCACAAATAATTTATGATATGTCGACTAGGAATCGAACCCGATACCTCCGAGTCTAAATCCACAGACTTAACCGCTAGACCACTGAGATACTTAGTTAAAGTAAACTATCGAAATAATTCAAATGAGATTATATTTATCGAAAAATCCAGTAATTAATCGGTTTCGACGCCGCAAAAAACGCTAGATATAGCGGATTTAAGACCAGTTGAAATGAAATTAGTGTAATCCACACTTAAGACTGACTGTTCGCAATAGAACTGCATTTCCAATTATTGGCTTAAGCCTAGTTTGCGTCCAGTTGCGGTCCACTGGCCAGCCAAACCTAACTAAACTAATTACACGAACATATCACCACCCGAATGAGCTTCACATTCTCGGAACTTCGCAGAATTTACACTGTTAACAGAATTGTGCAACAGATCCCGCTGAATCCGTTATCAAATCAACATTGATTTTTTTAATTTTGTACCTTACTCTTTCTCCCATGACTTCTTCATGTGTTTTTTTAATAATTAATAAATCTATTTTTTTTTGTTTTATTAAAAAACTTTATTGTATTGATAACAAAAGGCGTATGTAATGCCGATTGGCATTCTTTTACCATCAACCTTCGGGACATTGTATCAATTATGGTAGGTTTATAAAACAAACATAAAATAAAAAATATTTAAATAATTTTGATGTTAATTTAAATAACGTACTTATAACTAAATAAATAAATACATAATTTTAATACTTAAACTACATAATAATAATACATATACAATACATACATAAACTACTTAAACGTATATACATAAACAGAAACTAATATTTATATTATACTATTAAAATAAAACCTGTCAAACTGGAATAAGTGTTATAATTTAGCTCCGTATTTTAATAATTTTAATAGTGTTTTGATTTACTAAAAGACAGTGAAAGTGAAAAATAAGAGTAAAATAAGTATATTTTGAAACATAACACTATTGCTCTTGGCATATAACTAAGTGTAAATGCATATAACATGAAAAACTTTGCTTTTGGTATTAGTTGTTGACAAAAGTCGATTCGCTTCAAATACAAACTTATTAATGAACTTAGTGCAGTGAAGTGCCAGAAATAGATTATAGTGACCTGTAATTTATGCTAAAAAACTAGTTCAAAACATACATAGTTAACGAGTAATGTGATAAACTGTTATTTATACTAAAATATAAACCTACCTACTAAACTTATCTAAAAAATGTATAACACATCTTAATAGGGATGTCAAATTTGATAAGTGACGGCAAGGAATGCGTAGACAAGTTAATATAAAACTGTGTTGGAGTCGTAAGGTCCGGGGTTCAAAACCTACGAAATGAAAAATATTTTTTCTTTTCTAAACAATCTTAATTTGTCGGATATTCAAGATATTATACATATAGCACAATAGGGGGCGCAGTACCTTATTAAAAAAAAAAAAAAAAAAAAAATGGACTATTCAAGCGACATTAATGTCACTCGTCGTCGAAATCAAGTTCGAAGGAAATCCTTTGACGACTCAATAATATTCAACTATGGTAATATAGCAAACTCCACCCTAAAAATACTAGATGGCGCTGCCACAAATGATAGTTTGCCAAACCTTTCAACAAATGAGAATGAACTAGTAATGGAACTTAAGAAAGAAATTGAATCGTTAAAATCGAAACTTGAAAGTGCACACGAAGAAGTTAACGACCTACTACTACAAAACACCTCATTGACGAAAATAATAGAAGCTAGAGATAAAAAAATATGCCTGTTAAATAAAGTACTTGGAGACACAAATGCTTTACCATCTCCAATACGTAAACAGTTGAATTTCCCCTCGTTTAAAAATAAAGACAATAGTTTAAAAAATACATCTAACAGACGAGATATTGCTTTACAATTCAATTACAAGGAAAATAAAGACTATGCTGATGTTGCAACACAGTGCGCACTTAATAAGACTAAAGAATTAATTTCTAATGAACTACCCATAACTAATGATGATAATACCTTTATTAAGACAACTAGAATTAATAAAAATAAATTATGTGTCATTAGTAGTAACTCTGTTAACAACGTAGGAAGTTTATTAAACAAAACCTTTAAGGACAACTTTAACTACTGTCACTATATACATACTGGTGCTGGTGTGATGCGGCTATTGGATACTATTGATAAAAAAATTGAAATGTTTACAGAGAAGGACTTCTGTGTTATTCTGATTGGTGAAGAAGATTTTAGACAAACTCAGGATTATATTAAATTAGTATTAGATATTAAGAAAAAAATAATCACTATAAAACATACAAACATAATAATTTCCTTGCCAACATACAAATGTTCGTACCATCATAATCACACTTTATATAATGGAAGAGTGGAACTTTTTAACAACCTTCTGTATACAGATATATTTAATAACAATTATGCCTATGTTTTAGATGCAAATGAGCACTTGAAATATAATTCCATGATGTTTAACTCAATTAATGGAAGACTTAATAATAAGGGCATGAAAAACATTTGGTACAATACAAAATTATTATTAGAAAACATAGGAAATTATAATTCTTATAATGACAACTATACGGCAAATAAACCGAACGACAAGGACCTAAACAATTATTTTTTTCGTGACCAATAAGATTAGACTAATGCATCAAAACATTGCAGGGCTAATTAATAAATTGGATATGATTAATGTCTGCCTAGAAGAAATGGAAATTGAGGATAATAAAGTGGACATACTATGTTTTACAGAGCATTTTATGACAATAGAAGATCAAGAAAACTGTTTTCTTCCTAATTTTAGGATGGCAACATCTTACGCTCGGACAAAACGAAGAGGTGGTGCATGTATTTTAATACGCAAAGAATACGAGTATGAAGAAATAAATTATATCAAAGACTACGCTGCTGCACATGTATTTGAATGCTGTGCAATTCGTTTAATTTGTGACGACATTACTGTTGTTTGTTTGTATAGAACTCCTAACTCAAATTTAAAACATTTTTTGGAAAGGTTGGAACTTATGTTAGACAAACTATCAACTAATTGCAAAAAGATTGTCCTTTGTGGAGATTTTAACATTAATACTCTTGCACATGACATGACTTCATCTGACTTTCAAAACTTAATTTTAACATATAACCTTAAGCTGCAGTTTAGGCAGGTAACTCGTCCAAGTTCGGGGACATGTATTGACCATATAGCCACCAATATCCGTGGTTGCAAAAGCAAAGTAAAAGAATTAGCCCTATCGGACCACATGGCTCAAATTATATCTTTTCCTATAAAAAAGACTTGCCTCATAAAACAGTGGCATGTGAAAAAACGTGATTATAGCAATGAGAACCTAAAAAAATTTACCGAATCCATAAGCGTATTAAGCTTTACTGACGTATATGATAAAGATGATGCAAATGAAGCGTATACACACTTTATTGAGTTATTTAAACTTTTCTATGACCTATGTTTTCCAATTAAATTATTAACCATAAAAACTAAAAAAACATCTAAATGGATATCCAAAGGCATCAAGATTTGCAGCAAAAGAAAGAGGAAATTATTATGGAACTTCCGAAAATCACGTACTGAACACAATAGGAACTTGCTACATTCATATAATGCCAAATATAAAAAAATCATCAAATTAACTCAAAAAGCCCAAAATCAATATTACATAAAAAAATCGACAAACATATGTAAAGCTAGCTGGCAAATAATAAATAATACGAAATTTAGTATACCTGTTGACATAAAACAAATAAAATCTAATGACATAATTAAAACAAATCCTATTGACATTGCAAATTCATTTAATAATTACTTTATTGATGAAATTAAAATGACATCCAATTGTAATAATTCCAAAAATACCCATGATAAAATTAATTTAAATAACAATAAGTTGACATGTAATTCCTTATTTTTAAGTCCTACGACACCAGATGAAATTATACAAATAATAAAATCCTTAAAAAACACTATTAGTACAGGACATGATAACATTAATACTATGACAATAAAACTAAACGCTAATATTTTAGCATTACCATTAACACATATTATAAATATTTCAATCGAAAACGGAGTATTTCCAGATGCACTAAAACTGACTATCGTTAAACCTATTTTTAAAAAAGGTGATTCTCAATCCCATAAAAATTACAGACCAATAGCGTTAATACCAATATTCGCCAAGATATTCGAAAAAATTATATATACTAGATTATATTCTTTCTTTGAAAATCACAAAATTTTGGTTAATGAACAAAAGGGTTTTCGCAAAGGAATGTCCACTATTCGTGCGATTTATGACTTTCTTTATAATGTTAATGTGAACATGGATAAAAACAAAAAAGTATGTGCAATATTTATGGACATGAGCAAAGCTTTTGACTTTGTGCATCATGACATTCTTATTCGCAAATTAGAGTTATATGGTGTTCGTGGCGTAGCACTTAACCTTTTAAAATCTTATTTGACAAACAGAAAGCAAATAACAGAAATAACACAAATTAATTTAAAAAGTAAAACAGAACAAAAGTTTGCGTCACTATGTAGAACCACAGAATATGGTGTGCCACAAGGTAGCATCCTTGGACCCTTTTTGTTTCTGGTGTATATTAACGATCTACCCAGAAGCACAAGGTTTCCCATGGTGCTATTCGCTGATGATAGCACATTACTGGTTAAATGTGAAGACGCAAACACTTATGAAGCAAATATTAACCAGGGCCTCAAGGAGGTAATCAATTGGTTGACTAAAAATAACCTAATAATTAATCTCGACAAAACAAAGGTCATACATTTTAAACAAAAAAAGATTTTTAATTTTAATACAAATTACATGGGAAAAAATATAGAATCAGTCGATAATACAAAGTTTTTAGGAGTAATAATTGACAATAACCTTAACTGGAAAGCTCATATTGACTACATAACGACCAAAATTTGTAAATTTATATTTGCACTCAAACGGCTCGTCTCAATTAGTAGTATTGATACAGCTATGATGGCATATCATGGCCACATAGCATCTATTTTGCGATATGGAGTAATATACTGGGGGAATTCCACTAATAAAGAAGCTATATTTAAAATACAAAAAAGGTGCATACGGGCTTTATGCAACCTTAAGTCGACTGATAGCTGTAGACCTTATTTTAAAAGCTTACATATACTCACAGTACCATGTTTGTATATACTGGAAATAGCTAACTTTGTCAAAAACAATCGGGAACTATTCCCAATTGTTGATCAAAATCGCAACCGTAGAGTGCGGTATAAAAACAAGCTCGTAATTCCTATATCTAAAACAACACTCATGCAAAAAAGTGTATTCTGTATGGCTCCAAAAATCTACAATAAAATAAATGATGATATTAAGTTACTACCTATACAACGATTTAAAAAAACACTGACGAAAATGCTAATTGACAAATGCTACTACTCTGTGCAAGATTTTTTAGAAGATTGAATGAACAACATTAATTTCTTACCTTGACATTAATTAATTAATCCTATTTGTCATTTCAATTAAATTAAATTATTATACCTCTCTTTAGTTTACTATACATGTCTACTATACTTAATTATTTAATCTTTATACGCCCATGGGCTAAACATAGTGTACCAAATTTATAACCATTGTAATATCCTATAAAATACCTATTGTTATAAAGAAATATATGAATTTGAATTTGAATGAATTTGAATATAATAATGCCCTTGTTTAGACCGTTTTCTATGTTTAATACTCACAAAAGAGTTCTAAAAGTTTGGAAAATATACAGAAACGGACTGAAATGTGTTTTTACTCGTTAATTAGGCTTAAAATAAGGAATTTAACTAATAGGATTAAAATCAGAATTTTCAAAAACAAGAATATGTAACATGTGAAAATTTCCTCTGACCTTTTATTTTCAACTATGTAGATTTGAACTTAGGAACTTTTTCGTGCCTTACATGGTCAATCTAGATCACTAGTCTAGATAAAGTAGTGATATAAGGGGTAAGGATCAGTCTGCACGAGCAGATGTAGACTGCATAAACTCCAGGAAGGCTCTGGCAATCTAGGGAGGCTCTTCTTAACCTGACAGGAGACTCACGCGACGCCTCTTGAGCCTTAACAGAGCTAATAGCACAATAGTATGGGTGATGACGGGACACTGTCCCTTTGACAAACACATATGCTCGTACACTCTGAACATAAAGTAAGCCTAAGTTCCTTCAGACTACAGGGACTCTTCCAGAGGTCTGCAGGTACGTGACCGGTCTCCTGGCCTTCCTGGAGAAGATTAGATGCCTCTGATGACGGAGTAAAGGTCTCGCACAATGGTCTTATGGAGACTAAGTGCGGTGAAGTAACGTTTATAATCAGCGGTAAAAAGTAAAGTAAGGTATCATCACGACCGTTTCCCTCTTTCGGGGTAGTCAGAAACCATGCTTATATATAAGCGAATTCACATTTAGCCAACTTTACTATAGGCCAATCATGACAAGTGGCAAGCTCGTCGATGTCTCCAGCGTACCAAACTCGAGAAATGTCACAAATAAATTAAATATTAATTAAATGTATTTACTCACATTAATAAATATTTTTGTGTCCCGACCAGGAATTGAACCCGGAATCTCCAAAACTAAATCCACGGACTTAACCGCTAGGCCACGGAGGCTGTTGTATAATCAGTATAATCAGCGGTAGATTAAAAAAAATGCCCATTATACATATGTAGATTGTTTTACGACGAATACAGAAAAAAACGACGTTTCTGACTCTCAAACTCGTCCAGTAGTTTTAATCGTCAGCCATGAAGGAACTAAGAATTTTGGTGAGATCAGTACCCATCGTGTACACGCATGTCACTTTGAGACCAGCACGGTACACAAAGGATCGATCACAATGTCACACAGAACCGAGTAATTACATTCTGTGCTACACAATCACGTCTCCTGCCCTATTCTCGGTAGAAACGTGCATATAACAAAAAAGTTCATTATTTACATTCACGATGGAACCATAGAAACCCTAAGCCAAGCGCTTAGGCAAGGAATTGTCCAAACGGTTGACAGAGAAATCTGGCGACAGGAAGGCTGGACATTATTTATGCCAACGTCTCGATATACAGAGGAGAAATGTTGCCTGTCTTCTAAGGATTATATCTGATAAGATGTCTCTAGAGAACATTTTTAATTTTTAGTGTATTTTTATTAGGTTAAGATTATAGCTATTTAATTTTATTTCTTTTATTTTAGTTTTTAATTAAATATATAGTTTATTTGAAAAAAAAAAAGTATGATCACGATCGTATCCCTTTCGGGGTGTACAGAAACCACGCTTATAAAGAAGCGGATTCACATTTAGCCAACTTAACTAAAGGCCAGTCATGACAAGTGGCAAGCTCGTCGATGTCTCTAGCGTACCAAACTCGAGATATACCGACCAGGAATCGAACCCGGTACCTCCAAGTCTAAATCCACAGATTTAACCGCTAGACCACGGAGGCAGTTTATTTGAACAATATATAAAATAATAATGCTACGGATAGGAATTAAGTTCCGTCCGCGTAGAATGTCAAGAACACTGGCTGCATTTTCCCTCAGAATTGCAATACTGATTCTTTGGCGAAGCCGGCAGGGTGATGTAGAGTGCACAATCGTCCGAAAATATATCGTCTAAGATCGATTACGTATGTCAAAAGCTAGGCGAAATGCCAAGATTTTGACATTTCTGACAGACGTAATCGATCTTAGACGAAACGTTTTCTGACGATTGTGCACTCACCCTGCAGTCCTTTTGTCACCGGAAGACGCAACAAGACACGCGTTGTTATATCTTTTAAAAACTCTTTTGCGCTTGGACTCCATGGACAGCAAACGGTACAAATATGTAATCTTTTACTATGGATGCATACTTGCGCCGCTTGCCGGACTATTATTTAAGTAGTATATATAGTAACATGTTTACTAAACTAATAAGGAACCTTCTAGAATGTATATTGTATAAGATTTTGTAAACATGATGTTGACTTGCTTAATTAAATAAATAGTATATAATTATTATTTAAATATTTTTAACTACCTAATACTAGGTACACTTAACCAAACTAAAAATTGTTATTAAATTTATAATATTAAACACACAGAGTTAAGGAAGCAGAGACAACATATTATTTAGTCGTATAACCATATAAGTTGCGCTTACTCATTCTCATCGCAAAGATCATATAGCTATCTCACTTCCTCAGTTCACATACACACTGCATAAACGAGCAACCGTGGCATTTTTTCATTGAAACCATAGACTACAAGGCAATTGACAGACAATAAAGTAACAACAGCGAACTCAACCATCTTGACTTATTATTGTGATTATTCATTATTTAACTAAAATTACATCTTGAAAATTTTACTAAATCATGGTCTAGTGTAGTGCTTATATGTGCGACAGTGCAAAACATAAAAAAGTGCTAGGAATAACCTTCCACAAGTAAGTTTTAAATGTTGACACCATGCATTCAAACACATAATTCAATAAAATTAGTGATTATTCTTGTAATTTCAAAATATGTGAGAGACAGAAGATATATTTCATTGTATTCTAACGAAATTAAAATAATAATCTTACAATTTTTGTTGCTTTATTAGAGAAAAACGTAAAAATTGTTGCAAAACAACAACATTGACAGTTCCATCAACACAGGGTCGGATTTGTAAAATTAATAATTTTTATATTATTTTTTTACCGTTTTATTGTTGTGACCGCCTCCGTGGTCTAGTGGTAAATCCTATGGAATTGTATCCACAGAGTGCCCGCAGTGCGTAGATTCGATTCTTACCCAAGGCCAAAAATATATTTACGTTTTTCGCTTAGGTTGTCTGGGTGTCCATACTAATATTATAAACGTGAAAAAAGCTTTTTATGTATGTGTGTATGTATGTATGTATGTTTGTCCGTCTTTCACGCCTCTATTTATCATCACAGCCCTTAGAATACAGAGACCTAGACCTCCACTATTGGAGATGGATCTTCCAGAAATATTTCTGGAGAATTCGGCCTACACACGCCACGCTGGCCAGACGGATTGGCGAGGGTCTCATGTAAATTTTAATGACAATTTCTTAACGATTTCACAAGTTGGTATTAGTAGAACCGGGTTAATTAGTAAAAAAGGTTTTTTTTTTTTTAAATATTTCCAGACAAGTCACACAGCGCCATCTAATTTCTGTGGTAAGCTATGAGGCTTGTGTTACGGAAACTAGATGGTTGATAAACTACATATTATACTTTTTTTTTTTTGTAAATATATACATATTATACATATAAACACCCAGACCGAGACAAATTATACAATGTACAACTTGCCCCCGGTGGGAATCGAACCCACGACCTCCCGAGTTCACGGCAACGTTTGTTACCACTAGACCACGGCTTAAAGTGCTCTCCAAGGCACGGGAACGGTGGTGTTGTAAATCTGACTAATGTATGCAAGAAAAGTGTATTTCTCATTGGTACATGCCGGGGTTCAAACCGACCTTTTTTGGATTTTAGGGAATACATTCTATCAACCGAGCTACCTTTTTGGCCTTTTTGGTTTGGTTTCTGTCATTTCTAGTACTCAAACCTCAGTTGCTCCAGTAGAGACTTTTGATCCATATAAGAAACAGGATCGATCGGCATAAAAACAAAAGTTTTTGCTGACTAGATTTTTCCAAAATCTGTGAATGAAGTTCAGAATATCTCAATAAGTTATGGATGGTCTCCTAGGAACGTTTTCCTGTAACTATAACGGTTAAGATATTTGCCCTTACTGTCCCGTCTCAAAACTCCACCTTGTATAGATACAATACTTAGATTTATTTCATACTTACAAAACATTTATGGAAGTTAAGTTATAAAACAATAATTATTATTTATTTTTCAGAATAATATGAGATCGGCCCATTTAAAAAAAAAGTACTTTTTTGGATAAAAGAAAAGAGATATGTTTGAAAATTTAAATAGGGTATAAACATTACAGAAAACTCCAAGCAACTTCAACCGCATTACCATCCGGTTGTCTCGTCATAATTTTTACGTTCCCCCCCCCGACCATTTAGGGCCCATTCGGCCGGTACAGAGGGGTTCGGTATCTCTTCGAGACCCAGATACTCGCCATCCGGTCCAAAATTAGCGTGCCATTGCTTTGAATAATATATGTAAGAAAATATAAATAAACGATTTTATTATATTATGTTGTATTTTTTAAAAAACCATATAGCTAAAAATACTCATTTCATTATTTTAATCATAGAACACAAAACCTATCTTCCGAAGTGGGCTTTATACACTGATTCAGGACGGATTTGTGAGCGATATGCATAATTATACTTATATAATAATATTTTGACATTTCGCAAATGTGTCCGGTCCTGTCTTCTGTATTAGTGTGCGAACATTACTTGTGTGTGAGAAATGCCACGCTTTGACCGCAGTTAGATCACCTCTGCTTCCCTATCTCTGTGATTAAACAATGGTTCTAAGGATTATCCAGGAGGCATACAAATATAAAAATATATTCATTTATTTTGAAATTTTGTTGTTTAGGACAAAAGGCGTATGTAATGCCGCTTGGAATTTTCTTTACATCAACCTTCGGGTCAAGAAATCGCAGTTTAGGCATGGCAAAATAAAAAAAACACACATAAATTAAAACACTTATAACTAGTTACATTAAATATATGATAAACATCATAAAAATAATAATACTTAAACTACCAAAATAATTATATACTTACATACACACATTTTATACACTAAGAAAAATGGATATTCGATGTAATGGAGAATAGTTAAATCGATAAATTTTAACTTAAACAAAACAATGTCATTACTATCACGTGAGAAAGTATCACAAGCCTTTATTACCAAGTATTCCTCTTCCTTGGTAACAATATGATTGCTCATCCTGATACACTGCCAGCACCTTGTAATATATATATAATCACATACTGATTCTGATAGGACTAATAAAAAGAAGACATCGAGTATGATAGTTTTTAACCTGCCTGTTATTCGTATCAACTGACAAAGAAACTCGAAGTGATTTCAAAATTCAAGAATAAGGCTCTTAATACGTGTACAACCTCATTTATCGACATAACCTGCCGATTTGTTACATACAATGCCGCGGGATTTTGTCCCTTAAAGTCAAACACTTATGGACGAGATTTGTTTAACCGCTTTAGTGTACGGAGACGACATGTAGGAAGACGAAAAAGTATCGATACATTTTGGTGAGTACAATATTTTATATCCGATACTTATAAGTTTAGTATTTATTGATACATTTGAATATATTTTTGACGTGACAACGTCTTATAAATTGGTTTGCCGGGTGACACTTCAAGAAACTGCGTTACGCTCCGCTCACGTTATGCGCTCACAATGAGAGCGAGTGAGAGGCACGCGTCCCTTCCACTCGGGCATGGTTAGCCCGCCTAAGAGCGAGAGAGACAGACATAAAAAGTGAAAGACATTGACTTGACATTTTCTAGGCACATTACAGCAGAAACACTTCCTTTCATTTCATATTTCTCCTATCATCGCCCTATCCTCAACAAAATCACTCAGATAGGAACAAGTTGTAGTAAACGCTGTTTCATTGTACGCAAATGTATTGCAAGTTATTGTATGTATATTTGTATATAAATACGTATGTATGTGTAAAGGTAAAAATAAAATTTTGTTAATATGAAATTCAGTGCGAGATTCTTTGTATAAATTAATGTTTTAAATATAATTCTTTGTATAAATAAATGTTTTAAATTGTTACTATTATTTCATCCTTCTTCCTACTATACGAATGAATATTCACATTAAAATTATTTTACCACTCAAAGTCGTTGTCACGTAAAACTTTCGCCCGTATACCGACTTTATTTTAATATGCATACGGTATTATTTTCGGTTACCTTTTTATTGTATTGAATTTTAATTTAAATTTAATTTTATATATGTATGTACCAATATGTATATACATCTTATGATACTGTCACTCGTATGGAACTTCGTCATGTTTGGTTCGGAAGTAGGTGACTCATTAAAGTGTTTTTTTTAAACTAATAAATAAATACCTACATATTTATTTATGAAACTTGTATTAGCTACTAAAACAATTGTATAAACTAGCTGTATCAGCCTGTATCACCTTAGTATAACTCGGAACTTGAAAATAGTCATTCTTATTGAACTTTCGTTCCGTGGGAATTAAATATTTCAAAAGACTTTAAATAAGATATCAAGCTGAACAAATAATACTTTGCAGAAGAAATGATCAGGAACGGGTTCAAGACTCAGCTTTTGGCGCGAGAGGAATTCTAGAAAAAATAACGGAATCATACAGTTGGTTGGGTAGCGAGAGGAGTAGTAATGGTAAATGGCGAGCGTCTTGTTGCGTGTGTCCTCTTTTGTAAACCCGCCTATACTTAGTCGGTCGCAAACCCGCCTATACTTAGTCGGTCGCAAACCCGAGACAACATTCTTTGCATCTCATTTTCCCACACACGACGGACCCGGATGGATGGAATGCTCAGAAAATTATCTTCTGTCAAAAAACAACATGTACCTACTAACACTTCTATGAACGGATATATGAGCTTTATAAGATATCAAGTATTTTACTTACCAATACATTAGTACTAGATACTTTTTATCAGTATCGATACTTTAGATTCGATACCGTGTCCCTAGTGACATGTACTACGGTGTCGTCACCTATGGGAGTGTTACCTTGTTGATCGTGAATTCTTGTTTCACAGGTTAATCGTCTTTATTGATGTTAGAATAAGGGTGGGAATAGTGTGCTGGTTTAGATTATGCGAAAGTCGATTTGACAACAATGTTCAGTCGATTAGAAGGTAAAGCAATACGTGCTGACGGGCTAAGGATAGGCAAAGGCTACTATTTATTGAAGAAGAAGATTTTCTTAGCTATGGATTCACCGTGCGGTTATCGGGTACATCGTGTGTGCGGAAGTGAGGAGAATAATCAGCCAAATTTTTCAAATTAGAGTTCTAGAACTTCAATGTTGGAGATTGGCCTGTCAGAAATTTCTGGAGAAATTGGCCACACTCACGCTAGCCAGCCGGGTTGGCGAGGGTCTGATTTACAGGTATACAAACACTTTTTAACTAATTGAATAAACCTAAACCTTTCTTTTCAATATTTTTTTTTGTCTTATATTAATTTCCTTAATATGCAGCAGCATCATCACATTGTTAATTTTATCACACTCTCCTCATCATGTAAGTAGTTTTATTTATGTTATATTAGTATATCTATAGTATGACTTGTTTATGTATTAGTATGTAAATTGATTGTAGATATTGGTATGTATATATTTATATTATATTCCTGTTTTATTTAAATTTCACCTATTTTTTTATTGCACCTATCCTGTCTAAATGTCTTAAACGTTTGGCTGTCAGAGAATGCCTAGCGGCATTAAGTTCGCCTTTGTATATAGTGCAATAAAGTTGAATTATAAAAAAATAAAATACACATGTGTAACGTCCACTGCATCCCACGGACACGCTCGAACGAATCATACAAATTCGTTTATGTACATACAAAGCGAAGCCTATACCTTATCCACACACGTAGAACCCTTTAACCAAGACTAGAAGCAATTATTACCCGACAGAGGTAAGTTATAGGTGTCCCGAATTGTACCGGCATATATTTTCACAAATAGCTCCTGAATAGGGACCATTCAGCTATTAATGGCCCCTTTCACACGATTCCCTTATCTACTGGTATATTCTGGATACTATATAGTTTTAACAATTTATAAAATAGTTAAAACGCTACGAAATATACCTACTTTTTTATTCATTAATTTATCTCCGAACGTTCCCACCGGAATTTGGTTAAGTTTATGATCATATGGTACGAGTATTTTAAAATTTAATCAACTATATGGTGTTATGTTAGAAGAAAAGTACAGAACTGGCAGTAGGCTGGCTGATGAAGACCTATACGAAGAATATCGATCACGTGTCCCACCATCTCTTGTGTCTCAGCAACTCGGAAATTGACCTGCATCTATATAGATGCAATATATTATTATTATTTGGCCTGCTTGGAGTTTGCTAGCATATAAACTGATAAAAATGGGTTTGTTCATCACAGCCCCTAGAGCACAGAGTAATAGACCTCCACTTTTAGAGATGGGCCTTTCAGATTCACTGGCCACGCTGGCCAGCCTGGTTGGCGAGGGTCTGATATCAATTTTTAATGACAAATTGCTCACTGAGGCACGGGAACGGCAGTGTTGTAAATATATGACAAGTGTACGTAAAAAAGGTTTTCTCATTGGTCGGTCCTGGTTCAACTAATACCAACTGTGGAATCGTTAATAAATTGTCATAAAAAATCTAAAATCAGACCCGTGTGTATTTCTCATTGGTATATGCTGAGGTTCGAACCCACCTTACAACCGAGTCACCATCGCTCAGGATTTGATCTTTGCCCAATAAAATAATATGATAGCCCGGTCTAAACATAAATCAACGAGGCGGATATCGATAATAAAACTTTGTCTTTTAAGATATTTACTGCAAACGGGAAAATTTATATTTTATTTTATAGCGAGCAATATTCCTATCTTAACGATCTTATAAGGGTTCTTTTGGCAAAGTAAGTATTTTGGATATCGCATTAAGATCGGCGGGAAAACCGCAGCCTTCTTGTTTTCATGTATTGTAGGATACTAGCTGGTTGTCCGTGTAATATAGTTAACACAAAAAAAAATGTTCTTAAGGAATTATGTTAGATTTTGATATGTTTTTTATTTATTTAGAAGAAATTACAGACATTAGGTTACATAAGTACATAGTATCTTCTTCTTCTCAGTCGCTACACTCTTGGCAGAGTGGTCGTGGTCGTCACTTGAGTGTCAGTGGCACGCTTAACAAGTCGTCGCCACTCGTCTCGAACTGCAGCCTTCCTGGAGCACTCATGTAGGGGGTGATCCATTGCTGCTTTAACCTGGTCAGTCCATCTCATCGGAGACCTACCACGCATTCTCTTGCCATCGACTTTTCCCTGAACTACAAGGCGCTCAATGGATGTATCTCCACGCCGTGATACGTGTCCAAAGAAAGTGAGAATGCGTGATTGCACGATTGAGGAAAGGCGTTGTCCTATCTCCAGTTCCTCCAGGATGGATTTGTTGGTTCGGAACTCCGTCCACGATATGCCCAACATTCTCCGCCAACACCACATTTCTAGAGCATTAATACGTTTTATTAATTAGTATAGTATAATTGAGTTTAAATTAATAAGCTTAACCTTATTCCATTTACATTTCTTTCTAAGATATAATACACAAAAATATACAATAAATTACAGAGAGAAATAAAAAATAATAATAAAAGACCCGGAAGAATATAAAACTAACATCAAGTAAAATGAAGAAAGGAATATATAGGTTTACCAGTTTAATTAGATACACACACATCGGATTACTCGCACTTATAATAAAAATTAAATTAACTATTATATATATCCATTTATAGTATATATACATACATATCTTCACGCCAAATCCCTTGCGGGGTAGGCAGAGACAATTGAGCGCCACTTGACACGATCACGACATACCTCTTTCGCTTCTTCGACATTCATCAACCTCTTCATACATGCCCTTTTATTTTGGTGGCTTTTTAATGCACCTTCAGCTATTGTTTTATTTATTTGATCGTGATAGGTAAGTCTTGGTCTGCCAGGGCCTCTTTTACCCACAACTTTCGCATTATATATCTGGTTCGTCAATCTCTCTTCACTCATTCTTTCAACATGTCCGAACCATCGGAGCATACCTTTCCTTATTTTTGTCCCTATGCTTTCTTTAATACCTACCCTTTTGCGTATTTCGTCATTACGTATGCGGTCCGTCAAAGTGACGCCGCATATCCGACGCAAAGACCTCATTTCTACTGCATTAACTCTACTCTCATGCGTATTCTGACATATCCACGTTTCGCTTCCATACATAAGTGTTGGTACCAGCATGGCATTGTGTATGGCGAGTATAATAAATTAAAAATATATAGTATATATAAATTATATAAACTTCAACTGCCTCCGTGGTCTAGCGGTTAAGTCCGTGGATTTAGACTCGGAGGTACCGGGTTCGATTCCTGGTCGGGACACAAAAATATTTATTAATGTAAATAAATATGTACATTTAATTAATATTTAATTTATTTGTGATATTTCTCGAGTTTGGTACGCTGGAGACTTCGACGAGCTTGCCACTTGTCATGATTGGCCTATAGTAAAGTTGGCTAAATGTAAATCCGCTTATTTATAAGCGTGATTTCTGACCACCCCGAAAGGGAAACGGTCGTGATGATACTACTACATAAACTTCAAGGAAATTTTTTGCCAAATTTCATTAAAATTAGTCTAGTAAACGACTGCCTCCGTGGTCTAGCGGTTAAGTCCGTGGATTTAGACCACCACCTGGTAATTTAAATAAAAATAATTTTTTTGTGATATTTCCCGAGTTTGGTACGCTAGAGACATCGACGAGCTTGCCACTTCATGATTGCCCTGTAGTAAAGTTGGCTAAACGTGATCCCGCTTCTTTATAAACGTGGATTCTGACCACCCCGGAAGGGAAATGGTGGTGACAATACTTTACTTTTTTGTACAGTGCCAACGTGTTAGCCTCGCTATACAGAAATATTGCCAGTCTCCTTGGGACTATCTCGGATGGGACGTCTCTAGAGGACATTTTTTATCTATAGTTTAGTTTATTTTTAATTTTATTATTTAGGTGGCTTTTATATTTAATGTACAGTTTAGTAATATAGGCATGAAGGCAAAATAAACAGACAGACATATCAATGTGATCAAATCTTTATTATGACAAGTTGCAAGCTCGTCGATATCTTTACGGTACCAAACTTGAGAAATATCACAAATAAATAAAAAAACCAGGAATCAAACCCTGTCTCCAAGTCCAAATCTACGGAATTAACCGCTGGACATCGGAGGCATTAGGTATAGATAGGATTTAGGTATACTAAAATAAAATTATTTGTAAAGAAGCTCTCCCAAGTTCCAAATACCTAAAAGTTTTTTTTTTTCTTAGGAACATTTTTTATTTTTAAATAACCGACAGGATCCAGTTAAAATTTATTGCAAAATTTAACCCCATAAAAAAAGTAATCAATTTTAGCAAAATTAGGAAAAAAAATCTGTGCAAGAGTCTTTGACGTTCTTTTGAGTGGTTTGACCATATTAGTAGTATTGTTCTTGGTCTTGTTCTTGCAAAAAAAGCAAGACCAAGACCAAGACTGCAAGACCAAGACCAAGATTGGGCAACACTAACCTTAACCATATTTTCAAGCTGGTCCTTTTCTGTATATTTTTTTCTTTCACTATTCACAATCCGTATTGCCACTAGCCTAAAACGGCGCTCGCTGGCATTGGTTGTTTTATTACAAAAAATACATTTTCCTTCCAATCGTGACACAAAAAAAAAAGTCTTTTTTCACGTGGTATTATTTATGTACGAGTACTCGTATAAATATCACCATAGCAAGCTTACGATATTAGTTCTCCTTAAAAGTAAAAATTGGCATCATTGCAAATGGCACATACTTTCAACGAGACCAACAAATAGGTGGTAGGCGGACTGATGGTGGTAATTTTCCCCAGCCTGCTGAGGCGGGGAAGTATCCACCATTCGTGTCGATAAACCCAGTAAAGTGTATTCACACGTCATGCCCAATCAATCCGGAATAGTGGTAGGGACTTATGTCTCACATAAGTCAACAACAACAGAAACCTTATTAGATTATTTTCCTAACAATAAGTAGTTAAAAAGAAATAAAAGTATTTTGTAACGTTTTGTTATAAGCAAATAAGTTGCGTGATTCATTTGGAGACGAAAGTTGAAGCAAATTAAATTTGTAGGCGACACGAACCAGTTTGGCGATAAAACGAAACAAACTGTACCACTTCTACAATGCTTATTCTGGAGCTCTATTCTTATACGCAAAGATTTTCTAATGGACGCAAAAAAAATACACTTTCTTACACACACTAAAACTATACTGAAACAAGATAAAACTATAATTAGTTACATAAATTAATACATTGCAGTGCATTCCCATCCTCATTAAACATCCAACCAAGTCTCATGAGAATTGGATTTAAGTAGGTCTGCCGTCAGTACAAAACTGACAAGTATAGTTTTAAAAGTGTGATAGATACGCAATAACCCAGCTAAATAGTCTACGAAACGTTTTGATGTATGTTTATTATTGTTTTGATATAACCCGGAATAGTCTTCGGGACCTTCTTAAAAGTTTTGTCGTAAAATTTTATCACTCACGCCTCATCGCGGAGTAATTTGTAAGATGGCTATAAAATATTGCGCTAACGTCGTAAATAAATTTAATTTTCAATAAATATTTACGCACGATAGTGTAAGTGCCGAAACGTGTCAGCACGGACGGTGCTTTAACAGAATACGGGAAAATATAAAATTAAGGAATCATTTTAAATTTTAATGTAGGTATGTAATTTGTAATTTTCCTGACAGTTTTGTGACTTTTTCTTCTTCTTTGTCGGTACCCCACTGTTTGGGATCGTGACTCCGTCGCAGTCACCTGCCTGGACCATCGTTTGAGGCTTCTTCCTCTAGTTCTGTCTACTTTGCCCGTTACTAAAAGCTTTTCCAGATTGTCGGCACCTCTACAAAATGGCCAAAATGTTGCAAAATTCTGTCCTTTGGTGAATTAAGCTCGTGCGTCGTGCGATGCAATGGGTTCTTAGAAAACGACGCCAGCATCACATCTCAAACATTGTTACTTCAATGTTACTTTTAATATCAGCCTATATGTAAAGTAAAAAAAACTGACAGATATAGGTAGGTATAATTATTAATAAGATGCGGCGCCAAGGATCGAGGTGGGCTTGCATTTAGTTTTCGTGCTTTGCCCTTCCTTTACAAATGTGGTCAAAGTTTTATTTGTAGTCAGTCCTTTTCTGGCTCTTGCAATAGAAAGACTTACTGCTTCACGGAAAACACCAAGGACTTTGTCTTTTAAATAGGAAACTCAAAAAAAAACAATAAATCAAAAACTTTTAAATTATAAAAAAACATACAAATTAATCGTAATCTTAGGAAAACAACAACTTTAATAAAGCTACAGACTTTTCTGTCTTTAAATTATTGTTTTACGTTGGCATAGGCGAATTGTGAAGTGCTTAAAAATCTTGATAAATCTAACACAATGCTCTGAAAATTACATCAATAGTTATATTATCTTGTGAGCTAAATACTTATATCGTAAAATATCAATCTACCTATCCCACTATACCTAGGTATACATACAATCAAAATACGCAAATAGAATATATGCCATTCGTAACCCGGGCAGAATTGGTAAGCTACCTCATTTGGTATTATTCGTAACCCCCTGTATAATCAAGTATGGCGCGGAAGCACACCCGTTTCGACATGGAGATCATTTCCTCATATAAATTTATCGGGGCACTCTGATACAACGGGTTGGTCCCGATTTCAACATCAACATTCAACATAACTTTTGTTTGTGCCCGTGTGTCCTGTATTTGGGACTCACTGAGTTACGAGTATCAGTCGGTGGAGTGGTCCAGGCTCAGATGGCTAATGGGCCTGAGTTGAGGATGGGGACATTCCCCCGTTTTCCCCGGCAGGATCTCAGCGGGTAACCACCCGCTGGTAATTCATGCATTTTTGGTGCTGGGCGCCGTTACTGGTGTAACAGCGCCCGTGTCGCTCACGAACCCAGGGGGTGTAGGTTCGACTCTTTTAGCTCTCCTCCAGGAGCACTTCTCTAGGAAGCGGTCTCCGTTTGGAGGGCCGAGAGCAAGACGAAGCGATATTCTGGAGATGTTTGAAGTGTCCGTTGTCGGCCCGATAGAGCATACGTCTAGTCAGGCCGACAACAAACTCCTTAATAGCAGGCATTTCTAGATCTCGAGCTATGACGGAATTACGTACGAACCACGGCACTCGGGAGACCACTCTGAGCGATATGTTCTGCTGACTTTGGATCTTGTCCCTATTGGTTTTCGCCAGAAAGTGATGACAGGCTGGCGCACCGTAAGTAAGACGGGAACGTATGAACATCACGTCGAAGTAGTCTAGAAGGCAATGTTAATATAAATAATACAATATAGATCTAAACCAAATGTTGGCTATAGGAATAAGAAATAGAATCAGATATAATGAAGCACAATTTTTATTAGTTCTTATTATTGTCTGTTTTGTGACTAGTTTAAAACATGCATGTCAAAACTCGACATACTACCCTTTTCCATTATAAAACCCTAATTCGGGCCGTCCCACCAAACTAAGAAATATATATGTATAAATAATTACTTACTATTTTTTTACATTTAGGGTTTGGTAGAACTAATTGATAAGCAACTGCAAACTTATCTTACCCAATTTCTTTACACGAATGAATATATCATTTAATGAATATTTATTCATTTCAAAATAAATATTACAATTTTGAATTAAGTTGATAGAATATAACTTAACTAAATAAAAAATATCTATAAAATCACGAAAACGAAACTCTCGCCGAATTTTTACGTTGCATTATTATCGATTATCTATTTAATTTATATATTATGATACTATAAATGCAATTTTATTTCTCATAAGGGACACAGAGCTAAGGAGAATAGGAAGCGTACTTGAATACAAAATTGAATTAAATCGCTCACAGTGATAGATATAGGCGATTTTTGTTTACACTGGCTAATGTAAATGTGTCGAAAACGTATCTTCCAATCACGTTTCGAATAATCATAATTTGCCCTTTTTTAATTAAATAAATATTGGTTTACGATTCTATATAACAATTTTAATTTCGAGAATTTTAATATATTTTGCCTCGCCTTAGAGGTTCGTAAAAGAAAACCTTTGGATAGCGGTAAGATAAAATAAAATAAAATAAAAATCTTTATTGACACATTTTTTACTTTAATATATAAATGTGCTCTGTCTCCTGGACTAGTCTGATGAAACAGAGTGTGTTCCAGAAGACAAGTGCTCTTCGTTAATGTTACACAATGTATGACAATAAAAGACGAAAATAATAGAAGCAAAAAACAACACATAAGCAAAACATAATGATAAAAATAAAAAAAAATAAAAAATTTAATAATATTAAAAAATTACATAATGACACACAAAAACACATTTTAATAATGCCTGAATCCTCTTTGCATTGCATTGTATTGGATTATCTGTAATACTAATGTAAAGTATACTACGTAAATAAATATAAATGTATTCATTTGCGTATATAACTGTTATCTTATTCAGGAGAATAAATTTTCAACAAATTGTTTTTCCATTGTGTTGTGTTGGTATTATTAATTGATACCGGGCTTTGTTACAGGATTTAGTGAGGAGCCTGAGTTGCAGTCGAGCGCACACTGGGAAATTCAAGAATACATTCCCAGAACAATACATCTAGATGTACTATGCTTATGTTTTATCCATTACATCACATAATAACTGGACTCATATAATTTGGAAATTATAATTATTAACTTTAGTAAATTTTCAAGAAACGGATTCAAGACTCAGCGCAGTGGAAGTTGGTGCCAAAGTAATTCCAGCAAAGCGATGATTAGATGGGTGAAGACAAGTGAGTACTTTGAGGCATTAGAATAGTTTTATGTTCTCCAGTTTATGTATGGCTATGTGTATGTGTGTGTATATGTATGTTTATTTCTGTTGTAGTTATTCTGTTGTATTGACGTAATGCTTATTCCTTTGTAATTCTTATACTCTTTTTTATTATTATTTTTTGCTTACTACTGTTGTATCTGTCAGCGAACTCTTATTATTGGCTTTATCGTATTACTATTTTCTACTATATTATAAATTAGCTGTAAGAATTCCTAAATAAATAAATAAAACCTTAGAACTGATTATTAAAAGAATAGGGAATATGCATATAACATCAATCTAGTAAAACGTAGACCTACGGATCTTGTACTATAAAAAGTCCTCACTGTGACAGTAAATAAAATATATTCGTTTGACTGAGAAGTAAGCTATTACTCCGAAACGTCAATATCCAAATAGATTTCTCTGCGAGAAAGCTATACGTGTGACAGCTTGAAATATTATGTCGCTCGAGCTGTCACAGCATCACGCTTTCGCGAACATCGCCAAAGTTGCTCGGGATCATTTGGCTTTGGTTCGCCGCAGTGTACCAAAGTACAGTAGAATGAATACTACGGGAAAAATATAAATATCACATGAACTAAGTACACATACATATCTTCACGCCAGATCCCTTACGGGGTAGGCAGAGACAATTGAGCGCCACTTCACACGATCACGACATACCTCTTTCGCTTCATCGACATTCATCAACCTCTTCATACATGCCCTTTTGTTACGAAGGCTTTTTAATTTTCCTTTAGCTAGTGTTTTATTTATTTGATCGTGATACGTGTGTCTTGGTCTGCCAGAACTAAGTACTGCTAAAATATATTTTTTTTGTTGTTTAATTTAACTATTGTTTTTTAGTGACAATAGGGCTGGCAGTTTTTTTCTCTCAAAAATAAGTATTATAATTCAGAGGGGAAATGCTGCCAGTGTATGGGCACCATGCCGCAGGACATTTTTTTATTTACTTAATAAGTTTTATGTAGGTTCAATTTAGTTTTTAATTTTTATTTTTTCTATTTCCAATATATTTTTAGTTTTTCTGTTCGGAAATACCTTCGAATAAATTTCATTTTATATTGATTAATCTAAATGAAACTGTAATAGAAATAAATAAAAACCTCTTTTAATTTTGTATTTTTTGCAATTGGGCATATAATATATTATTCCCACAATATAATCAGTCAATTTTACAAAAATACGCTCGTTTTTACCATAAGTAAATAGCCAATCAGAAAGCTTAACTAACATTGTTTTATCTAGACTGGACTTGTTTATTTGTCAGATTCCGGAGTGTACGAGTAATTTAATATTTAAATGAATAATTGGGGTAACATACTCGTATAGTGGAGAGGTGAATCTCTGCGAATTGTAAGGACAATAAACTAAATTCTATCCCACGTTGAAGCACTGTTTTAATTTTATTAGCTATTCTAAATATTTTGCCAGATACCTTTGTAAAACGACCACGCCATTTACAATTTGTTTGTCGACATCTTTAAATGCGAAAAAAAACATGAGTAATATTTGAGTCAGACTCTGAACTACGGACTCGACTCGTGATTGGATAAATAAGAAATATTCTTAATGTATTTTTTTCTACACAAGCTGTTGCCGGTTTTTTAGTAAGCTGTAGTTCAGTTGCTATAATAGGTAAAATATTTGTTTGATAGTTGTAAGTGAAAATCCATGTATGTATTGTTGCTGACCTTGATAAATAAATAAAAAACATTTTATGTTGTATTGGTCATTTTACATAGGTCTATTACCAAACCGGGCAGTGCAGCGACAATCTACGTGAGCAAATAAACAATGCTAACAAAGGTGCACCACTGAGCTCGGCTACACTGTGTGAGCAAGTGTCAATATAAACTCATATGTATGTGTGTATGGAATCGTATTGTTATAATGTGGTCATGTGAGCTTTGTAGATCGCACTTCATCGATTAAGGCTGGCCTGAACAGATGCGTACATACAGAAGTTAAAAAAAAATGTATGAAGTTGAGAGTATGTTTACTAAAAGTACAGATCACTGTACTGTAAAGTATAATAATGAAAATATCCATTATTATACTTTACTTATAGTATATACTCGTATATACATATATAATATTGACTATGACTTAACTTTACTATAGGCCCATCACATAATCCGTAGGCGTGACATGTACCAATATTCACATATCGGTATGCTCTGGCCATTTTCGCTATAAATTTTGCCCCTTTAACTTATCCTTAAAATCTGCATTCAACATTCATCTTATTTTTTATAATTTTAACGGGTCTTTACGCGATTTACCTTAGAGACATATCGCCCGGTGTCGCTAAGGATATTGTGCCGTGTGACGTGATTTCTAAAAACGATTTTTTTAACTTTTAAAAGTGATAAGTGGGTAGGTTTATATCTACCGCCCAGTATGTACGAGACTACACCGCATAGCTCCAGTCGACCCTTAACCACGGCCAATGCAACTTGGCTGAAAGAAATATGTCTCTAAAAGGTAAATCGCGTAAAGACCCGTTAAAATTATAAAAAAACTATTATAAATGTGCGCGAAAGTATAAAAAGTTTTATTCATCTTTATTCATCTTATTGTATAAGGTACCGTTTTTGACTCTATTACTTTGACTTACGGTTTGTATTGTTACTATTTATTACTTTGTTAAACGTACCTTTTTTTAAAAAAAATATTATATCTCATTTCTTCTGTCTGTCAATATAATTAAAATTTGTTTAGAGACCTAAATGATCAAGAGATTATGTCAAAGTTTATTCTTAACTGAACAAAAATATGTTTTCACTCTATATCAAATGCAACATGATGAGAATTGGCACCTTGTTTTGCGCCTTGCTCATTGTTGTGGCGTTCATAATTATTGGACCCGTCGCACTAACGTTCTGCTCGCTCCCGCCGGCTTTGTGATTTGACCTTAAAGTCGTATGGTACGTATATTGTCTTTTATATAAATAATCCACCTGAATAGGAGGCTATTTATTGAGACATTCTTCAAGAAAATGGGGTGCTTAGTGTGTGTAGCGCCCTCTAACGTGTTGTTTATGTATTCCACATGCGCGACGTTGGAATATGCATTTGCGCGCCAAAATTTATTGGCAGGATAACTTCTTCCCGCGCTTTTCGCGAAGGGAAGATAAATAGTAATTTGAAGTCTTGAAAGCAATATTTCGACTTATATATTAGGGTCGCGGGAGTTCAATAAAGTTTTTTGTGGCGTTTGTATAGGAAAATATTGACATCTAACCTACACCTTTCCGATACAGATAATAAAATTAAAACCTACTTAAAATTATTAACTAAAGCTAATTAAATAATCAAGAAATATTAATTATAATATACGAGTACATACATATAGTTAACACTTTAAATCATTAAAATTATTGACGTTCTCAAGTTTGTACCATCTACGAATCAGTTTAAATCGTAAAAACGAATCCTGGACTGTACGAAAACCGTCTCAGAAGCAAACGTCATTAAAATATAATATGCCCATTAGTTTTGTTTGTTACATAAAGTGCTTTAATTATGACATCAAAAATATATAATAAAAAACTGTTGAGACTAAAGGAGCTAGAGGTATGAGAAATGAAGAGAATACTTAGATATATACTAATTGTATATTGTGTTTTCACACTTTCTAAACACTCCACACAGCGTTAGTAAGTAATATATATATATATATGTATGTATAATAATATGAATATATTAGTATTTGTTTATTGATATTATTATAATAATTCCACATAATGTAAGTAAGTATATATTAATTAGTTGTTCAATTTAACATCACACTACGCTAAATATAAAGATAAACGCGTCTCACATTTTTTTACTTCGTAACACATAAACACAGTAATAGGCACCAAATTGAGGCGGCAAGCACCTCACAAATCACGGAGTTTCGTATTAAGGCTTCGGGTGTGACCCGCAAATATTTGTAAGGCAAAGATCATAAGTCAAGCATTGGGACGGACCATATCTCACAATGGAGCCTAATGTACCGCTAGCAGGGATGGAGGCCGCCGGGACACATTGGGGATGCTATTCGCGAAAAGGAATTTAAATCGAATGATTTTCAATTTCAAACTATATTTTTATTGAAAGTTCTAAACTGCCGATGGATGATGAATGAGATGAATTGTTGTGTCCAAAAAACCGATTTCTTCGCGGCAATTTGCACGATATGTCAAAATTTACAAAATAAAAAAAGAAAAGCGCGTCTGTGTACGAAAAGTACTAATTTTATGAAAAAAAAACCACATGAGATGATGGAAGGTAATGGGGACGGATAGCCATGTCTCTCGTAGTAATAATAATATATTTTTTAACGTGTAAATGAGGTTATTATCAAAATTTAATGCTTTTCCTGGAGTTTATAGCGCGAGAATACCGCAAAAAACTTTTGCCCCATATCTATATTTCAAATTATCGTTTATTATTAGCTCATTATTAAACAAAATAACTAAATTTTTGACTAGCATTAACCACAGTAAAGTAATTTACAAAATTGTACATTTGCTCTTGACTAACCGCGGGAACGAACAAATGGTTGGACGATACTTTGTCCTAAACCGTGATTTAAAAGAATTATACATTTAATTTAATCTGAATTAGGTTGGATGGAGTAGGTTGAGAGTGGCAAAACGCATGACAAGCCTATATCTAGAGTGTAGAGACACTGCTAATGATGATTAACGTCCTGTACGATAGGCTTTGAGTTATAGTCACTAGGAGTTAGGTTAATACTAAAATAATTAAATTTTACCGGAATATTGTAGCTGTATTATTCATATTAAAAAATATTCTACAAAAAAAAAGTAAAGTATCATCACGACCGTATCCCATCTGGGGTAGTCAGAAACCACGCTTTTTTTTAATGAAGAAGATTCATATTCTGCCAACTTTACTATAATCCATCCATCCAAGGCCTATCATGAAGGCAATTATGTCGATGTCTCTAGCATACCAAACTCGACAAATATCACAAATAATTTATTGTGTCCAGACTAGGAATCGAATCCGGTACCTCCGAGTCTGAATCCACGGACTTAACCGCTAGGCTGCGGAGGCAATAGTTATATTAATAAAAAAATACTTTTCATTTATAGAAATAATTTAATTTTTAGTTTAATCAAAATAGATAACTGAGAGCTACAAGCATAAAATAATTACGCATAGAAATATGGTTTCATATAAAAACATGTCAACTTTGTAACACATGTCAACACCGTGCCTCAGAGAGCAAGTTAATCTGTCGGCGCGGGCGGTTCAACTAATACCAACTTGTAGAATCGTTAATAAATTGTCATTAAATTACATCAGACTGTCGCCAACCGGTCTCAAATGCGTGGCCGAAGAAGGTTACATTCTCCACAAATACGAGTATGTTCCAATCAATGGGCCATGCATCTCCAGTAGAGTTTAGGACTCTGTGTTGTTTAGGAACTGCACACACCCTTGTATGTTTCCTTATAGCTAATTTATTTTATTCTTTGTGTAGTCCACTGAGGTGTATTCATGAGAATACACCTTAGTGGACTTGTATTTTAAGGAGAAGACGCCTTAAACGGTTTTTCATTTACCATTGTGACGGGATTTTGGGGGGACGGGACGCACCATTTTGAGACTAACTTTCACATGGATCTATAAAATAGTATTTATCACTATTCTTTCAGAACTGTCATGTCCGGTTTGTTTGTATTCTGTACACACCTTAATAAATATTAAAAAAACAAATGAGAATCTGTTTTATTTTGTTTTATTTTTTATTTTTATACATGTAACCTTGCTCCCACCTGATGGTAAGTGGCGCGCATGGTCTATGAATGTTACCAACTGGAATCAGACACTTATGTCCGACATCAGTCCCTAACACTATGCCGGCTTGACTAGATGCCTTTTTGCTTGAAGGACTCCAGGTTATAGGAAAGTGGAAACACAGAGGCTGGAAGAGCATTCCACATCTTTATTGTGCGACAGATGTATGAGTCACCAAATTTATAGGTACGCGAAGGGATGACATCCCTTGACATCTACGGTATGTGGATGCATATTCTGACCTGTGCGTGTGGTTCGGTTGCGGAATGGAGAGGAAGGAATTAGGTTATAGAGCTCTTTAGAGCACTCACCATAGTATAGCCGGTAGAACACGCTCAGGGAAGCTACGCACGAGGGACGCTTTGACACCATGCGTGAACATACAGTAGGCGGAGTACACAATCGTCCGAAAATATTTCGTCTAAGAACGATTACTTCTGTTAGAAATGTCAAAATCTTGGGCATTTCGTCTAGCTTTTGACATTTCTGACATACGTAATCGATCTTAGACGATACGTAGTCAGACAATTGCATTCCGCCTCATCCCGCAGGCATTTCATGTACGTCAAACTTTATCTAAATATAGAATCGATTAAAATTAAATTAATTTTCAAAGTTATGAAGATCAACAGTTATGCACACCTGTTCTATTTTGTCACGTACGAGTAGGTTTGGCTAAACATTTGTGCCAAATTGAGCTTTATCACAAGGTATTTGGCCAACTGTGATTGTGGGCAAGGTAGAGACCATGTAACCGTCGCACTGGGAAATCATTTTCGGAAAAGTTCGGGAAAGTTCGGCGAACTTCGGCCTCCTGAACGTGATTCCGGATAACGAGCCGAGCGATTTGGGAGCAGTTTTGGAAAAAAATAAAATTAGAACGTTTTGCGTGTATTAATTCCTGTTGTTGTTTTTCGGTTATTGTTTTGGACTGTGTATTTTTATATTAGTATAGTCTGTGCTAATACACTCGAATTAAAAGATAAACAAACTTGGTTCTTTATATACAAAATTTGTCTCTAGAAAGCTTTTTAGTTTAAATTTCGAATGACAAACCAATCGTAATTAAAAAAAAAAGGGTTAAAGGATTGTGCCAGGAGCCAGGGCGAATACCTGATACAACATCTAAAATTAAATTCATATAATACGGGTGCCTTCAATTCGGTGCTAGCTGACCGATTGGTCAGGTTAGTATTTTTTTTATTAAATATTTATAATAAGAAAAGGCAGATGGAAAACTAATAATTGTTTGTTTATTTAGGTTAAGTTACGATGGGGCTGACATGCTCAATTTGGGTAAAAGATCCTAATAAAATAATATTAAAAAAATAAAAAATAAATAAGCGCTGTAAGTTTAGGAATTAAAGGAATAAAAAAGCTACAAGAATGGTAAGGAGCACATATGTTTGAAGGAACGAATGAATGATTAAATGTGAATGAATCAAGAATATATAAATATTTAATTTAGTTATTATTCTTATTTTTATATATTTTTGTGACATTATTTTAATAGATTATTACATTGAAAGAAAAAATAAGTATTTTTTTCTTAACTAAGAAAGAAAGAGATAGCACGATGACAGGAGCTTATGTTTTGTATGTAGTGCGGCCCTAGACAGGGTAGAGTCTCTTTCAGTGCCTTTTTTCGACGCTTCGTGACCGCCTCCGTGGTAACAAACGTTGCCGTGAACACGGGAGGTCGAGGGTTCGATTCCCACCGGGGGCAAGTTGTACATTGTATAATTTGTCTCGGTCTGGGTGTTTATATGTATAATATGTATATATTAAAAAAAAAAAAAGTATAATATGTAGTTTATCAACCATCCAGTTTCCGTAACACAAGCCTCGTAGCTTACCACGGAAACCAGATGGCGCTGTGTGACCTGTCTGGAAATATTTATTATTTATTTATTATTTTATAGTATCTAAGTGCTCGTATAGATCTAGAGGTAATCTACGAATATTTTATAGTCACCCTTTCAAATTCGGATCTGGCAACACTATCCCCGCTCCTCTCAAAATGTTTCTTTTTTCGCTTTACCCTAGGGCCGCCATTGTTTGTACACTATAACGTTGGCAAAATCGGTGATGATTTTGTCTCTATGGTTATGTAATAATGTATACTTAAATAAAGTTATATAAGTACCAACAATATAATATAGTCTGTAAAGTTTCAAATATAGTCGCGTTTTTGTATTTATTTTCATATTTTTTATATATATTAAAATACGACTTAAATAGTAAAAAATAAAAATATACTAATTAATGCTAATAAAACAATAAAAATTGACTGCCTCCATGGTCTAGCGGTTAAGTCCATGGATTTAGACTCGGAGGTACCTGGTCGATTCCTGGTCGGAACACAATAAATTGTTTAATTAATTTGTCATATTTCTCGAGTTTGGTACGCTAGAGACATCGACGAGCTTGCCCATGCCATGTGCCTATAGTAAAGTTGGCTAAATGTGAATTCGGTTCATTTCAAAAAAGGTGTGGTGTCTGACTACCCCGGAAGGGATACGGTTGTGATACTTAACTTTTCTGTTTTTATTTTTAAAAAAGTGTCCTATAATGACAATATTTTCCATTAGTATAGCGAGGCATAAATAACTGCCTTTCTTCAGACCTTTCCGTGAGCCGTTTAATGAACTCTTTGGCCAGACGCTTGACTAAGGGCCCCATGGACCCTTTAGACATGTTTTCGATGAGTTTAAACCGATATAATTAAGTTTTTATTTTTAGTTAAAAAACTAAAAGTGACAAATTATTTGACAGGCTGAATGTATCGTTTGTAGAAATCCGCGGTTGCGTCGCGTAACTCAAATTAAACACGTAGGTAAATGGGATCTTACGTGAAAATCTAATTTCCTGAATTATTCAGATGGCAACTCAATTTCAGCATTCGATTAGCGGCTGTTGCTGAAACTCCCGAAATAAGTAAACATGGCGGGATGAACCAATTATTTATGTTTAACCCATTTATCGAAGAATTCATACAATTTATGATCGTTGTAGGTGAAGCGGTAGAGTCATTAAATCCTTTCGTGTTACTTTGTACTAATATTGTGTACTTGTATAGTGTTTACTTAGTATCAATTAATCCGAATTTGAATCATACCGATGTAGGTAGTTTTTTGTATAACACACACTAAAACTATTTTGAAACTTCCTTTACATAACACAGTAAGTATTACTAAAAAAAGCGTGTTCCTTTGTAGTTCTGTAAAACTAGATAAATAATAATAGTTTTTTTTTTAAATAATAGATTTAGTCTGATATTTAAATTCACGTGTTCGATGGTCGAGGCTATTGCAATATAAATATTACTTCAATAGAAAGTTCTGCGTTCGATTCACAGTTTTCCATACAAATTGTGGAACTCGCTTCACGAGCGTTGGCGAGTTTTATGTTTATTTCATACGTTCTCAAATATGCATATTGTTCTAGTTCGAATAATATTATATTATTCGACGTCAGCGGTGTTTTACTGTTGGGGTAAAGAGAAGAAAAAAAGGAAAAATTAGACAACCCAACAAAAGGAGATGCCTACTATCAAGGTATTCATTGTCGGCCTAGGTAAACATATGTTTTACCGGACTGACAACGGACCCTATAAGCATCTTTAGGATATCGCTTTCACTTACGCACGGCCCCGGAGGGGAGACCACTTGCTTTTGAAGAAGAACTAAAGTAGACGAATCTAAGAGACTAGACCACACGAGGGCTGTTAAACTAGAAAAAATATATATGCACAAATTGCTCGTAACTTTTTTAATTTTAGTTTTAAATATCGTGCATAGGTTTTTTTTATATATAATAACGAGGAATTAGTATTTAACAAAAAAGTTTTTAAATCACTGGACAAAATAATAAAAAAAAGTATTATCAGGACTGCTTACCTTTCGGGGTGGTCAGAAATTCACATTTGCCAACTTTTTTTTTTAATTACAGCCCCTAGAACAGAACGTCCTGGACCTCCACTGTTAGAGATGGGGCTTCCAGAACATATATCTGGAGAATTTGGCCTACACTCGCCACGCTGGCCAGACGGGTTAGCCAACTTTACTATAGGCCAATCATGACAAGTGGCAAGCTCGGACCAAACTCGAGAAATATAACAAATGAATTAAATTTATTTATTTAAATTAATCAGGAATCGAAACCGCGAGTGTAAATCCACGGACTTAAACACTAGACCACGGAGGTAGTTACAAAATAAATAAATTTTACGTATATTTGGTTGCAAAAACAAGTGTAAGCTAGTGGTATCTATGCTATTTTTAATCCAGTTGAGAGCGGCGATGGGAAACACCTCGTTCGGGGAATATCTACAGCTTTTTCCGGCAAAACTTTTAGGTGCGAACATTGACTTTTATATTATAAATCCCGGTAACTATAAAAATAAAAAATAAAATGTTCTAGGCTTTAGCAAATGCAAATTGTTTACGAAGTACATAGAGTGGATTCTTTATTTAAAATATTTATTAATAAAAAATAGTATATAATATTTATAACAGATAAAAAAAATGGTGGTTTCTCAATAAAAAGTGATAATTCTAAACACCAAGGACCTAATGTTTCTATTGCGAATTGAAGAAATATATATTCAAATTCAAATTCTTATTAATTTATCAAAAGGGTTAGTAAGTACAACGTAAAAAAATGACATAATGGAAAAGGTAGTAAAGGGTGTTAGTAACAACAATAAATCTCTGGTCTGCACACTAGGACATCCTGTCATGTGAGGACTAGCTTTAGTAGGAGTGATTTTTAGTATTAATAATTAAACAACACAAACATGTTCGAAGTAAGAATACAAACCGGTTATTCAAAAACAAAAAAAAAAGATACTTTATTATTTATTGTGTTTTAATTTAGCTCCCATTCCAGCTGCAGAGCCTGGACAATGCTCGTGTGTTGCAGCTAAAGTATCGACTTAAGTCGCATTCCAGACCAATAAATAATTTAATTTAATTGTAAATTTCATTATTTAATGTTTTAGAATACGCGAGCTTAGCCGAACATAGCCGTCTTCGCCCGACTTCGTCCGTATAAGATAATTATCATAACGACCATTTCCCTTAGCGGGGTGGTAAGAAACCATGCTTTTAGAGCAATCATGATCAGCAAGCTATACGCCATCATGACATGTGGCAAGCTCGTCGATGTCTCTAGCGTACCAGACGCAAGAAATATTACAAATAAATTAAATTATTGTGTTGAATCAAACCCGGTTCTTTAAATTTTAGTTTTTTTAAAATTTACGGTCTTACCCGCTAGACCATGGACTCGGTGAATTTAATTTATTATTTTTGTTGTTTATTTTAAAGCTGCCTTCGTGGTCTAGCGGTTAAGTCCGTGGATTTACACTCGGAGGTACCGGGTTTGATTCCTGGTCGGGACTCAAAAATATTTATTTATGTAAATAAATACATTTAATTAATATGCACTTTTATTATTTTATTACGTAATATAATGGTAGGAAAAACAAAAACATTCACGTAAATGTGGGGTCACATTAAGTTGTATGACCATCACTGGGTGCCAAAAGTTATCTGGCAAACTTTATTGAAACCGGGTCAATAGTTTAGGCGTGAAGGTGAATCTAACAGATGGGGTCACATATCGTAGTCAGATGATGACGTCATATAGCCTTATTACCTATAGAAGACAGAGACAAACATACAGACACACAGACAAAGCTTATTACACATTTATAATATTCGTATGAATATATTTATAGCAATTTCATTTGAGGTTTTCTTTATATAAAGTTGTGCGCTTAAAGAATCAAATAAAACATTTGTTAATTACATTTGACAAAGCACAATTAGTTTATTAGAACACGTCCCATTCGTGTTTGCCGCGATTTTGCTCCAACTTTACAAACTACCCATTTGTCCGTGATAATTTGAAAACGAAATAGAACGTACAATATTTAGCTAATGTAAATTAATGTTAAATTGCTTTTATCTTAGAATAACCGTCAATTTTGCTTTTTGTTTGATATTTATTTATAAAGGCGGACTTAATGCCCGTAGACATTCTCTGACAGCCAGACCTTAGAGACAAACTTGAACAAATAAAGGTGCAATGAAAGCAATGGTAAAAATATACAATTATAGAATGACTTAACATATATTATATACGTACTTATAGAGTTTTATATATGTAATATATTATCAATATACTAAATACTAATATATACACAATATTATATATAGACATACATAAATACAACCTACTAACGTGGTTTAGACCTATTTATAAAGTGTGAATAGACCAATTTTTTAAATGACATTCTGTTAGTTGCCTGCCTTAAGTTCACCGGAAGATCATTCCATAAATTTGTGGCAGCGACTACAAAGAAGTTAGAGACAAAACCAGAATTATGATATCGCCAATGAAATCACTTATATTTGATAAAGCGGACAAAAAAAGTTTCATCATGACCGTATCCCTTACGTACGTACGCACCAATTACACGGAAATTATCATTAATCACTACTTCACCCCATTTGAAATCGAAACGATGGGTCCGTCGTGCAAGGAGGCTCTGGCGTTCTCTAGTGAGCTTTTTTTAAAAAAAAATTTTGTAGTGTATTTTTTTGTTTAATTAATGTTAGGTTTTCTTTTTAATTATTTAATATTGTATTTATTTTATACAGTTTGTATATTATTTCGAAGAAAGAACCTGTTATTTAAGTCATATATCCATAATAATAAATTATTGTGTCCCGACCAGGAATTGACGAAGTCCACGAACTTAACCACCAGACCACGGAGGCAGTCATTGGTCATAGAGTGGGCACTGTTTGTTATTTTATATTTTTTTTACAAACAATTTTTTCTTACCAATTCAACTTTTTGCCGTACTGCATTCACTTGTCGAAGAATGTGTTTTACACTTCCGTAGCATGCAGGTAGGTATATTGTCAGTTAAACAACAAAATAAATTTGAAAGTGCACGTCGATCACGACCATAACAGGCATTGCACTGTCTTCTTGTTTCTGAGACGATTGTCTTGCCCCATCTTGTTATATATGTATTCGAATGTCACGATTTGTAATTTATTTAAGGACTAGTTGTATGACCTGGCTTCTCTCGTGTAGTAAACTGGTCATCAAGCCCTCAATTTGATGGATGATAAAGTAAACTTTACTTCAAATATATGACCTGGCTTATAAGTCATTAAATAAATTATAAAACCTGAAGTGCCATCGTAAAGAAAAAACAAAATAAATTCTTTGTTAAAGAGACGAGATGGCACTTAGAAAGAAAAAGGATGTAAAGAAAAAAACGAATAATGAGCGATTCCGGAGCGAACATGGAGGAGCGGCATTTACAAAGGCCGTCCTGTACGGGCTGGTCTTTTTTATGCCGCCACGTTTAACGACCCACTAATGGTCTAATTATTCCTTACTTTTAACCCCTTTTTATGAGTAATTACATTCTATGTAAAAAAATATCTGGAGCCAAGTGTAAACTTGTTGTTAATTTTAGAAAATGTTTTGGTCAATTTGAGCTTATATATGTTTACTTGCTTAAGTTAATATTAAAGACGATGAAAGCATTTGATTTTCAATAGTTCCCAGCCTAAGCTATACATTGGAAGTAATTGTTATGTTGATGCTTTATTATTGTTCAGGTTCTCATGGTGTGGCGTGTCCAGTGGTCGTCCCTTACTTAGAAGGTCATTGCAGTGGTGACTGACACATATGTCGGGTCTCGGTATATATATATATATATATTATATTATAATTCTGTATTTTTTAAATATTATAAATCTGATATATGTATATTTCCTTGCAAAATCCTTTCTGTGAAATTGAACATTAATAGATAATTGGAATCTGATAAGCTACGGGTCTTCTGCTAACAGCTTAGTATTTGAAACCCTTTGCTGTTTTCTTAGTTAATCTTCATCGAATGAATCATTCAAAATAATTTTAATGATGACTTTGACTTTGGAGTCCTTTAAGCAGGTGGAAAAATCAAATTGACATAGTGATATCAGATCTTAGTCGTGTTGGCTCTCCGTGCTACGCCTGCTGGTTTTCAATAAATTATTGTAGAGAAAATACAGCAGCAAATAGATGTCTGGGTTTATCTTACACTAGATAATTGATTGATATGGATCTGAAGGTTTTTAGAACGCAGTCTCACTTGAAAGCCAGATCGAGGAATAACTGTACGTTATTGGCTGGAGATATAAAAAATGGACGCTCTGGTTAACAAGTTTAAAGCCACCAAACAAGCTATTTTTCTGATATAAGGGAACCAAAGTTACAAAGCCTTTAAAATTTGTAATCTGAAATGGCAATGGGTCGGACATATCTATCGTAAAACGGAAGACCTACGGAGTAGACAGTTTCTGAAGTGGAGACTGGATAACGCAGAGTGGGACGATCCCCACCATATGGACAGATGGTCGCTAATATGGGCTGGATAAGAGTGGAAGAAGTTCATGTGAAAAAGCGAGCTCTAGGGAAAGCCTCTCTATATATTATGGAGAGACATAAGTTGATGATAAACAAACTTTTTGTAGGTAAAATTTATTGATAATTAATAGTTTTGATCATATAGACCTAGATCGAGTGGTAGTGGTATATTTTTTACTGGAACGACTTATGACCGATAGCTATATGTGGTGATAATCAGAGCGTACAAAGAAAAACCAATTATTAATAAAAATAAGAATAAATACATTAATTAATCTCCAACTAGTTAAGCTAAACGGTTTGTATATTCTGAAGGTGTAAGCTGAAGTTAATATCCAATTTAGTTGTAGAAATGGTTTCTCAGTTACATACAATAAGGCGCCTAGGATGGGTTGGCGAGCAGCATCGATTGCTGCTGCGACAGACAGACACTATTCATTATGGGTGCGCTTCTAACTTTGAATCTGATGGCCTATTCTTTAAATTGAAAACAAATAGATCGAAACAATGTTTGATTTATCGTCATCAGCCCCTAAATACAAAGTCCTAGACTGTCACTGATGAAGATAGACCGTTTTGAATTTTCTGAAGAATTTGTCGTACACTCGCTAGCTAGGGTCAACGAGAGTCTAATATAATGACAATTTAGTAACGATTTCACATGTTAGTATTAGTGGAACCAGGACCGACGGCTTAACGTGCTCTCTAAGGCACGGGGACGGTGGCGTTGTAAATCTTAAACAAATGTACTTAGGAAAAGTGTATTTCTCATGTGTACATGCCGGAACCGAAGAGAACCTACCTTTTTGGGATGTTTAAGGTAAGCGTTCTTTCAACCGAGCCACCACCGCTCACTATGTCAATCTCTGTTTGGGTGAATCAGCTCTAAATATTTTAACATAGATTTAAGTATATAATGTTAGTATTGGATTTTTTTATTATTATTATTATTATTTAATTACCTATCCATATTTATTTATAAAACAGAAAATAAAATATATTAAGTAAATAATAAAGTTATATTATTATTATTATTAAATACTTGCACTTTACTTAAAAGTATGTACAAAGGCGAACTTAACCTACAATTATTTGGCCAGGCTTGTTGGATCATAACGATTTCCTAGCGGGGTGTTCAGAAACCATGGTTTATTTTTTTGAGAAAATGATATCACATTAAGGCAACTTTACTATAGGCCTCCGTGGTCTAGCGGTTAATTTCGTGGATTTAGACTCGTAGGTACCGGGTTCGATTCCTGGGACACAATAATTTATTTAATTTATTTGTCATACTTCTCAAGTTTGGTGCGCTAGAGACATCGACTTTAATGTGCAAAATACTTGTGTCATACCGTTGCTCTGTCAGTGTGTGTTGTACGTGTTATAAGATAGTTCTCCAACAAAATTTCTTATAAGTAATTGAGAATACATTAAAACTAGCATGTAATAGATATTATGCATTATATAAACAAATAATTTACCTACTTAACAGTCAAATCTATTAAATTAAGTCAGAAAACATAAAACTAAAAAATATTTAAAAAAAAAAAACACTTTAATTGGGTTTTGTTTCATTTTAAAATCAATTTGATCAGGTCAAGAATAGGGGACGCGCTGCTTTTGAAGGCTCCATCTATTTCACAGCGCACAACTATTTTAGATTGAGCGGTTCTACTCAATAGGTGTGTTGTTTCATCTAAACGATATTATCATACAATACGAGTACGTTAACGACCACATTCTATGTGAACCGTATAGACGGACATGCTCTGAAAATTGACTTTTCATTGTCTATCTAATGGCGCTACAATATAAATTAAAAACATACATCATTCCCTAGGCTTTAATGAGAACCAGACATAAACTACTACGATTGTAGGAAATGACGTCAGTCGTTAGTTGTCTCTTGTTGTTAAAGTGGGAGCAGACCCTATAAAAAAAACAACATACAAAAAATATATTTCACCCCGAATATTATATGCGTTATAAGTTAACCTACTTTAACTTAAGGGGTTAAGGGTTTAACGCTTTCTCTCTCGCTTGCACAATCCAATATTTTCAAAGATGTCAACCCTAAGTGTACTTTTAAAAAATCTAGTCCATTAACTTTATAAGACATTTAAAAAAATAGCAATAAAATAAAAAAAGGAGGCCTCCATTTTAAACCAGCCTATTGTCGGTCGCAAGCCCGAGACACAATTCTTCTCATCTCTTACCCACACACGATGGAATCGGCACCCGAACGGTGAATCTAAGGAATTTGCCTTCTCTCTTTCATATACTTAATTTTAGACTACACATACAGGCCAGAATATGCACCCACATACCGTAGTCACCATCCCTTTGCGTACCTATAAATTTGGTGACTCTTACATCTGTCGCACAATAAAGATGTGGAATGCTCTTCCAGCCTCTGTGTTTCCAATTTCCCATAACCTGAAGTCCTTCAAGCGTAATGTGTGAAAATGCATCTAGTCAAGCCGGCATAGTGTTAGGGACTGATGTCGGACAAAAGTGTCTGATTCCAGTTACTAACTTTCATGGACCATGCGCGCCGCTTACCATCAGGTGGGCGCAAGTTGTGCTAGTATAAAAAAAAGACATTGAAAAATTGCAAAAACATTAACTCCAATATACTAAGACAAATCTATGATTAATATATCTCTAAAATAACTGTAATTGTCTTACATAGAAAGTTAAAGATTACATGTCTCAAAAGTACAATCAGTACAGTTCCGGATTCCATAATCAGTCATGTTGACATACACATTCACGGTATTATCATAAGATAAAGATATTTTTCAAATCAGTAATAAAGTTATTCTTGAACACACATAAAAAAGAATATACGTGCTTACTTGTACAACCTCTTTTTGTTAAAATACATTTAGAAGACCCTTAAAATTAAATCAATTACAAAAATTAATAACTACAACGTAGTGGTATATAAAGACTGTTTAGAATAAAGCAGGTAAGCTTAATCTGCCGACGGTACATGGAGACGAGACGTGGATAAACAATGACAAATTTAGCTACCAACAGACAAGCGTGTACGGTATGCAAATAAAGCGAGGGAGAAGCAAAATTCATTGTGATATAAATGAAGACAGTGCCACGATTTCAGAAGGTTCTCACACAAAAGTGGATCCGTGGGAGCATTATTCAGCGGCACGAGAGGATCCTAAGCAAGCGGTTACACAACTAGCGATAGCGGAGCGGAAATTTATAAAATACTATAAACTCGAGATTATTCTCTCTCTCGATATTTTAATTAAAATTTTATGATGAAAATATGAGACTACAGAAAATATATATATTATAAATATAAACTAAACATAATAAAAAATAAACTATAAGTAAAAAATGTCCTCTAGAGACGACCCTTCAGGGATAGTCCCTAAAGGAGAAGACATTTCCCCTCTGTATAGCGAGGCTAATACGTTGGCAGAAATAATTGCCAGTTTTCTGTCTCCAGACTTTTCCGTTAGCCGTTTGGACAACTCCTTGGCCAGACGCTTGGCTGAGTGTCCCCATGGGCTCATCGTCACGACCCCAAACGGCGCAAACTCGTAACCTGTACCGAGGTTTCTCACCAGAAACCGTCGCAATACCATTACAATTAAAAATATTTCCGGTAAGAAAAGCTTTGTTTTTGGCAATATTGAAGATTGCGTTTACGTATCCTTAATATCCATTGTACAGAATTACTTCAAGCTCTGGCACTTTTGACATTAATAAGTTTCTTTATTTTATATTAATATTCTAGTGTCACAAAAATGATTAATAATTTTGGAACGAAATTTGATTTAATGATTTTGACAAATTGTATTGTTAAAATTTTCTTAAACTGAAATTACCTAATAATTTTACTAATTATTAATAAGAAATAGAAGTTTACATAATATAAATATTGGCCGGAATTAGCATAAACACAAGAGGTACGCCAATTAGCATAAACGCAAGGTACGTCGCGAAGTACATTAAAGATGGTAACTGATAATATCTCGAGAGTAATAAAATGAAATATAAATATTTGTCAGCCTTTACTTTCCTTCAGTCGTTTGCACAACTCATTAAGTGGAATAAAAAAGTTATTAATCTAACAGTTATTAACATTATTTTTGTATAACAAATTTGTTAAACCAGTGTGGTATTCTGTCTCCGAGGCTAAACTACAGAGACGTTATCTCATTCAGTGGTTTCAATTTTAGAAGGTCACATGTCTAACTAATATATTAAATAACGTTAATTTGTTTTTAAAATCTACAAGCGACTAAAGGCCTGTTAAAGAAAAACTGATTATCTTTTGACATATTTCACGCACGACATTGGCCTAAATAACCAAAGTGACAAGCTAACTATAAATCACGTGGCGTATATCACAATATTACTCATTGATTATTTTACTTATCGTTTCAGCAACCGGTCGTTACTCTGTTTATTGTTATCGCTTCTCGCTCCGCCCGTATTTAATGATCGAGTTGCTATCCGTCCGGTCCTTAGTTTATCCTCTTACGTTATAATCTCATTGTGGACAAAATAGTTGAGATTCCAGAGAGATCTTCGACCATGTTCTTTAGTTTATGAAACTAGATTTATCCGGTTTTTATGACTACTTGTATAATACAAGTTAGGGACAATGTAGGTTGAGAAAAGGATATTTTTATCTCCAAACACGTGCAAATAATGAACTCACACTAAATGTAAAAAGTGTCTAAGCTAAATTATTATTACCGACCGACGATTATTGCCAATAATCTTTTTGGTGAGATATAATGTAGGTAACTATACTTTTTTTTTTCTATTTTTCCGACGGATGATGAGGTGGTCTAGTCCATACAACAAAATGTCTGTCGTAATATATTCTTGAGTTAGATAAGTCAATATCGTTATCATTAAATTCCAGATGTTGAAGAATTTGATGCTTTCCTCGGAGTCATTCGCGGCATTATCCTTCCTCGATGCACGGTACCTACATGTTCGTCTACAAAGCGGGAAACACATACTCGTAATATAGTCAAATTTATCGATATTAAAAATTACTTACATTGTAGCAGATCGCAGCTTACAACACTTTTGACTAACAATATCCGCAGTAAAGTAATGTACTAAACGAAAACTTGCATTTGACTTGATCGTGCAAAATGGCACGAAGGAATACCTTCTCGTATTCCTAATTTAAATATTTAATAGAAAATACATTGACAATAGATCAAATAATCTAATTTTAATCATTTATTTAATTTGGGTAGATTACAGCTAATACAATTAATTAAAGAATAAGTAACATTATGCCAACAGTATAATTAGTGGCTCGGTTCTAAGATTAGGTTAGCTGTTCGAACCCCGGTATGTACCAATAAGAAATACTTTTTTTACGTAAAGATTTACAACACTACCGTTCGCGTTTCTCGGAGAGCACGTTAAGCCGTCGGTCCCGGTTCCACTAATACGAACATGTCAAACTATTTTGACCGCCTCCGTGGTCTAGTGGTAACAAACGTTGCCGTGAAATCGAGAGGTCGTGGGTTCGATTCCCACCGGGGGCAAGTTGTACATTGTATAATTTGTCTCGGTCTGGGTGTTTATATGTATATATTTACAAAAAAAAAGTATAATATGTAGTTTATCAACCATCTAGTTTCCGTAACACAAGCCTCGTAGCCACCACGGAAATTAGATGGCGCTGTGTGACCCGTCTGGAAATATAAAAAAAATATATTTATAAAAAATCGTTAATAAATTGCACCCTGGCCAGGCGAGTTGGCGAGACATATTTGTATATTAGAGTATATTAAGTTTAAGAGAACTGTGTCTACCTTTTTGCATGTGTATTGTGTATGACTATGCTAATATACCTTTTTTTTTTTATTTGACCTGCATGTGTTGTTATCATAAAATATTTCCCACAGTGTTCAGTTACAAACAACCGTGGACAAAACAATCAAAATCAAGTAACTAATTAAAGCTAGAGCCGACGCGTTCCTGTGAACATGACAGGCGTGATAAGCCCTCTGTTTTTGCGTACGGTACCACGCCGTGACATATCCGCGGGTTGGGTTTACATTGTGACCAACATTTATGGCCCAAATTTGTCTAATTTCTATCTAATGGTTAAAGCGTGAAGATATGGTTTTGAGAGTTTTTTTTCATTTTAAATAGACAAACATTGCATTTGTACTGATAATAAATCATCATCATCAGTCTGTCCACTGCTGAATATAGGCTTCCTTAAGGCTCGTCATTTCACACGACATTCCGCCACCCTCATCCAGCCCCACACTAGCGATCTTTTTCAAGCCAACCGTCCCGTCGCCCCACTCTCCATCTTACTGTACGTAGTCTCCACTCCAGAACAGAGAATGGATATTTGATATAATTGAAAATCGATAAATTTTTAGTTTTGCGTCGAAAAGTATAAATAATATATACAAATATAATGCCTTTAAACTAACTCAAAGAGGTTCTTTTATTTATTTTATTTTTTATTATTAATTATATAAAATAAAATCAATATTACGGATACGGATATGAGTCCTGTCCACGTGGATTGGTGACAAGAACGCTGACTGCATTTCCCCGCTGTATTGCATTACTCACTCTTTGAGCGAAGAGCCAGCCCTCTTGTCACCGGAGGAGACGACAAGACGTGGTGGTATATCTTTTAAAAACTTGTACTTTATGGGGATTTATTTACTTGTACGATCCCAGGGGACCAACGTCATACCATCGAATCTCTTCCAATCATCTCGGATTACTCCAGCAGGCTCCAGGTGTTTTGTACATTAATATTAAAGGGTAAGGTGCCCCGAGGAGGTACCACCCTTCTAAGAACTAGAAGTATAACTAAAATAATATAATATGGCTTCGCAATATATATATAAAAAAAATCAATTTTGTCTTGTCATACAATATGTTGAATAATAAAAGAAATAAACATTTATTATTTCATAAAAAACAGTATATTATATATTCATAGTCTTTTATTCTGCTTAAGCATTTTTTTTCCTTGAATAAGTTCCATTCCCTTAGCAACGAAGAATATCTCATTTAACGCCTCTATCACTCGTATGTGTCACAGTTTCAGAGCCCTGTCTATTAAGTATGCCAATCAGATCTGTTTAATCTTGGCCCTAAAGCATTTGGGGATCAGGTAACCAAACCATTTATAAATAATTAATTATTTAAATTTTAATTAGGTGTATATAAACATTACATTATAAAATTGATATTTGTTTCCGTGTCAAGCTTGTATTTGCTTTTTCTAAACTTCTTTAGCTTGTTTATTATTATTATTTTTGTGTATTCTACTTTAATATTTTCATCCAACGTTATAAAATTTTTAGTTCATGCATGCCGTGTACAATAGTTTTAGGTTGTTAAATTTAACTTGTTTTCGTATTCTAAATAAATAAAAAGGCCAAATATTTATGGGTTACAGTAAAATTTAGGACAAATATTTACGCTTAAACGAAACACGACCTACTCCCGCTGTGACATTTGTCACGTACGCGATAATCTGTGTGAGCTTAGTTCGTTATTTGGCCCACTGTGCGCTCGTCTACCGATAAAAACTACATGACTTGAATTCGCAGGCCGCTAGCCGTGTACATTAATCACAGTGGTGTTGCAGCTCGATTTATCTGGACAAACCAGAGTTTTTATTTAATTAGGTTGTTTGTTTAAATGGACCATTTAATTAGGTAACTTTCAATCTAACAGAAAATATATATTCCACTATTGGAAGGCACATTCCAAAACAAATATTTGGAGATTTAGGCTGTATATATATTTCTCTCGACAATTATTCTCCAGATATATGTTCTGAAAGGCACATCTCCAACAGTGGAGGTAAGCGGTACGCGAGGTCCAAGAATGGGACCAACTGAAGCCAGCCACTAACGATTGACATCAGTTTCTACCACTATGCCGGCCTAAAAAAATGCTTCTTCACACTTTGCATGAAGGACTTCAGGTTATAGAAGTGGGGAAACACACTGGCTGGGATAGCATTCGACAAACCATTAAAGGGTATTACTGTCAAAAAATGTATAAACTTAAATTAAATATTTCATTTTGGTTTTCATATAAAAGGTTCTTGCTTCTTTTGCTGCCACAAACAAATACGATAAAATATTGGCTAAAGTTACGAAATATGGATATAAACAAATAATTTAAAAATATATTATGTAAGTAATTACGAGTACGCAAGTATTATCTGTAAATGTTTTCAACTTTTCACTTAACGAAAAGAAAAGTTGGTAAGTAAATAAAATTATGATTTATGATCGAAGTTAAAGAGCCAGGCCGCGTGTCTATATTTAGTTTGCTTAATACGAGTACACAATGTTACCAATGTCTTGGTGGCCTAGCAGTTATAAGTACCGGGTTCGATTCCTAAGCCCCGTTTAAAATGAAATTATTATTTAATTGCTATTACAAAATACAATAATTGTGTGCAAAATTTGTTTTCCTATTAAATATATTTACATAGACCGCCTTCGTGGTCTAGTGGTAACAAACGTTGCCGTGAGCTCAGGAGGTCGTGGGTTCGATTCCCACCGGGGGCAAGTTATACATTGTATAATTTGTCTCGGTCTGGGTGTTTATATGTATATATTTACGAAAAAAAAAGTATAATATGTAGTTTATCAACCATATAGTTTCCGTAACACAAGCCTCGTAGCTTACCACGGAAATTAGATGGCGCTGTCTGGAAATATTTATTATTATTATTGTAAATGTTTTTAATAACTGTCTAAATTAATAATAAATGCACTAAGTATACAACAAGTGAACTCCAAAAAATATTTATTAAATAATAAATAATAAAAACAAAGCCAAATGTATGTCAAGTTCAGTAATAATGAATCAGTGATACAATCTGTCAAAATTATTATTAAGGCTATATAGGGCTCTTAACCAAAGATTCTCCAATATTATCACTACAACACTACTAAAATTTGACCAGCTTGGTCACCACGGCCTGTCTTGCGCGAAAAGTGCTGTTCGTCGTTTCCGCCACGGTTCTGTCAATAATGGTTCTTGAAACATCTGGGATCTCTTGCAGTGATGGTAAAAGGTACGATGTATTGACTTTGGTGCCGTGATCTAAGATTCGAGCATTGGTATGGGACGCTACTTGTGTCGACACCCTTGTACGTAAAGGTTAACGATCCTTATAACATTTTATGATGTTTCCACCTCAATCCGGCAATCCTGTGTCCGAGAAATATTTGTCACGTTTCATATACCTACCCCTTATCATGTACCTACTCTTAGATAATTCAACTTTAGATGCAGTCGCTCTGTATAATAATGACAAACAAAATAGACCAATATTACTTTAACGGCCAGTTGCAGGAAGGATGATTAAAATAATCTATGATCAATATTTTAATATACGCCACGTGATTGGTAGTTAGCTTGTCATTTTGGTTATTTCAGCCAATGACGTGTTTTATATACGTATACGTTAAACATGTCAAAAGAACAAGCCTTTCTGCAACTGGAGGTATGTAGGTATTTATGTTTATATTTATTCATGTAATATTAGTATATAAGTTTATTATAATAAATTGCACGCTTCATTGTTACCTCTCAACACTCTCAAAGGTTGGTTGTTAAAAAAATGTTTAGTTATTAAGCCCATTTTTTTTGTGCAATAAAGTATTTTTTGAATTTGATATACTTATATTTTAATATACATGGTCTTGACTTTGAGTTTGATAATAGGTAATAATACCATCTGTTCTAGTTAAAGTAAACCCGAAATATCAATCTCCTAAATAATTACCTAGTGAAATTGTACCTGAATATTATTGGTCTCATAGTTGCCAAGTTACCGATTCGTTTCCAATAATTTGATTAGATGAGGACGTGATTACATTGAATTACACAACTTGTAATGTAACAATAGGTGGAACAGTTCGTCAGAAGAGAGATTGAAGTCGCATTTTAAACACTTTTTAAAAACAAAACATACATTTAGCTAAGATAGGCCGACAACAAATGCCTCCATAGTAGGCATCTCCAGATCTATTGCAATTACAGAATTTCGCACGAGCGGCGGCTCCGAAAACCACCCTGTGCGACATGTTCTGCTGACTCTGGGTCTTGTCCCAGTTGGTTTTGGTCAGAAGGTGGTGCCCAGCTGGCGCAGCATAAGTAGATACGCACCGTCAACCGTAGCTCGGGCCGGGCATAGCAGGCTATCTCACTAAAATTATGGAGAGTATTTTTCTATTTTCAGACAAAAAAGTTGCCTATCGATTCGCAAATAAATATATCTTTTGCATAAAAATAAAAAGATTAAAATGTTGAATACAGAGTATTTTTATTTTTGAATTATAAGGTCAATGTGGTGAGGTCATAATCCACCACACTACCACCACCAGTGTATACGTGGAAAACATATCACTGATAAAAGAATAATACGAAACAAACGCTCGAATGAATCCATAGATTTTAATTTACAGAAATACACGTATAAATTGCTTCGGTGGAAAATGCCGTGACACTGAAAAAGAAAGAATGGCTGTCGAGAACCATTTTTCGGATACTGCATTTTACCGAGAGCTTGATGTACAATTGTGAGAAAATAATTGCTAGCCTGTGGCATATTGACATGTGTTACTTGCAACGATTTATTTGATATAGACGTGGACTACAGTCAGCAATAGATACATACCCCGGTCAAGTTATATAATTTCAATTTACTATAATTCACATAGAGCTGAAAGTTAATACAGATAAAATAAAACTAAAATTATTACAAATAAGAGTCCCCAACGATCCCATTTGCAAAAAAAAGATGGGTGTTTAAATACGGTAATTCTCTAAAAAAAAAAATTACTTTATACCTTAATTTTTTTTGCAGATGTGGGATCGATACATATTTTATTTGTTAATGCTCCCCCCCCCAAGCTCTGTACCAACTTTCAGCTCTTTGCGAATTATTGCAAACCTAGCACTATTATTTAGACTAGGTTCAGGGCCCCGATTTTCGCGGCTTCGACATGCTTGTCCGCTCGATTGCTCGAATGAAACTGACAGTTTTCATTCGAACATTTCGAACCGACACGCAAGACGAATGCGCCAGAATTAGGCCCCAGGTATTATTTGATTTATATTTTTATACCACTTTAACAATGACTATGCTCTACCGGGGTAACCGCAACAAATATAAATTATGTCTTACGGATACAAATACAGAGTTAAGCTAAGTCTAACAATATTATTGTGAAATATTTCACTAATGAAATTTCGCATTTTTATATTGATGAGTTTGTTCCGTTTAAGTTTTAACTGCTAATGTTATATTTTATTTAAATATGTTAATAATTTAGAAGTTGTTTATCTTTGCCTAACATCTATAATTTCTTAATTAGTCAACTGTAAAAAGTAAAAAATATCCTTAACATAATTAAAATATACATAATTAGTGATTTATTAATTTAATGTTTCGCAACACGTTACACGTCATGTTCGCGTGTAGTGTAAACGGAACCTACTCTTTAACTTTGCATATACATAACGTTACATACGTTGGAATTAATTAGACTTCGTCGGCTATAATTGGCATGAATTGATTCCATTAAACAAATTGAATGAGATCGATATGTTGCCCGTTTATCATTTGGTGGTTATCCAAAATGAGGGCTCCTGAAATATTATAATGTAATTATAATGTATTTGTTATTTATAAGAATCTTATAATAATAATATTTGTTTATTTAAAATAACAAGATTCAATGGGTTAGTTGCACACAAACTTATAAAACTATGTTTTTACTAGCCTAATTTTCATTTTTTTAATAAAATGTATAGAGGGTTTATTACCCATGCCCCCTCTCAATCGTATAATCCAACACCTCAAAAGATTCCTCATGCCCGAGAACAACCCCTAGAAATGCAGTCCCTCCAGGAAACAATACAAAACCACGGACACCCTGGACATACCCTCCCTTTCATATACCAAATTTTAGACAAAAGAAAAATAGCATAAACCCTTATAACTTCAACTTTCCCCTATTTTCCTAAAACAAATTATTCTTAGTACCCTTTCTTATAAACATACACTAATATCTGTGGAGAAATAAAGGCCGAAATAAACAATGACTGTGGTAAATAATATAATAAAATACACAACACAAATTATAACATTTTTCCCGAAAGCTACATATTTCTTGGCCAACAATATGAGCATAAATAGATGAATGATGAAAATTGTTCCATCTCTTAAGCGCTCCGCCACTTCATTTGCTGATCTAGTAAATTGTTTTCTTACCACAGCCCGTTCAGCAAAAAAAAATCTCTATATTTTATTTAATGATTTCCATGTAAACACTAAACATCATGGAAAATCAAGTCACGGTCGCCACTTTGTCGAGAAATAAAGGCCGAAATAAACACTGAACTGTGGTAAATAAATATAATTAAGATACACAACACAAATTAGGACATTTTTCCGAAAGCTACATATTGACATGACAGTATCTGTCTCAGACTTTAAGAATCTACTTGTTCCGCAACAATATCTAAAAAACAGGTTTGTAATCCATGGATTGAACTTTTTGAAAATAAAGATTTATTTATTTTATTTGGCATAAAGGAAGTCTAAAATTTAATCACCTTTAGGCACGATTCGATGTTAAAAATAATAAAATTTTCCGATTAGAAAATTATAAACACTGGATCGAGCAGTAAAAAAAATAAAGAGCTGATTAACATCTAGGTCATAATCCATCAGGCCGGACTCGTGTGAGTCAATCATATATATAATAATAAAAGAAACATATTTGTATACCTTTTTGTACCTACCTATATATTTATTTATAGTTTTGGTGGCACCCGTCTTATCTTGTCGAAATTGCTTTAGTTGTTCCAAAGGTTTAACTAGTACTTTGTACCACCAATGTACTTTGTACAATAAAACTAATCGTTGAGTCTCAGAGCGTCGCAAGTATAGTATAATATGTTCTGGAAGCCTCTTCTTTACCAGTGGATATCTAAGACTTTAACACAGATTTTCTAAGGTCTGTAATGATGAATCATTAAAATATAAACGTCAGAATTTCCTTTTGTCTTTCAGAACGACTATATCGGTGGACTCGTATAATTTTTCACCCGAGAAATTGTTTCTTAACACTTGTGTAATAATAAATCATACAGGCGCTGACGTGGGACGATATATCTTCTGGTAAACTGCGACACGTCGTTAATGCTTCACGTTATAATCTTCAAAAACCATTATATTAATCTCGCATTACGGTGGGTAGTTATAGTGACCATAAATTTTGGAAATAAAAACACAAATTTCAGACAAGTCAGCGGTGGTGGCTCGGTTGTTAGAACGCTTTCCTCCTAACATCCTAAAAAGGTGAGTTCGAACCCCGGCATGTCCCAATGAGAAATACACTTTTCTTATGTACATTTGTCATTAGACCCTTGCCTGTCTGGCCAGGCAGCGTGGCGAGTGTAAGCCAAATCCTCCAGAAATTTCCCATCTCCAAACGGACTCTGTGATATTTATTTGTTTTACATATGTCTTTTAAAACTAATTTAAAAAATCTTCGATATCACGTGTTCTGAGTTAACTTTGCAGAATTGTAAAATCTTTCTAAATCGTTAAACAAAAAACATAAAATTTGGTCCTAGTTTTGAACGACAGGCTGTATGATAGAAAAATAGACTTATTATTCTCGTAGTATTAAAACTTTAAATGTGAGAAGCTTTGTATATGGAATTAATTTTATTTGAAAAAAAAAAACTATATTAAATAAATACTAGGAGGGGTAGATTAATTAAATTAATATTAGTATATTTAATATAAATTACTTAAAAAAATAGGTTCCATTCGAACACAGTAATAATTATACAATTTTTTTATTGTTAATTAAATATAAAAAACCGTAAAATAGCTCTGCTATAATGACTGATTTTCCAGTAATAATATAGGTAAGTGGGAATAAAACTTATTTTTATAATAATTCCTCAAATTACGAGAAAAAATATTAAAAAATATTTGGCACTTTAAAATTTAGTCGACACTAATTTTTGTTCATGATAGAAATAATTGTTAGTGCCAAGAGGTGAACTATAATTTTAAAAATATATGTTGATAGAATTTTCATCCTAAAGTTACTGGCAAATAGATGGCACATTATGAACTACAAAAAAGTAGATAAAAGAAAGCCGCTCATTGGGATTTATCCATATAAATTCGAAATGGTGGTGTCCTGAAAAGTACCTCAGTAATTATGTGTTTATTTAGTACTTTAGTCATAAAATCCTATTTAAGTAAGCGGCTCGGATTTCAGAACACATACGCACCTTTGATTTATTTTTGACATTTAGTATGTAATTAGGACCAAATTGTAGGAACTTATAAGTTATGTAATTTAAATAATATAATAGAGTTATGTTATATCTTTTCATGTTTATCTTTAAATATGGATTGGATCCTTTTCGCGCAACTGCGTCCAATTATGAGCTTAGAATATAACAAAGCAATTTTGTTATAAAAAGTTATTTTCTTGTCCAACATGCTGTGCAGATAGTGCATCCGATAAAAATACGTCTGTCGAGGAGTGGCTCGTCAGCTAATAGGCCGTTGGACCCAGGGTTTTACTATTTAAATTGAGTGACCTATGAATGTACATAGTGTCCTAAATAAATAAGTACATGTGTGCAGAAATGTCCATGTGGTGTCGGTAAGCCGGCCCGTGTCACTATTTGACACAAGCGACTTAATCCCTTGATCCTAAGTGACGCGGCCGATCTTCTGGTCAGCCAAGCTGTGTTTACCCACAAATAACATAGATATAAGTGTAGATACAATTTAAATAAATAATAATAATTATTATACTGTAATATTGTATTGTTTGGCTAAAACTCGAAAATGATTTGACCGATTTGAATTATTTTTGAAGTGTTTTGTTCGCAGAGTCAGGGACGGCTGAGACAAAATTACATAAGAAATCAACAGACTAAAAATCCAAATTTAAAATTTTGTATGGTAATTGACAAATCAAAATCAAAAGTATTTTATTGTGGATCATAGGTTTTTGAACATTACTTATGGTGGTCGCTATGTCCCGTCCATTGGACATACAATAATTATATACACAACATTAAAAAATAATTTTACAATGTTGGTGATGGGTGAGGGCATGCTAACTGTTCCTCTCAAGTTTCGGAAAGATAGTCTGCTACGCTGTTGTAGTATTTCTTAGATAGAAAGCCATGAAGCTTTGACTCTCATGTTCTCGACTTCACGGATGGATTTGGGAACTTTATTGTAAATTTGTGTCACCATACTAATAACATTTAAAAAAAAAATCGTTTCTCATGTTCTCGACTTCACGGATGGATTTGGGAACTTTATTGTAAATTTGTGTCACCATACTAATAACATTAAAAAAAAATCGTTTTGGATACTTTCGTGCTTAATAGGTCTTAATACGACTGCACTACTGGACCGCTTATGAAAAATTAAGTATAATCAAATTAATTTAGATGGTACGAAGTTTACGAAGTCATGTAGTAATGGATCTAAATTACTAACAAAATTAAACTACAAACTAAATGTAATAATATATAAACTCTGTATAAATAAAAAAATGTCTTTTGGATATAAATAATAATATTAATTCTTTTAACTTTATTATTCATCGAGATTCTCAAAACTATTCAGAAACATTTCTCTAAGCTTTTTTTTACAAAATACGACATGTGACACTGTTTCAATCTCATAGTAAGCGGTACGCGAAGTTTAAGAATGGGAGCAACTAACAACGACAGCCACTAACGACCGACCATCAGTCTCTACCACTATGCCGGTCTAACAAGATGCTTTTTCACTTCACTTAAATAACTCCAGGATTTTAATGTCAATAATGGTTTAGAAAAATGTTTTTGAGTGATTATTTGTAAGAACTAAAGTCACTGGTATATATTTTAATATTTTTTCATTAAATTTCGTTTTTAATATCGACAAGTAATTTTTAAAATTATGTAGGTACGAGTATTTTTTAAAATATCGATTTATTCGAAGTAAATTAATATAAGTAAATTAAAAGCTACCTAAATAATAAAATTAAAAATAAACTAAACTATAAATAAAAAATGTCCTCTAGAGACGTCCCATCTTAGATAGTCCCAAGGAGACTAGCAACATTTCCCCTGTGTATAGCGAGGCTAATACGTTGGCAGAAATAATTGCCAGCCTTCCTGTCTCTAAACCTTTCCGTCAGCCGCTTTGACAACTCCTTGGCCAAGCGCCTCGCTGACGGTCCCCATGGAGCCATCGTCTCGACCCCAAACGGCGCAAATTCGTAACCGGTACCAAGGTTGGCGTATTTGCGCAATTTGAGGTTCTCCGTAGATAACGCCGCCTCCCCGCGACTGACGAGGTCACCTGGATGTGAGATGGAGCTAATATGTCTACACACTTCGCATCCCACACCAGAGACCTACCAAGTGTCCACGGCCCAACAGTCATTCCGTCGAGTCTCTTGCCATCGCTCCGCACAATCCCAGATTGCGGGTACACCAGCAGTGACAAGAGCACTTCGGATGATCTCGTTCAGAGCCGCGTGACGAGGAATGCGGCCAGCACTTCTAGGACAAGAAAGCCCGTGGTGTCCGAGATGATGGACTGGTTCTCCGCATCGACACTGGTGCGGGTGGACAGTCCGAGCAACGAGACGATCATTTAGATGTTTCACTAGCAACGATTTCACTTATAATCGTTAAAACTTCAAAATAATAGTTTATCTTATTATTATATTGTACAAAGAAAAGAGTTAAAAAATACAATTTTTACATTAAAAAAACGGACTCATTCCTCGGAAGTCCCTGCGGACGTGGACAGGGAGACAATGGTCTCAATTGACTATTAATCTTGTGCGGGGGTCTTTGTGGGCCCGCCTTTGTCTAGCCTTCATAAAAGCCCAGTTACTTCGATAAGAAAACCATTGTTCGTGACGTCATACCACTCCGTGTATAGATGTCTTTACCTTATCCTGATATTAAGTGCATGTCTAAATTTTAAAGCTATCGAAATAGGTTCGTATAATAAAAATATTTTTTTATCACACACAAAATATAAAATAGAAGCTGTTTGACACGGCATTGCCTGTGTTATATAGTGGTCAGCGAAAAACACCTTTAGCTGTCCGAAGGGTCGTCCGTCATACTTAGATTTTGGCGTCATATTTTTCTGTTTTGTATCTGACTATTTAATTATATATGTATGTCCATAAAAAAATATGCGTTAACTGTCAAATGCGCGTTAAGTCAAATATAATGTAATAGTTAAATAGTCGTAAAGTTTTCTGAAATTTGCCAATTTTCTTATTTTTTCTTCTCGTAAGAATCTTTTACAAAGTATTAGAAAACATAAATATCGCTTAAGTCTTTCTAAATTTATGGGTCTAATGTGTTAACCTTATACCCATAACGTGTTAAGGGAAATAGGAATTCATTTTATAGATATATATATATATATAGATAAAAAGAAGTACAAAGCCGAGTATATTAACCCTTTAGAAGAGATATATATTAGGTAAAATATTGGAAAAATTAATATACCTAAATAATAAATATTAGGAAAAAAGGGCTGCATATAACAGCCGGATCTAAGCTTAAGTTTGTGCTTCTTAATGTCAAAAATGACTGTATTTATATATTAAAAATATATCAGTCATTCTTAGATTCGACTATTAATCCCACCCTAAGTAAGTATTTAAAATATATAAAAACAAAATATAATAACCAGTTGTCTGCCAAATTTAGTTTAGTTTTCTATGGGTTATTTAAAGTCGCTGGTATACGTAATTAGGTTACAAAAATCAATATTTGTGAAGAAAATAAGAACAAAGTCTTGAAAACCGTGATGATATGCATAGACTATGTAGGCCTGATGACCCAATACGAACAATTTTACAAATAAACGTAAGTATACGAAAAATAATATTGCATTTATGTTATTTTAAAAATATTATATAGATATAGTATATGTATAATTAAATGAAACTTTAAAAAAGCCACCTTGCCTTGCCTTGCCACCTTGTATTTAAAAAATTTTAATTTAGTCAAGAATTAAATATTAAAAACTTAGTTTTATGATAAAATTGTAGGGTAAATACCGCAATACTGTCCCTTGTTAGAATTTCCATAATATTGATATACGGGAGACCGTAAAATATTTTATGACGGTCAACTGTTAATTGCGCGAAGTTGGTCGTTAATCCAACCCTTTCTGAAACTTTACGTAATCGCCGAAGATAAGTGGGATTTATTTATTAGGAAATAAACATTCTTCAAATGTTTAGCGAAAAACAACAGACGTGATTACGGTCAGCGGCGGCAGTCTATTACTATATCTTTAGATTGTCAAAATATTGGTTTTATTTATTTATTGACATAAAACATACATATTAAATAATATATTTCCAGTATTGTTCATTCTTAAATTAATAAAATACCTCTGTCCCCTAAACTAAGGTTGCCACAATCATATAGGGGACAGCTAGTTGACACAGAGTAATGAAAGCGGTCTTGCAGCAGAGTCGCTCTGTACAGTCGGTAACGAGTCCAATTGCTCACGCCATATACCATTCTCTTTTTTTTAAAGTTGATGGCAAAGCAGAGCAGATAGATTGTGCGGCCTTCACCACAGCAAATACAAATTCGTTTCATTACTCTAATTGTGTTTGACAGTAATAGTTTTTGTACTTAAAGGATTTATTATAATGTATGCGTAGTTAATTTCATTCAAATATGAAAAATATTGAGACTGACGATGTCATATAATTATTAATTATCTATAATTTTTTAAAAAGACCATTTGTAGTTTACGATAAGCGGAAGGTACAGTCATATAAATCTGCGCATGACAAAAGGTGAATCAGCTACTTTATGATAACTGTACTAGTCTTTTTCTTTTCAAATATGACAGATATACAAGTGGCCTTTTACAATTTGGCTATTTATGGCTAAACGTGCTAGGAAAATAAGAATGCGTGAAGAAATTATTTAATATTATTGTTACAGTACGAGTATCACTTTATTATCACTAGCTCTGTCTGAAATAACTAAAGTTATCAATCACGTGGCGTATATGCAAATATTGATCTTTGATTATTTTAATCACCTTTCTGCAACCGGCCGTATATCATGTATATTTAAAATTATATCAATTGTATTTTTAGGGCACTATAATAAACACGCGAATTACTTATTTTCCTTGCACGTCTCTGGTCGTCTTTTAGCAGCCTAAATGTTTAGGGTAGGTGTGTAAATGATGGACACTGACCGACAGATCGCCACCGTAGAATGGATGAATGACAAAAGTTTCGTTGCCGATGTGGATGACCCCCGACACTCCGTTGCACGTGTGAAAGGCCGCGGAGGCACCGGGATAGTCTTTCACGGTGCCGTGGTAGTAGCAGTGTTCGATTTCCTGCAAAAATAAAGAAATACAAATTAATCAACAAAAACAGTAGTGTATACTAAAGAAACCGCTGAAAGAATTATTAGTCATAAGATCAGCCTCAGAATCGCAGTGCCCCTAATTTGTGTATTTAAGAGCGATGGTTAATGTTACAAAATAGTAAGCCTCCTTTAATGTTTCCTTTACTAAATGCCTCCGTGTTCTAGCAGTTAAGAGCGTAGATTTAAACGCGGTGGTAACACGTTCGATTTCTACTCGTGACACAATAATTTATTAAATTTAGTTGTGGTATTTTTTGAGTCTGGTATGCCGGAGACATCAACGAGCTTGCCACTTGACTTGATGGGCCTATAGTATAAATGCCTAAATGTGAATCTGCTTCTTTTAAAGTGTGGTTTCTGATCACCCCATAAGCTATACGATCGTGATGTTACTTTCCTTTACAAATAAATAAATAAAAACTAAAAATAATAATAATATAAATAAAAAAATTGCCGCATTGGATGGCAATGCTGATGTATTGACTTGTGTAAATTAATTGTCCATCCTTTTGCCAAAGTCAGACAGACAGGCATATAGTTTATTGGATCAAATAATTCACTCAAATAATTTGATTATAATCCAATAAACGTTATAGACAGACAGGGGGTCATACAGACCCATATGGTTAATAGACTCTGGTTGGGGGGACATTCCTCCGTTTCTCTCGGCAAGATCCTAATTTTTGCATTAATTTGTTAATTGATGCACTTATGGTGCTGGGTGCCATAACTTGTATAGCGGCGCCTGAGTAGCTTCTTTATCTACATCTCGCTATGATTATATCAACTTTTAACAATCGCAGTGCGGATTGATCATCTAGCATTATAGTGAATCAATTTATAAAATGTTGTTCAATAAAAGTTGATGAACTCCCGGGAGGCCGAAGCATTAGCCTGAGTGAACGAGATCTTAGCAATCGAGCGCCAGTCCGAACTTCCGAACTAGAAGTAAAGCAATTTAACGCCACCGATGGAGCACGGACACGCGATAGAGGAATCGGGGAGGTAATTAGAAATTAGACGTCCGTGCTTCGGGGAAAACCTTTTTATTAACATAAAAGGACAAAAATAAATTGATTCAGCAAAAATACAGGAACTAATTTAATATAATAGTAAAATAGAACTATAATTATAACCGTATCCCTTGCGGGGTGGTTAGAAACCACACTTTTAAATAAGCAGATTCACATTTATATAACTTTACTATACTCCCGAACAGTGCGCTTTAAAAGCCGCGATACCGACATCCTATGTCTATGTATCGCGGCTGCGCTAGGACTTGTCATCCCAAGATGTTCTCGGACATATACGGGACCGCGGAGAGATCGACTCTGTCGCTGCTATCGACGAGTTACCTTCCCATTGGGATGACACCGGATTCAAGGCCTTTAGAATTCGTGTGCGGTCAGAGCACCTCAAAATATTCCTGAAGAAGGAATCCTGGCCGCTCAGTGTTGTGTACCGCAAATAAATTCGTGGATTTGCTTCACGCAGCACCAACGATGTTCCTGGGCCCCGCGCAGCACCTACTCCCTCTGCACCACCCCCAGCAGGGACGCCGGCACCGTCCACTGAAGCTTCTAGTACTCCTCAGAAGGTGGTCACAGTACCTGATGGGTACTTCTATGACCACAAGAAGATGAAGATACGGAAGCTTTAGATTATTTAATTTTAATGTTATTTTTATATGTATTTTAGTTGTAAGGTATTTATCTATGGGCCATCTGTTGCCTGATAATAAACAAATTATTATTATTATTATATACAATAACAATTGGAAAGTTCGTCGATTTGAACTCGTTCCTATAAAGCGTGGTATCTGACCACCCCGCTAGAGAGGTTATGGTCGTGATGAGGCTTTACACTTATTTCAATTTATTAAATGAAAACTGATGGAATCCCCTGATCCCCTAGGTGCGGAGACGGGCCTTAGTGTGGGATGCCACTTGCGTCGACACTTTGGCTTTTGTAACACCTCATGGAAACAGCGTAATAAGCGGGAGCCGCAGCCGAAAGCGCAGGGTCTGACAAGCGGCGCAAATACGTATAGAAGACTACTTAAGACTACGTGTTTATGCCGTTTGTTGTGGAGACTCTAGGTCCGTCAAGTATATTTTTAAAACCATCACCCCTCATCTAATTCAGTGCTCTGGTGACAAGAGGGCTAGTTCAATCAATCAAAATCAAATAGTTTGGTTCGCCTGAAACAACTTGGATACAGTTAGAACTAATAAAATCAATACAATTATTAAAACATATCTGTACTAAACAAAGTAGTAATAATGGTTGGACCGTAAACAGGCAATAATCCATATTTATGTATGCTATGCACAACATTACTGCTACAAGCAAGTAAAACTAACTAACTTAGAAATCACTTAAATAAAGATATATCGATTACATGTTGATTCAATTGTAAATTTACAGAAATTACGTACATATGTCAGATAATTAATAAAATTATAATAAAAATAAATTTTAAAAAAGACGTGTCATCTTATAATCTAAATAATAATAATGATATGTCATTTAAACATCAATTCATAGCTGTAAAAGGGCCGTGTCATCTTATAATCTAAATAATAATAATGATATGTCATTTAAACATCAATTCATAGCTGTAAAAGGGCCGTGTCATCTTATAATCTAAATAATAATAATGATATGTCATTTAAACATCAATTCATAGCTGTAAAAGGGCCGTGTCATCTTATAATCTAAATAATAATAATGATATGTCATTTAAACATCAATTCATAGCTGTAAAAGGGCCGTGTCATCTTATAATCTAAATAATAATAATGATATGTCATTTAAACATCAATTCATAGCTGTAAAAGGGCCGTGTCATCTTATAATTTAATAAAATTAATAATAATTTATATTCGTGGCTGTAAAATTGCCGTGCCACCTTACAATCTAAAAAAAATAATAAAATTAGAATGTCAAGTAAATAAACTTTAATTTAAATTCATGGCTGTAAAAGGGCAATGTCATTAAGTAAACATTGATCACTATGCAATCACATGGAGCTGGATGCAAAGGCCAAGCACGGGAGCAACTAAATCACTGACTTTTATATAATTGTACTTTATATCTTTTATTTAGTGACCAATCCCGCAGGAAAGAATGAAGGCGTGAAACAGAAGAATGAGAGCCCACTGTTCAAACTCACACTTTAATGGAACTCGATACCAATCCACATTAAATTAATTTCGCTCGAATGCTTCCCTCGAATTGCTCTCGAGCTGTCACGACAGAGGGCGCAACGAGACTTTGATAAACGACGCCGCCCGTGGACGCGAAAATTGTTAAGACATAAATTTATTATCAGAAGAAAAAAGGCGTTTTAGCAGTAAATTATTACCAGTGTTTTAGTTGTGTGGCAGAATGATAAGTCGGACGAGTCGACTGGATTTATAGATTTTTTATAAAAATATATTTTTATTATGTAATATTTGTATCTGAACGCACTTTTTTTTTTGCTCAATTCAAATAGTAGCTTAAACACAGTTTTAAATAAGTTAAATTTTAATAATTTATATTTTCACCATCATCACAGCTCCTAGATTTTTTTTTAAAATACTATAACGACATTTGACTTTGCGCCTACCTGATGGTAAGTAGTGCGCGAGGTTCATGAATGATTGCAACTGGTATCAGATATTCATGACTAACATCAGTTCCCAACGCTATGCCGGCCTGACTGGGCATGACGGCAAAGAGATTAGCAGACCTCCACTGTTGGAGATTACAGAACATACACGAATTCTGGATAATTCTGTTTCGACTTGAAAGCTCGTTTCATAAATGTACCGACAGCTAAAATACTAATATGTATTTAATTTAGTTGGTTAATTCCTCACGTTTTCCAGTCCTTTGAGAGGCGGAGAGAAAGTTAATGAAAAAATACTTTCCCCTTATTGATACGAGCGGAACACAATAAAGACAAAAACAACACCACTTCTTTTAGCGTCTCTATTTATTTGGTACGATGTATCCGCTTGCTACGTCGATTTTTTGCGGCAAAATATTACGCATGCGGGTATTTCGAAAAAAATACCGCAAGAACAAACTAGTGATGTTCTTGTTATGGGTTTTTGAAATAACAAAATGTAACCGTTATCAGTCTGGCCAGCGTGGCGAGTGTAGGCCAAATTTTCCAGATATATGTTCTGGAAGGCCCATCTCCAGCAGTGGAGGTCTGGGACGTTGTGTTCTAGGGGCTGTAATGATAAATGATGATGAACCGTTATCCATTTTCAAACAACGTTGTGAAAACAATCTTCTTTAAGATCGTCGTTTACAAGATAAATGATTATGTTCTGACTGGTTTTGCCCTGGAACACTTGCATGTATCAAGGTCACAATTCAAAATAAATGTTAGACTTTTTCGATTCGTTATCTAACTTAATAAATAATGAGTTTGTAATGAATTACAAAAAAAAGTTTGATTGACACTCGCACTCAGGCAACGGTGTAGTGCCCTATAATATTTATTTCATTCATACGCAACGCAATACTTTGTAGTGTAATAACTAGTAGCTATTACCAACTGACCGGGCGCGGGCGGTGCGGCGTTGCGAGATCGCTACACAGTTATTTCAACAAACACTATTTCACTAAAAAAGAAGCGATGGTTGCGAAGGTCAATACATAGTTTACTAACTATTTTTTTTTAAATTATTTCTAAAATTAATTGCAAAATATATTAAATATATATTTTAAATTGTTTTAGCTTTAGTTTTAGTTTTTTGATTAATATTTAGTTTTTGTATACTACTACGCAGCATCTAACTTCTGATTTAGTGTTAAGTATAAATAAGTGTGTGATGTTACCACTATTGGCTACCCTATTATAAATATCTATGTTCTATCTAATCTATGTTACATAGCTTCCGTCTTTAGAACTAACTCTAATGCAACTTTTCCTTAAATCCTACGGCCATTCCTAAATTACAGTTGTTAGTGAATAATCTACCTCACTACGTCAGTGTGAGTTGGTTGATACAAAATTGAATAAAATTATTTTGTTGTTGTACCTGTGCCCAAATAATATAGCATTGATACAAAATAGTCAAGTACGAACGAAACCCGTGACATGTGAGGGACCAAATAAATTGCCAGGATGAAAGCGTTTTGCTATACAAATGCCACTTCCACTATGTAATTAGGACCTTTGATTTTACTAAGTTTGTTCTATCCCGATTTAAATTTTCCGTGAATTGTTAAGTAAATAAAAAATAAATTAAACAAAACTATACTTAAATAAAAAATATCCCACCATGTTTCGATCATGTTGCAGTGTGCCATTTGCAGCATTTCCCTGCTGCATAGCAATAGCGATTTAGTGTACAAGAACATTTGTCATACACAGCACGAAGAAAAGAATAACAAATTTCAAAAATCGGCACAATACCGGTAAGACAAAATCTGTCAGCATATTTATAAAACAAACGGAGTGTTAAAATGACTGTACAATATTTGGTTGGGTTACAAAAGAAGTGTTGATTCCGATGATCATAAATGGCGCTCTGCCTAGCATTTTAATCACATATTAGAAGCTGGATATTTATTATATCCCAAACACATTGATGGTCTACCCGCACTATCAATAGATATATATATCAATTTAATATACCATGATCACTAAAACACAAAAAACAAATATTTAAAAAGTAAAAGGTGTCAAATTATAGCGGTCGAACAGGGTCTTTTCCATTTCCAGTACTAACGGGGGTGGTGAACAGATCCGGGCCGAAGAGGGGGGATGGAAGGAAATTCAAATTGGATTGAAGGAAGTTTAGATTGGATAGAATTTTCTCAGCTTGCTTAATTTAGAAAGAGGAAAGAAAGCTTCCTGCACGCGCTTTTAAATATTACAAGGTCACATACGGCTTCGATTTGCTGGAAATTACAGTACATGGTAATATTTCGTTTTTTTTTAAATTCTTGTTCTTTTGCTACATTAATCAACAAATTAAAAGAAAAAAAAAGAAAAAAATAAAAGTATCAGTAAAATAATAACATAGGTTTTTGCTTTCTTCTCCAGGTGGATGATGTATGGCATGTTAGGGAAGGCAAAGGGATGTAGCCCATACAGCCATCATTACGGCTCTCCTAGACTAGAGGAACGGGAACGGTGGTTTTGTTAACAAATGTACGTAAGAAAAGTGAATTTCTCATTGATACATCCATATTCATTCTTTTGTTTTAATGAGTTCATGGTTTAATGAGGTTATCATCTGTCCGGGTGTTTCAGAAATTAATGATTATCTTGGAGTCACTCGCAGAATTCTCGTCTAAACACATCGGGTAGGTTATATGGGATTTATCGCGCGGGAAAACCGAAAAAAAAAATCCGAAACTTATGTCCAATTGTTTTCCACAACTATTAGATTGTATCTCATTATTAAACAAAACAATATCACTTTTGAGTAACAATATCCACAGTACAGTAATTTACAAAACAAAAACTAGCACTTGACATGTCCGTCCAAAATGACCCTCCATTTTGCGAGTAACGCTCTCAACATTTTGTTACACGATTTTTGATATCACGAGTAATTATTATTTCAGCCAATCACGTGCAATGTTAAACATGCTTTTATTTTTATATTTTAGAAACTGTTACTATTAACTTTTAACTAAAAATCTGAACGATTTTACTAAATTATTTTGTACATAATAATTTCGTATATAATATTTATTAATATAAAAAAAATATTAAAACATTTAGTGACACGTGAGTATTCATAAAATAATGAAGATGGGAAATAAATGAGACAAACTTATGGATGTCAAAAGTATTAATTATTAATTCCGACAAAATACATAATTATCTAGAATACGGAAACGCAATCTTTAGTATTGCCAGAAAAAAAAACTCACTTTACCAAAAATTTTAAAATGGTAACATTTATGCCTTTCCAAGTATGGAGAGTTTACGACTAAGAATACTGATTAAGGATCCCTTAAGGGTCCCCGTTTGACAGCCGAATGGAATAGTTAAGTGGAGGAGAATACGGGTGTTGGTCTACATATTAATGTCATACAAATATAATTATTTGAGAATTTTGAAGAAGAATCGATGTCGTATGACTTGAGGCAATTCTCTAAAGTCCGTCGTAAGAACAACTGATACTTCCTTACAAAAGACATTTCTCAACTTTCAAAATAAAGCGGACCGTTCATAGAGTTTAAATTTCAAGAAAAACTTGAAACAAAGTTGGAATGTCTCGTGCTTTAGTATCAAATAAAATGCTTGTTCGGAACGTTTTTAAAAGTGTTCCATTTTTGAAACCATCTCCAGGAAGTCTCGTTTTATGACGTGATTACTGAGAAACGACGTGTAGTGTTAGGACGTGTGCACACTCGCGATGTGTTAAGTACGATTTACGATGTTTAAACTCACTAAGGCAAGCTATTATTTTTACAAACGTATTCCTAACTGGCGTAAATATTGTACTAATATGTTGGCACATGTCGGTCCATGACGGGGACTAAATGTATACATATATTGATCATCATTATCAGTCTGTGTCTCTTCATTCCACGTGGTCTTTTCAATAGGACAAATCCGCTTATCTTTCTTCTTTCCATTATCGTCGTCCATCCTCATCATTCAGGATTTGTTTCGAATACCTTTGCAGTAGCTGCTACAAATCTGTGGAACAATCTACCTTTAACAAAAGTTCAACAATAGACAAGATCTGGTAGATATCACATCATCATTTTAAAAACTGGTCTACTCACATTTTCTAAATAGCTCCAAACAAATTTACAATTTATATAACAAACAAATATACATATAATTAGACCTGGAGTACCAAAGTTGTATATGCATGTTTATGTTTAATATTGTGTATTCAATAGTAAGTATGTTTATATTAATAAGTAGATTATTTATAAGTAAGTTAAAGTAAAGTATCATCACGACCGTTTCCCTTTCGGGGTGGTTAGAAACCACGCTTATAAAGCGGATTCACATTTAACCAAACTTTACTATATGCCAATTATGACAAGTGGCAAGCTCGTCGATGTCTCCAGCGTACCAAACTCGAGAAATATCACAAATAAAATTAATAATTATTAAATGTATTAATAAATATATAATATACATTAATAAAAAATTTTGTGTCCCGACCAGGAATCGAACCCGATACCTCCGAGTCTAAATCTTCTAAGACTTAACCGCTAGACCACGAAAGCAGTAAGTTAATTATCTAATATCTATGTGTTTAATATTTGGTTGTAAAATTATTGTTGATTTGTTGTTGTTTTAATTATACATTAATTGCACCTACAATTGTTGAAATTAGGTTGGCTGCCAGAAAATGTCTTCGGGCATTTAGTTCGTCTTTGTGCAATAAAGTTTTAAAATAAATGAACACGTTCACGTATAAAGCTATCCGACAATAATTTCCGTGCTAGGTGCACTCTGTTGTGTAGTGGTTGAGTATTGTGCAATATAACACGTAACAGGATAAAGTCTCGCAACTCCAGTTCAGCTTACAAGACATATTTAGTTTTCTGCACGATGCTTTTATAGCAAACCACAACTCTTTTATTTAATTCCCACCTTTTTGATTTTTCATTCAACATTGTTTGCTCTACCTACCACCCACTGTTATGTAGGGGATTTAGGATACATGTAAAGATATATTTCTTTTAAAACTTTCAAACTGTCTTGTCTATATTTTATATTTATATATTCTCCTCCTCCTTGCGTCGTTTTCCTCAATGCTGAGTGTCGTGACCCCCTCCACGGATCACTTTGTCTCGGACGATGCTGCGCCATCCGGGTGTGCACACGGGTGCAGGCAGCGCACTGCGGACTGGGGTGTTAAGTATGGTTCGGATCTGGTCAGACCAACGTATCGGGCTTCGGCCACGGGGCCTCTTGCCTTCGATTTTACCCGTAATCACCAGCTTTTCCAGGTTGGCCGAACTTTTTGTTGCTATATGACCAAAATACTTAAGGACTCGCTGCAGGCAGATAGAAGAGAGCCTGGTAGTGACTTTGAGCTCCTTGAGTATTGATACATTGGTTCTCCGCGCTGTCCACGGAATGCGCAACATACTCCTCCAGCACCACATCTCAAAGGCGTCGACGCTGCTACGACCGGCTTTGAGGGTCCAGGTTTCGGCAGCATATAGGAATATGGTAAATACTAGGCTGTATTTATATATTATTCATTTTGAAAAACCAACAGTTGACTATTATATATAGATATCAAACAGTAAATTTCCTAAGAACTATTAAAGGTTTTAACATATACAAGTAAGCCTAAAATTAAATAAATTAAATTAACAAGCAAAGGAAGAAAACATCGCTACAGAAGAATATTAACAATATAGGTGAATCACAAGTTACCTAAACTAATAAACAGTATACAAACAATTAATTCTAATTGATGCCTGCCATTGACCAATTCAACATACCAAAGCGTTAACTGACGTCTAATGCCTGCAGCCTTGGAATTAAACAAATCAATGTCCAGCTCTTCCGCAAGGACATTGAAATCATTAAAAACTCTCAATAAATAACTGTTCTGCCTATACCTAGTACCAGCGTATGGCACGAGCATGAGAGGAGAACGTCGGAGATTGGGTCTTGGGACTCGTAGTCCTATACCAGCCAGCAACTCAGAACTATCGACTGTACTGTTGGCTATGTCAATTAAATATGCGACATCAGTTATTTTGCGTCCAAAAAAATAAAATATTAAATAATTAAAATTAAGTAAATACCTACCCATCAAATTATAAAAACTATTATAATTTGATTCGAAGTAATGTATAAAACGTATAACGAACTACTTAAATATATAGTAAGCCAAATAAATGCCTAACTCTGTATTAATTATTCTCGTAAAGAAAATCCTCTTTTAAAATTTAGGTATGTTTTATCATTTGGTATTTTGCCTTTTATTAGGAGTTACCCTGAAAATAGTTCCCAAACTGTAGATAACAGTCACAACCTTATTGTAAAGAATGTGATTACCAGAGATCATTGTTTTTTTTATTAAACCATAGTATTGTTGAATACCTCAGTGGTCTAGCGGTTAAGTCTTTGAATTTAGACGCGAAGGGACCGGGTTCGATTCCTGGTACACAATAATTTATTTGTGATATGAGTATTTCTCGAGATTGGTTCGCTAGGGACATCGACGAGCTTGCCACTTGACATGATGTCTTGTCAACACTTGAATTTGTCAATTTTTCATTTTTTACCCACATACCTACACATGCAGTATAATTAATAAAATGCTACAGAAAAGTGGATGGATACAAGTAAGCAAAACAAAACATCACCCCTCGTCTAATTGTCTGCTATGGGGATAAGAGTTCAGCATAGCGATTCAGCGAGGAAATGCTTGCCATCATGCATTTTTAAAGGTTTTAGGTTTTGTAAGTAGGATTTTTTTTTTTATTTTAGTTTGTTTTTATATCATAATTATTTTTTCAGTAAGCAAGGAACAGTTTTTTACTTTATACTCGTATAGTGGTTATATAAACTAAGGTTGTACTAAAACTAATTTTAAATAATATTATTTATTTAAAAACTTAATTGCACTATGTACAAAGGCGGACTTAATGCCGCTAGGCATTCTCTAACAGCCAAACCTTTAGGACACTAGGACAGTTTTCATGGTAAGTAGGTGCAATAATAGATATAAAATAACAATTTATAAAACAAATACATAAAAATAATACTTACTATTACATATACAAATACGTAAATAGGTTATATTATATATATAATATATACACTAATACATATAAAATAAAACTACTCATGTGATGAAGGAAGCGGGACAAAAGTAGAGTATTATGTCAAAGAATAATTGAACGTAGTTACGCAAAAATGATCCAATCCAAATTAAGTTAATTTAAAGTTACAGGCCATTAAGGTTAAGATTTAGATTAGTCTATTTATACATCAATGAATTATTTCTACATTTAAAACATTAAAAATATGTCAAAAACGGTATAAAGAAATTTATAAAGAAATTGTTCCAAGGTTCGTTGACGTCTCTGGTGACAATAGGGCTGGAAGTTTTTTCTCCCAAAAATTAAGTATCCTAATTCAAAGGGGAAGTGCTGCTAGTATATTGGGCATCATGCCACAAGACAACGATTTGGAGGAGCTATTTTTTTTTAAGTATGTATTTTTATTTTCTATGTATTCTTATTTTTTAGGTTAAATTTTGTTTTTATAATTAATTAAATAAATTTTAATATTATATATTTAATATGCGGTATTTTTTATGGATAGTGTTTGATATGAGATATGTCATCCTTGGGACCTAATTAAAATTTCAAAAAAAATGTGGATTGAATCCTTTTTGCGTAACTACGTCCAAATTATAATGTCGGTCGTGATGATACTTTACTAAGCAAGTACGTGGTGCTCATGCTTTACGTATTCCACATGTATATCATACCTTAAAATGCATAGTCGATATATTTTTATGCTTATCCAAGGCGGCGGACACGTTTAACAATATGACCTTTACATTACACTGCATTTAACAATCTCTATTAAATTTTATATTATTTTTCCTAACATGAAGTTTTATGTTAAGCAAAAAACAGTTAAATGCTACGATGGTTCGGGCATGTTGAAAGGATGAATGCAGAGAGATTGACGAACCAGATATATAATGCGAAAGTCGTGGGTAAAAGAGGCCCTGGCAGACCTAGACTCACATATTACGACCAAATTAATAAAACAATAGCTGAAGGTGCGTTGAAAAGCCATCGAAACAAAAGTATGAAGAGGTTGATGAATGTCGAAGAAGCGAAAGAGGTATGTCGTGACCGTGACAAGTGGCGCTCAATTGTCTCTGCCTACCCCGCAAGGGATTTGGCGTGAAGATATGTATGTATGTATGTATGGTGAGGCTTGTGCTTAGTACCTCATTCTTTAGTTTGTATTCTATTATTATATGTTTTATAGAGGATTTAATTTTTTGACTCATTATTTATTTTATATTTACTATTATTTGTGACATTTTTTTTTTATTTAAATAATAATTATTTTATTACATAATTTTAATATAGTTATTTTCTAGATTTTAAGTGACAACGCCCTTGTACAGCAGCATATATGTAGGTATTGATTGTTTGTAGTGTTAAGTGGTAAATGACGATGGCTGTTCTTTGCTATTAATGTCATTCTTCTGCTATCCTGCTATGATTGGTAAACAATACTATGTATAACTGACAAAACCGAGTGTACTTAATGTATCTTATGGTCAATAAATGAATTGAATTAAATTTATTTATATATGTAATATAATAATATATTTATTATATAGGTCTGGAGACAGAAAGGGTGGCAATTATTTATGCCGACTTATTAGCCACACGGAAGTATTGCCAGTCTTCTTGGGAATATAACTGACGGGACGTCACTTGAGGATATTTTTATTGTAATCTTTATTTCATATTTATCCAATTGTATTTTTTTTATATAAATAAAATATTAACTTTTTTTTTTTTTTTTGTTTTTTATACTGAGCATGACATGTGACACCGCGCCCACCTGATGGTAAGCGGTACGCGAGGTCCAAGAATAGGAGCAACTGACGCCAGCCTCAGACGACCGACATCAGTCCCTACCACTATGCCGGCCTATAAAGATGCTCTTTCACACTTCGTTTGAAGGACTCCAGGTTATAGGAGTGGGAAAATACACTGGCTGGGAGAGCATTCCACATCTTCAGCGTGCGACAGATGTAAGAGTCTCCAAATTTGTATGTACGCGTAGGGATAGTAGCTACGGTATGTGACTAAACCTAATATAAAATAAACTATAAATACATAGTTCCAATGAGATTGACAACATTTCCTCTGTATAGTGAGGCTACTACGTCTCCACATTTTTCCGTGGCGTGTGTAGTCCAAATTCTCCAGATATATGTTCTGGGAGGCTCATTTTCAACAGTCAATATCTAGGACGGTGTGTTCTACAAATAATGATGATGATCACGACATGTGATTCCAGGGCCATCTGAACATTCAAACACAACATTTTTTGCGATGCTTTATATTTTTTTGTATTAATATTAATTTATAAATGAATATATTTCTTGTACAATATTAGAAATCACTATATTGGTGTGCCCTTGCCTTAAGCGAGTCCATTCATTTTTCTAACTAAACGCCAAATGTCAATGCGACAAAAGATAACCCGTTCGATTCGCCTTCCTTACCGAAAGCACCCATATGTTTCAACGTCTAGCATTTGTTACCCAACCGATAGTAATGTCTCTTGACTTATATGAAGATCGGGACGTTCAAATATAAATATTGGTTAATAACAAGTTAATAAAAAACTGCATTTTCCCTGTCATTATATGATTATTTATCGTACAAACACAATATGTGTAGATTATTAATTTAAGTAAATAAATTATATTTATGTATTTAGTATATTTAAAACATACCTACCTGTTGTTTTGATTAAAATATTTTTATTGTAAACTGTTACGGATACAATACGGTCACTACCGTATTGTATCTTTTTGTTGTCTAACTAATGGAAGTAACTGAGATCCTAAATGACAGGTTAGACATAGCTTAGGAGTCAGTGTTTAATGAATTTGTTAATTGTACTAGCCATATCGACTAGGCTATCCACCATATGCCTTCGTCGGATACTCCAGTACTTCGGACACATTGCCAGAAAAGGAGGGGATAACCTGGAGAAACTTTTTGTTACTGGCAAGGTGGAAGGAAACAGACCGAGAGGCCGTAGTCCGATACGCTGGTCCGACCAAATCCGCTCCACCACCAACACTAGCGTCCATGATGCTGTGCATGCCGCCGAAGACAGGAACGGGTGGCGTGCTATCATCAAGACGCACACCAATTCATCGGGAGGTCACGACCCTCATCAATAAGGAAACACGACGCAAGGAGGAGTAATTGTACCTTTAAGAACAATAAAATATTTTGTATTGTTCATAAAAGTGTATGTTTATGAACCCGCACAAATAGCACCAAAAATCTATAAGAAACAAAATAGGCTAAAAAGATCCGATCGCTATCAAATTTTACCAAACAAATTATCAAAATCAATATATATATTATATATCTATATAGATAGATAACGTCATGAAACTCAAGCTATCTTTAGGCGCATACGACGAGATAGCAAACTTTGCAATGACTAAGCTTATTCTTAGCTTACCAATCGGTGGATTAACCGTACGGGTACCGGGTCCATCGCTTAAAAACATGGTGTAGCTTGCGACCGACATAGGCTGGATTTAAAAATGGGTCACTTTTCTTATATTTCTTAGTTAGTGTTTCTTGTTCAACAATAAGATTCAGGGCTAATATTATTTTAGTGATATTGTAAATGCGATAGTTTTTGATGATGTATAGATGTGTGTTACTGTGTAACGCCAAAACTACTGATCGTCATCATTACAATATCACATTGGCTATATCGCATCATTATATGACCACGACATGTGTGGATTCACATATCTGCCTGTTTGTTTCGCCTTTACGCCTTTGGGCCTTCTAGAGTAAAACTTTGTTCGTTAGTTAATCAATAGGGAGAAGTAGTGAATCAACCTTCTAATTAAATTTACCTTCTGACAGAGGTTGTATTCGCTTTCCATAACTATAACCAATTAATAACGGTAACCATTGAAGGTTGAAGTATACTTTCAGGAACAGATTACGATTCCGTGATTGATAGCAGATAGCGTAGCATCGGCAGACAAAAAGAAAATAAACTTTTTAAAGTTCAAAATAAATTATTTGATGGCCCGGTCATTTTATTCGTATATAAATCAATGGCAAGATCCTAGCTACTACTGCATTCAATAGTGCTACTTGTTGGGGCAAAGAGATAGTTTAAACTTTTATACGTGAGATATATCATCCGGGAAGCACCGCCGTTTGTAGACAAAAATACTGCCAAGCGAAATAGGTACATCGTTTTACGGAATTAGAGAGATTGCATACTTGATTTCGTAGCGTAATAACTATTTCTATACAATATTGTATTAAAGATACATTTATTTAGACAATACCTACTAATTAGTGCATGTTATTTTTTCGTTTTTAAATAGCACAGGCTTTGGTTTTCGGGTTGCTCACGGGCAAGTAATATATCTAAATTCTACCATTCTACCATTGTATCATCATAGGTGAATTTTAAGATAATTTATTCGAGTATGTTGTGTAAGTATAGTCTGTATTCGTTTTTTATATTATAAATCTGATATAGCTGAGTTTTCCTCGCAAATTCCTTTCTCAGTCAGATTAAACATTAACAGGCCATAAGCTGGTCTTCTGCTAACAGTTTACTCTTTGGATCGCTTTGCTGTTTAGTCTTTCACTAGCAGAACTAGTTTTTAGTAAAGTTTCATTCAATGTGTTACAAATGCTTTGAGGTTTGAGTGAAAAAAAATAAAATTTGACTATGATTTTTACTTTATCATCATCATCATCAGCCTGTATCTCTCCACTGCTGGATGTAGGCCTCCCCTATGGCTCGCCACTTAACGCGATCTTTCGCTACCCTCATCCAACCCCCACCAGCGACCTTCTTTAGGTCATCTGTCCATCTGGCGGGGGGTCGTCCCACTCTGCGTCTTCCCGTACGTGGTTTCCACTCTAGAACCCGTTTGCCCCATCGATCGTCGGTTCTGCGGCAGATGTGTCCGGCCCATTGCCACTTCAGCTAGCTAATTTTAAAAGCTATGTCAGTAACTTTCGTTCTCTGACGAATATCAACGTTTCGATTTCTATCCATCAGAGATACACCAAGCATAGCTCTCTCCATGGCTCGCTGAGCGACCTTGAATTTATGGACCAGACTTACTGTTAGTGTACACGTCTCTGCTCCGTACGACATTACCGGGAGGACGCACTGGTTAAAGACCTTAGTCTTTAAACATTGTGGTATAGACGATGAGAGGATGTGCCGGAGTTTCCCGAATGCCGCCCATCCTAGCTGAAAGCGAACTTTATAAAGTTATAAAATACCTTTAAAGCTAAGGTTATGCTTAAGCCTAACTTTAATAACCTCGTACTAATTTGTTAAACTTTCCACAACAAATTGGGAAGATAATCAATCATTTTTTCCAATATTATTTTTTCTCAGGAAATTTATACTTTTTTGTTACAAAAAACCTTATTAATGCTTTTAAACGGAATAATAAACAAACTCCCACGATAGCTGTTTGATTTTAGATTCTACTATTTTTTCCTTTGATAAGACGGTATTAGATTATTATTTTCCTAATTAAGCTAATCTGAAGGATTATTAAAAATATATTTTTAAACTTATTTAACAGACGTAGCAGAAAGGATGATTAAAATCATCAATGATCAAAATGTTCTTATACGCCAAGTTAATTAGCTTGTCGCTTCAGTTTTAAGCCAATAACGTGCCTAACAGGCCTACGCTAAAAATGTCAATAGATAATCTGCAACCGCCTGTTAGTTTAGTAAATCATGAAATTGTTGTGAATCTTGAAATTAATTAGCATTGTCAACAAACTGCCTTCGTATATATAGTCCGTGGATTTCGACCCGAAGGTACCGTGTTCGTACCTAGTTGGGTCGCAATAATTTATTTGTGTTTTTTAAGAGTTTGGCATACGCTTAGCATACTTTTTCACACTACGCTTGAAGTACTCCAGGTTATAGAGGCGAGAAAACACACTGGCTAGGAGAGCATTCTACATCTTAAGCGTGCGACAGATGTAAGAGTCAGAAGTTAGAGAACTTATATCTTGCTCCAAACATATAAATATAATAATAATAATTTATTCGATGTAAAAATACAGTAACATAAAAGGGTTTCTATTTTATGGCGTTAACATTACATAAAGTAAACACAAATCTAATAATAATTTAATTTTAAACACAATTTTATAAGCCTTGTGTCGTAGAACAATTTATAGTAAATAGCAAGTCCTCCAAAAGTAAAATTAATTTGACAATATTTACAAATGGCTTTTATAAATAACTAGTATTTAATATTTACAATAGCTTGAACCACTTTATAGTGTTAGACCTACACACATCAAAAGTGTCTAGGGATCAACATATATTTTTGCAATAACTTTTCTCCTGATTGATATTCATTAAAATTTTCTTTAAGGATTGATCAAATAAAATGTTTTCGTTTGTCTACAGTAACGATAAACCAAGTCACCTTTGCATTAGTAAAAAAAATTGCCATTTTCCTAATAAAGGGATTTTTGACATTTGAACCACTAACATTAAAGTTCGAAAAAAAGACTGAAATAACAGTTTTTTTTTTAATTTTATTGGGTATCTTAAACAATTAATAATCCGTGTTTCTACCGCGAACACTAACAACACAAGAACATCGGTTTGGCATACTCAAAATGAGTTCATCCAAATCACGCTGTGGAATGGCCGCCCATGTTCGTTGCAACAACAAAAAAAGGTCTTCTTGCGACTGGATACCCTCCATATTCGGCAGAGCTCTTCTCTGAAGAATATCCCATGCATGCTCAATCGGGTTCAAGTCTGGCGACTGAGCAGGCCAGGGCAGGACATTGATGTTAGCTGCGGCGAGAGTCTGTCTTACAACTCTTGCGGTGTGCGGTCGTGCATTATCATGCATTAACTGAAATAAGGGACCGATATGCACTTGTAGAGGAACGATGACGTCTGATACAACCGTCTCAGCATAAATTTGAGCGTTGAGGTTGCCTCTGATCCAAATCAACTCAGTTCTTCCGCCGATCGAAATACCCGCCCATACCATGATGGTTCCACCACTATAAGGATGGACTTCCTGGCAGGATTTTAATCGCTGTTGGCGTCCAGGGGTTCTCCAGTGTCGTATACGTCTTGTATCCGGCCTCATACCAAAACGAGACTCATCAGAAAAGCACACGAAACGCCATTGTTCTTCTGTCCAATTTCTGTGTTCAAGAGCCCATTGATATCGAGTCCTACGATTGTGCATTGCTATAGGTGGTACCCGTAGCGGTCTTCGGGAATGAAGGTTCACTTCATGCAAGCGGTTTCTGACTGTTTGGTCGCTAATTAAGTTCCCTGAAGAGCGATGAAGGCTCACGGCTAACATCATGGCGGTTATTGTTGGAGTTCTTCGAGCTGTGATTTGAATGTATCGGTCTTGTCTCCGTGTGGTGCAGCGATACCGTCCTCCATGGCGCTCAGCCACGGTACCAGTGGTTCGGTAACGTGTCCAAAGTCGACTGATAACACTCTGACTTGTATTCAGAGCTAAAGCCACAGTACGTTGCCGGGAACCAGCTTCTATCATTCCCACGGCTCTGATCATTTCTTCCCTGCTTAAATGACGTCGCCGCTCCATAATAACGTTGGTTTTAATCAGTAGTAGGGAAACAGTAGCACTAATAATGTCTTCAATGCGTCTTATGTTTTTATAGGGAAAATATTGACAGCTGATTTTCATCTTTTACTCGAATTTGATTGACAGTTCCTGTTTTAAATTATGAAATGCACCAAAAAGGATCCATATAAATTTATAAAATCATAAATTTATTACAAAGCCACATCTCAATCACAAGAAATCCGCATAAACATGCTTGATCCCTAGACTTTTTTGATGTGTGTATAAAGATATCACAACTATTTAGCACCATTGGCCGAGTGAAAATAATATAACATATTTAATGACTATAAACAAAAGAGTTGTCGCATTATCCTCGGTCAAGTTAAGACTAAGCATGGCTATGTTCTCCGACTATGCATGATAGGCGCGCCGGCGAAGAGGTGTTCAGTTTGAACCGGATTAAGCAGGTTCGGGAAATTTATACGGGTAGAGTTTATTTTAATTTTTTATCATTTAATTATTATTTTATTTTGTTATACTATTGTTTAAATTAAGTTATATTGTAAATATTAAAAACTAAAATATATATTATAAATAAATAGTTATAACTGAACGGTGCCCACGAGAGTGGAATCAATCCGCGCACCGAGCGGTCACACGTTTTTTCTCTCACAATTTTCATAGGCTTTTTACTCAAGTAATTAACTGGAATTTCTACTTCTGCAATAAACCATATGCAGTTTGCTTTGAGCCATCGAAGACCCGTAGCAGTATCCCTACGTGGTTAGCAGCACAGAATAGGGACTGACGATTTTTACATATGGTCCTTCGAGCCGGATATGCCTATATGTTAACTTGTTTTATTATTATGGCTGTAAATAAATATATATTAAGTTACCGCTAAACCGGTTTGTTCCCTTGGTATACATAAACAGGTTTAGTAGACTTATTTAGCAATTTAAAGTTAGGTTAGTTAGTGCCTACTTGAAGTCACTGAGCACCGAACTTAGGTATTTAAGTGCGTCTAGTTTATCTAGTGCCTAACTTAATGTAAGAAGTTAATTACGAATACTGATTAATCATACCAAGAAAGACGTACTTACCTAATAGATTGATGTTATAATAATAAAGCCATTTATTCCTTAATTAATTAACACAAATTAGTTTTTACACAGTCAACACAATTTAAAATGACAAAAATGTATTACCTTAATTATATCTAATAATAACTGTGATATTGTTTTTGTTTTTTGTGATTTAATTAAGGACCTCTCGTCGGGCAAAGCTAATGATTAATGTTATTCGTTATAAAAAAGAAACAAAACAAATTTGTTGTTTACACGAAGAGACACAAAAGCAAGGTTTATTTAAAAAGAAAATACATTTGTGAAACTTTGTATTAAGGATTTTAAGATATTTGTATTCTTTAATTAATTATTTTTATAACTATACCTAAATTTGAATCTAACTTATTATTCTTATTTGAATATATACTATATAGGTAAACAAAGAGAAAAACATACTCAGGTTATTAATTGATTCAGCTTTAAAAAAACGACTAGGATACGAACTAGTAATTCATCCGTCAAATACATTAAATAAAAAAACAAGACGCCAAAGAGTATGAAAATTAGCCATCCCAATGTTCACAGAATGACTTACGGCCGGTTACAGAAATGATTATTAAAATAATCTATGATCAATATTTTGATATAGGCCACATGATTGGTAGTCACTTTGGTTATTTTAACCAATGACGTGCGTTTAAAAATTAAAATATCTTTATTTTACAGAATACTGTGTACAAAATAATAATGTGGTCTTATACATAATTTCCGACTCATTCTACCGCTAGCGGAATGAAAATATTAAACATTTATGTTATAAACTTATATATTACATACACATATACATATATTTATCAATAACAACTATATAAAATTACTATTATATTAAAATTTTACTTTATTACAATTTCAATGTTTCAAATTAATTTAAGTCAATAGTTATTTGATTTTAATAATTTAAAATTTGATGTCAAATAAATATAACTAACAATGAGCAATAATAAATAGTTGCTAGGTCTATAATGTCAAATTATCATGGAAAAATTCCTTGTTTGAATAATATGCTTTTTGTACCAGAAGTTTAAATAACCTTCTTTGGAATTCATTGTTTCTTAACTGTATCAATTCACAGGGCAAATGGTTATAAAGCGTTATAGACATACGTAAAATATATCAAAAAATAATCACCCTTTCTGCTTAAGTTATTTTGCTATAGGGACTAATGTTTCGAATTTTAACTCATTGTTATTAAAATAGCAGATATAACCCTAATCCCTTACGATTACGCGTAAGCAAGCGAATAAGTAATAAAATCCTATAAATCGTGTTTTAATGCTTCAATGAGCAATAAATTTACATGAAAATACGATGCGGTGTCTCGTATATTTTCATTATTTTTTTATTTGATTACACCACCGAATTGGAATTTATTGCGTGTAAAATGTCATAGTATTATTATCGTTATATATTCATTTATTCACACGTAAAACCTTTAATGTTAAGGTTTAGTAAATATATAGGTCAGTAATTCTATTCTGTTTATTTAACGCAAACGTTAAATTGATAAAATAGTAGATATCTTTATTTACTGACTACCCCGCAAGGGTTACGGTCGTGATGACACTTTTACCTTTATGTACTTACTGATAGTTTTGTCGTTAGAATCGCGTGAGCTTAGCCGAGCATAACCGAGCTCACATCAAAATTACATAATTTTAAATTATTAGTTTCCTTTTTAAAATATAATATTTACATCTAAAGAAACATAATTTCTAATGGATATAATTCGAAACGTTGATATTCGTCAGAGAACGAAAGTTACTGATATTCGCTGGTGGGGGTTGGATAAGGGTAGCGAAAGATCGTGTTAAGTGGCTAGCCTTGGGGGAGGCCTACATCCAGCAGTGGAGAGATACAGGCTGAGAATGATGATGTTCATCATCATCATCAGAATTAGTTTTGAATTTTATCATTACGTGTTTCGATAACATTTTTCGTAGCATCTACGACAGATTGCATTCGCCTTGTTCGTAGCATCTACGACAGCTTGCATTCTACGTTTTCGTAAATCTAAACACGATATTAGACCTATTTACAATATTTATTAATTCATGCTATGATTTTGTAATTATTGATTTACTTATTACCTACCACTGTGGTCTAACGGTTAAGTTCTTAGATTTAGACGTAGAGGTACCGGGTTCGATTCCTTGTCACTACATAATATATTATTATATTTATATTCTACGAGTTTATTACGCTAGATACATCGACCAGTTTGTCACTTGTCGGACTTTGTTAGCCTGCTAATAGTAAAGTTTGCTAATTGTTAATTCACTTCTTTAAAAGCGTGCTTTCTGGTCAATCCGAAAGGGATACGGTGGTGATAATACTTTTACTTTTTACAAAGATGTCTGACTTTCGCATAATGATAATATATAATAATAATAATATTTTGATTATAGAATACGTAAGTCTTAAAACAAAGCAAGTCTCTAATTTGAACCTGTTTGTTGTCAACTTCAATACATTTCCAAATTCAATAGAAAATGTTAAAATTAAATGAAAATTAAGAAAATTTCGAGCCTGAAGAAAATTATTGAAAAACAATCAATGTTTGAAAGGAACTCAATCTTAATCCCAGATCTTTTATTAAGGAGTTTCGCAAGAAATTCCAAAAGTCAATTAAACCAGTCTCAACTATTTAATTGTCTATTGGTCCAACTTTCTAAATGCTTTGGTACGCCTATAAACGTGATTGTATGCACTTTATTGTCTTTTTACAGTATTGTGTACCGATCGAGTATCTGTATGCTGCGGTAATTGGGTGCCTAATGAAATATATTCAAGGTTATATTATACACGCCATTTTTTTTAAGTAGGCGTGGTTGGCTACTTACTAAGTTACGAGAGATATCGAAAAATGCTGATAGGAATGACTCCTGGGTATATTTTGATACAAAAACACTAAAATTCATCATCATCATGACGGTATGCCTTTCCGAGGTGGTCAAAAACCAATCTTTTAAAGAACGTATTCACATTTAGCCATCTTTACTATAGGCCCATAATGTGGTAAGCTCGTCGATGTCTCTGCGTACCAAACTCGATAAATACAACTAATAATAAAATATTTTTTGTGTTTCGATCAGGAATCCGCATCTAAATCCACGGTTTTAACCGCTGGACTACGGAGGCAGTTCTAAAAACTAAATATGCATTATAAAAATAAATAAATAAATAATTAGCTAGGATAAAATCGAATACGAAAATTATGCAAAGATTTTTTATTTTTATATACTTGCACGACATGTGACCTTGCGCCCACCTGATGGTAAGTGGCGTGCGAGGTTCATGAATGTTTGCAACTGGAATCAGATACTCATGACTGACATCAGTTTCTAACACTTCGAGCCTGATCCCGAAACGTGTGGGTACACTTTACTGGGTATCAGCACGAACGTACCCACTTCCCCGCCCGGCAAATTATCACCATCAGTCCGCATACCACTTAGTTGTTTGTTCTCGTTGAAGTATGTGCCATTTGCAATGGTCCTGAACGCCATTTTTACTTTTAAGGAGAACTAATATTGTAAGCTTGCCATAGTGATTTATTTATATAAAGATAACGGAAGTTTGACATTACTTCCCAAAACAATAATCGTTTATTTTATATTGTGTATTTTTTTTTTTCGAATAAATGTTAATTTATAATCGTTATAAGCGACACTATCAGCTAGTGTATTAAATTAAAATCATTTATTCGTGGTTTTTCGGTATATAGTTCTTAGGTTAAGGTGAGCATGCAAAAAACCTACCACATGTGGTGTACGAATTTATTACAATAACAAAAATCAATTCTAAAAATAATAACAACTTAAACATGCATTTTACAATGTATATAAAACTAAAGTAGGTATGTAACATAAAATGTAGGCAAAAGAGAAATATAAAATAAAAAAAGATGTTATTGTTTTTTTATGTAAAAAAAGATAACCCTAGTCTTAAACATATTTCTTTATGCAACTCATTACCGTTTCTTTATTAGCGTATTTTATTTCATAATAAGTGGATTTAATTCAAATACGCGATCCCGGAGTCCTAGATCTCCAATGTTGGCGATGGGTCTTCCAGAGCATATATCTGCCGAACACGCTGGCGAGACGGGTTGTCGAGGGTCTTATATCAAATTTTAATGACAATTTATTATTACCACAAGTTGGTGTTAGTAGAATCTGAACCGACGGCACGTTACCGTCCGAGGCACGGGAACGGTGGTATCTATATACTCGTATATATAAATGAATGTCTGTGTGTATGTATGTTGTCTATGCATTTTAAAACTACTTGACCGATCGGGATGAAACTTGAAGGAAGAAGACAAATTTCTAAGCATTCCATGGATTCACCGTGCGGGTGCCGGGTCCATCGTGTGTGGGTAAGAGATGAGAAGAATGGTGTCTCGGGCTTGCGACCGACAATTGGCTGGTTTAAGAAAAGGAGGCCTCCTTTTTTTTCTATTGCGCGATAATACGCTCACCATCCACCATTCTACTTCTCTCCCTACCCAACCAAATACTGTATGATTCCGTTAATGCCGTCTTGGAAGCTCGCTCCATAAATGTATTGACGGCAGACCTGCTCAGGCCCAATTCTTTCAGTAAGTGATGCAAAGATTTTGCTGGAACTCCTCTTGCACCAACTTCCACTGCGTAAAGCTGAGTTAAATATGCTATGTGAATATCGGCGAAGGTTTCTGACATAGTATTACTGTTGTCCGATTAGTGGCGCGCATCAGCGCTGATTTGTGGGGCATACCGACCGAGGGCACTGAGCAGCAGCCTAAAACTTCCTAGCTCTCTTATTATATACAAGAACTCGTATACATAGTTACTCAGTCGTTGCTCTTGAGGTTCCTGCGCGAGCCCACTCTGCGCTTGACTGTCGTCGAATACAGAAATAAAGCCAAGTCAAACCAATTACCGCTCAACGGTTAATCGACCACTCCCAATGAGTTTGAGTTGTATTATTAATAATGACATTTATTGACTGTCAGGCGGTACGAAGTTCGCCGTGTCAGCTAGTTGGAAATATATGACAAATGTACGAGTACCTAAAAGTGTATTTCTTAATGGTACATGCCGGGCTTGAAACCGACATTTTTAGGATTTTAAGAAAAGCGTTCTTACAGACGAGCTAGCACCGTTCTGTGCACTGTAATAATGATTCAAAAAACATATGTCGAAATTGACATAATCTGGCCATACAGATTTGACGTATGCTTAGTAGTGGGATATTAATAGGTTGACGATATAGACTTTGCTTGAAGAAAAAAAACATGGAAGTAAGCTATTTTCATGTTTTCTATTTGTTATGATCAGTTATTGGCTTATTTATTATTCACTAGGCTTTGTTTGCTACTACTTTGTTGACCGCAATACATTATTCAGGAGGTAAATTTACTATCATACAGTCTCATTACGACCGTATTCTTTCCGGGGTGGTTGGGTACTCATGTTTTGATAACTATACTTAGTCTAAACTCAACTATATTCAATCTCATAAAAAATAACTGCTCCATGGTCTAGTAGGTACCGGGTTCGATTCCTGCCGGACACAATAAATTTTTCAATTTATTTGTGATATTTCTCGAGTTTAGTACGCTAGAGACATCGACGAGCTCGCCGCTTGTCATTATAGGCCTATAGTCAAGTCGGCTTAACGTGCATCCGCTTCATTAAAAAAAGCGTGATTTCTGTCTATTTCGGAAGGGATACGGTCGTGATGATACTTTTGATTGCAACACTTTTTTAGTCAGATTAAACAGTAACAGGTATTAATCTGCTAAGCTGCCGGTCACCGATCGGTGAAGGTCGTTCTTAGTTGTATCTTAGACTATAACAATTATAGCTTACGCATACGAGTACACATACACTTACCTGTCTAATTTGACTTTCAGCACCATTGAGAAGAAAATGCATTTGTCGGAGGTTCGGCGCAAGCAGTTGTCTGTAACAAGGAAATGTTTTTTTTATAATTTTTACACTTAATAGGTATATGTTTGTTATTTTAATCTTAATAATATTGAAACCATAAAACTTCTGGATTGAGTATTTGGCTTTCTTTTGCCACGCTTCCCAAACTCGGTTGGCGAAACATTTCACTACTAATTGTATTTTTCAGTAATAAATGGACAAATAATTAAAAACATTGAGGTAATCATTTAACAAGTCAGACTGCCTCCGTGGTCTAGCGGTTAAGACCGGTCGAAGAGGAGTCGATAGAGGCAAAGTCACCGGGTTCGATTCCTGGTCATCATTACAGCCCCTAGACACAGCGTCCCAGACCTCCACTGCTGGAGATGGGCCTTCCAGAACATATATCTGGAGAATTTGGCCTACACTCGCCACGCTGGCCAGACGGCTTGGCGAGGATATTATGTCGATTTTTAAGGACAATTTATTAACGATTCCAAAGGTTAGTATTAGTGGAACCGGGACCGACGGCTTAACGTGCTTTCCGAGGCACGGGAACGGTGGTTTTGTAAATCTATGACTGCAGTACGTAAGAAAAGTGTATTTCTCATTGGTACATGCCGAGGGAGTTTGAACCGACCATTGTAGGATTTAAGGAACGCGTTCTTACAACCGAGCCACCACCGCGCCTGGTCGTGGCATAATAGTTTATTTAATTTAATATTCTTGAGTCTGGTACGCGAGAGACATCGACGAGCTTGCGCCACTTATCATGAAGGACCTATAATAAAATTGGCAGAATGTAAATCCACGTCTTTAAAAAGCGTGATTTCTGACTACCCCGCAAGAGATATAGTCGTGAAGTCTTCATACACAATAATAATATTTTTTAAAATATAATCTTATGGTGACTAATAAAAGTCAAAAAGTAATATATCATCACGACCGTTTAATGAAGCCGATCCACATTTAGCCAATTATAAAGTAAAGTATCTACAGGACCGTTTCCCTTTCGGGGTGGTCAGAAACCACGCTTATAAATAAGCGGATTCACATTTAGCCAACTTTACTATAAGTCAATCATGACAAGTGGCAAGCTCGTCGATTTCTCCAGCGTACCAAACTCGAGAAATATCACAAATAATTAAATATTACGTAAATAAATACATTAAGATTAATAAATATTTTTGTGTCCCGACCAGGAATCGAACCCGGTACCTCCGAGTCTATGTCCACGGACTTAACCACTAGACCACGGAGGCAGTTTAGTTAGCCAATTATAGTCAATAAAATACTACGTTACTACGTTAAATATGCACGAAATAATGCTACGATTTTGTAAGTCATTTTGTAAATACAAACAAACAAGACAGTTTTATAGTTGCAAAAAAAAAACTGTAACGTGAAACGTGGTGGTGTTTTAGTATTTTAAATGTTACTCGCACTTGCGATGCAAACGGAGTCGCTGACAACATATTTAGCATTTACAATCCCAAATACCTATGTTCAAACTAAATACATAAGAGATTTGAATTTGCCGGAAAATTTGTCCGAAATTCCTTTTTAAAGTATCATTGTTGAATTCTCAAAACAATCCTTTTTTTTTCTATCCATAAAACATTTCATATTAAAAAAATATATACTAAAAGGTGGGTCGAAAAAAATCGCTTGTCTCTTCGCCTTCTGTGCAAAGTTCGTGCATTCATCAAAATTATTGCAATAAACGAGAATTTGTCAAGAAATAAATCTACATCTATCTAATAGCTTAACTCGTAATCTCTTTACACACGTAGAAAGGAAGACGCAAATATATATTCCCAAAACTGGGAAGTAAGGAGGCAATACTCCAGTGCTAATATGAGGCAACAACCGTAATTAATTTCTTTATTTAGTTAAATATATATATATATATAAGGACACTTACTCATACATATGTCGCACGATAAAGATGTGGAATGATCTTCCAGACTCTGTGTTTCCACTTTCCTATAACCTGGAGTTCCTCAAGCGAAGTGTAGAAAAACATTTATTCAAGCTGGCATAGTGTTAGACTGATGCCAGTCATAGGTGTCTGATTTCAGCTCCTAAGATTCATGGACCTTGTGCGCCACGACCAGGTGGTCGCAGGGTCATATGTCGTGCTAGTATAAAAATATATTTAAAAAAAACGATTGGTTACCGCTAGGCATAGAAGGCAGTTTAAGCGTATTTTCATAAAAACAAGTTGGAAAAACGAGACGTGTCACGTGCCAGTTGCCGCTGAAGGTGGCGCACGTCCCCAAACGTGCTGTGTGCCGCCCAATGTGTTTTATGCCGCCCTAACGATTTCACAGCCGCCTTTAACTAAACGTGGTGACATATTAATAAAATTCTGTGCGTATAGATCGATCAGCCATTCTCTCGCTGGTAACAAGGTTGGCTGAAAACAGTATTTACAATAATAATTATTCTAAATTAAAAAAGAAATAAATTGTAAATATTTGTGTGTGGATCATAGGTTTTTAGATTGGGTACAATATTATAGAAATCGCTATGTCCAGTCCGTTAGACATACAAAAATTATAGGGATTGATTGCTTAATTTGGTGTAAAGATGTGATGTACATTCCTTCTAAATTTTAAACAATCTGCCCACAATAGGCATACAATAATTCAATATTCTAAATATAATTAACAATAATTTCGTCATTACAAATACATTATATAAAAAATAAACTAATTTTATTTTTATTGAAATTAGGATGTAACTATATATAATAGTATTATTAATATTATTAAATAAAATATCATTATCTACTTATTTATCTAAATTAAATGCTATTATATTATGAATGTCCAATAAATTTAAATTTTAAATATCAAAATATTAAAATTAAATTAGTGAATATGTTAAAATCACAAAATAATAATTTATAGTTCATTATTACTCATATACTGTTGTTTGAGTCTTAATAAATAAATATAATTAAATAATTTATAATGTTGGTGATAAGTGAGGGCATGCTAACTGCTCCTCTCTTATTTCGGAAAGATAGTCTCCTACGCTATAGTACCATTTCTCAGATAGAAAGCCAGAAACGCTTGAAGAGTTCAGGTATCAGTAATATTTGTTAAATACTTTTGGAAATAGTATGATATTATAATAAATATAATAATAAATAAATAAATATTTTTTTAAAAGCATTACATAGAGTCCTAGAGCTCCACTGTTGGAGATGTCTGATGTCAATTTATAATGACAATTTATTAACAATTCCACTACTTGGTATCAGTAGAACTGGGACCGACGGTTTAACGTACTCTTCGAGGCACGGGAACAGTGATCTCATAAATCTATGACAAATGTGCGTAAGAAAAATGTATTTCTCATTGGTACGTACTGGGGGTTTGAACAGACCTTTGTAGAATTTTAAGAAAAGCTTTCTTATAATCCCGCTACCACGTTGTTGTAGCAGTTAGTACCTAATATGTTTCTACTTCGGTTATTGCGCAAGTGTGTGAAGCTCTTGTAAAAGCGAGGCTCAAAGCGGATGCTCCGCTGTTAGATATAGCTTAGTGTACCCTAAGCCTAATTGACGGCACACTATAAGGAAATGCCAGCTACCTTTGCATGCCGCATCGATTTTATAGCCAACCATGTTATTAAATAGTTTAGATTTTATGCGAGAACTTCCACTATTATAGCTTCAAGCTCGGTTTTAGTGAAACCATAGTGTTTTGTTTGTCAGCAACGTAACAAAACCTATTATCGTTTAGTAAATATCGATACATAAAGTAAAAAAATTCTTACAAAGAATTAAATAGAAACAAAACACATTTTAAACAAAAAATATTAAATAAATGTATTTATTGATACTGAATAATGTTATCATTGTCATCATCACAGCGTCCTAGACCTCCACTACTGGAGATGGGCCTTCCAGAACATATATCTGGAGAATTTGGCCTACACTCCAGCCACGCTGACCAGACGGCTTGGCGAGGATATGATGTCAGTTATTTATGACGTCAATTTATTAACGATTTCACAAGTTGGTATTAGTGGAACCGGGACCGACTGCTTAACGTGCTCTCCGAGGCACGGAATCGGTGGTGTTTACAACATCTATGACAAATGTAAGAAAAGTGTATTTTTCATTGGTACATGTCGGCTGGGTTTAAACCGACCTTTGTTGGATTTAAGGAACGCGTTCTTACAACCGTGCCACCACCGCGTGGTTAATAATGTTATACTCGAAGTAAATTAATAGACATTAAATATAAATTTAAAGCTACCTAAATAATAAAATTAAAAATAATCTGAACTATAAATAAAAAAGGTCCTCTAGAGACGTCCCATCCTAGATAGTCTGAAGGAGACTGGCAACATGCTGCCAACCGATGTTGAAGAAAAAGCTAGCAACGAAAGACTCGACTCTCTCGTGGAAACGGACATGAGGCGAGCCCGCTCTTTCATGTTAATATCTGTACCAGTTTGTAAAGCGGCTCGTCCCATTGACGATGGATTTTTGGTGAATTTGGATCCGAAACATTTGCATTGGACATGCAAATCTGGCATCTGACAAGTACGACGGCTCAACGCAACCCAAAGATGGGTTAGTGATTCTCCCGTAGAGCTCGACATTGATACTTTACTTCTATCCTATGTGTTTTTATAACATAAATCTCAGGGAATTTGTATTAATATTGGTATTAAAGAAAGTATGTTCGAGTTGTAAATTATTAACTAGCGAGGTTAATCTCAAATTTACCCTTCGCTGTCAATTTGCGCAGTACTTAAACTTCGTAGTAATGTCTTTGTGTTAATATTAGATTTGTTTGATGTTTCTTTAACTAATTAAACTCAGTCTGTTTTGATTCTAATATAATTATAGGTATAACACTAAAGTAAATTATCATCACGGCAGTATCCCTTCCGTGGTGGTCAGAAACCACGACTTAACCGCAAGACCACAGAGGCATAGGCAGTTGCCAGTCTCCTAAGACTATCTCTGGAGAGAACATTTTATTTATAGTTTAGTTTATTTTATTATTTATTTATTTTATTTTTAATGTATATTAATTAAAAACATAAAAAGGTAACAATATTTTTAAAGGGTAAGTTACATATAAAATATAAAGATAAATTAAGTGATATCAAATAAAAATATTAAAATTACTATTACACTATGAGTATGGTGCATGCATGTTTGTATATTTAAAGTGTGTGTATAAGTATGAGAGTATGAATTCGCGTGTTGCGGTTGTGTGTGCGTGCGCGCATGTGTGTATCTCAAGGTTTGTGTGTATATATTAGTTATACTTATTTTGCAATAATTTCCTTCATTATCTTTTTATATATTTATATGATATGACTTACTAATAATGATAATAAATCAAATCAAATCAAAATAGTTTATTTCCTTTGGTTCGCTCGAATCAACTTGGATACAGTCAGAACTATTAAAATCAATACAATTATTAAAACATATGTACTAAACAAAGTGGTAATAATAATAAATAAGCAATAATCCCTATTTATGTATGTTAGGCACAACATTACTGCTACAAGCAAGTAAAACTAACTAACTTAGAAACTACTTAAATAAGATCGTGGCTGTAAAGAGGCCGTGTCAGTTTACATTCTAAATACTTAATAATTATAATGTACAGAAATTACATACAGATGTCAGATAATTTATGACAGATAATTAATAAATTTATAATAAAAACAAATAATAAAAAAAAGACGTGTCATCTTATATTCTAAATAATAATAATGTTATGTCAATTAAACATAAATTCATAGCTGTATGATATGTATAGATTATATGATATATGTATTGTTGCCAAGGTAAATACTACAGTGTATGACACCCAGCGACTACATTAAATTTTATGCAACTTTCTGTCTCACCGTACTATTACCTGACCCCTGTAGTTTAGGTTCACCTAGTACTTTATTTCCTAGTATTTAGTTTTACACATAAAGTTGTTGCTGTACTGTTACTTGTTAAACTAATATGTTTAACTCAGTGTATTGTGTTTATGTTATTTTTTAATTTCATTTCATCACCCCTTAGTGTAATTGTCTGCTCTGGTGACAAGAGGGCTGGTTCTTTCCTCGCCCAGAGGAAATGCGGCCAGCGTTCTTGCCGCCATGCCGCGCGGATACGATTTATATTTAAATTAGGTTTAGTAAGTAGGTTTTTTTGTTTTTATTATAGTTTATTTTTTATTAAAATAATATTTGTTTATTTTCCTTCACTTTGCCACTTTAGTTACTTCAGCACGTGAAATGCCTCTTAGAGATATATCAAACATGCCAAAATGATAATCAGATATACCAAAACCGGCATTAAAAATATTTGTAATTCAATAAAGCAGAAATAAAAAAGTAATTAGCTAAAAAATAACAGTGTTTACTTTAGTTATCAACTCTCGCTGGCTTTACATATGGTTAAATACATTAGTGATGACATTAATCACAGCTCACCCGGACGAGTATTACCCATTTATCGATAATGAAATTTTATGACATCACTATTACCGATATTTACTATCCTATTTCACTAATTACTTCGACCACAACACTATTTTAATTGCAATCGATTTCATTAAACGCTTTTAAAATTTACATTATAATTAATTGCACGCGTTAATTGTTCGGCAAATAGAGGAGTAACAAGCTTTTGTCTATATTATACTTTTGACAGTATTTTTTATTTTTAGTTTTAATTTAGATTTAATTTTATGTGATATGATTTTGTTAAGTGGATTTTCTAGTTTTGTATTTTTGATTCTACTATTTATTGTATTTTTATTTATGTATTGTTTTATTTTATGAATTATATACCTACTACTAATTTATTTGTAATACTATTATTAACTCAAGCTGATATTATTAGATTATAACAATTTTCTATTGTACATTTGTAATAGATTTACAAAACCTCCGTCCCCGTGAGGAGAAGGCAAATTAAACGGTCTGATAATACCAACTTGTGGAAACGTTAATAAATTGAAACCAGACCTTCGCCAACCCGTCTAGCCAGCGTGGCGAGAATAGACCAAATTCTGAAGATAAGTTCTAGCTCATCTCCAGCAGTAGAGGTCTAGGACTTTGTGATGGTGATGAATAACAGTGTCAGTCTGTCTATTTAATTCGCCTTCACAGCCATATTACTAAACCGATTTTTATAAAATTTATTGAAGTAACGATCCTTAAAAAGACTTTAGTTATTGATATAAGATAAGACATCAAAATTCTACGGCTATGTAAAGCTTCTTTTGCTGACCAATATAGTGTACGTGCAACAGCTATTAAATAATTTTAAAAAAATGCTATCGCTATCCTACTTGGCTCTGACTTTGATTTAAAAATGGAATGTCATAATAACCAGCGGCTATTTTCTGTCCATCTGCAAAGTTGTAATGTTATGCAAATTATAAGGGGTACTTCTTTCAAATATATGCGGCCAAGTTGTCTTGGTTTAGCATCAACCATATCTCCGCCTTCAACTGGCTTTTACTCTAAATGTTAGATATAACAAGGTACCTATTATCGCAAGTGAGCTAAACTCCAATGGTCGAAATCTCGCCAAAAGTTTTCAGTAGATCCAAGAGTCCTCGTACGTTATACAAAAAAAAAATATTAAGTGGGTTTAAAGCCTTTGCATATCTCGCAAAGCAAGAGCTTTAAAGGACAATTAACAAAATTGTTGATACTTGTATATCTATTTAGTATTTATAAACAGTTATTTTTGCAGTCGGTGCCAGCCAAAGAAAAACAACCTTAATAGATTAATATATGAATGCGAGATCTAACGAAATCTGATAATTGCAACGAAGAACATCAATGTTTTATGCATTTAGGCACGGCTATCAACGTCGTCTACCTTCACTAGTCTGCCAACGTTCGTGTGGTTTACTCAGGTACATCACCCCCCGCTATCGTCCTACTCCGGCCACCCGCCGCTGCAGCGCGCCGCACTGGCCAGGTTTAAACTGTCTTTCTTGGCTGGCACCGACTCCAAAATAACTTTAATTATAAATATTTTGTTGATTGTTTAGCGGATTCACATTTAGCCAAGTTTACTATCCCAATCATGACAAATGACAAGCTCGTCGATGTCTCCAGCTTACACAATAAGAGAATATCACAAATAAATTAAATATTTATAAAATGTATTTATTTACATTAATATTTTTTTTTGTGTCCCGACCAGGAATCGAACCCGGTACCTCTGAGTCTAAATCAACGGACTTAACCGCTAGACCACGGAGGCAGTTGAAATAAAATACATAAATATCGATCATGACATGCCTATGCCCATCCCTGGGTTCTAGGGAATATTTCTGTCAAAATTTTATCACTATCAGTACAGTAATTTATCCGAAAAGGCGAGTCATACATACACGCAGACTCTACTACAGTTAAATATTGGCAAATTTGAATATGATAATTCAAAGATATTAATTTTAGATAATGCACAATAATGGCGGATTGCAATTCAGAAGGAGTACATCGAGTCTGTAGTGATGTAATTATAAGTTAGCTGCAACTTGGGAACGGACTAATTAATTGCTATCACCCACAATGACATCACTAGTGCTTCCAACATTATAATATATTTACTCGACAAACAGCAAAAGAACGATGGTTTATCGTATAGGTAGATGCTTTGTGCACTGTGTCTACTAAGCGATTATTATTGTTTTAATACGCATAAATTAAAAACTATCATTTTAACTATCAAGTGAATTGTTTTACGGAAATGGAAAAATACCTACTTGCTGAAGATCCTTTCAAATTTAATACTAAAAGCATTCTATGACATGCACATTAAGGTTAATAATTCACCTATTGCATCCTTATTAAGCCGTTTTACTCTGAAATAGCACTAATAATAAACATGTGTTCGTAATTATAGCATAATAATTAGGATTTGAAGGATCAATATCGGTGCTATACGAGTATAGGGCGGGGCTATGGTATGACTAAGCATATGCTATTGTTAAGCGTAGCTCGTCTAATGATGCTTGCGTGATACTAGCGAGCGAACGTTAGAGCGAAGCGTAGCGAAATTACTATCAGTTTGTGGTACAAGTACAGCGAGTAGCGATAAGCGGTGTGAAAACGGTGGATCTTTCCCGGATACTCTTTGTCTACCGTCAGGTATAATGTAAACATCATAATAAAATAATAGTATAAGTTATGGGTTACAGATTTGGGATATTTAAAAAGTTATTGTTGTTGAGCACTCACTCTGCTACTAGTAACAATAAAATCAACAGTTTTCTACTAAGATAGTATTGGAGTACCGAGTGCTTGACGGAAAAATATAGTTAATATTACATGGACTATATAATATTAAGGACTGTCATTAGACAATGATTGCATTAGCAATCATCAAACTTTTTCATTATAACAGCCCCTGGAGGTCCTATTGTGTGGAAGTGGAAGATATTTTACACCCTTTTTTGGGGTTTAAAGAAAGCGAAATTTACAATCGAGCCACCGTCGCTCTCTGTAAAAAGTGAAAAGTTCAATTTAAGTATGAATACGCCATTTTATTTAAATACTCTGGCATCACGATCATCTGATGATAAGCGGTACGCGAGATCCAAGAATAAAAGCGCCAGGCGTGACTGACATAATGTCGACCTATTAAGATGCTTTTTCGCAATTATATGGAGGACTCCAGGTAAAAGGAATGTAGAAACATGCTGGCTGGGAAAGCCAGTATAATAAAGGAATAAATAAATCAACCATAGTTATACCTACGTGGTTTTCCGTAAGTTAACTGCCCCGCTAGTCGCTTTTACTTGTACTACAGAATTGGAATAGAGGATTTAACCCGCACTAAGTAATAAGTGGATAATTTGTAACAGTTCATAGTTATTTTATTGTTCGCGAGTAATTTGGATTTAATGTCTTCGGGTACCAAAATTGTAATAAAACTTTAACGCGCCATTGTTTCGTACTTCAGTTTGCCGTAAACCAAGTGGTTCAAATAAACCGCGTTTTCATTGTTCTGGTTAACAACTATCTTACAAAGAAAACGAAAATGCGAAATTAAGATTCGTTTAGATAGTGGTTTATTTGTTTAAAACATTATTGCAAAAGGGAGCAAAGGCGGAGTTAAATCCTGAAGACATACTATGACACAGTATGGGGATTTGAGTTCAATTGTATTCACAGTTATTTTAATTTATTTTATTATGGTAACAAACAGTCACAATACAATTTATGATTAACAATATACATATAATTAGACCTGGAGTACCAAAACTGTGAAAGAGAACTATACTTATTACATTTTCAAAATACAATTAAACCATAAAAGAAAGTAAAAATCAATCGTCTATTCTATCGAATACTTAACTCTAATTATCTCACGGACTCTGCTCCTATGACTTAGAGCAAGCAAATATGTCCACGTCAACCAAGCAATCATTATATAGTTTTACTGCTCGTCTTAAAAAGGTGTTTTTTTGCATAATTTGTTTTGCTAAAGAAGGGTTATATATGCATTTTTAGATAAATTATTCTAGCCTTTTTTATTTTCATTTATTTTTAACTTGTAACAACTTGGATATTGTCAACACTAAAAGAAACAAGTAAATTGTACGTATAAAAAAAATCGTGGCTGTAATGTAATGTATGTCGTGTCAACAAAATATAAATTCGTGGCTGTAAAAGGGCCGAGTCAGCTTACAATCTATAATAAATGTTAAACATCCTAATAGTAGTTCGTGGCTGTAAACGGGCCGTGTCACCTTATAATATTATGTCAATTTAACATATATTCATGGCTGTAAAAGGGCTCTGTTATATTATATTCTAAATAACAATAATATGAATTTATAATTATGGCTGTAAAATTATTTATAGTTTAGGTGTGCAAAATGTTAAAAATATCATCGTGACAGCTCTAGTACTAAAGGATTTAATTGATCTTTATGTGTTTATTTTTCTTACTCCGCACCCATAATATTGTTCTGTCCTCTCCCAAAGGTTAGCTGGTAGAGAATACCTTCTATTATGCTCGCATGTGTACATGTTTTTATATTTTGTGTGCAATAAAGCATTTTATTATTATTATTGATACGAAAGCATCAATTATAGTAAAAATAACATTAATGTTATCAATAAACTACGGTCTTCATTTTTTTAATCAATACGTACACTCCGGGACCACCTGTGTTTTTATTATATTGTCAATAAAGAAATAGCATTTTGCGAATGTAATAATTAATTTTAAGAAAAAAATGTATATTATTTTAAATCCAATAGTAATTTGTTCCATCGGTGATAAGGGCTTACAGTGACTTACAGTCCAAGAACATGATCAACTTATGCTGGGTATCCGAGAGAATCAATAAGAATTAATAAATTTGCAAGAAATCAAGTATTGGTTGGTGAAACTCAGCAATAACTTATTCATGGTAAGCAAGATCAAATGAACAAGTATTTTACTAAAATTGGTTAAGACATTCCCGGCTCACATTCAGTGGACCATTATTACCTTTGCAAATTACTAACGGGTCAGGGCGTCTGAAAGGAACCCGTGTGCAGCATCCCTTGCTGGTCGCCATGGAAACCGCAGCTGACTTCCAAAACCAAAGGAAAGCAATCTTTGCCCCTCACTGCTATTGTCCTCGGAAAATCTTCTAAAAGCACCGGATAAATGAAATTCGTAACTTGGTTGGCTTACAGTTAGTTCCTAAAGGTGTTTCTACACTGTGCATGTAGCTAAATCAAGTAAAGGCGCTGGCTACTTGCTTGTCGAAAATAAAGGCAATAACTAATGCCCAAGGACAGACGCTAGGACAAACAAAAACATTTGCAACTTTACTTACGTGTTTCGAACTCCTAAAATCTTTGACGAACTAAAAAACATCGTGTATAAAAATGTACTTTAATAAGCTATTAAGGAGTAGGTGTATGTGTTTTATTGGCAAAATAATTAGCCTAAACAAATAAATATGCTGAGAAAAGTAACTATTTCTCGCGGACGAAGTCGCAGGTACAGCTAGTAGTGTATACATATGTATCAGTATAATATGTATAACTGTATGATTCAGCTGTTAATTTACTTCCTATCTAACTTTTATTATTTCTTTCATTGCACCTATAATAGTTCAAATTTGTCCCAAAGGTCTGGCTGACAGAAAATGTCTACCGGCATCATGTCCGCCTTTGTACTTCGTGCAATAAAGACTTAAATAATAAATAAATTAAAATTCCAGTAAAATAAATAAATAAAAAAGCAAATAAGAATTTATTAAATAAAATAAGTCACAAAAAAGCAATTTTAGTTTTACGTTAATAGCACTTAGTCCCGTTTTTATGTTACCGGTATGCAGGCCTTAAAACAGAAGCGATATGTAGTGTGATGTTTTGCGGACCGTACACATGAGCTACACGCCGGGTACGGTCAGCAATTAATCTTTTCGGCTAACGTAAATCTGACCCGTCAGGTCCTAAAGGTTTGCGCAACTAAATCTTATGGCCTACACTTATACTGATTAACTTTTAAGATTATAAATACACAGAAGGTTATAAAAAGTAAAGTATCATTACGACCGTATCCCTTCCGGAGTGGTCAATACCCACGCTTTTTAAAAAAGCGGATTCATATTTAGCACACTTTACTATAGGCCCATTATAACACGTGGCAAACTCGTCGATGCTTCTAGCATACCAAACTCGAAAAATATCACAATAAAATAAAATAAATTATTGGAAAGAGTATACCGAGAAATTATCGCTAACATTTATAGACAAACGCTCTGCCCAGTAAACCAAGGGTCGTAGGTTTGAACTCTGGCATATGATGTAACAAATACATTTTTTTAGAAGATGTCTGGCCTATATGCTGATACGCCTAATTAATCTGGGATCCTATAATGATGTTAAAATGTATGCATAAGATTTTTTTAGTCTGTTGCGGCGCCAACAATCAAGGTGGGCTTGGATTTAGATTTCGTACTTCACAAATACTCTACAAAATGTCTTAGAAGATTCATCACAAAAGTGGCGATAGGACTGCGATGAAGAAGCTGAAATGATATATGCCATCGGGGCGTATTCAGAATATCAGGTTAATAAAAATGATTATACGAGTATAAGAAAATAATCAAACGAAAGAGTCGTGTAGCAATTCAATAAAACAGACATTTTTCGTTGAGACATTTTACAAGATTCTTCCTTTGTGCGAGCTAGTTTTATCCGGTGCTCTATTCTTGTGGTACAATTTAGTACTTGTAAATAAATACCTCGAGATTAAATTTTCTGGAAGCTCCTTCTTCAACAGTGGACGTCTGATGAATATGCAACTTTAATATACCCACCAGCCTTGTTTAGCCTACATACAACATTTATTTTTTTTCAAAAATAGGCGCATTTTTTTAAAGTAATGATATCTTAATTTATTTAACACCAAATTATAGCTTAAAAGTTTTAAAATAATCATAGCTTTCATTATTATTACTAATTATCCCTTTTGTAAATTATTTATATATAATATGTAAACTTTTCAACTTATTTTCGAATATATGAGCATTGATATACACTAAGAAAAATATACCCAGGTTTTCAATATGAATTAAGCGCCTAGTCGCGATCACAGCGACATTATTGCCGCTCGGCCAATACCACCGTTGGATCGGTGGCCAGCGCTCCGAGCGGCGCCCACGAGAGTGGAATCAATCCGCGCACCGAGCGGTCACACGTTTTTTGCTCTCACAATTTATAGCCTTAATTTACTCAAGTAATTATTTGTAATTTCTTGTTCTACAATAAACCATATACAGTCCGCTAAACAATCTTTAATTGAGCCATCGAAGACCCGCAGCAGTATCCCTACGTGGTTAGCAGCACAAATAGGGACTGACGACTTTATACAGCGCCCTAAAACTACTATTTATTTATATATCATTATTTTTATTAGCAAGCTATGAAGATATGCTCGGTGTTTCTTAGATGGATAAAGTCTAAAACGTGGTCATCCGTCAGAGAACCAAAGTTACTGACATAGCCTTCAAAATAAGCAAGCTGAAGTGGGAATGCTTCGCACACATCTGTTGCAGAACCGTTGTTCGTTGGAGTAGTCGAATTTTGGAACCAAATAACGGATGTCCTGATAAAGATCGGTGTTGGAGACTGGATGAGGGTGATGGAAGATCGTGTAAAATGGCAAACCTTTGAGATAGAGAAAGAGAATATGTAGCAGTGAACAGGCACAGGTTGATGATGAAGATTCATTTTTTTCCGTGTACCTACACAAGTCGAGAATGTGTAAGTAAAAAAAATAACTTTAATATTGTTTCAAGAATACGTCGTCTGAAAGAAAAATATATTTATTTTGTGGAGTTTTCTCAAGTGAGCTTTAGTTTTAACTGGAAGCTCTGACCGGCTTAAACAGATACTTATGGCTAAGTGATTTAAAGTGCCACCGAGACTTCTATCTTATGCCTTTCTTTAAAAACAATCACATTCAAATAAAGTAATTCGACGGTGTTAAAAAACTATTTGACAAAAGTTATCACACAACAAAAAAAAATATTTTCCTTATGCAATTTTTCTCATTACAGGAACAAACACGAACAAACACGAACAAACTTCGTTAACAAATCGAGTGCTGGTAGACTAACAGTTTGCAGAAAATGTGATTATCTTTTAATAAAGACATTAAATACATAGTATATATTGAATGTCTTTGTTAAGGTTACGATAGGGCAAGAATTAAAACTATAAGAATTAATTAGTGTATGACACAAAAAGTATATAGTAACTAATTGGGAAAAGAGTAGGAACTCTTGAGAAAAAGTGGGTCTTACTCTTGAGTTATCTGAACTCTAGCGCCACCAAGTAGATGGTGGGATCCTAAAAGTGCCATACATATAGATATAGCTTCTATATTGCAATAGTATTATATTCATACATTCATTACAGCCCCTAGAACACAGCGTCCTAGATCCCACTGCTGAAGATAGGCCTTCCAGAATATATATCTGGAGAATTTGGCCTACACTCGCCACGCTGGCCAGACGGCTTGGCCGCGGTTACGTGCTTACAGCCGGCCGCGTCGAGACCACTAGGGAGACAAGCCACACACTCCTACCGTAAACTTGTGTGTACAAGCCTGAGGAAGGTCATGGAGGTGACCTCCTTTAAGGGCTTGAGATAGCGGACGTGTGTTCTGGTGCGCCATCTCTTCCTACTCATCACAGTGGGTCTGCCTAGGCGGATAGTGCCTAGCGAAGCCACCACTCGAGCGCCGAGAAGGAACGCCGTCAGGTTTTAGTCGGTGCGAGCCCGACATAAGCTTTCCCTGCTGACTACACAGCGGGGATTGGTATCCGGTATGGATTTCCTGACAAAAAAATATAATAATAATAATAAATAAATAACAGACCGGCGAAGGTCGCTCTTTTAGGTATCTTGTACTATATAGTTTGATACACAATTTCATTTTTAACCTGACGGTTAGCCACTTTCTTAGTTGACAGTACCTTTAGTGTTCTAAAACCAATTTTATTTTCATTTAGTAGCCGGCTATTTATCTGAAGGAAGAACAACTTCACGAAGAAAAACAACGAGACAAAGCCAAGTATCTCGTATTTCTAACGCTCGAGCTGGACCAGGAACTGCGCTTGTTTACTTTACATTAAAAAGACATTGTATTGTACTTTAACAAATTATTTTTATCAACTTGACTGCGTAGAACCGACCGACTTTAGCATTCAGTGGCATAATACATATTTTCCTTGTCAATTTTTTTATTTTTATAAAATGAATAATTTATAGTATACATATACATAACATACATATATATAACCTACATATACAATCCGAAATTAACGAATGACTGTTTTATGTGTAATAGAGACGTTGATTCAATTGCCTAAATAAGCATTGTATGTAAGTGGTCTGGCGGTAAAGTTCGTGGAATTCCAAGCGGAGGTACCGGGTTCGATTCAAGGACGGGGCACAATAATTTATTTGTTGTACTTCTCGAGTTTGATACGCTAGAGACATGGACGAGCTTGCTACTTATCATATTGGGCTTATAGTAAAGTTGGCTATATGTGAATCCACTTATATAAAAAAGCGTGGTTTCTGACCACGTGGTTTCGCAGTGGTAGCTCGATTGTAAGTACGCTTTATAAAATAACCATTCAAAAGTAATAGAATACACAGTTTAATTAATACCAAAAAAGTTTTAATTCATAAGACAAGATAATTACGCATATTTAAATAGGTATACTTAAATAAATAAAAAAATGAATGAGTTCGATTCTGTCTTTTCTAATAGTGTGCGAATATTAATATGTGAGAGCCATGCCATGCTTTGACTGCAGTCTGTAGTCATAACAGAACATCCACGAAACAACAACTTATGTAGATAAAAGATTTCATACCGCTAAATACTTATAAAACAAAAATTATAATAATCATTTCACAAAAAAGCGTATTCTATTTTAATATCAATCATGTACGTCACTAACAGGTTCTTTGCGTAAGATCAACCGGAAATTGAACCCGAGACCTCATGTCGTGCTATACACGGAAGACTACAAGGCAACAAGTATTATTACGACCGCACCCTACGGACCTGAAACTACACTTTAACAGAAAAATAACTTTTAGCCAATATCAGACATGCCTTTTAACTAAAAATAATATTAACTCTTTTCATTTCAATCTCAGTTCTAAACTTCTTAATAAATCTTTGATCTTAACTAGGCATCGAACCTGGTACCTCTGTGTGTAAATCTACGCCCTATTGTAGTCTTTTCTGCTACAATTTAAAGGGCAATGTTAATAAAAATCTCTCGAAACAAAATTTGCAAAGAATCAAGAGAAAAAAGATATTTTTCATGGTAATTTCTACCGAAAGCACTTCCTTCTGCTGACAGATTGCAGAGGAAATCCTGTTTTATCCACTGAGAGCTAGCGCGTTCACCTGTTTTACCGACATGGATGTGGAGCCGCGTATACACCTGTCAAGTATACGCTTGAATACTACTAAGATTTTGTCACTTTTACAAAAATACAGTTTGGGTATACACATAGGTCATTCTATCATTATCACGACCATTATGGGGTGGTCAGAAACTACGATTTTAAGCAGATTCACCTTTAGCCACCTTTACTATAGGCTCCTCATGACAAGTGGCAAATTTTTCTCTAGCGTACCAGACTCAAGAAATACCACTACTGTCTTAACCGCTAGACCACGAATCAGTAGAAAATTAATAAGTTGTTTATTATTTATTGTATTTGTTATTTTTTTAAAAACATACAATACATTATAAAATCAAACTGTGTAAACAGTAAATGATTAGAGCGTGGTGGTTTATGGCTTGACATTTTCTGTATTTCAGCTCTGTTCGTGCTTAACAGTAATATATAGATAGAAACCAGCTTTTTAACATTTTCTTTAATAGTTTAGTCTAACAAGTCCTGCCATCGGCACAATTCGCAAGTGTTATTTAAAAAAACTATTAGGTGTTCGCATTCTTTACCACAACGGCCGAAAAATATATTTATTGTTATGTATCTATTACTATTCATTGCCCTTTCCCTCCTACCTCTAACTCAACTGCCGCAAACCTCACCCTCCGCCTTTATAAACTCAGATCAAGCTAATTTCCGCAAAATCACGCCGTATAACTGCCTCCGTGGTCTAGCGGTTAAGGTACGCTGGAGACATCGACGAGCTTGCCACTTGTCATGATTGGCCTATAGTACCTTTAAGTTGGTTAAATGTGAATCTTCTTTATTAGCGTGATTTATGACGACCCTGAAAGGGAAACGGTCGTGATAATACTTTTTTTACTTTACTTTTATCATGCCGTAAATTCTATAAGTGCACTAAAAACATTATAAAATAACTTTGAAGTAGTGGAGAAATCATACAGTAAACCAACCAAAGAAACCCAGAAGGAAGCCTCGATCGTCAAATCTACTGGTTAGTGGGTTTCTTCTCCTAATCTTACTATTCTCCACCATTTCTGGTCCTTGCTAAGTAATTTCTTTCAACCTACTTGCACGTTTATTGGATTCTTGTAAACGCGCGTCCTACACTTGACGTACAGTAAATGTAGCGTTCTGTTGTAGGTTTTCTTGAATAAAATATTGCCGAGTGCAGTGTTCGGAACGTAACATGGCACAATTGCTGGTTGAGACATTACTATGGCACTTAATATCATTCATCATGAATTTGGTAGTTAATTTAATTTGGTATCCTTCTATAATTCAAGAGGGATATTACCAATAATATAATAATTTATTGTCATAAAAACATACATTGAAGATATCTACATCGATTCTAAGCTCGTTGCCAATACAGTAGGGCGTATCACTCTAACATGCAAAAACTTCGTTACGCCTGCTTTATTTACTAATTCTAATTAAATAATTTATTGTTTTGATATATTTTATGTATTTTTATTTTTTCAGTATTTATAAGTGACAACTCCTTTTTACCCGACTGCGCGACGCAAAGAAGGGTTATGTGTTTATCAGCCTATGTATGTATATATATATACGTATGTATATTGTATGTTTGTTCCTTTGTGGCACACTGGAGACCAAACGCGTTGGCCGATTTTTTTTGTTCTCACGTCAATCGATTCGTCTTCATCACGCGAGTGTCACTGAATATATGACATTAATCAAATGTACACACACACGAAAAGAACATTCTATAAGTTAGATTAGTTCCGCTACTCGATTATAGATAGCGCTATTATAGTTGCAGACAATTATAGCCTTAAAATATTAATCATATACTCAGTTGACTATTAGACAAGAAAGTTTGATATTCGATCATAGCTAGCTTTATTATAACAATTTATTACCAATTCCGCAACTTGTAAATCAATAACAAATGTAAGTAAGAAAGTGTATTTTTGATAGGTACATAATAATAATAATAATAAAATTCTTTATTGCACACAAAATATAAAATATAAAAACATGTACATAGGCGAGCTTAATACCATAAAGGTATTCTCTACCAGCTAACCTTTGGGAGAGTGAGAGAAGAATATTATGGGTGCAGAGTAAGAAAAATTAAGCAAAAAGATCAAAATATTATAATAAGTAAAATCAATAAATATATATACATCACATCCCGGGGATCGAACCGCACTTTTTTGTATTATAAGGATAGGGTTCCTTCAACCAGACAACACCTCTCAGCTATTTGCTACATTAATTTCGGCAAGTACATTCTGTCACACGTTAAGATGTGAAATGCTTACAGGTCTAATAAATGATTTTCGCTCCATTTTCCATACAAATTGTTTTGTCGTACAAACTGGGGAGGTAAATAGTATAAATTTGGTAGTGTGGCCCAAAGGGCTGAACACGAAAGAGGAGGGAGGATCTCGTGACGTCACCCCCTCTGATTTACGACACTAACACGTTTAGAAAACAACCCATTTTCATACACGGCTTTAACTCTAATTTCACCCCCATGATAATATAAATAAACATATATAAACAATATTCTTCAAAAAAATAAAGTCACCGTAATTACTACATATATTCGAAGAAAGGTACAAAGAATTAAAAGTAAAAAAAAATTTAAATAAATTAAAATTTTTACTAAAAACTAAACTATATACTCGAATACGAACATTCGCAGCATTCCCCCTCTGCACAGCAATGCTGATTTGCTGCGCGAAAAAACTGCGCTCTCTTGTCACATACAGCATTAACCAGCCGCTTAGACAGTTCTTTAAATAATTTCTTAGCACTTGGCCCCACGATCCCAATGTCTCAATACCAGGCACAATACATGCCCATAAAGGCACAAACACGTAATCGTATAATATATCGTATTTGCGGCATTTGGCCTGTTCAGCTTTTTTATTTTATTCTAACGTCAAATAAATCTTAGCCCATAATAATCGATGAATTGCCTAAAACTTAAAAAATATTTTGGTCCGAAATAATTTAATTTTACACAAGTATATGCAAGGCCTTGTAGATCTAATCTAGAGAGTAAAACAAATATTATCATTCAAGCTTCTAGAACACAGCGTCTAGACCTTCACTGTTGGAGAAGGGCCTTCTAGAACATATATCTGCCTACAAACGCCACGCTAGCCAGACGGGTTGGCGAGGAAAAAGATATAGTGTACCGATTTTAGACCTGTGAATCTAATGTGTATTTATTAAATATCGATTTCAGCAACAATTTGCCTATGCATACAATTATTATTTTTACACGTCTACATATTAAAAGAAATACATATAATATATGTATAGAAATACACATACAATAATTAACTGCCTCCGTAAACTGTCTACAAGATGTCTTCGTGGTCTAGCGGTTAAGATCGTAGATTTAGACAAACACATATTTAATAAAAATGCAGTGTTGTAAATTTTTGCATTATTAAATAGGACTAATTGATTAATTAAAACATGATCCCGGAAGTGGCTGGAATATTTTTGTAGAAGAGAAATTAAACGCACATGCATTAAGGTAACGAGAAAGTTTCGTCGTTTGTTAGGCTTGCGCCACACGAGGCAATTCACCACGTATCTGATGATCCAGGTGTGAGACCTACACCGTCCTAATAAGGGTTAAATTAGTGTGGATAGCCAGACGTGTGAGGTACCCGGGAATCATGTTAATTTACCGGAGCTTCTCTCTTAATATGATAATCATCAGATTTCCAATTCAAATGGAAGGCTCAAATGAGAATGCCTTGCTATACATACAGCGATATGTGTAGGTGTTTACATATGCATGTAATGATGCGCTGACGAAAATAATGTTATTGTAATGTTCCTGATTGTGATAACTTTTCTAAGTATTAAATCATTGTCGATCCTCTTAACTTAATGTAGATACTGTCTTTAGCAGACCCTATAACCAATTCAAAACAATAAATCATAGAGTTAGGTATTTTTTTGTTGTATTAGGTAACATACAGTCACAATACAATTTATATAACAAACAATATATATATATTTATTATAAGGACCGACGCGGACGGCTTAACGTGTTCTCCGAGGCACGGGAACGGTGGTGTTGTAAATCTATTATATATATCTCATTGGTACATGCCGGGTGGGCTTGTAGGATTTAAGGTACGCGTTCTTACTATAGGAAAACCCAAAGAAACAGCCGGAAAACGAACATTTTAGGTTGGTACATTTTTAAAACCTTTATTCGAAGGAAATAAGGTACAATGATTAAAAAAAAAAAAAAAAAATACCATTATATATTATACGAGTATATAATGCGTGGAATTTATTAAAGAGCAAATATTTTTATATTATAATCTAGAATAAAAATAAAGATCTACGTATTTTGTATTTTAACTATTCAGTAATAAATTCTTAACTTACGGTTTAAAGAACTTATCCTAAAAATATCGCCACTCATACAGAGCCTAATCAAGTTTTTTTCTTTCTCTCTCTATTTCGTCTTTCGGCGGTGGGTTAGATAAAATTAATAATAACACTCCGCAGCTTTTATATATTTATCACGATGGATATAGCGGTTTTCAGAAGTGGCCCTAGTTACCATGCAGTAGTGTTCAGTTTTTGGGATAATGATTTTTATCTTTACAAAAAGTGACCTTATTTCAAATATTCTACTAATGACATCTAAAGCCTAAAAAAAATATTTGCTCTTTTGACAATTATACGCATATTTTTTGCCTTAGATATGTTGTCGCTTACTCTGTTTATCTTTTCTTCACTATTTTATATTATACTACTAGACTGCTTATGAAGCAATAAAGTACATTTTAGGTGCTCCTACAAAGTTTACCGTTTATTAATACCCATTCTTTAATGTTGTTTATAAACATGCTTCTTTTGCCTTTCTTCTATTTAGGAGGTACTTAAGGATTACTTTTAGCTAAAAATACACATTTTGTTATCTTTATTTGGTTCTTATAGCTATTTAAAGATACAATATAATACTTTTAAAACCGTTTCGTTTTTATTTTTTTCGGAACTGTTTAATTTATTTTAGGAACGTATATTTAATTCAATTCATTTATTTTGCGTATATAGCCTCGTGTATCTTGAGCAGTACATGTGTTCGCGCCATTCGCAGTAATTCGACCAACTATGGATGATTAAGCGTTATTGTGATTCGTCGGTGCATACGCAGTCGTCCTAATTTGTTACCGCTATACCCCTCTGACTCTTTCTCGCTGCTTACTTTCTACATAACCTATCCCTCTCGCGTTGTTCCAAAGGGCAGCGTTTGCACCGTAGGAGTCATGGTCGCATAGTTGTCATAGATGTCTATTAAAAAGGTGCCTCTTTCACTATTGTAACCCGCTTCCGCGAAATTAGTGCAACGAACAAAATTCCAAGAGCTGGTGTCGAGGACATCAGGTAAGTTCCTATTTTTATTTGTTAATTGCACTAATTATCACAGAGTCGTGCGTAAATCTAATTTGGCGATTATCACAATTTCGCTATTCGATGCAGTCTAAAAAACCCTTGCTCCTTTTATAAGTTGGTCCTTCGAGCCGGATATTTGTTCGTTTCGTTTTCAAATTAGTTAAAGTCTCGTCAGATGCGAAATTTAGAAAATGAAACGCAAAATTGTCGGCTCATTATAGCCAACTAAAATTATGAATTGGGAAGAAAAAAAAACAACATAAATATTATATATGCTTGCTATTTATTACATGGTATTATCATTACGAGTTATTTTTTATTTAATTTAGTATTTTAAAGTTTATTCTTTTTATGCCAAAGTACATTTATTTATGATAGGTAATCGCACGTGTCCCGTTTCGAAAGGATTGGATATTACGAATGTCTTCAAAATACTTCCGGGCGCGGGTGTTTCGACGGAACGTTTATTGGATTATAATTAAATAATTTCAGTTGGTGAGCACTGTCTTCTGGAAAAAATCTTCTGGGTTACAGAAGGCCGTTTCTCTATTTTTGAGGCAATATATACTTACATAATCAATAACACTCTGCATTCTCATCCTCATTAAACATTGTTTACTGTAACCAGCCTTACAACAATTAGTGTGAGAGGTGTTTTATGTTTTCGAACTCTACGAGTTAAGTGTGCGAACACCGTTAAGCGCAAACATTATGTAGGTAAATGAATCCTTAAAGTGTCAAACGGTATTAGAGTCAATATTCGTACAATACATCGGTAAAGCTGACAGTAAATAACGACATCCACTGTTTTCAAAATCTACGCTTAAAATAATAGAGTGCCGCCGCGGGTTTATGATAATGGAAAAGTGGCAAGTTCGTCAATGTTTCAAGTGTTTGTTTTTCACGCTCACTTGATGATTGTGACCGATTTGGCAAGGTGTCCGCTGCACCCCTCATCCCTAATGGATTAACCAACTTAATCGGTTGTCAAAGTTATATAATCAAGTTGAGTCCATCCCTTACTAGTTTCTTGGTAAATTTTGGGTGCCGTTTCGTAACAACTTAATTTGTGTTAAGACTAAACAAATGTTAGCTTAAAGCGATGCTAGTAAACTGGAAGGTTATTCATGATAAACATTTGAAGCTGTTTTAAAAACAATCTTAATTCGAATAGAGTTAGTGGTATAGAACCTTAAAATAATAACGCTTAGAGCGTAGCAAGCTTGTGGATGTATCTATCGTATTAGACTTGTAAATATAACAAATAAATTAAATAATATATTGCGCCTCGACCAGTAATCGAACCCGGCACCTCGTGATCTAAATCTACTGTCTTATACATGCAGTCACACTCATAGTGACAGACCAAGAAAAACGTAACAATATATTAACTTGATTTATTTTCTGCCATCATATAATTTCTGCCAACGCCTCGCTATACAGAGGGGAAATGTTGCCAGTCTTCTTGGGACTATCCCCGAAGGATTTTTTTACTTATAGTTTATTTTTTATTAGGTTTAGTTTATATTTAATTTTTAATTTTAAATAGTCATATGTACAGGCATATAAATTATAAGATGTGAAAAAAAAATGTTTATTTAAAGAGGATTTCTAAATAACCTACCTACCTAGCCTTTAAAAAGCGTGGAATAATCCACAAGAGTCATGATAATTCCTAATAGACAAACAAATAAATTATGATGCGTATTGTTCAATCGTTTTTAATGTCAACTTAGTCCCAAAATTTCGTTTGAATTGGAATTTAAGCTAGCTAAGAATAGCGCAGTTGAAGTTAAGTCTCCAGTTGATTTATGAATGTGACTTGTGGTGTGTGCTGTGAACTTGTAATGTATGGTGGCGTGTCACAGTGCTAAGGGCATAATAACAATATTACTAAAGACATATTTAGCGTGTTCTTGTAAATATCTTAGTAGTAACCATAGCGATGAATAGTGCAGTTAAAGTCTAGCCCCCAATTAATTTATTAATGCACTTGTGCTCTGAACTTGTAATACACTATACATAGTCAGCGCGGGTGATAAGTTCAGTATGACACGGTTTGTACCGTTGCTTTTCTTTCTCAATAAGGGTGGTTGCATAGTCACACTGACCGTCAGCGCGGGTGATAAGTTCAGTATCACGCTGTTTGTAACATTGCTTTTCTTTCTCAGTCAGGGTAATTACATAGTCACACTGACCGTCAGCGCAGGTAATAAGCGAGGGTGATAAGTTTAGTATCAAGCGGTTCGTATAGTAGCATTTCTTTCTCAGTCAGGGAGATTGTATGGTCAGTAGTCACTCTGACAGTAAGATTTTCGATTCGTATCGAAAAACGCGCAGTTGAGAAGCGCCGATCAAGTTTTCGATTTCACTACATAACAATACAAAAAAACAAAGACATTCAAAACTAAGCCAATCGTCACAAAATTAATCTACTTATAACTGAGCATTGCCGGTTTCGGCGCAAAGGTCGTTAATCCTACAAAGGTCGGTTCAAACCCACCCGGCATGTACCAATAAGAAATATACTTTTCTTACGTACATTTGTCATAGATTTACAACACCACCGTTCTCCAAGAGCACGCTAAGCCGTCGGTCCCAGTTTCACTAATACCAACTTGTGGAATCGTTAATAAATTGTCATGAAAAATCATACTCGCCAAGCTGTCTGGCCAGCGTGGCGAGTGTAGGCCAAATTCTCCACATATTTGTTCTGGAAGGCCCATCTCCAGCAGTGGAGGTCTAGGACGCTGTGTTTTAGGGGCTGTAATGAATGAAAATGAATTGCCGGTTTTAGACGTGTTTGACGTGCGTTTTCAACAACTGATTATATTATTTTGTTGTTTCATGGACAATAAAATAAAACCTGCGTGCTACGGAAGTGTAAAATGGCACCAATAGCTGCTGCTCTATATCAAATAGATAGATAGAGGTTGACAAGAAAATACAAGGCCGTGGCCCGCGCTGATGGTCACATCTTGTAGCATACACATCGAACGTACAGCACAACACTACGGTGTGACATGTCTAGAGGACAGATCGAATAGTGGCGGCCGAGCGAGTGGGTGTGAAATATTAAATAATATATTAATATACGTATAAAGTAAAGGTAACTGTTTAATTTGTAGATCCTATACATCTGATAAAACTCAGCTAAGCTACTAGACACTTTCTAGCCTCAGCTTTGTGGTTGCAGTTTCTATTGTGGTAGGCTACTGACCCAAGGAAGTATCACCATTCGTAAAAATATACAAAGCTTAAAATCTGGCTAGATACATGTTGCAACAGGAGTGCTTGATCTTTGATATGATGTACATTGGACCTAGTAAAAAAATTGCAAGGTTTACACGAATGAACTTTTGCTAACAAAAAACATAATAATTAACAAAATCGTTATCTCATTTGTCGACTAAAAATATTATATCTTTTAAAACTTGTTCTTGATATCTTTTGTTTTGGAAGTGCGAAGTAGACACCGGTTTTATTATGGCATTAGCTGTCACTAAGCGGCCATGACAGTTAACGAAGATTGATTTATTATTCGACAAAATTTTCACATCCCTTTCCTATAGATTCAATGATTTTTTGAGATTGCCGGATTACGAGTATGGCCCACCTATCAAAAACATTCACTCCGTTTTTTAGGGTCTGAGACATTTTTTTAACAACTTCACAAGTTTTGTATTAGTGGAAGCGATAGTACGGTTCAAAAATAAGGAAGTAAGAAACTAGTTTTTCTTGTCACATTCGGGGGCTCGAAACTGTAAGCCTTGGATCAGAGTCGCAAAAAAATGTTAATAATCCCAATAATTTGTTTAATACCATACTGAGCGGTGTGGTGGCTTCACCAATACCAATGGATCTCGATCTCGGAGAGGACGTTAAGCCGTCGGTCCCGTAACCAATTCCAATTGTGGAATCGTTAATAAATTGTCATTAAAAATGACATCAGACCTTCGCCAGCGTGACGTAGAGAGTGTAGGCCAAATTCTCCAAAAATATCTGGAAATTCAACTCCAACATTGAAAGTCTATGAATCCGTGTTCCTAACTAAACTGTCATTCACACTTTAAAAAATGTAAAGACCTCTACTGCTGAAGATGGGCCTTCCAGATTATATTTATGGTGGATACGGCCCACACTCACCAGACGGGTTGGTGTAAATATAGTATTAGAGTATATCCATCGTGTACATGAAACTTTACCTTCGCCCGATCACTTACAATAATGAGCAATTAATAATAAATCACCCGAACTACTATTAGTAGCAAGTTTTTGAATGAAAAAATAATTGCGAGCTAATTATTTTATCAAAGAAGACAGCTCGCAACTTGGAAACGAGGGGGACAGTTTTTTCTATCCTGTTTTTCTTTTGCTAAACTTGGAGCGGGGGTCGCTTAAAAAACTTAGTCAAGGAAACTTGCTCGATCGATTACTTTGGCACGGGTTACTTCCTATTTTACGTACTCCCTATTCACACATAGGTGGTTTGAAGTTAAAATATCTTTGTGCTAAAATGTCACGTAATTACAGACATTTGTGACACGTCATCATTCTATTAATGGTGAACATATTTTTGTAAGCGACCGAATGGTTACTTTTATGACGATTTAAAGTTGGTTAGTAACCATTCCCATTTATATTTTGATTTGATTGTACCTACGCCTTCCTGCCTATAATAAAATAGATGGTAGGTAGTTGTAGTTTGCCCAGTCTGTCGGGGCGGCGAAGTATCCACCGTTTTGCCGATAAACTCAGTAAAGTGTATCCACACGTTTCGGGATCAGGCACGAATTGCCGTTATGTCCAGTTAAGCCGATTCCAGCTGCTAACATTCATCTACCTTGCGCGCCACTTACCACCATTTGTTTTATGTGTGTTTCAAACATGAAATTATTTTAATGGTATAGTTCAGTTCAGTCTTTAAAAGTTAATTTAATTATAACTGCTTTTGTGGTCTAGTGGTTAGACATGGAGGTACCGGGTTCGATTCCTGGTCGGACACAATAATATTTATTAATTTATAACATAAATTAAATTAATATTTAATTTATTTGTGTTATTTCCCGAGTTTGGTTCGCTAGAGGCATCGACGAGTTGGCCAATTGTCATGATTGACTTATAGTAAAGTTGACTAAATGTGGATCTAATTCTTGATGAAAGAGATAAGGTAGTGATGATACTGTACTTTTTTTAAAATTTCTTTTCATTTTTCAATTAAATATTTTTATTTACGAAGTCTGGTTTATTATTTTATATACATACATATATAGTTATATTTAATACAAAAAAGTTTGTGGGCGAATCGAGAATGATTCGGACGAATTTTTAGGCCCAAAATGATATAATACGTATTTCTGTTAGGTGAATTTAGGCGTATTGGACTGATTTTTCTCATGCTCCAACGAACAAAGAATATTAAATTTGGTAATATCTTTATTTAGTTAAATTTACGAGTAAAATACTTGTTATTTCACGTTAATATTTATTTAGTGTATTTAAAATTTATTGCCAAAGATATAACTGAGCTTTCCTCTGCTTCTTTTGTGATTAATGTTGCATTCTGTGCACTAGTTAGGCATTCTCAGAAAGCCGCAATAGATCGGTAAAAGAGTGATATAAGGCCTAATGATAATCCTTTTGATTAGAGGATAGACACTAACAATAAGACCACCATCGCTTTATTGTAAAAATATTTTTGATATAAAGAGTATGTGGTTTTAAACTGGCGCTTGTTAGGTACTTTCTGTTAGTACTCAGAATCAAACTTGTGTACATTCCCAAAAGAAAGAAAACAGCTCGTCGCTACAAATTGCGAACTCAAAATATTCGTCCAACTTTTCTCCAGCCTATAGAATAATAACTGGTATTTTTCTTCTCGAAATTAATTTAGCCGTATAGCCACAGTAAAGTAAATCAACTTTGTGCCAAAAAGCAAACTTCAAAATACAATTATGAGTAAGTTAAATCGTCAATGCAACTCCCACTGCGCCCACAGACTAAATTACTCAAAATTATTATACAATCTTGGAAATAATTTCCACAGCACTCATTCATTTATTACAGCACCAATGATTGCAATCGAATCTATATAATGGGTGCTAGCTGATACTTACTCGCAGTCGGCTTTTTTTTTTTAACTAGCACCTCATGTGACCTTGCGGTACCTACCTACCATATCCTACCTGATGGTAAGCGAGGTCTCTTTCTCGAGGTCAACTGAAATCAGACACTCATGACTAACATTAGTCCCTAATACTATACCGGCTTGACGGGACATGGCATGACGATTCGAGCCTGATCCCGAAATGAGTGGATATACTTTACTGGGTTTATCGGCACGAACGGTGGATGCTTCACCGCCCCGGCTGACTAGATAAATTACCATCAGTCCACCTACCACCTATTTGTTATTCTCGTTGAAAGTATGAGCCAATTACAATGATGTCAAATGCCAACTTTTACTTTCATGGAGATATATTATTGTAAGCTCGCCATGGTAATAGTTATATAAAAATAACACGGTTGAAAAAAGACTTACGTTTGAACTTACCGCTAGGTTATTATTTAAATTTGTTAATAAAGTATATATGTATAGCGATTCATCTCTGATCCACTGAGACTGGAATCTGTAACGAGTTGTTGGCCTCCTAACAAAAGTAGCATTCGCTGCACTTAACACGGGCACTGGGCGCCCTGCCCAGTATGAAACTAATTTATAGGTTAATAAATACGAGCGGGCGTGATGGAGGCCGCGCAATGTCAGCGTGATTAGGCTATCAAGTAGCGGGTCAGGAGGTTTGGCGTGGAGAGGTACCAAATATCTCACAAGTCATATTCCCTCCGCCAGAAGACGCACGATGACATCGTTTCTCACGTAATAATAATAAGAGCGGTGGTGGCTCGGTTGTAAGAACGCTTTCCTTAGAATGCTAAAAAGGTCGGTTTGAGTCCCGGCATGTATCAACAAGAAATACAATTTTGTTACGTACATAAGTCCGCATTAAGTCCGCCTTTCTACATAGTGCAATAAAGTGTAAAATAAATAAATATAATAAATTTTCAACGCCGCCGTTCCCGTGCCTCGCAGAGCATGTTAAGGCGTCGATCCCGGTTCCACTAATACCAACTTATAGAATCGTAAATAAATTGTTAATAAAATATGACATCAGACACTCGCTAACCCGTAGGCGAGTGTAGGCCAAATTCTCGAAATATATGATCCTCAACCCAGAAAATTCTAGTCTGAAGAGCAGAGTTTCTCCAATGTCAAACTGTCATTCTTAAACGAACAAAAGCTTTTGTATTTGTATACTATGTCCTGGAAGGCCTATCTTCAACAATAAAGGTCGAGGATGCTATGTTCCAGCGGCTTTTATATGTAGTATTAATAAAAAAGTCAATAACAATAGTTTGCTCTCTGAGAACCCTTCAAGGGGTAGATTTGAATGTTAGTCAGTTGCACCTATGCTTAGGAATCATCTCCCGCTTACCACTAGGTAAAAATATATAAATTACAGCCAGTTTCTCCAAGAAACTCGTCACGTTGACGTTAATGGGACGCCACATGTCATGAGGGAATTTAAAAAAATCTATTAAAGATACCAGTAGCAAATGGTAATCAGATCGCAATTCAATGAACAGCTCTCATTATTTGTCCGAAAATTTAAATTGAGCGATAAAATTTACCATTTTATATCGGGACCTACATTCCAGTAAAGTTCAAATGGCCACGCCAAATTAGCTCTTATTTTCTCTGCTACAAACGCTACATTGGTGTATATTTTAAGCTTGTACATTTTATTCGCCGTAGGACATCGCCTATAGATTTTTTATTGCCTTCGAATTTGCATAATTGTTGCATATTTCAATAACGACACCTTTCATTTAATGTTATCAGGAAATTCAATGTACTTTTTTATCAAGATTATAATTCGATATATCTAATTATCAAATAGTAAGTCTGGTACACAAATTAATTTATGAATATTGTTTGCTGTAATTTAAAGCGTTGACATCATCAGATAACCAAAGTTACAAGAGATACATAGCTTTAACTCTTTCAAAGGGTTCATTTTACTCACCATGTATGTTACATGCTAAGAAACGATTTATAACTTATTGTCATGAATCAATTTTATTGGTAATTTTTATTTATTGTGTTGTACAAAAATAAAAAAATAAAAATATCATCACGAACGTATCACTTGCGATAAGTGGCAAGTTCGTCGATGTCTAGCGTATCAGACATGATAAATATTAAATAAAATAAATTACCTTGTCCCGACCATGAATCGAATAACTCCTGGGTGTATTTATTTATTTAATACTTTATTTATTTTATTTTATTTTATTTATTTTATTTTATTAGGAAAACTTATGGTTACAGAATTTTAATTAGACATAAATATAAACACTTAAACCACTAAAAAGTTTCCACAGATAGAAACAACAGACACGGCACTAAAGTATTATTATTATTTTTTTTTTTTTTTAAAGAAACAGTATACTATAGAGACACATTTTCAAAATTGTTATAAAACAATAAACAGAACAATAAAGCAATCATTCACAGTCATGTAGTTACAGCAAAATGATATAAATAGAAAGTCAAGGTAGGGACATATTAAAGTACTTTGTACTGAGTGCTCGCCTAGCCGCCCTATAGCTTGTACAAAATAGGTCAAAATCGAAATCACGCAAAAGCTCATCAAATCGACTGCAGGTCCTCCAGATAAATGAATTCCGACGATAGCTCGTATCGGCGTGTGGTAGTAAGCCGAATGTCGTGTTGAGACGCAACGTTCTTCCTGGAACTCGTATATCTAACTTTTGTAACAACTGCGGACTATCAATGGTACTATTGGCTATCTTAAAAAGAAACACTAGGTCGGCAATCTCGCGGCGGTTGGAAAGTGGTAGAATATGATGGCGTCTACATGCAGAATCATAATCCTCCTTAGGAATATTAAATCTATAATTTATTATTATCTATTGCACAAAGACAAAGGCGGGCTTTAATGTCGCAAGACATTTTATCATAGCCAACTATTGGGAAAACTTTAAACAATTTACTGGAAAATAGGTGTACTCGTATGTCTCCGAAGACTCCGAAGCAGCTGGGACTGATTTTAATCAAATTTTAAGACAATCTTCAGTTTGGCCACGCTGGTGAACCTACGAAGTAGAAATCAGATGATCAATTTTGTCGAAGCTGGAACGAGTCGCTGGTAAATTATACCTAATTTTATTCAGAATGAATGATGCGAATTTAATAACATGTCATCGTAAATGCATCGAGCTTGACAATCATTCGATACTTTTCAATCATCAATTTAAAAGTGATTTATGTGAAACACTGTGCATTGGGAAACATATCGCTGTTCGGATTAAAATGTAAAAAATAATTATTATTGATGGCTGCTGATTAATGCTGAATGCGCATAATATTACCTATATTTATTGAGGAAATAATTTTAAAATTTCCACCTAAAAATTTAACATAGTTTTTGTAAAAAATAATAAGAATCACAGTTACATACATACATATATATCTTTACGCGAGGTCCCTTGTAGGGGTAGGCAGATACAATTGAGCGCCATTTGTCACGATCTCGACATACCTCTTTCGCTTCTTCAACATTCATCAACCTCTTTATACATGCCCTTTTGTTTCGATGGCTTTTTATTGCATCTTCAGCTTGTTTTATTTATTTGATCGTGATAAGTGAGTCTTGGACTGTCAGGGCCTCTTTTACCCGCAACTTTTGCATTATATATCTGGTTTGTCAATCTCTCTTCGCTCATCCTTTCAACATGCCCGAACCATTTATTGCCAAGAATCACAGTTAAAAACTATATATAATATATATAACAATTAATATAATTTATACCTAGCCTCCGTGGTCTAGCGGTATATAGTCCGTGGATTTAGACGCGGAGTTACCGGTATTCCTGGTCGGGACATAATAAATTAAATTATTATTTAATTTATTTGTGATAATTCTCGAGTTTGGTACACTAGAGACATCGACGAGCTTGGTCATGATAGGTCTATATATGTTGGCTAAATGTGAATCCGCTTCTTCAAATCCGTTTCTGATCACCCCAAGGGATACGGTCGTAATGATACTTTTACTTTTTTATACCTTATCAAAACAATAAAATAATCTATTTTTCTAACCTAGCAACACTAAACACTGAACAAATCAATTTCACTGAAATATTAATTGTAATTTAGACATGAACTTAACACAAAAGAGTTTTTCAAGTACCTACTTTGTTCCAGCAAATTTGATGACTATTTATTTTCCTACTACAGTGAGTTCACTTTAATTAATAGATACGACGAGCTAATTTTACTTAACGTACTCTCCAAAATACAGGAACGATGGTGTTGTAAATGTATTGAACCCAGCTTTTTAAGTAAAGCGTTCTTACAACCGAGCCACCACCGCTGACAGTATATACAGTATTACTCATACAGCAATCAAGGTTGAATTAACGTAAAGCTATCACGTAGAAATAACAAAATTACGAAAATATGCATTGCTTTATATATTGACAGCTGCACGCATTCTTACGAAACGTCTCGTCAATGGTTCTCATTAATAGTATATTTGTAATATCGTCAGTCCCTATTATGTGCTGCTAATCACGTAGGGATACTGCTGCGGGTCTTCGATGGCTCAATTAAAGATTGTTTAACGGACTGTATATGGTTTATTGCAGAAGTAGAAATTCCAATTAATTACTTGAGTAAAAAAAGGCTATGAAAATTGTGAGAGGAAAAACGTGTGACCGCTCGGTGCGCGGATTGATTTCACTCTCGTGGGCGCCGCTCGGAGCGTTGGCCACCGATCCAACGGTGGTATTGGCCGAGCGGCAATAATGTCGCTGTGATCGCGACTAATATTATTTTATTTATTATTTTATGTTACGTTATTGTTATTGTTTTTAGTTTAGGTTTTTTTTAAGGAATCATGTTAAGTAACATTTTACCACCAGAACACCACCTACTTATGTAAATCTAGCCATCGATGGCAATTTGTTAATAGCCAGACTCTATCCATATGTACTGTACCTTTATTTTATTTATCTAGCTATAAGTTGTCCTTAAATATTAAATAAATAGAAAAGTAATTGAAATTAGAAAGATAAAACGTTTTTCGTTGTGCAGGCTCTTAAGTGCAAGAATATTTAAATGACTCAAATTGACATCTAAATATTAATTTTAATTTGACCACAACCAGAATTAGATACAACGTTTTACTTTTTACTGTGAATTAACATTTTATTTTTTGTGTTGTGTAATTATATAATCATGTATCTTTACAATATATATATATATATATATATACAATATTTGTACGTCTCATGGCAGAACACAGCTGCACTTTTATAAACTAGGTTAATATATTAACTAGATTACCTGTGTTGAAACAAATAAATGATTTGATTTGATTTAAAATGTGTGATCGGAAACAGTAATGGGGTATAGCAGGGGTTCGCGGTGAACTTAATGGAAATCTAGGAATGTCCCCTGACCGCATTTAGCTCCGGTTTGTGCGGGCAATGCGATCTCCAGCGCAATCCTAACCAATTACCTTTGGTACGTAACACATCTCTATCACAAATTTGAAAGCAATAGATTGATTATTATTTTAGAAACTAACGTGATCTAAGCTTTAGAACAGAGATAAAATATTTAAAAATATTATAGTATTTTAATATAGTAATTAAATTGTATTTTCATTATTTAGGTATTTCACTAACATTACAGTCCGGCAACTAAGGACAGGGATAGAATGTAACTGTGGATAACTAGAATAAAAACAGATACGTACTAATTATTGGTATAAATTTACAAAAAAAATATTTGTTATATTTTAAAAAATAAATATATATTTTTTATACAGCGGCCAGACTGTAGTTTAGATTGATTAATATTGTTCCTAATATAATTATTTAACTTTTAATTCTATTTTTTATTATTATTATAAGATGGCATAAATATTTATTACAAGTTAGAATTTGCGTATTTTTGTTGAGTTTATGTCTATAAAACAGTCTGACGTTTTCTTTTTTATTCAAATTTCGCATCTATAATTTTATTGGGAACTTTTTTAAGAAAATATTTTTTTTTATTGCAAAAATATTTTTTTAGTTCTGATATTTTCTTTCCTTAAAACTTATAAACCTAAAAGTCGGTGATATTGCAAACCACTCAAAATATCATCAAAATTTACAAAGGTTAAACAGAGTTGAAACGTTATGAACTTTTGTATGAATATTTGAAGCTAGACTTAAACGAGTTTTCATTGTGCAAAGACGTCGAAAAGGTTGGTTTTGCTTACACCTTTGCAACTTTTTTTTGCATAATTCCATTCTGCAGTTTTATGTTTACTATATCGACTAAATCAATATTATTATCACGTCACAATGGTGTCGGCCATCTTGCCATGTTGATGACCTAAATTTCAAGCGGGGTGATTGGAAAACAATAACGGCCATGTTATCTGAACCGTTTTATGTAAATAATGCGAAGAGAATAATGTGTTTACATTATCTGTATGACCATTTTATTTAATATCGTTTAACGCTTGTGGTTCCCCTGCTCGCACAATACCTACAGCATTTTTTAAGATTATTAAAGTCTAAAGGGTACTTTAGAGAAATCTTGTCCACTAATTTTCTAGTGTAGGTATACAATTATAGACATTTTGGACATATTTTAATTTTCATATACCTAATTATAGACAAAGAAAAATAGCAAATACATTAACGATTTTACTCTATTTTACTAAATAGAGCACGTCAAGGCACTTCTGTTAGAGCTGGTGTTGCAGCGGAACAAGCTCAGATCAGCAAGCGTCGAAAATATGAAACGATTTGCGATATTTACTTATTTTCGACGTTTGCTGTAAAAACGATGGGCCCGTGGGGATCAGAACTAAAAGCTTTCTATAAAGAAATTGTAACAAGCTCATAGACAGTTTTTCTCTCAAATATTAAGTAACTTAATTCAGAGGGCAAATTCTGCTAGTATATTGGGCACCATGCCACAGAACAGCGATTTGGAGGAGCTATTTTATTTGTGAGTAGTAAATTTTTATTTTTTAAGTTTTTTTAGGTTAAATTTAGTTTTTGTTGTATTATAGTTTATTTAATTTAAGGTTTTCTTTAATATAAATATAATATTACTTCTAATACAATTATATATTTTTTCTAAAACTAATCTATTGAAGACAATTTTTTTAAACACTCCATGGATTCACCGTGTGGGTGCCAGGTCCATCGTGTGTGGGTAAGAGGTGAGAAAAATGGTGTCTCGGACCTGCGACCGACAATAGGCTGGTATGAAAAGGAGGCCTTCTTTTTTATTTAACAATAGGCTTACCATCCACCATTCTACTCCATTCCCGACCCATCCAAAACTGTATTTACTATGTATAACTGTCAAACTAAAAATCTAAAACTGAGCGAACTAGTAAGTTATTAGTTTTATTATATCTTTTCAAAATGGAGTCCATCCACATCAATACAATCGCTGCATCTGATGGAACCACTGAGAAAAGCACTTTGCCCACTTATCCTTAGGGGTCTCTTCGACGGCCTTTTGAAACACAGATGTGGATGCTTATTATATATGCTTTACTATGTGCATGAGGATGACATGTGATAATAAAATAATACGATGGTGGACATTTTCCTCGCGGACCGCTCAAGTTCCTCGCACATCCTTCTAAACTTAAACAAAGTATTTTTTTGGAGTATGTGGGTTTGTTTTTGACAAATGACTGCCAACCCAGTAAGATTTTTAAGCCGGCGCTAGGTAGGGACTGATGTTAGTCATCAGTTACTCCCATTTACAAACCTCGCGGAGTCAAATGTCGTGTGAAGTTTTTTATTTTTATGTGACATCGCGGCCACGTAATGGATACGAGAAGTCCATGAATTGGAGCAACTGACGTCAGCTACTGACGACTGATATCAGTCCTACTATTAGGCCTTACAAGATGCTCCGGGTTATAGGAATGGGGAAACACTATTCAACATATTTGGAGTCCCCAAATTTATATAGGATAGTATTAAAAAGCACAATTATTTCTAATCAAAAATAAATCTATTCGAGATTACCTGCAAACATATTTATATCAGGAATATTTTATGAAAATAGGTACCTTATTTGTTATTGTTAGTCTATTTTTCCGCACGAGAAATCTAGAGGAGTTCTTTAGTCCTTAAATATAAAATAAATCCTTTGATGGAATAAAACGACAATACAATATGCGTTTATTCGTATTTAAACTAATATCATCGTTTCCAGTAAGGCTTTGCAGCGGTTGGCAGAAACAACGGTTAGGCTTACTGCTTAATAAATCCTTAATATGGAAAATGTAAGGATATTAAAATACTCATGTTTCATCTACACTCTCATAAGCACTAAACGTCCACAAGCAAATAGTCATTGCATTACAAGTTTGAGAACAAGTCGTACAAATGTGCCTTCAGACACAGAGGTCTTTTGTTTAACCTTCAATTCAATTTAAAAAAATTCTTTATTGCACTAAAAAATATTGTACATAGGCATGTATATACATGTTACGTTCGAGACCCGATGGTTACATCTCACTTCCATTGAAATCTGTGCAGCATAGCTCTTTGTGAAGCAGGCTGGGGCAGCTCCCGTCTAGGTTCCTGATTATTATTTTCTTAGTTATTAAATTTTGTTTTATTTTATTTTCTTTTTTTTTTTATTTGTTTTAGGTATTATGATTTTATTTTTAATCAATATTGTTTACTTTTTTATAACTTTTATTATTATTACTGTTGCTGTATAATAACGGAGTTTGTTGGAACCCTGCTTCCAACACGATTATCTGAACCACAGACCCTTTTGTCATATATAATTGTTTTATTTTATTTTATACATATTTATATTAACCTTTATATTTGTGACAAATATAAACTGATTTTATTTTTATTTATTTTATTTCATTTAAAGCGTACGAAAAATTCGATGTAAATGGGTCATATAAAATCGAAAACCTGGTCGAGACCAGGAGATGAACACGTACCGTTTTTATTTCGCTGTTTATAACTAGAAACCTTAGGCTTAATAAATAAATATTTTAATAATTAAACTGAAGAGTTTACGAACATCCAATTAACCAACAAGCCTCATTTTTAGTAATATATTTTTGATAAACACAAGTCTGCTCAAACAAAATATTAAAAATCGCTCTCGCCTTATTAGGCAAAGGGAGATTTTTGCCTAAATTTTATTTATATTTTCCTTGTGTTTACCTCTTAAAGAATGACGTTGTCGGCCACGTTTCGGATGTTTGCGACAATTTTTTATTCCAATTTTTATGTTTAAGTTATAGTATATTTTTATTATTATTATTTTCCTAATATTTGTTTAAATTCATCTTATATAACGTTTTAGTAAATAGTGGAATAATGGAATATAATCTGGGAATCTGTAAAGTTTACCATACTCGTATAATAATTAAATAAAATATGATTCGCAATAGGTATTCGGTTTTAATAGCTACAACGGAGTTAAGAATTTGAGAATCGTTTTTATACTGTGTTTTTGATACACTGTGACATAAACAGATAATGGCTGAATATTTTAATTTATAGTTTAGTGATGAAATAGGAAGGAATAAAATAAAATTACAAACAACTTAAATAATAATGTAACTATACAGAGGTACCAAGTTCGATTCCTGGTCAGGATCCAATTTATTAATTTAAAATTAATTTATTTGTGATATTTCTCGAGTTTGGTACGCTAGATAAGTGTGACTAAAATTATAAATATAATAATAATATTTTAACATTGTAAATAATGTTTAACAAAATTTGTGTGCCAGAAATGGCTGAATTAATATTTACTATTATCATGTTCTATGCAAATAAATCATTTCATTTTATTTCATAGAGACATCGACGAGCTTCCACTTGTCATGATAAGCCTGTAGTAAAGTGAATCCACTTCTCTAAAAAAGCGTGTTCCGACCACCCCGAAAGGGATACGGTCGTGATGAAACTTTACTTTACTTTTTTAAATAATAATAAAATTAATAAATAGGAAATTAAAAAGTATAACTATTTTTTATTGTCTACTTGTCTCTTTCTCTTTAAATAAACAACAATTTAAAAAATATAGTAATTAAAATATACCAAGCACCAATGGCAAGTCGACGACTTGTCAGCCGTAGTGATGTCCCACAGAGTAGTGTTGTAGACTTCGACTAATTGAATGATCATAGATCGAAATTAATTATCGATTGGCATAGGTATTATTATTAATTAATACAGTTTAAATGCAGCTATTTACTACGATAACTTAAGTTGTCAATCACAAAGGTTTTTTTTTCTAAACTTCACCCACTGACTGAGTTCTATAAAGCGTATATTTGGTCTTTGCCCAGAATACTTTAAACATACTTAAAAAAGTTGGATCAATTAGCTTTCAAAGTTTTTGATAATGACGTTCAAAGCTTGAAAAGAAAAAAAAAACGTGGTGGTAAAATATACCTACAGCATGATAAATAGCGTCGCCAACTTCGGAAGTGTACCTTAAGTGGGCATATTTCCTGGCATTACCCACAGGAACACGTAAATAACCTCCAACCTCCCCTTTGGGATGGAATGAGTTATGTGCGTTCCTTTTTTTACTAGTATATCTTAAATTTAAGGACGAAAGTGTCAGTTAAAGTTACGGTGATATTAACGATTACATTGAAAGGACCATAGGGGATTTAGTAATTTAAAAAATAACATACATATTTATAACTAGATTGTAAGCTGACACGTCCTTTTTATAGCCACGAATTAATTTTGTAAGTAATAACAAAATCTTCGCTTATGGCAACATTTATTAGCATTGCTGTTAGATTCGTTCCAACCATGGCTGCTGATAGTATTTTTTTTCTTGACTCTATACTGCACCTTCATCGTCAGTGTTTTATTTATTTGGTCGTGGTCTGTTAGGGTATCTACTCTTTTACTCACAACTTCCGCATTATATATCTGATTCGTCAATCTTTCTTCACTCTTCTTGTCGACAAGCCCGAACCATTGGAGCATGCCTTTCCTTATTTTTGTCCCTGTATTTTCAATTACACCTACTCTATTACGTATTTCGAGTATAAGATTGCGTATGTAAGGGTCTACAAATTTATCTGTAGCGATAGTGGCTATGGCGTATTTTTGCCTGTTATGTGGTTAAATTCTTAAACAATATTCGCCATAGATCGTGATATATTTTAATATATTGTTTTACGGTATAATTTTATGGCTATGTGTAGGTAGTAGAAACTGACGGATCATAGACAAGTATATAAAACTAGCATTAAAGTTATATAAAAAAATACGACACGGTAATAGTCTAAAAGGCACCCAAAAATCTCAGTTTGGCGATACGATAATTTATCTGTTTGAGTTATTTTGTTGTGTTTAAACTATCCTATAATTTTTAATCCGTGGATTTAGACTCGGAGGTACCGGGTTCGATTCCTGGTCGGGACACAAAAATATTTATTAATGTAAATAAATACATTTAATTAATATTTAATTTATTTGTGATATTTCTCGAGTTTGGTACGCTGGAGACATTGACAGCTTGCCATTTGTCATGATTAGTAAAGTTGGCTAAATGTGAATCCGCTTATTTATAAGCGTGGTTTTTGACCACCCCGAAAGGGAAACGGTCGTGATGATACTTTACTTTTTTATATTATTTTGTTCAAATTTGTCCCTAAGGTTTGGCTGTCAGAGAATGTCTTCGGGCATTAAGTCCGCCTTTATACTTTGTGCAATAAAGTTTTTTAAATATGTAAAATAAATAAATACATTATAACTAAGCTCTTATACTACATGCCTTTAAAAAAAATATTATTTAATAAATAAAGCACCCAATTTCATCTTAATCGTAGCCTTTAAAGGTGCTATTTCATTAAATTTTGGCAGATTAAACTAAATTTTAGATATAGTTAGGTACCATTACTCACAGGAGGGACCTCGGTCCCCCGACCTTGATTTGGACTGGGTCGAGGGACTGAGGAGGCGAGGAGGGGGAGGAGAAGGAGAAGATCCCCTGCTGGGTCCCAGCCCAGACCGGCGGTTCTGGTGGAGGAGATAGGAGGAGATCCCCTGCGCCATTCGTATAATGGCTCTGCGTTTGGCCGGGGGGCCCGGCAGTCACTGGGTTTGGCTGTCGGGAAGCTGGAAGCACCGTCGGCTGGGTCCCAGCCTAGACCGGCGGTTCTGGTGGAGGAGTAAGGAGGAGATCCCCTGGTGTGTCGTTCGTGCTAAGGGGCCCCGACACAGTCACTGGGAGATGAAAGTCGGGGGAGATAGGGACACCGTCGGCCTGCCCCAGCTAACCAGTAAGAAGGAACGACGATGGAACCCTCACCCAGCCATTGTCGGATGGATGGGGGACCCTGAAATGGCTACTGGGGCCTGGCTGTCAGGGAGTGGAGGGGCCGACGACCGCGCCCAACGTAACCGGTAATGCGGGCGTGGGGGCAGGCGGTCGGAGGTGACGACGGAGTCGGCCTCTGACCCAGCCCACCAGACGGGTGGTGGTGGTCGGAGGTCGACTCGCGACTCTTGAAGTCGCGAAGGAGCGGTGGTCTCCGCGGTTACGTGCTCACAGCCGGCCGCGTCGAGACCACTCTAGGGAGGCAAGTCGTGCACTCCTTGCCGTAAACTTCTTTACGGTTAGCGAGTGCACGCACGCCCGAGTCAGGTCATGGAGTGTGACCTACTCGCGAGGGAGAGAGATGGCGCACGTGGTGTTCCCGTGTTCCATCTCCTCCTGCTCACTGGAGGGTCTGCCTAGGCGGACAGCGCCGGCGGTTAGCGGATGTTTCCTAACGGACTTCCGCGAAGCCGCCACTCAGGCGCCATGGAAGAACGCCGTCAGGTTTTAGTCGGTGCGAGTCCGACATAACCTTTCCCTGCTGCCTCCACAGCGGGGATTGGTATCCGTAGGGATTTCCTGATGAAAAAAAAATAATAAAAAAAAATAAATAAAAAAAATTACCATTATTTAAATGTTAATTGAAATTTGCATATTATTTTCAAGATAAAAATGCTTGAATTTATATTATTTAATCATAACAATTACACAAAGTTCATTTTTGTTTGACAGTTGAAAGAAAATGTTGATTTATTTATTTATTTTGTAAGTAGGCCTAGGACAATAAATATAATGTATTCTGCGCTTTTATATGTCAAATAATTAATTAATATAAAGAAAAGCTTTTTTTTTTTGGGAATAAGCTTGTATTTGGAGTAGCACATCACAAAACAAATATACATAATTATAATCTTAAAATTATAGCTGCTGTAAATAGGCATTGTCATATTACAAACTAAGACATACCTACACAGTTATAAAATAAATACACCAAGGATTATAGCTGAGCTTGAGTGGAGGAGCCGATGAGAAAACGTCTTAGAATACGGGCGTTAGTGCTCTTATAAATCTGCTATCTATGAACCTATGTTGTTTTTTTTTTAATACGAGTATACGTGCTAACGTACCAAACCTGCAACCCACGCACTAGCTACGAGTACATACGAATCAAACGATTTTGTTTGTTTTTATCCAAAGCGAAGGTTAGTCAACTTTCGTTTTTATATTGTTTTGGTCTAGTATTATAGTATACGGCCAGGACTAACACTTCATCGCTAGTCTACGCTACGCTTCGCTTGGCGACAACTTCATTAAAATCTGTAGGTAAACAGACGGCGCACACAATACGCCATGTTTGGCCAAATATTTTACTTTCTTCGTGTATTTTAAACGTCTGATACACATTGAATCTTGTACAGCACATTTTAAAACTCTATTTTTGAACCTTTAGGCACACAAAAAACAACTCTGTGTATATACGAATATGCATCACCATTTTTTAAAATAGCAGTTAACAGGGTCGGTTTTTTTTATATATAAAATTTAAGTATTTTACGCCGGTAACTTTAGTAAACTTAAGGAGGACAATAATAAAGGTTTGCATATAATCAGAGAAAACCTTAAATTGCCGCTGACACTGAACATTACTGGCGTATTTAGTTTACATACTTTCGGAAGCCATAGTGAGATTTTTTATACTGATGAAAATGAAGATAACAGATGTAAAAATAAAACTATGTACTTACGTATTAAGCTCCAAGTCTAATCTGAATTTATGGTTGAAGGCCTTAATTAGTAGCGAGGTCCGATGGAAGTGTTTGCCGGTCTGAAACAATACAAAAAGTACAAAATTAGATGATACATTTCTTAGTAATCGTATCAATTGTGGGTTTGTAGGAGCCTAGTAATCTATCTACAGGGATTGTGACTAAATTAGGGTTAGGATAGGCCATGAGCACTCCGTATATTCGCCGCGGGCTCGACTTGTCAGGCCAATTCAAACGGCTGGCCCTAATTCACCGTTTTCAAAATTTTTCATTAATTTCGGCACTTTTCACTCGGACATATCTAATCGACACGCAAGTCAAAAGTGCGAGAATCGGGGTCTACGGTAAGTGGATACATATTATGGCCTATGCGTGTGCTTTGGTTGTGAAATGGAGAAGAATGTATCCCAGGTTATGGAGCTCCTCAGAAGTCCGTTATGCGATAGAAAGAGAGACAACTTTTGAGTAAATATTACTGTAGATTATTGGCAGTGTGTAACTTGAATTACACTTTATTGTGACGCTAGGACCTAGACAATAGGTAACGGCTCTGAAAACGCCTGAATAAATATTAGCACAAAATAATCGCGTGCTGATATTTCAGACAGTATGTTGCAACTTCGGCCAACGTGAGGACGTGTTAAAATGCAAAGGGCTGTCGAGCCAATTTATAACTTATGATTAAATAAATTAGGTTGATTTTGTGATAAATATCTAAAGAATTTATGTCATTTTATTTCTGACCGATTGCTTTGTTTGTCGTATATTACAAAGATAAAGAAATATCATGTACGTAGAGGTCCGGTTGCCATTTTATGGCAGTAATTTTGTATGTGACTATTAAGGTAGGGAAATTGTTACCATTCTGCCAAATAAATATGTTAAGTGCTGTATGGTTAACTAATAATAAATAAAATAAAAAATAAAAAAATATCTATTAAATTGTTGAATCCTTGATCGTAGTTTATAGGAATCTTCTGTTTTTGTACGATTATTATTCTATCGTTAGCGGCATCTTCTTTTTTATTTATAAAATTTATTTCAACAAAATAACAATAATAACTAAAAAAAATATAAAACTAAATATATAAAATCATCATTCACATTCAATCATTCATTCGTTCCTTCAAACATACCTGCTCCATCCTCACATCCTATCCATCTCACTCGCTTTCTGGTTCCTCTGATCCTTAAGCTTATAGCCCTTATTACAGAAATTTGTATTTTTGTTTTTAGCCAGCCTGCAACTTGTGAGAATGGCTTCTGCCATTTTTCAGAAAGTCGTGAAGCGGTCTTTTTGACAAAAGCCGCGTACTCAGCACCTAATGAGCCATCACACGAGATAACCAACGGCGTAAATGAAGCTCTGAGATCTTCTGCTGCCCTGTCGTATTTACGGTGTTTCTCGTGTGAATGGGTTTGGGAGATGCTTCCCCAGGTACGGGTTCCGTATGAGGTTGCGTCAGCATTAACAATGCGAACATCAAAAAACGCTTTCCTCGCTGGTTCCCATACTCCGTGAAGCATTAAGTCCCCACAAGTGCGGGCTGACTAAAAGTTGCATCTCGCATAATTGGCTCAATTGTTCCAGTTCCCCAAGCAATATCCGCCCAACCCTTGCAATCGTCACGATGATGGTCGTGGCCCTGCTTCACCAGTCCGCCTTTTTTGCAGTTTAATGCATGGTTTAGATCAAAAAATCTTCTTTACGTACCACTATCATAGTTCTTAGCTCGTCTCTCTACCAAATTAAATACTGTATGATTCCGATAATGCTGTCTTGAAACCTCGTTTAATAAATGTTCTGAGTAATATTAAAACGTAAAAATAAAAAAAAATACGTTTAATACTAGGTACCTACATCGTACGTAAAATATATTGCAACTATTTTAAAATGTTCATATTAAAATGTTTTGCAAATATTTTTAACTGATAGGTTTAGTTTATCCAGGTCAGCATATAGCTGCTGGCGATGCAAATATTTAGTTGCAAAAATACACTTTTTTCGTGATATTGCTATCAAAATAATTATATTTTTAATTTAAAATATTTACCCTAACAATTTACACGCATTTATTGTGTATGAAATTGAACTTTTAAACTATGTTAATAAGGATTATATCTAGTTTGTGAAATAAAAGCAAAAAGAATGCCATCTAAAATATGAAACAGCCGCGGCGCTATGTGCTTCAAAAATAGGTTAGGTCCGCAAAAATGAAGCAATAAAGCGCTAGATAGTTCTATTGTTATGCAAAGAGCAATCTCTGTAGTGTGCTAAGTAAACATTCGTTAGAACTGCAGCGGCTGGATGCAGCGCTTTGAGCTGACTAGCGTGAGGTGTCTGCGATCTTTAAAATTTCTGAACATGGCAGTTTTTGGCATTTTCTGAATTAGCCTTTCTCTTTGAACAGCTTTTTTGCAAATAAACGACACGATTTTCCCAATACTGTTAACTCCTATAGGCACACTGGATTCTCATAATAGTACACATACTCGTAGTTCGAGCCTGATCCCGAAACGTGTGGATACACTTTACTGGGTTAATCGGCTGGATAAAATGTCATCACCAGTCCGCCTACCACCTATTTGTTGTTCTCGTTGAAAGATTGTACCATTTGCAATGATGTCAAATGCCAATTTTTACTTTTACGGAGAACTAATATTGTAATCTTGCCAATTTATATAAAAAATACCGCTTGAAACAAGACTCACCTTAATTTGTATCAGTAATGCAATGAGTGATGCTAGTAAATCAGTCACTGCCTCTGTGGTCTAGCGGTTAGGTCCGTAGACTTAGACGACGAGGTACCGGATTTAATTCTGTTGAATTGGGCTCAATGCCTGATACATATATTTAAAAATAGGCTTAAATTCAATATGTATTATATAATATAATATACTTATTTGTGTAATGGAACTGGCACCTGAGATTCAGATTAACTTTGTTTGGGCACCAGTAGCCAATTCCTAAAAATAATGTACTAGCTTTTTGAGTAAATAAACGATTTTGTTTTTATTTTTTATTATTATAGTATAGTAATTTCTCAAGTGTTTATGATTGTTGTGAGTCAAACTTGTTATTCACTACGTTGATAATAAACTAAAGATACACTTATTGGTACAAACCTAAAGCAAAGATATGGTGATCTCAAAATTGCCTTTTTTTCTTTTTAAAGACGGTGTGCGCTTTCTTAATTCGTCTTTTAAGGAAGGTAACGTTAAGTTAAAATACATTTATCCGTTATAAAAAAAAAACTACAAATATATTTAAAAAATGATGCATCATCGGTATAAACAATGGTACCATTGCCGATAGCGACATCTACAAAAAGCTTTGCCTGATACACCCCATTTAAAAAAATATATAGTAGGTATTTTATTGTACAATTTAATTGTAATATTGTATGAGTTGTGGTCAAAAACCATGTTTTTGGGCGTGATAAAGTAAGTTAAAATTATTACATTTACATTACATGCACCCGAACGTACTGTTTAAAATTATTGGCATGTTTGAACTGTGTTGGACAAAATAAATAAAATTAGCTTTTAATTTAAATCAAGTAACATAATTAATATAATATAAATGCTATTTGAATAGTATTATTATAAATTAAATAATAAAAATAACAGTTTTTGGGTTCTCCATACAACCTTATAAATTTAAATTAGCCAATTTTGATTTTTTTTTGAATTTAGACTCACCAGGGTTAAAGATACTATTGTCAAATACAGTTGGTGCAAGTCGCCCTAAGAAACCTCTTAACTTACAAAATAAAAGATACAATAATGTCGTCTATTAAAAAGTATTTAAACATTTTATTTGCCATCTTTTAGAGAGATGTCCATAATATACTGGTTATATTAGGACATATAAAAATTATAGGAAAATAAACATCGTATTATATAGTAGCTAAACTATTAGTAAGATAAAAATAATTAAAGCAACTAAAGGAGAAGACAATTTTCTAAGCATTCCATGGATTCACGGGCGGGTGCCGGGTCCATCGTGTGTGGGTGGAGATGAGAAGAATGGTGTCTCGGGCTTGCGGCCGACAATAGGCTGGTTTAAGAAAGAGTTCCTTTTTTTATTGCGCGATAATACGTTCACCATCCACCATCTACTTCTCTCCCTACCCAACCAAATACTGTATGATTCCGTTAATGCCGTATTACAATATTTACGAAATCTAATTTAAATCGTGTCCGTCCGGAATTGAGGCAAGAACGCTGGCCTGGCTGCGTTTTTGTGAAAACACAAACGCAGCTCAGAGAATCGCTATTCTGATTCTCTGAGCAAGGTCGAAGGTGATGTCTTTTAAAAAAAAATTGCGCATGAACTCCTTGAGTCTAGAGCCTGCAGAGCAAACGAAACGAAACAAACATAGTAATAACATTAGTAGTAGGTACTAGTAGGTTTTTGAGAAAATGCTTGCAAGCAAAGCGTAGCTCGCTCCTTGAGAGAACGTTGCACACATAATGACTTTGTACCTGTAATTTAGCCGACAAATCGACTTTCGGGGCAGAACAGTTCCCTAAACTATTATTAATTTTGATGGTTGGCACCTTATTTCATTAAGGAGAGAATTGCCTATGTCCTACAGTTTTCCTTTTTTAATTTAGTTTATTTATTATTATTTAACACAAGATAATCTTCTTTCATTTAGAAACAGATACAATAAAATAAAAACAAACAAACCTAGATATTGTTATAAACTTATTTTATTAATAGGATTCAACCAGTATTTTTTTTTCTTAAACCGAGGAAGGCTTAAATAGTAGTAGAATTTCATCTTCCGATGATGAACTATTTCCAGTAACATGGATTTAAGTAAAAATAGCGAGTGATGGGTTACGAAATTAACGAAAGAAAACTCCAGATTTCTAGACCGCTAGCGGTGTGGGAACGTGTGACCGCAGACCGTTAGGTGCCTAAACGCCATTAGGCGTGTTTGCAGCGCAATTAGTGCATATCATTTATTGAGTTCCCTGAGTACTCAATAGTACTGTCTGTCATAACTTAGTGAAACGCCCGCGACATGACGTCAGTATGAACGTATCTAGTATGCCCATGCCTTTGTTATTTATTATTTATCCTATGTTTAGAAGTTTCGCGGCCACCCTATGGTCCGACATTTCTAGCGTTTACAACAAGAATAATGGCAACACTTTTATATTTCCTCCTGGCAAGACTTTTAGTTTATCGTGTAGTGGAAAAATATATCTTTTTGCTTTTTACAGAACCATAAAACTAATGTTAGGTGGCTCGTTATAAGGGGTGAGTCGTCAACTGGACACACGGAATTAGACACAAGTATGGTCAGTTGGTATGATTTTTAGTTTTTATAATTAATAACCTCAACTGGATACACACTTTTTATTTAACTAAAAAACTACAATGATCAACAGCGAGTAGTTAATCTTACTAAAGTTCATGAAATATAATATAGCTTAAGCTTAATACATCTGTAATCAAAAATACACCTCTCTCAAGCTCTGAACTTTGTAATGGTAAAGTTATCTTAACCACAAAGTAGGTTCTACAAAAAAAATATATATTTAGAATTTGCTGTTGCTTTGACATCTGTCACAGAGGTCTAAATAAATATATAAATCTATAAGTTATTTTATGAAGTATACGAGTATATATAATTATGTATTTAGAACCAGAAAACTTAAAACATTTATAAAATCAAAATAAAACAGATACATATATAAAATATATTAGTGTAGATAAAGAACCCTTTTATATTGGAATCAATTAACAAACAGTATTATAAAAAAATTAATGAACACCCAAATACCTAACACACTTCTAAACAACATATTCATATTATGTAAATTCTATTGTATTGCTCTTTTTTTTTGTTTTCTATATTATTGTTTAACTATATTTCGATAAAATTTGTACACCATACTATGGTAGAATTTGTTGAGAAAATATTTTGTAAACACCATTGTTACGCAAATTCTAAAGCAAATATTTTTTTCTTTCTTTCTTTCTTGTGACACAATCTTGTTTATTGCACATTATTTAAAAAATGTTTATTCGAAGTGGATACAAAATTGTTAAAATAAAATAGATTAAATAACTAATTATAAATAAAACTTAACTAAAAATACCTAAGTCAAAGTCAAAGTCAAAATATCTTAATTCACGTAAACCTATTACAGGCATCTATGAAACGTCATTAATTTAATTATTTTGAATGATTCTACTCCTGCTAGTAGAAGACTAAGCAGCAAAGTGGTCCAATAAGTAAGCTGTTAGCAGAAGACCAGCAGCTTAGCAAATTCCAGTGACCTGTTAATGTTTAATCTGACTGAGAAAGGAATCTGCAAGGAAAACTCAGCTATATCAGATTTATAAAACATACAGAACTGCACCACAACGATCAATTAATAACCTTTTAAATTTAGTTATCAGTACCTATGAGAAAACAATACCTGGTACAGCAGTAACCCACCAGGCAAGTCAGAATTAAGGTAGACTACATGCCTATGTGCAACCCGAAAGTCGACAAAACCTCTGTTAATTTAAGAACAATAAATTGAACGTGTTCGGCAGAGGTCCCAGGCCCCCACAGCAGCACCCGATCACGGACATAACGCATGTGCCAGCCATCCCCCCGCTCAACCAGGCCCTTAGGGTGCGGACCGGGACCCGACACACGTGCCACCACTGCAATGACCTTCTAAGGAAGGGGCGACCACCGGACACGCCACACCATGAGAACCTGAACACTAAGAATGACCTTCGAGACACACACAAGCTAAACATAACAATTACTTCCTAAGTACCCAAATGTTGCCGTGCAATTCCGTTAACAAACTTATATATTAGTTAATAAAATAATAAATACATAATAGTAACTAAATGTTACATAAAAAATAATTATATTATAATAATAAGGTAATAAAATTATAAAATAAAATAAAATATATATCTCTGTGTCTGTTCTGTATAAAGAATAAAGTTTAAACCCAAAGTATGTTCAGACAGCAGCAAACACAAAATTAAATTTCACCAACTGAGCTCACGTGTCTAGTTCCGTGTGTCCAGTTGAAGACTTACCCGTTAAAAGTATATTTCACCTGTAGGGCTCGCTCGGCCGTTCTCAACTAAACTTTTGTCATATTCTCATAAGTTCTCTTTTTTGATTGTACGAGACTCTTTTATTACACTATTTTTCGGAGCTGATTTATTTGCGGTCATAAATAGTTGATTTTATTTTTTTTCCCTTTTGTTTTCCGATTGCGGTTTTTGTCTTTGTTGGATATAAAATTTTACTTTACTTAGGTGTAGGTATGGTTTGGTTATCTCTTATATTTTACGTCACAAAAATATTCATCTACAGAACTTCCAACTATTGAGGCATTTTGCCGTAATAAAGTGCACATGCTCCACCTTTTTTAACACGAAGGAACCTTCTAGGACAAAGATAAATCTATAAGGCTCAAACATTGAAGTGAAGACATATGTATATCTGCGATTTAATGTTACTGGTTACATGACGTTCTCTCCCAATGTTAGAAATTATACACTTATTCATTCAAAACTTCTGTGGCCCAGCGGTTAAGACTCTCCTCAGGACACAATTATTTATTTGTGATATTTCTCGAGTTTGGTACGGTAGAGACATCGACGAGCTTGCCACTTGTCATGATGAGACTATGGTAAAGATGGCTAAATGTAAAAATAAGGCTAAGGCTTATGGTTTAATTTTTCAAGTGCTTCTGTCTAAACTACGAAGAAAATCAATCGAAAAATGGAGTGTTTGGGCTTTTGGTATTTTTAGAAAAAATAAAACTGCCACATTTTTTTATTGTCCTGTCTTTGTGGTCTAGCGGTTAAGTCCGTGGATGTAGACGCGGACCTCCGCTACATCTCTACGCTAGAGACATCGACAAACTTGCCACTTGTCATATAGTAAAGTTGGCCAAATGTTAATCCGCTTCTTAAAAAAGCGTGGTTTCTGGACCCCCGAAAGAGATACGGTTGTAAATAATTTTATTCTAGCCAGGAATCGGACCAGAAAATGTTGACAATATTTCTGAAGTTTCCTTAAGTTTGACATATGATTTAACTTCCAAAAATTTTACACTTAAAAGCGACACTATCAGCTAATAATAAAAATATAGCCGGGGCCATATTTTGTTTGTTAGCGTATTTTATGATATAAAAAGTGGATTTCATTCGAATAATCGGTGAAGGTTGCTCTTCTATGTATCTAAGACTACGTACGATGATTAGACCGTGACTGACATGGCTAAGTATTATTTGCCTCACTCATTATGCATGTACACGAAGTACATTCGTTATTATTCTATGGTGCTATTATATAATTATTCCAGAGCATAAAAGTACCTAATATAGCCGAAATTGTTATGTAATGGCAAGAAAGATTTAATAAGCTTCCAGTTACTATAAGGGAGCTGCCACTAAAACTGTTTAAATTAAGAATGCTGATTAATAAATGTTTTTATTCGATAAAAGAACTAAGACCCTAAGCTCGACAAAGTCATGTGACTAAATAAATATTTGTATGGAAGAAGTAGCGAAGCACGTGCTATAATTAAATATTATAACAGTCCCTGTACCTATCACGTTTCTGACAAATAAAATATGTAATTTCATTTAATAGCACCTAGCAGGGACACTTTTAGGTCACACCCTATCTTTAAATCTACAAACATCGAATATTTGTGTGATTTTAATATAATGCGTTGCGACAAACAGCCGCCTGTTTGCCGAGGACTCGAGCTAAGGGCTGCGCAAATAATGGGCCTCGGATTTTTATTTTTGATATTTCCCAGCGCGCCATTATTCCCTTTGGTGTTGCCGCGAGATTATTGGTGTCGCGATATTGAGTCGTTTTGGGTTACCAAAAGCTTTGCGCTAAGTGCTTTTTAAAGGAATATACTTGGATATTTTTTATGATTTGCTCTGTGCTGCCAAAATTATGATTTTCTTTTTCTTGTAAATTCTTCTTACAAACAATACAAATGTATGTGTTTATTTGAATTTACTAAAAAGTATGGACGCACTAGTAGTGGTAGGAACGCTTTCTTTAAAATCTTAATTGTCATTTTAAAAAATTACATAATATCCTCAGCAACCTGTCTAGCCAGTGGAGCGAGTGTAGGCCAAATTCTCCAATTTTTTTGATTTAATGTTGATGATGGACGCACTGGGTATACTCGTAATGTAGACTTTAAAATAGGTTAAGCATCACATCCAAACACTAATATATTTATTTTTTGGATATTCTGAATAAAAATGTGTTGATGCAATAGTGTTGATACAGTAATAGTGTTGATTTTTTTTTTCCAATCTACTGGTCTTCTGCTAATCTTTGTCAGGATTTGTTAATAAAATGTCGTTTTTATATCTATATGTGACTTAAAAGTAAATAAAAAAACAACAAAATAGAAAAAAATGCAAAAATAAAACAAATTAATATAAATATAAAACTTGCTCCGAATGACTAACAATGGGAAAAATTCCAAGGAAATTGCATTGCCGCGTTGATAGTCAAAACTGATGTTTTAGCCAAAATATATTAATAGTAAATATTGAGACCTCTTGTCTCCTGGAGTGTTAATAAACTGTTTATTATTAATACTCGTAGTATAATTGTAAAAGAAGTTATATATATATATGTGTATATATTGTTGTATGTATGCATGTTTGTCAGTCTTACACGTCATTATTGCTAAAAATTGGAAAAAATGTTCTTTAAAACCCATGGACGGACATAGCCATATATCTCTTTCTCAGTTTTATGACGCCTTTGTTACTTAATCGAATTTTAATTAAATTTGGCAAAAAATATCATTGAAATTCAGAAGTAGATATGGGGTATGAGATGCCAACATCTTAATATGACATGTGACCCAATGACCATGGACAACGCGCGCCGGGCATAGCATATTATAATATTAAGTAAAGTAAAGAAAAAAAATCTTTATTGCACAATAAATATCTAAAATAAAATATAGTACAAAGGCGAGCTTAATACCTTCAAGGTATTCTCTAACAGCTAACCTTTGGAAGAACGACACAAGATATTGTGGGATGCAGAGTTAAAAGGAAAATGTATAATAACTAATGATAGCAATAAATATATACTTAAATATACACATTATACATTTTGCTTTTTAAGAAAGTAAGAAGTTAGTAGATGCCTAAATATGTTCAACGTAAATATTACTAAACTTAAAAAATATAAAGATAACTATATAAGTTTTATCAAAATACAACCGTAAGGAGAAAGAAGCAAACAGGACGACCCAGGGGCGTGTTTCCTTTCGCAAAAAGTACTACTTCCCGGAAAAGCAACACAAATCTTAAATAAGGCGAGCGTTTTAGTTCGACTATATGAAAACCGTAATCTCGTTGGCATGCGAATATCTACTCTTTATGGCGACGGGAGATGTTTTCGGTAATATCCAGTGAGCTCAATTTGTTAAAAAGAATTGATAGAAAAGGCACGTTATTTTTGTGGTCAATTTCTATTAATCTGATAATAATATTTAACTAAACCAAATTGAAAACTGTTTTCATTGCTAATATTATAAACGTGCAAAAAGCTTTGTGTAGCGTAGGTATTAGCCAAACTTGTATTGAAATATAAAATTTTAAAAAATCATTTTTCTAAATTTCAAATTCCACACTCCGGCAATTTTTTTAATTGCACATTTAATCATAGTCACCTTAATTAAATGTTAATTAATTGTAAAGTAAAGTATCATCATGAACTTTGCGTGGTCAGAAAAAGAGCTATTAAAAAAATATTAGAATCATATTAAAACAAATTTACTATAAGCCCATAATAACAATGATATGCTCGTGGCTGTCTCTAGCGTAGCAGATTCGAAATATATAACAAATAAATGATTGTGTTCCGACCAGGAATCAAAACCGTTACCTAAATGACTGCCTTTGTGGTTAAGGCTGTAGATTACTCTATATATTTAATTAATCTACAGCCTTTACCACAAAGGCAGTCATTGAATATAAAAGATAATCACGTACGCTACCAAGTAGTTAGGGCAGTGTACAGGATATTTACAAAGAAATTTAGCGAAGTTTTTAGCTGACTGAAAGAGATACACCTTTATTAATAGGCATTAAGCTCCCAGAGATCTAAAAGCCTAACACAAAATCTTAAATAAGTCCAGGTATTATATTGAAGTTTATTTTAATGACAAAGGCCCACAAAACAACATGTGTTTCAATTGCATCGTGTATAAATCAGACCACAACACAGCGGCCATGATTAAATTAAAATTTACTGCATTGATTTTAAAACGAAATTAACATAAATAATGGCGCATTCAATACTCTCGCTTACACGTTTTAAATAATATCAATGTGGTATTTTGTTTGTAATAAATCTACGAGATAACATAAATAAATCTCACATTAATTTAAAATGTGAATCAAAGAAAGCCTAGGTGTATTATTCTTCTACAGTAGGTACTTTTTATAGGAAAAGGTCGTTCTTAAAAAGGAAAATTCCTGTAGGAATTGCAACACTAATGATCGAAATAAAACGAAACGAATACAAATAAGTTCTAATTATAATAATACACGTACAAATTAAAAAGGTCACAATTATGAAACTGATATCAACACACGTGTAAAGCCCCTAGCCAATAGATGCAATCTAATCAGTTAAAAGCAATTTAAACTTTCCTGAATAATAAAGGTAATGGCTTCATCTTTTGGAGACCGAACGTTTGAGCTGAAGTTGTGCATCAAAGTTGGCCAAACTAGCTACGTGACGTGATTCACATTAAATTAATACAATTCCATGACGATTTAACTTTGACTGTCATTCCTATCCTAATTATCTACTAATTTGACTCAACGGCGGCAGTCTATTAGTACAAGCAAAGCGTAGATTGAATAAAAGTGGATTCGGATATTTGTTGATAGTTTCAACGCAATCATATACTAATATTTAATATTTATAGTGTCAGTGTCTCTAGGAATCGTATGTTCTAGAATTTGGAAACAAACGTTCATCATGGCTAAAGTAAGCATTTATAAAAGCTAAAGTAAACAATATGTGAGCCAGATTCCATGAAAAATACTTACCAAGAACGTATAATTTCAATAACATACGAGTATTGGGGTGAGTTAGCAAATAGACACTTAAATAAATTAAAAATACTTAATAAATAATTTAAAGAATAAAATAATATAAAAGTGACCAAATCTAATACTACTAAACTAAAACTGATAAGTTATATATGGTAAGTACCAGTGGCATATATGGGGCACGCTTGACTTAAAGACTTCGCTTGAGCCGAAGAAAAGATCTGCATCACCTAATGTCTCACACATTCTATGCATGTTGATATGTAATAATGACACTAAGGAAATATATATTTGATGTAATTTAGTACATAACAAATAACATACAACTATTACGATACTACGATATGCTGGCACTGAGAAAATATCCCCACTTTTCATTAATAAATAATATATTATTTATTACTCTCACTCTTATATTTACACAAGCATGTATGCACCATAATTAAAAATAATAATAATACGTGTAGGAGTAATTATAACATTATATTATTATAACTGTTCAACTGAAATTTAGGATTTAGTTTTTTCAAATTTATGCAATCAATTTTACATTTTAAATATGTATTTTTAACTTTTGAATTTTTACTTCTTTTAGTTTGTATCACTTATCACAGTTTTTAATATTATATGTGGAATCCTGTTAGTGGCCTAAAATTGTTAATTTGTAAGTACTTAATATGTAATAACCTTAATAAAAAGTTGAAACGCTGTTGGATTCTCAATAAATAAATAATAAAAATCTAACCCCCTTAAGATAATTAATTTCTCACTTATAAATGGCTTCCGTGGGTAACGCGGCCACTTAAGTGAACAAAGCCACTAAGGATGTGATAAATTAACGACCCTTAAAAATAAAATAACACTGTAATGTAATCTTATTCGTCTGTTTGCTAAAACTATGTGTGTTTGCCTACTACGCTCGTAAATTAAATATTTAACCACGAGTTGGATCACCCTAACTTGAGGATAGCTGATAAATAGCTTCCGTTTTTAATTAAAAAGGTCTGCAAGACCCTCTAGCCCTTATTTTAAAGTAGGGAAATCAGTTTACACAGTGAATTTGTTAACCTTTATAAACCACTCAACTTGAAATTCATTTTTGCTTTATGTGTGGACGCACGGTAATTTTATGATATATATTTTGAGTAATTATAATGATAAATGTTAATACCTAGGTATGAAAAAAAATATAGAAAATTTGCGACAGTAGAGCTTGTATGTATACAAATAAAATAGTTATTATTTTATTTAAAAAAGGACAAACATTTTATATTCCCGAAGAGTACCGCTAGTAGACGCGTCTGTGTGTGACGTCATGCCACAACGCTCCTTTACGCTAGTGCTGTAATATGACGTAACAAATGCCACGCCGCTCGAACACTTATTTTATTATATCTTAAAAACTAATAAATAAATAAATCATATTGAGAAATTATCACAGTTACTCATTTCTCATTAACCGATGATTTTTTCATTACATCTAATATATTTTTTTTCTCAATGTACAAATAAATTGAAATTAAATAATGTTTGTGGGTAAATGTAATATTATATAAAAATAATCTGTCGCTGAACTACAGACATCTGTATTCGAATGTACATCGTTTGCTAAAATGTAACTGAAAAGGATGAGAGGATATGATGTCATCACGATTTATACGGGCCGGATCATTTGAGACATCCCGCTTCGGATAATACAGAGATTACTGCTACAGACCAGTCAGCGGTATTCTCTTAAGATACAGTAGCCTCTGACATATTTAGAGCTAAGAAATATGAGGTTTTTCTGGAGATATACTTTAAGTAACTTTTTACACGACTATTGGATGTTAAATTCACCATAGATTTACATACCGCCGATACTTTTTAAAGATATAATATATTAACGTTTCCATCACTGTACATTTATGAAAGTGCAATATTTGTAAAAAGTAATTTAAGTATGATATTATATCGTACTCGTGCACGACATAATGAGCGATTATTATTATTATAAAAGAATACCTAGACACTAAGTGTCACCTCGACAAAGTCATGTAACTAAATAAATATTTATATAAGTATATTATATTACATATAATCAATCTATCTAATCATTTATCCCTGTACCTACCATTTTTCTGACATATAAATTATTTCATCATTTCATATTTTATGTACTGAAATGCTACTACAGCGTAGCAGACTATCTTTCCGAAATATGAGGGGAACAGTTGTCACCTCACCCATCACCAACATTAAAAAAAAAATAATGTTGTTATAATTATTATATGATCAACGGACGGCACATGTCGACCGCCGTAATAATGTTTTATCTTAATGAAAAACCTATGATATACAATAAAATATTTTGATTTAATTTGAATTAAAACACCAGTTCCTGAGTGCACTAAACATTTTAGTATTATTTCTACTATAACTTGTGAAATCGTTAAGAACATGTCAAAATAAACATCAGTGTGGTGAAAGAAGGCTAATTTCTCCAGAAAATACGTTCTGGAAGGCACAAAATGGTAAAGGAATAAAATAGAAATAGATCTTAAACCGCACAACAAACATTAGAAAATAAAACCGATCAAACACAGAATATTTGCAGCAATTAATTCTGCTGAGATTTGCAAATATTAGTCTTCGGTTATAGAATAAGCGTTAGCGGAAAAACCTGCCCGGGCGTCGCGAAAAAGCTGTTTGTTAATTTACTTCACAAATATCTAGTTTTTTTTAATGATATGTTTGGGAGATAGTTTATTAACAATATTAAGTATATAGCTATTTTAATGTACAAATATACACAATTAAATTACATGTGTATAAAAGTTCTAGGCTGTGATGATGATGACTATTTGACTATTACTCATGTCAAAATTGTGAAGTTTTAAAACAGAATCAGTACACAAATGCAACTACAATTTAATATCTCATTGTTATTGTACTAATATTGTAGTTTTTTTTTTTCAACATGGCTAACAGTGAAAATTTGTAAGGCTTTAAGATGACATTATATTTTTTTGTATGTAAATTTTCCTATGAATAAATAAATAAAACACCTTATTCTTGCCAACAGCTATCTAGCTAGTTAGAACATTATAATAATATGTTTACTGTTGTAATTATGAATGTACATCAATGATAAACAATGTTATTAGTATTACTATTATTCATGCCGATCGCTGTAATTTGACGAATTTTGGATGGTTAGGCGTTATTGTGATTTGTCAGTGTATAAATAGACGTTCTAATTTGTTACCCCTATACCCTCGTCCTGTATCTTTCTCGCCGCTTAATTTCTATATTACCAATCCCGGTTACTAGTCCAAAGGCCGGAGCTTGCGCACGGAAGAGAGACAGCGCCTATATAACCGGCCGCGGGGCGTGCTAGAAGCAGTCGTCGAATCAATATAGTCATTGTCCTACAGTCGTGATAGAAGACCTTAAAGAAATCGCCGCGATCGTTGTTGTAACCCGCATTCACAAAACGAGATAAATTTGTAATAAGGACTAATTAATAAGTGCTGGTGCCGAGGACATCAGGTAATTTGCTTTACCAGTTTCCTTTCTTATTAGTTAATTTCACCGATTATCATAGTTTCGTCTATGCATCTAATTTAAAGATTAACGGAATCCCCGCACTTAGATACAGTCCACTAAACCCGCGCCAACAACTATAAATAGAATAAAATATCAACAAGAAACGACACAGCAAACACAATAACGAGCAGGTAGTTATCGCTCCGTATATATTGTGGCCTAACCCTAAAGGTCTGCGAATGACAGGCTGACACGACAGATCGTGGACGGGGCCGTCAGAACCTTTAATTGTTGGAAAACTAGACTAACTTTAGTAATGTAAGAGGAATTGAATTGTTGGAGGAAATTGACAACTGAACAAGTGAAGACACGCCTCTAATGGTTACTGCAGATATCGGTAGCGTATTTGATATTACTCCAACAAAATTGCCTGTTACTTTAAAGAAAGTTACACAATAAGACACAGCTAATATGAAGTAGGTTTTAAATTGCTTTGTGGCGTCATCCCCAATACTCGTAACATTCAGTTTTTTATTTTGATTTACTATTACCACATCGTCATCTTTATTCGTTTATAAAAGGGATTCAGTTTAAATATCTAAATTCTCACTACTATGAATTTGGAGCGTGATCACTTGTCGTGCTAATATAATAATACAACAATCGTCCTGCTGTTCCGGCATCAAAGTCAAACTTAAAATATATTCATTCGCGTAAACCTATTATACGCATTTGTAACAACTCATTATTTAAATTATTTTGAGTAGTTTACGATACGTAGTTTCGGAAGACTAAAGCGCAAAGCGGTCCAAAGAGTAAGCTTATTAGATTCCAATGGCCTGTTAATGTTTAATGTGACTGAAAAAGGAATCTGCATGAAAAACTCAACAAATCAGATTTACAATATAAAACAAATACAGAATTACACAATAATAGAGATTTTCATCTAAAAAAACAGCTATACAGATACAGTGGTACTTTATTAGGTAAGACAGAATTTAGATAGAAAACTTGCTCAGGAGCAACTCGCAAGGCGACAAAAACTCAAAACCTCTGCTATTTAAGAACAATAAATTGAACGTTTTCGGCCGCGGTCCTAGTCCCGCTCAGCAGCTCCCAAACAAGGACGTAATGCATGTGCCGCCCATCCCCCCTATTAACCAAGCCCATGGGGTGCGGACTGAGACCCGACACACGTGCCACCATTGCAATGCGCTTCCAAGAAACGACCACATACACCATGAGACTTTTGAGGCACAAGTAACGTACTTAAAAGCAAAATAGTTCGAGCAATAAAAACAGTGTATTATTGTATTATTAGCATTTAGTATATTGCTATTATGATATATACAAAGATATATGATGTAAGTATACATATATTAATTCTATTAAATTACCTTTTATAATTTATTATTATTATTTCTATGATTGCACCTATAATAGTACAAATTTGTCCCCAAAGTTTGGCTGTCATAGAATTTCTCATTAACTCCGCTTTTGTACATCGTGCAATAAAGTTTTTAAATAAATAAATAGTTTATCCTCTCGACAAAATTCCGAATATAAACTCGTTTGCAAATTATACATTAGTAAAAACCCAAAATAACATTATAGACGTGTAATGATCTTAAATGGCGGTGCGACTGAAGAGAACCCGTATTTGCAATAAAAACAAACGTGTTAAACATTTTAAGCTGGTGCGGGTCTCATTGACCCTTCCGTATCACAGGGTTGTCTAGTGGAGCGCTAACATCACCTCTAATATAACCTTTTCGAGTAATTTTATCTGAAAATATAGTTTGCGAGTAATTCTAAAATATTTTAGAATTTAAGAATTTTTTCAAGTGTTATTTTGCAATATTCAGCGTATCATGGCTATATTGGTTTGATCTTGAAGTATGGACTCATCTTTTAGGGTAACAACCAATGTCAATAAAGTATTTATTACACAAAATAAGTGTGTTCGGACTATCTGTGGAGTTGAAGCATTTGACCCTTATTTAAAAAGATATAATTATTAACATTGGCTTCAATATACTTATATCCTTGAAATAGGAATATTTGTCAATAAATATCCTGATCTCTTTCAAAAATATAATACTTGTAATAAATTTACACCTAGGGATTATTTATTTATTATAAACCATATTGCACAAAGTACAAAGGCGCTTATGCCGCTAGACAATCTATACTGGTCGAACCTTTCGGACAACTAAAGCAGTGACGAAAAGATAAGACTAATAGAAAATATTAGACTTAAATATATACCTACTTATGAATAATTACTTATTTACATCCTAATACATACACAAATTCATACAATTAAAACTACATACATACGTTTACGCCCGACCAATCTACCCAAAATGTGTAAGTGAAATACAGTAGAAACTGTCACATAATGTGCATTAGAGTTGCCCATAAAACATTTTTCTATTAAATTAAAGCAAATAATTTTAAGCATGGAAATTCTGACATTAATATGTGTTTCGAGGATTCCTTGAAATAATCCGTTTGACAATTGAAAGGGATGGTGAAGTGACGGGACGATGAGGAAATATACTCGTATTATAATATGGTCCTAGATCTGCAAGGCCTTCGTTTGTTGTCGTTTTTTTGTAATGCTGTCAACGTGCAATCGGTACTGTCCAACTGCCTCTCTGAGCGTGTTCTACAAGCTATACCACGGGTCTGATGAGCTCCATAACCTTATCCCTTCTTCTCTATTCCGCAACCGATCAACACGCACAGGCCAAAATATGCATCCACATATATACCATACCCACTATCCCTACGCCGACTCATAAATTTGGAGACTCTTACATTTGTCGCACGCTGAAGATGTGGAATGCACTGCATTTGACCATGAATATTCTATCTTATGGAGAAAAAAATAATATTTCACGTATAAAATAGAAAGAACCTTCATTATATTTAAGAAAAAGATTGGTCTCACCAAACAAGTTTACATTTCCTATAAATAAATTTCCATTGCCCAAATTATTTATTTAGGACGGAATTTTGAATTTCCTTCAGTCTCGAGGCAAAACGAGGTTAATTTCGTCCCATGGCAACCTTTGTTAAGAAAATACGAGAGACACAGTCAGTTAGGTGCCTCAATTACATTATTGATTTAAAATAAAAACTAAGGGTGAAATTTTGTCAAAATGGAAAACGAAATAATTGTCCTACATTCGTAATGTCATTATAAATTGTCTTTGCTCTCAAATATAATATTTCTGCAATACATAAAAAGGGGCCGTTTCTTTTTGTCAAGTATTAGGTGTCCACATAGTCCATTTTGGAGTTTTCCTACCCTTGGGACGTTCGCTGTCGACTTTAATAAGAATATAGCATCATAGAATTTGGGTCTTTTGGGGGAGGCGATGTCATGGAGCGTTAGTTAGAAACACTAACATCCGTATTCTTGGATATTTCCTCAACGGCTCCTCAAATATTCCTTCCAGCTGGCAAAGGAAGGGATGCCTCGGCTCGAGGAAAAGAACTGTCTAACTCAAGGTACACGGCGACGTATCTTGAAACCTCCTTGAAGCGTGTTTATATTATATTTGGCTAATATTAATATTATTTAAACTTGTATTTCTTATTAACGTAATTTATTGGAAAACAAATTTACAAATTAGTTTATAATAAACCAATAAACTAAGCCTAGATAATAAAATTAAAAATAAACTAAACAAAACCTTAAATTAAATAAACTAAAAGATAAACCTAATTAATATAAAAACTAAATACTTACAAATATCTTGATTATAATCTACATGTCATCGAATCCAGGAGAAGATGAACCCAATGTTCCGAGGACTCTGGCGACGTTGCCTCGTTGGATGGCAACACTGATCCTCTGAATAAGATATTCGCTACTCAGAGGATCACCTGTTGACGCTCGGATGGCAACGCTTATGTCGCGTATTAACGATTTAGCGTCCTCAGACCAAGGGCCCATCGTCTCTACGGCAAATGGCACAAAATGGTAACGGTTTGCCAACTCTATGTACTTATTACGTTTGCCATTTGCAGCCAATTCAGCCGCTGCACCTGCTCGTTTTCGTGTCGCGCCAACAAGACTAGCACAAAGGGAGTCAGTACACGTCGCATCCCAAACCAAAGACTTACCTTGTTTATAAGGCACGAGGGTTAGCCCATCTGGTCTTTTCCCATCGCTGCGAAATATACCAGTTGGCTCTAATGTTGATGGGTAATTTGCAGAAGATAGTGTCTTTTGAATGATTATTTCTTATTTATAATTAGTTAAATTATTTATTATGGTTAAAGAATATAATTTTACATACATCCATATAATAAATACATATAACTGCCTCCGTGGTCTAGCGGTTAAGCCCGTGGATTAAGACTTAAGAGGTACCGGGTTCGATTCCTGGTCGGGACACAAAAATATTTATTAATATAAATAAATATATTTAATTAATATTTAATTTATTCGTGATATTTCTCGAGTTTGGTACGCTGGAGACATCGACGAGCTAGCACTTGTCATGATTGGCCCATAGTAAAGTTGGCTATTCAACCAGTGCGTTCTTCCAGTAATGTCGTATGGTGCAGAAACGTGGACACTGACGGTAGGTCTGGTCCACAAGTTCAAGGTCGCTCAGCGAGCTATGGAGAGAGCTATGCTTTTCACTAAAAGATAAAGTCAGAAACGTTGACATCCGTCAAAGAACCAAAGTTACCGATATAGCTATTAAAATTAGCAAGCTGAAGTGGCAATGGGCTGGACACATATGCCGCAGAACCGATGAACGATGGAGTAGACGGGTTCTGGAGTAGAGACGACGTACTGGAAGACGCAGAGTGGGACGACCCCCCGCCAGATGGACAGATGACCTGAGGAAGGTCGCTGATGATGATGATGATGATGAAAGTTGGCTAAATGAAAATTCGCTTATTTATAAACGTGGTTTGGACCACCCTGAAAGGGAAACGGTCGTGATGATACTTTTTTTTATACATACATATCTTCAGCCCAAATTCCTTGCGGGGTAGGTTGAGACAACTGAGCGCCACTTGTTATGGTCACGACATACCTTTTTCGCTTCTTCAACATTTATCAACCTCTTCATACATGCATTTTATTTATTTGATAGTAACATGTGAGTCTTGGTCTGCCAGGGCGTGTTTTACCCACAACTTTTACATTATACATCTGGTTCGTCAATCTCTATTCATACATCCTTTCAACATGCCCGAACCTACCCTTTTGCGTAGGTATGAACTAGTACGTCATTACGTATGCGGTCCGTCAAAGTGATGAGTGCGCATATCCGACGCAACGACCTCATTTCTACTGCATTAACTCTCATGCGTATTCTGACATATCCACGTCTCGCTTCCATACATAAGCATGGCATGTGTATGGCGAGTCAAGCTTTGTCACTGACTGAATATAATTTTAAACAAAACTAATTGTGTCATTTAGTCTATCAGCTGAGACGAGACGGCCTCTTTACAGCCACGAATTAATTAAAGTACCTAATTTAAGCATAACCTTACTTTTGGCAACAGTGTTTTATATGATATGATTTTATCTTGTTTAAATAATTCTAAACTATGAAAAAAATGTATTCACAATATCAAAGTGTTGTGCCAACCAAAGGAAATAAATGATTTGGTTTTATTTGATTTGTCAAACTCATTTAAATCATATTTCGTGCGAAAATTATAAATAATTTATGTTACTCATGATTATTCATAATATGAAAGAGACATATTTACAACTTATGGATGTTAAAATTGCTAGGGTATGTGTAATTCTTAGAAAAGGTATATTTAGAATACTGGAATCTTCAATGTTGCCAGAAACACAAATAATTTATTATTAAATTTTATTATTCTTATTATATATGTAAAATCCCCCAAAAATACTGTTATATTACTTCTTTTAGGATAGAAAAGCTTATTAATATTTCGCCTGTAGCTAGCAATAGCTGTCACCTTATGGGGTATATCAAGATAGTGACTTAGTAAATCGGTGCCCAATCTAACACCAGAGTCATCATAGAAAACCTTCGGTCGTGAATGAAATCATTCGATCTTCTTTAGCCATTCAATCGGAAATCGCGCGAATGAATCGATCTCATAAAACTGTTATCAAGCAGAATCGATGGAGAGAACTCGAATGGAATGTTCTGGAGACTTATTCTTGATTCTAAATCAAAACCAGATTTACAATTAGAACAATTTAATTTCAATAATGACTATTATTTAATGTGCATTGTCGATATGATAAAAACAAATAATTGTAGCTCTGACTCATGAATCAATTTAATAAGGTGACAAATAAATATGAAAAAATATTTATTTAATATAATAAATAAATAGTTTAATATTTAACGTTAAAATTTATCTGACATCCAACCTTATGGACAATGAGGTGCATTGCATATGAAAAGTGCAATTAAATCAATATTGCATAATAAGCAATAATAAGATAATATATAAGTACTATAATCTGAAATATATATTATATATATAAGTGGTAGTGATTCGGTTGTAAGAACGCTTCTCATTTATCCAAAAAGGTTGTAGTTTAAACCCAGACAAGCGGGAATAAATACAGTTACATTTGTCATAGATTTACAACACTACTTTTCGAGAGCACATTAAGAACCCTCTGAAATCGTTAAAGATATATTGTCTATAAAAAAATACATCAGACCTATTCTACTTTCTAGAAGGTTAATCTCTTCAAGTAACTTCATGTTCGTAAGAGTAAACGTAATACTCTAGAAAAACAGTTATTTCCTTTCATACAACTCCAACTTAACAAAAGTTAGCAGAAAGAAAAGTTATCAAAGTTTATGCATTAAAGATTTTTTAACTTTAACTTGAAAAGGTTGATGAATGTGGAATCTTCTCTAATAAAATTATTCAACATAAAATTGCGCAAGCATCCACAACTAGAGTTTATGTTTGAGTATTTTTATATAGGGTACCGTCGCCATGGTGCACGGGTCATGGCGTGAGAAGTCCGAATTCTCTATAAATATACTCCATTATTTTTAGCGGAGAAATACATAAATCAGTCCACATACTATCAAATTCTGGCTTGGTTTAATATAAATTATATATTAAACATGTGTAGATTATTTTGTATTGGTTTTTAATTTTTTTATTTACTATCTGAGCTATCATCACTGCTCCTGTTTTCGTTTTGTTTCGTAGTCTCAATTGAAAGTTTTGAAGTTTTCCTGACCAGCCTGCTTGTTTATCGATAGATATTTTATAACCTTAACGACGTTTTTTTACTATTTACTATTCATTGAATTGACTCTACAGCTCTAAAATAATAATATTGAGAACCCTACAGCAAAAATGGGTAAAAAGTATCATCATGACCGTTTCCCTTTCGGGGTGGTCAGAAACCACGCTTATAAATAAGCGGATTCACATTTAGCCAATCATGACAAGTGGCAAGCTCGTCGATGTCTCCAGCGTACCAAACTCGAGAAATCTCACAAATAAATTAAATATTAATTAAATGTATTTATATACATTAATAAATATTTTTGTGTCCCGACCAGGGATCGAACCCGGTACCTCCGAGTCTAAATCCACGGACTTAACCGCTAGACCACGGAGGCAGTTAAAGCAAAAATGGGTCATATCCAAATTTCTTTATTTATTTTTACCTTCAATTTGAACAAAAAGTTCTTAATATGGCAAATCCGATGATAGACAAGCGTAACATAATTAAGTTAAAATGTTTTATTATATCTGTAATATACCGTATAACTCTTCAAGTCATTAGTATGTTTTTTTCTGCGTAATATCAAATTTAAGTTTTTCGATTTTTTCAACTTGGAATTCACTCCCTTTTACTACAAGTTCCTCAATTATTGTTTTTGTGTCGACGAGTATGTACCTACTCGAGAAAGTTATGTTCGACATGATTTTTCCAAACGGATTACTCTATCAAATCGTGTCAACATCATAATGACTACAAGAATAGCTCGTCCTGGTTCTGGACGATTGTTCTCAAAGTTTAGGGACGCGTTCAGAATATTGCGGGGCCCTTTTTTCTGAATGAGTTGGAAGATTAAAAGTTTTTGTCAAGTTTCTCTCGCCCTTCGGGATCCGATCGGGAATCTTAATTTTTTTCTGACTTCTCTTTGGTAACCCCCTGAATATGTTTCGTTTAATTGTGCGGATATGATAAAGAGGGCGCTTTATACAAGTTTAACTCTAGATTGAAGTAGTTTATTTTACTTAGATCTTTATTTCATATATTCAAAAAACGTTATTAACATAATCTATGATCAATTTTAGCCAATAGCGTGCCTCATAGGCATACGTTGTACATGTAGCATAAACCAATTAACCATGCAGTCAAACTTAAAATTAAATATATTATATAACTCTGTTACCGTAACCGAAATAAAATTCTATCAGTAACCGTAACCAAATCTGAGTTAAAAGTATCGAATGAGGGTTTTGGCATAAAAACGGCGTCAGTTAGTGCACCCCTGCACAGCTGACTGAAGTTGAGCCAAGACCCTTGCCACATCATATAAACTTATTCTAAAATATTGTGCTCTAGTTCTTATATTAATTGATGTGGCAATAAACGTTTTTATTCTTATACTAAAAAAAAAGTTGGCTAGGGGCGGGCGTCTAATTGAGACACGTTTTTGTTTTTACCCGACCGAGTAGCTTTATATTTGTATTAACTTTTACAATATTTACAGTATTATTTAATTGACATATCATTATTATTATTTAGATTATAAGATGACAATTATTACTTGTTTTTATTATAAATACATAAATTATTTGACATCTGTATTTAATTTCTGTACATTATAATTATTAAGTATTTAATGGAAACGAACACGGCCACGATCTTATTTAAGTAGTTTCCAAGTTAGTTAGTTTTACTTGCTTGTAGCAGTAATGTTGTGCCTAACATACATAAATATGGATTATTGCCTGCCAACCATTATTACCACTTTGTTTAGTACATATGTTTTAATAATTGTATTGATTTTATTAGTTCTGACTGTATCCAAGTTGTTTCAAGCGAACCAAAGGAAATAAACTATTTTGATTTTTTAATACCTTTAAAATGTAATCCGAAACTAACAGATAATATATAGAAAGAAGACAAATTTCTAAGCATTCCATGGATTCACCGTGCGGGTGCCGGGTCCATCGTGTGTGGGTAGGAGATGAGAAGAATGGTGTCTCGGGCTTGCGACCGACAATAGGCTGGTTTAAGAAAAGGAGGCCTCCTTTTTTTTTATTGCGCGATAATACGCTCACCATCCACCATTCTACTTCTCTCCCTACCCAACCAAATACTGTATAATTCCGTTAATGCCGTCTTGGAAGCTCGTTCCATAAATGTATTGACGGCAGACCTGCTTAGGCCCAATTCTTTCAGTAAGTGATGCAAAGATTTTGCTGGAACTCCTCTTGCACCAACTTCCACTGCGTAAAGCTGAGTCTTGAACCCGTTCCTGATCATTTCTTCTGTGAGATCATAATATTTATTCGACTTCATATTGTGGTCTTTTGGAATATTTGATTCCCATGGAACGGTAAGTTCAATAAGGATAACTTTTTTCAAGTTCCGAGAAAACACTAAGATGTCTGGCCTATAGGCTGATACGGCTAGTTCATCTGGGATCCTATAATGGTGTTCAAATGTATCCATGAGAATTTTCCAGTCTGATGCGGCGCCAAGGATCGAGGTGGGCTTGCATTTAGTTTTCGTGCTTTGCCCTTCCTTTACAAACGTGGTCAAAGTTTTATTTGTAGTCAGTCCCTTTCTGGCTCTTGCAATAGAAAGACTTACTGCTTCACGGATAACACCAAGGACTTTGTCATGTCGGTATAGTATTATTGATATATCCGAATTTATACATATACCTATATTTCTCAAAAGTTATTTATCAATTTAATTGTTAATCTTCAATGTTTTGACTTTTGGAAGTGAGGGCCTCTCACTTGTTGTTGAGTTAAAACGTATTATTTAATTGTGCAATACAAAGGGGCCTTTTATATTCCGCTTGAGTCACAATCTCAAGACACATCCGTGTCCTCTCTTACCGCACGGTCAATCCATCTCTTAATATTTCGTTTTTTTGCCTAGGTTAGTTGCTGTATACTACATTATTGGATTCTGTATGCTTCTATCTTATCAGGAGGTAAATTTACACTTTGACAACATTAGCTAATTTTAAATTTAGTTAACATTTTTCCGAGTTATTTTTCATACCCGTACATTCGAGCAACATACATTCATTACGAAGTTGAAAAACTTTATTAAAGGTAAAAGAGTTAGTAAACGAACAAGCTACAACCGCACTTATAATTATACATTTTGGTTAAAATTCAACCCTTATATAGACGAAAAAGGAGTTGCATAAGTGTAGTCTGAAATGTGGCTTAACAGGGAAAACTTCATATTTTCTTGCGTCGAGATTTTTCTAGATTTTTCATTATAACATAGTGGTTTGCTTGTGGCTATTACTTTAAATATATGTCTTGTACGTATTAGCTGGGGGTTAGTTTTAATTACGGTTGAAATGCTAATTATGAAAACAGGTGGTGAGATTTAGCTGTACAAGAAAATTTATAATAACTGCTGCAGCGGCAGTATATTTATTTAAGCGTTGACGTTAATTATAAAATAATATATATAACCATATAAAATACCTATAAACTAAAACTATTTAATAATGTAACTATAAAAAAAAACCTTAAGACACGTTCCATCAGGGATTATACCAAGAAAACTGGCAACATTTTCCTTCTGTATAGGGAGGATAATACGTAGGCAGAAATAATTGCCAGACTTCCTGTCTCCAGATTTCTCCGTCAGCCGTTTGGACAACTCCTTTGCCAGACGCTTGGCCCCATCGTCTCGACCCCAAACGGCCCTGCTTTGGACGAGGTTCCCTGGATGTGAGATGTAACTATGCTTTTTTCTATTCACCTAAGTTAATACTTTGTTTAGTTTGTACGGATGGACTGATGCTGGTAATACAGACACTACCGTAGGGATCAGGGTTCAATCATATATTTATTTATTGCTATAAACGCTTTTATTATTATTATTATTATATCTATCTCAGTAATAGAAATGAATACAAATATAGTATTACTATATTGGTAGCTGAACGTGGTATAAATAAGTAACAAATATCTTCTCGTATCTACCAATAACAACCAGTCCTTTGTTTTCTCAATAAGATTTTGTTTGTGATCCGTTTACATTGTTTGGGAGTGTAAATAAACAATGTAAAACTATGTTTTCTTTCTCCAATAATATGAAATGGTATTATTTATTCAGCGAGATACACAAGAGTTTTCAAGAATTCCAGCACAATGAACATTCTATTCGCCATCCACTTCGACAAAACGAAAATATAGGATAACATTTTCAATGCTATTTATTGTAAAATGTAAAGTAACTTTTATAATAATATGCTCATGGGATTTAAGTTTTAATATGACTATACAATAAAATAAGCAAATAAAAATAAAATCAGTTTGTATTTGTCACACAAATAAAGGTTAATATAAATATTTAATAAAGTTAAAAATAAAACAACAATATAATAAAAGTGTCTATGGTTCAGAATATGGCATTGAAAGCAAGTTCCAACAACCTCTGTTATTATATCATAGTCGACATTTAAATAATAATAAAAATTAACAATATTGATTATAAATAACATTAAAATCCTAAATCAAATTTAAAAAAAACAAAGAATATAAATAAATAAAAAATCCAAGAAATAAAAATAAAAAACAGAAACCTAGACCGGAGCTGCCCAAGCCTGTTTCGCAAACAGCCATGCTGCACACATTTTACAAAAAGTGGGTAAAGTTGTAACTATCGCGTCTCGAACGGGCGGTGGAAGATCATTCCATATTTTGGCAGCGGCATGCTTGAAGCAGCCCTGGACGCCTACCAGGCTGACATGGGAACGTTAAATGCTATGCCTATTTACAGCAGCTATAATTTTAAGATTAATTTGTATTATGTTTATTGGGTTTTAATGCTGCTCCAAATACAAGCTCATCATCATCATCAGCCTGTATCTCTCCACTGCTGGATGTAGGCCTCCCCCACGGCTCGCCACTTAACGCTATCTTTCGCCACCGTCATCCAACCCTCACCAGCAACCTTCTTCAGGTCATCTGTCTATCTGGCGGGGGTCGTCCCAATCTGCGTCATCCCGTACGTGATCTCCACTTTAGAACCCCATCGTTCGTCGGTTCTGCGGCAGAGGTGTCCGGCCCGTTTCCACTTCAGCTTGATAATTTTAAGAGCTATGTCGGTAACTTTCGTTCTCTGACAAATATCAACGTATCGAATTTCATCCATTAAACAAGTACGAAGCATAGCTCTTTCCATGGCTCGCTGAACGACCTTGAATGTCTGGACCAATTCGTCTGTCAGTATCCACGTCTCTGCTCCGTACGACATTACAGGGAGTGGTTAAAGACCTTCGTCTTTAAACATTATGGTATGGACGATGAGAGGATGTGCCGGTGTTTCCCGATTGCCGCCCATCCTAGCTGAATGTGTCTCTCGGCTTCTTAGCTGAAGTTGACTGCTTCCCAGAAAATAATCATAACATTAAATTAATAAAAAAAAGATAGTTTCAAAATTATTATGTATGTTTAACATTCCCTCTGTGATCTAACGGTTAAGTTTGTGGATTTAGACTCGAAGGTACCGGGTTCGATTTCAGTTGGGGACACAATAATTTATTTAATTTATTTGTAATATTTCTCGAGTCTGACATCGACAAGCTTGTCATGATGAGTCTGTATTAAAGTTGGTTAAATGTGAATTCATATGTAACAACCAATTAGGTGTCACAGTTATCACCAAAAAAAGAAATACCTTAAAAAAACATACTTTTTACTTATAGAACAATAATTATAAAACATAACTTAAATATGAAGACATATAATATATATCTATATATTTAATATATATTATACCACGTGATTTTGTATGGTCTTGCTCTAGACTTTAATATGTGGTAGGCGGACTGATGGCGGTAGTTTACCCAGTCTGCCGGTCCGTGGGAGTATCCATCGTTCGTGCCGATAAGCCCAGTAAAGCGTATCTACAAGTTTCGGGATCAGGCTCGAATTGCCGTCTTGCCCAGTCAAGCATGCATAGTGTTAGGTACTGATGCCAGTCATGAGTGTCTGATTTCAGTTGTTAACCTTGCGCGCCACTTACCATTAGGTGGACACAAGGTCACATGTCGTGATAGTATAAATATGTATATATGTTATTCTATTGATAGAAACATTTTTTTTTCCTATAAATCATATGTCGGAAGTGACAAAAATGTTTGGCTTTTCTAATTATTTAAATAGGCTTACAAACTTTTTTGTCATCTCCGACATACACTTTCTTAGGAAAAGTTGTTTGTTTCTATCAATAGAATAATAGCCTAGAATAGTAGTCTAGCGTAAGGCCATACAAAGTTACCTCGGTTGAAAGCGTTTATTATAATTATTATTTAGTACAAAATGTGTAGGTACGAGTAATCGATACATATCAACAAATAATAATTACTAATCAAATATTACTTGATATTATCCCCACTAGTATTTTTCCTTTTTCCTATTCTTGTAAATAGCTCTAAGGTAAACGTTAAATGAAATCAACAATGTTATCGTTTTCCGACGGATAGATTCTTTATCAACACTTTTGTTTCTGTTAAAAAATCCACCTTTTGTTTTGTGAATTATTTAGCTGAAAAACATTGAAAAGTTTGGCCAGCTAGGGGTGACGACAACAGCATAACTTATCCGCTGAATGGAGCCTTTATTTAAATTATTTCCCTTGTAGTCCGGATTCCAACTGCCCTTAGTGATTTTCACCAGTTATGTTAAGAGGGTTTAACGCTTTGAATCCGTCTCGCTCACAAAATCCAACATTTTAAAGATGTGACACAGACATTTAATTTTTTCCGACACCTCCAACAAATATCGTTTGTCAGTAATACGCATGTTGAGTAGCTAGTGCCTATTTTGATAGCAATAAACAACCTATTCTATTCCTATTACAATACAGGTAATAGAAAAAAAAAACAAACAACCTAGTCAAACAGCACGGGCCTAAAAAATGTTATTACGTGAGGACAAACAATATAAATAATTTCATGAGGCCGGGCGAGGCATGATTTACGTCCGATGCACGGATATGAAAAATGGCGAACACAAATCACCACCGCACCGACTCTTCGACAATATTACTTCTATATCAAACCATAACGCCAAATCATATTGACTGCCTTACATGTATGTAGATATAACAATAAAATTCCGAGCTCTAGCACCATTGTGATATAAGTAAATACTACGAGGTTAAATCAAACAAAAATTGTATCGAACCTGGACGACAGTGCGCTAAAACATTATGTCGTCTGCAGTTAATTGATTTTAACATGTTTTTAAAACGCATAACGAGATTTTTTCATTTTTGTCACAATTAAACTAAGAAGTTTTTCAAATTCAAATTTCTTTATTGTCAAGATTGTTTACATTGGTATAAAGAGGTGATGTACATTACTTAAATTTTAAACAATCTGCCCACAATAGGCATACAATAATTCTATATTATAAATATAATTAACATTTCGTCAAACATACATTATAAATAAAAAATAAACAATCTTTAAACCATAGTATTATCATTATTATTAAGAAAAAAATAAAAAAAAAACATTTATCTACTTATTTATCTAAATTAAATACTATTTTATAATGAATGTCCAAAATTAATTAAAATTATAAATGTCAAAATATTAAAATGAAATTAGTAAAAGAGAACCTAAAAATTTAAAGTTCATTATCATGGTAGAAAAGTCGAAAAGTTCGTCTTGAAGTATGCGTACGTGTTAAGTATCCAAAATATGTTTGCGTTGTTAATTCAAGGTTGGAGCCACACCACCAGAGCAATTGGAAGCATTTCATATAGGTATTTTTTTGTTACAGCTTCTAGAACACATGTTTTAGATAATTGACGCAGTGACGACAATTATGTTATGCTATTAGACCTCCTTGTTTATAACATACTCGTAGAGAGACGCGACGTTTAAATTGAAAAATTTATTTGTCACAAATATATTGGTAATTGCTTTTAACTCGGACTTCTACACCGTTCGTGCGTGGCGAATATAAAGTTAATGTTCGAAATAAATAAAAACGTATAACATAACAGCCTGACAGGTCACATAAACTATGATCGGATTTGATTTATATTCAAGAATCAGGCAGTCATCGATTCGGCCGCGAAAAGTGATGACGGGCCGAGTTATTTATGGCCCATTGGGTTGGCTTGTTACACTTGTTTAGGTGACTGCTCACATGAACAAAATGTCATTGTTGACATAAAATTGGCCTATTCGTATGAATTGGTTTTAATGGCATGATAACACAAATAAAAGTAGTGAAAATGGAACATGTTTTATTACAAAAACTTTTTTAAATACAAAAATACAAATACAAAAACGTTAATTTGTTCACAAAAATTGTTTACACAATTCTTTTGAGGAACTTTGATCACCAGATTAGAATTCTCTACGTTAAGCGTTAATAAAATAAATACACGTTCTAGGTTCCCAGTTTTCACAAAACATAAAATTATACTATCAGGTGGGCGCGGTTTCACATAATGTTCTCAGTATTAAACAACAAAACAGTTTGTGTTTTCTTTGCAAATTAAAAAAAGCAGCTTTTTATTACAGCTTCTAGATCCTAGACCTCCACTGTTAAAGATTGGCCTTTCAGAACAAATTTATATCTGGATAATTTGTCTCCATTCGCCACACTGGCCAGCTGGGTACGGAATGTTCTGAAAGCGCTTTAGGCAATGCATAGTTCTGGAGGTCTTTCGGCTAATTTCAGCTACATGCATGTTCCAAGTTAAGTCACGCGTAATGTGGAGACCTAAGTTTTTAACACTTTTGGCATTGAGGTAGTGACAAGTTATTAAAATTTAATGACGGAAAAACCCAGGATCAAACCTACCTACTGCTTGTTTTGTGCCTATAATAAACACCTGCGTGTTTGATGGTTTACCAAGTAGGGCTAGAATTTGAGAGTATTGCTTCCAAGTCCTTATACATTTTAACGAGAGTATCAAGACTTAGCTACTATACAAGTTCAGTTACTGCAAGTCATCGGCATACAGGTGGTAGAAACAAAATTTGAAGTGTTTATAAAAATAAAGAAGAGTAGAGGAAGCTTGATGTTTAATTACTTCCATTGGGACCAATCACCTAATGTATAACCTCAAAGATGAGTAAAATATTTAGATAACACTGACAGCGCTGCTGCGGCAGGTTACAGGACAGTAGAAACATACAGTGTAGGGTCACTAGATTTTTTTACCGAATTGACGTGGTTAAAGAAATATTAACATAAAAAAATACAAATTTGAATGTAAAAGCGAGCGCTGCCGACAGTTGGAAATCTTGCAAACGCTTTTAAGTACGATCACGTATTCGCACACGCATTATGAGCTCAAGATATACTTTTTGTACCAAGAGTTTTGCCCCTGTAAAGATCAGAGATCCACTAAAAGCTATAAATATCTTGGCTATATATTATCATCTAAGTTATTCATTGCAGCCCCAGAACAGAGCTAGACCTCCACTATTGGGGATGGGCCTTCCAGAACATATTCTGGAGAATTTGGCCTAGACTTGCCACGTTGTCCAGATAGGTTGGCGATGTCAGTTTTTAATGACAATTTATTAACGATTCTACAAATTGGTGTAAGTGGAACCGGGACCGATGGCTTAATGTACTCTCAAGCACATGGCAGTAGTGTTGTAAATCTATGATAAATGTACGTAAGAAATAGAGAAGTGTATTTCTTATTGTCAGGGCTCGAACTGACCTCTTTAGGATTTCGGGTAAAGCGTTTTAACAAACCGAGCCACCAACGTACCTAAGTCACCCAAGTTACTTACTACTATTTAAATATAAGATTGGAGAATAAAGTTATATACTAACCAATAGGATTTTTCTCATTATATTTTTCTTTACTTATTATTATTCACCAAATAATTATAAAATTTTCATCAAAGTCACATTTATCCTGACCGGTATTGCATTATTACTGTCAAAGTCTAATTTCAGATTATGTTGTTCTTTGCAAAATCTGAAAACACCCTTTAGTTTTGCAAGGATTATTAAATTAAAGCACATTTTACATTTAGTTATAATATTGATTGGTGGCTAACCATCAGGTGGAAAACAAACTGCTATGTTACATGGATTATTTTAATCATCTTTTCGGAAACTGGGGGTGATATCCAGATTTTCCAAAGAACAACGGAATGTCAACTATATTAGACTTAAACAGTAAAAATCCAATACCAGTCAGGATAAATGTGCATCTGTAAAAAAAACTATAGTGTGAAAAATCTAACGCAAATTTTATAACGCGTTATTTATTAATACACCTAAACCGGCATGGTCGATTATGACTAGAATCAGCAGTAACAATGATGAACAATTTATAACATTTGCTTAGTATCTCTTACTATCTTCCAGTGAGTTAGCACCTTTAATCTCAGCGTGAGCAAGGGGTTTTGTTCATACAGTAATTTCGCCTTCAAAGATGGAGCTCAAAGAAATGTATAGGGGTTAATTCAACTCAAAGTAAGTACTTAACAATGACTTAAGTTAGGGGTCCCATAATTTCGAGTTTTCCGTGACTTGACCTTGTTTCAAGGATGTCAAGACTCCAGAATAAAACCAGTATGAGATCAAAGACAATTATGGTTTCCCTAATTAAAAATCTTAATTGTACAATAGATAGATAAAAGTTGGCAGACAACAGAGAATAATGGCTAATACCGACAAGTGCATAGCTTTTAAAATCATGATGATTGAACAAATATGATAAATGGGACATCACTAATAATAATAATAATAAACTTTATTGTTTAAAAAAAAAAACTATACAATATACATTTGGAACAGTTAAATTGATCAATGCTTTGTATACAATTTTAGCTCTGACTCCCGAACTATTTGTGTGTGTTTCAGGAGTAAGTAGTAAACTAATAACTGACGTTATTAACAATTTCGTTCTTAGTATTAATATAATAAATAATAATATAAATAAATAAATAAATATTTCCGGACAGGTCACACAACGCCATCTAGTTTCCGTGGTAAGCTACGAGGCTTGTGTTACGGAAACTAGATGGTTGATAAACTACATATTATACTTTTTTTTTTTGTAAATATATACATATTATACATATAAACACCCAGACCGAGACAAATTATACAATGTACAACTTGCCCCCGGTGGGAATCGAACCCACGACCTCCCGAGTTCACGGCAACGACCGCGCACGACCACGGAGGCGGTATTGTAAGCTTTTTCTGAAAGGTACGAGTATATGAATAGTATATCTTTGCTATTAACAAAAATCGATGTTATCACATCTTCGCTTCGGTTGTGGGGTCTCGAATGATTTGTTTGAATTCTCGCTAAATCCATAGAAAAGTATGCAAATAGTGGCGCGAAAATCGATTTACTCCAAAGGATTCGATACCGCTCCGTTGGTTCATTCGCAGCGATTAGGGCTGCCATTTGTTTAAGAATATTCATTAATAATAATAATATTTATTTATTTTGATTTACAAGATTCATTGTGTTAGTAACAAACAAACTTATAATCACAATCCAACGCCTTAAAAGATTCCTCAAGCCCTCCTTTCCTTTTTTTTTCCTCAAGATTCCTGCACTCCCCAGAAATACCCTCCATAAAACAAAACAAAACCACGGACACCCTGTATATACCTTTACTTTCATATACCCAAATTTATAAACAAAATGCTACAAATTCGTATAAAACAATATTGATACTAAAAACAAGAAAGAAAAGAAAACAATAATATTAGTCTAATACATTAAGTTAGAGGTATATCAAATAACGTATCTCTTCAAACGTAGGTACAATTAACAATAACTCATAAATATTACAAACTTTTCATATTGGACAATCATTACGACAAACCGAGTCAGAAGCATATTACTAAATTTCTGAAAGCTTCGCAAGCATAGGGCTTTGCCAGTTTTGTAACATAACATAATGTTAAAACCCTTACCCCGGTAGTTTAAATGTTATTTTATTTAGTTGTTAAATTAGTTGTATTAGGTTTAGCGTGGCATTAAATAATGCATACTGGTTATTTGTGAGGTCTTGATCGCCTAATGAGGAAATACGACAAGAAGCTGGTTATCAAAATAAAACTAAACGAATGGCAGCCCAAGCATCGAAATAAAATGGAACTATCTGTTAAGGCTCTTGTAGAAAAATCTACCAAATCAATTTGCGAGGCAAACACAATCTGCAGAAAGAGCGGTGGCTCTTTTAAAATCGAATCTAATGGTTTTGGTAATGAAATTAGAATTACGAATAACTGGGTTTTTGATAAAGTTGGTTTTAAATTCATTATAACAAGCTGTAGTCTTATAGAAGTAAAATTTAAATTTCAATATTAAGAGTCAAACGGTAATAATGAATTTAGTTTTATTAAAGGTAAAAAAAAAAACATTAAATCTACGAAAACTCCCACCCTATCCACTGAAACACAAAATAATTAATAATTCTTGTTATCCTTAGTTATTAAATAAAAAATAAATAAATATAACCAGTCATAATACATACAATATAAACACACTAAAAAGTAGACTCAAATTTATTTATACTTATACTCGTTGCTCGGAAACTTGAACATGTAGTAGGAAAGAAGAGTCATTGCGAAAACACCAAAATAATGAATGCAACTAAAACCATTTTTATCCGGCAGACAAATCAAAGCCATATCTCGGCCTTCAATATTCTACACGGATAGCATGTTCCTATCCCCACAGCGTCATTAGTAAGCCGCTGCAGCGCTGACAAAGACCTCTCGCTAATTAGAAGCCGGGCTGAGGCCTCGTCAGGCGAACGTCTGCAACCGCTAAATCAAGCTTTGAAGCGCTGCTTTTGCTACTTCGTTACGTGTACCTAATAGCGAGTAAGTATTGTAATAGAGGTATCTTAACGATTTAACATGTTTTTTTTTCATATAAACAAATAACGCACTTTATACAAGGATCGGACTTCAATGCCGCTAGACATTATCTGACAAGGTTGGATTGGAGATTGAGGAGCATAGGAGAACTTTAGGTTTCAATTATTGTTATTTTTAACTTCCTATCTTGATTGAAACATCTGTACATTAAAATCATCTTTTCGTGAAAATATTTGTCAACGTAATGTGATCGTAAAGTTGGTAGTTGGAATATAATTTAATTAGAACTACATCGTCGTAATAAAGCAAAAATAACGCCAAGATACTCGTACTTTAAGTGTAGCCGTGCCAAGATTTCAGTAGGGGTTAACCTATAGAAGGCACTCACACATTTGACTATAACATCGTCAGATTTTGCTACAATTAATTTTAGTTTACATGTGAATACATATAAGAATCCATAAAGAGGTTTGTTTCTGGTAAGGCAGCTCTAACTTAGGCTTTATCATTGCTATTTAGTATTCTTAATACACTAGTAACAGTATTAGAAAGAATTAAGAATATTTGTGCACCTCATATACAGAACATAATTCAATGAGGAAGTATTTCGTTTAGATTTTAACATTTAAAAATAGGTCTATAGATGCCTCTTAGAGATATCTCCATAAACTCACGAACTAACGAAAAGTAAATTTATAGGTGTTTAAAACTCCCCTTCTTACTGGATTAAGTTGCTTTTTAGATATCTATTACCGACAATTTATTTCCACAGCGAAAATATTGTTGCTGAATTCTTGGTATATTTAGGATAACTTTATTTCTAAAGGAGCAGTACGTCGTAGGTATAGCTAAGTTTCGTATAATACATTCTATTTTCATGTCCGTCCTGGTATGATACGAGTAGTACACCAAATCTGTAAATTATTCTATGAAAATCTCACTTTTTTAAGTTTTCTTGACGTTAGTAATGTTTTGATCGCTTTGGCCAGAAAATACTTATGGCATAACTACTTTCCCTTATTATTTTCTCACTGGCTGTACAACAATGGTTTCAATAATAACATTGCGGGCGCCAAAAGTGTATTCGCCTGGACGACGTTTTCTCAATTGGCACGGTGACCGCAGGTGTTCCGCAGGGTGACGTATTATGTCCTTTACCTTCTTTTATAAAGCCTGGCATCTTTCTTTGCATTAAAGCAAAATAAAATGTAATTAAATGTATGTACTCGTAATTTATTTCAAGTTTTTATTAAAGTGCGCCTGTATTGTTATGTTACACTATTTTAATGAATGACGCCCTATTTTTACTTGCCGTAATGACTGTTGATTTATACGGCAGATGAAGAAAAAAGATAACCTTAAGGAAAATGTGAAGTAGGAAATAATTACCACCGCCTCAGGAGACTATCACGTATTATTCGGCAATCGGGCAAAAGACCTTAACCGCAATAGTTTGATTTATGAGATAAAAAACCTTATTAGTGTTTTTGTCTTATTCGAGTTAGTATTTTCTAAAGTTTTGTGGAATTTATATTACTTATATACATGATCTCTTAGAGCGGTGGTCCCCGTCTGGCCAGAGCGTGGAGACTTTGGGCCGAATTCTCCAGAAATTTCTAGAAGCCCCATCTCCAACAGTCGAGGTCTAGATTCTTTAATCTAAGGGCTGTATAGATACATTAAGTATTTAAAAATAATCGTAACATAATAGTATGTTATGCGAAAATTGAGCTGAGACTAAAAACAATCTGAATTTTATAACGAAATACCTTTTATTATTTGTAATATTTTTTTTATTTGTAATTGTATGATATGCTAATATTGTATGCTTAAAAGTAAACACTTTAAGTGTGCTGATATGTATGATAAATAAATTCCTCTTTAAATATTTTTTTAATTTGAACAGGCACCAAGAAAAAAAGGAATTTCGTTGTAAAATTTAGGAAGTAACAAAATCCGCCAAGAAGGTGTATTATTACCAAATTACTTTCAACATGAATATTACGTTTTCTTTGTTAATGGCGCATAATAACTAAATTTTCTAATAATGTTACACATGACTTTATGGCTAAGGCCTGTGTATTAGGGGGGAATTAGGCACGTAACTAGTAATTAAGAGGGCGGGGTGCAAGTGAAAGGGTCGATTTACTAGTGGTGGCCTTGGCTTATTTTCCTTACTGTATTTGGGTAATATTCGATCAGGATTAATAAATATTAGACCTGATGCAGCGGAAATAACCCCGAGCTGTTCGGCATTCTCAGAATTTATTTGTAAGGTTCAATAGATCTCTAGACAGTGAGAAATGATTTAAAAATTAAAATAAAACACCTATAAAATATTCATTAACGATTTGTTCATGTGTAGCGTGCCAATAATATTTGCAGCATTCCCTTGCTGCACAGCAATGTTGATTTACTGAGCGGGAAAACTGCCAGCCCTCTTGTCATACACAGCCGCTTAGATATAACTTTAAAGGTCTTGTTAGCACTTGGCCCTCCACGGTCCCATTGTATCAAAAGCAAACGGAACAACCATATACTATTATTATTCTTTGTCATATTATTTTAAATAATATTTCCTGTTAAAATATTTATCTAATAAGCAAAATGCATGGGTGCCATTAAGCAAATGAGATTTTCTCCCAGCAAAATAATGCATTTTATGAGACAGATCCTTGGCGATGCTTGGCACGTGCATAGTTGAAATGAAAATCTGAATTTATACTTGTGTTTTTAACACCCAACGAATATTTATGGACTTTATGATTTATGAAGTGCAAAGCAGCGTCTTTTAAAACTGGATTTAAGTTGTGTAAGAAATTATATTTACGGGCAAAAACATATCTCACTCCGGCTTCAAGTGTTATAGTAATAAACAACAATAAATTCAGAAACGTTTATCTAAACCAGAACTAGTATTTTGTTTTGTCTTTATCAAATTGACATAAACGAATAAAGAAATTACTCACCTAAATATAAACGAACTAAAAATATCACTTAAAAGTTACCTATCTACGAAGAGATGATGACATAACAAAATGTTAGCGAACAAAAGGAAAATACATATATACGAATATAATCAACAATATTACACTCCCTCTTACTTCTTCACACACACACTTACATACAATACTTTACTTGCTATTTGTGTAACCTCTTTTTCCATTTTTTTGTATGGTCAAAAACAACTGTTAGCAACTGAAATAAAAAACGTATGAGTAATATCAGTCCCTAACACTATGCCAGCTTGACTAGATGCTTTTTCTCACTTCGCTTGAAAGATTCCAGGTTATAGGAAAGTGGAAACACAGAGGCTGGAATAGCGATATCTTTATCGTGCGACAGATGCATGAGTCTCCAAATTTGTATGTACGCATAGGTGACTACGGCATGTGGGCGGATATTGTTACGGAATGGAGTGGAAAGGATAAGGTTATAGAGTTCTTCAGAGCACTCACCTAGTATTAACCGTGAACAAATATAACACCTGAGTTTAACCAAATGCTAAATTGTAATTGTAATAAATGATTTGATTTTTACTGGGTGTTACAGTAATATATATATACAAAATAATATGACTGTGTAATATTGCATAGTAATTAGTAAGTTACTCGTTTACTACAATATTAAGACATCGTATATTCTCAGGTTTAAATTATAACAAATTACGGAATACGTCTTCCGTTTAATATTCAAACAACGAGACGGCAGTTACACGCTCCAGTTACGTCTTTACCAGTAAACTAAGTTTGGCAAACCCGTCACTTTTAGGAGTAACAAACTTGAATGCATTTAAAATACATTTAGTCCGCTACCTATTTTAGTAGGGTAACATAAGTACTGACATACCTACATCAGTTTTCAACGCGCTTGTCGTGTTATCATGCTTACAACAACTACACGGAATACATACTAAGGTAAAACATGTAGATTATTTCCTATTATGTAATAAATGAAAAAGCTAATAAACTTTCGGGAATACTGATAAAAATGTTTATCATTTAACGGGTGTTTACGCGATTTACCCTAGAAACACATTTAATCTTCGTTTTTGGATAAGTTGCATTGACCGTGGTCACGAGTCTATAACACAATAGTCCCAGACCACCACCGTTGGAGATGAGCCTTCCAAAAAATTCTAGAGAATTTGGACAGACGGGTTGGCGAGGTACTTATGTCATGTTAATGACGAATTTATTAACGATTCCACAAGTTGATATTAGTGGAACCGGGACCGACGACAGCTCAAAGTGCTCTCCAAGGCACGGGAACGGTGGTGTTGTAAATCTATGACAAATGTAAAAAAAAAACTAATATGAGAAAGCATTATCTTTATGTACATATGTATGTAAGTATGTACGAGTATACTGGGTTTTTTTTTGTGCCTTCAAAGCCTATTTCTAAACTTTTTATAAAAACTAAAAAGTTATTTTTAAATTAAAAAAAAAAAAACTCTTACCAGAGAATCGAACCGGTTAATTTTGGACAAAAAAAACTTGTCCTATATTATTCCACCAGCTGATAGTGTCGCTTTTAATAATAAAAAAAGAAAAGTATTATTACGACCATCTTTCTTGCGGGGTAGTCAGAAACCTCGCTATTTTTTTTAAGTAGCGAATTCACATTTAGCCAACTTTGCTATAGGCCCATCATGAGGTCTCTAGCGTACAAAACTCGAGAAGTATCACAAATAAATTAAATAATTTGTTGTGTCCCGACCAGCAGCTCTATTGTGTTACTTAAGCGCAAACTTTATTATTATTATTATTCAATTCTTTATTGCACAAAATAAGTGTACAAAGGTGAATATTAATGCCTACAAAGCATTTTCTAACATCTGGGTTGGGAGAGTGTGAGATTAAGGGTAGTGCCGACATCAAGTTTAACAATATCTAATATACTACACACACTACATACTAATAATTACTTACACTATTATATAAATTACACATATACTTATAAATAAAATAAAATGCCAAATATATATTTTATATAATGGAATCCGTTAACTATATATAAAAGCTAATCGAAATCCACTAATAATATTTGCGACTAAGTAACAGAATGGGGCTGCAAAAATCGAACCCGGTACCTCCGCTTCTAAATCCACGGACTTAACCACTACACTACCAAGGATCAAACGGTAGAAAGTAACTTTAAACAGAAACCTAAAGGAAAGCGCTCATTTTTATATAAGAAAAAGGAAATGGTTTAAAAACATTACGTAGGCGATAGCCTAAATAATTATATAGGAGTATCTGCCTAATTAGTGCCTACTTAATTTGAAAACTTATTAAGCTGCCAGACATCAAACAAAGCCATATAAATTACTAACAAGTCAATTAACTGGGTAACATTATCACAAACAAGCTTTTAAGATACGCAGGTGTAATTAATCGTTGCCCCAAAGTTGTTGGGACGTCACAAAATATCGGTTTACTATTCCTATCCTCAAATTAAGGCGACAAATAATTCTCGTAAATTTGTATTTTAATGAGTATTTTGTTGTCCTTAATGCGAGGTTTTGGTAGAGCTAAAACATTTATTATTGATAAAAAAAATATTAATAAAAATTAAAATTAAATAGGCCCACTTCATCATCTACCTATGTCTCTCTACTGCTTGACTTAGGCGTTCCCCAAAACGCTATTGTTGGGAAGATTTGAAACTGTCTTTGTTTTTAATGGGTCCTGATTGTTAAAGTCGCTATGTATTAAAATATATAAAATTATCTTAATGGTGTAGTTAGGTGGTTATCAAACTTTTTGGCGACGGAACCCTAGGGATTGTTTATATTAATTTTTATTTTATATATATTTCTTTTCTGTTTTTAATTTACGATTTTTACCCAGTCTAGTTTTTTATTATTTAAATTAACTTTTTTATATAATTTAATATTTTATAGTTTTTATATTTAAATATTATTATTGTAATAACGCTATATTTAATGCATGCTGTAATGGTCTTTAATAAATAGAGCAATAACCGTATGTTAGTTCTTGTAATATTATAAATATTATTGCATTTTTTGTTGACCATTCATTGATTAAACAAATAGAATTGTTAAAGTTAATATGTTTGTTTGAACACATACAATATCTCTGGTTTTTACTTTATCCTAACATTATTATCAAAATGTATCGTGTATTCGAATCCAAAATAATAATATATGATTTAGGCATACATTGTCAATATTTACTCATATTATTAGAAAGGAGCAGAAAAATGAAATTATTGTACGAAATACGTACACAATATGAAAGATGTTGTGAATTGATGTTTCCTTACATCGCTATACAATGACGAGATACAATCGATGGAATGTAATTTGAAAATATGATGTCGACGCTTGGCTCCAGATTTTCATAACAACTACATTGACTTAAGCAATACCCGGTCCATTTCTTTTTATACACATTTTACCCTTGATAAACAAACAAATAAGTGCAAGGAAAGTTTAAAGGTCGTCGAACAGCTCATCAACGCTCAAAAAAAATGTAGACTATCAACTTTCTAAGATTTTTTTTTTTTATATAATTTTTAATTTTAGACAATCAATAATAGCAAAACATCGACAACAATTTTCCTCTATTTTACTAAAACAAATCTATGATTAATATATCTCCAAAATATCCGTAATTTTATTTCCCAGAAAGTCATACATTATTTTTCTCAAAAGAACACTGAGAGCTGATTTAAAAAATATAAATTGAGTTGGACAATATGTGGGCTAAAGCATTGCTATTTAGCGCAAAATTATTGCCAGTATCCTTGGTACTATTCGGTACCGATTTCGATCATTTTTTTATAATTATTTTGCCCCTTTTCTAGGTTTTAGTTTTCTATTTACGTATCTTTATTATTCAAGTAGTTTAGTTTTTTTTTAATAATAAATAATACGGTCGTCCAGGCTTGGATGATGTATGGGCCTGGGTTTACGCAATGCACATTTATTGCTGGGTGCCGTTACTGGAATGACAGCGATACTCGTATATACGCTCACGACGCCGGGGATCTAGGTTTGACTTCTTCAGCAGTCCTTTAGGAGCACTTCTCTGAAGCAAGACGTTTCTGTATTCTGGAGAAGCTGTCTAGTCGGGCCGACAACAAACTTCTCAATAGCGAGTGATTGAATCGGCTCATAAATTACTGGATGTTATTCAGTACATCCGTTTTCATTATGGACGATGTGGTTTAACCTTAATTATAATAACATTTGCAGTAGCGGAAATTAACCATAATATTATGATAGCTATATATTTTAGTAAATTAAACCATAGAATTGCTCCCCATATATGTATACTGTCCTACTCTCCCAAAGGTTAGCTGGTTAAAAATGGCTTTAAGTTCGTCTTTGTACATACGAGTACTTTTAAGTAAAGTGCAATAATAAAGTATTTTATTATTAATAATAATAGTTCTTTATACTGCGTGGAATTTATTAAATAGCAAATATTTTTATATTATAATCTAGAATAAAAATAAAGAACTACGTATTTTTTATTATACAGTGATAAAATCTTAAGTTACGATGCAAGGAAGTTTTCCTAAAAATATCGCCACTCATACTGAGCCTAATCAAGTAGAAAGCGAAAGGTCGACAATCGCGCGAACGTTGACTTAGGTAATGTTTTCTCTCTCTATTTCGTCTATCGGCTGTGGGCGAGATCATTTAATAATAACACTCTCCAGCTTTTAGGTATTTATCACGATGGATATACAATTTTCAGACGCAGCTTCACCATGCAGCAGTGTTTTGTTTTTCGGATAATGATTTTTATCTTAAAAAAATAATACCTTTTTTATTTCAAATAGAGATTCTACTAATGACATCTGAAACCTAAAAATATTTGCTCTTTTGACAATCACATGCAGTATAATCGTAGCATGTATTTTTAATATGGATAATATTATACAAACAGGTAACGAAGCAAACAAAACGAATTATTTGATTTGCATATTTTTTAGTTAGATTTTGGCCGTTTTTTTTTATTAGCTCACGCATTTCTTAAGAGTAACGTTTTACATAAGATCCTTTTAATCTTGTCGAGCGCGCATCTTTAATTACTACGCACCCAGCCGTCGAGGTACACTTCTTAACTCAGCGACAGACCACAAAGATATGACAAAATACTGCACAAATCCTAGGTATAAAGATGAAGATAAAAAAGCTTTTATTTGTCGCAATTATACAAAAAGTTACCTACTACTACTACAATAAAATAGATTATTCTAAAAAAGCAATATAGAAATTAAATTTAAAACGTTTAATTAACAATTCATTTACGACTACGCAATGATTAAACTAATATAAACTGGTACGCAAATGCAAACGTTGCTGTGACATAGAGCGTTTTCTCTAATAAAAACGTGAAACCGCTTACGCAAGCTTAACGTGTTTAAGCCAGTTTGTGCGACGTTATAGTTTTACCCGTGCACGTCTGCATGTGGTGTACATACGGTATGCTAAGATATTTATTAGATTTTATAAGAATTTGAACAAAATATTAGCCGTTGCCGCTGTTAAATTTTTAGTCGCTAGGTTAAGACGTCACCCTGACTGAAGATTTCTTAAAGGCTTGCACGAAGCCAATTTGTTATTTAAAATCCCAAATAAGCTTGTTGGTGCAAACAAGAAACTTATTTCTCAGCATTTTAAATCGCGTTTTTGTTAACGGTAAGCTAATTAAGAACTTGCGGCGGTTTATTATTTAAATTAAAATCTCGTATTTTTTATAAGCAAACTTGGTTATTTTACATAATATATTTTTTATAGCTATTAAGCTGCATTTAAGTTGCATGTCTTGGTATACCCACTTATCTTACTATACTACGTTTTAATAGGTCGGATTTGACATATTAAGACCTATATAAACTACCGATGTACTTGTCATACTCGTACATGCAACAAACTGAAAAGGCGCTTAAAATTAATAAAGTTATATTACAATGGTTGGCTATGATAAAATGTCTTGCGGCATTAAAGCCCGCCTCTGTCTTTGTGCAATAAAGTATTAAATAAATAAATACAATAGTGATGTGCTGCCGTGAAATTCAATGCAAATAATCGTTCATTAATTTAATAATAACAATTACATGTTGCTTAAAACTAATTATATCTTCATTTAATACTCGTATAATATATTATATTAATATATAAATCATAACCTATTTAAAATTAATTGTTATTCGAAGTAATATACAAACAGTATAAAAGAATTACAATATTAAAAGATAAAAAAGAAATCCCAACATTAAATAAACAAAAAAAAAACAAAAAAACTACACTACAAATGAAAGTAAAAAATTATAATAAAATAAAAAATATAATAAAACTAAAATTATAACCGTCCGATGGGCGTAGTGTGCCGAGGACACTCGCTGCGTTCCCCTGTTGAACGGCGAGGCTGACCCTTTGAGCAAAATATTTTCTACATAAAGGGTCACCTTACATCGCCCTTAATTATAATTATTATAATAATTAAATTATATTTTTTGTTCTTCATATATATTAGTGAGAAAAGTAAATAAAAAAGTAGTTCTCAATAAAATATATTCTTTAACCACTCAAACGTCTTCTACACTCGCATATGTCATCTTACGCCGTCGATCGCTATGCGATCCGCGCTCGATCATGAGTTACGAAAATGATCATATCTTCTAAATTAAATAGCTAGAATAAAAAAAAATGTATAAATAAGTACTAGAATACAAAACAAAATGATGTAGGTATATAAAAATATCGTCAATCTTACCATATGTTCACCTTCGGAACACTTGAACATAAACTAATATCTAAACTGCATTCATGTATGCGAGTCAATTGTATTTCCCACAACTTACAACACTTACAATTATTATGTTTAATAATGTACTACAATGTATATATTTGTTAAAAACGATAAATATTACACTAATATAAGTTGAAGTTTTTTTGTTTGCGGCTAGGAACTCCAATAAACCCGATGTGTTTGGGTGATATTGACGCGAATTACTTAATGAAAAACATCAAATTCTGCAACACTTGGAATTTGGTGGATGTTCCCCAACTAGTTTATGAACACTGTTATGAATAAATTACGTGATTAGGACTGTACAATGTAATTTAAAGAAACTTAAAAAAAAAAGAAATGGACATAATGATAATTTTAGGATTTATTTTTTGTACTTACCCGAGCGCGCGACCTCGTGCCCTGCTGATAGTTGTCTCCGGAATATCCCCGACCCTAAAACAATACAAAAGTACATATTATTTATACACTCTATAATATGTTTATCTCTGACTGCTACCTTTGTGGCCTATCGTGGTACATTACTTGGAGTAATTAGGTATTTATTATTTTTAATTGTGTTAAAGCGATTTATATTTTTGGTGTATTTTTTTTAGCTTTATGCACAAAAAAAACTAAAAAGATCGGTTTTAAACCCCCGGCATGTACCAACGAGAAATACAGTTTTCTTACGTACATTTGCTATAGATTTACAACACCACCATTCCCGTACCTCGGAGAGCACGTTATGCTGTCGGTACCGATTCCATTAATAGCAACGTTCGGAAATGACGGGGTTCTATGACCAATGTATTTTACCAAGTTTTCTATCGCATAAAGGGTGCTATTGTTCACAGTAAGAAATATTCTAGTGGCGAGATTAATTTCAATTGCTTCTACTCATTGCTTAATTTTTATTTTTATGTGGCCTATTTAGTTTAATGCAAGTTTCTTATACATAAGTCGCGCTAAGTTAAGAACTAAATGCTTAAGATAGACTGTATAATCCTTAAATGACATTAGTCGCATATGTTCACAGTGTGCGGTAAAACTCCGAGGAATAACATTACAAGTTACTGTATTACTTCCCAGCAGTTGAGGGTAACAAAGTGATAATTCCGTTTCTAATTTGCAGCGGTTTTGAGCACGGTTGGCAGAGCGACCTTAAATCACTTTGTAACGGTTATTCGTCGTGTTTTCATAAATATACAATAATATTACACGATTTAAACTTATACGGGGTGACTTTGTATGATCTTACTCTAGACTAAAGGAGTCTGCCCACTACACCGTATCATACCATGACCGTGCTATGAATGTATCAAGCACGGAAGGCAATACGATACGGCTTGCTTTGCCCACTGAAACGAATCGACGGCGTTTAATGCCCGTATGATGCCGGTATGGTGTCGGTATGCAACCCGTATGTTGCCCAACCGTAATATGTATGACGTAAAATTGATAGGAAGCCTTTTCTTTCTCGCATGTGTATCGGTAATGCCTGGACGTTTGAGGAGTGCTATTAAGTTTTAAAATAATAAAATAGGTATGGCTATTAAAAGATTAACTGTTAGACAATTGCCATAATATTGGATGAGGAAGAAGAAGAGATCCAAAAAACCACTCGACGCTACTGGATTCACGATACTCTAAAATAACGAAAAACTGAAGGAGAATATTGGACGTTGTGTATAATATTGACGTGCCATGCGCGGAGCGTACCGGCATCGGCAAAATATTCTCGCCGACAATTATTAACACTCCGTGCATGGCACGCGACGGTACGGGTCGGTGACGGAACGGTATAGTGGTCATGCTTTTCTATACAAAGAATATTTTTTTGCCTGACACGTTCCTATTACGGTCATGGTATGATACGGTGTAGTGGGCAGACACCATATGATGGTAATGACATTTTTTTGGCTTCTCCATACAAATTGGCTATTTTTTAATTGTCATTTTGTATGGAGAAGCCATTTTTTTTTGTCAATTCCGTCAGTTATTTTCTTAGGAAAAGTTGTCTGTTTCTATCAATAGAATCGAATATTAGTCTAACGTAAGACCAGCCAAAGTCACTCAGTATATCCACGTCAACGAAGCAATCGTTATATAGTTTTACTGCTCATCTCAAAAGAGGTTCTTTTACATAAATAAATAAGTTTATAAATAAATAAATAATTTGTTCTGCTAAATGAGGAAATGAACAAGTCTTTGGAAGGTGAGGTTAGTGGAGACACTAGACGTGACATTGTCGAGTAGGTGAGTCTATGTGATTATTCAATATTTTGTACAGAAACTTTTTTTTTATACTAGCACGATATGTGACCTTGCGCACGCCTGATGGCATGCGAGGTCGATGAATGTTAGCAACTGGAATCAGACACTCATAAATGACATCAGTCCTTAACACTGCGCCGGCTTTACTGAGCATGACGGCAATTTAAGAATGATAAATTGCCGTCATGTGTGAATACACTTTACTGGGTTTATCGGTACGAACGTTGGATACTTAACCCGCCCCGGCAAACTGGGCAAATTACACTATCAGTCCGCCTACCATCTATTTGTTGATCTCGTTAAAAGTATGTATGTGTCTAATGCCAATTTTTTATTTTAAGGAGAACTAATATTATAAGCTTGCCATGGTGATATTTATATAAAAATCACACCGCTTGTTCACTCTCAAGTGTAGTTTCCCAATTTTAAGGGAAACCTTTATATCTGGCAACACTTTTAACTGTGTATCAGTGTCATTTTTTTAGCAGTACCTAGTCGATTTGTAGTCGTTGATCAAAATTCAACGCTGAACGCTGTAGTCTGTAGATGTCATTGTAGACGTGCCCTCTGTATGTAATGTATCGTTTTATGCAAAACTGTAGCTCTTCAAGCCCCTATTCCTTGAGAGAAAGAGTTTGAGGAGTCCGAACCATCCTGCACGTAAGTCTTTCACCATCCTGTATACCATTCACCCCCGCGTCCAGGCAACCAACTTAGGACCTGGATGCATCACTGCTTGAAACAAGACTTACTATGAAAAAAGGCATAATATATAAATCTTATCATCTAACGTTCCCTTAAATTAATTCACTAAAAGGAATTAAATATTGTCTTAATGAAGAAAATATAAAACGTAATTCTTCGATTATTATTCTTCCTAAAGAGTTCTATCAACAGCGTTTTTATAATGTTGGTAGGAGAACTATTCCAACGATGTTTTATTTCCATTGTAGAAGCGATCAAAGTTTAGCCATTAGTACGATATTACATGCCGACTGCATAATGACGATTTTCTACTATAAATTATAAAAGTTTAATACTTCGCAGACGGGGTTCGCTAATGGTGGGAGTATTAGGTGAGGCTTACACTTATGGATAAAACTACCAACTATATTATAGCTGAATAGGATAAAGTTGATTGTGTTCGAGCAATTTTGACGTGACGACGTCTTATAAATTGGTTTGCCGGGTGACACTTCAAGAAACTGCGTTACGCTCCGCTCACGTTATGCGCTCACAATGAGAGCGAGTGAGAGGCACGCGTCCCTTCCACTCGGGCATGGTTAGCCCGCCTAAGAGCGAGAGAGACAGACATAAAAAGTGAAAGACATTGACTTGACATTTTCTAGGCACATTACAGCAGAAACACTTCCTTTCATTTCATATTTCTCCTATCATCGCCCTATCCTCAACAAAATCACTCAGATAGGAACAAGTTAAGTTGTAGTAAACGCTGTTTCATTGTACGCAAATGTATTGCAAGTTATTGTATGTATATTTGTATATAAATACGTATGTATGTGTAAAGGTAAAAATAAAATTTTGTTAATATGAAATTCAGTGCGAGATTCTTTGTATAAATTAATGTTTTAAATATAATTCTTTGTATAAATAAATGTTTTAAATTGTTACTATTATTTCATCCTTCTTCCTACTATACGAATGAATATTCACATTAAAATTATTTTACCACTCAAAGTCGTTGTCACGTAAAACTTTCGCCCGTATACCGACTTTACAGGCAACCAATTTTTTTTTATATTTCTACTATGATTATAAATTATTTTACTTTTTTGTTATTACATATTAAACTGTAAAAAGTCTCATCACGACCGTTTCCCTTCCGGGGTAGTCAGAAACCACGCTATAAATAAGCGGATTCACATTTAGCCAACTTTACTATAGGCCAATCATGACAAGTGGCAAGCTCGTCGATGTCTCCAGCGTACTAAACTCGAGAAATATCACAAATAAATTAAATATTAATTAAATGTATTTATTTACATTAATAATTTTTGTGTCCCGACCAGGAATCGAAACCGGTACCTCCGAGTCTAAATCCACAGACTTAACCGCTAGACCACGAAGGCAGTTAGTAAAAACTACAACTGTAGCATATTTTCTGTTTAGCTTATTAACGAATATTTTAAATATTTATACCGTCATAACTGAAATTAAAGTACCAACAAAACTTTCAAATAACAGCATAGTTGCAAATTTAATAAAAGCTACAAATTCTGTATTTGTGGTCAGTTATATGGCAGCCGGATGAGAATGGGAGATTTATTGAGACTCTTTAAGACTTCTGGGTTCGATTCTTGGAATCGATTTGAAATTAAAACGATCCTACTAAAAATACATCGTTTAGGTCTTTTTTAGTTTGTGAATTTATTTACATACATACATATCTTCACGCCAAATCCCTTGTGGGGTAGGCAGAGACAATTGAGCGCCATTAGACCATTAGTGTTTCATTTATTTGATTGTGATATGTGAGTCTCGGTCGGCCAAGGCCTCTTTTACCCACAACTTTCGCATTATATACCTGGTTCGTCAATCATTCTTCCCTCATCCTTTCAACATGCCCGAACCATCGTAGCATGCCTTTCCTTATTTTTGTTATACCTACCATTTTTCGTATTTCGACGTTACGTATGCGGTCCGCCAAAGTGACGCCGCATATCCGTCGCAACGACCTCATTTATACTGACCCTATATTATATTATTAACCCTACTTTCATACGTATTCTGACATATCCACGTCTCGCTTCCATAGATCACATACCAACATTTTTTTTTTTAAAGGTTAGTTGTCAGAAAATGCCTAACTGGCGTTAAACTTGCCTATGCACCTATTTTTAAGTTTTGGTGCAATAAAGAATTTGAAAATAATAACTTCGAAATTCGATGTATTTTCGAAATTAATTTGGTGACAAGAATAGGTCTTTAATATCGGAGGCAGGCTACTAGCTTCCAGATTTATTGCTGAAGAATCGCTAGCTGGTCTATTGTCTTGGTAAACAGGTTCTATTCCCAATACGTCCCGAAATCCACGTCGACAGCTTCTATGTACCTACGTATCGATAAAAATATATATTACACTGCCTCAGTAATCTAGCGGTTACTAGTAAGTCCATGGATTTAGGCGCTGAACCTGGTACGTTTGATTTCTGGGTGGGGCACAATACTTGTAATTTATTTTATTTATTTGCAATACTGCAGCTGCGAAGATAGAAAAATCTTTTTACTTACAGCAGTTTTCGTCTATAATTATTGCTCAACTTTTTACTTACAGCAGTTTTCGTCTATAATTATTGCTCAACTTTTTACTTACAGCAGTTTTCGTCTATAATTATTGCTCAACTTTTAAGTTTTATTCATGAATAGTGCAAAACAAAGAGGCATTTTTATCAAACGTAGCTTAGCAATGGTGGCGACCTTTTTGGGATCCCTAAACGGGTTGGGTCTGTAATGACGTCATAGAACGAGCAAACACCACCACCAACGATTCGATTACGATGATTTAATTTTATTTACAAACGACCCGACGATCGACGATTTTTCTCCGCCGAATTACGTATTTGTCGTTTCTAATGAAGAGGAAAGCAAATATTTTTCAAACCAAATTTGATTTAACCCTTAATAGGGAACGGGGCAAATACTAACTAAATACTACCGCATTTTTTTTTCATTTTTTTTTATAAGCTCGAAATATTTTATTTACATTATCTCCGACAGCTACACGACGCATTCTTACAAAACGTTTCGCCAGTGGTTCTCATCAATAGTTAATCAATATTATATTTACATATATTGTAAATTAGTTTATTTAATTTTTATTATTTTCCATTATATTGTTTTTATTAGGTATCTATGTATAATTGTTTTTTTTTTTAGTTTTTTTGGTCTATGTTATGTAGTTTATTGTTCCTAGTTTTAAGTTTAGGTTAATTTTACTTTAGGTTGCGTGTTGTTATTGCAGCGAGCGCCACCTTATTATGTAATTTTAGCTATCGGTAGCAACTTGTCAATAGCCATACACTACCCATATGTACTGTATATATATTTAATGTATCTAGCCGTAAGTTGTCCTTAAACATAAAATATAAAAAAAGATACAAATGAATTCGAAAATCGTATTAGATATTGCCTTATTGCTGAAAAACAATGTTGCAGCTGAAGCTACACTGATTTCCTATTTGTGGCTACACTTTTATTTCTGTTAAATGTAGCTCCATAAACCTAGTCGTATAGTTCTAATAGAAGCTCCATCTCACATCCAGGCGACCTCGTCAGGCGCAGAAAGTGCGGCGTCTTCCGCTGCGCTCAAGTTGCGCAAATACGCGCTAACCCTTACTACGGTTACAAATTTGCGCCGTTTGGGGTCGAGACGATGGGCCCATGAGAACCTTCAGCAAGACGCCTGGCCAAGGAGTTGTCTAAGCGGAAGACGACGGAAAGGTCCGGGGCCAGGAAGGCTGGCAATTATTTCTTACAACGTATTGTTTGTAAGGATTTATTGTCAGTCTCCTTGGGACTATTTCGGATAGGACGTCTAAAGACGACATTTTTTATTTATAGTTATAGTTATTTTCAATTTTATTATTTAGGTACCTTTTAATCTATATTAAATGTCTATTAATTTACATCGAATATAACACATAAATAATTTATCTATCTATCTGTAAAACTGTTTAAATGAAAAGTCTTAATAATCTTATTTTGTAATGACAATACTCGTATATATATATATTAAATTGACATAGAAAGTAAAGTATCATCACGACCGTTTCCCTTTAGGGGTGGTCAGAAACTACACTTTTAAATAAGCGGATTCATATTCAGCCAACTTTACTATATACCAATATAGCTCGTCGATGTCTCCAGCGTACCAAACTCGAGAAATATCACAAATAAATTAAATATTAATTAAATGTATTTATTTACATTAATAAATATGTTCGTGTCCCGACCAGAAATCGAACCCGGTACCTCCGAGTCTAAATCCATGGACTTAACCGCTACACCACGGATGCAGTTATAAATTGACATATTTAACATAAATATCATTTCTTCTTAATATACTAATGTTTTTCCATAGTTTATAAACTATAGCTTGAGCTCTATGACAGCTGTCATTACGGGTATGACAGAAGCTGTTTTTTTTTTTGTTTTTTTTTTTTTTTAATTTATTTAAGGACATGGTCTAACCCACACAGAAGCTGTTATGGCAGCTGACAGAAAAAAGTAATATTTATTACGATTTAACAAGTTAGTGGTGTGGAACCGGGACTGATTCTGACGGCTTAACGGGAACGGTGGTATTGTAAATCTATGACAAAAGTATAATATTACATATTACGTATAATATATTATTACATAATACGTATTATGTAATAATATATTATGGATTATATTACCTATTACAATTTTTATTATATTTTTTTAGGTGAATATACGAGTATTTGTAATTAAATCAAACAGGAGGTTACATGTTATTATTCAATATGTTTTCATATACGACTATAGTAGGTTATCTAATACTACCAAAAAATACTTTCCTGCGGCTATTTTTATACCATTGTTTATATTGTAGCGTTATTATTAAGTTACTAAATCCTCCGTGGTTAAACTAGCGGTTAAGTCCGTGGATTTAGACTCGGAGGTACCGGGTTCGATTCCTGGTCGGGACACAAAAATATTTATTGATATAAATAAATACATTTAATTAATATTTAATTTATTTGTGATATTTCTTGACTTTGGTACGCTGGAGACATCGACGAGCTTGCCACTTGTCATGTATTGCATATAGTAAAATGGCTAAATGTGAATCTGCTTATTTATAAGCGTGGTTTCTGATGTGGTTACTTTTTACTAAATGTATATTTTTGTGTATTTTACAGCTTTAATTATATTAATGAAAATTTTAAAATATTTTCATTAATATAATTCTGTTAATATTACTGTTTAATCCTTTAACATATAGTGTCCCAAAATTGCATTAATAACTTATTAGAATCGATATTTTTGATTTACAAAATAAGTAAATAATATTTGTTTTGCCAAAACACACCAAAGCATTATCACACTCGACATACAAAATGGGTAAATATTAATTTAAGTTGGAGTAAAAACGGGTTAGTTGAGATATGCAAAAACTAGACCCGCCCAAGAATTTATGAGGCCGCAAGATTAATAAGTGTTACCAAGGAACCTCTGACCGCGATAAATGTAGCCCATTTAGGTCCGTCATATCACGCAGGATTTTCAGCATGAAGAAGTTTGTCAAATAACTAGTCGTGTAATATAATATTGTTATTGATGGCCTAGTCGTGAAGGTACCGGGTTCAAAATCTGAGACTTATTATAAAAATTGAATTTTATTATTTATTTATAAACTCTTTATTTCACAAAAAAAAAGTGATTGTACGTATTCCCATCCCAGCATGTACCATTGACAAATACCTGTTCACCTTTCTTACGTACATTTGTCAAAGATTACAACACCCTCGTTTCCCGGCCTCGGAGAGCACGTTAAGCCGTCGGTCCCGGTTCCACTAATACCACATTCTGGAGTCGTTAACAAATTATCATTAAAATTCTTTTGCCAACCCGTCTGGTCAGCAATGTGCCGATATTCCTCCTCCTTGCGTCGTTTTCCTCAATGCTGAGGGTCGTGACCCCCTTCTCGGATCACTTTGTCCCGGACGATGCTGCGCCATCCGGGTCTGCTCGCGGCGGCGTGCAGGGCCTCGTGGACTTGGGTGTAAAGTGTGGTGCGGATCTGGTCTGACCAGCGTGCTCCGGCCACGGAGTCTCTTTCCTTAATTTTTTCCCGATTGCCAGAGCTTGTACGGGCTATATGACCAAAATACTCAAGGACTCGTTGCCGGCAGATGGAAGAGAGCCTGGTAGTGACTTTGAGCTCCTTGAGTATTGTAGAGTGCCGATATTAGTGTAGGCCAAATTCACCAGATATACTCGTATTGTTCTGGAAGGCCCTCTATTAGTTCTGATAATGATAATACAAATATCAACTTTTACAGAGTCGCTAAAGTATTCCGTTATATAACGATGACGCTTAAAGAAACTGAATTTGGCTGCTGGATAATAATTTTGGGACCCCCATTACCGCGGTCGAGGTGAGGAAATGTTTCGAACGGACGAAAATGTTCGGACAAAGTTCACGTGACCGCATGTAGAATTAAGCGTTACGGTGTGGGGGTAAGCGGGCCAAGTGTTCAACATTTTTAAGAGGAGATTTTAATCCAAAGACACCAGGGATTTAAAACATTGTAATACCATATTTTGTATATTTATTTTTAAAAAAATCACAGCTTATTATATTAAACATATAAACAAAGTAGCAATAGTGGAACACAAGCCAAAGAGATTTTATATTATTTAGACAATACAATTAAAACAGAAATAAGAGTAACATATAGTAATTAGTTTTAAATTAATAGTGCAATTAAACTGTGACTAGCAAAAGTAAAAGAAAAATAATAATAAATAAGTGAAAACCAATAGGGAAATGATAATTTACCTAAAATAAAATGAATGAATGAAAGGCAGGAGCAAAATTATACTATATATACAAGTATAGCAGTATTCGTATATTAACAGGTGAAGTGGATTTGCAAAGTCAGTCCGGGATAAGAGTTGTCTTGATACTGCCTTCGGTGATTAGTTAGATGTATCAGAGTAGAACATGGCTATATATATAAATAGATTGTGGTAAAGTGTTTACCTATTATTATTAATTATTTAATGCACTTTATTAAAAAGGAAACTTTCATTTTATCTTGAGGATCCAAGTCTGCAAGAGAAATTCCAGCTAAATCTTTCCACCACTTACTAAAAGAATTGGGCCTAAAGCAGGTTTGACGTCTATTTCTGTAGTGAGCTTTCAAGATGGCATTAGATATACAAATTCTTTATTGCACAATAAACCAAACACAGTTAACTGCCTACGTGGTCTAGCGTTTAAGTCCATGGATTTACATGCGGAGGTACCGGGTTCGACTCCTGGTCGGGTTGTATTTTAATTAAAAATTTTAAAAAATATTAGTTTATAATCAACATTTAAAATAATTTAATTTTATTACATTTAAATAAAATAAGTGGTCAGCTTCTAGAAACAACTGTCTCCGTGGTCTAGCGGTTAAGTCCGTGGATTTAGACTCAGATGTACCGGGTTCGATTCCTGGTCGGGACACAAAAATATGTATTAATGTATATAAATACATTTAATTATTATTGAATTTATATGTGATATTTCTTGAGTTTGGTACGCTGGAGACATCGACGAGCTTGCGACTTGTCATGATTGGCCTATAGTAAAGTTGACTAAATGTGAATCCGCTTATTTATAAACGTGGTTTCTGACCACCCCGAAAGGGAAACGGTCGTGATGATACTAGCTTCTAGAAAATATTTTATTTTGATTTAGTCTGTTGGTATTCAGACTTGATAAAGTATATCGTACCTACCTCCATAATTTAATACTAGCAAGAACGTAAAAATAAAAACTACAAAAATGAAACCGAAAGTAGAGCGGAAAATCCAATTACATTTTATTCTAAGTCTTCTAAGAACCTAGCCCGCATGTAGGAGCACAGTTTAATAAAAAAAAGTGCCTACTTAAATCGGCCTACTTCCCAACTTCATCCTCTCGGGATTGTGCTTATTATTTGTGTTAATATATTCATTCTCTAACGAGTTGGGAAGAGAAATAAAAGAGTATTGCCTTCCCGATCAAAGGCATATTCGCGGTGCCAATATTCAATACCATCTATTTTAATAATAGAAAAATATTTGTTTTATTTCTCGGTAATTCCTGCAGCCCTATTGTGTTACTTAAGCGCAAATGTTACAAAATGGAATCACTTAAATAGCGGAAACTGTCAGTGTAAAATTGGTATTTTGGTTAAAGGAAAACTACAGACGACAACAAATAACGTTTCGATGTGTTCATTAAAAAAAAGCTATTATATATTTTTTTTAATATTTACCATATTTTTGCTTGTGCGTGTTATAAAACTAATATTATTTTATTTTGAAGTTGCAACCCCATGTGTAACCTTTAAAATTGTGGCAAACGTCATTTTGACGTATCGTTCGGCTATGATCGGAAAAATTAGGCTTAAAGAAAATATCAGAATTCACTATTTTGACAGTCTAACGTTTTATGCTTCAGTAATGGAATACGGATTTTGCATTCGCTACGCGCTGCGGTAGAATTGCATGAACCCTGTGGGGAAGAAAGGAGAAGAATGATGGTATAGTTTATTGATTATATGAAATTTATAGATTAGAATTTTATTGTTCCTCTTTTCAAATAATGGTTATCATGTACTGCTCCAGATTCACCAATATGTACTATAAAATTATATCGTTTTTTTTTTTTTTTTTTTTTTTTTTTTTTTTTTTTTTTTTATACTAGCACGACATGTGACCTTGGGCCCACCTGATGGTAAGTGGCGCGCAAGGTCCATGAATGTTAGCAACTGAAGTCAGATACTCGTAACTGCCATCAGTCCCTAACACTATGCCGGCTTGACTAGATGCTTTTTCACACTTCGCTTGAAGGACTCCAAATTATAGGAAAGTGGAAACACAGAGGCTGGAAGAGCATTCCACATCTTTATCGTACGACAGATGTATGAGTCCCCAAATTTATATGTACGCGAAGGGATGGTGACTACGGTATGTGGGTGCATATTCTGACCTGTGCGTGTGGTTCGGTTGCGGAATGGAGAGGGAGGGATTAGGTTATAGAGTTCTTCGGAGCACTCACCATAGTATAGCCGGTAGAACACGCTCAGAGAAGCCACATCTCGGCGAAGCTGCAGGGATTCGAGAGTTCCAGATGTAGTGGCATCGTCCACAATTCGTACAGCTCGCCTCTGCAGTTTTATATCAATATTGTAAAAATTGACGTGTAAAAGTGCAGAATACATATCTTTTTGTCCTATGCCTACTTGCAAAAATAAACGAATTGAAATTGAAATAGAATTGCACACTTTACGTGTAGGTTACTATACTGTAATAAAAATAAAGAACATACGTATATTTTAAAAAAGATTTAGTAATAAAATCTCAAGTTACGGTGCAGAGAAGTTTTCCTAAAAATATCGCCACTCATACCGAGCCTAAACAAGTAGGTTGCGAAGTCAATAAAAGTCATATAGCGACATTAAGGTACATTTGCATTTGCATACGTATTAAATAACTTCATTATCGCGGTAAATATACATATATCCGAGATAAGAAACTGCGATTTTCGCGAGGGTAGAACAAACTCGTCGCCACTGCCGTGTATGAGAGCTTGCAATAAATAAAACGACCGTGCTCTTTGCTAAATTAACTATAATACATAAGTACATATATAACACTCTGCATATAAGGTATTGCGTGTGTAAGATGTACTCACATTATTATAATATTAAAAACAATCGCCATAACGTTTACATTAGCTCCATGCATTGCTATATAGATTGTTTTTTAAACTGTTTTTTTAATAATAATTTAAGTCATTTCGTGTAGTTATTTACTAGTTTAGCGTTAAAAATAATGTAACAAACATTTTGTATTTATGTGTGTGTGAGCATATCAAACTTAAGAAATATTACAAATAAATTAAATACTAATTGTATCCCGACCAGCAGCCCTATTCTGTTACTTAAGCGCAAACGTTATATAATGGAATCCGTTAACTATATATATATCACGTTATTAAAGTTGATATTTGCACGGCTGCTGTCAAGGTCGAGCGCTTATAGAGTTGAGAATTAAATAATATTTTGTAATTATGACGCAACCTCTGACGTAAATAACGAAATCCACTAATAACGTTTGCGTAACAGAATAGGGCTACAGGAATCGAACTCGGTACCTCCGCATGTGAATCCACGGACTTAAGCACGAGACCACGGATGTTGTCTAGTTGTTTGTAAATTACACCTTCGTACGTTAGTGCGAACGGATGCTATTTATGATAATGAGGTAAGCGAACAATAATACCTTCCCGACCCATTAACGAGAAAATTATGATCTTGTTATTCTTATCTCATAATTACCTAGCGTTTGGTGGCCCGGCTTCACCCGTGGTGGTTAATGTTTGTAGTATCATTATTTCTTCGTTAAACTGTTCAAAACGATATGGACTAACTATCCCTTTTGAACTACATAAATAAGGACTGAGGACAAAAAAATGGGTTACATTATTGTAGACTGCCTCCGTGGTGTATTTTTTATTTTTCTTGCCGTTTGGAGTCGAGACGATGGGCACATGGGGACACTCAGCCAAGCGTCTGGCCAATTAGTTGTCCAAACCGCTAACGGAAAAGTCTGAAGACGGAAAAGCTGGCAATTATTTCTGCCAACGTATTTGTCTCGCTATACATAGAACAAGCTACAAATAAAAAAATAAATATATCCAGACAGGTCACACAGCGCCATCTAATTTCCGTGGTAAGCTACGAGGCTTGTGTTACGGAAACTAGATGGTTAATAAACTACATGTTATACTTTTTTTTTTGTTAATATATACATATAAACACCCAGACCGAGACAAATTATACAATGTACAACTTGCCCTCGGTGGGAATCAAACCCACGTCCTCCCGAGTTCAAGGCAACGTTTGTTACCACTAGACCACGGAGGCGGTCAAAAAAAAAATAGAAACAGTATTCAGCTGCTGATGGTCATATTACCTATTTGTAATTGTATTATCAATCTACCATCAAATATTTCTTACAGTTCCAACTAATACAATGCCTTAAAAGTGAATGCTAAAAATTACTAACGAATACTGAATGAATCGGGTTATACGCGCATGCAATGGAACTGCAGGATGATTGAGATTAACAATATGAATAATGCACAAAATCTGACTGATCAATAAAAACAACAATAATAAAACTAAAAATGGTTTCTTTGGCGGGAATGAATCCAACGATTCTATCGCCCCAAAAAAGTTGACCTTAGCAAATTGGGTATTCTCATTTTTTGTACTACCCACAGTAGCCGAATATTTTGATGAAATATTTACCTCGGCGAGTGAATGCAGAGACCTCTTTGTGAGGAAAAGTCGGGAACAATTTCCATGCCATTTCCCTTTCACAAACTGATTTCTTTGAACTAAACGATTTATCAAAAGAACTCAGCTATTTTTGTGTTAGGAATACAACACACGTCTAAACCAAAAATGCCATAGTTTTATTGTCATTATGAACACAGTAAAGTATTTTTTCTACATAGACATGTGGCTTCACGTCAGTCTAATAGTAGGCAGTGCGCAAATAAGAGCAACTGTCATCAACAACTGGGCACAAAATTTGACATCCATTATTTTATTTTTTTTGTTCAGCTAAAACTTATGTGTGCATTGACGTTGATTGTATAGTTTGATGTCATGATTTGTATATATAGAGGTCGTATAGGTTGGCAAAATTTTTGCCTAAAGGTTGCCTGTTCCAGAACTTTTACAAACTTTTATTATTATTATTGTATATTGTATTTTATTATTATTAGTTTATTAATATTGTGTACCTTTTAATACAATGATAGGTATTTAAGGAACTTTTTTAAAAAATTAGGGTTCAATCATACATCTATTTATATGCTGCACTAAACACTTTTATTTATATTATAACACACGACCATCTAAATGTAAGCAGGACGCGAGGTCCAAGGATAGGAGCTCAGTCCCTATCACTATGTCAGTTTGACATGCTATATTACACTATCGCACTTTCCACTACGCTGGAAGGACTTTACATTTAAGGTAGCGCAAAAATACAAGGTGTAATGCACATTTGTAGCTTACGACGGTTGTAGTGTTAGAGTACATCTAGACTACACCCAGTTGGAGACAGTAGTACGTGGGCTGGTCTGTGACCACGGACCTCTGCATCTGCAGCAGAGACGGCTCGAATAACAGAGCAACATTGGCCTGAGAAAAGCGCGAGAAAAATCAACGAATACAAATGTTTTTTTATATTACGAAGTAAATAGTAAATATCTCTAAATAAAGCTCATACATTAATTAGGTTGTTTTGGTAGAAGATAAAACACAGGTGATGTTTATTTAGAAAACCATAATTTTAAGGGTATTAGCAGACTAGCGCTGGTCACATTATTCATGCGGCGACGCGGGCGGATGGCGCTCTCTCCCAGAATAAATCACACCCTTAACGTAGGTAATGGTCATGGATGTTTCCCCAATTTCCTGGATTTTGGTAAAAATAACGATATCTATGTTGTTAGTACAATAAATATTTAATAAAACTATTAGAAGTTGGTCAGCACATCAATGAAAATATAAAGAGAGGAAACAATAATGAATAGGGGTAAGATTGAATTAGATCTTCAAGAAGTCGATCACATATCTAAAACACTGCTTAATCCTCTTCTACACAAGTCAGGCTCCACACCTGCACGAAGTCTCACCATCTGCTTTTAAAATTACCCACGAGCCATCTAACTAATTATTTGTAAGTTTATCTGGCTGGTAATGCATATGTAACTATATATTTTTATTTTATTTTGTCTAACCGCAGGTTTTAAAAAGATAAAAAGAAAAAAATCATTTTTTGTTAGATACCTATATATACCTAAACATGAAGCTAGTGCCAGAAAAAGTGATTCTCTATCGCGTTTTTTTATGTAAACACAAGTCGCAACCTTCCTAGGTTATTAGGTATTTAGCTTGTTACTTTAGTTGCTTAGTACTTGTTGCTTATAACGTGCCTTAGTATCAAAATACAGAGAAAGAAACGAAACCGCCTTGCAGAGGATGAACAGCAGTTGTGCAGCAAATATCATGGGACGTATCATGCGCAATACAAAGTATAGCTTACTGCAGCTCGTCATGCAAGGCAAGATACAAGGCTCAAGAAGACCTGGAAGAAGACGCACGTCTTTGCTCAAGCTCAGGGAGTGCTTCGAAGAAGCTACCTTAAGAAGAAGAAGTATCAAAAAAATAACTCCCTTGCCAACCCGTATTAGGCCAGGCGTGGAGATTGTAGAACAAATTCTCCAGGAATATGTCCAGCAGTGTAGGTCCAGAAGCTATTATAGCTATGAGCTGTGACTATCACTTCCATATCCTTTGTCAAATTGGGAGTTACTAACCAACCTAAACTAACTAAAATAACTATTAATTTGCAAAAATAAATCAGAGTATATTTCCATTTTGGTGATATTCTTTTGTGATACATTGTTGCACAATGTGTGTGTTTTTGTATCATTAATCCTCAAGAGACCTCTCATTTCGGCCACTTTTTTTTAACCTTTTTCCTCTCATTGTCCTCGCGACACGTACTTAGGAACAAAACGACGGCTCAGTCCGGATTCGTCCGATAAACTTGTCCGAAATCCCAAGCATTCATCCACAGAAGAATGTAACTGATACAGGAAGGAGTGGAAACTTAAACTTCCAAACAGAACAAAAACCAGAAAACTTTTGGACAGTAAGTAGAGTATACGATTGAATCTTAAATTTAAACTTATTTTAATACCGTTTAAGATTTAAATTACCCAATTTAATGTTGCTGACCCGATTATGTTTGCTATTTATTTTATTTATTTATTAAGTAGGCATAAAAAACAAATGTTAGCATTATAGCTTCGCAAAATAATAGATATAGTGTATAGACATTGCTAAAAATCAAAGCATCTGTACACAATATCAGCCATGTTTTATGAACAAACTCGTATAACGTGTTTTTTTTTAAAGTTACAAGTAAATAAGTTTTAAAAGTAAAAGAGAATTAAACTATTTAAAAAAAAGAAAAATGTAAAGTATAATCAATGAAGGTCAATTAAAAATTCTCGAAAATCTCAAGGATATATGAATACCAGAAATCAATAATGTACTATAGTTTGATTTATCTAAGAACGTTCCAATGAACAGCTGTTAAACATTATTTTTATGTAACCCTTTAGAATATATTTTGTATTTTTTTATTCGGAGGAATAAAATATAACATTACAAAATACTATCACTAATATACATTAAAACTACTTATAAAAATATAAACTAAACCTTATAAAACATTAAGCTATAAATAAAAAATAGACGGATCATCATATACTTATATTATAATTAGTATAACTAGAAATTCCAAATGCCAGTTAAAAAAAAATAGGTAATTAGGAAATCATAAAGTTCCTAAAAAAAGTGTAAGTAATCTGGAAATTAAAAAATAATACATGTAGTATTAGTATGTACTACTCGCACGAACTTTAGACCTTTAAAAATGCAGTTGGAGCCTAATGTACAACATTGGCATTGGCATTTAGTATTGCGGTGTCTTTTAGTTACTAACAAATAATTTGATACTTTATTAATGCCTTATTGATTTTCGGTATTCAGATTGGCTACCATTGATACGGATCTGTAAGCAAAGAACCAAAACATGTTACATGTTTTTTAGTGGAGTGGTCTTAACACGTCTATCGTAGAATTGACGAATGATGAAGATAGCTTGAAGCTACTCGTAAATGAATCTAAGGACAGCTGCGGTTAATCAAGTGGTGAAAAGAATTACGTTTAAAAACAAATAAATTTAATATTAATAATTATGATATTCTAAAATGAACCATAGATAATATTGTTAAGATGCTTTTAGTAGACAAAATTACCAAGATGAATATTTATTTCTGACATATTTCCCACGATCACAAAGTGAAAGATCAAACTGGCAAGAGCTTTAACACTCGGATTAACATAAAACGGGTACGGGAATAAACCCCAAAGTACATGATAAAGAAATATTACAACACACAATGGATTTCTATAACAAAGACGGTATCGTCTCGCATAGAGATGTAATTCTTTGAAAAATATCACAATAGTGTGAAGTAAACACCTTTCTTGATGCCATCGATATAGATCTTGACAATAATAAAACCTTATAAGGCCTTCTATTAACTTATTGAAAGGCTGTTACTGAAGGTCAAGGCAAGATTGTCGAAGCTAATTTACAAAAGATATACTCGTATATGTATAAATGATTTATGCCTAAACCGCAAGAAACACGACCTAATGCCAAAGATGATAAAGAAAAATAGTATCATCGTAACCGTAATCCCTAACGAGGTGGACAGAAACCACACTTTTTTAAGGAGCGAGTCCGGTAGCAGACTAGCAGAGTAGAAGTAGCAGACTCCGGATATGTCATATGTCATGTAAATGATATATTTTTGTGTACTCAAACAGGAATCGAACTCAGCTCCTCCGCGTTTAAATCTATGGTCTTAACCGTAGACCACATACTATTTAAACCATAATTTAATGAGAAGTAAAAATAAGGATAGGTTTCGTTTAACACAATTCTGGAACTACCGGCCTTGTATGCAATATAAATGTTGATATTCTTTGACAAATGAGTACGTTGGGTCTATCAAATATTAGGTCATTGCGTTGAACCATAAAAAGTTTTTCTTCATCTGCGTAAGTTTTCTCCGCAGCGGGATTGCTACATTAATCATTAGTATTTCGTGTTCGCGTCCGAAAAAACACTTTCTCCGTCAACAGAACCCATTTGTTATGTCCCACTCGCTTACAAACTCATAACAAGTACTTATTATTTCATCTATACATCACTTTGCTAAAGGATGGCTACAATTGTATTCTTGGCCATACACATTATATGAATTTGGATGAGTATGACCAAGATTTACTTATAAAACATAAACATTGACAGAGAAAATCTGCAAGATAATCATATTTTTGTAATTCATACACAACTCTTACCTTCGCTAATACTCGCCCCCCTAAATGAAACCCTTTGATTGCTACTATGTAGGTTGCTTGAAATTATTTTTAGAGTACTTAGTATGTGATATGGCATATCGGGAATAAGAGTGAGAAGTACAACTCAAATGGACTACTTACGGTTTTATAGGGTTCCTATAAACACAATATGGAAGCGATGACAACGCTATACAAAAAGAAATCAACCAAATTTTTCACTCTTGCTTGCGATGTGCCATATCAAATGTCGGGTATTGTGAATAAAAATTCAAGCCAGAAAGTATTCCTTGACCCTTGGACAGGTTTATCCCCAGAGTTTTTAACTAAACTAAACTGTGTTGGTGGTTTTACCATCGTGACGAATGGTGAATCACGCGTTATTAGCTATACGGTTTAAAACAAACTCCAAACTTCAGTGTGATTGGAACGCTTGTGCAGAGTACACTATACGTCATGGCTTCTAGCAAAATGTTTAGTAATGATGCTAAAATATTTTACTTTTTTTTTTGTTTCGTGTTCATATGATTTAATAAGTTTAGTAATAATTTAACGTTCGTATTTGTTCTGTTGACATGCGCCCGCCATTTTGACTGGACGCCGCAATGCGTTTGCGCTCGTCGCTGCCTGTGATGACGCAACTGTTATTTGCGTGGTTTTAAACTACCGGCTAGACGGTTTTAAACCTTTCTATATACGAGTATATCATCCTTAAATCATATTGTTTTATGCCATCTAGTGTAGGCTTAAATTGTTGACAATGTGTAGTAACATTGAGGAATGACTACGTACCTTCTGCGAACTGACTTCCCTAGTGGAGATGCCCATTTTCTCGTGATGCCGTAGCTGCACCGGATAGATGATTTGGTAGTAATGGGCCCCAATATTTCGGACCAGCTCTTGGTTCTGCCGGTACTCACGCAGAAGCCTTTCCACTTCACCTGTAACAAAACAAATAAAACAGTAAATACATGTTTCATAATGTGATAATTACTGATGTACTAAACATAAAGAATAAAATAATAATTGAACGAGTTTGAGACGGCATCAGAATTTGAATTTACTTTTACAATTTCACTTGCAGATGACATGACTGTGCAGTTACCAAAACCTGAACGAATTTTGCCGTGACATGGTCTGATGCCGTGGAAATGTCCGAAAACGCAGCCGAGCTTCATCAATTTGCAAGCATTTGACACTGACAATATACGCGAGTATTTAAACTCTAATAGCGTTTGACATTGACAGTTTCCGTTAGTTATTGGACTTTTTTACGGCTATGGAATGAGAATACACGTAGAAGTTAGTGCAAGAGGAATTCCAGCAAAATATTTGCACCACTTATTGAAAGAATTGGGCCTAAGCATGTCTGCCGTCAATACATTTATGGAACGAGCTTCTAAGATGGCATTAACGGAATCATACAGTGTTTGGTTAAGTAGGGAGAGAAGCAGAATGGAGGATGCGTCTTATTGCTCAATAAAAAAGGAGGCCTTGTTAGAAAATGCTTGTTCATAAAGCCCGCCTATTTACATTTTTTTGTGCAATAAATAATTTTTGAAATGAATTGAGGCCTCCTCTGTTAACCAGGCTATAGTCGGTTACAAGCCTGAGACACCATTCTTCTTATCTCTCTTTCCCACACACGATGGTGAATCTATGGAATGTTTATAAATTTGTCTTCTTCAGCAGTATTGTGTTTCATTAAGCTCAAACGTTATAAATTAACGTCCACTGTCAATGATACTGGTACTGATCTAGATACAGTTAATATTTTGTAATTTTAAGCTCGGCTCTTTTTGCTGAAACTTGCTCTGATAGTAAAAAACGGAGTCCAAAATCATTTTGACAATTTATTGCTTGCGTTTAAAAATAGACTACGTCTGCACGCTTTTAATACCGCAACGTCAGCACTTGGCAGAGTTTCTCCAGAAGTCATTTCTTTCGTACAATATTATCATAAAATTATTAAATTTTCGAATCTCAAAGAGTTTATTTGGCCACCGAGACGCAACAAAACAACCGGTACCTACTATTCATGGAATTTCAAATTTTCGGGTTAGGTTCGCTTCTTCCAAAAAAATTAGGAAAATTCTTTATTAAGTCAGGACTTGCGGTTGTAGTCCAGCGGTTGGATGAACGATTTTATTTAAATGAAAATATAAATCGCCGTTCGAACCCCGGCTGCATGCCGATGATAAGAGAGATAATAATGACATTTTCTACGTACATTTGTACTGTCATTAATAAAATTAATGATTAATAATAAATATTACTATCTATACTGTTCTACAGGTTTGGCTGTCCGAGAATGACTAGCTACATTAATAAACGTATTTTAAGACGTCTCCCCCACTCAATTATTTCTTCCAGCTGTCAAACGGGTTTCCTCAAGAGATCCTCGAAATCGGTATTTTAAGTTGTAAACTCTCCACACCTCGAAAGTTTTTACGATTTTAAATATTTCCAGTGAGATTATTTTTTCTGGTAACATTAAAGATTTCGTTTTCATATACTGAATATTTCTAATCTACGTTCCGAAAGACCTATCTCCAGCAATAGCAGGCTAGGAGTTCTAGGGGCTGCAGATATAAATTGGGAACAATCTTATTAAATAAATAGTTAATTATAATAACAGAATATTTTTATTAATTTAAAACAAAACATTTTCTGGAACTCATCACCGTTACTTTGGTTAGCATATTTTATTAAAATATAATCATCGTCACTGTGTAGTCTAAAATTTAAAGCATAGCAGCGAGCTCTGTGGTCGCAGTCAACAATAAATCTATATACATCAGACGTATTCATTCTTATAGAAATGTTGTTCACAATTAATAAAATTGTATTCGAAGCAGATTCGTCTCTATTGTCCAAACATGAGCGAAAAATCGAAATACACCAAAATTATGTTTGTATTTTATTGAAGCGAGCGTCGTAATTAATATTAAAGCAAACACAATTACTGTGAAAATATTGTGTAATTTCATACCAATTGTTGGCAGATTGAAATGCGCATTTAATTTGTGTTAAATTTTGTTCACAATTTTTTTGTCAAGAGAAACACATAATATAATGTTTTATTCATGTATGGAGCCATCAATTTGGCTTTATTTATTTTTTTGGCTTTTAAATCACAAATTAAATTAAAATTATAATCTTCTTTACTTCTGATAGTAAGAAAGGATTTTTTATCACTGGCGGTAATTTCTAACAACAAGTTAGCAAGAGTAAATCTGTCTAAACGCGAACCTTAATGCTACTATATTAAAAGGGGTGCTTTTTGAACATCGTGATGATTATAAAGGATGATCGGTTATAATGTCAAATTATAAAATGCAATATAAAAAAAAAAGTTTAAATAATCTATAAAACGCAGTAAACTCAAGGACACAAATGGATTTTAAAAAATCTTAATTTTTATCATTACAGCCCCTAAAACACGGTCTACACTCGTCGCGCTCTGGCCGGACGGATTGTGAGGATAAAAAGAATTATGCTGTCTTAATATTGTCCCTGGTGTCGTACACACTAGTGGAATCTGTCGACTGCATTCCGTGCAACGTTCTGCAGATGATGAAATGGCGGTCACTTTATTTTAAATATTTTTTCTCACATACCTACATACAATATAAAGTAAAATAAAAATCGTTTATTGAAGTAAAAGTAAATTCAGTTAAAAAATTTGGTACAGAAAAAAAAAAAACAAAACAAGTAAGCAAGCAAGAGATAAATAATTGCTCCCCAATCCATTATGTTGTATCTTTGGGAGCAATTATTTATCTATTTTACGATCATATTTATTTTTAATACTTATAATAAAATTACTTCAAAAATTATAATTTTACAGCGAGTGAGTTCGTTGACTTCGTTTGGCGAGTGTTATTGAATAGTTTTATCTTTTTTTTTCAAACTACCTGCATTTGGTGTATTATTTTATATTTGCAGTCGCATTTGTTTCATAGTTATATGTACTATTAGGTTTTAATTATTGAGTATGTTTATAAATATTTTAATGTAACTATGCTCACAAATTGTAGGGAATCAAGTGGTCTCCATGACGTAAGTTAACTTTTCATGGAGGCCAGGGAACCCCATATTTACAGTACTTTTATTTGTACTAAGATTTAAGGCTTTTCTATATTGGACTCTTTATTTTGGTTAATAAATTATTATTATATGAAGATATCGTTCTTAAATAGTGATTGGATTTTTTACATAAACTTATAGTATTGGAAACCTTCGACGAGCAATAGCAGCGGAATCTTTAACTTTAAAATAAGCCTTGATTTCGTACGCAGGTTGTTCACCCGTCTACTGCGATATCGTGACTAAACAATTCGCACTATCGACAAACCTAACGGGTAAGGTTATCTCCCCTTCTCCGCTGAACTATTACTGAAATATTTAAATTTAAAATGCGTATTCTGCAACCAAACATCCTTTACCTAAGAAGAACAAAATATATACGCGTAAAAATATATATTAATGTGTAAATATGTATAATGTGTAGTATATGTATTATTGTGTACATATTTGTATGTATATTAATATGTATTATGATATCATAGAATAAGTTTATTTTATTTTACCTTTAAATTAAGTTTCATATTTGAGCCCTTTGCACCTACCTCTTAATCAAAATTCTCTGTATTGTCCCAAAGGTTGGCTGCTAGAGAATGCCTAGCGGCATTAAGCCCGCCCTTTGTACATAGTGCAATAAAGTTTTTTAAATAAAAAAAAATAAAATAAATAAAACCTTGGACAATAAAAACGTTTATTTTTCCGAGATAAAAAGCTAATTGTGACAAACCCTCGTGGCGGGTGCTTGTTTTGGCAGTTCTCAAGTAATCAGGAGGGATTATCAATTTGCACTTGGCACACAGTCGGTAGGTGGCTAGGTAAACAGCGGACCCAATTTGAATTTTTGAATAATCAATAGAAATTCCATAGCATTTAACATCTGACATTAAAATAATGTACTCGTACTACTGGTATCTATATATATCTGGTATATAAAATACATTAAAATAGCTAGACTATTTTAAGGATGAACCATTAAATAAATTTATAAGAATGACAAAAGTTGATTGTTGAAAAGGTCTTTTTAAAGCGTACGTAATTTTTTTGACTAAATTATGATTGTACTTCACACGAGTAAATATTTAATTTATTGCGTTTTTATTATAATATTTTGATCGGTTTAATTTAAATTTAGGATTTATTTATTTTATGCAATTAATTTTACCATTTTAAAATATTTTTACTTTATAAATTTTACTACTTTTTATTTTGTATCATATATCATTTTTCATAGTTTTTATTATTATAAGTGGAATCCTGTTAAAAACTCTGTTGGATTCCCAATAAATAAATAAAATATCTCTAGCGTAAACAGTTTCGGACAGAAATGATTTTCTACAGAAATGTAAAACACAAAAACTTTTTTTTTTTTGTGTTCTCGAACAGTAATCGAACACGGTATTTACGCGTAAAAGCAAAGTATCACTACGACTGTATCCCTTTCATGGTAGTCAGAAACCACGCTTTTTAAAGAAGCGGACTCACATTTAGCCAACTTTACTATAGGCCCATCATCACAACTGGCAAGCTCGTCGATTTCTCTGGCGTACCAAACTCGAGAAATATCACAAATGATTTAAATTGATGATTATGCTAGAAATCGAACCCGGTACCTTCGCGACTAAACCCACGGATTTAACCGCTAGACCGCGGAGGCAGTCTTACGCGTCTCAACCACGGAGACAATCTGTAAGTGCAAGTAACATTTTTTCTGCTTTGTATATCGCAGTTTTGAGCCATACCCCGAAGGATGTCTTTTACAAATTTTAATCTCTCATATCTCGCTGTTTTTAATTTTGTAGCGCTTTGCTGGAATTTTTGATGCGAACGTGACATTTTAAAATAATATTAAATAGTTACTAGCTGTTTGCCCGAGTTATAAAGTGGTTGACAAAAATCTTTCTCAGGGTAGCGAAGAACATTTCCACCAATTTAGTTATATTATAGGCGTAAAGGCCAAATAAACAGATAGACATATAAATGACCATGGAGTTACATGTCGTAGTCAGATGATAATCTTTAGAATTCCAAGGAATAATTTAGCCAAACTTCTGAAAAATCGGTTTAGTAATATAGACGTAAATGTAATTATGTATGCCTTTATTATCATTAGAGCTCCTGGATCCCAGAGCTAAAACCTTCACTGTTAAAGCCTCTATACCATTTTTTTTTGATAATTTATTTATTTATTTAAAAACTTTATTGCACAAAATACAAAGGCGGACTTAATGCCTCTAGACATTTTCTGACAGCCAAACCTTGGGGACAAATTAAAGGATTTATAGGTGCAATGAAACAAATATTAATAGTAGAATAAATTCAACAACATAATTATAAATACTTACATAATATACGTTTGTATATACTGTACTATATATACTAAATACATATACATACGAGTATATACACTTATTAACATTGTTGGGAACTATTGACCTTGTTCATTACATACATACATTTCAATCTTAGCGAGCTACGGAAAGATGCTTAGTATTTCTCTGATGGATAAAATTCGAGACGTTGATTTACTGACATAGCTTTCAAAATTAGCAAACCCATTGTTTGCCACTTTAGGCAACGGATGACTCAAAGAAGGTCGCTGGTAGGGGTTAAGTAAAGCTTACTGAGCTGTGTACATTGATAATATCTGACCACAAAATGTGACCGAAAACTTTCCTCCTTTTATAAAAAACGTTTAAAAAATCCGGCATTGTCAGATTTCTTTGTAAAAGAAACAGTTTAATTGTACTCTGTCCCACCAGTTGTTAGAGTGCCAATCAATTCTCTCCCTAAAAAGGACGAGTTGAGAGATTATTCCAGATTGCTCCGGACGAATAGAACCAACTCACTTCAATAATAATTGGTCTGTTTAAAAGTTAACTATTCGGTCAAACGTTTTACATAATTATGTTTACTAGCTTCCGAGATTTATCAATAACACAGCCTAGAACACAGAGTAAGAATATACGTATTTCTAAAGACTTTGGCCTACACTCGCTACGCTAGCCAGGCGGCTTAAGGTGCTTTTCCTGGTGTATACGTAACTAAAGTGTACTTCTCATTGGTACAAGTCGGGATTTTTAATTTTAAGGAAAACGTTCTTACACAATGGTGGGCAATCTCTCCAGATTGTTGTCTCAAGAAATATTTCAGGTGTAAATCAAATCAAATCGCTTATTTGTTTCAATACAGGTAATCTAGTTGATATATTAACCTTGTTTATAAAAGCAGCTGTGGTTTGCCATGAGGCGTACAAATATGATATATATCTACATATATCGTTTAAAATACATATGGTTGTTTAATAACACAATAATAATAATAAAAATGTTTAACTGCCTCCGTGGTTAAGTCCGTGGATTTAAGTGAAACCGCCAACCACCCCGCAAGGGATATGGTCGTGATAATACTTTCCTTTTTTTTATTTACTTTTATTAGGAAGTGGCGGACCAGTAAAAATTAATTTCGGATGAATTTAACTGACCTATTGTGTCACCCTACTTCTGGTACGCTTGTCCTTTGTGATAACCAATTTTTAGTGAAAAAATACTCTTTGATTTTTTACCGTCTGTAATTTTTCAATAATTGAAGTAATAATGGATCTCTCTCCTTTAACCCTTTTTTGCTTTATAAATTGGTTAATGCATTTTACTGCTTGGCCTTTTTATTGCTTGCTGTTATTTTAATAATAGTACACTGAAATAAAAAAAAAGTTTTTTATTTAAAAATAAACGTTTATTATTTATTTTTATATAATTAAAACTACTTAAAATTAAAATAAATATAATTTAACCTAACATAAAAAAAACTATAAGTAAAAAATGTCCTCTAGAGACGACACTTCTGCAATAGTCCCAAGAAGACTGGCAACATTACCCATCTGTATATATACTTTGGCAGCAATAATTGCCAACTTTCCTGTCTCCAGACTTTTCCGTTAGCCTTTTGGACAACTCCTTGGCCAGACGATTGGCTGATCGTCCCCATGGGCCTATCGTCTCGACCCCAAACGGCGCAAATTCTTAACCTGTACCGAGGTTGGCGTATTTGCGCAGCTTGAGGTATTCAGTAGTTGAGATCTACTTTGTAGAGTTTGCAATATTAAAAATATATACTTTCTAGTGCCGATAAATTATCGTTCACTTAAATATAAAAATCATCTAACATCCAATTTTGGGCAATTTTTGCACTACTTGTGTTGTAAAAAATGAACTAAAATGTAAAAAGTAGTTTCGATACCTTTATTGATGAGACTTAATAAATAAATAAATTTCAGCAGGCGGTTGAGTTTTGAAAGTATTGACACTGACAGTTAATTTTTGTTTTAAACTCTGACTATCGTTATCCTATATACATTCAGTACTAAAGCTATCATTATAATATTTTACAACATTTAGCACACCTAAACTATATAAAATAAAGTTTTTTTTTTTAATTAAATTGTATTCTTGTTAAAATAGTCTATCTAAAAATGAATAAATAATTACTGTGAATATAATTTAACCCAAATCCATAAACCCAGTAAAGTGTATTCACACATTTCGGAATCAGGCTCAAAATGTCCAGTCAAGCCGGCTTAGTATTAGGGACTGATGTCAGACATGAGTGTCTGATTCCAGTTGCTAAAATTCACTCCCCACACAGGTAGGCGCAAGGTCACATGTTGTGCAATGTAAAAAAAAAAGAAAACCAAGATGAATGATGTCTTTTGTATGGGTAACGTAAAGTATTAAGAAAGGATTAAATTACCGGCCTTTAGAATCTAAAATAAGTTTATTTAACTAAAAATAGAATATTATGCATTGTACCTAGTTTTTTTTTTTATAGTACTGGAAAAATATTTTGTAAGGAATCTTAAATCGAACGAAAATGTTGCACTTTGCGATCCAAAGTTAAGATGAAACTTTTTAAAAATTTAAGTAGGGGTTTTAAAACTTTAGTAAAAGACGGCGAGCTACTAAATGATCATAAAAGCAACAGTTTCATGAGAAATCGTTTCGCAGTGTGCTGTTAAACCGCGGTTTTACGATCGACTCAAACTCAACAATAGCCGAGATTGGAACTCGTTTAGGTTAAAAGTGCCACTGTAGCGCTATTCTTGACGTTATCGAGATCGAATTTAAATTCAAATCTTAAATTGTATTTAAATATGCTATTGTTACCACTAATTATTTTATTTTATATTTTTATAAATTAGGCGCAAACTTTAGATCGTAAAAATAGTTGGAGCTTAACCCAAAAAAAATACTATATGCAAATTAAATCATTTAACCATTTTTCATCTGAATTAAAAGTACTCAAATTAGGGATTTACATAAAAGTTATTTAAGCTATTGTTACTAAAGTTTAAAATATGGAATTTCTATGTGAAGAATTTAGGTAGGAAAATTAAATTATTGTTATTATTCTTTGACATAATTTAATATAATAATGATTGCAATGTTATTTATTTTTATCTTTATATATTTTGACAATATTTTAGATATGTTGAGACAGAGTAATACTCGCATAATACATATGTGCATGAACAAGAGACGGCGAAAAATTCTAGAAAATAAATGTTTTGGTTTTTACTTTATTGTTTAATTTAAGTTGATATCATACAATATCGAATCATATCGAAAGTCTCCGAATATTAACTATTAGCGTTTGTTATTACAGTTTTAGTTATATAACAAATACATTGGTTTAATTCTTAATTTTTTTATTGTTTTGTCTTTTGTTTTCTTGTTTGTTTTTTTTATTTATTAACATATGTTTATTATTATTTTTATTTAGCTGTAAAGTTCATGCAATTATAAATATGTGGTTAACGGTATTGCCTGATCTAATGTGTATTATTATTGTTAAATGATACAAACCTATGCAATGCTGTTTTTTGTTATAAAAAAAATATGTTTTGACACATACGTTGTATTTATTATAATTCCAATCAGCTCTAAACCTGACGCCAATAATAATTATGGCAGACAAAATATATGGCGTGTACGTCACTTATCCGGTGTATGACGTCTTTACAAAGTACGTACATAGTCTACTGATAAAAAGTGTATATTACCGACGGTAATTAAAAAAATATATGTCACCGTGTTAAAACAAAAACCAACTATGTTAGCCATTTTTGCACAAAAATATTATGCACATTTAATTACTTTATAATTTGGGTTTTCACTGGAAAAAGCGAAAGTTTTTTAACGACTGTTGTAAAAAAGTGATTTAAATAAAATATAGTTAGTTGGTTTTCGCTCTAACCCGGCAATGTCAAAGACATTGTTAATTTTACAAAGCATCAGTCAGTTATTTTGATTTCGGACACATTCTGTTGAAGTGTCTTTAAAAAAAGTTATTTCGTAATAAAACAATCGACATATTTTACGATATTGATCCACCTTGTAATTTTCGCACAGGCTCTATCTTTTTAGTAAATTAAGTTAGTTGATTTTAAATCAATAGTTTAAGATACAAGAATAGAGCTTTAAAGAAAGGAACGATAGAAATTAACATTTATACGAAGGTTTCTCGTCCTTCCCGGATATATTGCTCCAACTATCCGATTTACTGACCGCCTTCTATTCCTGGTTGAGAAAGCGACACAACTTTTATTTACTTTCAAGTTGTGTGACTTGATATAGCTCGTGCAGTATGTTGCCAGCAATAAATACTTTATGTGGCCAAAGGTGTGCCATGCTTAGATTTAGGCCTGTGTAATAAATCGATCTTCACTGAAGTAATGTCTACCTTGAACAGTGGTGGCTCCGTTGTAAGAACGCTTTCCCACCGCCACTGCCGCCGTCCCGGTTCCAATAATACCAACTTATGTAATCGTGTATAAATTTTCATTAAATAAAATTCACATTAAACCCTTGCCAATACGTCTGGCCAGCGCGGCGAGTATAGGACAAATTCTCCACAAATTTACGGAAGGCCCATCTACAACATTGTCTTGGACTCTGTGTTTAGGGGCCTGTGATGATGTTGATAAAATATACAACCTTAGTTATTTCTTAATTTGACGTTTATTAAAAAAGACAATTCATTCTTGAATAAATCTTCAAATAAATTTAGTAATACAAGCCTTAGTTGCATTAAAATTTAGTTGGTTTAACTGTAACGATTTTCGGTTAGAAATAGGGTTTATTTTTTAATGTCTGCTGGTATAATTAATAAGTCTTCGTTTTGGTACAATCTAGCTCAGGTATTTATTTATTTATTTAAATACTTTATTGCACAAAAACTTAAAATTTGTGTACATAGGCGAGTTTAATGCCAGTTAGGCATTTTCTAACAACTGACCTTTGGGAAAGTGAGAAATCATGGGCAGGGTGCAAATAAATATAATACACGATACTTAATTAATTTGGTACATACATATACTACATAAAAATAAACTACATATACTACACACTTTAAATATGTAACTTATTATATACTACATACACAAAATATAATTATGCCAGAATATCTATATTATCATCTTGATGAGGTTATTTCCTGTTTATTTAAGAATAATGTCGTTACTTGACTTTTAAAAACATTGGCGGATGGTGCTTGTCTGATAGCCAGCGGTAACGTGTTCCACTGGCGGGCCGCCGACACAGTGAAGGAATCTGAATATCTGCTAGAGGAGTGGGAAGGGATTTTAAGTTGGTTATTAAAAGTAGAACGAAGGGTAAGGCTATGTCGCACAAGTACTCGAAGCGTGATTTTAGATATAGAGGAGTTTTAGGATTGTTTAGGACACCATACTCAAGGGACCTTTTATCGGTTTAGTTGTATACCCGAGGCATAGATTTTCTCTAGATAGTTTATACTATTAACCTCTATATACTATAACTTTATATACGTTCAATTAAAATCAGCAGATCAGCACTACATTTTTCCTTGATTTTCTTGAGTGTTTCTGGGGCTTTCACTAAGAAAACATACTGTTTTAAAAATTTACAGATTTACTAAAATAGAAAAAAAAATCAATCTGGATAAAAAATATATTTTAGTCAACTTGAAAAAAAAAACTAACCCGCCAGGGTTACGGTCGTGATGATACTTTACTTTTCTAAAATTAGCAAAAACAAAGTTGCCATACTGGAAACAAAGAAATTAGTGAAGAAATAATAAAAAATACTGTAGTTGATATGTACATGATACAACATAACTATTACAATAGGATTGGAATAAGCTGCGTATATCTTGGTTTACGATCAACTGAGAAAATACGGTAAGTGCACTTTTGTGCATTGACTGGATATTTACGACAAGTGTCGTGACACTTAAATGGAACTATTGTCATCTTAGGACCGATTCTACATAATATCATACTTTCATGGCAAACTTTATGACCTTGCAGGGAGTAACTGCCGTAACTTAGCTGTTACATTATAAGGTTTATATATTTATTTTAAACTTTATTGCACTATGTACAAGGGGCGGGCTTAATGCCGCTAGACGTTCTCTGACAGCCAATTTTGGGACAATAATAAGTAAAACTTAGATAAGGATTAGTTGCGAAGACATATTTAAGAATCATCATTATTAAATAATAACTATATTTGTCAATAATTTATATACAACATACTAATAGTACTTATATACATAACTATACTCATACAATGTACACTTATCATATCAAATCAATCAAATCAAATCAAATTATTTATTTCCTTAGGTTATCTTGTAACTACTTGGATATTGTCAGCAATAAAATAATATAAAACAAAAACAAAAAAAAATATATAAACAAACATAAGTTAGGTAATCATGGTTGGACCGTAACAGGTAATAATCCAGATTTATGTGTGTTATAATAGCATTATTTTCATAAGCAAGGTAATTGTAACTTAATAACTACTTAATATAAGATCGTGGCTGTAAATAGGCCGTGTCAACTAAATATAAATTCGTGGCTGTATTCACGCTGTTGGGATCTATTTAAGTAATGTGAGTATACCAATCTATTAAATATTATTCTTTTGGATGCTTGCCGAATATTGACCCAAATATTTACTGTAACAACTGCGAAAGAGTCAGACATAAAACAAGAGTGATGTGAAGGAATAGAGAGGACAGAGTTGTGTGACGAACGAAGAGACCGATCATGAAGAAGAAAGGTATGTAAATTTGTCCTTGAGGTATTTCGAAGTCGCTGGCTGATTTAAAATTAAGTAGAGTAAGCAAACGATTCTGAGATTTATGCGACAACGAATCAGTAGCAACTTTAGCCTAGCACGGTACTCGGAGATGTGATAATATTTGCAAAGGCAAAAGATGAACCGGTTAATGTAAGCCAGTAGCTCTTAGGTACTCAAGCTCTGTAATCGAATTGAGATTTAATCGAGAACACAACAATAACAATGAGATTGTCCAGGCCCGGATGATGAGCCCCTTACCTAAAAGATCGTTTCTAATTTCTGTGCGACACACACAGTTCTTCTCTTCGCTCTTCCTCTAATAATCAATCAAAAATCCCGCCATATTCGTCCAGCAGATGTTCAGATTCTTATACAGTATCAGCAGCTCGTCGGTGAACCGACTCTCTCTTCATATTCGTAAAGCACCGTGATGGTTATATGTTTTAAAAAATTGCTCAATAAACACTTTTACAAAAAGCAGGACGAGTCTACATAACTTGACTAAATCGGTATAATAACCAGTATATGTATGTGTTATCTATGTATTGTATGTATTTATATTATAGATAGATAAATTCTTTATTGCACAGAAAACAATACATTTTACAGTACATAGGCGAGCTTAATGTCTAAAAACATTTTCTACCAGATAACCTTGTGATGGGAGCAGGGATTGTAAGGTGCATGACCGCTAATATTTGATATAAAGAGATTTATTGAGTTAAAAACTTATAACTAAAAAAAAGAACGATGAATGATTCTGAGTTGGATATGGGGACATACTCCCATTCACTCCAGGAGAATTTCAGCAAGTAAATACCCGCCGGTAACTTAATATTATTATTAATTATTAACTTAATATTATTATTGGCTTAGGTTTCGGATTCGGCTACTTTATTTGGGCCAAAGGATCAGCATGTTGATATTTAGCGCAGCAATGCTGTCAGCACTCTGCCCAATGGCAGCGATTTGGACTAAGTCTCATTTAAGTCCGCCCGTGTACCTAGTGCATAAAGTTTTGAAATAAATAAATTATTACGTACTTATTTTATATATTCTTTTTCTTTATTATTATATTTTTTTCCATAATAAAAAATGTTGCATACCCGATTTTTTTAAATGTAAGGTTAATCAGAAACCTAAACAAAATGGGGATCTTTGACAAAATATTAGAAATGACACAGCCAATATTCCCTGACATTGCAATTAAATCCCCACTTGAATATTCAACAAACAATTTTGGATTGGCCATAGACGTAGATACAACATATTTACGTTAACGTGTTTTTTTTTTTTTTTTAATTTATTGTTTTCAAGATACACAAAAATACATCAACAATATTATATAGCCGTCCACAAAAACCTTTAAGGTTTATCTGGGTACGGCGAGTCACTCACAATCTGTATGAGAAATAATTCTGCTATTGACTCATGTAAAACTTTTTAAACTTATATTTATATTTGTTATTATCAATGTATGTTCTTTGGAGCTCGGCGGGCATATCATTAAGATATGCTGAAGTTACATAATTCAGCATTCTTGTACCATAAACATTATTTGCCCCTGGAAGTTTAAACTGTTTAGGTTACAAAAAGATGATGCTATTGTATTTACATTATTATATTACAAAATGCATTAATAAAACAATATAGGTCATATTGACTTTGATTGTGACGTCATTAACTGAGCAAATAACGACAAAGACGAGTTACAGTTTTAAGCCGCGCTAACGTCACAAGCAATTTTTTTTAGCTTTTACTTCAAAATTCATACATTTTGTGGTAATTAAACGACTGAGACTACCCAGTAACTAAATCCTTACCCTTTGGCATTTATTCAGCATGTAGACCATTTCCATAGATCATCACAGCCCCTAGAACACAGAGTCCTAGACCTCTACTGTTGTAGATGGGCCTTCCAGATTTCTTCGGAGAATTTGGCCCACACTCGCCACGCTGGTCAGACAGAATGGCAAGGGTTTGATGTCAAAGTTAAATGGCAATAAATTAACGATTTCACAAGTTAGTATTAGTGGAAACGAGACCGACGGCTTAACATGCTCTCCGAGGCACAGGACGGTGGTGTTAATATATGAATGTACGAAAGAAAAATATTTCTTATTGGTACATGCCGGGGTTCGAACCGCGTACCTTAATCGTAAGGAAAGCGTTCTTATAACCGAGCCACCACCACATTTCGTGCATTTATAAATGGAACCCGCAAGAAGCGAACGGTATAAAACATGGCAGCGAAGTGTAAAAAAGTATTTATAGACCGGCATAGTGTTAGGTACTGATGTCGGTCAACAGTCAGCGATGAATCTTGTCGTTCTTTATTGGCGACTGTGAGATTTTAAATTTAGAGGACATAATGTTTGAATCCAACAATGTATGTCTCTGGAATTGCCGGCTGCATTTCGGATTTTTAAAAATATTTTACTGAGTAAACAACAACAAACTGTGTGCTAGTTATAGTCCAATCTAGTTTTAACCCATACTTTTATATTCATATATTTTTGTGGTAATTAAACGACTTATGTCGTGATAATAATACGAGTATATACTCTTATAGCATTTCGCGCTAACAATTCAACGAACGGAACGCTAATAAATCGAAGGACAGCAAAGTGTGTTGTTAGATGTCGGTCATCAGTCAGCGATGATTCCTCTCGTTCTTTTTTATTGGCATCTTTAAAATTTTTCATTTTTAGGCTATAATTTTTTGAACCAAACGATGTATGTCTTTGGGATTGCCCTTGTCGGCTGTAATCCCTGGTGACGCGGGGGAGGGTCTTGAGGGAGGGGGGGAGGTGATCGAGTGTGAGAACACGGAAATTGAGGCATCAAAATGTGGACGCAGAGATAAAGCTTATGCCTTCAAAATTCATTCAATTGCATAAAATACAATAACTGCTAGACCACGGAGGCAGTTGAAGAACATAATACTAACATTTAAAAAAGTTTCAAAAAAAAGTTTTTTTTTTTCAATATTTCAATGTCAATCCGGAGGCAGAAGATAATATCCGATTGTCGTGAAATTTTGTATGTTGGATCTTATAACAATAAGACACACTTTTATTGCTATTACAAGTCATTAGAAAAACTTTTTTTTTCTCCATACTATAGTGTCCCACCCAAAATTCTACATTCAGCACTGTTATTGAAATAGGCAATCTAAACAACGAATAATTTTGAATTTTAAATAGATGATAATAATTAAATTGCTAAGGATCGCGAAAGCAGTAGTACTAGTAAATATTAAAATAGAATAAGTTATCATAAAAAAATACCTACTCCAGTGTGTATTTATTTTAAAGAATAATGAAAACTTTGAGTGAAGTTTTCATATTAAACAATGCCAGATTCGCTCGGCTACTGTATGTTAACATAACAAAAATGAACCGATTCGCCGCACACTTTATATTATTTGAGACTAGCTGGTTGATACGGCTTTGCTCATAAATTAATGTAGTCGACAAGACATCTTTAGTTGGTTATAGGGTCATATCGTAACTATTTTCGAACCACACGCAAGGGCTAAAATATGCACCCCCATACCGTAGCTACATATATATTTTTGAGTATCTTAAATCTGTCGCATGCTGAAGATGTCACTGTGTTTCCCCACTCCTATAACCTGGAGTCCTTCAAGCAGTGTGAAAATTAATCTTAATAGGTCTGCATAGTGGTAGGAACCGATGTCAGGCGTCAGTTGGTCCCATTCTTGGACCCCGCGTACCGCTTACGATGGTAAGTACGCGATGTCACTTGTCGTGCTCAGTATAAAAATAAAACTGTATATCTATGCCATCTTTTGCGGTACAAAATATTCAAAATTCCGTAATTAGCCACATTAGTATGGGAAAAACATAAAGTAAAATATAATGTTTTACATGTAAAGATTTCTCCACATTTGCTTCACAAAATAATAAACGCAGATCATAGATCTTTTAAAAGCTGTATCCTCTAACAACAAATATAAAAAATGGCTTAAAAAATCAAATAGTAGTGCAGTCACATGTCGTGGTAAAATGATGCGTATCTTTGCCCAAATCTATCAATTTTATACTAGCACAACATGTGACCTTGCTCCCACCTGAAGGTAAGTGACGCGCGAGGTCCATCAACGTTAGCAACTGGAATGAGACACTCATGATATCACATTATGCCGGCAATTTGAGCCTGATCCCGAAACGTATGAATACACTTTACTTCATACTTAATCCGTACGAACGATGGATACTTCCCCGCCCCGGCAGACGAGGCAAATTATCACCTTTAGTCCGCCTACCACCTATTTTTTGTTCTTGTTCAAAGTATGTATGTGCCATTTGCAATGATGTTAAATGCCAATTAATACTTTAGAAAGAAGCATAACATAAGCAAACGAGGTAATTACATACAGACAGACAAAGCTTCTTTGACATTTATAATATTAGTATGAGATATACTCAAAAACGAACCGAGCTTTGAGCTTTTACCAGAAAATTGTTTCACTGTTTGACTTTGAATAAAATTGTTGAATAATAATATATGTTTTGAAACTCAAAGGTTATTTGGGTTGTGGGTTGCTAGCGGCTGCGACAAGCAACCTAGAAAGGACTGTACGTTGTTTTATAAAAAAAAGTAAAGTTTCATCACGACCGCATCTCCTATGGTATGTTGAGAAGCTAGGATTTTTAAGGAGCGAACTTACATTTTGTCAACTTGTATATCATCATTGCCCATCATGACAAGTAGCAAAAGCTCGACCAGACTCGAGATGTCACTAAATAAATTAGTACAAGCAGAGACCCGGCGAGAGTAGAGAGGAGAGAGAATCGGCTGATATATATCGGTTTGGAGTTGAAACTCTCCCGTGGCTGGTCGCACACAAATTTATAAGGCGTTGTCAAAACAGTTTGTCAACACCTCGGGATACAAAAGGGCTGGGCAATATTTGGGCCAAAGGATTAGTATTTTTGTTCATCGCGGCAATGCTGCCAGTATCCTTAAGGCATTTTTTAAATTTGTAATATATATAATTTTTGTTTAAGTATTTAGTTGTATTTTTAATTATTAGGTAGTTTTTTTTTATGAATAACTTATATGTTTTAAAAGAATATTTTTTACTTTAATTAACAATTTAGTTTTTTTTAATCATTGTACCTTACTTCATTCGATTTAAAATATCAATCAGACTAGTTCCGACCAGGAATCGAACCCGGTACCTTCGTGTCTAAATCTATAGACTTAACCGCTAGACCACAGAAGCAATTAAACTTTATATGTCGAGCCTAGTGTGGGACCACCAACATTACCTGTAACGCTAATTTTTTTAGTTCAATAAACTTTTGTTATTTTATTATTATTATTAGTTGCTTGCTGTGTATTATAATTAAAAACAATACTCCGTTGTAGGAACTTTTCTTGCGTTAAAGTTAAGCTAAAACCAATTTAATTTAGGCCTAATTGAGTTTCAATAGAAAAATCTCGCAAACGGTTTCAACATTGAAATGCCCTAAATGAAGAAATATGATCCTGCCAAAACAAGGTTTTCATTTGTAGCGGCTTTACTTACAAACAGAAGATATTTCAATTTAGAAACAGTACCAAGGGTCATGTTTTGGACCAATTTTAATTCTGTAAGATATTTTCCAAATAAAATTTAATATTGTTTATTAATAAATATATTTATAGTAAGGATTTAATTATTCAAAATATTAAGAAAAAAAATATTACTAAAAATTAAATGAAACTAATTACAAAAATAAAATATCATAATTAACAACTTACAAATAGATTGATATATTGAATAAATAACACAAATGCAAATAGTACAGTACATACATACATACTAGTAACTTCACGCCAGCTCCTTTGCGGGGTAGGCAAAGAAAATTAAACGCCATTTCTCACGGTCAACACATACCTCTTTCGCTTCGTCGACATTCTTTAACTTTTCATACATACGTACGTAGCTACGAATAAATTTATTCTGCGGTGAGGTATTTATTTATTTATTAATAATAGGGTCACCAATGGTGCTTATATGTATACTCTCACATACTTATATATTCTGCCTGCATTCTTTACTTACTCGTAGATACCAACTCGTACATATCATATTATAATAACTATTACATAATAATAATGAAAATATATAAATATTATGATCTCACAGAAGAAATGATCAGGAACGGGTTCAAGACTCAGCTTTACGCAGTGGAAGTTGGTGCAAGAGGAGTTCCAGCAAAATCTTTGCATCACTTACTGAAAGAATTGGGCCTAAGCAGGTCTGCCGTCAATACATTTATGGAACGAGCTTCCAAGACGGCATTAACGGAATCATACAGTATTTGGTTGGGTAGGGAGAGAAGTAGAATGGTGGATGGTGAGCGTATTATCGCGCAATAGAAAAAAAGGAGGCCTCCTTTTCTTAAACCAGCCAATTGTCGGTCGCAAGCCCGAGACACCATTCTTCTCATCTCTTACCCACACACGATGGACCCGGCACCCGCACGGTGAATCCATGGAATGCTTAGAAATTTGTCTTCTTCTGTAAAAAATATATAATAAAACCCCATTGTGTACTGTAGATACTCTTCATTCATTCATCATTACAGCCCCTAGTACACAGCGTCCTAGACCTCCACTGCTGGAGATGGGCCTTCCAGAACATATATCTGGAGACTTTGGCCTACACTCGCCAAGCTGGCCAGACGGCTTGGCGAGGATATGATGTCAATTTTTAATGCAATTTATTAACGATTCCACAAGTTGGTATTAGTGGAACCGGGACCGACGGCTTAATGTGCTCTCCGAGGTACAGGAACTCTTATTATACTATAAAATCTATGGTCCAGTACCATTTCGTTAGTTTAAATATACATATATTTAATTATATTTTCCTACTTATATTTATTTATAGCAGGAGGCTGGAATAATAGATTAAAAGATTTGGTTCTTTTTTGTCTGGGTTGTAAAGTTATACAACGCTTCCATAAGTATTTTGGGTGAGAATGTACATAAACACAACTCGTACAACTCCAATGTATATACGTACACACGTGTAATAAAAGTCGACGAATTCGACCTGCTTAAAAATACGGAAGTCCTCTCGCATTAGTACATTTTTTGGATCGAGTCAGCATTAGCTGAATGATAATATAGTATAGAGAATGGAGCCAGCAATAAAAATAACAGGAAGAGTCCCGCCATAATTGTCAACCCTAGGCAAGTGCATGAAAATTTCGGCACATTGTATCCATTTACCGCAAGGTGGTTTGTCCATCGCCGCGCCGTTGTAATGTAATCAAGTTTACTTCGGGCGGACTTTTGTTGCGGACGGTATGACGGCGTTAGGGTGACAGGTGTGCAGTGGACAGGTATCATGGTATATGTATGCCGTCGCTACATTCGCTATTTCGGCGCCATAATCTCGTTCTAGTTAACGCTTCGGTGATTCCGGGGGTGTCCAAACGGCTTAAGAGCTGTTTTCATTAAAAGAAACCAAAGACTTATTGGTATATTATGCGGCACGTAACTCTAGCTCTGGGCAAAAAAGTGTGCACATCAGTACAGGTGCGGACAAAAGTGTGCACATCAGTACAGGTGCGGACAAAAGTGTGCACATCAGTACAGGTGCGGACAAAAATATACATACTCGTATATAATATATATTTTATAATAGAAAAAAATATATATATATTGACATATTATTACTTTTAACACCGTCTGAGGTCTATTACATGCTTTAATATTATTTTAATAATCTCAGCTCTCTTTTTACATTGAATAATAGCCTACTTTTAATACTTTGATTTCTATGTAAATACGTGTTTTTAACAAAAAAGAAGGTTATTTAAACTTCTGATACAAAAAGCATGTTACTCACAAGAAATTTTATAATGATAAGTTGACAATATAAACCTTGAAATTATTTATTATTACTTATTGTTAGTTATATTCATATGACATCCAATTTAAATTATTAAAATAACTATTGAGTTTAATTAATTTGAAACGTTGACATTATAATATAGCAAAATAAATACAAATATATAATAGTGATTTTATATAAGTAGTTGTTATTGTTATATATGAAGTTTATAATATATAATAATAGTGGTAGAATGCGTCGAAAATTATGTATAAGACCATATATTTTTTTGTACACAGTATTCTGGAAAATAAAGATATTTTGTTTTGATTTGGAGAATAGACTGATATCAGAGAACAATAACCAAGAACAAGGGCAAACAATACGTGTTTGCGACTGTACTTTTTAAAGCGGCGGAGTTTAAAATCGGTTTATGCGTAATTTCTGGCCAAGGCTTTTTTATTTGCCTATACCAATAAATATATATATTTTTTTTTAAATTTAGTTAAGCTCATAGTACCGGTTCTAAAGAACAGTTCGCTTATTTCACTAATTACGCAGAATAAATCGTCTTGCGCCGCGAGAGGATTGCCAACATAACGGGAACGCTCAATTAAATCAGCCAAGACAAAGACGTCAATCATATCTTCAGAATCCCTTTCTCGACGCGTTACTTAGGATTACTACAGGTGAATTTCCGAGGCAAGCGTCAGAGACGTATCGCTTCAGTAATGGCACGGCAGAACGCTTCCTACATTTTCTTACTACATTCTGTTGCGTTGACGAAACAGCGCTATTACCGCTTGCTTCGGAAGTCCACCTTAAGCCTCGCTGTTGAATATAAGCAGTGCTTTCAACGAAGAAATTGAATCGGTCGGGGCTTAATTGAAGGATCCCGATGGGAACACCACTATTCCCATTCGTCAGCCCAACGCGGACGATTTAAATCGAACAATTGTTTGTAGGTTTAATGGAGATATTTTCACACTAAAATATAGACCCATTATCGCGATAGTTTCGAGCGCCTCATGAAATATTAACCACCGAATGGTTTTCTAATTTTTAGTTTTTTTAATTAAATTAAAGCATTTTTTAAATTTATAATTAAGAGAGTTTATCGCTTTTGCAGCCCTCTCGCTTGCACAATCCAATAATTTTAAAGAGTTTAGCCACGCCACGTCTTTCATACAGTTCTGAAAAGAAGTCACATTTCTAAGCATTCCATGGATTCACCGTGCGGGTGCCGTCCATCGTGTGTGAGTAAGAGATGAGAAAAATGGTGTCTCGGGCTTGCGATCGACAATAATTTTAAATAATCCTATAACTATATTATTGTTACTGCCACTTTCATTGCACCTATATTTGTTTAAATTTGTCCATAAGGTCTGGGGCTGTCAGAGAATGTCTAGGAACATTAAGTCCGCTTTTGTACTTTGTGCAATAAAGTTTTAAAATAAAATAAATGAAAATAGGCTGGTTTACAAAAGAGGCCTCCTTTTTAGAACTTAGTGGGATGCCCTACGTCACGTTTACATCTACACGGTTGGTTAGCCCAGTGTCATTATCGTAGCAACTACTGAGCTACGGCGTAGTAGTTTAAACTACAAACTCAAAACAGCAAACTCATCCATAAATTTTACATATTTATTCGGGCATTATTTAAAAAAGGAATGGTATGATATCTCGTGATAAAAACGAAACGAAAGTACGCTTCGCTCGTCGCTCTTTCTCGCTAGCGAAGCGTAGCGTACAATACGCGGCGGTATTGTGCTCGCTGTGCAATTGGAGCGTGGTTGGTGACCGTGTTTTGTGACACATACCTCGATACAATACGGATGTCAAATTTAAAAACCAAGTATCTAACAAAGTAAAAAAAAGGTTAACCTAGTAGCTATGAACACGTTAGAACTGTAATAAATAGCTTTTCAACAGATTTAGTAATCTTGTAAATTAAAGGAATACTCGAATCTATTGAACAGCCCGCTCAGTCATATTGTTAAGTAAATAAATATAAAAAATAAAAACAAATCGAGCATCATATCCAACACGCATAAATATGTTGCATACTTAAAGATAAATACATTTATTAAAAATAAAAATGAGGTTTTGAAATTCAGAATACATTTATTTCTGACTTTTATTTACTTGTTCCATATGTATTTTTAAAAGGTTAACGGAAACAACGAAAACCGTATTATTAAATATCCTAATAGATTTTTTTTAATGGGTTAAACAAATGGAATTTGTTAAGCTTGATTTTAGTTCAAATATAACTAAAAATAACTTTATTAACACATGGAGAATTAAACGTAGATTATGTTGAGTACAAAAGTTTGTTGGTTACAAAAGAGTTTCCACGATTTACCCTTGGAGAGGGCGTACAATATTAACTGTACTATTTAACAATTTGGTACCGATTAACAATTTTACTAAAATTAGGCTTGCAATATCTTTATATATCTTTTAGCTCAAAATTAATTTAACTAATAAAAAAATAGTTACTCATAATTCTTAATGTGTTTTGTAATGCTACATCTGAATACCACTTCATACAACCTATTTCTTGGTATGTATGTCACGTTCGACGGAGATTGACCTGTAGTAGCTGGAGTACCAATTATTATGCTATTCTACTCCTTTTGGACCAAATTATGTTGCATTTGAATCCATACAGAAAAAAAAACGCCTTTATGTCCAGAGTAACGGTAGGTATTTTGGAAAATTAACTTATTACCACTATCAGTATATAAAATTAATAAATCATACTAAAATTGTATAGTAAGATTGTGTCGTTTTTACAATGACAACATATCAGAAACCTAATAAACATGTGTGATTCGGAGGTGGCCAAATAAAATATGAGCATCCAATACATCCTTAAAACCAATCCTAACTACATGTAACTACGTAATTTGTACTGAATAAAATGTATGTTTTAACTTTTATTACTGTAATACATATATTTATTAAAAACATATTTATATTAAATATTAATTACTATTGAAAATATTTGTCGCACGCTAAAGTTGAGAAATGCTCTCTCAGTTAGTGTATTTTCCCACTCCTAAATTTGAAGGCCTCCAGCTTCAAGCGAAGTGTGAAAAAGCATGGGCATAGTGGTAGAGACTGATGTCGGTCGTTAGTAGCTGGCGTCAGTTGGCCCAAGTCTTAGACCTCGCGTACCACTTATGGCAGCGCGATGTCACATGTCGAGTTCAGTATAAGAAAAATATATAATAAAAAAAAATTTATTGTAAAGTTTATCAGTAGCGATCTAGAGCTGTATTATAGAGACTGTAAATATAATATATACAATAGTATCATACATGTAGAAAAATTACAAAAACGATAAGTGTCTACTCGTACTGTACTACAAATTGATTATAAGTTATTTAACCTTCTGCTTGTTAAAGCCACTCACCGTCAGGTAACTAACGCCGTAAATAGTTGCTTCAAAACTTGAGCAATACAAACAGGCGAAAATCTATATCCCTGATTAGTTTCACGAGTTTAGAAAATCGAGTTTGTTAGTTTGTCCCATTAAAATCACATTTGGTGTGTTTGTCGAGGAGATTAAGAAGGATAACTACTTACTAACTTTATACTTTGATCTCAACTTGCTATATTTACGTTATGCCAAATTATGTTTTCGAATAACATGGATTTACATTTGACACCGCATCAAAGGGTAAAGAAATGACAGTTAGGCTAAAGGTAGAAGCTCATTTACACTTCTTCGGCTTCGCTTAAACACTGCTATCGCACAACACCGCCTTAAATGAAGGTCACTGGTTCGCGGGCTGTTTGCACTCCGACAGTTCTCGTCTACCGACTTTCGAGAATTCCAAAAGTGCGGCGTATGGATACAGCGGCGGCTCTCACGCTTTAAGCGAGCAGATATATAAGCAAACTGCTCTCTTGAAGCGCTTGGTACGTACGTACGTACGTACGGACGCAAGACGTGACAAATCGAATGAAATCATTGAGGCAACTTACCTCGCGCTATTGTTATACTAGAAACAGCGCCGAGCATCAAAGAAGCGTTGTCTCACGGTGGGTAGTTGCCCGCCGAGATCCTGCCGGGTAATTATTTCATCGCCGACCTAGGCCTATTGAACATGCGGGGCTGTCTTTGCTATTTTAAGTTGTCTCTTTAAATTGTATTTACTTCTATAAAGTACGACCTTAAGCCCTTTAACTTTTCATTTCCTAGTTGTACGGTAGTAATATCGTGAAACTGACTGACGTACGATCTTAAGACAGCGATTATGAAAGGATATTTAGTAGGTTATTTAGATGATTGCTATAGAAAATGTGTTACAGACTCATTTAAGTTATTAATAATAGAATAAATAAAATGGTTAGAATCAAAGTTATGGCTATATATATGAAAATGCTAGTTATTTTCCCACAATAATTATTAAAACACACATCACACAATACATATTCCGTTTCATATTATTTCATGTTCCGTTTATTGTCAGGTGGGCCACTATATCCACCTCGCCCGCTTCGGTATAAATCGTAGTATAAATTCAGCCATCGCCCTTACAATACCTATAGACAAATTAGCTTGAAAACATTTTACGATACTTATTTCAGTCATGAAAGCGGTGGTGGCTGAATTGTAAGAGCTTTTTCCTTAAAATCCTAAAAAGGCAGTACCAATGAAAAATACACATTTCTTACTACATTTTTCATACTTACACTACTACAAAACGTCTTCACGCTATTTTATCTGTACTAAATTACAAGCATTTTTTTTTTTAAATTTCATTAGTAAATTTTACCACCCTAAATAATAGTAACATAATCATCGAGGCATGATTAAAGCGCTGCAGCGGCTGAGTTGCAATTTGGGACAGCGAAGAGCTCCCGTACGTAATCCTCCGAGCATTGTCCTCAACTGGAGCATCCCGTGTTCTCCGCTCCAGCTAAATGCTGCAGTGCTGAATTTTATGTTTACACACCTAATGAGGTTTTACTGCCGGTGTCAAAATTTGCGACGGTTTTTTTATAAATAAGGATTAATTGCTTTATTGTGAGTTCGTGCTTTTTGTTGTTTTATTTTTACAATTTGAACATTTTACCGAGTTTATTTTAAAGTAAATAAAATTATATTTAGGTAATACCAGTAGAGAACGCGGTGGTGGCTCGGTTGTAAGAACGATTTTCTTTAAATCTGTTTGTGTACCTATAGTAGATAAATAAATAAACACATTATTTTAATGGTGTAGTTAAGCGGTTATCAAACTTTTTGGTAACGAAACCCTTGACTTTGTTTTTTTCTTTTTAGTTTTAATTTAATTATTTCAGTTTTTAATTGAAGTTATATTTTTACACAGACGGGTTTTTTATAATCATAGGGAAACTATACCAATTAGTGAATAGGTTCCATTAAAACACCAAGTCCGAGTGAGATCTGAGAATCACAAAAGGATGAGACAACAAAAGGCGAACTAAAACATCTACCCTATAATTTTGCTCCAACGAATTCATGACAGAGGCTGGCCAAGAGCTCATTAGGCACAGTTGAATAACCTGGATGCCAATAGTTTGACATTTTATACTAAATAAATTGACCATTAATAAAATAGTTGTAAAAAATGTTACATTTTTACAACTAAAATTTATGACTTAAATATGCAAATTTAAAATTATATATCTTAAAAAAGACAGCTCAAAGGTGGTAGATAGGCTTTGGCGCTATTTTGCACGAACATATCAAGCACATTTTTTTGTTTTATAAATTACTTCACCTTGGATATTGTTAGTCAAAAGTGGTGTTCTTTTGTTTAATAATGTGAATAATTATGAAAAACGATAAATTGGACCCTAAATGTGGGGCACATGTTGAAGTTATTTCGCTTTTCCCGCGCTAAGAGCTCCCATATTATACCCAAAGTAATTGGGCGATAATGCCCGCGAGTGACTATAAGAAAAGCATAAAATTCTGCCACATCTGTAATTTGATGATAACCTCATAAAAACCAAAGAACTTTGATGAAGACAAGGCTGTCTGGGATCCCTTTACCTTCCCTATCATCCCATTCGTTATAGGGAGAAGAGAAAAAAAGAAAGAAAGGAAAACCTTCACAAGTTGAATTTTTAAAATCAAGGGGATATATATTACCGTTTCTTTGAATAAGTAGCCAATTAATAAGTAGGTTTTATAAACACAAGTACATGAGTATAACAACAAAAGGCGAACTAACATCTACCCTATAATTTAACTCCAAAGAATTGAGAAAGTGTCCGACGCTGGCCAGGAGCTCATTAGGCGCGGATAAATAAGCTGGATGTCCATGATTTGACCCTTTTTATCCGTAATACTCGTAAATTCAAGAATAAAATAGTTTGACCTTGAGATTAAGTATTGTATATTGTATAATTTTATTTACTTATTGTATCGTATTAATAACGTTGTGTAGTTTTTGTTGTTGTCCATCATCATAGTGCCTTGAACACCAAGTCCTAGATTTTCACTGTTGGACATGGGCCTTCCAGAACATATTACTGGAGAATTTTACCTACACTCGCCACTCTTACAATTATTAAATATTTTACAAGTTGGTATTAGTGGAACTCAGACCGACACGACTTAGCGTGCTCTCTCGTGAGAACGGTGGTGTTGTAAAGCTATGATAAATTGGTTTTTGACGAACTTTTCAGGATTCCACGGTAAGTTCTTACAAACGAGCCACCAACGCTCTTTTAATATGTTTTATAAGTATGTGTATGTAGCTATATATCAACGCTTAGGATTAAGATATACTCGTATATTATATATTTCAATAATATTATTTTTAATAGTATTATTTTTGTGCACTGTCCCTTACAACTCTCTTATTGTCCTTAAGGTCCCTAACGACATTATGTTAGCCCTTTAAACTTTCTTGCAATAAAGTTTTTAAATAAATAATAATTTTGCATAGAAATAAAAAAATACAAATAAATATGAACTTAATTGGACGCGTATTATTTAAGTTTTTTAGGTTTATGTATAAATAATTTTGTCGTCATAAACTTATAAACTTTAAATAAATAAATATCAGAGAAAAGAAGATATTATATTAGTATTAAAGTTCTATTCAAAAACTCGCTGGTAATTTTGGATAAATAATTTTAATATTTGAACTCAACTTAAAAAGAGTTACCAATTCGTTAAAAAATATGAATAACTATTTCTAACCAGCTCCAAGGATAATACAATTTCATCCCTTCCAAGAGACCCTCTGGTCTAAGATATGGAACCGAGACTACTATTCTTCAAGAAATTCATGACAGTTGCCCAGACTGACAAAAGAGGCATTGGCTGGAAGAAAAAAGAAAGTGACAAAGAGGTTATAAAATCCTTCCCCAGGAAAGATGAAGAGCATGAATACAGAGTGCACGCGATGACTCTAGAAGTTCAAAATGACTGGCTAACTTTGGGCGATTTTTGCATCCCTCCAGCCCTAAAGTGGCGCACACTAATGTACGATTGGTCTCCGGCGTTGCTAAAGTTCTACCTAAACGCTTATCAAATGTCCCTCCCGGACCAGAGTAATCTGGTAAGGTGGGGAAAACTACGGAAAAGAACTGTACATTGTGTGGTGCTGCCATAGGAACTGCTAGACACACACTTGTAAGGTGCGTTACTCTTCTAGAAAAGGGCTATTACTCACGCCGACATGACAAAGTCCTAGGTGTTATCCGTGAAGCAGTAAGTCTTTCTATTGCAAGAGCCAGAAAGGGACTGACTACAAATAAAACTTTGACCACATTTGTAAAGGAAGAGCAAAGCACGAAAACTAAATGCAAGCCCACCTCGATCCTTGGCGCCGCATCAGACTGGAAAATTCTCATGGATACATTTGAACACCATTATAGGATCCCAGATGAACTAGCTGTATCAGCCTATAGGCCAGACATCTTAGTGTTTTCTCGGAACTTGAAAAAAGTTATCCTTATTGAACTACCGTTCCGTGGGAATCAAATATTCCAAAAGACCACAACATGAAGTCGAATAAATATTATGATCTCACAGAAGAAATGATCAGGAACGGGTTCAAGACTCAGCTTTACGCAGTGGAAGTTGATGCAAGAGGAGTTCCAGCAAAATCTTTGCATCACTTACTGAAATAATTGGGCCTAAGCAGGTCTTCCGTCAATACATTTATGGAACGAGCTTCCAAGACGGCACTAACGGAATCATCAGTGTTTGGTTGGGTAGGGAGAGAAGTAGAATGGTGGATGGTGAGCGTATTAACGCGCAATAGAAAAAAAAAGGAGGCCTCCTTTTCTTAAACCAGCCTATTGTCGGTCGCAAGCCCGAGACACCATTATTCTCATCTCTTACCCACACACGATGGACCCGGCACCCGCACGGTGAATCCATGGAATGCTTAGAAATTTGTCTCCTCTTCTCTACATGAACATAAGCAGGAAAAACCTAGGGTCAAAAATTCAAAGCTTTTTTGAAACATTTTTAGATGGAAACATCCAGTGGTTGTAATTAGCGGCAAAAAAGTGGCCCAAAACTGGACCCGCTTCAATTAAGATATCTCGTCTTCTCAATTTAGAAAGGGTGCAATTTCTAAATTACAGTTCTGAGAAAATGTATTCTTAAATAGTATAATGTGTTCTTCAATGTGATTTCAAGTTAGAAAAAAATATTAATCGGGTGCTTAACATTCTTAAACCAATCATTATTTGTTAATTGTTTTTTCTAGTTACATTCTGTCGCTGTCCTCAGCTGTCAGGAACGCATTATCTCAACACAATACTATATTTACAAAAAAAAATAGTTTACAGTTATAAAATTATAAAATATTATACGAATATCAAATTAATAGTTAATAATAATTATATCCCCCACCGCTCTATAAACGCTACCGATATACAAGTATGAAGGTATATATTTTTCCTCAATATCTAAAAGCCATGTTATTTTTTGCTATATTGTCTATGTTGATTGTTGTTGATGGATGAGCCGACGGAGCCAACGACACGTGAACTGATGAAAGGGCCCATTGGCCTATGACATCAGAAATTAATTAACCCACCCCTATCGTGATGTTGATATTGTTTAAAACGATCGGACGGAACTCAACTAATTTAAACCTTCTCTTTTAGAACTGAAATTGGCGAGCCTTTTTTTTATATATTTTTTTTAACTGAACCTGCGGCGGTAGTCTATTTCTTTAAGATGGGTTAACGCTTTTGCGAAGTCGGGGTGTACTTTTGAAAAATATACTCTATCAACTTTCGATTGAAAATAAAATTACGGATACTTCGGCTTCGATTCCAAGAAGCCATTAACGGAATCATACAGTATTGTATGCAGTTGGGTACGGAGAGGAGGAGAATGGTGGATGGTGAGCGCCTTATTGCGTAATAAAATACAAAAAGGAGGCCATTTTTGTAAACCAGCCTATTGTCGGTCGGACACCATTCTTCTTAACTCTTTTTCCCACATACGATAGACCTGGCACCCGCACAGTGAATCCATATAATGATTAGAAATTTGTATCTTCAAGGTACGATAGGTTATTTAATTTATTTGTGACATTACTGAAGTCTGGTACGCTAGAGACACCGAAGACCTTGCTAATTGTCATGATGGGCCAAAGAGAAATGTGAATCTGCTTCCTTAAAAAAGCAAGGTTTCTGACCGCTCCGGAATGAAAACAGTCGTGATGATACTTTATTTTTATTTTACTACTATATTACAGAGGCAACGCCGCCCAGTAAAATAGCTATTATGTGATAATTAACACAAATTTTGTCATTAAAGTCCAATTAAAAGGTTATAATATTTGCTCCAATTATCGTCCGGATTCGCTTAACGATACGAATTTATGTATTTCACAAATTTACATAGAACACTTGGCTTGGAACTAACGAATTGGACTTGGCACCGGTCAGCAATTTAAATCCAAATCTCAATTCGAGCCGAACGCCCACTGAATCCGTAATGAGCTGGTGTAACTGATTTTTCTAGTAGAATCGATTCGATTCGACAATGGAGCTATATTATTGACTGTAGCCGCCACCGTCATTGCGTTGCTCCAACTTTTTCATTGCCTTAAATTACACTATTTGATGTTGGCTACTATCGAATTATAGCGACCTCTATATTTCAATAATGATGACTAGGCCGGTATTGTCATCAAGAAAACTACACGCGCGCCAACGGTTGTGCGAACACGAATGATAGCCGGTTCGGCCGACAGGTATTCTTTGATAATTTTTTTATTTGAGAATCATTATTCAACATTTAGTTAATTAATAATGATAGTATTTACATATGTATTAATAATACCAAAGTGGAGGCCTATATATATATATATTTGGTGAAATATTAATCAAATTCTGTTTTCAAATCAACTAAGCGTACTTTACCTGTACCTAAAGTTTAAACCTTTTTAAATTGTCTTTCTATCGCATCTGTAATATGTATAAAGCAAGCAAATTTTTCATACTAATTCATTATGCAAGTGGTTCAAATTGAAGGGTTTTAAACGACAAAATGTAATTAAACATGTTCGGTCTCCCGCGATAGCTAATACATAATAATGATATTCTATCGTATTAAAAAATGTCCAATAAATCACGACCAGGCGCTTGGGTAGGAAGGGTGATACGCCCAGTTTGTTCTACGAGACTAATGTGTTTGCTCATAGCTTTTCATACACGAAATATCGTTTTAATATGCAGTTTTGCATTTTTTACTCACGTTTTTAGAAAGTTTGCAATATTTTATGAAATAAATATATTAATCTACTTTATTTTATGACGATAGCTATTTTACCCGGCGTTGCCCGTAATATAGTGGTTAGCGAAAAAACCTTCAGGTGGCTGTAGGGTTTATGATGTTAGATGTCATGTGAAATCTTGGTTTCCAATAAACATCTTTGCTAAATGTAATTAAAATTGCTTCAGTATTTTTTTAATTATTTTTTTTATTCAGATTTTATCAATATCGGCGTAATATAGGCGTAAAGGCGAGACAAAAATATTATGCTAATGGTCCTGTTCTGACGTCAGGGAACGATGCTACTTGCTCGCTATCCACAGCCCGTGGACTCATGTGCCGAATGTTCTAGGACCAACATATTATTGATATACGGAAGAAACAGAGTCTGAGATAACACGGAGCCATGCGGTACACTGGCGTTCACTTTGATCCCAGACCCATCCACATGTAAGAAGCCGGTTATGCCAGCTAGCAGAAGGGGTCACCATACGAGTATGCCGACAACTTTAAAGAAAGCGCCAAACCATATAAAAAACAAATTAAAGTTGTGCAGAGTAATCGCCAAAGATTCCTTATATTTATCTATTATATATTATTGCCTCACCGTCACCTATGGTGGACGAATGCTAGACGAAGTTGACCGCTTTGGATAAAGCCATATTGAGGGTTATGAACTGCATCCGTAATCTAGCGGATTTATAATAATAATAATATGTTTAATTACCAATATACTTACAAAATACAATCTACACTTATTGCAAACAAATATTTATCAAATAGTAAGTATACTGCAAAAAAATATCAAATGTGATTAGTAGTGGACCCACACAAGGCACTTTCATGCCTGACCAACTATGGGACCATGCAGTCGAATTACCAAGAATAGTTTACAAAAAGGAAAATTAAAATTAAAAATTAAAATCTAAGTAAAAAAGCATAAGAAATATAAACAAATTGTTGTGTTCTTTAAATCAACGGATGGTTCTTAAAAATTGTTCCGTATCTTGATAGTCCCATGTTAGCAACAGTCCTGAGAGTCTGGACCTAGCTTCGCGGACACTGGCGTCCTTAAGACTACACATACCAAAAAGCTTGTTGTAGAGGAAAGGACCGAGAAAGAAACCAAAACGTTACCAAATTCTGTTTTAGCTGGAATATAAGGAACAGCAGGAACGCGCTTCTGTAGCATGATTTGCAATTGGTTCGATCCAATAGTTTTTACATGTATAAAAATTGTCATCCTCAGGATAAACAACCTTCTAACACTTAGTACTTGGGCGTCGTCGTAGAGAGCCGAAGTAGGATGCCTGAGCGGCCTCCTGTACATAACTTTGAGAATAGACCTCTGAGCCCTCTCCAGCTTTATCAAAACAGTTGTAGAGGCACCCCCGACCCCCCCAGGCAATAATGCAGTATGTGAGGATTGACTGGCATAGGGAAAAAAATTAGACTCAGAGGTAACAGGTTCGATTCCTGGTCGGGACACAATAATATTTAATAATTTAATTATTAAAATTAAATGAATATTTAATTTATTTGTGATATTTCTCGAGTTTGGTACGCTAGAAACATCTTGTCGTGTTCGGTCTGTAGTGAAGTTGGCTAAATGTAAATCCGCTTCTTTATAAGCGTGGTTTCTGACCACCCCGGAAGGGAAACGGTCGTGATGATGATGAATAACGGTTATTAATTACTAATTAATGTTATTCAAGCCGGCATACTGTAGGGACTGATATGAGTTCAGCTTTCCATCAGGTTGGCGCATGTCATGCGTATGAAAAAAAAAAACACTACGCGACAACCAAGATTGCCGCTTTTTTTAAGTTTTCGAAAGTTGGTGAAAGTCTACTTATTGTAAGTCTTTTTAACTCTGCCAATATCAATTTACCTTAATATTATATTGGTCTTAATTTTCACCTAATTAATATTAAAATGTTTCAAAAGGTTGGGAAAACCTTTAATGGAAAACTTTTATGATTGATGATCTATGGGGGACCCTTAACATTGTGTAAACTGCAGCCCTTCTTGAGATTGCTTGCTAATATCGATATATAGGTATAAACAGGCCCTAATTGATATAAATCAAAACAAAACAGATATAAATCGAAAGTCTATTAGTTCATAGTCGCACCTGATTGTTCGATTCGTACTGTGCCTCTAATGTACAAACGGCACGTTTTTACATCAATGTATGGAAACGTATTTTTTACTGAGCATGCGAATTAAGAAAATAAAATAAAGTAGTCAAATGTGAAAGTTTCGAAATGTTCCAATCAACATTTATTTTTATTTTTTTATTGTATTGTAAGAATTGACTATTGAATATTTTGTTTAACCATTGCTAAGTTATATTATAAATGTGAACGAAGTTATTATTTATTATATTTTTTTGAAGTAAAATGAAGTATCAATAAATGTAATGATTGAAGTTTAAAATGTTCGAATGTATTAGTTTAATTTTGAAGGTCAGCCGTCAGCTGGTACAATGGACTCCATTTATAACTGTAATGGTTACAATTACAAAGGCTTCATTTTGGTAATATATAATGCGAAAGTTGTGGGTGAAAGGGGTCCTGGCAGACCGAGACTCGCGATCAAATAAATAAAACACTGGCTGAAGGTGCATTAAAAAGCATTCGTAACAAGAGGGCATGTATGAAGAGGTTAATGAATGTCAACGAAACGAAAGAGGTATGTCGTGATCGAGTCAATTGTCTCTGCCTACCCCGCAAGAGATCTGGCGTGAAGACTTGTATGTATGTATGTATATATTTATGTATGTAGTATAGGTATATATTGCTTTTTATGTAGTACATGTACTAAGGGAAATTATCTTGGCATTAAACTCACCTATCTACACTAATTTAAGTTTTAGTTCAATAAAGTATTAAAATAAATAGGTTACGATTCGATTTCATACTCACTATTGGTAAATGTTTGAATAATAGTAGCTCCTATTCTTCAACTTCGCGTACCGCTTACCATCAGGCGGAGATGCAGTCAAATGCTGTGCTCAGTCAGTATAAATAAAATACCAAGGTTAAAACCCCCAGGTATAAGTCATTATTATATTAGTAAGAAATTGATGAAGAGACAAGTCTACGCAAAATAACAATATTATGAACGGGTGACTAGATTCTGATGAAAAACAACCAGACGTTTGAATAAATTACACTAAATTTACAAAATATTTTCCTAAGAGAGTATACATATAAAGTACTTTGTTTATATACTCGTAGATATATTACATCGATATTTTTTCATTGAAACCTAATGATTTCAATTTTTGCGGTACGCGAAGTCCAATACATCAGTGCCTAACACTATGAGAGCATTCCATATCTTCAGCGTGCGACAGACGTAAGAGTCTTCAAATTTATAAGTACGCATAGGGATAGTGACTATGGTATTTGGATGCATATTTTGGCGTGTGCGTGTGGTTCGATTGCGGAATAGAGAAGAAGGGATAACGTTATGAAGCTTCTCAGAACTTGTAGAACACGCTCCGAGAGGCAAAGTCTCAGCAAAGCTGCAGTGATTAGAGAGTTTTAAAAAGTGTGGTGTCGTCCAATATCCGCATCACCTGCCTCTGTCTATTCGATAAAGAAGTAGTAAAGGCGTAACTACTGGACAGATTGTGAAATAATTTGGCATTGACACAGACATGGATATGATGTAATTATTTATTATGTACTTATACAAAATTGTATTGATGTGTATTATATCGTTCAGTTGTGTTTTCTGTATGGAATGTACATACACTCATTGTGGACATTCCTATTAGTTCATCAGTGAGCCCAATGATAGACTGGAAGAAAAAGCTGTTTAAGGATTAGAGGAACGAGAATGCAAGTAAGATCTATAGGATAGAGCAGTGTTTGAAAGATTGAAGGAACGAATGAATAAATAAATGTGAATGAATGATCAATCATTTTATATATTTAGTGTAGTTATTGATTTTATTTTTATATCCATATGTTTAATATCCCGATGATAAGAGGGCTGGTGTTTTTCTTACTCAGAGAAACAAAAATGGCGAAAAAATAAAAAATGTAAAAAAGTTAATTATTTTACTAATTATATTACTGAGGGTTATGCTTATGACCTCCTGAAGAATTGGTTTGCGTCTTGATGATAGCACGCCACTTGTTCATGTCTTCGTCGGATGCACATCATCATGGATGGCTTAGGCCTCTTTCCTTCTACCTTGCCAGTAAAAAAGTTTTTTCAAGTTATCTCTTCTGTTTCTAGCAATGTGTCCGAGGAAGACGCTAAAGGTGGATAACCTACTCGATATGTCTAGATACATATATTAAAATCGACATGTTCAGTCCATAAGGTCCTTAACATTTTTTAACAGCTAGTAATTTAATATGGTGTATATCCATTAAGCCATGTTTAGAAGTTAATCTCGCTTGTTATGAATGGAAAATCCCAACTTTAGGTATATAATTACATGCAAACACTAAAATTTAAGTTGCAAAAGGAAACAGGCAGCAAAATTATTCACGAGAGGTTTATGATAACATCAAATTCTGACTTTGATAGTGTTCCTATACGGACCACACACGTCCGTCCGAGTATATCTTGATAAATTAAGCTAAAAGCTGAATGAAGCTTTACTGCTGTACTAGCTGATTGACTCGCCATTGCCCGTAAATTTTATGTTGGAAGAATACCTTCACGTAGCTGTGGGGTCACATATCTTGCGAGACAATGTCGCTATATAGCGTATACCTTTCCCTGGGTTGAAAGGATATTTTTTTAATCGTTTAAAAACTAGGTATGAAGGCGAATTAAATATATAGATATAAAGACATGTCATGGCCAGATACGTCAGCCTATATGTTATGTTAATGTTTTAGCAATACGAGTATTTTTATACTGAGCATATATATTACTGTAGAGTTTTATCAAAATCTGCCTTAATCGTTTTGGGTATAAGAGCAAACATCCGTACATCCATTTATCCAGCATCACAAACTTTGATGTTTATAATATTTGTAAGAAGTATAGGGTGTGCAGTTTGAATTGTGGTTGGATGGTGCCAGTCAGCGGCTGAAGCGCCCGCGGCAATGCGCAGATGACGCGTACATTATGCATGCGGCTGCATTTAGCGATAGAGCGCTGAGGGAGCACCCACCACAAACACGTTTCACGGGTTAGCTGTCAACTCGGCACTGTTATTCGCACTTATTTTCATAATTCGTGCAAGAGGTATCGCCGGTCTAGTTGACCAATGTGTAAATATTTGATTGCTTTTCGAGATAAAATTTTAGAATTGCTATGCATATTATTCTCATCACGCCGGCATAGTAGTGACAAATATCTCATTTAAACACGAGTATTATTACAGTCCGGTATTTAATGCAATCTGGTAAGGTTTTATTCTAAGCGACGATTTACTGATATATATATATATATATATTTGGGGTATTGGTGTATCTTTACCCGATAAAATAACCTTTTTAGGTCTAGTTGTTAAGTCCGTGGATTTAGACGAGGTGGTACAAGGGTATCTATAATTTCTGGTCGGGACACAATAATTAATTTGTGATATTTCTCGAGTTTGGTACGGTAGAGATTTACGAGCTTGCCAGTTATTATGATGAGTCTATAGTAAACTTAGTCAAACATTAATTTGCTTCTTTAAAAAAAGTACGGTTATTGATCGAAGGTTACGGTCGTAATGATACTTTACTATTTTGCTAAAAAAGAAATTACTTTTGTCACAATCACAATGCGATGGAACAAAAGTGACCACCACATTTAGATCATAGTTAAGGTCATGGCAAGCTTTAAGAAACGTATGTTATTGAAAAATACTTTCGCACGATTCGGGCGAAAAATTCATACATAGTAAAACTAACCCGTTTCGCCCGTAGCGTGATACAATAAACACACTTTTTGTTATACGTCACTTTGACATACAGTTTTACAAATATGAACTTTATTTGACTGAATTTAGGTCAGGTTAAGTTGTGCATATGTTTGCGACGCGCCTGTTCTAGGGTTGATAAAGGATTTTCCAATTTTACAGCGGTATCCTAAATTGCACTGTTTAGATAGCTATTTGTATTGCTTTTTACCATAAAATAACTTTCATATCGCTAATATTTATACATAGTCTACAGAGAGACGAAATCACTTAGCGAGTATAAATCCAGCTGATTTATGAAAATAATTAATAATAAACGTACAGGCCATAATAGCAAGAATCCCTACGCGAACATATAAATGACATCATTCATCTAGTATGAGGATTTGGGCTAAATTGTATTCACAATGATATACGAGTATGCATTTTCGATAAGTTATTGTATTAAGTTTACAATTTAAGTAGAAAAAAACCCTTTACTTTGCTGCCTCCGTGGCCTAGCGGTTAAATCCATGGATTTTGACTCTGAGGTAACGGGTTCGATTCCTGGTCGGGACACAAAAATATTTATTAATGTAAATAAATACATTTAATTATTGTTTTATTTTATTGTGATATTTCTCAAGTTTGTCATGCTGGAGACATCTTGAGCTCGAGCTTGCCACTTGTCATGATTGGCCTATAGTAAATTTGGCTAAATGTGAATCCGCTTATTTATAAGCGTGATCTTTGACCACCCTAAAAGGGAAACAAACGGTCGTGATGATACTTTACTTTACTTTTCTAAAATAAAAAAAACAATGTCAAGCTCAAAACATATTTTTTGGTAGGGCCCTTTGAGAGGCGCTAGGGTTTCGATTATAATTTAAAAGGTTTTCGCAATACAAGGATTCAGTGTGAAGCCAGATCCACCGTCTAAAAAGGGGTTTATTTGGGCTAATAACAAAAAACTAAGCTTAGAACCATTTAATTATGTAAAATAACGGAATTGAAAATAAATATACATTGTACGAGTACACACCAAAACCATTACTTACATGGGAGAATGTTGCACCCCAAACAGTGGCAAAAAAATATACTATAGTAACAAACGCGACAAACTTTTCAAAGTAAAAGTTCCAACTGAATTTGTTAACCCTTCAGCGAGGCTCCCGTTCAAGTTACGTTTAGTTAAAACTTTTGATTGCTCCATAGCTTCCATCGACAACAGTATAAAGCTATAGTCATCTCGTTCTAACGCATATGTTTACGATATTCCATCTGTTTCAGCCGCGAAAAATTCATGCCTCGGCTGTCACTCTGCTGGATCCAGTCGGGATATGAGGTCTATTCAATTTGCGAACTTTAAATTTAACAATACTTTGTGATTAATGTTGTCATCCTTGTTGTGCTTCGAGTATGAGAAACTTTGGCGGTAAACAATACTTTTTCGTAGGTGGTAGGTATTACTGAAAAAAGTATGTGTTTATACAGTTATTATTACCTAAAATTATGTCTAACCGTTTTTATAAGGAGTAGTTAAACATTTAGCCAACTTAACTATAGATAAAACCTCAACTTTAATATAGATAAAGCTAATCAAACTAAAGAAATGTCAAAAATTTACTAAATATTATGTTTGTTTCAATCAATGGTCCTAACCACAGAGGCAGATATAATGAAAGAAGTTCAATTTCTTAGCGATCCATTCACTGTGCGGGTGTCGGGTACAGTGTGTCGGAAAACAGAAGAAGAATGCCGTCTCGGTCTTATACATAAGAATAAATAAAGTTATAAAATATATAAATAGTTTCTAGCATCCATTGTCATAAAATTGTTTTAAAAATGTTACAAAGGACGTCTCTTTTGAAAGCTGAACAATATTAAAAAGTAGACATTTTATGAACAAAATAAAATGTATATAAATAAAACACAATGCAGCCATTATATTTTAGTTTGAGGTCCAAAATTTTGTAAGAGTGTCAAGCGGAGCGGGTAGCGGATTTTTTAAAAAATTATAACCATATTATCATAACGGCCGTATTATGCATAGTTCTATAAAGCTTGTCTAACTTATGCTCAGCCTATGCTATAAATAGTAAAAAAAATATAGACTAACTTTAATTACCTTTAGTCCGACCACTGACGGAATACGTTAGTGAAACGAATTGTACTTGCATGAAAAATGCTTTTCTATGTAATTTGAAATAAGAAAAAATATTTATACGGAAGTTTTAAAACGAATATGTTACCTGATTTTTAAGACTGGGAGAGCATTCTATATCTTACGCGTGCGACAGATGTAAGAGTCTCCTAATTTATATGTACTCGTAGCGTTAGTGCCTCCGGTATGGGGGTACATATTTTGGCCTGGGCGTGTGGTTCAGTTACAAAATAGAGAAAAAGGGATGAGGTTGTGAAGCCCATACCGTAGTATAGCGTGTAGAACAGATTTGAGAGTTTTAGACACTGTAGTGTCGAAGTATACTTTAAGTATAATTTCTTGTGTATTCGTATATCACCGATCCCGCTCCGCTTATCGCTTGGGCCATAAGTTTGGAGTTGAGATGTAAACATTTTCTTGAAGGAACATACATCTCGGATCAGCCATCTGCGTTTGTAAATGGGTTGTTTTAAATAATAAATATTCCCACAAGTATGGAGGCAACTCAATTTCGTTCTGTTGTTCTGTCTCGGAAACAAAATTTAAATTTATATTTTTATTCCGCGAACAAAATAACATTGGCAGAATTATGTTTTGACAATGGTTTTCACGATAAATACATTTTTACGACACACTTTTTGAGTGAATTGAATTGTTCGCGGTATTAAACCTATTTAATGCAAACTTAAAGCCAAGATGATAAGATATTCGACGTAAAATCTATAAAATCTCTTTATTTATTTTTATTTATTTAAGTTTTCAAACAGTAACACACACATAAATTAATTACATTTAAATAAACAAGGTGTTATGTATGTTACCAACGACGTAAACCACAGATTATATAAATTGGTCAACAGATAGTAAAGTTAACAATTAGTAAAAAAAGAAAAATATGAGTAAAGAAGTCATCATCAGCCTGTGTCTCTCCACTGCTGGATTCCCCAAGGCTCTGCACTTTTGCAACCCCCATCCATCCTCCACGAGCGACCTTCTTTAGGTCGTCCGTCCATCTGGCAGGGCATCACCCACTTACCATCTACGTAGAAGCCATTTGCCCCAACGGTCGTCGGTTTTACGGCAGATGTCTTCGAGATCCAATGGCTTCATCCTTGACTTGACTTCAGCTTGCTAATTTTGAAAGCTGTATCATTAACTTTGGTTCTCTAATATACACACATCAAAAGTGTCTAGGGATCAACATATATTTTTGCAATAACTTTTCTCCTGATTGATATTCATTAAAATTTTCTTTAAGGATTGATCAAATAAAATGTTTTCGTTTGTCTACAGTAACGATAAACCAAGTCACCTTTGCATTAGTAAAAAAAATTGCCATTTTCCTAATAAAGGGATTTTTGACATTTGAACCACTAACATTAAAGTTCGAAAAAAAGACTGAAATAACAGTTTTTTTTAAAATTTTATTGGGTAACTTAAACAATTAATAATCCGTGTTTCTACCGCGAACACTAACAACACAAGAACATCGGTTTGGCATACTCAAAATGAGTTCATCCAAATCACGCTGTGGAATGGCCGCCCATGTTCGTTGCAACAACAAAAAAAGGTCTTCTTGCGACTGGATACCCTCCATATTCGGCAGAGCTCTTCTCTGAAGAATATCCCATGCATGCTCAATCGGGTTCAAGTCTGGCGACTGAGCAGGCCAGGGCAGGACATTGATGTTAGCTGCGGCGAGAGTCTGTCTTACAACTCTTGCGGTGTGCGGTCGTGCATTATCATGCATTAACTGAAATAAGGGACCGATATGCACTTGTAGAGGAACGATGACGTCTGATACAACCGTCTCAGCATAAATTTGAGCGTTGAGGTTGCCTCTGATCCAAATCAACTCAGTTCTTTCGCCGATCGAAATACCCGCCCATACCATGATGGTTCCACCACTATAAGGATGGACTTTCTGGCAGGATTTTAATCGCTGTTGGCGTCCAGGGGTTCTCCAGTGTCGTATACGTCTTGTATCCGGCCTCATACCAAAACGAGACTCATCAGAAAAGCACACGAAACGCCATTGTTCTTCTGTCCAATTTCTGTGTTCAAGAGCCCATTGATATCGAGTCCTACGATTGTGCATTGCTATAGGTGGTACCCGTAGGGGTCTTCGGGAATGAAGGTTCACTTCATGCAAGCGGTTTCTGACTGTTTGGTCGCTAATTAAGTTCCCTGAAGAGCGATGAAGGCTCACGGCTAACATCATGGCGGTTATTGTTGGAGTTCTTCGAGCTGTGATTTGAATGTATCGGTCTTGTCTCCGTGTGGTGCAGCGATACCGTCCTCCATGGCGCTCAGCCACGGTACCAGTGGTTCGGTAACGTGTCCAAAGTCGACTGATAACACTCTGACTTGTATTCAGAGCTAAAGCCACAGTACGTTGCCGGGAACCAGCTTCTATCATTCCCACGGCTCTGATCATTTCTTCCCTGCTTAAATGACGTCGCCGCTCCATAATAACGTTGGTTTTAATCAGTAGTAGGGAAACAGTAGCACTAATAATGTCTTCAATGCGTCGTATGTTTTTATAGGGAAAATATTGACAGCTGATTTTCATCTTTTACTCGAATTTGATTGACAGTTCCTGTTTTAAATTATGAAATGCACCAAAAAGGATCCATATAAATTTATAAAATCAAAAATTTATTACAAAGCCACATCTCAATCACAAGAAATCCGCATAAACATGCTTGATCCCTAGACTTTTTTGATGTGTGTATATCAAAGTTTCTAATTATATCCATCAAATAAATACCAAGCATAGCTCTCTCCATAGCTTACTGCGTGACCTTAAACTTGTGGGCCAGACCCACTTTCACGTCTCTGTTTCATGCGATATTCCGGAGGTAACGCATTGGTTAAAGACGAGAAAGTAGAAGAAGGATATTTTTTAATTCTTACACACACGTCAGTTGGGGAATGGGGTATTTATAAAATAGGGGTAAATAAAAAAAAAACCTACTTGGTCGTAAGTGAAGGATGATGGATGACGCAAATACGGTTTGAGGTCAAGCAAGGAAGTAGGTATGGTCATAGAAGCAGGTACAGTCAGTAAACAAAGTTTTTCCCCGTTTTTAGATTAACTATTATTTTATATCAGACTTGTGTGACATTGACAACTGACATCCGTTGTAAAAGTCAACATAGAATGTGGTAGTCTTAAATTGTATGTGTTTTACTTTTAATTCATCATCACAGCCCCTGGAATACAGAATTCTAGACCTCCACTGTTAGAGATGCGTTCTATAAATTTCTGAAGGACTTGGCCTAATATGATAAATATATGAACGATTCCACAAGTTGGTATGTGGAACCGTGACCGACGGCTGAACGTGCTCTCAGAGGTACGGGAACGGTGGTGTTATCTAATATATGACAAATAATATGATATCCACCACATATGATTTATTAGAAATAGTTATTTAAATAAATAACATTTATACGTACCCATTGCCATCAACAAGCTTACATGTCGTTCTCGATTTAAAAATAAATGTTAGGAACTGATAAACAGCTAACATGTCTTCAAAACAGATCGTTTATTATATTCGTTCGTTATGGTACCAAATTAACATATCAAAATTTTGAAAAAGAGTTTTTAAACATAGGATGTGAAGTATAGATGTGTGTTTTGTCACTATGTGTGAGTGTCTGGGTGTAGAGGAGGGTAAGAAGACTGGGAAGGAGAGGAGATTTTGTAACATCATCTTCATGAAAATAATAATATAAAAAGTGTTGTTATGCTGACTGTACCTGAATCCTTTGATGTAAGGAAGTGGGAGCGTAGGAACATGAGTGGGCTGTATTCCCCTTGTGACCCGCACACACTTATTTTTTTGTTATTTTGCATTATTGTTGTGTTATGTTGACATTAATGGCTCTGGAAAGGCCTATAGTCAAATTTCAAACTGACTTGATGTAAGTTTATTTCTACTTTTACTACTTTTTAGGTGTATTTCAATTAATGAATTTCAGATAAGTATGTGTTTTTTTCTGATCTGAAAAATAAGAAATAAAGTTTCATTGTTCCGACAGATACAAGCGTGGGTATAGGAAGGTTAATTAGCATATTAGGGCTATGTACCTAATATAAATGTTACCATAAATAAATGAATTATATACTGATTGAATTTGTAGTCTTACATTAGACTAATATGCGATTCTATTGGTAGAAACAATCAACAATTAAATTAGAAATGTTTTTTTTTTGTTTTTTCCATACAAATTGGTTATTTTAAAATTTATATTTTGTTAGGAGAACCCATTTTGTTTTATCATTTCCGGCATATGGTTTCTAGGGAAAAGTAAAACTTATATCACAATAAGCCTAACGTAAGACCAAAGTCAACCTGTATAGTTATACTCGTATGTATATATTTTTTTGTTTATTTAATGATAAGTTTACTTTTTAATTATTTAATATTGTAATTCTTTTATACTGTTTGTATATTACTTCGTATAAATTATTTTGTTTATTAATATATATAAAAAATATGCCCATAATTTTATTTCCTAGAAAGTTAATAGATTACTCAAAAATACATTGACTTGAAACATGTTTCAAAATATTGGATTGTGTACTAAAACACCCATCACCACTGCACGTAAGTTTTTTTCGTAAAACTAACAAGTTAACCTAGTTGATATTAAGTGATGTATACTATTATTATTTAAAACAATAGGTACTAGAATAATATGAATAATAATAACACCGTTACCCATCCGAGTTAGTCAGAAACTACGCTTATAAATAAGCTGATTCACATTTAGGCAATTTTACTATAGGCCAATCATGACAAGTGGCAAGCTCGTCCGTCAATGTTTCTAGCGTACCAAACTCGGTAAATATCACAAATAAATTTAATAATAATTAATTAATTTAATAAAATGCCATAACTACCGAAAACAGATTAGTTTATTTTGTACAATAGTTTTAATTTCCTAGCTATTTTTTTAAAATATTTGTGTACTTACTTCGAATAAATCTATTAATAAATATTATTGTATCCCGAACAAGAATCGAGCCCGGTACCTCCAAGTCTAAATACACGGACTTAACCGCTAGACCACGAAGACAGTTACACTAAATGAGTACTAGATAGTTCTAAGTTTATTACATTCCGTACATTAGGAACTATGACAGATGGCATAATTATGTGCACGAGTACGCCATATTTTGAATCCGGTGTGCCCCTGCCTTACCTAGTCGCACTTGATCTCGGGCATCGTGTTGCCCAATCTTAGTCTTGCAGTCTTGGTCTTGTTCTTGCTTTTTTGCAAGATAGAGTCACGCAAGACTCTTGCTCGGTAATTTTTTTCTAAATTATCAAAAACTGGTCTTTTTTTTTGACCGCCTCCGTGGTCTATTGGTAACAAACGTTGCCGTGAACTAGGGAGGTGGTGGCTTCGATTCCCACCGGGGGCAAGTTGTACATTGTATAATTTGTCTCGGTCTGGGTGTTTATATGTATATATTTACAAAAAAAAAGTTTAATATGTAGTTTATCAACCATCTAGTTTCCGTAACACAAGCCTCGTAGCTTACCACGGAAACTAGATGGCGCTGTGTGTTGGGATATGTAGTAATATGTAGTTGGATGAAAAAAAACTCTTCGGAACTTTAGGTATAAATTTAAAGTATATTGAGATACGATACTATCAAACGAAAAATGTTGACAACTGACACATAACAAAACGCCTGTTTTCTACAAGCGGCAAAGGCAGTGTTGCATATATTATATAGTATATTAAAAATTAAGGCGTAAACGCGTAAACACTGTGTGACCTGTCTGGAAATATTTATTAATTTATTTTGTGCTTACTTTTTTGGTTACTGTCGTGTCTGTCTTTTTTGTTGATAAATCTTGGTTACTATATGTAATTTCTAGTAAATCAGACCAGTAGTTCTCGAGATACTAGTTTGCGGATAGACACTAATGTCTTATAAGGTTTTCTTACTTAAATTAGAAACAAATATATATTTTCAGTCAGAGTAAGAGTCTTGCGAGAGTCTTGCAAGACTCTTGCGCAAGACCAATACCAATACCAAGACCAAGACTAGGAGTGCAAGAACAAGACCAGATGTTTTGATTTGGCTAGTCTTGGTCTTCAAATCAAATCAAAATCATTTATTCGTGGTTTTTCGGTACATAGTTTTTCTTAAACCAGCCAATTGTCGGTCGCAAGCCCGAGACACCATTCTTCTCATCTCTTACCCACACACGATGGACCCGGCACCCGCACGGTGAATCCATGGAATGCTTAGAAATTTGTCTTCTCTAGGTTAGGGTGAGCATGCAAAAAACCTACCACATGTGGTGTACAAACTTATTACAATAACAAAATACTATTTTAAAAATAATAATAATAACTACTTAAGTCTTGGACTTGCTTTGGGCATCACTACGTAAAAGTTACTCCAGAATTAAACTCATAACAAATAATTTCTTTATTTTTATGTCAGTTACTATTTTATTATTCAACGCTATTCGCTTCAAGGTACATTTTAGGTATCTTTTTATGAAAATATGTATTGTTGGCGCGGTGGTGGCTCGGTTGTAAGAACGCGTTCCTTATATCCTACAAAGGTCGGTTCAAACGTACATTTGTCATAGATTTACAACACCACCGTTCCCGTGCCTTGGAGAGCACGTTAAGCCGTCGGTCCCGGTTCCACTAATATCAACTTGTGGAATCGTAAATAAATTCTCAATAAAAATTGACATCATATCCTCGCCAACCCGTCTGGCCAGCGTGGCGAGTGTAGGCCAAATTCTCCAGATATATGTTCTGAAAGGCCCATCTCCAACAGTGGAGGTCTAGGACGCTGTGTTCTAGGGGCTGAATGAATGAATATCCTTGTGAAACAATATATTTTATTAAAATAGCAATTGACTCGGCAAAGTAGGATCTCAATATTGCCGCATTTATCACGAAATCCATAAAAAAATATCTGATTTCTGATAACCACACATTACAGCCCTCAGAAGTAGAGAGTACACTGTTGCAGACACCCTTTAGAAATTTCTGAAGAATGAGGCTTCACTCGCCACGCTCTGGCCAGACGGGTTGACAATGGACAAATATTTTTTTTAGATAAATTATTAACGATCTACAATATTCTATTAGTGAATCCTGGCCAGAGACGGCTTAACGTGCTCCCCGATACGAAGTGTTGTAAATCTGACAAATATGTAAGTACATAAGAAAAGTGTATTTCTCATTGGTACATGTTCGAACCGACCTTATCTGGATTATTTACGGGTCCAACGACGATGTAGGGCTACTTATACAACAATATAAATGATAGTTTTTTTTATTATCCCATCCACCATATTCTTTGCCAATCAATCCTACATTATTAAAGACGTAAACCTCGTTGTCCTTTTAATCGAGTCAAATGGGCATGAGCACCCATGGGCCGGATCGGAGCATTAAATTACATAAATTATTAGATGTGAAAAAATAAGTTAAATACCTATAATCCACCTAAAACCTAATCCCACATTTTATAATAACATGATTTATTAGTTCTTTGGTTAAACGCGCTCCCCTCCAAAAACATAGGTACTATATTAGACAACCACACGCTACGCATATGCGTTTGTTTAAGACTCGGGCTTAGTGTGTGCGAACCTCACTATTGTCCATGCGGCAAAGACGTCGACTGCCTGGGGCGCCATGGTTTATCTTGTTTTAAAAGTGCCGGCCGCTTCTACCGCCACAGCTCTATCAATAATTTGATCCGCAGATCTTTTGCCTCCATCTCTATTCCAGCCACTTTAGAACCCACGGGCTTATTTAGAGATGATGGCAAGAGACCTGACGGTATGACCTTAGTTCCTTGGAGTTTGGGAAAATCACTAGTGTGGGACGTCACATGTGTAGACACGCTAGCAACTTCCCATCTTCAAGGAACTACTGTCAGAGCTGGTGCGGCGGCAGAACAAGCTCAAAACGTCAAGCGCCGCAAATATATAAACATTTGCAATGATTATATATTTGTGGCCTTTGCCGTTGAAACCATGGGACCGTGGGGCCTCGAGGCAAAAACTTTATTTAAAGAAATATCTAAAAAACTAATAGACGTCTCTGGTGACCCACGGGCTGGCAGCTTCCTCGCTGAAAAGATTAGTATTGAAATTCAACGAGGAAATGCTGCCAGTGTTTTGGGCACCATGCCACTGGACAATGGCCTGGAGGAAATTTTTATATTATAAGGTATGTATAATTTTTTTAATTATATTTAATTTGTTATTTAGATTTAGTTTATTTTTTTAGGTTAATTATTATATTGTAATTCTTTTATATTGTTTGTATATTACTTCGAATAAAAATTCTTAGTTAATCTTTTTAATTGAATTCATGTAACAGTTAAATATTAAATGAACTGTAAAAACTTTACTACACGAACGGTTATGCTTTTTAATATAACATAAAAGTTATAATGATGTCAATTAAAATCGTCGCATTAAATTTCTGAAAACAATGATTCTGAAGCAAATTAGTGCCAATTACGTCGTGCCTTGACTTCAGCGTTGTAATTATACTAATTTCATTAACGAATTTGTTTCTGTGCTAAATTGGATTAATCATTATTGATAATTATCTTTTTTTTATAATTGTTTATCAATTACCCGTAGAAACATTATTTTGGTAACACTTGGATTTGTCAACACTTTTGTCATATGTAATGTAATTAATACAATTATACAGAAACATAGCCGAGCAAGCAAGGAACAGTCGGCTACTATATACTTGTATAGTGGTATTTAAACTAAGGTTGGATGCAGCTATAAAGAGGCGTTGTCTAACTAATACTCGTATATACTAAAACTAAATTTAAATTATATTATTATACATACATATCTTCACACCAAATCCCTTGCGGGGTAGACAGAGACAATCGAGCGCCATTTGACATGATCACGACATACCTCTTTCGCTTCGTCGACATTCATTAACCTCTTCATACATGTTATTTTGTTACGAAGGCTATTTAATTTACCTTCAGCTAGTGTTTCATTTATTTGATCGTAATATGTGAGTTTCGGTCTGCCAGGGCATCTTTTACCCACAACTTTCGCATTATATACCTGGTTCGTCAATCTTTCTTCGCTCTTTCTTTCAACATGCCGAACCATCGTAGCATGCCTTTCCTTATTTTTGTAACTATGCTTTCTTTTAAACCTACCATTTTTCGTATTTCGACGTTACGTATGCATGTAAATTATATTAATATGTCAAATAATAATAATGTATAATAATTATTTAATAATTTTAATGCCAAATATTATTATTATAGGAGCACTAGCCTAGTAGAATATCTTCACGCTCGATGGTGTACCATAGCTAACGGCCGCCAGTTGCAAAAGGAATGATTTTTTTTTGACACGTTGTTAACGTTTACCTATGGGCATATCATTGGCTGAAATAACCAAAGTGACATAAAAAAATATTGATCTAAGATTTTTGAATACTACAACCGGCCGTAATAAATCGATTTTAAGATCTAATATTTACTCAAGTGTGACTTGTCTCTTTTTACCAAATTTCTAATCAATCGAAGCTTTAAATTGAAGAGCTTAAGCTGACCAGGGAGCAAAGACTCTACCGTCTGCTTTGCTCGAATTCTGCAATACTTTGGCCACATTGCAAGAAGAGAAGACGACAATCTAGAAAAACTTCTAATCACGGGCAAGGTAGACGGTAAAAGAACAAGAGGAAGATGCCCCAAGCGATGGTCCAGTCAGGTGACTGACCACCTGAACATCCCTGTACACCAGGCCATCCACTACGCCGAGGACCGAAACCGTTGGAGACGGCTGGTGGATGAGCTGCGACTGCGACGAAGTGGGGTACCGACTAAGGAGGAGGAGGAATCAAGAAAGAGTAAAAGAGATATTACTTTAAAGTTCCTAATACTTAACTGTAATTGGCTGTATGCATAGATAGTTTAAGAAAAATATGTACGAGTATTCAACATTTTATTTATCAATTTCATTTAAACATAATATTACTCTAGAAACATGGAAATATTAGGTAAGTCTTGGTTCAAGCGGTGTTATTTTTATAAAAATCACCATGGCAAGCTTACAATATTAGTTCTACTTAAAAGTAAAAATGGAGCGGGGAAGTATCCACCGTTCGTGCCGATAAACCCTGTACAGTATTCACACGTTTCAGAATCAGGCTCGAATTACCGTCATGCCCAGGCAAGCCGACATAGCGTTAGGTGATGTCAGTCATGAGTGTCTGATTCCAGTTGCTAACATTCATGCACCTTGCGCGCCACTTACCATCAGGTGGACGTCGTGCAGGTATTAAAAAAACCATTGACATTGCTGGGAAATAAAGAAATAATTATGCCTCTAATCTTATTGAGTCGCTACAAATTGTTCGATTGAGAGGTAGCGTAGAGAGCAAGCATAACGACACGTAGCGTGTAAATCACGCTTCGCTTTTACACTGAAGTTATTGATTCTCCAATACGCCCTTCCCGATTTCGAGTGGGCCATTCAGATGTAAATGTTAAGCGAACCGTAGCGGGGGCGAGCGTTGTAAATCTATCGCTTGTTTTTGAATACGTATTCAAATTAGGTATAGGCAAATATGTGTATTTAATCGTATGTAATATTTGTGTGGGAAATATACTGAAAATAACATATTTATTCTCCAACTTTGAGTTTGTGAATAAGGGGCATGTTTTGTTGTCTGTTTGAATAGGTTTTTTACATACATCATTAAATACCCATAGAAAAGGAAAATTTTGTGACTTCCGACATATAGTTTCTTAGGAACAGTATCAATAGAATCACATATTAGTCTAAGTAAAGCTTACAAAATCACGCGGAATATATATATAAATATTTATTTAATAAAATTAAAATCTAAAAAAAGTAAAAAAAAGTAAAGTATCATCACGACCCTTCTCGGGGATTCACATTTAGCCAATTTTACTACAGGCCAATCATGACAAGTAGCAAGTCTCTAGCGTACCAAACTCGAGATATATCACAAATAAATTAAATATTAATTAAATTTATTTAAATTAATAAATATTATTGTTACCCGAGCAGGAATCGAACCCGATACCTCCGAGTCTAAATCCACGGACTTAACCGCTAGACCACGGAGGCAGTAAAATCTTAAATTGTAATTAAAAGTTTTGAGCTCATTAATTTTTATTGTTTGTTGAGCATATTTATTAAATAAACTAAACCTCTTAGGAACAACTTAATTTACAAGAAAATCGAATATTAAATTACAAAGTATAATTCAAAGATTCTCGGTAAGTTAAAAATAAATATCTAATTATCATAATTTATGTTTCATACATTTTTGAATACATAACGAAGGTTACCTACATAGCGACAGAGACTTCATATGACTTGGGCTACCAAATTATTTATACGTTTTTTGTAACTATTATATTTATAAAATATTTATAAAAAGTTATTGTGAACTTACCGCTCCGTGGGAATCAAATATTTCAAAAGACCACAACGTGAAGATAAACAAATGTTATGATCTGACAGAAGAAATTATAAAAACGGGTTCAAGACTCTGCTTTACGGAGAGGAAGTTGATGCGAGAGGAATTCCAGCGAAATATTTGCACCACTTACTGTAAGAATTGGGCCTAAGCAGGTCTGCAGTCAATATATTTATGGAACGAGCTTTGAAGACGGAATTAGCGGAATCAAACAGTATTTGGTTGGACAGGGAGAGGAGCAAAATAGTGAATAGTGAACGACTTCTTGTGGAATATAAAAAATGTAGCCTCTCATGTTACTAGCCTATAGTCAGTCGAAGCCCGAGATACCATTCTTCTTATCCCTCTTTCCCACACAATGCCAATTGATAATTTATTTTTTTATTTTTCATTTTTATGTTATTGCTTAATTATAAGATAATGTTTTGTAACACAACTTCTAAAGCAAATATATTTTTCTTTCTTTCTTTTTTAGAAATCTGTGATCTTCACGTCGATCACCAGTTTGCGAAACAATTTAAATTATAATATAACTATGTAGGTACAGGAAATTTTTTAGGCGTTGTTGCAATAGCTCGTCAGCATCTTAAGAGACTTGAGGGCTGTGCAATATTTGGACCTAAGGGTCAGCATTGCCATTCAACGCGGCATAGCTTGCAGTATCCGTATTGGTAGTGATTTCGTTTTTATTTATATTTAATTCCATGTTTATTTTTATTTAAGTAGGCCGTAGATTCAAACGCGGAGGTGCTGGGTTCGATTCCTGGCCAAGAACACCAGAAATATGTATTTAATTTATTTGTGGCATTTCTCGAGTCTGGTACGGTAGACATCGACGAGCTTGCCACTTGTCATGTTGGGCATAGTAAAGTTGGCTAAATGTGAACTAGCTCCTTACAAAATCGTGGTTTTTGATCACCCCGCAAGGGATATTGTAATGATGATACTTTATTGCACTAATGTATGATGCGCCGTTGCTCGTGTAATGAAGTGAAGCAACCATCGGGTGGCCGCAGGGTGATTATAGAATAGATAGATAATATAATAATAGATAAGAATTAGGCCACTTCCGTAACGCTGCCTGGCCGAAATAGCTTATTATTGTATTTTTTTTTACATTATTATCGTTTTAACTTTTAGTCTGACCGCTAAGAGGATGCGTTCCTAATATGAGGACAGCGACAGATTGTAACTGTGGATAACTGGAACAAAACACAAGAAATTTTGAATTTGGAACACACGTTTCATTAAACTTTTTATACTTTCGAACATATTTATAATAGTTTTATAATTTTAACAGGTCTTGTCGCTATTTACCTTAGAGACATATTTTCCCGACGTTTGTTAGGAGCAGCTGTGGGAGTTCATGTTTTGGCTAAACTAAGCGCCCGATAGTCGAGAGGGTTAAGGCACATATAGCAACTGCAAAAACTGTCAAATAAACAAGTCAGCAATAGCAGAACACCTAATAGATATTGGCACAAACCATTGGATTAAGCAAGATACACTCCACTGATCGTCACTATTACCCTAACTACCCACTAGTAAAGTGGGTAGGTTTACATCTAGCGCCTAGTATGTACGAGACTACACCAAGCAGCTCCAGCCGACCCGTGACCACGGCCAATGCAACTTGGCTGATACGTCGCGTCGGGAGATATATGTCTGTAAGATGAATCGCATAAAGACCTGTTAAAATTATAAAGTAACACGTTTAACTATTTTTCCTGACTTTTAATTATATATAAAAACACATTTCACGTACAATACTATTCACAAACGCATTTTCTCATCGACCAGACTATAATCTAACATTTCTAGTACGTAAGAATATTAAAATCAATTTTCTAAGGATAATTTATTAATCTCATAAATAATATCATACATTTGTGTGCATGTTCCGGGGCCATCAATCTTTGATTCGGTGTTTGTATTCCATCAGTCTTTCTGCTCATACATCATCATTCCGAAAGTGTACGCAAGTAAATTGACCTTCTACTTTGACGACTGTATTATCTTAATATTTTGAAAACAATTTCGTCTTCACGATTAACTGGAAAAACGTGTTTTATATAACTTATCACGCCAAAAGACCACAGGATCAAGTCGAACAAATATTATAATCTCGCAGAAGAAATGATCAGGAACGGACTCAATACTCAGCTTAACTCAGTGGAAGATGGTGTGAGACCACTTACTGAGAGAAATGGGCCTAGGCAGGTCTGCAGGAGATACATTTATGTAACGAGTTTCTAAGACGGCATTAGCGATATCTTACATTATTTGGGTGGGTAGAAAGAGGGGCAGAATGGTGGATGTTAAGCGTCTTGTAGCGCAAATAGAAGAGTGGGCCTTATTTTTAATCCACCAGCTCAAACTATGAATCTATAGAATGCTAAGAAATTTGTCCTCTCTCTTGTCTATATTGTTTATAGATTTACTTATATTTTCTTACTAAAGAGTCGAATAGTACAGCATATTTAGATTTTGTGTCACTATACCTTAAACCTCTTCATTGGACAGCAGGCCTTATCCTAAGACTAACGGCTACTGACGAGAAGGTGGTTGACATCCATTCCTTGTATAATATAATGTGCAATAAAGTTTTAGATACCTATAGACGCGATGATGCACGCGACTTAGCTTTTCCATCAAAGATGTAATAAAGGATATTTTCCTTGCACATCTCTGGTGGAAAAACAGCTTTACACGCGGCTTTAAACCATGTAGTAAATAATCCGAATAAGGAATATTTTAACATTCACTAGGACCACTAAAATGTTCCTCCGTGATTCAATTATGAAACCACTAATAAAGTTGTTTGATGCGGCAAGGATCAAAGGCCGAACCCGACAACATACGATATATATTTATATGATCATTTAATTTGTTTTAGAGATACTTCTGCAAGTTGGTCAAGGATTTTGAACGCGACTCACTTCACTCCAAATACGAGTACACCTATATAATTATGTTTTAAAACCAGGGACAGAGGTCTCGACATCTGATAGCTATCGCTAACTTAGCGATTTAAGTGTGGCCATTGATGAGCCTTCCAGTAGACCAAATGACGTGGTCATATTCCAAAATGTATTTATGATTGTCGAATGCGTATATTGTTTTTTTAAATCCTCTAGTGTTGGTTTATTTTGTGTTGCGCGTATTCAGTGACGACGTCAGCTTGATACACTTATTGAAACTTGAATCGATCATCAGTCGAACCGACATAGCTATAATAGCGATCGTTGTCAATTGTCGAGAGTGCTGCCCCAGTGTGGCCCCTTGTCCTTTTCTTTAGGTAGTTATGATATGCATACTTTTATTACTTATATTATCCTTACTAACGTAATAAACGTGATAGGAGCTTAGTCTTTGTATGTTTGTCTCGCCTTCACGCCTTTATTACTGTATTGATTAATGAAAGCAGATCATTAATATTGTAAAGAGATTTGGGCTAAATTGTATTCACAATTATACATACATGCATTTTTAGATAAATTATTCTAACAAGAATATAATTTTAGTAGAAAAAACCATTTAATTTTATATAGTTTACTTGTGCATAATGTTTAAAATCATGGCAACTCTTGTACTAGACTAGATTTAATAGTAATGAATAATAAAAAATACATTAGTCTTATCAATAAAAGTTATAAATCTTCTATTTTAATTTATTAATCATTATACAAAAATAAATCAAAATGGATAATGTCAATTGGAAAAATATCCTTGAGGCCCTAAGACGGACTTAGGCTAAATAAAGTCAACATGTAACCCCACGATCATTTATATCTGTATTAATCTACTTAATTGTACTACTGTAAATGTTTTAACATATTTTTTTTTAAGCATGGATATTTCTTGGAACCTACAATACGATATGTAACTCTCAGACCAATTTTTTATTTATTTAATAACGTTTACGTTTAAAGAATTGTATTTTATATATTTGTTTGTGTTTTGAGCAGGAATCGAACCTGGTCGGAATCTACGATTTTAAAAGCTAGACCACGCAGGCAGTCATAAAAGGAGTAATATAATAAATCCTAGAGCTTATTTGAACTGGAAATATATATGCTATTGATGTCTTTGAGTTAAAACGCTCCGACCACTCTAAGCCATATTTTACTGAGAGCCATAAAAATAAATCTTGGCATCAAATCAAATATACTGTACCGAATGACTTATACACAAAGATTTTTATAAAACGACGCGCACAACTTTACTAGATGTGTTACGCGCTACAAGATTGTGCCAGAGACACTAAATGTATGGGATCTGTATGGCTCCTAAATAAAGTATAGTATTGGTATCGATGGTACTCCGGGATGCAGATCCCGGTTTCTGGTGTCGTCTGCGATGCTGCTGTCAATCCGAGTTGTTATCTTCGCCCTGGGGCAGACCACTCCGGGGTGATCCCCATTCAGCGTGCGTTAATCACGGCGGGCAACAACCCGCCGGTTACTTGTTTTACCTCGGCGGCGAGAGCCTTTGGGGAGGGGGCCACTGACAATCCTACAGCGCTTCATCACATCTCACTCACTGTTAGGGTACACTTTTCTGTAGGTAGGCTACCGTTTTTTTTTTATTATTTTATTGTTTTTATATCTTTAATTTTTTTTTTGTAAAAAAATGTAATCCTTTTTTTTAGTTATATTTCTTCTGTTTTTCTTTTGTTTCTTTGACACCTAAGAATCGATAATAAGTTATGTTTCCTAATTTGGCCAATGTATTACTTATTAACCTTTATAAATAATAAAAAAAAATAAAAAAATAAAAAAAAAAAATAAAAATCGTTTATTGACACTATATAACAAGTATGTTTTTTACACTTTAAATTTAGATTGGATGTCCTGACCCCTGTCGTAGATATTTCTGAATGACAGGAGTCAGTTCACTCCCAGGTGACACAATAACAAGCTTATACAATTTATTTAAACATTGTAAAGCTTACCCAAGTACAAACAAATGAATAATAATAATAATAATAAAAAATAGTATTATAGGGCTGTTGGTGGGTATTTTAGGAATTCCGTGTATCCTCTCTGTGTGTTATGTGAATGTGTATGAGTGTCTGTGAGAGGGTGTGTAAGAAGAAATAAATAAAAAGAATAAATGCATCGATGAAGGAACATATCGACAATCACATATACCTACCATATATTATATATACCACAATAATAAATTAACTAGTAAATTGAGTATAACACATTAATTTAGCCACTATTTATATAACTACGCTTAGAAGTTGTTCTGTATCATTATATGTTACAGTTAAAAACCATTTAGTTATTATCTTAGTTAATTCATGTCTTGTGCAGGAATATATTGAAAGTGTTCTATTTAAATTATTGTAGAGGTATCCCCCAAGAAAACAAAAGAATCTGTGTGTAAACGAAAATTTACCAACATAAGGCTGGCACACGATATCATGACGTCTCTTTCTATCAACAAGTTGGGCATCAAATTTAAGTTGCATGTGTTTTTTAATAACGGTTTGGAGTATAAAAAGTTGACGTACGGTGAGCTCTTCACAAGACTGATAAAGTTGAAAAGTTGGGAAGCGATAGGGTCTGAAAGTGCTAACCTTAAGTACGGCTCTTTGAGCAATCTCCAGTGGCTTCAAGACAGTCTTAGAAGCGCCACCCCAGACGGTGATACAGTACGTTAGAATAGATTTGCAGAGAGCACAGTATACCATCCTTATGATTTTTGGTTCTGCTACATGTCTTAAGTTTTTAAATATATAGATAAGTTTTCGGATACGCGTAGTCAACTGATTTATGTGTTGCTTAAAATTAAGATTACTGTCTAGAATAATACCCAAGTATTTGATCGACTGAGCCCTCTCCAAAGCTGTACAAGAACAGTAATCGCCTAGAGGATCAGGACAGTTGTGAGCAGTAATAGAATGTATAGGACCCGGCTGTGACAGATCGCTAATAGAGAAAGCCAGATACTTTGTTTTCTCAACATTCAAGGTCAAAACATTGTCTCTAAGCCAGTGAGTTACCCTGTTCAAACCGATTTGGGCAGCATTATGGGCGTCCTCCCAGGTATCGCCAGAAAAAACGAGTGCTGTGTCATCAGCGTAAGAAATTATTTTACCCTGGCGAGGAACAAGTTGACATAGGTCATTGATATAAATGAGGAAGAGTGTAGGCCCCAAAATGCTACCCTGGGGAACACCATACATGACAGGAAGCTGGTCACTAATATGACCATTTACATTGCAGCATTGATATCTGTCAGACAGGTAATCTTGCAGTAATTTATGTTGGGTACCACGGATGCCAATTGAATTAAGTTTGTCTAAAAGGATGGGGACCGAGACCGTGTCAAAGGCTTTGGCAAGGTCCAGAAAAATTGACAGCGTCTTTTTACCTTTATTTAGATTGCCAACTACAAAATCCGTCAGCTCGTGAACAGCATCATTGGTTGATTTACCATTTCTGAAGCCAAATTGTGTGGAAGCCAGAATATTATTTTTCTCCAAATAATCTACGAGTCTAACATTGATAATACGCTCTAGGATCTTAGAAAGCGAAGGCAAGATAGATATAGGTCTATAGTTATCAAAACGGTCTTTGTCGCCACCCTTGTGGATTGGATGGATTATTGATACTTTAAGACAACGTGGAAAGACTCCCTTTTCAATACACAGGTTACACAAATAGGTGAGAGGAGGCACAAGTATGTGCTTAAATTCTTTTAATAATTTGTTTGACAGATTATCATGTCCAATGGCACAGTCATTACGCAAACCCACAATTAACCTTTCCACTTCCGCATCATCAGTCACGAGCAAGACGAAAGATTTCAGTCTTTGTCTTTCAGAACCTCCAACATTTTTGCGAGTGTTATCGGTACTAGATCCGGTCACCTTCATAGCCAAGTTCTTACCTACATTGGCAAAGAAATTATTTAAAGAGTTAACCGATTTCTTTGCTGAGCAGTTTGCTGATAAGAGTTCTGAAACTGTACCTGTTGTTTTATTGGTATGAGTTATAGTTTTAATAGCTTTCCAAAGCTTTTTCCCGTTATTACCCGACTCTCTTAGCTGTTCCCTTTCAAACTCTCTTTTTAAATTTTGTAATAGACTATTGCAGAAATTTCTGTATCTTGTGTATGTCGTTTTTACAATTATATTATTAGGGTCCTTCTTAAATTTTGTGTATAATTTATCTCTATTCTTTATGCATCTTAACAGCCCTGGGGTAATCCAGGGCTTGAGTATTCTCTTTCGATTTGGGCATGTCCTGATAACGGTGTTGACATTTAAGGCATTTTGTAAGGAAGATATCAGGTATTCCGCAGCGAAGTTTGGGTCAATAGAATTAAACAGTGGATGAAAATCTATGTTATTAAAATCCCTTGTCAGACCTTCCTTGTCAATAGATGAAATTGTTTTCACTGCTGAATAGTCTCTTTTAGGCTTATTAGTAAGAAACAGCAAAACAGCCTGATGGTCTGTTACAGATGAACGTGCAACAACCGTAATAGCTGGGTTATTTGTCCTTAATATGACATGGTCTAGGCATGACTCATCTCGAGTGTTTATGGTATGTCCCGGCAGAAGACCATAGTAGGCTAATAAATTTAAGTAGTCCCTTGAAGAGCTGTCATTGTCATTATTAGGGTTAATATTAATATTGATATCTCCTAAAATAGCAACATCTCTAATACATTTTAGGGTGGATAGAACGTCGTCTAGTGACTGATGAAATGTATCAAGCTTCCTATAAGAAGGCGACCTATATATTGCTATTAATGAAAAGTTGTCTTTTGAGCTAATTAAAAGGCAATTTCCTTCGTGAAATTTGGGTTCGGTTACCACTACCTGAAGATCAGATTTAACGTAAACCACTACTCCATCATTTTGCAAGATGTTGTTTACTGTGGAGTACATCACATATTCCTTTATTTGAGGAATTTGTGGATTACAAGACAACCAGCATTCAGTCAATATTAAAATATCAAAGTCAATGTCGAGTTGATTTAATAAAACAAAAAAATCAGGGATATTCCGTCCAATACTTCTAATATTTTGGCTTATAATTTTAAGACATTTGTGATTTTTTGGTAAAAATGATTTACAGTCTGCAACGTCACTTAGAGTAGAATCCGAGACAGCAATTTTGTCAATGTCGTTGACGATGTCTTTTATATTGAGGCCGGTAAAGTATGAGAGAACCATATTGCTCTAAAATTAGATGACAGATAATTAAGTAATAAGTTATAATAGCAATAGACGTTAGTTATTAACATCAGATAACGTTTTAATAGCACATGAAGTGTAAAAGATACCAATAACAAACAATTTCTAAACTGACTGGAATTGGCGTAAATAATATGATAAGAACAATAACAATTATACTGAAATTTAGGCAAGATGCATTTGTAATGAATATAAAAATAATTTGGCAGGTGTATTTGTGTGTATAGTGTATAAGGAAAAGGAAAGTACAACTTGATTAGTATTAGAAGGTTAATTAGTAGTCATATTGGGTTTGCTTTATGGAGTGCACTTAGTTGAGCTTCACTTTTTACAAGTATGTATTTGGCCTCTTCACGCTTTCTCAAATATACACGACCATGAGATGTCCAGCAAAAGTTGTAGTCCTCCGATCTAGCCAGGTCTCTAGCCAAAAAGTGAAGTCTCTTTGACTTAGCTGTCAGATGCTCCGAGATAAAGAAAGGCACTGCTGGGCCCTCTAAGCCACACAGAGATGAGTTCAGCTTATTTGTAGGATTATTTTTGTTATATTTCTTAGCTCCCTCTATAAATTTATCCTTAACTAAGGTGTTTTGAAACTCAACCACTATAGTTGGGTTATTCTTATCAGGCTTTACAGGCAGGCGGAAAAAGTCACGAATTGCGCCATCGTCTGAATTCACACTTAAAGTACTGCTTATTTTACGAATAATGCCATACAGATCCTGTCGTGACTCCCTCTGTGATTTTGGTAGGTTACGGATCTCGATGCTAGTCTTCTTATCACCACGCTCAAGCTCATCAATACGCTCGCCCATCACCTGTATCTCCATAGCTTGACTCTTGTTAATTTCCTCCAGTCTATCAATTTTAAGTTGGTAGTCCTTTATTTGCGAGCCAAAGAAATCAATTCTATCAGTAATCTCCAGTTTTATAGATTCCAGTTTAGAATTTTGCGTTTCTATCATATTTGCAATCATTTGAGACATTTCCGTTTTAAATTTTTTTAAATTCAACATTGTAATCAATGGTGCGTGCACGTTGAGATCTAGTAGTAATATTTGAGGATTGTTCATGCAGGTCCGAGTCGGAATGTGCGTGAGTCATTTTGTCCAGTGGTTTTAAATGCGTTTTCCTATTCGGGGATGCTGGGGTTACAGGCATCTCGATTTATTTTAGAAACTGGCAAGTTGAGTTTAAAATTGTATTGTCGAACCAAGAGCAAAGTACAACTGGCTCTTTAACAGCTTCAGAACAAGTCCAAAAGCAGCAGCAGAAGTTTCACAGTATAATCCAGGTCAACAAATATGAAGCACCAGAGTTACAACACAAGTTTTACCACTTTGTGCACGACGGAGATGTCAAGAAGTGAAGCAGGTAAGTAAATATGTAGGGGCTTGCACCAGTAGAGGAATGCACCAGTACCGGAACGACCAGGAGCTTCACCAATCCAGCCAGAAAAGACAAACTGTAGTACCAAAGTTCAAAGATAGATGGCGTTGACACAACTTGACCCAAGGCAGTAAATATATATGTTTCTTGGCCCTGTGAGATAAAAATACTTCTGTGTATAGTTTTGGAAGTCTAAGTTAGATGGCGTAGTTACCACTTGACCCACGGCAAAATAATTAATGTAGCTTGGCCCTGAAGAAAACCTTTAGTCTGTGTCTTGTTTTTAAGGTTATGTTTATTATTGTTATTACAGTATTCAGTGTTATAAAATACCTTGGTTTATACAATATTCTCGGTAAAACTGCACACACGCTTTAATTGATAGTTATTTCTTCCTATGTTTAACACTTCATCCACTTCAAAAAATTTCACAGTATTTCTTGCAACAAAATATAATAATTTATACAAAATTCCTGCAGCCAAATATTCACACACTTTAATTGAAAGCGATTTCTTCTTGTGGTTACCACTACAGCAATAAATTTCAACAAAATAGTATAATAATTATTTTTTAAACGCGGAAAGACAAAAAAATACGTGTTGTCGGTTTGACAGCCGGCAGGGAGGATCCAATGTTCTGTAATGTGCTGAGGAAATGAATAAATAAATAAATCAACACTAGTGTACAATAGGGAATATGCACGATTTTATTTCATTTTACACTATTTATTTTTATTAGATTATACATACACTTATACCTTGTAACTTTGTATGGTCTTACGTTAAAGTCACCCAGTATACATTAAAAATTATAAATAAATAATAAATAATAAACTTTATTGTTTTAAAAAAAACCATACAATATACATTTAGAACAGTTAAAATGCTTAATATATAAATATTACAAAGAGACATACACAGAAATACAAAAAGAGGAACAATATTTGGACCCACCCTCGCCTCGACCCGTCAGACCTTTAGAGGACTTCCGATACCTTCCACCAAGCATGGAAGAAATGGAGGAACAAATCAAAAGAAAAAGTTCCAAATCGGCACTAGGCCCAGATGGCATTCCGTACATTGTATATAAAAAATGTCCTCACACCCGTAAGCATTTATATAATATATATCGAAAAATCTGGTCTACTAATCAAGTTCCAAAGGCATTTGGCGAGGCAGTCTTCTTTCTCATACCAAAGAAAACTGAGGTAAATGATCCCAAAGATGCAAGACCGATCGCTTTGACGAATACAATGTCCAAAATCTTCTTCTCCATAGTACAAGCAAGAATGTCCCGATTTATGATCAAGAACGAGTACTTCTCACGCCAGCACCAGAAAGGTTTTTTGCCGGGAGTTTCTGGCTGCTTAGAACACAACACCTTACTCGCTGAGTGTTTGAAGGATGCCAGGAAACAGGAGCGGCAACTAAGCGTCTGTTGGATCGACTTGGAAAACGCATTTGGGTCGGTGCAACATGAATTGCTGCAAACTGCGCTAAAATGGTATAACTTTCCAACACTAATCAGAGATATAATTGCCAATTATTACAAGAACTCGAGATTTGGCGTAACAAACAAGGACGGCTACACAGACACACTAAAATACAATGTGGGCCTGTTCCAAGGCTGCTGCCTATCACCTGTAGCTTTTAATATAATTATCAATATCCTAATCGACAAACTTAAATCTCGTGAGAAGAAGTGGGGATATAGATTCAAACAAAACAACATCTATACGGAATCCGTCTTAGCTTTTGCAGACGACTTGGCGGTGATAACAAGAAATCCCAAGCAATGCCAGGGCTTGCTGAAAATAGTGGATGATTTCTGCTCATGGACAAAGGGAATGAGAACGAAACCATCAAAATGCTTCAGCCTATGTCTGGCTAGGCGAAACACTACATTTACGTCTTATGATCCTGGACTGAGTATAGCAGGGCAGAGAATAGCTCCGGTAAATGAAACCATGCCTTTTAAATTTCTTGGCAGAAGGATAAATTTTCAGGGAAAAACACCATCCCTAGAAGTAGTTGTAAAACAATTCACTGACGACATGAATAGGGTTACTCAACAGCCTATAAGCAATGTCAAAAAAGCTTGGATATATGACAACTACTTAGCATCTCGCCTCACTTGGCCTTTCCTAGTATATGATTTCAACAAAAGCCTACTATCAAGTCTGGACGCGGACGTCATAAGAACATTGAAGTCTTGGCTTGGATTAGCCCAGGGTGCTGACTCCTCAACATTCTTTAGAGGACGGAGAAACTTCGGAATGGATCTGAAAAGACCATCTGAATTATACAAACATCTACGTATAAGCAAATATCAAATTCTAACCAGCTCCCAGGATAATACAATTTCATCCCTTCCAAGAGACCCTCTGGTCTCAGATATGGAACCGAGACTACTATTCTTCAAGAAATTCATGACAGGTGCCCAGACTGACAAAAGAGGCATTGGCTGGAAGAAAAAAGAAAGTGACAAAGAGGTTATAAAATCCTTCCTCAGGAAAGATGAAGAGCATGAATACAGAGTGCACGCGATGACTCTAGAAGTTCAAAATGACTGGCTAACTTTGGGCGATTTTTGCATCCCTCCAGCCCTAAAGTGGCGCACACTAATGTACGATTGGTCTCCGGCGTTGCTAAAGTTCTACCTAAACGCTTTTCAAATGTCCCTCCCGGACCAGAGTAATCTGGTAAGGTGGGGAAAAGCTACGGAAAAGAACTGTACATTGTGTGGTGCTGCCATAGGAACTGCTAGACACACACTTGTAGGGTGCGTTACTCTCCTAGAAAAGGGCTATTACTCACGCCGACATGACAAAGTCCTAGGTGTTATCCGTGAAGCAGTAAGTCTTTCTATTGCAAGAGCCAGAAAGGGACTGACTACAAATAAAACTTTGACCACATTTGTAAAGGAAGGGCAAAGCACGAAAACTAAATGCAAGCCCACCTCGATCCTTGGCGCCGCATCAGACTGGAAAATTCTCATGGATACATTTGAACACCATTATACTCGTAGGATCCCAGATGAACTAGCTGTATCAGCCTATAGGCCAGACATCTTAGTGTTTTCTCGGAACTTGAAAAAAGTTATCCTTATTGAACTTACCGTTCCGTGGGAATCAAATATTCCAAAAGACCACAACATGAAGTCGAATAAATATTATGATCTCACAGAAGAAATGATCAGGAACGGGTTCAAGACTCAGCTTTACGCAGTGGAAGTTGGTGCAAGAGGAGTTCCAGCAAAATCTTTGCATCACTTACTGAAAGAATTGGGCCTAAGCAGGTCTGCCGTCAATACATTTATGGAACGAGCTTCCAAGACGGCATTAACGGAATCATACAGTATTTGGTTGGGTAGGGAGAGAAGTAGAATGGTGGATGGTGAGCGTATTATCGCGCAATAGAAAAAAAAGGAGGCCTCCTTTTCTTAAACCAGCCAATTGTCGGTCGCAAGCCCGAGACACCATTCTTCTCATCTCTTACCCACACACGATGGACACGGCACCCGCACGGTGAATCCATGGAATGCTTAAAAATTTGTCTTCTCTTCTTCTCTATTAAATTATAGCATCTTCTGACTCCCGAACTATTTGTTTGTGTTTCAGGAGTCAGTGTCTTCCATGAATTTGTACATCAATGCTTTTATCCAGACCTACTATATTTGCCAATATACTATTATTACAATAAAACTTTTGTCTATTTACTCATTCCAAAATACACATTGTTATTCAACTACACAAAAAAGATTTTCCAGATCATTATAATTTAATGTTTGTAACCAGCTGAACACCACCGTTTTACAATCAGTTTTATTAAGATGATATATGTATACTACATATTTTATTGGTTTTATTATATAATAGAGGGCCTAGAAATTTATAGAATCGTTTACAGAAGGAAGTTTAAATATTATAAGAATTATGTAAGTTAAAAGACGTTTTAAGGTTTTAATATATTTAGTTTTAGGTATAATGATATTATATTCTCCACGATAGCACGATATAATATTCTTTCAAAATATAAGCTTGTTATGTTCCATGCTCGCTATTTTATTTCCCAAACTATTATGACATTTTAATTGATATAACGGACTTTTTAGACGTACTCGTATGTTACACCCCATGCTAGTGGGGCAGCTCATGTTAAGTAGTTTAGTTGTGTTATGTTTTCATGATGATTTAGGTTACTTACCGACTGGACTTTCTTCATTCCAGAACGAGTCGTCCAGTGTGTAGTCGGCTTCTGAAACAAATACGTTCAATAAGCCACCTTATATTTATCTGTAATAGACCTAACGGCCGGTTTCTGAAAGCAGATTATATTTTGAGATGTTTTACATATGCCTGTGAGGCACGTCATTGGATGAAATAATCAAAGTGACAAGCTAACTACCAATCACGTGGCATATATCAAAATGTATATTATTAGATTATTTTAATTATTTTCCCGATGGTATGACGTTTGTCCCGTACATTGGTGTGGTTGCCACGTGCATCGCCGCGTCGTGAAAGCGCATAAAGGGGAGGCCGCGGTGAAAAATGCGCAGTTCGTTGAGCTGTTTGCTGTAGAAACTCTGGGCTCATGGAATCAATTGTCAAACATTAGTGGTCATACACCCACAATCCCTGCTCACTTCTCCTAAAGGTTAGCTGTTAGATAATGTTTTTAGACATTAAGCTTGCCTATATACTGTAAAATGTTTTATTTTCTGTGCAATAAAGAATTTATCTATCTATCTAATCCAAGCGGCAAAAAGTTTCGCCTCCGATGACAAGAGGGCTGGGTCTTTCTTAGCCTAAAGAATCAGTTTTGCAATTCAGCGGTGAAATACAGCCAGCATTCTTGCCACCATTCCAAACGGACGGGACTTATATCCGTAGTATTAATATTAATTTTATATTTTGTGAATACTTTTTTTCAGAAACCGGTCGTTAATCTTATTACAGTTATCTTTTTTGTTATCTTTTAAATAATAAAGAAAAATGGCTTTTCTAAAAGGTTTTTTAACATCTATTCGATATTACTACGTTTAATATGTTTGACGTTCTGTATTTTTAGTCAGAAATTAATTCAACAGAAGTTTCAGAATTCCAAATGTTTATTTTTAAAATCTTCTTTTTTTAAAGAACAAAGTTAACAATTGAACTACAACGTGAAAAAACTTTAATTGCAATAATAAATAAGAGCAAGACAATATAAAAAGTGCGGTAAAACCACTGAATTCTAAAAACAAACGAAATAAATACACCTCATACAACAGGGATAGTAGAATAACAATAATAGGCGGTAGTTAGGTACAGTCGTAAGCAGTATTTCTACTTAATAGCCTCGTTGATAGCGAAATGTGCGTGACTGTACGACACATAAACGCGGCATATTCCACGTTTTGCTTGCTGTCAGCAACTCTGCCATGCCCAGCAAAATTTAATTACAAAAGTTGAACATTTTAATATAAGTACTTAGGTAATACATAAAGTACAATTTCTATAAATCTTACATTACTATAAATAATTATTTGTGCTGTTGATTGTATTATATTTTCCCTTCCGGGGTGGTCAGAAACTACGCCTATAAACAAGCAAATTCACATTTAGCCAACTTTACTAAATGCTAATCATGACAAGTGGCAAGCTCGTCTCTAGCGTGCCAAACTCGAGAAATTATCACAAATTAATTAAATAAATTATTGTGTCCCTACCAGGAATCGGACCCGGTACCTCCGCGTCTAAATCTATGGTCTTAACCACGACATGTTATACAACAATTTGTTTACAATAAAAACCCAAGTATTATTTATTTGAACAGGAATAAAACAGCAATCGAACTCGACCGTTTGAAAATCAAACCAATTTTAACAGAGTAAATTGGTGAGACGGAATGAATCAATTTTTCAATTCGCTTCGAAACATGAAGTCAATAATTATACGCATTCAAACGAATTACACTCGGAGGCTAAATTAACGAATTTTCTACGCTCATTTTTCACGTCCGAATTGCCGGTGTCCAGTTTTTCCGGAACATAATTACTATAGTTTAGTTAGAAATCATATTTCAACACAACTTTTATTTATGTGGCCATTTTATAAAAATTCTGTTGGAATTAGTGAATAACGCCGATCGGCGTAAGAATTTGCATTATAGTTACATTTGGTTTCTTTATTTTATTTTTACAAATAAAGCATATCATTAAGTCTTCTCGAAATAAGTTATATTTTATTTATTTTTATTTAAAATCTTTATTTCACTATGTACAAAGGCGGACTTAATGCCGCTAGGCATTCTCTGACAGCCAAACCTTTAGGACTTTTAGACAGTATAGATGGTAGATGCAATATTAAGTAAAGCTTTCGCTTAGTTTAGTTTTGCCTCCAGTCTCCTACATAAATGTTTCTAAAATATTGTTACTAATATTAAGCTTGTGGGAGAAAATAAATACCTTTTTTATTTATTTATTTTATTAAGTAAGTCCATATATATCAATATATCCATATATATCGCTTCCTGGCGATCCGCACCCCTTTAAAAAGTACAATTGCAGACACATGGTTTTTCGCCCTTTTATATATTTTTTAATTTGTAACAATCTGTTTTTAATTTCTGTTTTGACACCTATTTTGTTCAAAACATGATTTTAGACAGAAATTATTAATGAATTCAATTCAAACCGCTAGCGGTTTCATTTTATTTAAATGAAATTAATAAATAATACCTATATCAATTTAAATAAACATTTCCTTTTTATTTGTAAGTGGGTACTATTATATTAATTTTAAAAGTATTTAAACGTTTGTCCATGACTGTACTGATGCGCAAATTTGCTCCGCCCACAGCTATCTAAATACGTTTTAAAAACGTTTTTTTAAAAAGCCGCTGTGTTCGGAAGCGTACCTGTGACTTTTGTATTTCATCTCTGACAGTATTTTTCATTGTTCTTAAAATTACCTCGTTAGCAGTATAACATTGGAGACTATTCTAGCTGCAAATGAAACCTTAGCCCGTTGTTATATGGGTTGTCGACGAAACAATAGAATGAACACAATGAAACTGGTCAGGGCATTTTTTTAATGATTCCTTGCATGACACAATAATTTATGAATGTAAAATTTCAAATGTAATTATATTGACTTACAATAATAAAAGTTAGGGACCAGTCATTACCATTGTTACTCTGCGAAAGCGCCTAAATGAACGGTGTTACTACTCTAACATCTTAAATGATAAAAAAGAAAATGATGTACCTGACTAATATTAATTGTACAATAATTATGATATCCATTCCGTGTTTGACTTTAGAGCAAAGCAAAACGTTCAACGTTTTTACCGAATTTTGCTAAAGTTGTACGAGGGGCGTTCAAAATATTCTCGGTATTGATACGTTACAACCTCTTTTATATATATATTTGTTACTGGCCGCTAAGATTCATCCATTGACATTAAAAGAAAGTAAAATTGGAACCGAGATGTTCTTTTGTTTTTCTGCAATTGCCGAACAAACATGAACACCATGAGCGAATTAACAATTTTAACGAAATTAGAGCACCGATCCGTCATAAAATTCTTGACAAAACAGGGTAAAAATCAAAAAACCATAAAAGAGGAAATGGATTGTGTTTACCGTGAGTCTGCTCCTTCTTTATCTACTATTCAAAAATGGTCAAGCGAATTTAAGCGTGGAAGGGAGAGTATTGAAGATGACCCTAGACCTGGCCGGCCTGTAGTGGCTACCTCACAAGAAAATATTGATAAAGTGGAAAAACTTATATTGGAAGACGGCCGAGTGAAGGTAAAATCTATAGCTCAAGTAACCAATCTCTCTATTGGTACCGTACATGACATTATACATGACCATCTTAATATGTCAAAAGTAAGTGCAAGATGGGTTCCGCGAATGCTGACGCTTCTTCAAAAGGATATGCGTGTGGCTTGCTGTTCAGATTTTATCGACCTGTGTGGTGAAAATCCCGATGAGGTGCTGCAAAAAATAGTTACTGGAGATGAAACCTGGGTTCATCATTATGACCCAGAGAGCAAACAGGAGTCCATGCAGTGGCACATTAAGGGTTCAGCTCATCCCAAGAAGTTCAAGGTAATCCCGTCAGCTGGCAAGGTCATGGCCACAATATTTTGGGATTGTGAAGGAGTTTTGCTTATCGATTATAAAGAAAAAGGTGTAAATATCACAGGGCAGTACTACGCTAACGTTATACGTCAATTAAGAGATGCGATCAAAGAAAAGAGGCGAGGAAAGTTAACCAAAGGTGTTCTGCTTCTGCATGACAACGCCCCTGTCCATACTGCTCATATTGCCAAGGCAGCTATTGTTGAATGTGGGTTTGAAACTGTTACTCATCCACCCTATAGTCCGGACTTAGCCCCAAGCGACTTCTTTTTGTTTCCCAATCTTAAAAAGGATCTGCGTGGAAATAAATTTTCTGACGATGAAGCGTTGAAGACGGCCGTGGAGGAGCATTTTTACACCAAAGATAAAAAATATTTTTATGAGGGATTAAAAAAAATAATTGATCGATCTTATAAGTGTATGAACATAGGGGGGGAGTATATTGAAAAATAAAAATATCAAACTTTTCGTACTTGTTTGTTTTTATCCACATACCGAGAATATTTTGAACGCCCCTCGTAGATCAACGCCAAGTCGAACGTCTTTAAAAGCGAAATAAAATATATAAATATAAAAAACCGTTTAAAGCGACAGGTCAATCACAGGCTAGAAACTCCTTGTGACTTTAAGGACTGTGTCAATGTTTCTAAATACTTGTTATTTAATTATATTTTTTAAATAATAATTGTAAAACAATTTTGCATGCCGTAACTGGCGCAACATGTGAATTAATATAATAAAGACCTATATTTGTGTAACCATGTATTCTAGCAAATAAATAAATGATTTATTTCATAATTTTATTAAAAATTGTAATAATAATTGTAGAATATGAAAATCGATCAAGAAACTTTATGTCAGTATTATAAATGTAAAATAATTTTTGTCTGTTGTTTCGCCAATTTTTTTTTTTTAAATTCAGCCCTTAGAATATATCGTTCTAGGACTCCACTGTTGGAGATAGGCCTTCTAGAACCTATACTCGCCACGATTAGTGGAACCGGGACCAACATGCGACGGCTTAACGTGCACAGGAACGGTGGTGTTGTAAATCTATGACAAACGTTCGTAATAAAATTGTATTAATTCTCATTCGTATAGCCGGTAGCCATTGGTAACACGGAATGGATATCATAATTATTGTACATTCATAAATTATTGGTTCAAACCGACTTTTGTAGGATTTTAACTAAAAGGTTTTTACAACCGAGCCACCACGCCTATTTTGCTAAATCGATAATGATAAAATTTGGCACAAATGTTCCTTGGAACCCAGGGATGGATGAGGGCTAAATGATGTTATCATCGGACCACTACATGTGATCCTACTGCCATATATCTGTCTGGCTGTTTACTTCGCCTCCACTCCTATATTACTAAACTGATTTTGATAAAATTTGGCAGAAATAATTATTGAATGTCTCAAATTAATATGGGGTATAATACGTCAAAATCTAATTATGACCTGTGACCCAACGGCTACCTCAAGTATTATTTTTGCTGACCATTATATCACACGCATAATGCCGCCCTTTCAATCAGCTAATAACTGGTGTACATCAGTTTTTTTTATTATTAATTTTAAAACATTTTATTTTTTACCTGAGGCAACGACTAGCTTTACACTTTTCATGATAAAAAAAAATAAAGTTTGATATACCTAAACCATTTTTTTATGGCATAAGTGGTATGTAAAGGTCGTGAATATACAAATAATGTTATTTACTTTATAATTATTAATAAGACTTAAAATGTTCAAGATAAAAAAGTCTTTGATCCAAAGTAATAAGTAATTTCATCTCTATTGTATTAATTTTCTTACAAAATATTAATTTTCTTCACTACACAAATTAATTACAAAGCAACGTCAAAAGAATATGCATCAAAAAGGAAAGAATCGCTCTTTTTGTAATGAAGTAAAAAATCATATTTCCTTTATTGTTTGCTCCTAAATTACTTACAGTGTTCATTTTCTCGTTTGGCCCCAACGAGAAACATTAATTATTTTACTTCTTTGCCTATGTTTTAATTAAATTTCTTTACCCCAGCATTTAGGCCTAATAGGACGAAAAAATATTAAAAACTTTTGCATTTTGATTGGCATTTTGAAATAAAAAAATACACATACAGTGCTAAATTTGGGCTAAACGGGCAGTATTTTTTTTTGTTTGAAATTCAAAATTCTTTATAAGTCTCTCCACTACTGGATGTTGGCTGCAGTCTCTGCAGGTCTTTCGCAACCCTCATACAACCCCCGACCTTCATCCGTACATCTACATTCGTCCCACTCTACGTCGTCCTGGACGTGGTCTCCACCTAAGAACCCGTTTGCTCCATCGGTCGTCGGTCCTAGGACAGATGTGTGTATAGGTTAAATAATTATAACAACGCGAGTAGAAAAAGTATCATCACGACTGTTTCCCTTTCGGGGTGGTCACGAACCACGCTTATAAATAAGCGGATGAATATTTAGCCAACTTCACTATAGGCCAATTATGACAAGTGGCAAGCTCGTCGATGTCTCCAGCGTACCAAACTCGAGAAATTTCACAAATAAATTAAATATTAATTAAATGTATTTATTTACATTAATAATTATTTTTGTGTCCCGACTAGGAATCGAACCCGGTATCAGAGTCTAAATCCACGGACTTGACCGCTAGACTACGGAGGCAGTTATTAACAATACGAAAAACAATACGAGTACTTCAGTTTTATTCACAGTTAAATGACAATAAAATTTACAAGAGTAATAACCACATAACTAATTAATGGATTAACAAAATGTAACTAAAACACATCATACATAACTACCAACTGCAGTTAATGCTTCAACAATTTAGGTAAGGTACACTTCTGAGGTTTGCGACAAGACACTTTATTAAATTGGGTCCCAATGAATATTGTTTTAAATATTAACTTTAATATTTAGACTAATAAAAACTACTTAAATAATAAAAATAAATATAAACTAAACCTAATAATATAAAATCAACTATAAATAAAAATGTGCTCTATAGAGGGACGTCATCTGAGATAGTCCCAAGGCGACTGGCAACATTTCCAAGGTTAATACGTTGACAGAATTTATTGCCATCTTTTCTGTCTCCAGACCTTTCCGTTAGCCGCTTTAACAATTCTATCACCAGGCGCTTGGCCGAAGGTTCCAATGGTCCCATCGTTTGAATTAAAATCTAGCTCATCACAGCCTAGTAGTAGAAGTATGCATATTTCTGGAAAATTTGTCTACCTTTGCCAGATGCGTTGAAGAAGTCTGATCATTTTTTTCTTGTGACACGGTGGTGTAGGAAAAGTCTATTTCTCAAAACATTAACATTAGCTTATAATTGTAGTCTATCTTATGGCTGGTGGGGTACCGCTGTTGGTGGCAGTGGGAGTTATTAATTTTAAATGATAAATATATAAAAGTGTGGCTGAAGCACACTATATTTGTGTTATATTAATCAATTCAGATTTGGCGCGAAAACGTCGCGTCGTTCTGAAGCGAAGTCTATTAGTAAGGCCACGTTACAAGTTATTTTAACTAGAATACAAATGGGAATATGCATTCAAATCGTGTATACCGACGTTAGATAATTTAAAATCTACATACACAAAGTAAACTGGGCATTCCAGCGTTGGATATACGGTTTAAAATACAAATTTGTGGTTTTTCCAGCTGCGAGCCTTTCGTCTCTATTCTGTTTATTTAACCACAACCGTTAGATCCTTATGAAAATATCGTTTATTAACTATCAGTTTTATCGTTAGTAATATGCAAGCTTAGCCGAGCATAAGAGAGATACATCATTACAAAATATTATAGGAATAACAACTTCCGTCCGTTTGTTAAATTCGTTTATCCAACATTCGCGTCTAAAGAAACAGAATGTTGTCCCCTGGCTGTTAGAAATTTCGTTTTAAATTCCGAATGCGCTTTGTAATTTACTACTGCAATTGCTCATAATAAATAGTTTAATTTGCATGATGTAGGGACCGGGACAAGCGACAGCCTTAATTAACTTGTCTTTTTGATACTGACATAAAATATGTAATATTATAACGTTCCAAAGGGATTTGCCGAAATTGTATTTACAGTTATTTTTAAATAAATGATTCTAACGAGATTACAATGTTGAATAAACTCTCTATTTTATATAGGTAGTTTTGGTGTGCAAAATGTTTAAAATATCATAATGGCAGCTCTTGTGCTAAAGGATTTAATTGATTCGAAAGCTAACAATTTATTTTTCTAAAAGCTTCATTGCACAGGTATGTAGTCGTATATATAGGTACCTAGTTAAAACAACATTAGTATTATCAATATTAAGTTTGTTTATGTTACTTTTGGCTAAAATTTATATTATTTAAGTAAAGTATCATCACGACCGTTTCCCTTTCGGGGTGGTCAGAAACCACGCTTATAAAGAAGCGGATTCACATTTAGCCAACTTTACTATAGGCCAATCATAACAAGTGGCAAGCTCGTCGATGTCTCCAGCGTACCAAACTCGAGAAATATCACAAATTAAATAATTATTAAATGCATTTATTTACATTAATAAATATTTTTGTGCCCCGACCAGGAATCGAACCCGGTACCTACATGTCTAAATCCACGGATTTAACCGCTAGACCACGGAGGCAATATTATTTAAACTTGTAATTATTATTTAAAAATACATTAATTAGGTACTTACAAAATGTTATTATTAGTTAACAGTTAAATTATAACTTATATATTTAAATTTCGTGGTTTGGAGAGTTTACAACTAAGAATATTGATTTTAAGGTTTCCTTGTGGGTACCTGTTTGTTTGACAGTTGGAAAATACAGTTGAGTCGTTGAAGAAATGTCTAGAATACGGGTGAAAAAATAAGCGAGACTACTATTTACAATTAGGTTGTCAGCTCGTCAGTGTCGAAGTTCATTTCATATGAAAAGTGACGAAGCCGGGTCAAACAGCTAGTAGTAAACAAAGATAGTAGGGCAGATCCAATACACTTAAAAATATAAGATTCACGTCAGTGGAAATATTCAGAAAATAAATACACAATGATATTCGACATAATGGATTGCATTCCTTTTTCTATGTAGGTTTTTAGGATACCGTGGGTAGATCAATTATACTGAAAGAGAGAAGGCAGAAGACAAATTTCTAAGCATTCCATGGATTCACCGTGCGGGTGCCGGGTCCATCGTGTGTGGGTAAGAGATGAGAAGAATGGTGTCTTGAGCATGCGACTGACAATAGGCTGGTTTAAGAAAAGGAGGCCTCCTTTTTTATTTTATTGCGTGATAATACGCTCACCATCCACCATTCTACTCCTCTCCCTACCCCACTAAATACTGTATGAATATTAAAGGCAATGCTGCGTAATTTCTGTCAACATTTTTTAACAATATAAGTACTTACGTGTACTTTATTGCTACCGCCTTTCCATCCGGTTTCTAAACATTTTTTGTTACATTTTGACCCCGACTCTTTTTCTTCAATTTCGTCTATTTTGGGGTTATGAACTATACAAAAAATATTCCTGCGGTAGCGTATTCCATGTTTATTTGCTTAAATAACCAAAGTAATATTTGACGTATATATTTATTTGTTATATAACTTAAAAGGACACATTTTATCTGCATTTAATTTAATTTTCCAGCATCTTGATAGTATCGTGATAGTAACAAGTTAGTTTAACGGCATTGTATTCGTAATAACTGATCTTATTGGTGTAAATCTTAAAAATATCGGTTAACCGACGCGACGATTTTCCATTATATTAAATATCAATTTTTATATTTTAGTAATACCCTCTCGCAACATGTACGTGAAAATATATGTGGGTACAATAACATATTTACTAATAGATTTATAATTTAATCAAGTAAGCATATAGGCTACTCGACAAAACACAATAATATTGGGACACAAAAAAGCGGGAGAAGTGATGACACAGCGAAATCGTTGACCCAAAAATTACAGATCAATATCCTTAAATTACATATTACACATCCACATTTTCGCTACAAAAGCTCCTACATTTTGCCGGGCTTCTAATAACATCACAATATCACGATGTCCGGTATTCGGATCGGAACTTAATTGCCAGTAAAATTTGTCCCATTAATACACGGGCCCGTATGTCCTCTTTTTTATAAAGTCAAATATATTGTATAACGAAATATTGTTACGAGGACGTCAGTTAAATTGAAGCGAAGTTGTAATTTCATTCGAAAATGTCATTTATATATTTAATTCTAAATGAAATAGGAACTAGAATTAGAAGTAATTAGAATAATTAAAAGAAAAATTCATTTCCTTGGTGCCACGAGAGAACTTTACGCTCTTCGTCTAACTCCAGCCTCTCTTTCCTCACACATCATACGCCATTCGTTTCTAACTTATTTGCTGTTATAGGTGTACAGCTTTGGAATCAGTTACCCGTAGATATTATTTTAAAAACTAGTGTTTGAGCACTATTTAAATTCGTTACAAACTGAATCTGCTGTTGCTATACTCGTATCATAAAATAAAAATATTCATAGAACTTATATTTTGAGTTTTATTTGTATGTATTTGTGTATGTAAATAAGTAGGTATATACTCGTTAGGTATATTGATGTATAATATTCTCTATTAGTTTCGATCGGCCTTAACTTGTCGCAACAGCTTATATTTATATAGAATATCTAGCGGCATTAGGTCCGCCTTTGTACTTCGTTCAATAAATTTTATAATAAATATTTAAATAATTTGATTTTGTTAAACCCTATTAATAGATTTGTTTTAATTATAATATACAGGCTTTTAGGACACAGCCTAAAATTGGGACAAAAATCAGTGGCTATTAGGGTTTAAAGACCATTCGTGGATACCGACCGTCGTCAGGCTAGCTGACAAGAAATCAAGTTACAGCGTTCAATATTGATACAATTGTTACAACAAACGAACTCTGGCTCGATCTAACTACAGGAAGGTGATTCTATTTACCGACCATTCCAAAGGTTATGATACCTACAAGCCATTTGATAATAAGACACAATATATTATCCAGCTTTGTTAAGAGAGATACGCTTAAGCTTATTAACAGAATTACACTGTACCTAAAAGTAAGCTTAATGCAAGTTTTAAGAATGCCTGAAGTACCTGTGTCCGACAGCGGCGATTTACGAGTATAATCAACTGCTTAACCAAGAAAAAAAGTCAAGATGTGAGTAAATGACTGATTACAACAGTTAACTTATCAGGAAACTGAAAATCTTTTCGTTGTCCGAACATAATGCAAGTGGCATATTCTACAAATATACAGAAGTACTTTGATTACTTTTTTTCTAAATTTTTTTTTTACTTTTAACACACCCCGTATAATTGTCAAAAGAGCAAATATTTTTTTTTTAAACTTCAAGTGTCATTGGTAAAACCATTTTTTTAAATAAAAAAAGTTATATTTTTTAAAGATAATCCGAAAAATAAAACACTACCGCATGGTGAATAAAATAAACTATAAAATAAAATCACGATATCTTAAAGGCTAGGTGAGTTATACTGCCGGATGCAGAAATGATAATTATCTTCTGACATGTTTAATGTATGCTTATGAAGCACATAATTGCATTGCAAAGTGACAAACTAACTACCAATCACGTTTTAATCATGCTTTCTTCAACCGGCCGTAATGTTTTTGATTTGATTGATGTCGCTCACAGCCGAGAGACAAAATAGAGAGATAACCAATTACGAAAGTCCACAATCGCGTAATCGCCGACCTCTCGCTACCAACTTGATGAGACTCAGTATGAGTGGCGATATTTATAGGAATACTTCTCTGCACGGTAACTTTATTACTGAATGATTAAAAAAAAAACGATATTCTTTATTTTTAGAAGTATAAAAAAAAACTACCTCCGTGGTCTAGCGGTTAAGTCCGCGGATTTAGACTAAGGTAACCTGGTCGGGACACAAAAATATTGATTATTGTAAATAAATACATTTAATTAATATTTAATATATTTGTGGTATTTCTCGAGTTTGTTACACTGGAGACATCGACGAGCTTGCCACTTGTCATGATTGGCCTATAGTAAAGTTGGCTAAATGTGAATCCGCTTATTTATAACCGTGGTTTCTGACCACACCGAAAGGGAAACGGTCGTATTGATACTCTTTACTTTTATTCTAGATTATATATACTTGTATAATATAAAATATAAGGGATACGGTCGTGATGATACTACTTCCAAGTATACTAGATGACCCGGTGAATATCGTACCTAGTTCGTCATAATATGGTCTAGTGGTTACTACCGAAGATTTAGGTAACAGGATCGTTTTCTGTCCGGAACAAAATAATTTACTTGTGATATTTCTCGAGTTAGGCTAGAAATATCGACGAGCTTGCCACTTGTCATGATGGATCTAAAGTAAAGTTAGGATAATCGTGAATCCGCTACATAAAAATACGCTTCTGACCGCACGGGATACGGTCGTAATGATAGTGATTATATTTTCTAAGTAGTTTTTTAAATATAATAATTATTTAAAATAATATATATTAGTGTTTTTTTTTATTTTTTTTTTTCATTCATTACAGCCCCTAGAACACAGCGTCCTAGACCTCGACTACTGGAGATGGACCTTCCAGAATATATATTTGGAGAATTTGGCCTACACTCGCCACGCTGACCAGACGGCTTTTTTATTATATTAATTGATTTTACTAAATCTTCTGTTTTATATTTTTGTGTTGTCTGCCTTCCAAACTGACGTCAGTCACTTATTACAGACATCAACACAACTAACCTATAGCTAAATCTCAAAGTTATCGCAATAATGATTTAAGCAAATGATTGCAGCACAAAGTTTGAAACCGTTGAGTTCGTTTTCCTTCCGGCCTGATCTTATTTCGCCGGAAGTATTATCGCTAGAGGCGGGAAAATTATTTAATAATTTACAACATCTTCATATAAACTGGACTTCCTTTTTAGCTCCTTTAACTTGAATAAGAAGTCATTTTCTTGGGATCTTTTGTTATAATTCGACAAATATCACAAATAAATTATTTTGCACCACAAGGAATCGAACCCAGTACCTCAGCGTATAAATCCACGGACAAAAACTCTTCAACAATAAAAATAAAATATAAACTTTACTATAATTAAGGCTAATAATAATAAATTATGTAATGATATTACTATTTTTTTAATTTAACAATTCTTTTGGATATTGATTTCAAGCCTGTATTTCATCACTTTAAAAGTAAAGACAAATTTCTAAGCATTCCATGGATTGACTGTGCGAGTGCCGGGTCCTTCGTGTGTGGGTAAGAGATGAGAAGAATGGTGTCTCGGGCTTGCGACCGACAATAGGCTGGTTAAAGAAAAGGAGGCCTCCCTTTTTTTATTGCGCGATAATACGCTTTTACTATAAATCTTTTTACGAATACATATAAAGCATTATACATATTTAATTATAAAGATTTTAGTGTTTTATATTTGACATCGACTATTATGCAACTTACACCTGTCCCATTGGTTTTGTAACAAACATAATAAAAGTGGTCTGTTTCACTAATACAATCGATAAAATGTTTTTTTTTTTTTTATACTAGCACGACACGTGACCTTGGGCCCACCTGATGGTAAGTGGCACGCAAGGTCCATGAATGCTAACAACTGATGTCAGACACTCATAACTGCCATCAGTCCCTAACACTATGCCGGCTTGACTAGATGCTTTTTCACACTTCGCTTGAAGGACTCCAAGTTATAGGAAAGTGGAAACACAGAGGCTGGAAGAGCATTCCACATCTTTATCGTACGACAGATGTATAAGTCGCCAAATTTATACGTACGCGAAGGGATGGTGACTACGGTATGTGGGTGCATATTTTGACCTGTGCGTGTGGTTCGGTTGCGGAATGGAGAAGGAGGGATTAGGTTATAGAGTTCTTCGGAGCACTCACCATAGTATTGCCGGTAGAACACGCTCAGAGAAGCCACATCTCGGCGAAGCTGCAGGGATTCGAGAGTTCCAGATATAGTGGCATCGTCCACAGTTCGAACAGCTCGCCTCTGTAGGACATTGAGAGCATCTGTGAGGTACTTGGCGGAACCATCCCAAAGGTGAGAACAGTATTCTATACATGATCTGATCTGTGCTACATACATTAGACACGTCTAGCAAGCGTAGAGAGAGAAGTCCAAATTCTTCAGAAATATGTTCTAGAAGGTCACTTTGTATTCTGGGCTACTCATGAATTACAATTAGGGATTGAAGAATCGGTGCTCTTCTTGCGTCCCGGGATTTTTGGGATTAGTTGTTGATTGGAACCGGGAGAACCGGGTCTTTCGGGACTTTTGGGTATTTTTTTAACCCACTGCTGTTATTTTAATTTTAATAGGTCTTTAGTATGTAGGTAATAAAAACTACATTGTATTAATAAAAAAATATATATTTATTAAAATAAACCATAACATAAATATAATATAATTAAACTCAAATTCTTAATTTAAGTATTCTTAACCTTTCAACTAAGTCTCGGGACGAGGTTTGGTCCTCCCGGTTCTTTATTCTATACACATTCCCTACTTAGAATACAAACTCTCCAGATTAACTGAAGGGGTCAGACCATAATCTACTAGGCTGGCCTAGAGCGGTTGGATTTCTGATGACAATTATGATAATTGTATTATTCTGATGAAGCTTCAGGCCTTCAATTAAATTAATTATCATTAATTATTAAGCAATAAGTTGATATACAGGTAGAATATAATTTTGGTTATTAAACAGTAAGGCATAGTGGCATGGGCGTCGCCAAGGGGGGGCCTAGAAAGGGCAGCTGTCCCTCCTAGACATTAAATAAAAATGGAGCAAAGTAACCAAATATATAAGTACTAAGGCTGCCCTTGGCCACATATTATTGTAATAAACAAAAAAAAGGAGTCCTTCGCGCCATTTTCCGCTGACATGTCAAGTAGTGCAAGTTTTTGTTTTGTAAATTAATTCACTGTGGATATTGTTAGTCAAAAGTGGCGCTGTTTTGTTTAATAATGTGCTACAATGAGAATTATTATAGAAAACGATAAATTGTACTTTAAATATGGGGCACAAGACGCGGTTTATTTTTTGCGGTTTTCCCGCGCTGTAAACTCCCATATTATAAACGTGTTTGGGCTATAATGCCGCGAGGGACTTCAAGAAAAGCATCAAATTCTGCAACATCTGGAATTTGATGATAACCTTATTAACTCATAAAAAAGAAATATATTACTAGACTGGCCGTATGGGCTAGACCATTTGCCGTGCCCATCACCTCATTCAACATCCATCGGGAGAAGAGAAAACAACAAAAGAAAAATAGACTACGAGTATATACAGCAAAAAAAAAAAAAACTCGTGGAGCTTTAGAAACCGCCTCCGTGGTCTAGTGGTAACAAACGTTGCCGTGAACTCGGGAGGTCGTGGGTTCGATTCCCACCGGGGGCAAGTTGTACATTGTATAATTTGTCTCGGTCTGGGTGTTTATATGTATAATATGTATATATTTACAAAAAAAAAAAATATAACATGTAGTTTATCAACCATCTAGTTTCCGTAACACAAGCCTCGTAGCTTACCACGGAAATTAGATGGCGCTGTGTGACCTGTCTGGAAATATTTATATTTATTTATTTATTTAATTGAACTTGGTACTGTTTTTAAGTTTGTAAGACTCGCTCTACAAACAAGTGTAAAGCTTTATTTTTATTTAGCTTCACACTTTTGCAATCCTCCAAATATTTACTTGCCCCCCCCTGACCATAGGCTGGCGACGCCCTTACATAGTGCTAGGGCTAGCGTTATTAGTCGATCTGTTCAATGCTGACACTACGACTATAATGGTCAGACAAGCGATGACGAATGGTCTAGTTTTTCGACTGACGTATTAGTTTGCTCGTTATTGTCTATATTTTTTATTTTATAAATAAAAATGGGAAATTGAGCTAAATTGTGTTCACAGTTAAATATGAATTTTTTGGTTAAATTCCAACAAGATTACAATTTAAGTAGAAAAAAACCTTTATATTATATAGTTTAGTTGTGCAAAATGTTTAACATATTATCATGACAGCTCTAGTACTATATTTATACATTATAACTATAGTCAGAGTTTTGAAAAAATGGTACATAAATTAACAGTGAATGTCAAATACTTTAATACGCCTGCTGAAATTCTTAATTTTTTACTAAGCCTTGATTTAAGCGAAAAGTAAATATTTTATTTTTTAAACTTAATTGCACAGTAAATATAGTAAAAATAACATTAGTCTCATGATGAATCGCATCAAAACCATTTACAATTGTTTTATCACTGCACACAGCACAACGTATACAAAAATATACCAAAATAGATGATGTATTTACTACGTAAACTTCGTTTCGATTTATCAATCTAACGGCCAGTTGCAGAAAGGATGAAATATTTTTATATACGTCACATGATTAGTTAGTTAGCTTATCACTTTGGCTATTTCAGCCAATAACGTGACTTAGAGGCATACATTAAACAAGTGAAAAGAAAATCTGCCTTGCTGCAACTGGTCGTTAATCAAATATCCAACTCCAAGCTTGAGCTCACATAACGTGCCCAATTGTTATCGTAATGAACAAAAGAAAATAAAATAATAATAAAAAAGTCACCTCGTCTCCAAGGGTTCTCTATAACATTAGTTCCGGCAACACCCCTTGCCTATGTTTTATGTTACCTGGGAACCCGTAGCGTTACATCATAATGATTATGAATGAAATCTAGAAAAAAGAAATGGATCTACATGTAAATTTGTCAAATTTTCCTATTAAAAATAATCTATGATCTGGCACTGAGCTAATTTTTTTAATTGTCAATAAGTCAATCATTTTTAAAAGCTCACTCTTTCAGCTTCTAAATTCCATGCAAATGACTTTTAAATTTTCGTAGCACGTTCGAAAATCGCCGATGACGTCACGGAGCCAAAATCGAATGTACGAGTACGTTAGCGGCGACGCGACAGGCCCGCGATTTTAAAATGCGACGTGTTTCAGAAATCAAATTACGATTTGCCATCGGAGTTGCGGTCGGTCTGTCCGGCACGTTTCCGGACGTAATCATTTAAAAAATATTAATTTTATACGTGAACGTGAGGTACAGTTATCCACGTAACAGAGAAGCCTTACTCCTGTTGTAATAAAACCCAAAATTTTCGTTTGAACGTTAACCGTGTGTGACTGTACACCGCGCACATCGCGGGTTCCGTGCGAACGAAACGAATTAAAATAAGGATTTAAATGAATGTATATTTAAAAAAATGGGTAATTTATCGTTCAATTAAGTATATAATTTTGTCTTGGAAACGTGTCACTTAAATCATAGCCACTAAGGAAGGATTGAACTGCCGAATCTAAACCTGTAACCTATTTTTGCCGTAAGTATTGTAGTTTTTTTATTAACGAAATTAATAATAATAATAAATAATAATAATGTTTGACAAAAATGTGGATTCCTATATTTTAGCGCGATTTTAGCCAATATTATTTTGCTAATACTATAGATTTTATAAGATTCTTCAAATATTGTTATTATAATATAGAATTTATTCTAAAATAATCGTTTATTATTATTATGTCTAAACCTTCACGAATATCACGTCTAATAATGGTTCATATCAATTCTAATAACGTTTGAGATTGACAGTATTTGCTAGATAAAGTATATAAAAAAAATGTTAAATATTTAACAATTTATTTATTTACATGCACGTTACATGTTTGCAGATTCCTTTCTCAGTCAGATTAAACATTAACAGGTCACTGGATTTTGCTAAGCTGTTAGTCTTTTGCTAACAGCTTACTCCTTGGACCAATTCGCTGCTTAGTCTTCCACTAACAGGAGTAGAATCATTCTAAATAATTTTAATTATGACGTGTCACAAATGCCTGCCTGGTTTACGTGAATAAATATCTTTGACTTTGACTATGGTATTACAGATACTCCAATACACCATGCAAGGAGAAGTCAGACGTTATTAATAGTATAAAAATAACACATTTATTAAACTTATTAGATAATAGTTAATTAATACTAAGTCCAAGAAAATAATCATACACAAGCTGTAGCTCTAACACGAAAAACTCTATTATGTAAAGTTTTACTTCTGGGCTGTCAAACTGTAGTTCCGCTACGTCGGATCCCATGGTGCTGTATGTTTCAATTCGATATCTATTCGATAACGGAGTGTACGTGCTGGAGCCACTAATGATGATCCATATCAAATTGAAGTTTAAACATTTCACATCATCATCGTCACAGCCCCCAGAACACAGACTTCTAAACCACTAATGTTAGAGATGGGTCTTCGAGAAATATAGAGACGCCACCGACGGGTTGGTCTTAGGTCATTTTTAACGACTATTTCTCTTTAATGATTCCACAAGTTGGTATTAGTGGAACCGAGACAGACAGCTTAACGTGCTCTTCGAGGCACGAGAACAGTGGTGTTGAACTCGTATTCCAAATGTACGTAAGAAAAGTGAATTTTCCATTGTTACATGCCGGGGTTCGAACCAACCTTTGTAGCATATTAAGTAAAGCGTTTTAACAAACAAGCCACCACCACTCATATTAGTAGTCTACAAATACTCGCAGGTGCTTAAAACATAATTGCACATTTACGGTTAAACGAAAAAAAATCAGATCAGTCTTTACGAATACAATGCTGTTACTGTTAAACCGTGTAATGTTTTATAAATAAATAAATAATTGCTGTTAAATTAACTAATTTCATTACTATAAAGATACTACGAGGTACCAACAAAGAAATATAAACGAGTTATTGGTTCGGACACCACTTTAGTCGCCTAGCTGGCGTTGAATTAACAATTAAAACTTGGGTATAATTTTCTTAGTGTATAAAACATTATCGTTACCCCGTTTACATTGGTCCATTATTTACGGACAACCCCCATACAACAAAATAATCTGTCAGCTATACTGCAGACCCAGACTCGATAGATTTGCGAAGGCTCGGTAACTTTGACAAATGTGTAAGGGAAACCGTGGTAGACCGGACCTAAGGCTGTGTACACACAAGTTCACGAACCATGCAACTTGTAGGTAAAAAATACAATCATACATACATACATACATATCTTCACGCCAAATCCCTTGCGGGGTAGGCAGAGACAATTGAGCGCCACTTGTCACGGTCACGACATACTTCTTTCGCTTCTTCGACATTCATCAACCTCTTCATACATGCCCTTTTGTTTCGATGGCTTTTCAACGCACCTTCAGCTATTGTTTTATTAATTTGGTCGTAATATGTGAGTCTAGGTCTGCCAGGGCCTCTTTTACCCACGACTTTCGCATTATATATCTGGTTCGTCAATCTCTCTTCATTCATCCTTTCAACATGCCCAAACCATCGTAGCATGCCTTTCCTTATTTTTGTCCCTATGCTTTCTTTCATACCTACCCTTTTTCGTATTTCGTCATTACGTCAAAGTGACGCCGCATATCCGACGCAACGATCTCATTTCTACTGCATTAACTCTACTCTCATGCGTATTCTGACATATCCACGTCTCGCTTCCATACATAAGTGTTGGTACCAGCATGGCATTGTGTATGGCGAGTCGAGCTTTGTCACTGACATTCCGACTGGCGATCAGTGACCCCAGGGCACCGTTGACACTATTTCCCGCGTTCACTCTTCTCTCAACATCCCTATCATACTTCCCATCCGCAGTGAAAACACTGCCCAGATATATAATTTCATTTACTTGTTCTAGAGTTTCATCATCAATCTTTATCGTCACGGTTGTCATCCTTCTTCTTTCAAACACTAGTACCTTGGTTTTTCTCGCATTCAAACGGAGTCCTGGATCATACCTGATGTAAGGTCCAGGAATATAAGGTAAAATAAATAACTGAAATCATATACTGACGACTGATATCAGTCCCTAATACTATGCCGGCTTAACAAGACGCTTTTTCACAATTATCTTAAATACCCCAGGTTATACGAGAAAATGGAAACGTAGAAGCTGGAAGGGCATTCCACTTCTCTATCGTGGAACAAATGTACGAGTCCCCAAATTTATACTTTGCGTTGTAAGGTATATTGGTGCATATTTTTCCTGTGCGCTTACATACCAATATACAAAATAATAATCTTATATTGCCTTTGAAATTTCCTAGTCTAATCCTGGGTTTTTAAGGGGATCAATAATATATTATAAAAATATCAAAGATAGCTTTTTATTACAAGCCTAATGATTAATTCAGCTATCTAAGTGAAAGGCCAACTACCAACCACTTAGAAATGCAAAATAAGTCACTAACTTATACTAATTACTATAACTATAGCTTAACATTAACAGTTCAAAATATTAACGTTAAAAAATTTAAATTATAAAGTTTGCGAACGGTTCGCAGTAGCAGTGCATATAAACCCCTAAGACAATTCGGTTGCCCAAAACCTTGCTTGTAGTTAATTAGGGGTGGGTTCTATTCCGACCCTCAGCATTCGGGACACGCCAATATTAAGTTTTGGCTACAGGAGCGGCCACCTAATGATTACTAATGACAAGTTTGGGTTTATTATTCCTTCTCTAATTATTTATTGTATTGGATTTTAATTATAGTTGTAGTATTATGAAGATGTATCGTTAAAATTAATTTATATGGATAAGGTATTTTTTATCAATGCTAAACAATCTTCTATTTATTTATTTTGTTTGTTGTTTAGTTTTATTATTACTGTCTTTATTTTTATATATTTCTTTCATTCTCATTTTTGCAATTTGGAATGTAATATTATTTTTGGATAATCATTCATCATTCATATGTATATTTTAAATTAAAATTGAACCTCTTAAAAACAACCTTTTTAATAGTCGCTTAATTAACGGGTATCCTACCTAACATACACGCGCCGTGATGGCCACATGTGTGAAATAATATTAAAACATGTATGGTATAGAATTATCTATAAAAATAGGTTGTTGCTTACACAATTCACTCAAACCCACATACACCAACACACCAACACTCACACACCCACACATAAACACACAAACATACACACACACCAACAATTATTTAAGTCTTGCCCTGAGCAAATATAAATAAATATTATCTAGAGTAATATAAAATGTTGTAAGTACTAATTCCTAGTACTACACCGACTATTTCAGATGTCACAGCTGAACTGTCACGATGTATGATTTATTATATGACTTAACCTATGTAACAACTGCATTGTGATCTATATTTATTTTTGCAATAAAGATTTTTATTATTTTTATTTATTATTATCTTTCCAATAAAGCTAGTTTCACTGCTATTAAACATGTATTTTTTATGTTAAAAACCACTACAAAAACACCGATTATAACCAGTAGACATATAACTGCCAGTTAACCTCAAAGGTTGATCAAATTTCCCTAGTACTAAAAATACAGATTTAAAGGTGTTGTTAAACAATGACAGGCAAAAAAAGTTTCCCTCGTAAACAAAAACACGACAAACCAAAAATGTGATACGCAACAAAAAAGCTCACAAATAATCATAACTCAATTCACACCGCAAATTTTCTTCTTTACAACTAATAAAAACTGTCGAAACACGATTGGCGTGACCGGAATGATATCCCTATACTGCACGGAGATTTACTTCCGAGCTGGGCGACAGCCATTCAGCAGCGATTGTCGCTTTCACATACTGAAAGTAAAATATAGTTCGATTGGCTACAACTTATTTACTTCTTCAGTTCTGCGGCAAATGAGTCTACTTCTCCACATTGATTGCTTGAGGAATATATATCGCAATACGAGTGATTTATTTATTTATTTAACGAGTAGAAACAATATTAGGCGTAAAAACATATTAGTAAATACAGCCTAATACTCAAGGATCACGCACTTAGATACGCACGATAATTATCTTAAATTAAAATAACATTAACTAATTGTACCACTTGAAGCAAAATAAATCAGACAAATAAAATAAAACAATAAAATTCCTACCGCAATAGAGAAAATCTAGCATGTATTATTTCATCATTCATCATTACAGCCCCTAGAACACAGTGTCCTGTCGGATTTAAGGAACGCGTTCTCACAACCGAGCCACCACCGCGCCTTTTATTATAATATATTTATAATATATATTTGTTTTATATTATTTTTTTCTGACTGACGATGATATTACATTTGACATACATTATAATATATAAAATAGAACTTTGTGTTTGTATACCAAAATAATTGGTAATACGATTAACGATTTTTTTTAGTTTAAATGCATTATTTAAACAAATAATAAATATATCTGTATGCCCTTAAGTGTAAAGTTTAGCTGAACGAACAAGCTACTACATACCAATTGTAATATGTATGTACCTATACTTAAGCATGAATAAATGATTTGATTTGACTTGATATATATATATATATATATATATATATATATATATATATATATATATATATATATATATATATATATATATATATATAGATATATATATATATATATATATATATATATATATATATATATATATATATATATATACTTACATAAACCTACTTGTGTATATTTATGATGTGATGTGATACTGAAGTGATCCTATTAATGGATATTTTCCTCGCACACATTTAATTTGCATACAATTCTGTGAATTCAAAACAAAATTAAAACACTTTGTTCCAAAATAATGCTTTTTCTAACCTGAAATAATTTATTGACTTGCCTTTTACCACCACTATCAATGAGAATTACACTTTTCTTACATACATTTGTCCGACCGACCGACGGCTAAACTTCCTCTCCGAGGCACGAGATCGGTTATGTTGTAAATCTATGATATATATATGTAAGAAAAGTTTATCATTGGTACATGCTGGAGGGGTTTAAACCGACCTTTATAGGATTTTATGGAAAGCGTTCTTGCTGTTGCTAAATGTCGCGGTACTTGCAACTATGCCTAAAGTTAGAGGTATATTTTGATAGAAACACGCGATACCTCGTTTTATTACGATAGCAACGTACTTGTTACGCGTTCGCACCTCGCCCTCACGCGAGCGGTTTCATTCATACGATATTATATTTATGAAAGTTCAAATGGTTTTGCTGATTTTCCTGTAAATTTCCATTAAAATTAATTTATTATTTACAACGCACAGAGTTAATAATAATTAAATACAAATAATGTAGCATGCTGGCATTCAAATACGTCATAAGGTGCTGGCAGTGAAAAATTATATCAAGACCTTATTAACATCTTGCAACACTCATATCGTAATGGTATGACATAATATAACCACATATCTGAATATCAAGCTAAGTTGAAGTGGCTACCAATTCGTTGTCGCAGAAATCTTATAAGTTCTTTGTCACCTGTTCTCAGCTTTGAATGAGCCTGCGACACGAAACACCTCAACGACAATTTCGACTATTTCTCTTCTTTTCATGATAAATCCCTTCGCTCTTCTCATAACTCCCTTCTATCTGTTCCCTCACGCGTCACACAGCATTTGTATTTAACTCTATCATAGGAATTGATACTAAGTTATGGAACGAACTACCTGACAACATAAGCCAAGCAATAAGCAAATATTTTTTCAAAAAACTGGTGTATTCACACTTCTTAAATACTGACAGCGTTAGTAAGTAGTATATACTCGTATATGTATGTTTATATTCTTATTTTTCTTATACTCATCACGACATGTGACACCGCGCCCACCTGATGGTAAGTGGTACGCGAGGTCCAAGAATGGGAGCAACTGACGGCAGCCTCAGACGACCGACACCACTATGCCGGCCTATAAAGATGCTTTTTCACACTTCGCTTGAAGGACTCCAGGTTATAGGAAACACACTCGCTGGGAGAGCATTCTATTTCTTCAGCGTGCGACAGATATAAGAGTCTCTAAATTTGTATGTTTTGCTTAGTTTAACGACATTGTATTGGTAAAGACTGATTATAGGCGGAAATTCTATAAAAAAAATATTACAATATCTATTTTGTTCAGTGTACTTTTCATTTGTCGTTTCTTCTAAATTGTCCCCGGTGCGTGTGGAGAACAATCGATCTTGAGACCTCGACATAATAACACTTACGATAATTTTGGTATTATATCAAAAGCCGGGTTCGCTTATTCCCGGCGTATCCATTAGTAAAATGCTGATTCCGCAAGTCGGTCCTAACTCCGGGATTATTCCATCCTCGTAGGGTTGACGACATTCTGCGACCCTCACTCAAATTTATTTTTACTGGCTCAAATATAACGCTTTGTTACTAATACCAAAAGTAGATATTATCACGACCGTATCCCTAGCGGGGTGGCCAAAAGCTACGCATTTAAAGAAGCGTATTCAAATTTAGCCAATTTTACTATAGTCCCATCATGACAAATGGCAAGTTGGAATCACAAATTATTTTAATGTATTATATACATAGTCGTTTCATTTCCATTATGGTTCACATAGCCTTTCACTTCGTTCTTCCCATAATAACCTACATATAAACCCTTCTCACTGTTGCAGCAGATATTTAGATACAGTATCTGCAGCTCGCCAGTGAAATAAATTTTCTTTATTTATCAAAATATTCAAAGATAAGTTATACAAATACTTACTTCACAAACAGAATAAATCGCTTTAAGTCGCTTATTATACATATACGATATATGTTTTTTTAATATATTTAGGTATATATTTATTTTTGTATATAGGTATATGGCATATAATAAGTATGTTATAAATTTATGTTTTATATGGTAATATTTTTTTAACCTCTATGTTTTTCTTAAATTTCTGCACGGCTTATTACAGATTTCAGTCTCAAAGGTTAGTTGGTAGAAAATGCATTAACGGCATTAAGCTTGGTTAAGTTACTGCAATTGTTTTGGTTTTATACAATACATATTTCATTATTAATAATATGAATAATTGTGTCCCGACCAGAAATGGAATCCGGTACCTCTGCGTCTAAATCTACGGATTTAACCGCTATAGAGCATCCATCCAGTCTAATATTATAAATGTGAAATAAGCTATGTGTGTATGTATGTATGTTTGGATCGCCTTCACGTCTATTACTAAACCAGTTTTGATAAATTTTGCCTGTGTTGCTACTTGGAAGCCTGAGGCTATAGACGTCATCGTCTGACCATGACATTCCATGTTATCTGTCTTTCTGTTTAATTCATCTTTACGCCTATACTACTGGACAGATTTTGATATAATGCAGATTTTAAAATGCGCGTTTAAATGCTAATATACAATTTCTATATTCAGACTGATTGGATGGGTTCGATTATGTACACAGATATGATAACGGGTTACTTAGAAACTTCTTCAAACCTCCATTTGTAAAAAGATTAAATAAAAATGAAATTTGTTGACGATTTTTTTTTCAAATCTGTTAAAATGGTAATTGTTTCCATTTACGTTAACATTGTAACGCCTCGGCAGCCTCGTCGTCTCCGTTTGTCTTATGCTTATTCATTTTATCCATAGTGACACGTTCGTTAAGTCTTATACGTCATCTTCCAAGAGCTTGAAGTAACTAAGCTATTCAGACGACCCTGGCAGTCATCGGAAAAAATTAACACAAGATTATCTCTTAATTGGTCAATTAATCGTTTCAAGCTATGTCGGTTTACGATCGAGTGTTCCAAAAGAGATTGTCCAAAACCAGGTCCCAACTTTTTTGCATTGTCCTCAACTAAATACAATTCAATAATCATAACAATTAATTGTGTTTTTTTTTTAAATTAAATTACAACATCTCTTTTACCCCAGCATTAAAATATAATTTAATTAAATAATCAATTGGTTAAAATTAATGTATGTAATAGTTACAAAGCACTATTTATATTTCATTACGATCAGGTACTTTATCACAATATATTAACTATCAAATAAAAAAGAAATCATTATGAATATACACGAGAACATTTTATTGGGCCCATTTCTCTAAGAAAAATGGGCATTCTCATTTGAATACTTTGTTGTGATCGGCCCGGAAGAATCGCGTCGTTCAGAGATCTTAATGTCATTTTTATATGAAGCTACTTTTAAAACGGAAGTACGACTTGCTCGACTTTTGAAAGTTACGCGCGAACAAATTTGGAATGACTGGAATTTGGACTGTTGTTTGAATTTAGACCTGATATACATATACAGAATGTCCCAAAAATCAACGTCAAGCCGAAAACGGTTGATAGGCCAGGTGGTGACTATTGACAGTTTTAAGTATGTGACTACAAATCACAGGTGACATTTTTCTCAATTTTTTTTATGTCAATAGTTTGAAAAGTACTTAACTTAGATTTTTTTTATTATTTTTCTGATAACTGTTACCAGCTGGCCTATCAACCGTTTTCGGCTTGACGTTGATTTTTGGGACAACCTGTATAATACGGTTATGTATAATGTATTTTTATCAAAATATATTTATTAATAGTTTGTCTGCACCCTTATATCGATTTGTCAGCGAGATGATATTGGTTATTATCCGATGACCTTTGGCAAGTCCTGTTTGTATAGGGTTTTAATATGTTTTACCCAAAAATGTTTCCAAAGATCTTGGCTGTAATGAAATGTCGGTAAATACTAATAACATAATTTTTGTACATATTTGCTTTATAGCAGCCCACCAACTATGTATCAAAAGGCAACTGGAAGATTATAAATATTTAGAAAATGGCGACTATTTAGCGGACTTAATGTAAACACATGACTGTCAACAAATATATAATTTCGCAATTATAATTCCTTAAAAATGTATGTTACGAATAAGAATCAGAATAAAAAACGTTGCCACATCAATAAATATTAAAAAACAATGAATTCAAATATAATATAGTTAATTTATTTCTACTTAATTATTTATTTATTTGTTTTATTTTTGAATATACCTATTTAAATTATGAAATTATCTTCTATCATTGTATCATTAATTCATTCATTGCAGCCCCTAAAACACAGCGTCCTTGACGGCCACTGCTGGAGATGGGCTTTCCAGAACATATATCTAGAGAATTTAGCCTACGCCTAGGCCAGACGGGTTGGCGAGGAATCCAAATACTCGTATATTATAGAAATAAGTAACAAAAGTATAAATACATACATACTTTATATAATAGAGTCGTCATCATCAGAGCCTCTGGACACATACATAGTCCTAGAAGAACATATATCAGAAAAAAAATGCCTAGAAATGTATACTTTCGCAATTAATTTTGAGCGTACATTAGATGCTTACGCGCATGTGCGTCAAAGCAGTGACGCATAGACAGTTTTGTAGCAATGATCTTCAAGATGACGTCATTCTTCAGTAAAAAAGAGTTCTGGTAGTTTTAGCTAGAATTGGCAGAGACATCAACATTCAACATGCCTTCAGATATTTAGACTAGTAAGTAATCCCACGAATCCGTACTAAGTTTTTAATTCGCCCATCTAGCCCGTAAATGAAGGTTGGTGCCAAATCATATGACAAAACTCGCATTAATAGTGCGAATTGTATTTGTTTATTTATGTTTACATTTATTAATATAAACATAAATAAGTCAAATACACAATAATAAGGGCAAAAATACAGTGAAATATAATTACCTTCTTTAGGATTTAATTACATTGTTCAGGTAATGTTTAAAGCTCGCCTTTTTTTTAGAATTTTGCTTAGATAGAAATAAATACGCTACTAGAACATCTATCAAAGCAAAATTCAGTAAAAAGGCCCTTAATGGGCAGCAAGTCGAATTCCGGGATTGTATATCAAAGACCGATACAGTCAGACAATTCAGCGTTGCTCGAATATTACTAAGCACAACTGCTATAAGGGCGACATAATTACTTTTACGGAGAACATTTGCTAATCGTATCTTTTCAATGTCTTTTATTTAATATTCATCTACGAGTACACACAAGTATTATTGACGTGCACTGACTGACTGTACACCTACAACTTTTATATAACTTATAACTTGATATTATTAAATAATATTTATTTATCCTTGGGAAAATTAACATTTATTAAATGTTGGAATTTCTGGCCCATCTTCCAGAAATTTCTGGAGAATTCGACCAGAAGGGTTGGCGAAGGACTTTACATCAATTAGATTGACAGATTACCATCAGAAAATTTACATCCTTTAAACAGATTTTATACTTTAAATGTGACACGCACTTTTTCATAAGTGTTGACATCAACACGCCAAAAAGTGCGAGTTATTTTGATGACAACATGACTCGCACCCGGGTAACCGCTGCTCTTCAAACACCGCAGTCCTTTACCCGGTTTTTAAATTGCTGTTCCGCAGTTGTTTACATCACCCGGCTTTATCCGACTCGAGAGCGGTCGCCGTTTTGTAATGCAACTTTAATTGCTTAATTAGAATTGTGTCCGTCTGTTACGCTTTTTATCACGACCTTTTGGGCAATTTTATGGAAATATGTTTTAAGGTCTGGGTCACAGCAGATGCGTATTTGAAGTCGTAGCATATAATAAGTCAACATGTATGCGTAGGCCTTTAATTTTATGCAACCCATAGAAATAAACTCTAAAATCTCACACATGTTATAGTTTATTAAATTTATTAAACATTTTTTTATTTTAGAAATTTTAAATAAGTAAATTAAAAACTGCCACGCCACAATCATCGATCATGGGGTACCTATTTCCACAGTTTTATAATTTATTGTTCTTTTTTATTATATTTTTTTCTCTCTTTATAATCGACTTCACCAATGGTAGGTTAAGGTACAGAAAGTTATTGTCTTTACTACCACAAAAGAATGCCATTATTTAGCAATTGCTAACACGTGTGTCAAATCGTTGACAGTAATGAGCGAGCATGCTTAAATCGAGCGCACTTAGAAATACGTCTGTCGTTCGATTTTTGAGCGTGCTGGCTTGGCGCAGTTGGAAGAGGACGTTCTTCGAGCGCGTCTGAATCGGCTTGCTTATGAGCTTGCTTAATTGACCAATTACGGACCCATGTCGTCCTATTCCTTAAGAAAATACTTCTAAAGAAAAATATTCTTTATTTAGTGATTATTTTGCTGTTATACTCGTAAATTTATATTTTTCCAAGTTTTTAACCTCGAAATCCTCAAGATCCTCAGATCAACATATCTGAGTTTGAGCACTGGTGCCTGAAACACAAGACCACTTTGTTCAGGCACAGAAGTATCTTTAAGTTTGTAACACACAATAAATTGTAACTTATCATAAGAGCCAAAATGTATTAGGTTTTATTGAAATAAACTATTATTAATATTATTATTAAATATTTCAACCAATTTACACTACACCTCAAAGAATAACTGCCTCCGTGATCTAGCGGTTAAGACCATAGATTTAGACGCTGAGATATCGTGTTTGTTTTCTGATCGGAGCATAATAATTTATTTAATTTATTTGTGATATTTATCGAGTTTGGTACGCTAGAGAGATCAACGAGTCATCAACTTGTCATGATGGGCAATGTCATGGTGGCTTCAAGGAAACGGTCGTGATGATACTTTACTTACCGAATAATAATTTCATCAGAAATCACTCTGTTGATAGATGAAAACCCCATGAAAGTCTGTTCAGTAGTTTTTGAGATCACCGCGAATATGTATACAGTCGGCGGTAGACTTCGTTTTTAATATGTACAGTACGAGTATAGATAAATAGAAGATAACCAAAATATGTTTGAAATATTGACATTAATTGTAATAGAAACTTCTTGAATACTTTAATTCCCGCTTTTTGCATTTCATTCATTTTTTTCATTCATAACAGCGTCTTAGACCTCCACTGTTGGAGATGGGCTTTCCAGAACGTATATCTGGAGAATTTGGCCTACACTCGCCACGCTGGCCAGACGGGTTGGCGAGGATCTGATGTCAATTTTTTAATAACAATTTATGACAAATGTACGTTAGAAAAGTGTATTTCTCATTGGTACATGACGGGGGGGTTTGAACCGACCTTGTAGGATTTAAGGAAAGCATTCTTACAACGGAACCACAACCGCGCATTTGCATTTACTATCTAGAATATTATTAACACCAACGTTTCACGGACAAAGTAAAAATCAGCGTTGTAAATCACAACTACGACTAGAGTCGAATTGTACAAACAGTAAGCAAAAGCGTAGTTGATGTATTATTCCGTGAATTTGTGAGCAGTATCACTCCCATTACGTACACTAACCGAATTTGCTTCTTACTGGCTTCTTGGAGATTTGCAGCGTAAAATAAAAAAAAACTACATAGATATATGGTAAAGTATACAGATGTGACATGTACTTCTAAATAATTTTAAGTACTTTATATATCGCAACAATTAAAATTGTCACAAGAAAATATGAGAAATAAAACTTTGTATACCGAAACATACATACAGGTGTCAAAATAAATAGTTGCTCAGCTCAGCATATGCTACAGCCGAAGCTGCAGTGCTGGTTTTCAGCTGATTCCTTATGTTGGGTGAGTCACGGGTCGCAGAGATGTACAGTACCATTTACTAAACTGGAAGGAACACTAAATGTACAGTTTACATATATGTTTAACAAATTAGAATAAAATAAATAAAATAATATTTACTTTTTAGAAATAAACTAAAACAAAAAATAATTTTCAAATAACTTCCACGGTAATATAAAGTAAAATTAACATTTAGTTTTAGTTTATTTATTTTGTAAGTAGGCATAGGACAATAAATATAATGTATTCTGCGTTTTTACATGTCAAAAAATTTATTAATATAACGAAAAGCTTATTTTCTGGGAAATAGCTTGTATTTAGAGCAGCACATTACAACCCAAATATACATAATTATAATCTTAAAATTATTAGTCTTATCAATAGCAGTATCGAAACTACTATTTACAATTTTGTATCATTGTATATAGCACAAGTAGTACAAAAATATCCCAAAATGGATCATGTTCTTTAGTTTTAGATTGAAATTAAACAGCGGCGTTAACAAAATGTTCTAGCAGTCCGACAACGGTCACTTCAAGCATCTTCAGAATATCCCTCCGTCTTGCGCTCGGCCCCCCGACGGGAGACCACTTCCTAGAGAAGTGCTCTTGGAGGAGAGCTGAAGTAGTCGAACCTAGAACCCCTGGGTTCGTGAGCCACACGGGCGCTGTTATACCAGTAACGGGGCCCAGCACCAAAAGTGCATGAATTACCGGCGGGTGGTTACCCGCTAAGATCCTGCCAGGGAAAACGGGGGAATGTTTCCCATCCCTAACCCAGGCTCATTAGCCATCCGGGCCTGGATGACCCCACTGTCTATCTGTTACAAATTGCGTCAATCATTTCTGCCTACCCCGCAGTTCCTATTGTGAAGAAATAAAACCAAACCCAGTAAAAAATGTAGGTAAACATGTTTTTCACGAAAATATTTACAGCAAAAATCTGTCACCTTTTCCGACATCGTTAATGAGTTTAAAACTTAAAAACACTAATATTTTTCGAGGTAAAAACGTGGTAAAAAAGGAACACGTATCCGCACTTAGTATCCACGTGCTACATATTAATAAAAACGTGAAAATTCTTTTAAAACGTTAAATGTTGCACATTTGTTTTTTTATTTTCGAGCAAAGTTTTTGTTGAAACTTTAATGTAAAACTAAAATTCGAACCAACAAGTCCATACTGGAGTATATAGAAATCAGCCTTTGCATTCGTCAACAAGCACGGGTTCTTACTTTCTTCAAACACGTATCGCGGCGTTAAGATACATCCATCGAGCGCCTAATATTCCATTATAGGGAAAGTCTATGGGTATACATTGATAGGTCTTCTTGAGATTGATTACAAAATTCTTCTTCAAATAGTATCTCAAACTTGCGACCTGGTTTAACCAAGTCCCTCTCTTTAAATAGCGCAAAACAAAACACTTACCATCTGTCATTCTCCCATGCCGTCTTGGAAGCTAATTCCAAAAATGCACTGACGGCTGAATTCTTCCAGAAATCGGTACAAAGATTTTGCTGGAATTACCCTGCCAACTTTACTTGTAATACGAGTCGATCTAAGCAAATGCAACAGTAACAACCAACAGCAACCTCAACTCTATCACAATTCCACAGCAAATAGTTTTCATGAAAATCTACAAAAAATAGGAGGGAAAGCATGACACAATGGTCCCAGAGAAGTCGTTACTAGTCGGGATTTCCAATCAAAGCGGCCTATCTCCGCAAAAGAAATGCAGAAACCTGTACAGCTCGTCCCAGAACTCCATTAAATATACAATAAGACCTACCCATATTTACAAAGTCCGTCGCATCACTCCCTGGAGACCTATTCTCATATCTCCGCGCCGGATTGATTCGGGAACGATTATGATTGGATTTTGGTTTGATCTCTACTGTTATTTAATATATAATACCGACAAATTGCGTAGAATGACGCTGAGTCAGTCGATCAGCCCCGGCACATGGTCATGATCTCTCAGTAAAAAGAAGCAGTTCATCAAACTGCTGACAGACCGCGTTGTATCCAAGTCAGTGATCTCTTAATCATCATTAGTAAGCCCACAACACAACCGCTGGTCTCAGAGCGTGTGCTAGCAATCAATTTCCATGATAATTCAACAGGGAAATGCGGCGAGCGTTTTGTTACCCTGCCACGTGGTAATTAAGCCCTTATTGTTTTATTTACTCATAAAATATTTTATATATGTAGGGTACTCGTATTATTTATAATTACATAGTATTAAATTTATTTTATTTGGTTGGGTAGGGAGAGAAGTAGAATGGTGGATGGTGAGCGTATTATCGCGCAATAAAAAAAAGGAGGCCTCCTTTTCTTAAACTAGCCTATTGTCGGTCGCAAGCCCGAGACACCATTCTTCTCATCTCTTACCCACACACGATGGACTTGGCACCCGCACGGTGAATCCATGGAATGCTTAGAAATTTGTCTTCTCTCTTTTAAATCTTTGTAATTAACTTCAAATAAATATATTCATTTGTACTTACTCGTAAAAGCAAGATTGAGCATTATGTCTAATTAATATAAAAAAATCATTAGAGTCAAATTATTACGTTTTTTTCTTCTCATCTCAGACTGTGCATTTTGGTTAGAGCGTAAAGTGGCATGCTCGGTGTGAAAAAAAAAAGGTTTTAATTCGAATAATGTTCAGATCAAATACGAAATTAAAGAATAGGCCGCTTTCGAAGAACAATGGTGGACGATCTCATGACATTTCGAGCTATGTCTCGTTTTTTTCCGAAATAAATTGTTATACAAAATTAAACTGCAGAAAAGAGTCGGCAACAACTTCTGGAGTGGACTTTTGTTGTTTATTTGACTTTCAGTAGCTCTAATACGCACAAACTCTGTTATCGAGTCGATAACATTAAGTATAGGATTTAAGAGAGCGCCAAGAGGTGCGACGTAACGAAACTACACAATGGTAGCTCGGATGTATGAGAACTTTGAGTTTTTTTGTAGATTCGAAAACAGATTTTGTTTGTGGTAAAGCTATAGAATTCGATGGCTTCGATCTATAAAGCGAGCTTGGACTTTGCCTGGCATACGTAAAAAATGTACAGAAACGCCGTGATTTAAATGTGTTCTTTTAAGTAAAAAAGTAAAGTATTATCATGACCGTATGCCTTTCGAGGTGGTTAGAAACGAATTTTTAACGAAGCGGATTCACTTTTCCCACTATACTAGGTGACTTGGTTTTGTAAAACAAATAGCTTTTTATAAGAAACCATATGTCAGTAATGTATATATTTTTTGGTTTCTTCATACAAATTGGTTATTTTTAAATTAACAGTTTGTATGGAGAAGCCATTTTTTTGTCAACTGGTTACTTATTAATAGTTGTTTTAAAAGTCACACTATACGGCCATCATGAGAATTGGCAAGGTCGTCGATGTTTCTAGCGTACCAAACCTAAGAAATTATACAGAGTCCTAGACCTCCATTGCTGGAGATGGCTTTCCAGAACATATTTCAGGAGAATTTGGCCTACACTCGCCACGCTATATTATAATATATATAAAGTCGGTATAACATCTGTTAAATATATAAGGATTGCAAAAATGTATGATGTATTTAATGAAAGATTGTGGTTTTCGCGCATAAATATAATTCCACTGCTGAAATGATCCGATTAAAATTTAGTCATCCGTGCTGAAACCCAGTTTTAACATAAATTTTATGTTAAAAACGTGTGGTAGATATACATACAATAAAAACAAGTGTCTTTATAATATTAATTATTGTAATTATATGACCACTATTACCTATAGCAAGGCCTATCGAATACTGCTGAATCAATTCTAATAAATGTTACTTAGCTTATAGCTTAAAACCTGACACGTTAGCTAAGAAGACGTCCTCATACCTACTATTACCGATAACTACTTTTTTTTTATACACATGAAAATTCACTTAGGCAATTATTTCTGCCAACATTGCCTTGTTATACAGAGGGGAAATGTTGTCAACCTTCTTGGAACTATTTTTGTTAGGACGCCTTTAGAGGATTTTTTAAAATTTATATGTAGTACTTTTTATAAAGTTTAGGTATTCAATAATAAAATTTACTATTTTTTTATAAAGTTTAGGTATTCAATAATAAAATTTACTATTTTTTTATTTTTACTACAGGATGACTAACGAGTAATAACGAAATTGGAAAAAAAGTAAATGAAATCATAAAGGGTCTATTAGAAGTTACCGCAAATGGACTACAAACTTAAAACAAAGGTTAAAATTAAATAAAGAATAATAAAAGAAAAGATATAATATATGATAAAACAAGTTTATATCATCTGGACCTTTTTCTGTTTAATTTAAAGTAGTAGTTAAGTAGAGGTATATAAGCGAATCCGTTCAAAATGTTAGTTAAAGAAATTTATTGTTATATTAGAAATGTGAGGTAATTAAAGAGAATGTTGGCGACCAGAAGATAACAAACGGTCCAACACAAACAATGGACCAGCTCCTTCCATTCAAACTCGCCCAGATTTCAAACGATTCCTTTTTCTTTCTCCCCTCTACCTGTCTTGCTCTAAATGAACCTGCCAGAAAGAGACAACTTCTCCCCTTTTGTCCGATTTTATCGGAGACGTCTCGAAAATCGAGAGGATCTCGGGAAATTAATATATCCCTCTAATTTATTGGGAATAAAGTTTTTTAGATCATTTTCGAGAGTAATACGTATTTCGGGTATTTTTATTTTCGGATTTAATAGCAGTTGTTGGGGATGGCGACATGGACGGATTTATAAAGACGGGGCTTTTATCATGTATTTAAATTGTGCTAATATTTGCATAATATTGTAATCTAATAATAAATATATTATTATACGACAACATTATTGTATATTTACAAATTAACATACTTATATCGCAAACTAAATATAAATATAAACTAAACCCAATAAAAAATAAACTATAAGTAAAAAAATACCTCTAGAGACGACCCTTCAGACACCATTATTGAATACATAAATAAATACACGGGATAATGAAGTGAAGAAATTGACACAAAAAATATTTGTGCTTGTGCTTATTTTATGTGTAATATGTTACATGGTTATAGATGTAACATTTACAAACATATAACTAAATGATGCATTTAGGAATACAAATAAATTATTTTAAAATAATAATTATTATATATTAGTGTAATATTAACCGATCTATTATATACGTTACTTCGAACTTGCCTTGGCTCTAACCAGAATTATAATATTATTTGCCAATTTTGTTCCAAGACAATATGTCTGTAAAAATTTCATTCGTTAACCAACGGACTCCGTTAATATAAACCAATAATAAAGTAAATATTCAAATCATAATTAGCCTGCGTCGCTCCACTACTGGATGTATGCCTCCTTTTATACTCGCCACGATGGCCAGATAATTTAGAGAGGGTCTGATGTCAATTTGAATGATAGTTTAACGATTAACTTTTTCCGGTTTAACGATTCCACAAGTTGTTACTCCCAGGAACGGGTGGGTGGAAAGCGTGGGCCGTGCCAGGTCCAAAGTGTGTGAAAGAGAGAGAAGAATGGCATCTCGGGCTTCCGACCGACATAGCTGGTTTAAAAAGTAGGTATCATCTTTTTTATTGCGCAATTAGACAATGATCATCGACCATTTTGCTGCTCTCCCTATTCAACCAATTACTGTATCATTCCGCTAGTGAATTCCATTAATGTATTGACGAAATACCTGCTGCCCAATTATTTAAGTAAGTTGTGCTAAGAAGATATACGTAAGGAAAGTGTATTTCTCATTAGTATATACTCAGACTTTATTGGATTTTAAGAAAAGCGTTCTTTAACTGGTAACCGACGGATTTGACTACTTTTGGAAATTACCTCTTGAGGTGTGCTTACTTGATTCGGAACACGTTTTTCTAGCTAATCTAGAATTGTATACGTCTTGAATTATACCTAAATATAAAAATAGCAAACAAGATGAAATGGATGTGAGATATCATATGTGTATAATATGGCTGGCTTTTATCCAAACTAAATAATATAAAAATTACTTACACTCGAAATGGTGAAGAAAAGCCATTCAAAAAATATTTCTGGTGTACTCGCATTTATTTATTGGATTTACCTTAGAATAATAACTTCTAGCAACGAAGTACGCGCACGAGAAGTGAGTAAAATTTTACTAAGCTCAGTAAAGGATCAATAAAAATAAATATATACATCATTGCTTTATCACTTCACCCGAAAAACAAAATCTCATGCCTTTTGGGAAGTCCGGGACAGAATGCAGTTAGTCACGTATTAAAAGGAAACGTTGGCATCTTGCCACATTTCGAAAGACTTCACTCTGTAATCACATAAACTTCTTAGCAATCCATTCACCGTGCGGGTGCCGTGCCCATAGCATGAGGTAGTGAAGCCTCCTCGCGTCGTTTTCCTTAATGCTGAGGGTCGTGACCCCCTCCTCGGATCACTTTGTCCCGGACGATGCTGCGCCATCCGGGTCTGCTCAAGGCGGCGTGCAGGGCCTCGTGAACTTGGATGTAAAGTGTGATGCGGATCTGGTCTGACCAGCGTGTCGGGCTCCGGCCACGGGGTCCGTTGCTTTAATTTATTTTCCGTTATTTTTTTCAAGATTGCCAGAGCTTTTACGGGCTATATGGCCAAAATACTCAAGTACTCGTTGCAGGCAGATAGAAGAGAGCCTGGGTGACTTTGAGCTCCTTGAGTTTGACAAATTGTTCTGGGCGCTGTCCACGGGATGCGCAGCATACGCCTCCAGCACCACATTTCGAAGGCGTCGACGCGGCTTCGGTCAATGGCTCTAAGAGTCCAGATTCGGCAGCATACAGGAATATGGAGAAAACGAGACTGCGGACAAGTCTTATTTTGATTCTGTAAGTGATGTTTCGATCCCTCCATATTCCCTTCATCTGGCTCATAGCGTTCTTGGCCATGCCTCGTATTCTTCTGCGTACTTCCGTTTCACAAGAGCCAGTGTTGCAGATACTTGAGCCCAACTATGTGAAGTCACATGTTCTAGATTAAGCGCCCCAGTGAGCTTAAGTTTCTCCACCATGATCTTCCTGGATGAGTCTAAGGTTATGTTCAATGACCATGTCAAGCCGAGGCCAATCTGTGTGAGAAATGCCACTCTCGAAGTTGTGCAGGAATACGTCTACCTTGGAGAGACTATTCAGCTAGGCGCTGCAAATTTCAGCAAAGATTCCGACAGACGCATTCAGCTAGGATGGGCGGCATTCGGGAAACTTCGACATATCCTCTTATCGTCCATACCACAGTGTTTGAAGACAAAAGTCTTCAACCAGTGCGTCCTCCCCGTAATGTCGTACGGAGCAGAGACGTGGACACTGACAGTGGGTCTGTTTCACAAATTCAAGGTCTCTCAGCGAGCTATGGAGAGAGCTATGCTTGGTATTTCTCTGATGGATAGAATTCGAAACGTTGAAATTCGTCGGAGAACCAAAGTTACTAACATAGCGTTCAAAATTAGCAAGCTGAAGTGGCAATGGGCTGGACACATCTGACGCAGAACCGACGACCGATGGGGCAAAATGATGACGGGTTCTGGAGTGGAGACCACGTACGGGACGACGCAGAGTTGGACGACCCCCCGCCAGATGGACGGATGACCTAAGGAGAGTCGCTGGTGGGGGTTGGATGTGATATTAATAACGACATGTGACTCTAAGGCCACCTAAAGAGGTTTTTTTCATCACTATATTACACAGATAAAGCCGGGTCAAACAGCTAGTAATGTACATAAATATATAATAATATATATATTTTTAGATATATATAATACAATTCGGTAAAATAGGAAAAAAAACGGCGAGGATCCTATAAATTGTGTAAATAGGCAACTTCTCCGTGTTTACGGGCCCATTTAAGCGCGACATGTCGTCAAAATTCAGAATTCGCCTAATGAATACATAAAAACTTGCCATCACTGAGAAAAGGCATGGTTTAACAATGCCACACAATAGTCCCCTTTATTACCAAAGACATAAGTTTCAGAATTACGTGTCAATGACCCGTGTATAGGGCGATCTATTGTTCAAGTTTATTAGGATTGAACAAAAAAAAATATGTAGAGGTTGCACTACGGCCAAAAAATATTTCGTTTCGCTCACTACTAAAGTACGAACTTTGACATAAACTGAACCATAGATAAACTAAGTGGGTTGGCTTGCAATAACAATAAAAATATTTAACTAAACATGGGAAGTGCAAAAAACCCTGTCAATATTTCTTTGCGATAATGCGATGGTGGAGTCATCCAGATCCGTGGGTTCAATGGGCTTGATTATATCAGGTTTCTCGTACAAAATTATAATGTACAAAATTGAGTTTAGCATTTTAACATTTTACTGGCTGTAAAGTTAGGATAAGATAAGTTAAGATATCTCCAGAAATCTCAGTGGAATCTGTTAAGTTGCTGGACTACTGCTAACAGCTTACTCTTTGGACCACTTCGCTGCTTAGTCTTTCACTAACAGAAATAGAATCAATAAAAATAATTTAAATAATGACGTGTCACAAATGCCTGTAATAGGTTTACGTGAATAAAGATATTTTGATTTTGACTTTTTCCCGGAAGGATCCCAACGGGTAATGATCATGCCGGTGATTCTACGGACCTTTGATAAAAAAAAAGTAAAGTATCATCACTATCGTTTCCCTTTCGGGGTGGTCAGAAACCACGCTTATAAAGAAGCGGATTCCCATTTAGCCAACTTTACTATAGGCCAATCATGACAAGTGGCAAGCTCGTCGATGTCTCTAGCGAACCAAACTCGAGAAATATCACAAATGAATTAAATATTTCTTTAAATTAATAAATATTTTTATGGTATGAAGCGAACCCGGTACCTCCGAGTCTAAATCCACGGACTTATCCGCTAGACCACGGAGGCAGTACGGACCTTTGATAATGCGCGCTATTCGGCTTAGACAACTAGATTCGTCCATCCGTTTTCTTCAAAAGCTCCTTCCTAGAGAGTGGGCTTCCCTTCAAAGGGCCGTGCGATTTCCTGAAGAAGCTTGTAATATATGTTATCAGTCCAACATATGTTTAGCTAGGCCGTCAACAAACTCTTCGAGTGAATATAGTTTAGAGGACTAGAACAGGCTGCTCGATGTATGTAATAACAACCAAACACAACAACAAAATTTGTGTGTCATTTGACAGTTTTTTCCCGCCATAACCTACATAGTGAAATATGAATTTGACGCGCGGAAAGTATAACTGGCATGCTGCCAATCCTTGTTGAGTTTGAGTGCTTCTTTGAAAGGCGGTCAGGCGAGCGCTGACGACGCCGACACGCTGAAAGGCCTGTTTCAGCCGAAACCATGTGATGTGCCGTTTTGTGGTAATATACAGTAATGAAATTGGTCGTGGGGAGTTTAAAGCTCACCACGTCTCAGGATCCATAGCGATGTTCATGCTTAAATGGTCTAAGCTGAAGTAATGCGTTTGTTCTGACTCAGGGTGCCTGATTTCACCTCATCTATTATAAATTAACTTTGTTTTGGACGATATGCATCTGGATACTTTGGTATTACACGTTGTACGGATTTAATAAGACCATCGTATCGGGTTTCGGCCACGAGGTGTACAGACCCGTTATTTATATTAAACTAGTTGGTGTAATTTGGTGGTCAGCAAAAAAAACCTTCAAGTTCCCGTAGGGCCGCATGTTATATTTAGATTTTAACCCTTCGATTTAACCTTTAAGATCGTCGATGTCTCTAGCGTAGAGACTCGAGAAAATGTCACAAATAAATAAATTATATACTTTTATGTTCAATCTACGGCCTTAACCGCTGGACCACGGAAGCAGTATTTTTTCTTTATACTATAAAATGTATATTTATCAACAGTAAAGTACTGATTTTTCAAAATTTTTTATGGCGAGCTTTGATATTTTTTAGATTTGCTAATATAATTAGGAATAATAAAATATTTGTCAACTAAGCTGCAGTCCTAATTAAGTAGAAAACAAAGTGTAAAGAGCTAAGGAAGGTTTATTTATGAAATTAGAGTGCAGGCTGGCTTGTCGCCAGCTCGCAGACATGGCGCACGTGATTTCCATACCAGCAGCACATAGCTGCACCAGGCGCGCGGGATAGTCTCCATTCTTCGCGCGTCAACTTAGCAACAAGGTTTCATTACTGGGTATTTTACTTAGCTTTAGGGACTCGTGTAAACCCTTGTTTAAAGCGTTTGCAAAAGTACGCTATCACAATGAGATTTACCTACCAAGATCCAATTTAACGGTCATTAGTAATAATGTAAAAAGCATGTGTATTAGAGTATCTAACAAGGTACCTGATGAACCGAAATTGTTACCTGAAATGTCAAATATACGAAAATTTAAAGATTATTTACTGGCACATGGTTATAAACTAAGGTATAACTAATACTTAAGGTCAAATTATGTAAGTTGTATTTTGATTTTTATTTTATTGTTTAATTATATTTTGATAAAATTTGTATACCACATTATTTATTTATTTATTTAGGAAATCTTACAGCTAATTTATACATATATAGGAGAAAATAGTAATACGATAAAGCCAATAATAAGAGTTCGCTGACAGATACAATAAAAGTAAGCAAAGAAAACAATGATAATAAATTTAAAAATAAAAATGAATACAATAGTACAAGAATTACGAAGGAATAGGCATTACATCAATAACAGAATAACTACAACAGAAATAAACATACATATATACACACACACATACACATAGGCATACATAAACTTGAAAATATAAAACTATTCTAATCCCTCGAAGTACTCATCTGCCATCACCCGCCTAATCATCGCCGTATAGTAGAATTTGTTGAGAAAATATTTTGTAAGCACCATGGTTACACAATTAAAATTAAAATACTAGTTAGAGGAAAAAAATAATTAGCAATGACTTAATGCAGGTGCTGAGGTCATCGTATGCTTCGCTTGTTGCGAGGGTTTGTTAATTAAAGTGACTTCAAAGCTTTGTCTAAACGCATGTTTTTGTAAACCGAGTCTTGCTTATTTTCAGGTGTAACCATTCAAAATGTTAACAAGTTACCAAAACGTCGCGGACGTACTGTCTTAGCATTAAAATTCAAGAATGGGAACAAGCACTCACGACCTGCATCAGTCCCTACCATTATGCCGGCCTATAAAGATGCCTTTGCACACTTTACTTGAAGGCTCCAAAGGTTATAAAAATAGATAAAATTGGCTTCAGCGTGCGACAGTTTAGTATTTATTATTTCACCACCAAGATTGTTATCTAAAAAAAAACCAACAAAACGACAATTTGGGCATCACACAAAGGGGTATTTAAACCCAGAGTTACGGCGCTATAAAGCTATATAAAATATCACAAACGAGATGCTTAAAAAAATAACCCTAGGGGCGCTATTCTTAAGTTATGTTGTAATAAACTTATTAAAATTTCTAGAACAATTAACGAGTCTTCATGCGATATTTTGTTATCTTAACAATAAATCCAATTTTATTTAAAAGTTAAAAGATTTTAATTAATTCTTAATAATTAATTAATTTTAATAATTCATTATCATTACAGCTCCTAGAACACAACGTCCTAGACCTCCACTCTTGGAGATGGGCTTTACAGAACATTTGGCCTATACTCGTCAGGCGGGTTGGCGAGGGTCTGATGTCAATTTTAATGACAATTTTATTGGAATCGTTATTCCACAAGTTGGTATTAGTGGAATCAGGACCGACGGCTTAACATACTCTCCGAGGCACGGGAACGGTGGTGGTGGTAATTACGTAAGAAAAGCATTTCTCATTGGTGCAAGGCGGGGTTCGAACCTTTTTGGATTGGAATTCGTACAACCGAAACACCACCGCGCTTATTTCATTCCTAATTAAAAAACAATAATTTAGCCTGCACTACATGTAGTTGACAGACAATGGATTGGACGGGTTCTGGAGCTTCCACACACTGGAAGACGCAGAGTGGGACGACCTCCCGCCAGTAGGACGGATGACCTGAGGAAGGTCGCTGGTGGGGGATGGATGAGGGTGGCAGATGATCGTGGTGATCCTTGGGTTGTTGAATGTTTTTTAAATTATTTTGGAAAAAAAAAAAAAAAAAAAATTGTATACCAAACCTACCTGTATTTTTTATGTGTAAGAATAAAATCATTTATTAATCATATTTTCTGGCCTGGCAGTGTTGCAAGATTAATAAATATCTTCTGTAGTAGAGGTCTAGGACTCTGTGTTCTAGGGGCTACGTGCTAGGGTGTTACGATATGAATATTGATGAAAGTTATTTAAAAACTTAAAATAATAAATCCAAAATTAAAACGGATAAACAAAAACACATAACAAGAATCAGCAGCATTATTACAAAACACTGGTTGTGGTGTGGCGAAAAATAAGTGTTATGGCATCACAGAGGCAATTTGATGGCTTGTTTTGGGAACATTGTGATTAAAATCTATATTATAGGACCAATTCAGTTCGTTCAATTGAATTCACATGTAAGATATATTAATTTGAACTACTTTAACGGCCGGTTGCAGAAAGTTGATTAAAATAATCTATGATCATTTTTTTATATACACCACATGATTGGTAGCTAGCGTATCGCCATATTTGGCATACAGTTGTGTGTTTGCTTTTAACAGAAGACAAGTTTAAAAAACCTTTAAAAGCTCTAGAATTAATGAAAAACATAACGTGTCCAAACAACCGGCCGTGATTGATTCACCGACCGAAAGTAAAAATCTTTGACAGCCCAATAACAATCTGTACTCAAAAACAAAATTGATTTATAGCCCCAAACTTACCACACAACTCTCACCCCTAAAGTTGTTAGCGATAAAGCCCGAAATCCTTAAAAAAATGTGACTTAGTTAAAACAAGCTTTTAAACCCAAAGATGTAGGGATTAGAGTTGTAAATTCAACAAAGTAAAAAAATATCTATGCTAGTACAATCAGCTGGAGATAGAGACATTGAATTATGTTCCTGACGGGGATTCCAATACAATAAAAAAGATTTACATTTTATAAAAACACTACATGTGGTATAGTCCCCACCTAACCTAACCTAGCGTCGCAGCCTAAAGGTGGGTTTAGACCAAACGAGCGAATGCTCATTCTATCTGCTTTTTATCAAATTATTTTTGTGTAAACTGGATCAAGAATTATTCTAAGAATACTTGCGAACAGTTGCTTAGAGCGTTATTGCATGTCCAGACTTGGCGCTTCGCCAAGTATGTGCAATATAATCTAGTTCTTATTGTTCGCAGTTTTTCTAGTTGGTATTCTTTTGATGTGAATGATAAAACGAGTTGATAATGTAAAAAAAATATATACCAACGCTCTTGTTCTCGCTCTGGCTCTTTGTTTGTTTGGTCTACTAACCTTATCGCTAAGCTGATACCCTATATGTTAACACACACTTTTACACACCTAATACTTAGATTAAAAAAATAGTTTTTTCTTTGATGCATTGTTATTTTGATACTTCGTCCCTGATTGTGACAGTAAACAATTATGGTCGGTCTAATGACTTCTGCGGGAAATCGAAACTGCATTACATGTACGACAAATAATAATCTAAAAGCCTGTCAATACTAGGCATGAGACATGAATGCCCAGCTCTTGCGTATAAGTCAAATCGGAATGGATGAAATAGTGTGAAACTAAACCTAAATAACAGTAAAACAGACCAGTGTTTTAGCATGTGTATAGAAAATTTGGCACAATCTAAAATAAAAGATCGAAACTACACATAAATCACAGTTACTGTTAGATTTTTGGGGTTATAATTCAAATATGTATTTTGCATGGACATAAAATATAGGGACTGGCCTAATATTCGTAATAGCAGAAAAATGTAATATCTATTGTACCTTATTCCAGGTCTATTGTACCTTGAAGAGGTCATTATGAGACCTTTTTTATACCTATTTTTGTCTATTTTCTCTTCCTAATCAGAAATTATATGGTTCTGTTAATGTCGTCATAAAATCTTTCACCATATAAGTACTGACAACTGACCTGGTGAGACCAAATGTATATATATATATGTATATATTTTTTCTATTATTGTATCATTAAACCAGACAGCATTTAACATAATTGAGTAGTACAAAATGGCAATTTACAAGGTTCACACAAGTAGCGCGCATATTTTTTTATACTTTCTATGGATAGCTAAAATATGTTTTTTACATTTATATACTTAAAAATACTTTTGAGAAAGGTAAAATTTTATTAGGCCCGAGTTGCACCAAAATAAAGTATCTGTAATTGTAACGATTAAAGTTAAAAATGGCACGAATGTGCGAATTCATTTTAAAGGTCGTCAGCCGTTAATTCGACATTAATACATTCAGCTGAAACATTTTTTACTTTAAATATAACAATTGCAAGGTCCACGTTTTGCAATCCTTGGTCAATATGCCTAAGTATTTAAAAATTATATTAGCCTAGTATAAATATTATTAGCAAAATAAAGTTAGTTAGATTTTTTTATATATATTAAATTTTGCAACCCTTAAAACAGCATGTTTTTTAAATTGTTTTTTAAATGTATTATATTATATTATTTTGCCGGTCATTAAATAAATGTCTATGTAATTTTCACATTTCCTGGGAAATGTGTTTTTTTGACATATTTAATCGCAGTGGGGTCGCGTCTCTTTCTGGAAACCTCGTAAAAGACGACAAATGGATCGAGGAGACTCGTGGCCACATTTCTATTATTGTTCGCTTCATTTTGTAACACATGGATACGTCAATTTTATACTAAGGCTGTTTTGTACATTAGCATGAAGTCATGATTGAAATCCATATCAATATTATAAATGTGAAAAAGGTTTATTTAAATGTATGTTTCGCCTATATTATGGGACCGATGTTAATGAAAGAAAGTAAGAAAAAAATAAAAATGGAATTAAATAAAGAAATTAAGTCAGAAATAAAGAAAAAACGAAAGCATAATGAAAATAATTTCATTGACATCACATAATAAGATTTTACAGTGTGGATAAGTAGCATCCGGTCTTAATTAATTTAGTACTATACTACAAGCGTGGCGATAAATAGAAAACCAAGTCTGTATACTAGCTGCAACTTCAGTTTAGCTTAAACTGCAATCTGCAATACTCATTTTTAGCTTATGCCTTCCTTAAAATAGTCAAGTGTAATAGTGAAGTGAGGCAATATTACTTGTTTGTTGAAAATCTTAAGAGATAACATCAGAAACTATAAAACAATGCATATTAAAATAAAAAATAGGTTTGGCAGAAATGTTCCTATAAACCACATAGGCCTTATCCACAGCCAATTGTCTTCAAGCAAGGCGTTTCTTTAAACCCAGTGATATGACGTTTATGAAACCACATGTGACCATACAGCCAACTAAAAGTTTTATTGTTGACTACTTTATTATACGGGCTAAGCTAAAACAGCTTAAATAAATTATTAAATAAAACAAAAACATGCTATAGGTGGATACTTACGCACCACTCATTTTCCTGGATTAACTCTGAACTCTTTTTATTTCTATCTATCTACTGGACCGATTTCGATAAACTTTGGTAGAGATGTTACTTACACATGTCTATTTTGACTACTTCTGATCGCACGGCAACCTGACAGATTTTTAAAATAATTTTAATAATAAAGTAAACAATAATATAATTAAAGCAGTGGCTATTAGTATGAATTATAAAAAATCTCCTAAAAACAACCATAAATCATGAAATTGTCGGTAGCAATAAAAAGTTTTCGCTGAAAGAGAGAATTTTACAGTCATTGCTTTAACAGTGGATTTACGACTTAGAGAGAGAGGCAAGACGTTAACTCTTTCTCACACTTATAGGTACTAATAATAACTTATTTATTGCATTATGGAACAGTTTTCAATAGATGGAGTTTTATTCGCTTCTCGTAGTAACCTAGCAAGTGGTTAGTTTAACATTAAACATTTTAAACTTTCGCGTCCGTTAATTTAGCAGGTCTTTAGGCGATTAACGTTAGAAAACTTCTCCTGACGTTTCTGTCAAATGTATTGGCCGTGGTCACGGGTCAACTGGGGCTGCGCTGTCTAGTCATTGTTCATAATAGACGGTGGATATAAACCTACCCTCTTGTAACATTAAAAGTTTTCAGATATAGCGACACACAACATTCACAATATGCTCAGCTGTATCTCGCGATTTACCACGGCGTCGAAACCAATTATATGTGCCATTTACAATGATGTCAAATGCCAATTTTTAATTTCAAGGAGAATAATATTGTATGATTGCCATAGTGATGTTTATATAAAAATAACACAGCATGAAAAAAGACTTACTTTTAATAAAGTAGGTACCAAATCACATTGCTCAAAATACGTGCCACTTACTTCACATACTTTAATTCTAGCGAAACCAATTATAACATTGGAATAATCGAATTTAATCTTGCGTCATTCCTACTTGCAGATATGGCGGCAAAGCAATCGTTTTGGAGATTATACGCCAGATTCCATCCAATAGCATAATCCCCCATGATTGAGGGATCACACGGCTTTCCGTCCCGAACAAAATAAAAACACACGCCTGTTGATATTCAAAACTATATGTAGACTTCTATCAGAGGGACGAACACGAGAATTGTTGGTTGGCTCCGTTTGTAAAAGTGGCTTATCGGGTGAGAATATAGTAAGATACAACTTCCTTAGCAAACGACAGCTTTAGCCTGTAGCGGTAATAGTCTATTGTTTTGAGCATAGAGATTTATTGTAATTGAAAATCTATATCGATTAGAAATAATAGTTGATTTCTTTATCTTTAGCATTTGAAATGCGCGAATTTAGCCGGGCTTAAATATAAAATATTATAATATCGCCGGGTTAGAGCGAAACCAATGATTATTTTTTAAAAAATTCACTTTTTTATACCAGTCGTTTAATAACTCTTTAATTTATATAAATACACTTAAAGTTCATTAAATTTGCTACACAACTACCTGCTCTTACATATCTAAATGTGACAAATATGTTCTTAATATGCTCTTAATATTATTTGTGCAATAATGGCTAACTTAATTGGTTATTGCTCTAACCCGGCGATATATCATATACGAGTAGAATTTATCGAATATTAACTCCAATACTCAAACCGCTGACATTTACAATGTCCATTAGTTAAATTGAATTAATTTATTTTACAAGTAATATAATATCCTTTTATAGTACATATTGGTGTCTGGACCAGATATTTTAAAATACAAAATGTAATAATTATGGCGCTATACTAAAAGTTGCCTATATGTTTACTTTCTTTTAAAAAAAGCATGGCTTAGACTACCCCGGAAGTAATAAGGTCGTACTTCACTCTTTTAAATATTTAATTGTGCTTTAAGTTATAGCTGCTTTAAACAAAGACACAATTATGATAATAAAATAAAATGTCACTTAAGATTATAGCTGATGATTCCTTTATATAACGTTTGAATAAACAGAATCAAGTTGCAGATGTAGATGGTGCTCGGCAGCGAACTCCTTCAGGTGGACCAGGGACAACACGCGATGTCTTGTACCATCCTGCAGTTTGGGATATACTGGCAATACTGAGACCAACAGTATTGGTATTTATATGGAGATCTGTTAATTAATATGTGCCTAAGAAACACGTTAGGTAAGTAACTTACAATGTATCAAGAAATAAGAAAAACAGCAACAACGTCTTTCGGACAGGGACTCAAAAACAATTTAGTTCAAAAGTTAAACAAAGTTTGGACAATGAAAATTCAGAATAAAGTTTGGTGTTTTAAACACAAATTTGGAGTCAATTTAAATCCATCTCAACCCGTTTTCTGATTCAAAGGCGACACTTGAGTTGCATAAATCGTCTGGTTATTAAATCTTTAACTTTCCAGTACGCTCTTGAATAAAACAAAACCCTGGCGCGACAAAAGCGTAAATATAAACATTTGCTTTGGATTTTCGTGTCGTTTAGAAAGCCATTATGTTACTTTAAGAATTGTAAGCAAAGCTTTATAGTGATTTCAATGATAAATATCGTAATGGTTGCTGCAGCAAAATGCTTTAATAAACAATTCCTCGTCACGCGGCTCTCAACGACATCATCCGAAGGGCTCTTGTCACTGCTGGTGTACCCGTAATCTTAGAACCATCTGGAATTGTGCGGAGCGATGTCAAGAGACCCGACGGAATGACTGGGATACGACATGTGTAGACACATTAGCTCCATCTCACATCCAGGCGACCTCGTCAGGCGCGAGGAGAGCAGCGTTTTCTGCGGAGAATTTTATATTGCGCAAATATGCCAACCTTGGTGCTGGTTACGAATTTGCGCCCTTTGGCGTCGAGACGATAGGCCCATGGGGACCGTCGGCGAAGCGCTTGGCCAGGAGTTGTCAAAGCGGCTGACAGAAAGGTCTGGAGACAGGAAGGCTGGCAATTATTTCTGCCAACGTATTAGCCTCGCTATATAGAGGGGAAATGTTGCAGGTCTCCTTGGACTAGCTCGGATGGGACATCTCTAGAGGACATTTTTTATTTATAGTTTAGTTTATTCTTAATTTTATTATTTAGGTAGCTTTTAATTTATATTAATAGAATAAATCGAATAAATTTAATAAGCTATTAAATATATGCAAACATTAACTAAATATATCTAACTATCTTCACGCCAGATCCCTTGCGGGGTAGGCAGAGATAATTGAGAGCCACCTGACACGATCACGACATACCTCTTTCGCTTCGTCGACATTCATCAACCTCTTCATACCCTTTTGTTACGAAGGCTTTGCACCTTCAGCCAGTGTTATTTATTTGATCGTGATGTGTCTTGGTCTCCTAGGGCCTCTTTTGCGTTACACACCTTTCAACATGCCCGAACCATAGTGTCTAGCCTTTCCTTATTTTGGTCCCTATGCTTTCTTTCATACCTACCTTTCCTTATTTTGGTCCCTATGCTTTCTTTAATACCTACCTTTCCTTATTTTGGTCCCTATGCTTTCTTTAATACCTACCTTTCCTTATTTTGGTCCCTATGCTTTCTTTAATACCTACCTTTCCTTATTTTGGTCCCTATGCTTTCTTTAATACCTACCATTTCCGTATTTCGTCGTATATATAGTATATTTGTTTATATAGAATATATAATACATTATTTTTACGATTACATCTTATGTTAACGTCTATAACGTTATAGGTACTCGTATATATCGTATCGTATCATTTTTAATAAATGATTAAAAATAAAATATTTACTAAATATAAAAATAAATAATAAACTATACATAAAATAATATATTAATATTTATTCCATGTAAAAATATAATGATATAAAAATAGTAATGTAACACGCATTAATATATTGTAGTAGTTTATATCGAAATATTGTAAGAACCAACTATTTTAACAATGCGAATTTACCGCCCAATCCAGCACAAATAATATCAATATATTTGAAATAGAAAATATTTAAATTCTATATGCGTAATTACTCGTTTAACTAGGTCTGTAATATAATATATAATAATAATATATTTATTCAGTCATAAATAAATTATGAACGAGCGAGTAAATCAAACTAATTTTAATATTATATTTCTGTTCAATTCTTTAAAAGAACATTGGGCCAGCTTTGAAGTTTCGAATATCTGAGTTTCCGAGAATTAATTTATCGTAAATAAATGAGTGATTGACATGCCTTTTCAAATGTCTGCGCTTTGGACAGATCTTGAATAATTTTGTTATAGGATGCCGAGAGATTTTCTGAAAATTAGTTTTGTTTTTAACAAGAACTCTATGGGGCTATTCTGTATATTTGTATATTTTGTATATTCCTGACAGCTTGAACTGATCCATTCTTGAACGACTCCAAAAATATTTTCATATATTTACAGTTTATTTTTACGTTTATAAATGCTAAGCTGCTGGTCTTCTGCTAACAGCTTACTTATTGGACCACTTTGCCGCTTAGTCATCTACTAGCAGGAGTAGAATCATTCAAAAGAATTTAATTTATGACGTTTCATAAATGCCTGTATTAGGTTTACGCGAATAAAGATATTTTGAATTAATTTTTTAATAATATTTATTTATTTTAATTGAAAATTCTTCATTATTTTTTCTTTACAGCCTCTAGAACACAGCGTCCTAGACTTCCACTGTTCAAGATGGGCCTTTCAGACAATATATCTGGAAAATATGGCCTACACTCGCCACGCTGGCCAGACGTGTTGGCGAGGATTATATTACCTACCTTCTTAATAATACCATCTTATTTATTTAAATAATGTTTTTTTTTATTGTAGCAATGGCTAATGAGATAAATTGTTATTTGTAAGTTCTTCAGAAGCGCCTTCACATCTAGCCATCTTTACATCATTAGCTCATCGTTGTCTCCAGCACACAAGACTCAAGAAATAAAAGACTTATATTTTGGTGTTGTCTACCAAGGATCAAACCTATATATCATTCATAACCAAAGTTTTAAGATACTTGGTTTTACTGAAAAGGTTAATCGTTCTTTTATAGAAAAATAAGTCATAAAGAAGTTTGAATGCAAACTACAGGTCGTTACGGGATAAACTACTGCACAGTAACGCATTTAAATCTTTCAAAATGGAACTATCGTGAGAGTGGTAGGACCATACTGTGTGAAAATTAGGAAAGTTTCAAATATAAATGTTTTGTGATATGTTGTTTTTGCTTCTTCAAAAATTATACAATCTTAGATTATTAATAATTATACATTTTATTAAATATTATCTATTTTTTTTATCGATGGAGGTATTTATTATTGTTTATAGTTGTACTAGCTTGTTATCTTTTTTTGTATTGACTTTATATTATTTTTACACGTTTTTTCTGCTGTGTTTACTGTTAACTTAATACTTACTATCAGTGAAAATTTGTAAGGCTTTAAGTTACTATATTCCTATTATTATTTTAAGGACTGTAAATGTTCCTAAAAATAAATGAATAGAAAGGTAATATTCACTGCGCTTACGAGTTATTTATTATACTATACTTTAAGATCACATAATGGTTAAAACATTTTCTTAACTACTTGAAACAATACATTATATGTATTTGTATATGTATTAGTATGTAATATTGTTATGTATGTATTAAGATACAGAAGTATACTGTTAAGAATAACTTAATTAATGATTGCACCTACCATCTATCTATACTGTCTAAATGTCCTAAAGGTTTGGCTGTCAGAGAATGCCTAGCGGCATTAAGTCCGCCTTTGTACATAGTGCAATAAAGTTTTTTAAATAAATAAATAAAAAAAATATTTAATTTAATAAATACTCAAATATTTAATTTTTAATTAGAGTTTCTAATAATTATATGTGAGAATTTCAATTATGCATCCGCACGCTCTTCTTACACTCCTAAAGGAAAAATCAGACAATAAGCTCGGCTATATATTTTTAATACATTTAAATGTTATTGAAGTGCAATAAATAATTTATCTATTTAAGTTTAAATAGGAAACTAAGAGTACAAGTACAGACAAATCAGGTTGGTGACGTTTTTGCGTAGTCGTGTACAGACAGTAGCATAAACTGGTTTATTTTGCTTTTAATGACTGTCTGTATCAGGCACTACTACTGACGCAAAAAGACTTTAAGCTTATCCATTTATAGTGTTGCTTTCAAAGTAAATAAAAAACCAAAGTCCAGCCATCACGTCGTATTAAAGGCAAAAATTTCTTCTACGAGCTGCATTTTTTCAACTTTCACCCAAAGAGTTGAGCCGCTGTTGAGTAACTTTTGGTTGGAAATTCAACCTTATTTTGTTACTGGAAAAAATCTGCCAAACTCCATCTGTTGTCGACTTTACTGTACCAAAACAACGGAATTAAAACCTTTATACCAATACACAGAAGGTTCATTTTGTAAGTTGGATTAAAATTTGTTGATGAAGTAGCTCTGTCCAATATTAATACCTTGTATCTATAAAATGTAAAATTGTTGAATAATTACAAGAAAAAACATTTTTAACTGACCTTTTAAAGTAGCTAGGTATCCAGTTTAGAAATTACACACAATTATGATACATTTTTTAGTTTTATTTAGGGTACAAGTTACAGAGCGCTTATTTTATTATTTTTTTATACTAATTATTTATTTATTTAAATACTTTATTGCACAAAACTTAAAATTAGTGTACATAGGCGAGTTTAATGCCGGTTAGGCATTTTCTAACAACTGACCTTTGGGAAAGTGAGAAATCATGGGCAGGGTGCAAATAAATATAATACACAATACTTACTTAATTTGGTACATACATATACTACATATAAAACGATCTACATATACTACACACTTTAAATATTATATACTACATGCACAAAATATAATTATGCCAAAATATCTATATTATCATCTTTATGAGGTTATTTCCTGTTTATTTAAAAATAATGTCGTTACTTGACTTTTAAAAACATTGGCAGAAGGTGCTTGTCTGATAGCCAGCGGTAACGTGTTCCACTGGCGGGCCGCCGACACAGTGAAGGAATCTGAATATCTGCTAGAGGAGTGGGAAGGGATTTTAAGTTGGTTATTAAAAGTAGAACGAAGGGTAAGACTGTGTGTGTCGCATAAGTACTCGAAGCGTGATTTTAGATATAGAGGAGTTTTAGGATTGTTTAGGATACCATACAGGGAAACCAGGACATGAACAGATCTGCGAAAGCGAATACTGAGCCATTTTAACTGAGTGCGAAAATGAGAGACATGATCATACTTACGCAAGCCGAAAACGTAGCGGATGCATAAAGCACGACATTTGACCTTGCGCTCACCTGATGTTAAGTGGCGCGCGTGGTCCATGAATGTTAGTAACTGTAATTAGACATTCATGACTGACATCAGTTCCTAACACTATGCCGGCTTGACTGGGCATGATGGCAATTCGAGCCTGATCCCGAAACGTGTGGATACACTTTACTGGGTTTATCGGCACGAACGATGGTTCCTTCCCCGGTCCGGCAGACTGGGCAAATTACCCCCATCAGTCCGCCTACCACCTCTTTTTTCATCAATATTAGCCTGTGTCACTCCATGTGTGCTCGATATTGGCCTCCCCAAATCTCGCCACATTACACGATCTCCTGCCACCCTTATCTAGCCCGCACCAGCGATTTTCAGGTCATCCGTCCATCTGACGGGGGGTCGTCCCACTCTGCGTCATACCGCACGCGGAGTCCACTCAAGAACCGTAAACTAATTTTTACGTTTAGAACTTTATCTATCAGAGAAATATCGAGCATAGCTATTTCCAAAGCCCATTGAGCGACCTTAAATTTAAACACTGTTAGTGTCCACGTTTCTGCTTCGTACGACAGCACCTGCTGGAAGAACACACTGGTTGAAAACTTTCATATTTAAACACCCCCATAATTTGATAAAGAATGAAAGAAGATGGTGCAGCTTCCCAAATGCCACACTTTGCAGAAGTTGGCTATGCCTAATGTATTTTTTGCACTTCTTCGAGAGTGGCGTTAGGTACCTACGCGGATTGATGTCGGTACGACATGGTCGTTAAACATGACTTTTGTATTGATCAAGTTCATTATAAGACCAACCTGCTGGGACGGTTTGTGATCACCCTTGTAGCATTTTTTTCTAAATGTATTACAATGTTACTTTTTAGGTTTATAACTTGCACAGCCGGCTCTTTGAAAAAGTTTTTGAAAATCTCCACTCGGTTTGGCAAAAGAATGGACAATTAATTTTATTATGAGCGAGTGTTTTACTTGAAAGTCTTGTAAGTTATTATTTTTGCAAGTTTACAAGAGTTCTCGGTTTAACGTTCGCTATCAACTTTTATTGTTTACCATTTCGCTCGTGTCTGTAAAAAGTCTAGACGAAATAAAGCTATTAGCCGATTTTAGGACATTAAAATAGTCTAAGTTCTGCTATCTTACCGTGCATAGTTTAGGAATAAGTTCACATTTAAGTCTACCTCATTTCCAGTTAAGTCAATTCATTTACTTTTGCAAGTAGGCATAGACTATTCTGCCCAAGACGCATGTTACATCGCGACGTAACTTGAAACCTCAAATTTTATATTATTTTTGTCTAACTAACTGCCTCCGTGGTTTAGCGGTTACTTGAAGTCCGTGGGTTTAGACTCGGAGTGAAATTTAAATCTTTCAAAATGGAACTATCGTGAGAGTGGTAGGACCATACTGTGTGAAAATTAGGAAAGTTTCAAATATAAATGTTTTGTGATATGTTGTTTTTGCTTCTTCAAAAATTATACAATCTTAGATTATTAATAATTATACATTTTATTAAATATTATCTATTTTTTTTATCGATGGAGGTATTTATTATTGTTTATAGTTGTACTAGCTTGTTATCTTTTTTTGTATTGACTTTATATTATTTTTACACGTTTTTTCTGCTGTGTTTACTGTTAACTTAATACTTACTATCAGTGAAAATTTGTAAGGCTTTAAGTTACTATATTCCTATTATTATTTTAAGGACTGTAAATGTTCCTAAAAATAAATGAATAGAAAGGTAATATTCACTGCGCTTACGAGTTATTTATTATACTATACTTTAAGATCACATAATGGTTAAAACATTTTCTTAACTACTTGAAACAATACATTATATGTATTTGTATATGTATTAGTATGTAATATTGTTATGTATGTATTAAGATACAGAAGTATACTGTTAAGAATAACTTAATTAATGATTGCACCTACCATCTATCTATACTGTCTAAATGTCCTAAAGGTTTGGCTGTCAGAGAATGCCTAGCGGCATTAAGTCCGCCTTTGTACATAGTGCAATAAAGTTTTTTAAATAAATAAATAAAAAATATATTTAATTTAATAAATACTCAAATATTTAATTTTTAATTAGAGTTTCTAATAATTATATGTGAGAATTTCAATTATGCATCCGCACGCTCTTCTTACACTCCTAAAGGAAAAATCAGACAATAAGCTCGGCTATATATTTTTAATACATTTAAATGTTATTGAAGTGCAATAAATAATTTATCTATTTAAGTTTAAATAGGAAACTAAGAGTACAAGTACAGACAAATCAGGTTGGTGACGTTTTTGCGTAGTCGTGTACAGACAGTAGCATAAACTGGTTTATTTTGCTTTTAATGACTGTCTGTATCAGGCACTACTACTGACGCAAAAAGACTTTAAGCTTATCCATTTATAGTGTTGCTTTCAAAGTAAATAAAAAACCAAAGTCCAGCCATCACGTCGTATTAAAGGCAAAAATTTCTTCTACGAGCTGCATTTTTTCAACTTTCACCCAAAGAGTTGAGCCGCTGTTGAGTAACTTTTGGTTGGAAATTCAACCTTATTTTGTTACTGGAAAAAATCTGCCAAACTCCATCTGTTGTCGACTTTACTGTACCAAAACAACGGAATTAAAACCTTTATACCAATACACAGAAGGTTCATTTTGTAAGTTGGATTAAAATTTGTTGATGAAGTAGCTCTGTCCAATATTAATACCTTGTATCTATAAAATGTAAAATTGTTGAATAATTACAAGAAAAAACATTTTTAACTGACCTTTTAAAGTAGCTAGGTATCCAGTTTAGAAATTACACACAATTATGATACATTTTTTAGTTTTATTTAGGGTACAAGTTACAGAGCGCTTATTTTATTATTTTTTTATACTAATTATTTATTTATTTAAATACTTTATTGCACAAAACTTAAAATTAGTGTACATAGGCGAGTTTAATGCCGGTTAGGCATTTTCTAACAACTGACCTTTGGGAAAGTGAGAAATCATGGGCAGGGTGCAAATAAATATAATACACAATACTTACTTAATTTGGTACATACATATACTACATATAAAACGATCTACATATACTACACACTTTAAATATTATATACTACATGCACAAAATATAATTATGCCAAAATATCTATATTATCATCTTTATGAGGTTATTTCCTGTTTATTTAAAAATAATGTCGTTACTTGACTTTTAAAAACATTGGCAGAAGGTGCTTGTCTGATAGCCAGCGGTAACGTGTTCCACTGGCGGGCCGCCGACACAGTGAAGGAATCTGAATATCTGCTAGAGGAGTGGGAAGGGATTTTAAGTTGGTTATTAAAAGTAGAACGAAGGGTAAGACTGTGTGTGTCGCATAAGTACTCGAAGCGTGATTTTAGATATAGAGGAGTTTTAGGATTGTTTAGGATACCATACAGGGAAACCAGGACATGAACAGATCTGCGAAAGCGAATACTGAGCCATTTTAACTGAGTGCGAAAATGAGAGACATGATCATACTTACGCAAGCCGAAAACGTAGCGGATGCATAAAGCACGACATTTGACCTTGCGCTCACCTGATGTTAAGTGGCGCGCGTGGTCCATGAATGTTAGTAACTGTAATTAGACATTCATGACTGACATCAGTTCCTAACACTATGCCGGCTTGACTGGGCATGATGGCAATTCGAGCCTGATCCCGAAACGTGTGGATACACTTTACTGGGTTTATCGGCACGAACGATGGTTCCTTCCCCGGTCCGGCAGACTGGGCAAATTACCCCCATCAGTCCGCCTACCACCTCTTTTTTCATCAATATTAGCCTGTGTCACTCCATGTGTGCTCGATATTGGCCTCCCCAAATCTCGCCACATTACACGATCTCCTGCCACCCTTATCTAGCCCGCACCAGCGATTTTCAGGTCATCCGTCCATCTGACGGGGGGTCGTCCCACTCTGCGTCATACCGCACGCGGAGTCCACTCAAGAACCGTAAACTAATTTTTACGTTTAGAACTTTATCTATCAGAGAAATATCGAGCATAGCTATTTCCAAAGCCCATTGAGCGACCTTAAATTTAAACACTGTTAGTGTCCACGTTTCTGCTTCGTACGACAGCACCTGCTGGAAGAACACACTGGTTGAAAACTTTCATATTTAAACACCCCCATAATTTGATAAAGAATGAAAGAAGATGGTGCAGCTTCCCAAATGCCACACTTTGCAGAAGTTGGCTATGCCTAATGTATTTTTTGCACTTCTTCGAGAGTGGCGTTAGGTACCTACGCGGATTGATGTCGGTACGACATGGTCGTTAAACATGACTTTTGTATTGATCAAGTTCATTATAAGACCAACCTGCTGGGACGGTTTGTGATCACCCTTGTAGCATTTTTTTCTAAATGTATTACAATGTTACTTTTTAGGTTTATAACTTGCACAGCCGGCTCTTTGAAAAAGTTTTTGAAAATCTCCACTCGGTTTGGCAAAAGAATGGACAATTAATTTTATTATGAGCGAGTGTTTTACTTGAAAGTCTTGTAAGTTATTATTTTTGCAAGTTTACAAGAGTTCTCGGTTTAACGTTCGCTATCAACTTTTATTGTTTACCATTTCGCTCGTGTCTGTAAAAAGTCTAGACGAAATAAAGCTATTAGCCGATTTTAGGACATTAAAATAGTCTAAGTTCTGCTATCTTACCGTGCATAGTTTAGGAATAAGTTCACATTTAAGTCTACCTCATTTCCAGTTAAGTCAATTCATTTACTTTTGCAAGTAGGCATAGACTATTCTGCCCAAGACGCATGTTACATCGCGACGTAACTTGAAACCTCAAATTTTATATTATTTTTGTCTAACTAACTGCCTCCGTGGTTTAGCGGTTACTTGAAGTCCGTGGGTTTAGACTCGGAGGTACCGGGTTTATTCCTGGCCAGGACACAATATATTTTTTATTTTAAATTATTAAAATTTCATTATTATTTAATTTATTTGTAATATTTCTCCAGTTTCGTACGCTGGAGACATCGACGAGCTTGTCACTTGCCATGATTGGCCTACAGTAAAGTTGGCTAAATGTGAATCCGCTTCTATAAGAGCGTGGTTTCTGACCACCCCGAAATGGAAACTTCAAATCAGAATTCGTTCCAAAATTCTAAATAATTTTCGTGAAACATAATGAATATTCATAATATGATAGACATGTACTCGTATATCTTAGGATAATGACAATAGTAAATATACATGCGATATGGCAAAATGGGTTTGAGTTTACAACTAAAAAATATAATAAAATACCGATTTTGAGGATTTCCCTTGAGGGAACCCGTTTGACAGTTGGAATTCAAGCTTTTGATTAAAATGATTGACCGTCTAGAACCTTATTAAGTTTTGAGCAATCTAGAAATATATCCTCGTTCTTGTTATCCAAGCATACAATAAAGGAGCTAGAACGCAAAATAATCGGGTCGTTTGCCAATAATCGAGTGCCAGTTAATGCATTTAAATGGCATTTCGGGGCATTAAGGCTTTGGCAAATCTTTTCCTTTAATGGACACATTACATTACGTAAACGACATGTGAAAAGACTGTTGTTTTAAAAGGCCTAAACAATTTGAATAGCTGTTATAAAATAGATACCTATGATATAGGTAATATAGTAGACACATTTCTAAGCAATCTCGGTTTCATAGTGTGTAGGAGAGAGAGAAGAATAGTAAAAAGTTAAGTATCATCATGACGAAGCAGATTCACGTTTAGTAGTGGCAAGCTCGTCGATGTATCTAGCGTACCAAATTTGAGAAATATTACAAATTAAATACATTATCAAATCGAATCCGCTTCTTAATCCAAGGAGCGGTTAACGCTTGACCACGGAGGCAGTTAAGAAGAATAGTCTACCGGGATTGTGTTATATAGGCTGAGTTTTTGTGTACTAAATCAAAATGCGTGTAACAGATTTATTATAACAGACAGAAGCTGCTTGAAGTCAGTTAAAAAATTTTTTTCACAGATGCTCAGAATTATTTAATTTACATTGACAGAGATAAGTGCCAACCATATTTTTTTCTAAAAATGCACCGAAAACAATAGATTACTTATATATAATTGTAAAATGTGCTAAATTAACTTATGTCACAATAGTATAAGTGCTGGATTTAGGCCATAGGCCAAGCGGGGGCCTAAATAATATTAAACACAACATGAATTGGATAATTTTGCAATTTAAGGAAATGACTATGTATACCAAGTTTTAAAAGATGGAGATAGAAAGGGCTCGTCTGATTACCAGTGAAAGCCAATTCCACTGGCGAGCAGCCGAAACAGTGAGAGAATCTGAATATCTGCTAGAAGAGTATCGAGAGATGTAAAGTTGGTTGTACTGAGAAAAGCGAAGAGGGTGAATCGCTCTTTTCGCTGAAATTATCTTACAGATAAGACAATATAACATATTTAAAATAAAATTATTGTACACATACTATACACAGTACTACTTACCACAAATACAGAGTGGACATATAATTTTCTTCTGTTTCTTGGCCAGTTCTTTTTCTTCCCCCGCCGATATAGCATGTGATTTAGTTTTAGAATCCAAACGCTTTGCCCAAACAATATGGCAACGGTAAAGCGTAGGAATTCTAAAACAAAAAACACAGCAAATCTTCTTTTTTCTAGAGAAGAGAAGTGTCTGGCATCTTTTTTCCGTTTCAGCGTAGAACAAAGTTGCTTTGCTAATACTTACAAATACATCGATGAATGGTTTACCTGAAATAGAGAAAATATCGAATTAGTATTTTATTTCAAGAATGCTGGTGGTCTGGTTGCAAAAAACCATTCCCTAAAGTCAAAAAATTTGCAGTTCGAATCCTATCATGTAACAATGAAGGACACAATGATTTTATTTTTTATTTTATTTATTATATTACTCTCGTCTGTTACGCTAGACATTAATGAGATTGCCACTTGTCATGATAGCCCTATAGTATAGTTATCTAAATGTGAATATGCTTATTTTTAAAAGCGAGATTTCTGAAACCGAATTAAATATTCATGGACTACCTCTCACGATTTATAAGTTATTAGTATTGTTTTTTAAATCTTAAAAGTGTATGCCTATTTCAGCTGTTAAAATTAAAAACATAGTAACTGCAAGTAAGACAAATCAGAAGTTACAAAAACAAAATGTTTGAATTCCATTTTTATGTTTATGGGGGTGATACGTTACAAAGACATTACTTGTATACATTATACGCCATGGAACTAGCAAACTACGTCTAACTGACACACCTGAATCAGAAGCAAATCATTGTCATCATATGCATTCTGTCTCGCTCGCGTCCCACTATAACAAATCTATCTCATTCATTAACGACATCGGTGATACAACTATGGGTGTGACTTTGCGTGTAGTTATCTGTTCGTTTCGCATTTTGTATTAAACCATATAGCGCCTGCCTTATTGTATTGAAAGAATATCATACCCTTTTAAAAGTATCTAAAGAAGAGAAGTAGACCTTAGCATTTCTTGGATTCTCCGTGCTGGTGCCGTGCCCATCCTGAGATCGGGAGACGAACAGAGCGTCCTACTATCGGCTACCACCCAGTATTCTGCTACTATCCCTACATAACCAAATACTGTATGATTCCGCTAATGCCGTCTTGGAAGCTCGTTCCATTAATGTACTAACGTCAGGCCTGTTTAGACCCGATTCTTTTAGTAAGTAGTGCTAATCTAATATTTGGTTCAAATTCCACTTACACCAACTTCCTATGCGTAAAGCTGAGTTTTGAAACCGTTCCTCGTCATGCCTTCGGTGAGGTCGAAATATTTGTTCGATTTAATAAATTATAATTATGTACTCGTATGTTCGTGACAAGTTTACGACTAAACGGTAAATAGATTTGTGGTACATAAATGTATATTACAGTAAAGATCATTTTTAACAAATAAAGTTGCTAGGTTTTTAAATTGGACAGCCGATTTGTGTATTATACCTACTCGTTCTATAGTTTTAAACTTTATTTACCTCGAAACATATAACAATACAAAAAGCGATAAGATCATAATTTAATAACTCATCGAAATAAAACGGTCGAAAAGGCAAGTTTATTTTGCAGTGAACCTGATATTATTTAGCGGAGACCATTTGTGTTTTAAATGGAAACAACCTGATCATATCAGGTCGGGTCCAAATAAATAAACTCTGTATAAAATTATAAATGTACTAGCGTTCTAGACCCGGCTTTTCCCGTGTTGGTTAAGTTTTACTTTACTTTATGAGTATGCTTTGCCCAGATTCGCGCATCATCAGCCTCAGAATATATAATGTATTTCCATCAGGAAAACTCGGATCTCAATCGAAATACGACGGCACCCGAAGTGTCAATCAATTATTGTAATAAATGAGTGACATTTTCATATCCAATATGGAACTAAATTATTTAGTGTCTAAATAAAAAAAAAGTAATTGTAAAATATACATACAATGGGTATTGAAGCTAATTGAGAGAGCATGATAAAACTTTTCTGATAAAATACGATGAAAAATAATTATGCATTACATTTGTACAAATAGACTATTCCACTCTAGTGTAAATGTAAGGGACGATGAACATGGGTACGATCCCCTGACAGATGGACGGACAATTAGATAAGTAGATTTATGTACCAATACATATGCAATAATTTTAAATAACTGTCAATTACGTACCTATGACAATATTTATTTATAAGATTAATATTCGCATGTTTTAAATTAATTAAGCCACACAATTAACTTTTTTTATATTTAATTTTTAAATGAAATAGACATCTTATTGAACCCATTGACAAGTTCTTTTTTGGACCCTAAAATTTTGACTATAGTGTTCGATTCCTTTAGTTTGCTTATAACTATATGTCAAGTAATTTTAATGTAATAATACCGTTTTCATGTGATTAAAATAATAATAGCCGTAAATATAAAACGTAAATAAATATAATATAAAACGTTGCTTTTGTTAGTGTATTTTAATATAAAATCAGTGGATCTCATTCGGATAATCGATCGGTGAAGGTCGATCTTAGACGTATCTTAGTCTTGTTGCTAATAAGTCAGTCAAGACTTTGACTTTTATATATAAAAAAATAAATGTCTTCGTGCGAACCAAATTGGTGTCGTTACCGTAACAACATTGGTAAAGGATGGGCTTATCTGATTGGTTAAAATTTTACAGACCATTCTATTCTTTATCATTAAAAACATAAGAGCGCAATTGCTACAAAAGCTTTCAGATTGTACAGAAACTGTTGGCAATGTAAAATTAGTATACTTATTATGCGTATAGTCCAAAATAACTAGTTATGCATTGTAATTATAGTTAATCCGTATTTTGGGGTTTGTTTTTCATTGTAAATTATGTCTGTATTGCTGTAAATTAAAATATAACACAAATTGCAATTATTTTGAACCCAGGAGCAACACTAACGAACCACTCACATCAGCCTTAACACTATGCCGAATTGACAAGATACTTTTTCACACTAGGTTAAAAAAAAATCACCTGATTATTGGAAGGGAGGGAGAAACACATACATCGCCAATTCATTATCGAACTTTACTGAGCAAATTATTGTACCTTGAAAAAAAAACAAATTACCTATAAATCAATGATTACTTTTTATAATATTGCGAGAAAACATGCCACATTATATCTTGCTGCCCTAAAAAACCTCTAAACATATATATTTTTTTCCAAAAAACTCTCCCCTAACTAATACCACGAATCGTAAGGCAAAATTCTTCAACTCAATAACCCAAACTTTTTCATCAAATAAATCTCCACGTCCTTTTTAGGAAAAAACTGGTTGAGGCGACAACAGATCAAGCAACATATCCTTAACACGTTTGAAATAAGGTTCATATTTGGCCAATTTGGAAGTCGGTCTTCAGAACCGGAGACGGTAAGTTGATCGGCTGTCTAATTTAAAAACCGAGCAACTGCAAATAAGGGAATTTATTACAAGTTACAAAACTATTTTGTTCTTTACTATTTAAAGTACCTTAAAAACATTGCCAGTACGATATATATACTTATAACATTCATCGACATCATTACGGATCTTAAAACATAGTCTTATATCTCTACTGCGGAACAGATAGACAATTACTTTGTTTTCTTCGGCATCCTGCTATATCACGGTGTTTCTTACGAACACATGTACAACTAATTCAGCTTTCATCTAGAAGGTTATGCCTAGCTGGTACAACGTAAGCGAGACGGACACAGGTAAACATCTTGTAGATCCGAACTTCAACCTGAGCAGTAAGCAGGAGTCTATAATAGGACGTAACAAGAGGAGCCTTATAAAACATATCTTTAAAGCAGCCATAGTTAAAGTGTTTTCTTTTTATTTTATTTATATCATTTGCACTATGCACTATAGGACTTCGCAGAACTCCTGTATCAAAAATACTGGTCATAATGAAAATATAAAGAATACACATCAACGAGATTTTGATTACTACTTTCCACGTTGTTACTTTTATTTGGTACTTTATTACGGCAATATCGTTTTTTTTTTAATTATTGGGTATAGTTGGTAGGTTTTTAAATTGGACAGCCGAGATGCTCCAAAAAGTAAGTACTTTGTAATTGACGGTTGGGTGGGCCCTTAATTGTACGGAACCCTGGCCAGGGAACCGTGAATATGTCCTTAAGGCACGCCTTCCTCCCTAAATGTATCACAATTCATGTCACTAGTAAAAAAAACCTTTTTTATTTAAATTAAAGTCAAATGTCATCACGACCGTAATCCCTAGCAGGATGGTCAGAACCTTTACTTTCTTTAAGCAAGTACTTTCAACGAGAACATCAAATTAGTGGTAGGCGAACTGATGGTGGTAATTTGTCCAGTTTGCCGGGACGGGGGAGTATCCACCGTTCGTGCCGATAAACCCAGTAAAGTGTATCCACACCTTTCGGGATCAGGCTCGAATTGCCGTCATGTCCAGTCAGTCAAGCCGGCATTGTGTTAGGGACTGATGTCAGTCATGAGTGTCTGATTCCAGATGCTAACATTTATAGACCTTGCGTACCACTTACCATCAGAAGATCACATGTCGAGCTTGTATATAAAAAAAACTATTAACTAAAAGTTAATAAAACTTAACCTAATAGTAAATTATAAATCGACTATTTAGACTAATTAACATTTGCACATAAAGTAATGCTGCTGACCACTTACATTTATGAAGTGCGCCCCGTTTTATGTGTTTATAAAACCGTCATGTGCCTAATCAAATTTGCACTTCATTTATTTTATTAAATACTATATATAATAATACTTCTTTTTGCACTCTTACATGTAGTCAACCGTAGAAGAGCGACTTTCACTGATCGGTTATTCAAATGAATCTTTATATATAATAAAATATGTTTTTTTTTCACAAAACATTTGTTATCGTATTTTAATTTAAGTAATAAAAAGTCGATTTCATTCGGATAACCGATCGGTGAAGGTCTCTCTTAGACGTATTTTAGACTAATGTGTAATTTCCTAATTACAAAGTTTATTTAAAAACTACCAAAATGCTATGAGATCATATAATATCTTGCACTCGTACATCTACTGAGGCTGCGCATTGCATTACAAATTTATTTATTATAGTTGCTATAAGTAGGTATTGTTCACGGCTCTAGTATAATTTGGCATTTACCAAAGCTTCGTATGTCTCGTAATATTTCAAAAACACAATTAAAATTGCGATCATTTGTGAGTTTTGAGATTCCAAGTGTTTCCAAGTCGAAACTTCATGAAATATTAAATTTAGCGCGCACTTCTGTTTATTTTCAGTAGCACTTGGAAATATTAATTTGTTCATTTAGTAGTATTGTTTCATCTTCTTTTTATATCTCGGTTTTAATATGGTTTAGCTTTCAGGTGTTGTTTGAAGTTCTTATTTAAAATCCTTTAAAACAATCACTGTCTATTCTCGTATGTTCTGGGCAAAACGTTGACATTCTTCTTTTAAAAGCGCTGGCCACCACAAAGGAATTACAGTCGTAATAATAGAAAAAGACTTCCATATTTTTATAATGAGCTCACCATGTGTCTCCCCCCCCACCCAACTAATAAATTCTTGGAAATTATATAATATTTAACATACTCGTAAATCATTCCATTATTTTATTGAATTAAATTTAATATTAAGTTTTTTTTTACTTTATTTAAAAATATAATGTTTTATGATGAAAATCAAACGGTTTGATTCCTGACTTTTTGTTTTTTTTTAGTTTTTATCAAAAACGGACGGGACCGGGGACTCTTTTGAGCATTTTTCATAATTTCTTATAGTTTAGGATTTGGCCTTGAAAAATTTGTATACAAATTTAACGGATTTAATTACGTAACTTTTGCTCTTATGTAGAATACGACTGCAAATTATAAGAATGGGAAAACACAGGAATAGTTTAGTAATTAGTACGTTTCTTTACAAATTTATTCGAAAATAGCACCAAAAATAAATAAAATTAAAGAAAAAATTGTACTGTTGTTATTAAACTTAACTTTCACACAGAATAAATTCCAAACTCGTGGAATTGACATGAAAATCAACATAAGAAATACGACTCAGTGAGCTGAACCAGTGTCCTTCCAAACCGAAGAAGACAAATCTATAGTCGATACTTACCCTTTTTTTCAGAACAAAGTATGGTATTGTAGACAGCTATATGCAGCGCGACATAAAGGAACTACATTTTTTTAAACTGGATTTCATAAGCATTTGTCTCCTTACTGCGTGATATAGTTCCCCCCTAAGGCTTGTCACAGCACTATTGCTCAACAATAAGAATATAAGGCGAGGACGATTTTGTGTATTATTTTACATGAATATTTTAGTCATATAATATGTTTTAAAAGACCGCGTCTTGTCGTCTCCTCCAGTGACAAGAGGGCTGGCTCTTTCTTCGCCCAAAGAATCAGTATTGCAATTCAGCGGGGAAATGCAGCCAGCGTTCTTGCCACCATTTCACGCGGACGGGACTTATATCCCAATCCTTAGTATTAATATTAATTTTATTTTATATTTTGTAAATATTTATTTGGAATAAATTCTTAGAATATCTTTATATATTCGTATAATATATACATAAGTCTAAATCTACAGACTTAACCGCTAGACCACGGAGGCAGTATTAATGGTAAGCAAATACAATAATAGATGTCAAATGACAATATGTAGAACAAATACAACAAATACATAATAATAATATATACAATATACAAATGTTATGAAGTCACTACTCATGTTATGAAGGAAGTGGAATAAACATATATCTATATACAAGTATATATTTTGTATGTAAGTTTATTTATTTGAATGCACCTGTAATCCTCTACCACGCCCCCAAAGGTTAGCTGCAATAAAATGCGGAGTTCGCCTTTGTACATTTGTTTTATGCAATAAAGGTAAACTTTAAAATAAAAATAAAATAGACGATATGAAAATTTCTATGTTCACCTTATAGATGTTGACCTAACACTCGAATGTACACGAGTAACTCAGCTTCTGCTTTGTCGAATTAACTCTTTGAAGTAACGAGTAAGTCAGTGCGCATTTACGACTGACTTAATATTACGGTGGGTTATTTACTTCAGTAGTTTCATTGCTCGACTCAACTCCAAAAATAAAAAATTAGATATTCCTTCAACATCTTAGCTCTAAAATACCTACTATACTTTTTTATTTCTAGGAGAGTGATCTCCTCGTATACTGCTGGATATAGGCCTCCTTCAAGGCTCGACACTGCATGCGGTCTTATACAAGCCCCTCCAGCGATCTTTTCAGGTCATCTGTATATTTGGGAGAAAGTCGTCACACTCTAGAACTAATTTGCCCATCGTTTGTCGGTTCTGCGGCAGATGTGTCCGGCCCGTTATCACATAAATGCTCCTCATTGTTCCTAAGGCTGTCTGTCAGATAATGTCTATCAAAATTAACTTATATAAAATGCAATAAAGTTTTAAATAACATAATAAAAATAAGTAATATATGTTTTCTGAATATATCTTAAACTATAGTCTCGTTTGAGCTTACATTATTTGTAAGCAGCTTACAGCAGCTCGTCTAAGCTGGATCCGCTCCGATATAACATGCAAACTTTCTTCACAAGCGACCCTGGAGCCAAATTCTGTTCCTTTAACCGAAAACGTTATACTAGGAATACTTTAACGAACAAACACTGATAATATCACCTGCTAAAGTTATTAAAGAAAGTTGAAATAAATAAAATAAAGAAAAGGTGGCTCGGTTGTAAGAACGCTTTCCTTAACATCTTAAAAGCCTCGGCATGTACTAATGAGAAATACACTTTTCTTACGTACATTTGTCATAGATTTACAACACCACCGTTCCCGTACCTCGGAGAGCGCGTTAAGGCGTCGGTCCCGGTTCTACTAATACCAACTTGTGGAATCGTTAATGAATTGTCATTAAAAAAATTCATCAGACCCTAGCCAACCCGTCCAAAATTCTCCAGAAATTTCTGGAATACCCATCTCCAACAGTGGAAGTCTACAACTGTTGTGTTCTGTGATAATAATAAAGTTATTATTGGTATTATATTTTGTTATTTTGTCGAGGGCTCGGCTAAGCTCGTGGAATTTTGAAAATTAACGTAACTGTTAACGGTTAAAAAAACAGACTATGGCCACGTAAGCTAAACTAAGTACGTCTGTAGATTCTGCAACTGAGTGTTCTTATAGGTACATGTCGGAACAACTTACTGCGCTGTGCACAAATCCTACAATTATGATAAATGTTGCTTTTATATGGATAAAACTCAAGCCGGAATAATGATAGGGACTGATGTCAATAATTAGTGTCAGATTCCAGTTACTAACATTCATGTACCTCGCGCGCCACTTACTATCAGATGGGCGTAAGGTCACATGTCGTGCTAGTATATATATATTATATAATATGTAAAACTAGCTGTTTAACCCGGCTTCAGATGTACTGCTAGTTTTCAGAAAACATTATTTATATGCTGATATCATGGTTATGTTTCATCTACATTATGAATAATTTTCTGGGGTAACTGTACCAATTTAAGTCACAAAAAAGTGTGTCGAATAGATGTAAGCTTATTTTAAATCATTAAAACTATTGCCTTCCCCAAGTCACTATATTTAAGAATCGTAGAACCGAATTCTCCAACTCAAAGCCGTCTCAGTAGTGTAGCGATAGCTACGCAAAAGAAAATAAAAATTCAAAATTATGACGAGTGTCAAATTGGTTTTGACAATTATTGATATTAGGATTCTTTGTTAAAGTTATATTATTATTTTATTAAAAAACATATATTTACAAATATCCGTTGTATCATTTATTTAAAAGCTAAGACGCTTTAAGTGCATTAATCATTACAGACTCAATCAATGACTTTTAGTGGCAAAAAATATAATCACTGTTAATCCCAATAATATTATATATAGCAAATATTACCAAGTAGTAACATAATATATATCTGTAGTTACTATCACATCCAAGAAAAAATATCTATTGTTAATTTACCAATTGTTCGCACCCTGTCGTCTCATAAAACTAGCCATCTTATTAGTTCTTGCCTCAATTACGACAGAAATATCATAAAAATGAATACCAGCCTTCAATCAAAACACAAACGGCTCATAAATGCGTAATAAAACGATAATTATACCAGTGTTACGTGTCCAAGGAGTCTTATACACTCCACTCATGCTATATCAAAGATAATAAGGAAGGAATGGACTTCGAGTAGTTCATATACCCCACAAGGTGCGGTCCGAACGTGAGGGGAATCCGAGAACCACCTTCAGGTCGACTATTCATTTCTTAGAAAAGTGCGGCCATGTTTAATGATATAACTCGCTAGTTTAGCATCAAATCACTTCTACTCGTATTTTATAAAGAAATGCCACTTTTATTATAAATTATTCACTATTTCTGACGACTACGACTCATAATTCTTGTTAAATACACAATCCTAATAATTTACTTTTTTGCCAGTCGCCCACGTGTCCGTGGTCCATGTAACTTAACCGAAACATCCTCAGCAGAAATTTGCCTCTAAAGATTAACTGTCCCATAGATGCTTTTGTCATTAATATATATATATTAATAATAATGATTAATATATATTTTTTATTTTTTTTTAAATATTATTGTGACAAATGAAAATAGTTTTTTTTTATATTTTAATTTTAACATATTAGTAGAGAGAGAGTAGTAGAATATGCGGGTAAATTAAATTAAATACCATTTAGGATTGTTATTGAAGGGTTAGTTGAAATTAGATATTTCTCTTACGTGACCCAGAAAAACAATTGCACACTCATCACCACTACAATGTCCTGTCAAGCCGGCATAGTGTTGGTACTGAAGCTTTAAGAGAGCACGATAAATACGAACTTTTTTGACAAAATACGATGGAAACCCATATTTTTATTTGTTCGTTTATTTATTTTACATATATTTTTTTCTTAATTTGTAAAATAAGTATTTGTTGGACTTAAAACAGATTTAATCTATATTTGTAATATATTAATACCAAGAATAAATGCAAAATATATTATATTTTCCTGGGTGCAATAGTAAATTTGAAAAATTTCAACACTGAAGCTTAATTGAAGAATTGTTACCAGCGAAGCGTGAGATCTCAGAACCCAGGCCGTGCCAATTCCCGCCAAGATTAAAAAGTGAGCACGCTAGGTGACTTCAATCTCGAAATTAAAATGTAGGACGTAATAAAAACAAAAAAAATATATTTACATCGCCTCTCTTAGATTGGGCCCGGCGATGCAGCAAATTCGCATAATACAAACCTACATATAAACATATAGTGTAAGGTTTTTTATTATTACGAGTGCTAAAACATTATGCCAAAATGAACTAAACACAAGTACTAATAATAATTATTGGACAAAACCAATGCAAAAAAAAACTAAAATTACTGACTGTTCCCTCTACGAGTATCTACATACTTGAATGTTGTTTATTTGTAAAAAGTCACCCAGAACTTTTTAAAACTCTTGGGAATTATTGAAATTTATTTATTATTTATTGAATAATTATTCCAGCGCATAAATATATATAATATATTAAATATAAAACAAACAAAGTACAATATTTCCCCTCTCGCTTGCACAGTACAATATTATCAACAAAAATAAAATGGCACACTAAATGCGACCATTTGGGACATATTTTCACCTAATTTTAGATAGAAAAATAGCAAAAACATAACGATTTTCCTTTACTTTACTAATATAAATATATGATTAATATATTTTTGAAAAATCATATTCATTAAACCCACTTAATAAATTTTTAAAAATTTAAATTAATAAATTGCCCGTTTCGTTGTTATCTCCATACACCCAAAAGCTTGGTTGTTAGTAAATACTTAGTCAATAAGCCACCTATGTACAATTTATTAGTGCATATTTTTTATTTTATTTTAATGTCAAACCAATCTGGTGGAATCACAAAACTCGACAATCCTAATCTCCCGGATTTCGGAACGAGATATGACAAAATTTGACCTTTCTGGAGATAATTTTAATCCCTTGTCGTAAACCTAAAGGATTTCACGTAATTGTTCTAAAATTAGAAATGTGCCCAATCAAAAGGCGGTAATATCATTTGATGCTTAATAAATCCTAATAATTTTCATTCCAACAATAGGTGCCAACAACATAACGAAACATAAAATCATAGTTTAGGATAATACTGACCAAAATATTTATTTAAAAAACTTTATTGTAATAACAATAATAATTGTAATAAAAATTACACATATAAATATAGGTACATACACATACATACTAAGATTACATAAATAACATATATATGTATATATACACATAATACGATTATAATATAATTACTTGTAACATATATAATAACAATATCTTCAAAAACAACTGCCACGTCTTTATGTGTGTATTAATTCAGTCATATACTCGACACTCAGTATAACCAATTCCTTATTCCAGAAACCTATACATAACCAAATAGATAAAAGAGCCCGAAAGGCGATCCAATTTGTGTAGTAGAAACAAAAATATTCAGGTCACGTCAATCCTGAAATCCATAGGTAATATTGTTAAAAATACACAAGGCACCCTTGAATTTTACTCGTGGGCTCGTCGAATGGTACCACAAGCCAACTATAAGTATCTTTGGTTGAACTTTAGCAACCATTCAAAGGAAGCTACGAAACTTGGTCGAGATATCTGCACATCTTGTACAAAATTTTCACATGGAACTGTAATCTTTATCCGGAGAGGTATAGAGGCGACGTTGGTTTGTTGTGTTATTGGAAAGGCTGATCACGTAGCTTGAGGTGGACGAAGCACGTACATAGAGGGCGCCACTGCGTTTATTATTCACAAAATAATAGTAATGCAATTGTTATGTGTTCCACGTCGGCAAGGTCCAGGTGGAGCTCTTTCAGGTACTGTTATTTACACTTACAAGTTTTCATCCGTATTGCAGGTAGATACGTGTTTATTAGTTGAAAAATGTGTCAATGGAAAAAATATATATTATATTAGTGTATTATTTAAAAGATAATTATAAAAATAACGCAGCGAGTTTCCTCGGCACACTACTTCCATCAAACTGTTATAATTTTAGTTTTATTTTTATTAGTTTTATTTGTTGTGTAGTTTTTTTTTTTTTGTTTATTTAATGTTAGTTTTTTTTTTCATTATTTAATATTGTAATTATTTTTAACTGTTTATATATTACTTTGAATAGGCAGGCATTTAGTAAATTAGGTAAGTTGTAAAGTAAATTATTAATACTGTAATTTGTCAGACAAAATAAGTTCTTGAACCCGTCTCAAACCAACCGCTTCGTAATCGTTTAAATTGTCCCCAAAATTCCAAATTTAAATAGATTTAAGTAAGCAATCGGAGCGATAGGAGGTTCGTTAGTGTTCCTTTAATTCTCTTTTGCTGCTTCATCAATATTAAGGGTATCCTCCGAAGCTTTTCCGGGATTACCCCGGAGTCCCGGAGGACCTGCGAGAGGGGAAGGTGCACTGCCCCCAGATATATTTCTCCAATTTATCAGCTTTGGCCTTTACTCTCTACTTCTCACGAATGAAATAATCTTATAGAATTGGGCTGCGATTATATTTTTTGATGTTACAACTGAATTTTAAATGCTCTTCAAAAGTTCGAAATATAAAAAAGTTATCGTGATTACGACGTAAAAACTCCAAAACGGAGTTCGAAAAAAGAAAATCGAAATTCATAGCGAAATCGAATTTTAACAAAAAGATGAACCTTTTCGATGACTCAATTATTTCTTCAAAGAAGTTTCTAACATGTAATAATTTACGAGAAGCTTTTAGGACTTTTGGTAAAATTCTAAAACCTAAAATGAATAGGTGTAGACGGTGGGAGCGAACAATTAGTGAGTGCACCGGTGGCAGTGGTTTTAGAATTGGCAATTAAATAGTGTTTGGTCTTAGTTTAATCGTGATAAGGTTCTTTGTGAAGTCAGGCTCCGGACTCCGGCGTTAATTGTTATTTGCCCCACTTTCCAAATTACCTGTTTTATTTCTAGGAACTTATACTTTACAATGTTTTATTGAATTTGTATTATTATCATTATCATCGTAAGTTAATTTAGTATTGCATCTACCTTTTTTATATTTTTTATTTTTATATTTTATATTTGTAATATAGTTTCACTGTAAATTTTATTTGATATGGGTGTATACCTGAAATAAAACTTCATTTATTTATTTATTTTTTATCATTATACTGCTATTGTCGACCATGGCCATCTTTGTGCCAAGTAGTTTAAATAAATATTGTTTAAATATTGAACAAAAAGGTATTTTAAATTAAAAATTGTTTCTTATTGGAGACTATCTTTGCTCTAAAGAACATCACAAGCTTCTTCATCATAATTACTTTATTTATTTCCTAGACCTTCAACAAGAAGCATTTACACCAATAATAATAAAACATAAGGCTATGTGCCACCTTACTAAAATATTCAGAAGAAACTTTTGAGTATAACAATATTAATATAGACTTCACGTGAAATACAGTCAGACAAACATCAATTTCAATAAATATCACTGAACATTCAAAACATGTAGTACTACTAAATTTGACTAGCAGATATTTTGAGTTGCAAGAGAACAACGGTTACTCGCATACCTATAGCCATCAATAAACTAAAAAGCCAGTACTGTCTGTCCATCGTACGAAGGATGGATAGCATAACTTCAAAACTGTGACACGTGCTCGTACATACGTCAGTTTTTTCACTTTTGCTGGCCGTACCTTGATGTGCTTGGATCGGCCATTCTCTGAAAACATGCAAGTACACAGTTCGGGCAAAAAAAACCTGATTTTAATTATAAAAATAATAACTATTTATTGTTTGTAGTTAAAATATGTATGTTCGTATTAACAACAAATAGCCATAACAATGGTTATGGTAATGATAAAAAGTACGGAGTGACCGAAATAGGGATTTATAGAATGCGGTCGTTTTTTCCGAAACCAGTACAAATTGCAGGGGAATACGGATTCGTTGGTTTTATTTTTCGGGCTTTTAGTGGGAAAGAGATTTTATCAACTGTGCCAGTTTTGGTTTTTTGAAATTCTAATTTAGGACTCTATTTAGAATTAAAGTCAAAATATCTCTGTTTACGTAATCCTATTACACACATCTTTGACACATTATTTAAATTATTTAAAATTATTCTACTTAACCAACATCTGCTTTTGAATCCATACAATATGGGTGCCTTTAATTTGAACTTTTGCGCACACTCATAATAATTTAGCTGCTAGCTGACCTTTGATCCCAACTGGCTATTCTTAATATTTAAATAAATACAAATCGTTTATTAACACAAAATAATGTTGTTTCGTTATAGTGAACCCTGTCTCCTTTTTTATTTAAGAATATGTAGAGTTTTTAATGATTGATTATTTATATTAAGTTTCATCATATCATCATTATTACAGCCCCTAGAAGACAGAGTACCTAAACCACGACTGTTGGAGATTGGTCCAGAACTTTCGGGAGAATTTGGCTTACACTAGCCACGCTGGCCAGACGGTTGACGAGGGTCTGAAATCAATTTAATTAATGACAATTTCTTAACGATTCCATAAGTTGGTTATAAAGTTACCATGACTGACGGCTTAACGTGCTCTCCGAGGTACGGGAACGGTGGTGTTGTAAATCTATGACAAATGTACGTCAGTCTTATCTGACGTACATTTGTCATGCTTCATATTCTTCATCGATTTACATACTTTTTTTAAGCTTCTCCATAAACTTGCTCGATGCAAAGTTATTACATCGTATGTTATGGTTAGAACGCTAAGAGCCCATTTCTGGCATAATTTGAAGGAAGGAAGGCTAACGGTTTATTAGAGGTACATTGCAGAGGTACATCACAACCTTTTGTATTTCAGAACATATTATGGAAAATATGACCTTCTCTCGCAACTCAACACTTTTTTGTGTTACTATCCCCCAATGCTTCATCAACTAGGATCTCTGTGCGTACGAGTATATCTCAATGGAGCACAAAATCACTACCACGCTGTCTTACATCTGCCTGCAACGAGTCCTTGAGTATTTTAGTCATATAGCCCGTAAAAGCTCTGGCAATCTGGAAAGGCTGCTAATCACGGGCAAAATTTAAGGCAAGAGACTCCGTGGCCGGAGCCCGACACGCTGGTCAGACCAGAGCCACACCACGCTTACACCCAAGCCCACGAAGCCCCGCACGCCGCCGTGAGCAGACCCGGATGGCGCAGCATCGTCCGGGACAAAGTGATCCAAGAAGAAAGGGCGAGGAAAACGACGCAAGGAGATATCACAATGGGTGCGGGACGGTAAAATATATGTTTTGTTTGTATTTATTTAGAAGTTAATCAAATGGAAAGCCGTGATCTACCTCCTTTAGTGGTGAATGTCCCATTTCGAACCACCGCACCCATTCTTGGAGGAACGCCAGATATTCACGACTAAACATTGACGTTTAATCTAGCTTCGTGCAAAGTCAAAGGTAAGTCTATAAGATCGATTTATTTGAGTGATTTGGAAATTTGATACATATATTTGGATTTAAAAATTTAAACTCGTGTCAAATCAAAACCAAAGATTGAATTTGAATATGAAAATGAGTTTTGACCAAAATTAAGATTATGTGTCCTAGCATTTATAACCGTATATTTATACTCGTGTAGACTTGGAGATCGCATAAGTGATTATTTAAAAAATAATCAATGAATCTCGCATGCTAGAGTCAGCGACGAGCTTGCCACTTATAATGATTAGCCTATAGTAAAATTGACTAAAGTTGAGATCGCAGCTAAAAAGCGTCATTTATGAGTACATCGTCACGAACAATAATTTATTATTACTTTGAGTTGTCCACGGGCTGGCGGAAAAGTCTGCAGACAGGAATGCTGGCAATTATTTCTGCCAACGTATTAGTTGCGCTTTACAGAGGTTAAATGTTGCCAGTCTCCTTAGGACTATCTCTTTTTCGACATTTTTTATTTACAATTTAGATTATATTTATTTTATATTTTTTTATTATTTAGTTTATCATTACATTAAATGTTTACATTAAATTAAAACAAGATTAGGATGGTGAAATGTTGGCGTTACAGTTGCACGTGGATGCAGAATTAAGGGGCAAAAAGTGGATGCAATCCATTGCGCCAGAACTTAGTCTCTTGGGAAATCATAGGTCAACCCTCTCCGAGCTAACCGACGTGGACTCCATTACACCAATCGCGGGATCAACTACATCCAGACTGAATCGTACATAGCCTAACGCTTGGCATACTTGCAAGATTGACGTTATTTTTTTTACTGAAGGAATACCTAGTGGTTAAGACCGTGGATTTCGTGGAGAAGCTTTCTGAAAACCACCAACACCCTGAAAAGGACACGGTCGTGATGATACTTTACTTGCACTTTAATTATTATGTCAATCCTATCATATACTAAAATAAAATAAGACTACTACGAAAAGTATGTTAATTATTGCAGCTGTAAAGAGGAAATCCGCGGTGGTGGCTCGGTTGTAAGAACGCGTTCCTTAAATTCTACAAAGGTCGGTTTAAACCCACCCGGCATGTACCAATGAGAAATACACTTTTCTTACATACATTTGTCATAGATTCACAACACCACCGTTCCCGTGCCTCGGAGAGCACGTTAAGCCGTCGGTCCCGGTTCCACTAATACCAACTTGTGGAATCGTTAATAAATTGTCATAAAAAATTTACATCATATCCTCGCCAAGCCAAGGCCAAGTCTGGCCAGCGTGGCGAGTGTAGGCCAAATTTTCCAGATATATGGAAGGCCCATCTCCAGCAATGGAAGGTCTAGAACGCTGTGTTCTAGGGGCTGTAATGATGAAAGAGTAAATAATATAAATAATAATATTGTCTTAATTTATAACTAAAACTGTACACCATAACAATACTATTAAACAGTAAATAGATGTACAGAAAGTAACTTAGCAGTCACGACCACAGCCCAATGGAGAAACTTGTTATTAATTTCAATTTGTTTCCTAATTAAAACAGCCAACTTTCGTCACGAATTAATTTTACGTTTTCCGATTTAATTTATTACACAATACCGTGGTGGTGGCACTGGGATGAAGAGTCTGGAGGATTATTCTTGAATTTAAATTAGTTTCGTTTTGTAGACGTTTTAAACTCAATATATCTCGGTAAAGTTATAGTTAGGGACAACCATAGTATTGTTGGAACTCCCCTCTTTAATTGGCCCTGTGATAATAAATTGAAAATATTGAAAATTGTTTTGATTTGGTAACAACCCAATTTTTTTTTTAATTTTTACAACTTCTAATTACAATTTAAACGTTAGCCATGTCAATAGCACTGCCAATGAATATACCTAACTCATGATGCCAATCTATGCTTAAGGTGCTGATCATTGTATGGTTTACCCTATTATGATAATAATAAAAGTATCATCACGACCGTATCCCTTGCGGGGTTGTCAGAAAGCATATAGATAAAGAAGCGGATTTAGATTTAGCCAATTTTACTATAGGCTAATCATGATAAGTGGCAAGCTCGTCGATGTCTCTAGCGTACCAAACTCGAGAAATATCACAAATAAATTTATTATTAACCATATATATTTATTTAAAATTATTAAATATTATTGTGTCCTGACCAGGAATCAAACCTGGTGCCTCCGAGTCTAAATCCACGGACTTAACCGCTATTAAGCTTAACGTTAATATTATTTCTTTTTCTAATTGATTTTAAATAACATCTAGAATAGCTCTTTACTATTGTATAAAGTCAAAACAATATGATGGGACAATAGTCGAAAACTATTTGCAATTTGATTCGCTGCCAAATACAGAAGCGTGAAATTATGATATATATTTCATAATAGTTATTGCTTTATTGAAATACATATATCCATTAATAGTTTTATATTGGAAGGTATTATGCAAGAGTAATCAAATAATGTTTATTGTTTTTAATCATTTACTAGCGATTAATACCGTGGATTATATCGCAATGGCACTGCGTTCGATTCCAGGTCAAGATATAGACACTATTTAATTGTACTTACTGCTCTCGTTGTCCTGAAGGTTTGGAGGAACGTCATGAAATTAACTTTAATAATTATAGTATTATTATTTCTATGATTGCACCTATAATTGTTCAAATTTGTCCCTAAGGTTTGGCTGTCAGAGATGGTCTTCGGGCATTAGGTCGCCTTTTTTATATTGTGAAATTAAGTTATAAATTACTAATTTAACTGCTCGTGTTACGGCTATTATTAAACTAAATAAATACAATAATTCTGACCAATTGAACTACCTCTGCTGCTAAAATCTACGACCGCTAGGCCGTAAAAGCAGTCAAAGTGTAAAAATATTTATTCACATTTACAGGCAGTGACAGTGCACGTTGAAGTAAGTAAAGGCGCGTAACTTGCGAAGCAGTTACTTTCTCGTTTGGTCGTGAAGTATGGCTCTTGCTAGTTATAGTGTTAACCCATTGATCTAGGCTCTGCGAATTAAATTGCGGTAAAAAGTCTCGTAGTCAAGTATTCTTATAAATAAATTTTCAGGTTACTTGCGCGGGTCTTGCTCTGGATCATGCTCGAGACGCAAAACTCGCACACTTCTTTAAGCGGTATATTACACGATGAATATAATCTGCGCAAGTGCCGCAACTACTTGCACCGTGTACAAGTACCCTAAGCTGTTAGCACAAGACCAGCAGCTTAAAATAACTGCTAGGCCATAAAAGCAATATTATATTAAAATTATGCGAAGCTACAGGCCAAACCAGTACCCAACTAGTTATTTAATAAAAGCGCTTAATCTGCTTTTAACGCATTTAAATGCATGTAGCATCTACTTATTCATTCAAGGCATAAAAGACCAATTTCCATTACTGCAAAAAAATAATCGGAAGATGATTAAATTTGACTACTCCATTATCCTTTTATTTGAACTTTTATTAAGTTTTACGTATATAAAAAGAAAAACTTAAATAGTTATCTGTAACTATAGTTATGAACTTACATTATACAGAAAATGAGGATATCAACCATATTATTAAAGCTCGTCGATGACTCTAGTGAACCAGACTTGAGAATTATTATAATAAATTAAATATTGTTATGTTCTTGAACAGGAATCGAACCCAGCACCCCCGCATTTAAATAGTAGTATATGGCTATAACCAAACCACGGAGTCATGTTTTTAAAACTGGAGACACGTGTCAGTAATCTCTGTGTTCTAAGAAAGCATAATATGTGGTTGTGTGTTGACGAAACTGCTTATAATGTAGATAAATGAGTATTTTTAAAGTCTGCACTTTATCACAGCAATAAAGCGTAAATCCAGCATTCACCACGTGCGCCCACTTCACAGTTCTCATTTCCGTTGCTTTTCATAACTCATTTTGTTATTTTGCGAGTTTCAGCCGCCAGACATAGAGCCGCCAGCTCACGAATAATATAACGTTACTAAACACCTAATCTTCCATATTCATAATTTTTCCATACATCAAAATTACAAAATAGTCGTAGGTACATATGCGATTGATAGTTGGATGTAGTTACGCAATTACAATCTAATTCACATTCAGTTAAATTTAAGTTATAAGCCATTAAAGTTGGAACTTAGATTAGTCCAACATTTAAAATATAAAAAAGGTATTTTTATCTAGATCGTTTTAAATATTACAGTTTGGACTGTTATTGAAACGAACTTTTTTTTTTAAATTGTTGATTTCCTTTAAAAGAATTACTTAACGTTTGCATCCAAAGAAATATTTGACTGGTGCTATTACGACGGTATTTCAGGTGCGGAAACCACAGATTCAGAATCTGGTCAGGTGGAACTGGTCATATTTAATAAATAATCCCAAATAAAGAATCGGCCATTGCAACTGAATTTAAAGAATCCCAACGTGAAGTGTTGGGACGAGCCGGCTAATCACATTTGTGTTCGCACAACTGTCTGCACGAATGTCAACTTGTTTTTGATAGCAACACTAATTCTGTCATCATGTCATTATTATATCGCAATTCAGCGGGGAAATGCAGCCAGCGTTCTTGCCACCATTCCACGCGGACGGGACTTATATCCCTATCCTTAGTATTAATATTAATTTTATTTTATATTTTGTAAATATTTTTTTCGAATAAATGCTATTTATTATCATAATAATTTAAATCGTTTATGTGCTTTTATTTTTGCAACTAAAATTTACAATTTACTCAATTATACACAAGTAATGCAGGAAAAAAATTGTTGCAACTATTTAATCGTAGCTTTGAGGAATATTAAAATTAAATCATAAAAAATATATAAATAATCTGGTAACTCTGTTCGTTTCGAAATATTTCCTGTTTTTACACGACCCAGTTGCGATGATCCTACTTAACAATAGTCATAGTATTGTGAAAGTATTAACGTTGTTTGCTATGCTTATACATTAGGACAGTTTTGTGAAACCTACACAATGTAATGTCCGACGCTTTTCAAAATAAATACTATTTAATATTTTTTGTGTTCTCAACCAGGAATCAAAGCCGCTATTTATTATTAAATAATTAACACTACTTAAACGTAAAAATTCAAATAAATATAAACTAAACCAAATAAAAAAATAAATAAAAATGACCTCTAGAGAGGACGGGATAGTCCCAACAAGACTGGCAACATTTCCTCTCTGTATAGTGAGGCGAATACGTTAGCATTTTTTTTTTTTAAATAAGTTGTGTTATATTAGCTTATAGTATGAGAATGTGTCTTTACAGCAGCCATTAGCTTATGGTATGACAACGCCTCTTTACAGAAGCTATAAACTTAAGTGACATTTATATTTGTATATTATTTGGTAAGAAGACAATGCCTTTTCAAGTTTAGTTTTATGTGTAAATCACGTAGGTGTTTTGTTTTTGTTTGGTTGTATTATTTTATATCAGTTTCAAAGCGTTCTATCCGGTAGAATTTTATTACCTAATTTTCTTCTAAATGTACAATCTTAACCGCTAGAACTTAAGCCGACTGCACAGGTTTATCCAACTAAATAAATGGATAATAATAAATTGATTAGGTTGCCGCCATGTTTCCAATAATCCACACCTTTCCAATCTGTCAGGAGATAATCTCCTACTTATATTTTGTATTAGCAATTTTTTCTTTATATAAAGAAGAAAGAGACAAATTTCTTAGCACTCCATAGCTCAACCGGGTAATATAACATACATACATACATACATATTTTCAAGCCAAGTCCCTTGCAGGGTAGGCAGAGACAATTGAGCGCTAAATGTCACGATCTCAACATACCTCTTTTGCTTCTTCGACATTTATCAATCTTTTCATACATGCCCTTTTGTTTCGATGGGTTTTTAATGCACCTTCAGCTATCGTTATATTTATTTGATAATGACAGATAAGTCTTAGTCGGCCCAACCCACAACTTTCGCATTATAAAAGTATATCTGGTACCTAAATCACTTTTCAATCATCCTTTCAACATGTCTGAACTGTCGGAGCATGCATTTCCTTATTTTTGTCCCTATGCTTTCTTTCATATTTTGCATAATTCGTTATTACGTATGCGGTTCGTCACAGAGACGCTGCATATCCGACGCAACGACCTCATTTCTACAGCATTAACTCTACTCTCTAGTATTCTGACATATCCACGTCTCGCTTTCATACATAAATAGTAATATATCAATACAATTTTCAGCGTACCAGACTCGAGAAATGTTACAAATTAAATAAATTATTGTGTCCCGACCAGGAATGGAACATTTGATACAGATTAACTATGATTGAACAGGGCGACACGTGCGCTCGCCGACCTGGTTGGCTCTTGAGGTATGAAACATATTCGGTCGGTTCAATCAATATTTATTAATTTCTATTACTTTATTGATGAAAGTATGTCTAAAAAACTATTATATTTAGCCTTTTTTTCAATAATCACTAATACACTAACTCCCTAAAACACAGAGTCCTACTCCTCTACTGTTAGATATGGGCCTTCCAGAAATTTCTGGAAAAATTGGCTAATTCTCCAGAAACACCTGGAAAGCCCATCTCCATAGTGAACTTCTAGCACTCTGTGTTCTAAGGCCTGTAATGATGATAAGAGAGATACAACCAATTATAAAGAAACAAAAATTAGAAGTTCGCTTTTAAAATATTATTATATCTATATAAAAAATATTTAAATATGTATTATATATGTACATTTGTACATACTTCTAAACATAAGTTACAAATTGCCTGGTTCATATTATGTTTTTATTTTTCCGGGCGTTTTCAGGCCTTAAATCTTGTATTCTTGATGGATGCTTATGCAATTTTTTATTTTTTTATTTTTTATAATGTGTCAACAAAAACATTTATTATCATTCTTCTTTGAAAAAACATGACCCTTGGTAGCACCTCTTAATGAAAATGCGTTCTAACAATGGCACTTAAAACAAAATAACATTAAACGAGCGAATAAAGGAGAAGGCGCGCACAGGAAGGGTCATATCGCGACTGTCAACGGAAATACCATCATAATAACGTTTAGTACCAACATTAAAAGTTGAAACGAGACAACATGAAAATACCATGAAGAAAGGTAAAGTATGAAATTTAATGATTCTTTCGTTAGATTAAATGGTTTAGTTAGGTGATACTTGCGGCAAACTATTCTACATCTATTATATTATTATTATAACTTTGTAATAAGTCTGTATTGTATAGTAATATATTAATTTTGATATTATAATTGGTTCTCCGTAACCATCTTCTTCTTAGGCCCCGTATGCCTTCTCACTATGCGGACCGTCTCTGTTTAAACGGAAGACGACGCCTCGACGTGCTAGTTATCACTTTGACGGACCAACTCTGTTTAAACGGAAGACGGGATGCCCGGACGTACGTGTTACCATTATGACGGACCGTCTGTTAAATTGAAAGACTCTACTCGGACTTACGTTTTTTTACTATGTGTTCACACTATGACGGACCGTTTGTTATAGTGAAAGATGGCTCCAGGACGTGCGTGTTACCATTATGACGGACCGTCTGTTTAAACGAAAGAATACCGGACTTGCGTGTTCTCACTATTACTAACCGTCTCTGTTAAATGGAAGACGAGGCCCGGACGTACGTCTACACACTATGACTGACCGACTGTTTAAACGGAAGACGAGGCTCGGACGTACGTCTACACACTATAACTGACCGACTGTTTAATCAGAAGACGAGGCCCGGATGTACGTCTACACACTATGACTGACCGACTGTTTAAACGGAAGACGGCGACCGGACTTACATGTTACCACTATGACGGACTGTATGTTCAAACGGTAGAATGGGGCAATGTGATGGACCGTCTGTTTAAACGAAATACGGCGCCCGGACACTCGTCTTGCCACTATTACGGACCGACCGTCTTTAGATAAATAAACGGAAGATAGCGCCTGGACATGCAATTGTGTAGATCAGACGGCTAAATTATAGTGCTGTGGTTGTATTTGATAAGGAGACGAAATAGAGTGAAAAGAAATAACTAACTACGCCCGAATATTTCAGATTTTGGCATTGCTTTTTACCACACAATAGTATTGTTAGTACAAATCAAAACGTGCGACAATTACTATCTTCATAGGTTTTATTATAATTGTTTTTAATTACGAATAATTAATGCATTCATAACATCCGCCTATGTTTAATTTTCTAGTGTATAATTTTATTTTGTTAAATTAAATAATATTTTTATTTCTTGCTAGTAATCTGAACGTCGCTCGATAGAAACGGTCTGTGTCGTAATATAAAATCATTACGGATACATTGATAAATACACACTGAGTCCATAATAAATAATAACGTAAATTGGCTTACCACAAAATAGTACTACAACGAAAACCGCTACTCATCTCGCATAATGCCGACCTAAACCAGTGAACAACAGAATCAATCAGCAGATCCAGCAGCCGAATTCTGATTCTATAAACGCAAACATTGTATAAATAAATTCTTTAACAAACGGACACTGTCAATGTTAACCGCAGTTAAACTTGATTCGTATAATATTTTTTGATTTTAATGTGAGCTCTGTTATGTTTGGATAAGCTCGCATATTTCTTACGATAAAATTCCAATAAAAATATTATTGTAAAAATAATCTTAAAAAGACTACTCGTTGCCATTTAAAAAACGGTAATTTTTATATGGATCATTTTTAAAATTCATAATTCAATTTCTGAAAAATTGTGGATTGGATCCTTTTTGCGTAACTACGTTTAATTATTGACATAATTGCAATAATAATAATATTTAGGACCACGCTACTATTATACTCAGGTTTTAAATATGAATTCTGCCTCACCTTTTAAAAAAATATCGAGGCAATTCATCCGTATTCTTTCTTGTCTTGGTAATTAATAATTGAGTTATTTTCTTACTAACAGTACTTCGTAGTATAGTGATAGTAATGACATGAGTTAGTTTAACATTGTATTTGTGAAGACTGATAATATCGGCTTTAAACTACAATTACATCAAATATCTATTCTTCTCAGTGTGACGGTTAATTAAGGAATCCACAATTTTTGTGTTGCGTTTAACGAAACAGACTAGGGCCACAGCTTCCAGCATAATCCGTGCATCACGAACAAACCCAGTGGCTGGCAGAGTGCCAACCTCCAGCGCTTCAACTCAATTAGTGGAAATAATAACGCGTTTTAGACGGCTATATCCAAGCTCGCTATTGATTTTTAGTATCTAGAAAGGCTTATGCCGCTAACATAGGACTTTACTTTAAAATGTGTTTATATTTTTCACTATATCATTTTTATAATATTACTAGCTGTTTGACCATGCACCGTGTAAAATAGAAACCGAAATAATAAACTCGTATGTAATGTTTAGGTATCTAGACTCAGTTCAAAGTACTTTAATGTGTCGCTACCTTGACTTTGCATTATTATTATTTGCTGTAACGACAGGTACACGACTGTGAATTATTGCTTTATTGTTTTGTAAAAGAACATGTGATTTTATATATATATTCAATATCTATATAAACTATATTAATAACATAAATTATGGGTGGATGTTAAGGTAAACAAGCTTGAAATCTATTCTTGAACATTTATGTATTTATCTGGAACTCCAACAGCATTAACAGAAAATACAATATTATCGAATTTCACACAATACATGACCATGAATGGGTTCACAAATTATACATAAAAATATAAATCCACTGTGAATACAATCAATCAAAAAAAAAGTGCATAAAGCCAATAAAATTTACAAATACCATTGAAAAAAAAAAGTTAAGTCTTAAGTGCTGTGTTTGTTGTTTCTATCTGTGGAAACTTTTTGGAGGTTTAAGGGTTTATATTTATGTCTACTCAAAATTTTGTAACTATAAGTTTTCCTATTACAACTTATACAATTAAATTAAATTAAACAGATCATTGACATCATGTCCCTATCCTGGGTTCCAGGATAAAGTATTTCGACGCCGCGATAAATCAAATGATACAGCCGAGGATATTGTTGGTGTTTTTCAAGGAATTTATTCATTCATACATTCAGTAAGTATAGCCCCTAGAACACACCGTCCTAGATCTACACTGTTGGAGATGGGCCTTCCAGAACATGAAAATTGGAGAATTTGGCCTACACTTGCCACGCTGTAATGCGTTTTTACAACCTACTATATATACAGCCAAAGTTTTTTTACATTTATAATATTAGTAGGTATGTATGTGCATAGGATTTAGTTGAGGCGTTTTGGGTTGTTTGAATGAGAAATATTTTGATGTAAATCTGTTTCTAACAAACATATTATATTAATATTACTGAGTCGAGGTAGCTTGTGTCCTAATTAAGTGTAGTAATAGGGAGCGGAATGTCTCTATGGTCTCCTTTGAGCGCGCTCCTTTGTGCCGGCTCTATTACATTCAATTATTAACAATTATTAAATTCTACTCATATCTATTTATAAAATTAATCCCAAATGTTGAAATTAAATTACTATTTAGTAAAATTTGTATTCTCCGCCAAAATATGAATACTTTGTTATTATGATTAAAATAGACTGTGGAGTTGAAATAATAATTATTAATATGTTTTTATTTAAATTGGTCAACTCCGTTGATCCCTTGCCGGGACACAAAATAATATCGAGAGACATCGATTTGTTACTTGTTTGCTTGTTACTTTTCATAATGGGCCTATAGTAAACTTGGATAAATGTGAATCCGCTACTTTAAAAAGCTTTCTGATCACCGTGTGGTCGAGATAATACCTTACTTCATCAACATAATCAAAATATTATATAATAAAGAATGTAGTAGGTATCTACATTATTTATCTACTGTGTTCGATTTCTGTTCAAGATTTTTTTGAGTTTTAAATCGTTGATGTCTCAGGAAAATCAGGGGGGTAATAACCTATTTTGTTTCTATTAAACATTTCTAACAGCTGTATAAATTCTGAGAAAATGCTCCCCAGTACCGTAGCCACAATCTCTACTCGGACATTTGGAGACTCTTACATCTGTCGCACGCTGAAGAATGCCCCTCCCAGCCAGTGTGTTTCCCCTTAAAACGCATCTTGATAGTACGGCATAATCATATTGTTGGATAATGGTATATTGATGTATACTAAAGTATATTGAACAAATAAATAAAACGAATGGTTGGCAACTGACAGAGAAACGCCTGATTCAAAAGAACGGCAAAAAGGTAGTGTTGCGTTTTAAAAATTAAGGTCTTCACACGTATAGACTGATGTCGGTCGTCAGTGACTGACATCAGTTGCTCCCATTCTTCAACCTCGCACACCGCATACCGTGCAAATATTTTAAAAGGCACATGTTCGGGTGAATGTAAGAGATAGGCTTGCCGATAGGATCTGTATATAGAAGCGTGATTTTTGGCCACCTCGCTTAGTTTATAAAGCTGAAGCAAGGTTACATTATTTATTCATGAGGTTAAGGCTTTAGGATTAAACTTTTTCCCTAAACTAGACGTACAAAAAGCCGTATTCCCTGGAAAGCCAAACTTTGACAGACTGCCAGCAAAAACTTACAGCCCGTAAGACTTGGGGCCGGAAAAAACCCCACTTCTGACAGGGGTCGGCTGCATTGTTTGACATAGGTCTAAAAGTCCCTGCTTGAATGACAAGCGATGTACACACGAATTTTAGATTTTACCGGCCCTATAATCTGCATAGATGGAATCCTATTACGATAGACAGTTCTATAAACTTTATCATTCAATTAACTCTTTAATCTTTCGTGCATACTCATAATAGTTTAACTGACGTCAAACATGGTGAACGTTTTTATAATTCAATGGCTCTTTTAGCGATTTACTCGTATACTTCTACCGAGGTGTTGGTCAAGTTGCATTGACCGTGGTCACGGGTCGACTGGCCACATCTCTAAATATCTATAATTGTATCGATTAAAGTTTAAAAGGGCGCAGATTGGTCCAGCTGATGTCTAACCTTTAAATTCAAACTGATGCTTCGTTAAATTGTAATAGAGACCTGATTTTGATGAACCTCAACATTAGTCTTCGAATAATCAGAGAAGTTATCGACAAGCGAGAGTGTGTTACATAGATATATTCATTAATTCATTAACGACAAAAACAATCCCAAAATTCATCCATATCGGTTTAGTAATATAGGCGTGAAGGCGAGACAAACATACATACATATTTACATACACATTCTACAACATTATAATATAAGTATGGATATGGATTCTTTATTAGGTACACAAAAGTATTACATTTTATAAATATACATAGCAGAGCTAAATGTCTAAAAACATATAAAAAAGCTTTTGTCAACTGATAGTTGAAATTGTATAGTTTAATTGAATAAAAACATGGCGGACGCAATCAAATTAAAAATGCCATGCAATGTCGATAGTCGATACTGATAGATTTAGAAAAATCCTATTTCCGCAAAAAAACATCAAAGTGCAAATTTTATTTGTTTCATAATTGGTACCATACAATGTCACGCCAACTATTGCTATTGTCAACTCTTTATTGCACAAAATAACTTAAAAAGTAGTGTACAAGGGCGGACTTAATGCCGGTTCCAGCATTTTATAACAGGTAACCTTTCGGAATGTGGTAGAGTGTTGCAGGTGCATCAAGATAAATACAATTCACTACATCACTACAGCCCTTAGAACGTTTTAGACCTCCACTGTTGGAGATGGGTCTTCCAGAATATATGTCTGGAGAATTTAGCCTACACTCGCCACGCTGACCAGACGGCTTGGCGAGGACATGATGTCAATTTTCAATGACAATTTATTAACGATTCCACAATTTGGTATCAGTGGAACCGGGACCGACGGCTTACAAAAAAATACAATTACTTAAGAATAATTAAATATTATTACATAAATACTTACATGATATATAATAATGCAAAAAAATACTGATCTCAATCATTACGAGAGTATCCCTTCTGGAAAGGTCAGATACCACGATTTTGAACAAGCGGATTTATATTTAGCCAACTTTACTATAGGCCCATCCTGAGAAGTGGCACGCTCGTCGGTGTCACTAGCGTACCAAACTCTAAAAATGTCACTTTTGTTTGTGTCAAGACCAGGTATCGAACCTGATACCTCCTTAATCGCTAGACCATGGAGAAATAACACAATTAATTTAATTAATAAGTGGTTAACAAAAAACAACCTTATATTAAACATAAACAAAACCAAAATAATACATTTTCACCAAAGACAACCACAATTGGATCTCACAGTAAAACTAAACAACAGAATAATTGAATCAGTGGATGATATAACCTTTTTGGGTCTAAAATTGGATAGAGGCTTAGGATGGAAAGCACATACTGAATATGTATGTCTAAAAATCAATAGATTTACGTACGCTTTGAGATCCCTTTCAAAAATATCTAACATAAACACTGTAAAATCTGCCTATCATGCTTACATATCTTCTACTTTGCGGTTTGGGGTACTGTTTTGGGGTAACTCAACAAATAGAGATATTGTATTTCGGGCACAGAAGAGGTGCATAAGGGCTATGAGTGCAATACCATCTACTGAAAGCTGTTTACCAAAATTTAAATCTTTAAAAATCTTGACATTGCCTTCTTTATATTTATACGAAGTGCTAATTTTTGTAAAAAGCCACATAAACCTGTTTGCTGAGGTAAAAGTCCACCCGATAAATAAACGTCTGCGACCACGTCCACGTAATCAAATACGTAGGATTAAAAGTAATACAGCATTATTGCATAAAAGTTTTTTTGGTTGGGCTCCAAGAATATATAATAAACTGCCAGATACACTTAAGGATTTGCCATTACATAGGTTTAAAATACATTTAAAAAAGATATTATTGGATAAATGTTACTACACGATCGAAGAATTCCTAAATGACAAGGCAATTATATAATTTGGTTGGACATTAATTTTTTAATGTATATTATGTAGGTATTCTAGTACATATTTTTATTTTGTTTTTTTTTTTTGTCTGTTTATTAATAAAATGTGTTGACCTATATTAAATTATATAATGATGACTAGACTTATTAGATTGGAATATATTTTAAATAAAAACAATTTTTGCATGCCACAACAATGGCTAAATGTGCAGAGCCAACTTACTAACCATATTACCGTATGTACCACATTTAAAGAAAATAAACGATTTTGAATTTGAATTTGAAGTAGATAGTTTAAATAGTTTTATCTAAAATTATCCAAAACACTGCTGTGCCCGAAATTAGCTGAAAATCGCGTACGTAGGCTGTTTGGCCACTTATTAGTGAATGGCCCAGTATTAACGCGCGTAATGAAGAGTGATTACCCCAAGTATAGTAATATGGATGTTCTCTAATAGCCCCTTGTCCGAAGGTCCATTAAACGAAACAATGTATTCTTGGAGCACGCAAACTTCGCGACCATTTATAAACAGCCCGAGTTTTAGCAAGTAATTAAGGCCTGTGCTTGATGTGATAATTAGTTTTGGTTTTGTAGTTTCCGTCGAGGCAGGCTAGGCGCAACACACTCGGTTCAGGTTATACGAGTAGGTAGGTACTACACAGGATCAAATCTATGAAGCGTGTTTAGACTTTGTCTAGTTTTTAATTTATCATTTGTACATTACCTCCAGAGCTACCCACAACTACAACGTCTACTTTTAAGGAGGAAATGAGTGTGCAAGAATGGCAATCGGCAATTAGAAGCCTAAAATGCTGCAAAGCAGTGGGGAAAGAACGAGTGCTCGCTGAAATGATCAAATTCGGAGGTATACCGGTCTGGAACGCGTTCCACCTGCTGTGCAACCTTTGCTGGCAGTAGGGAAGAGTACCGGAGGACTGGCAGCAATCGGTCATTGTTCCTTCATATAAAGTTATAGGATCTAGATTAGACTGTGCTAATTATCGAGCGATTAGTTTGATCAGTTTGGCGAGCAAGATGTATGGCAAGATTCTCACGAAACGCCTGCAAGAGAAGATTCAGTCTTTTATGGGAGGCACAAGGAGGCTTTAGAGCACTGACCAAGTCTTTTCGCTCTGCAATATCACAGAGAAGTTTTTGGCTTCAAACCAAAAGGTTTTCTGCGCTTTTGTGGATTTTGAGAAAGCTTTTGATAGAGTTGTAAGAAAGACGCTTTTGGACATATTGCCGGAATATAGAGTGGATGACAAACTGCTACAAGCTATATATAAGCATATAAATATGAGTGATCTATGATGCTGTTCTTATGGCATCGTCCGAACAACAACTGCAACTAGTTACAGAAATGAAAGAGGGATGTGCAGAAAAAGGACTCCGTTTGAATCAAAATAAAAAAAACATTTCGTTAGGCAACCCATCCCCATCGCTTTTGTTAGCGTATTGTATTATATCATAAGTGGACTTAATTCGGATAACCGATCGGTGAAGGTCGCCCTCAGACAAATCTTTTACAGGTCAATATTTATATTTAATCAATTAATAAGTGTGAAGATTAGGCGAGTAGTACATTATACATACACAGAAAAGATATATTTTCTGTGTTTTACATTTTTATTACATTTGCTTTTGTATGTAAATGAATATAATATGAAGTGGAAACATCAAACATACCTACTTGTATAATAAATTAATGATTTGTATAATTTTAATAATATTGACCGAGTGAAATTAGGTATTATTTTATAATGGGAATTATTTGATACAATATTTAGGTAATTATTTAGCCAATTAATTAGGATTAAGTTTGTAATTGATAATTATCAAGATATTTGAAATGAAATATTTATTTAGGCAGATAATACAGTTAACAATAATGACATTTGTTGGCTCCCATACTAGTGTTTTGTCCTTTATTTTATTATTATTTATTAATATTGCTTGAATTTGTCATAAAAGCAGTTTAGTCAGTTCTGGTAATAATTAAATTATTTATTTAATAGCTTTATTTTACTTCATAAGATATACATATAGTATTTATTTATTTATTATTATTTATTTAATAGCTTTATTTTACTTCATAACATATACATATAGTATTTATTTACAGGAAAAAATAGGTAATTTCGTAATACCTACCTAAATATTCATTCTCTATAGATATATCATGAGAAAAAAAATATGTTTATTTATCTTGTACTATCTGTTTCACTCGGCTTTGCCCGTGGAATATAGTTGAAACCTTTACGTAGATGTAGGGTCAAATGTCAATTTAAAAAAAAAAAGTATATTATTCAAATATACTTATTACTAGGGTTTCACAATAAAATAATCCTACAAAAGATGTAGGGAGGCACTTTTACAAATAATAACTAGTAATATCAGACAGATGTGTCTCTGCTAGCTAAACTATTTTTTTACTAAGCCTTACAACTTCTGTTAAATATAGCTAGCAGGTCTCTTTCCGGGCCACATCATTTCCAAAAGTTAAATAATTATTTCTATAAATCATTAGGTAATATATCTAATAAAGAAACTAAACTAATTAAATTCATGCAATAATAATAAAAAGAAGATAAAGTTAAGCTAATAAAATATAATAACATAATACAATATAATATAATAAATAAATAATATAATATATGTAAATTGGTATGTAAGTAATATTAGACAATGGCGTTATTATTTTATTGTCCCTGGATTCCAAGGAACATTATTGTATTTTTTTATAAAAATCGGTTTATTAATACGCATGTAGGCGAATTAAACATACAGTCAGATTTATGGCCGTGGGGTCAAATGATAACGTCATATAGCACATGTCCGTCTCTTGGTTCCAAGGTACATATCTGCCAAATTTCATTAAAATCGGTTCAGCGATATAGGCGTAAATAAGAGACAAATATAAATTCACACAGACAAAGCTTCCTTCACATTTATATATTATTATATTACTATCTTAGCTTAGGTAAGCTAAAGCTTAGTTTAACTTCGGAATAGCTTAGTTTTTGGTGTTCAACCCGCACAAAGGACCGAAGAACTCTGCTTGATATGATGTTTCTGCATGATGTGGTTAGAGGTCGGCTGGACTGCGAGGAGTTGGTTAGTAGTATTGGGTACAGAGCATCTAAACGTCATACCCGCTCTATAGATCTTTTCTTCGTACCAGTATGCTCGCACTTATTATGGAAAAAACTCACCCTGATTGCATAGACATATAACAAAGTTTTTCCTGATATTGATCTATTTGTTGGTTCAAAGAGATCGCTTAAAAATTTGGTCGTCTTATCGCTGCGTTTACAAATCATTATCATCATCATCTTGTATCTTTCCACTGCTGGATGTAGGCCTCTCCCAAGGCGAGCCACTTAACGCGATCATTCGCCACCCTCATCCAACCCTCACCAGCGACCTTCTTTAGGTCATCTGTCCAACTAGCGTCGTCCCACTCTGCGTCTTCCTGTACGTGGTCTCCACTCTAGAACCCGTTTGCCCCATCGTTCATCGGTTCTGCGGCAGAAGTGTCGGGCCCATTGCCACTTCAGCTTGCTAATTTTAAAAGCTATGTCAGTAACTGTCGTTCTCTGACGAATATCAACGTTTCGAATTCTATCCATCAGAAAAATACCAATTCATCATAAAAAAAATAAATATCAACAAATAAATAATGATATAATTTACATTGATACTCAATTATACTATCTCTATTCAGTCAGTGTATGTTTGCTTTTTAGGTTTATTATTTAGTTATTAATATATTGATAAGAGTCTTCTTATCTGTTTTTTTTTTGTTATATCATTACCATATTTGTGGAAAATCTTAATAGCCTTTCTCATTAAAATTATTATTACTTAAATATGTATTTAAAGCGGAAAAAAATAAAGATATATTTATTTCTCAATTCCTGTAAAACTGTGCTTCGTGGACACACGTGGTTTTCACTAGGCGAAGTATATTACACGTAGCGGCTGCAGCATAGTTTACGCAGGAACCGCCCAGTAAACGACAGCCGTGCCACATCCGCTTCCGCCACCTCTGACGTCACGCCGGCCTCTGACGTCACAATTGCAAAAAGTTACCACACACGGGTTGTGTGAAAAAAGTTTAATAATTTATTTACTACGCCAATGGATATAGAGAAAAAGTATATTGTTATTGTACAATTTCATGCCGGTCTTAGTGTCACAAAGCCTCTATATTTACTCGATTCATACGTCACAAAAAAAATACTATAAGAAAAAAAGTATATAAAACCAAACTATAAGACATAATTACCTACCTATATAATACCTTGTAAATAAAAACTATTCTACTCAATATAATAAGGGCTTATCACCTGGGAGGGTATCAAAAACGCTGGTTAAAATATTATTTAGTAGGTACACGCAAATACTATTAAATGTTTTTACATTTCACCTCTGTCTAAAATTAGATATATCAAAGGAATAATATGGCCAAAATGTCCGTAATTTTATTTCCTAGAAAGTTCATAGTCTACATTTCTCAAAAAACGGCTGCAGGTTACTTAAACATACTACTATATCATCATCATTACAGCCCTTAAAATACAGTCCTAGACCTCCACTGTTGGAGATGGGCCTTCCAAACAATTCCAGAGAATTCGGCCTAAACTCAAGACACTGGCCAGATTGGTTAACGAGGTTCTGATGTCACTTTTCTAATGTATATTAATTACCGATTCCACAAGATGGTATAAGTGGAACTGGGACCGACGGCTTAATGTGCTCTCCGAGGCACGGGAACGATGGTGTCATAAATTAATGACAAATGTATGTAAGATAAGATACTATATATCTCATTGGTACATGCCGGGTTTCGAACCGACCTATTTAGTTTTTTTTTAAGGTAAGCGTTCTTACAACCGAGCCAATACAGCTCTACTCCTACATATTATAATATAATCCGTAATATATCAAATTATAATATGTAGAACAGCTTTGCTGTGAAGCATCGGCTGCGTCGTCAGAAACGTGGGTAATTATAATAATTAGCTGGCCATTAACATAATTTTCAGATTACGGCTGTCTTGGTTACCAGGGCCGGCTTGCAGCTTTTAATTTTTAGAAAGAGGATTACGACAGGGTTCTAAAGGCAGAAGGTACGCTTCTTAACGTAGAGACGTAATATGCATATTATAAAGAAACACGTAGCCGAATTTCCGAACATTAGCCGCTTTGTTTTGTAAAGAACTAACTCAAACTGGGCTTGCCTTATTGCCGTTTTCACTAGGAGTGGATCTCTGGTTGCAGGCTTTTCCCTCAGCATCGGTTGGTACACTCCTTGATCGAAATACGCTGACCATGGCGGTGTGCCTTCGTCTCGGAGCCCGGACTGATCACCCACACAATAGATTGTTTATATACGAATATATATATGAACAATCTACTTATTAATACAAATATGATCAGGAATGGACTGCTATTTTATGATTAAAAGTACCAAGTATGCTTTCTCACGTGCAGTCCTATATATTTTTTTGTATTAATTTTATTTTATATCTCCAGAAACTTCTACCACCTAATGTTTCTATTGCGAAAGAAAGGAATATATATTCATTTGAAAGGCGTTTATTATTCCTATCTATTTTTTTTTAAGTATACTTTTATTGCACCTACTCAAATTAGTCCCAAAGGTTTGGCTTTCAAAATATGACTACCGGCATCGCACGGACAATGTATACTGAGTCTATACTGCTAGTGCATTGCATTTAACATCGCTTTAAATGGCACATACTTTCAACGAGAACGGGTGGTAGGTGAATTGATTGTGGTAATTTGCCCAGTCTGTCAGGGCGGGAAAGTATCCACCGTTCGTTCCGATAAACCCCGTGTATAAATACGTTTCCGGATCAGGCTCGAATTGCAGTTATGCCCAGGGTTAGGAACTGAAGTCAGTAACGAGTATCTGATTCTAGTTGCTATAACATTCATGGACCTTTCGCGTCATTCACCATCAGGTGGACGCAAGGAAACATGTAGTGCTAGTATAAAAAAATATATTTGTCTTTAACATCAGTACTCTACCTAAAACTGAAAGAGCTTCCAGAGCTCTTTAAAACGGGTTTTAGTAAGTGAATGAGATATGAATAAGCGTAACCGTGAAAAAGTCCAGTTGGTCGGGAAATCTTACTGAAATTCTGATGTCTACAGATCTTTTCATTTACAAAGTGGTTCTATTTAATCTTAATTTTCAGTTTCACTCGAACATTTTAAGTTGTCTAAATTGAGTTTACAGAATCGCAATGTTTATCGTAATTTCAATTAATTTATTAATTCATTATCATTACACTTAAACATACGAAGAAAATAACAGTTATTTATTTAATTTAGCGTGTTTGGAGTCCCATTGTATTTATTTTACGTTGTTGATATACCTACATGCCCCTGAAGTACCTATGATAAAATTTTCAGCTGTATTTTCGCAGCTGCAAAGATAAGATGTGCTTGGCGATTATGTTTGTTAAAAGAATTTGTATCAAGTTTTGCGTAAAAAAACACTATCAGGTTGACGCTGTGTCACATGTGGTGCTCAGTTTTGTACTGGTAATAAAATAAAATCGTTTATATTACTAAAGCTTACTCTTAAAATCGAACTCCCAAAGTTGATTAATGATTTTGATCAGTGGTGTTATGCGAAGAATCCTTATATGGATAAAACGAAAATTTGCATCTGCCGATATCGCGTTTAACGATCGTAACGAAGTTAGTGGGTGAAGGGCATAAGAGGGGGTCGTTACGTAACAGAGGGGCAGGATTATGAAGGGGGGGCACGTGTGAAGGAAATTGAGAGCGGATTTTACTGACGAATTATGATCTGCCCCCGAATTGCGAGGAAAGCGAGTTTTTATTGAGCAAAAAGATTTCTTAAACGTGTATTTTTTGTACAGAGTTTGCCGAGTTTTTATATCTCTTAAGCGTAATTATAAGAATAACTAACGTCAGTTCTTATCTATGCCGGCGGCTAAATATATTTTACACACATAAATTAAAAAAAAAAAATTACTTATTTGACCACTTTGCTACTTACAGCTAGGCAGGAAGGTTGGTTGATCATCTTTTGACATTGCTACGATGCATGTCATTGGCTGAAATAACCAAAGTAATAAGCTAACTAATCACGTGAAGTATATCAAAATTTTAATCATTGATTATTTTAATCATTCTTTCTGCAAATGGCCGTTAGTCTTCCACTAGCAGAAGTAAAATAATTTAATTAATTATTTATCACAAATGAGAATGCCCATTTTTCTTAGAGAAATGGGCCCAATAAAATGTTCTCGTGTCATAATGATTAATTTTTTATTTGTTAGTTAATATATTGTGTTTTCATAATCTGTAATTAATTTTATTTATTTTACTCTAGCATAAAGACAATTGACAGCAACTTTTTTTACGTTAATAATTACATAGTTTTGATCCCGCCGATTTGAAATCCAGTGTTTTATCTATAATAAAGTACCTGGTCATAATAAAGAACCTAATCGTATAAATAGTGCTTTTTGAACAATTGACTATTTAATTAAATTATATTTTAATTAAAATTAGAAGAGCAAATTAAATTTAAAAAAAAACACAATTAATTGTTATGATAATTAAATGAAAATATTTGCCGTTAAACTCATCACGATACTCGAGGTGCAGGCAAACTAAAAACTAAAATATCACAACTCTTTATTACCAATGATGATACTTTACTTCTATGTAATAAAATTCTTTAACATACAGAGAAGGATTGATCAAATAGAAGTAAAGTATCAACACGATCGTAACCCTTGCTTTTTTTAATCCATGTATTTTTAACCAGCGAGTTCACATTTAGCATGTCTCTAGCGTACCGAATTCAAGAAAAATCTCTTTTTATTTTTTTTATTTTATTTTTTGTTTTCGACCAGGAACGGAATTACAAAATAAATGTGAACTGAACTAAGAAGCATCTGACACCACTTATTGCTTTATTTTTGTATTTCAACTTATGAATCTCAATGAGATCCGTGCTTTACCTACAAACAAACATACAAACATACATAGGTATTTATTTGTTTATTTAGGATGGTTATCTATGTATATTGTATTGCATATACAAAAATAAACGTTTATTTTATTTTTATTTTTTTTATTTTATATAATAAGTACTATATGTATTTAATTTGTGTTTTATATAGTAATAAATAATTCCAACTATCTATTTTCTTCGTAACCTTGTGCATCCGCTTATTACAGCTCTCAGTCACAAAGGTTAGTTGGTAGAAAAGCATTTACGGCATTAGACTCGCCTATGTACCTGCACTTGTTTTGGTTTTGTACAATAAATAATTTATTATTATTAGTATAGGCTAATAAACACATAACCCTTCTTTGCGTCGCGCAGTCGGGTAAAAAGGAATTGTTATGTCATGTTGCAAACGAAAAAACATTGCTATACTCAGTAGTCCATTATGAACTTTTATTCCTAAAAACCCTTTAGGGTAGATTTTATTTTTGGGCGTTAAAATATATCAACACAAGCCTTTTTATGTGAAAATCTTAAATAAAAACAATTGTATTGGTATTTGGTCCGACCAACGTTCGGTTAGGTGCAAATATTTATTCAGATAATGGATGGGTGAACGACATGAGTAGGGACACTGTATCGAATTAAAAGTATCGATACTTTACTCATGAGTCGTATCGGATAAAAAGTATTCGATACCAAAAAAAATGTCAGTCCTAATATTGGGACGATATATCGCATACCTAAATTAAAATTATTTAAGATACCCCATTGTTGGATTCCTAATTGGAACACCAATACAGCAAGAAAACTGTAGTAACTGTGTTTTCACTGACTTTCCATAGATAAGGTAAGCTGACACGGCCTCCTTACAGCCACGAGTTATTATAATTATAAGACTATTTCTATTTATTTTTAGATTGTAAGCTAACACAGACTCTTTAGAGCCAAAAATTTATTGTAAACTTGACATGGGTAATTTATTTTTGATTTGTCAGTGCACTTGCAAGCGTCTCGTGATGACCTATGCGAGTGGGGGCTTGTGAGGTTGGTTCACTTGAAACTAGGGAATCAAAAATGTCGTCACTTTTATTTATTTATCCATAAGTAGGTAGTATCGATTAAAAAGTACTTGATACCAAAAAGTATCAGTAGGTATTTTTTTGGTATCCCTAGACATGTGCCGAAAATAAATAACAATGCTATGCTTAAATAAATATAATATGCTTATGTAACTAGAACTCCCGATGCTTTTACGAATATGTTAAATATAGTATGTTGTATCGTTATTTTATGTAGAAAATCGGGGTTTGAATATTTTTAAAAGATTTATTTAAAACGGTCAAGCTTATGATCGGTTTTGATGCTTGAAAAATGTCATGTTTATTAAACTTTGCTTTGTGAAGGGATTCAATAAATAATAACCTAGGTTTAGCAAATGATATAACATCATCCATCTCGGTCAGGATTGCAGCCCTAGATGTTTTTTTGCACGGACAGCAAGGGCTGAAATGATTATCAAACTTGAAGACCAAGAGCGTAGTTACCTTACGCTTCGCTAAGCTCGAGACCATCATAACAGCAGCATCATAGTTCTGTCAAATTTCATTCAAATCGGTTTAGTAATATAGGTGTGAAGGCGAGACAAACATACATACAGACAAACAGTCAAAGCTTCTTTCATCATCATCATTATAATCAGCCTGTGTCTCTCCACAGCATGTAGACCTCCCCCAAGGAGACTCCCCCACTGCACTCAGTCTTTTGCAACACTCATTTAACCCCACCAGCAACCTTCTTTAGGTCATCAGTCCATCTAACTTTCAATGCTATGTCAGTAACTTTGGTTCGAATTCTATCCATCAAAAAATACCAAGCATAGCTCTCTGCATAGCTCGCTGAGGGACCTTGAATTTGTGAACCAAACCCACTTTCAGTATCCACGTGTCTGCTACGTACGACATTAAGTGGTCTGTCCAAGGTAGACGTCTTCCTGCACAACTTCGAGAGTGCCATTTCCACGTAGATTGGCCTTTGCTTGACATTACCTTAGTCTTGTCCAGGTTTATTCCTAGACCAACCTACTGGGAAACCACGTTTAAGCCGTTCAACATTCTGCTCATTTATAATATACGTAATACTAATTACAAAGATTTTCATATTAAAATGGCGCAGGTCTGTTTTCTGGAGTGGGCCGGATATCCGGCGACTTTTATCGAGCCCTCCATCCGGTTCCGGTCAAGTTTAAGTTTGTTTCCAAATTAAATAGACTTTCGCAAGACTTGGCTGTCTATGGCGTAACTTAAACAATAAACTAATTCGCGCAATAAATTTCAAACTTTCAACTTTACGTTTTTTAATGAGACTCTTTGAAAATTTTCGCTGTTTAACATTTTCTATTGTTGTTTTTCTATTGTATGTACAGGGATTGTTTATTGTTTTAATTTTAACACAGTATTTAACTAACACGTTTATCATTGATTGTCAGTGAGTGCTTGAACTATCTTTTGTCTTCGCAGGCTATATTTTAGCCGACCGCTTAATTTGATCACATTTTGACAATTAAAAGTAGTGCTTAAATTTATTTAGTAGACAACAATGTGGGTAGAACCATTGGGCGTGGGTTAAGGCTAGATTAAAATAATAGAATAGTAGATTTACATATTTACTAGCTGTTTAGTGTGGCCAGTGAATAAAACCTTCAGATGGCCCTATATGTCTACATTCCTGAATTCCAAGGAACTTTTCTGCAATTTTTTTTTAATCAGTTCAGTAGCATCGGTGTAAAAGGGAATTAATCAGACAGACATATACATATATGGTCAGCCGTGGGGTCACATATCGTTGTCAGATGCTAGCGTCATATCCGTCCCTGGGTTCGGTTTTGATTAAATAGGTTAAGTTATATAGGCGTGAAAGATACAACAAAGATACATGCATAATACATACAGGCAAATCTTATTTCACATTAATAATATTAGTATGGATATTTTTATATATAGGAACTTTTTATATACTTGCTAAAGATTATTTGTTATTATAAAATAATAACTATAAACTAAACCTAATAAAAAATAAAAAAACTATGAATAAAAAATGTCCTCAAAAGACGACCTATTAGAGATAGTCCCAAGAAGACTGGCAACATTTCCCCTCAGTATAGCGAGGCTAATACTTTGGCAGAAATAATTGCCAGCCTTCCTGTCTCCAGACCCTTGGCCGTACGCTTGGCTGAGGGTCCCCATGGTCCCATCGTCTCGACCCCAAACTCGTAATCTGTATCGAGGTTGGCGTCTTTGTGCCGCTTGAGGTTGCCTGGATGTGAGATGGGGCTAATGTGTCTACACATGTCGCATCCCACACCAGAGACCGCATAAGTTTCCGCGTCCCAACAGACATGCCGTCGGGTCTTTGCTATTATATTTTTTTGTTTTTAAATTTAAAATAAATTAAAAACTAATTATAAATAAACTATAAATACCTAGGAAATACAAAACTATTCTACAAAATACGCTCGCCGCGTTTCGTCGTTCAATAGTTATTTAAATAATTTATTACATTTTATTTTCATAAAAGCACGAAAAATTATAAAATAAAGTTGCCAAGTAAAAGTTTTAAGTTCTGGGAAACCGTTCGATTCCCGTCAGTCAGCGCGGCCCTCGGCGGGTGGCGGCGGATGATGTTTGACAAGTATATTGAGTCCGTAATTGAATTTTGGAGAAGATTTTTAGATAATAATATAAACGTATATCCTGGTGGGACGCTGCGAATATTTTGGAGGCGCGAAAAAATATTTGTTATGGTAAAAGCTAACGTCTTTATGAAAATAATAAAACATGTACCACTCATATTTTTATAAAATGCAACTGCGTGCTACTTAACTAGAAGATCGAAAAAAGTTTCATTATTCATGAAAGCAGACAAATTTCTAAGCATTCCATCAGAAGAAGAGATCAGAAGAATGGTCTTCGGGTCATACTAATATAATAAACATAAAAGAAGCTTTGTATGTCTATATGTATGTATAAGCGGATTCACATTTAGCCAACTTTACTATAGGCCCATCATAAGAAGTTCCACGCTCGTCGATGTATCTAGCATATGAAACTCGAGAAATATTATTAATAAATTATTTTGTCCCGACCGAGGTAACCCGGTACCTCCGTGGCTAAATCGGTAAACCAGATGTAGTCAATAAATAATATAATGATAGAATGCCAACAATAAAGTATGACATTGTCGTGCATACATTTGAATGTAAATAAATAGGAAACTAGTTACGAGGGGCGTTCAAAATATTCTCGGTATTGATACGTTACAACCTCTTTTATATATATATTTGTTACTGGCCGCTAAGATTCATCCATTGACATTAAAAAAAAGTAAAATTGGAACCGAGATGTTCTTTTGTTTTTCTGCAATTGCCGAACAAACATGAACACCATGAGCGAATTAACAATTTTAACGAAATTAGAGCACCGATCCGTCATAAAATTCTTGACAAAACAGGGTAAAAATCAAAAAACCATAAAAGAGGAAATGGATTGTGTTTACCGTGAGTCTGCTCCTTCTTTATCTACTATTCAAAAATGGTCAAGCGAATTTAAGCGTGGAAGGGAGAGTATTGAAGATGACCCTAGACCTGGCCGGCCTGTAGTGGCTACCTCACAAGAAAATATTGATAAAGTGGAAAAACTTATATTGGAAGACGGCCGAGTGAAGGTAAAATCTATAGCTCAAGTAACCAATCTCTCTATTGGTACCGTACATGACATTATACATGACCATCTTAATATGTCAAAAGTAAGTGCAAGATGGGTTCCGCGAATGCTGACGCTTCTTCAAATGGATATGCGTGTGGCTTGCTGTTCAGATTTTATCGACCTGTGTGGTGAAAATCCCGATGAGGTGCTGCAAAAAATAGTTACTGGAGATGAAACCTGGGTTCATCATTATGACCCAGAGAGCAAACAGGAGTCCATGCAGTGGCACATTAAGGGTTCAGCTCATCCCAAGAAGTTCAAGGTAATCCCGTCAGCTGGCAAGGTCATGGCCACAATATTTTGGGATTGTGAAGGAGTTTTGCTTATCGATTATAAAGAAAAAGGTGTAAATATCACAGGGCAGTACTACGCTAACGTTATACGTCAATTAAGAGATGCGATCAAAGAAAAGAGGCGAGGAAAGTTAACCAAAGGTGTTCTGCTTCTGCATGACAACGCCCCTGTCCATACTGCTCATATTGCCAAGGCAGCTATTGTTGAATGTGGGTTTGAAACTGTTACTCATCCACCCTATAGTCCGGACTTAGCCCCAAGCGACTTCTTTTTGTTTCCCAATCTTAAAAAGGATCTGCGTGGAAATAAATTTTCTGACGATGAAGCGTTGAAGACGGCCGTGGAGGAGCATTTTTACACCAAAGATAAAAAATATTTTTATGAGGGATTAAAAAAAATAATTGATCGATCTTATAAGTGTATGAACATAGGGGGGGAGTATATTGAAAAATAAAAATATCAAACTTTTCGTACTTGTTTGTTTTTATCCACATACCGAGAATATTTTGAACGCCCCTCGTACATAATATATAATAATAATATTTATTCGATGTAAAATACATTGACATAAAAAGACATGCGCGTTATCTGTCAAAATAATTCAGCTTTCTTAAACAGGGTATCAAAAGGTATTCGCTTAGAATAATAACGCCCAGAAACGAAGTTCGCGCACAATAAGTTTTACTGAGCCATAACGGGTTGGGTATTGAAAAAATCCATGTAAGTCAGCTCTTGGGATTATTATTTGATTATGATGGTTTTTGTGCAATTAATGGATGTTACAATGCATCAGAATTATAAAAGAAATGTTCTAATTATAACACAAAGTATTTATCCGATTTGGCGAGTGTAGGCCAATTCTCCAGATATATGTTCTGGAAGGCCCATCTCGAGCAGTGGATGTCTAGGACGCTGTGTTCTAGGGGCTGTAACGATGATGATTTATGCCATAAAGTTGATAGTTTGTATAAAATTATTGTTCTAGAAAAAATAAAGACAAATTTTTAAACATTCCATGGATTCACCGTGCGGGTGCTGGGTCCATCATGTGTGGGAAAGAATGGTGGCTCAGGCATCCGACCGATCATAGGCTGGTTTACAAAGGAGGTGTCCTTTTTTTATTCCTCTTCCTACTCAACTAAATACTGTATGAATCAGTTAATGCGTGCGTCTTGGAAGCTCGTTCCACAAACGTATGGACGGCAGACCTGCTCAGGCCCAATCCTTTCATATGTTACTATTCCACGGTACTCGTATAATTAATGTAATTATAGAAACATTTACGACCATATTCCCGTTTAGTAGTTTACGTAGCAAAAGCTAACCTAAGTTTTTAAAATAATTGACGAAACAAGAAAGAAGCCAAGAAAGCTTACTTGTTATAAATGGTTTGACTTCGACTTAAGATTTGACTTTGCTGTATTAACTTAGAAGAAACTAGCCATAAGTTAGTTGTAATGAACAAAGTTTCGGTTATTAATAAAACTGGGATAATATAAAACTTGGCGAGTTTACATAGTTATCTTAATTTTTAAGTGCAGAGCAAGCTGCCTGCAAGTTAAATAACGCTACACTATCTAGCAGCTGTGGTCTTGTAAAAAATACTTCCATGAAATCTAAGTAATAGTAGTTGTTGAACTGTCTCCGTGGTCTAGCGGTTAAGTCCGTGAATTTCGACTCGGAGGTACCGAGTTCGATTCCTGGTCGGGACACAAAAATATTTATTAATGTAAATAAATAGCTTGCCACTTACCATGATTGGCCTATAGTAAAGTTATGCTAAATGTAAATCCGCTTCTTAATAAGCGTGGTTTCTGACCACCCCGGAAGGGAAACGGTCGTAGTGATGATGAAGGACCTTCCTACTAAATAAGTCTACATCTGCCAGGTAAATAATTAAATTTATATAATTTAATTTTTATAAATTAAATATTAATTGTTTGATCATAGCCTGATCCTTTGATCATTAGTAAAATCTGAATTTAACAGGTTTAAAATAAAAGAGCAGTAATAAACACAAAAATATATCTTCTTTTTTACAAAAATATCAATACTGAAATAGCGTAACGTTTTATTAGTAAGTTATTTATTTTCCATATACTAATTGATATTTATATGTTTTTATTTGCAAGAGAACCGACGACGGTAAGACCGTGGGGCCATGGAATCTTGGCGGATCCAGGGACCTGGGATTTGACAAGTGTAGACACATTAGCCCTATTACACACCCAGGCGACCTCGTCAAGCGTGGGAAGTGCGGCGGTTTCTGCTGAGAACCTCAAGCTGCGCAAATACGCCAACCTTAGTACAGATTACGAATTTACGCCGTTTGAGGTCCAGACGATGGGCCTGACTAAGGAGTTGTCCAAAGGACTAACGGAAAAGTCTGGAAATGGGAAAGCTGGTTTTTTTTTCTGCCAACGTATTAGCCTCGCTATACAGAGGGGAAATGTTGCCAGTCTTCTTGGGACATCCCAGAAGGGTCGTTTCTAGAGGACATTTTTTTATTATAGTTATTGTGTTTAGTTTATATTTATTTTAATTTTTACTTTTAAGTATATTTAATTATATTTGTTTTTCGCACAATTTACCGCACATTCTCGCGATTCTAAGAAACATAGCTGTATTGATATAATTGATAGCTTATCTATGACACAAAGGTAGGACAACTAAAAATACAAATATGGTACAGGATCCGTACTAAGAATGACCTTCAACCATCAAGTATATAAATGAAATACACTTTATATTTTGAAAGTAGGTTTGCCCAACGAATTGCAATCAAGGCTATACAGGTTTAATTTTACACCTGGGCGTGAATGCCTATTTTTTAATCTACGAGGAATATCGTAAAATGCTAAAGGAGTCTCGAGGACGATTTTGGTACCTAAAACAAAAATTAGTTTTTTGAAAAAAATATTATTGTAACCAAGAGCAATAACTATTTTTGTTTAAAGTTTTTATATCTAAAGTTTGACGTTAGACATTATTTTTCATAATTTGATCTATATACATACATATCTTCACGCCAGATCCCTTACGGGGTAGGCAGAGACAACTGAGCGCCACTTGACACGATCACGACATACCTCTTTCGCTTCATCGACATTCATCAACCTCTTCATACATGCCCTTTTGTTACGAAGGCTTTTTAATTCTCCTTCAGCTAGTGTTTTATTTATTTGATCGTGATACGTGTGTCTTGGTCTGCCAGGGCCTCTTTTACCCACAACTTTCGCATTATATACCTGGTTCGTCAATCTTTCTTCGCTCATCCTTTCAACATGCCCGAACCATCGTAGCATGCTTTTCCTTATTTTTGTGCCTATGCTTTCTTTTATACCTACCATTTTTCGTATTTCGACGTTACGTATGTGGTCCGCCAAAGTGACGCCGCATAACCGACGCAGCGACCTCATTTCTACTGCATTAACCCTACTCTCATGCATATTCTGACATATCCACGTCTCGCTTCCATACATAAGTGTTGGTACCAACATGGCATTGTGTATGGCGAGCCGAGCTTTGTCACTTACATTTCGACTGGCGATCAGTGACCCCAGGGCACCGTTAACACTATTTCCCGCGTTCACTCTTCTTTCAACATCCCTATCATACTTCCCATCCGCAGTGAAAACACTGCCCAGATATATAATTTCATTTACTTGTTCTAGAGTTTCATCATCAATCTTTATCGTCACGGTTGTCATCCTTCTTCATTCAAACGGAGTCCTTTTTCTGCACATCCCTCTTTCATTTCCGTGACTAGTGATTGCAGTTGTTGTTCGGACGATGCCAAAAGAACAGCATCATCTGCATAAAGCAGGCAGTTCACCACTAGATCACTCATCTTTATCCCACAGTTACTCTCTCTCACTCTTTTTAGGCATTTGTCGAGATATAGAGTGAATAATCTGGCGGAAAGCACACAGCCCTGTTTGACACCCATTTGGGATTCAAAGCAAGGCGACATACCTCCCTCCACCCGCACACAAGCTTTACAGCCCTTGTACAGGGACTGTATAGCCTGTAGCAGTTTGTCATTCACTCCATACTCCGGCAATATGTCCCAAAGCTTCTTTCTTACAACTCTATCAAAAGCCTTCTCCAAATCCACAAAAGCACAGAAAACCTTCTGGTTTAAGGCCAAAAACTTCTCTGTGATATAGCGGAGCGAGAAGACTTGGTCAATGCATCCTCTTCCAGGTCTAAAGCCTCCTTGTGCCTCCCATAAAAGATCTTCAGTCTTCTCTTGCAGTCGTTTCGTGAGAATCTTGATCTATATAAGCGACACTATCAGCTAGTGTAATAATGCAGACATGTTTTGTTTAAAAAAAAAGTACCTTATCTAACATATTTATTTTAAAAACGCACCATTACTTTTGTTAGCATTTTTTAAATTAAAACTTATAGCAGATCGGTGAAGGTCATTAGACTCAAATGTAAAAACGTTAAAGAAACGACTAAGAATATGGACGTCTCTACAATACAATAAAGACACGAATGTGGCCGACTGTAACGGGATAGATAATTTAATTTGGTACCCACTTGACACAAGGCCGGCGGTAATGGACCGACTCCGGGACGCGGTTGGTTAAGTGTTAACGGACGAACAGGTAATAAAGTTTCTTCCAACAAACGAATGGTAGATTCATAGTAGACCCAATAAATCTTAATAGAATATCAGATAAATATAATATATTTTTTCAGTTTTCTAATAATATATATCTAATCAATCATCTCGCTCGCACAATTTCAAAGATTTTTAAAGTACAGTGTACTCGTAAGGAATGTTGTAGTCTATCAATTTTCACTTTCAAATACCTAATTTCAAGCAAAGATTCATAGTAAAAACAAAACAATTTTTTATCTATTTTAACATATATATGATAAATATATTTGTCTGTAATTTTATTTCCTAGTAAGTTGATAGACTACATTTCTTAAAAGTACACTCTGACTTGGAAAATCTAAAAATACAATATCATCATCATCCGCCCCTAGAATACTAGACCTCTACTGTTGGAGATGGGTCTAGAACATATGTACGTATATTTGGAGAAGTTGGCCTACACTCGCCAGGCGGATTGGCGAAGATCTGATATCAAAATTGATGACAATTTAATAAAGATTCCACAAATTAGTAGGAACTGTGACCTACAGCTTAACGTGCTCCAGGGCACGGGAACGGTGGTGTTATTAATATATGACAAATGTACTTAGGAAAAGTGTATTTCTCATTGGTATATGCCGGGGCTCAAACCGACCTCTTTAGGAGTTCTTTCAACCGAGCTACGGCCGCTTTTAAAACCAGATACTATTAAAATTTAAATTTATAATTGATTTTAAAATCGAGGTTTGCGGTATTAAAGCACATGCAACCGTTACACCGAATGGCAATAATATTACTCGTTTACTCGTATTTATTTTCCATATTTTCATTATAAAACGCCAAAAAAAATGTGTTTAAAAAGGAAATTTGGATTATCTTTTTTTTTAGACATTAGCAAAATTGTTAAGAAAACATGATACATATAGCTTACATTACAACGAAAACAAACAAAGCCTTCATGAAAGAGAATTGATAGGAATATAAATATAAAAAGGGCTATTAAAAATTAATGATTTGCATTTATTACGGGAAAAATCGGGAGCCGGTCTCTCGGACCCACTCATCCCTCGTCATCTAAAATTTAAATTGTAAGGGTTGATACTCACTATGTATGTAAGAATATTGAGCCAACAAATTGTCTATTGCAAGTAACAAAACACTTAGCTCTATTCTCGTAATCTAACTCTTAACAGTATTACCTAGAAACGGTTTCGATTCCTGGTTGGGACACAATAATTTATTTGTGATATTTCTTGAGTGATATTATGCTGAGACATGGACATGTTTGCCACTGGTCACGATGGACATATAGTAAAGTTGAATAATCAGTGAATCCCCTTCTTTAAAAAAACATAGTTTCTAACCACCCCGAAAGGGATACAGTCGTGATGAAATATATATTTTTTAAATGGAAATAAAGTGACATAGTCGTAATTATTTTAATTATGGTTTAGGCTAATATAGATTCCCGGAAACGTATCTGTATAAATCTTATCGATTTTTTAATTAGCATCTTTAGATTTCATATACTAGAGATAGTATACAAAATAATGAGACTAATAGACGGTCATAATAATCATTATATTTTTTTTATATTAGAGACGCAATGCATTTTTCAATAGGGCAGGAAAAAATATCATTGAGCGCAGTGTCGTATCGATCTCCTAAATACTAGTATGGCGATGATTTGACGGGCGATGACGAGTAATTACTTTGGGGCATAAGAATAATTATATGTTTCTTAATTCCCTTACCTAACCCATAATATATCTGTATATATGTATATACTTACACATACATACATACGAGTATATATACGTTATGCTTATTCTTGGATTTATTATTATGTTTATCAATTTATTTTCATTGTTTTCTTATATTATCATTACATCCGCTAGAACATAAAGGTCCTAGACCTTCACTGTTGGAGATGAGCCTTCCAGAATACCTTTTTGGAGCATTCCGCCTACACTCCCCACGCTGGCCAGACGGGTAGGCAAGGTTCTGATGTAAATTTTAATTACAATTTATTAACGGTTCCAAGTTGGTATCAGTGGAAACGGGACCGACTGCTTAACGTGCTCTCCGAGATACGGAAACGGTGGTATTGTAAATCTATAACAAATCTAAGAAAAGTATTTCTCATTGGTACATGCGTTCTTACAACCGAGCTACCACTGCACCTGTTTTCTTTGCTAGCTTTCTATTACCTCTCAGGGAACTCTTATTATTGGCTCTATAGTATTACTATTTTCTCATATATATGTATGTATAATTTAGTTGTAAAAAATCCTAAATAATTAAATAAATAATAAAAATTTCGGCTTAGTGTAAACGAAGCTCAAGGGCTATTATTATGAATGAGGTACACGAAATTCAATATAGAGACGATTTTCGATGCAAAATACTTTATCACGGGTTAAATTTGCTGTAAAAGAAGGTACTTATTTTCTTTGCTACCTGGAAAGCGGAGATAGGTCCCAAAAGGCTGGCAACTCGGGGTCGATACTTGTTATTTTATTTTGTATATATGCTTATTTTTTTAAATCAAACTTAACACTTTGTTTAAATGTATTCGCTCGCTTTACTATATTTGTTTTATACTAATAATAATAATCATTTATTTCCATGTAATTACTGGAACAATATGTAACTTTGCGCCCGTATTATACCGCGTGATTTTGTATGGTCTAACTCTAAAATAATATTTGATAACAACTTTTCATATGAAACCATATGTTAAAAATGCATTGCTTCTCATACAAACTGTTAATTTTAAAATATATGAAGTATCAAGAAGCCAAAAAATATGACATTTCCGACAACGATTTTTTAGAAAAATATCTAGTGTAGAGTAAGACCATACAAAGTCACCCCGTATATAAGATATTAACAATAAACTCGAAATATTTTGAATGAGTATTTAGTTGCTTATTACGATTGTAATCAGCTTAACATAAAGTCGTATTATTTCATCAGTAATATTTTGTTGAAAATATTAAATATCTAATGTATTTATATGTTTTTAATTTCCATAAAATCGGTAGAAATCACTTGGTTTATTTATCAGTATTATAACACCCGTATTCTTAGACGTTTTCTCAAAAGCTCCTTCACTCAACTAGCTAACTAGAGGTTCTAGCTGTCAAACGGACACATCGGCATGTAGTGACGCTCGAGGAATAGAACAGTCAAATACCGTGTTACTTTGCGACGTTGAAATCTCCTTGAACTGTCTTTATGTTATTTTCGGTTAATATTTATTTTCTTTAGTTGTATTTATTAAAGTATATTTTTTTAGTTTAAGAACACATTTTCAAACAAAACAAATTGTCAAACTAATGCAAATCAAATTTAGTTCCAAAAATAAAATATATTTGGGACATATACCTCGTATAAAATCATAATATGGAAGTCTGTCACTTATGGATATAAAAAGTGCTAGAGCGTGTAGTAGTAGTCTGTCAAAATAAATATTTAGAATACAGTAACGCAATCTTCAATGTTGCCAGAAAAAAAAAAACTTACAGGTAATATTTAAGATGGTAACATTTATGCCTTTCGAGGTTTGGAGTTCGAGAGAGGAGTTTACAATATTGATATCGAGGATCTCTTAAGGGAACCTGTTTGAATGGTTTAGTGGAGGAGCCGTTGAGGAAACGTCTTCGAGTACGGGTGTCAGTCATTCAACTCGATGCGGACTGCTCGGCATTATGCAAAGTGCACAATGACAAAATATTAAATTAAAATATTTTTGAGTGATTAAAATCCAAGTAGGTATATTGTGAAAAAAATTCCAAGTATTTTGTTAAGACCTTATATAATGACGAGCATATTGTCATGCAAGTTGCCAGAATAAAGTAACTCAGTAACTAACATCATTCCCAACCACTATGTTGTATGCATTTTAAATAAATTATTGCAGGTAAATGAATGACATGCCTTATCACAGCTTTAAGTCGTCGAAGCTGAACAAAGGCCAGTAGTCTGTTAGTGTCTTTCTCGACATACAGAAGGCGTTCGACATAGCATACTATATATACAGTATGGCATACCAGTTGTCTTTATTTTTTTATTTTTAGCTATTCGACACTGACGTGCAGTAGCGGTCGGCCATGCACAGTAACCGACCTAAAGTTTATTGTAATAATATATATTGTATATAGTATTTTTATTTAATGAGTTCTTTGTATTAACAGATCAGTCGCAGCCTTTTAAAGGAAGTTTGTAACAATAAAAACGTGTCATTTCATAAAAATATCGCTACAAAATTCATTGGATGTCCAATCACGTTCCAGCGATGAGGTAGGCGAGTGTCAGTAAATAACCGAAGGTTCATTTAAGACCCAGTAACATGGGTATTGATTTTCAATATTTATTATGCCAATATTTACATTATTTCATACAAAAAGCAGAATTAATTATAAAATGTGTTTACATGGTTAAGCTAATAACATGTACGTATTGTATGTTGATAAATTGTAGGTCTCATTTCATAGTCAAAATATAGTTATTCACGTAAATTGCCTCCATAGTTTAAAGGTTAAGTCCGTGGATTTACACTCGGAGCTATCGGGTTCAATTTCTGGTTGGTACACAATAATTTATTTAATCTATTTGTGATATTTCACGAGTTTGGTACGCTAGAGACATCGACGAGCTTGCCATTTGTCATGAATGGCCTGTAGTAAAGTTGGCTTAAAGTAAATACGCTTCATTAAAAAAAGCGTCAGTATTTAAATTACTTTTGGAATGATTCTACGTTTGCAAGTGGAAGACTAAGCAGCAAGGTAATCCAAAAAGTAATCTGTTAGCAGAAGACCAAAACACAGGGTCGTAGAATCCTACTGCTGAAAATGGACCTACCTGGACATCAATTAATTTGAGTACTAAAGGCAGAACATCGTAGGCGCCAAATTATAAAGTTTATAGCGAGCGATATTTTTATTTATTGTATAATCTATTACACCTTTTATACTCCCTAAACGAAAATAAATATGTTGTAGAGACATTTTTTTTAGAACAAATAAAATCACTTCACTTATAACAAAATACTGTTTTTTTTTTTGCTTACAATGTTCTGCCTTTGAGCGCTCGATATTTGAACAGCGTTCTAACAGCTCGATTTCCGTCGTTGTAAATATTAGTTGTACGCAATAGTAGATAGTAGTACCCCACCTTATTGTATGTCTCATTAAATAACAATACTACAGGGATAATAATGTTTTCATAGTACTAGCTCTTAAATAAGACAGAATGGAATAACGAATTATTTTCATTGTTTCATCTCCATTTTTCTCGTGACAATACGGCACCGAATGATATTTTATTTTCCGTTCACATCGCTTCGTATTGCCTTTTTCAGTTTATTTTTTTCTAAAGAAATATTTTATAATTACCTTGCTGATACCATGTTGAAGTTTGATTATTAAATTAACAAATTTACCTCTACCAATTTCATTTTTTTACCCAAAAACAATAGCATTATAATTTTCTAAGTATCAGGATATCGTAGTCGAGTCTTATAACGCTTTTGAACTTTTGTTGCTTAGCATTTCCTTTAGCGTATTTGTTGAAAAAAATACCACTCTGTGACGGAATGTTTTTCACAACTTATCTTGAAAATGCAAAGCGGAGTTAAGTCGTCCATGATTTATGTATAGTCGGTCACACAACTGGCTACACGCTTGTATACCTTATTTCATAGTAATATCGAAGTAAACGAAGTTTGAGTAGCCTGGTATGTGGCTACATTTCGACACGCCTCCCAAAGGCTCACTGTCCTATATTAAGATTGATTTTATATATTTAAACTGGTGGGATGTACGATAAACATTAACTTTAAGACTATGGTTTAAATTAGCTTTCCTGAAAGAGTGATTAAAAAAATATTTTTTTATATACAGAACGTGATTGGTAGTTTTTAGTGTTTGTCACTTTGTTATTTCAGCCGATCAAGTGCTTTAAATCTAAAAATCTATAATGTAAAAAATATTAATTAACGCTAATAACAATCAAGTTATAAAATATTATTAGGGCGCATACTAATAACTTATTTTATTATTTATTTAAGTACATAATAGGTCGTTTTGAAAATAATAAATAGTAATTATTGTATCTCTCACTCAATTAAAAGTAAATCAGCTCGTTAAATTACCTGAAACAAATAAAATAACACATTTAATATGAATATAATATAATATATATATATATATATATATATATATATAATATAATAAATGAATAAATACGCAAATTGAATTAATGCATTCCGGAGTCTGAAAAACGCACGTTACCTATCAAATATCTGAGCTGTCAATTTGTAGTTTCATTACGTCACACCTCATGGCGCTGTCTAAAATCCCAAATTTTATGTTCTCGATTAGATAACAGAGTTTGTGTGTCCTAGAGCTAAAGAACCTCATAAAATAGCTAGGCGTCCTAATCAATAATCCGTACCTATTCCTCTCATGGTCAAGAGGTTATGATATTTTTTCACTGCCAGCACCTCGTAGTATCGCACTAGGAGGTACTAGAATAAATAAAGTGAAAACAAAAAAAAAACAGTCACATGATGTCAATTCAGCATTGAATTCGTAAAAGCTGATCGTATCAGTATAAAACTAATAAATTATCGATTAACCGCCTATTTTTAATTACATCAAATTTCATTTTTCTCAGTGTAGGTACATGTCGAAGTTCAAACAATAAAACTAAAATATTTTTGACTTAAAGGAGAGCGCTCTATCAACTGCATTACCATTATAGTCAAACGTATCTATACATTAGTATAAATTTAATTGAATACATCTAAGAAGGAGTACCAGGCCGTCTCTGAAGCTAGAATGCCCCGCAAGTCTGACCGAATTCCAGAATCCCAAGATATGCAGTGCCGACGGTCGGGGCGTGTGGTTATCCGAACGCCGACAAATGTTTATCCGGGTACAAATTCTACTCAATGTAATATTGTTTAGCCACTCCAAAGCAAGACCTGAGCATACCAAAGAAAACTTACACAAAATGGAGGAGAGGATTATATAGCCACACGGAAAGGTCTTCTTATCTCTGCTAGAACCCTCTAGGTTGTCATAGACGTTTCCTCATGATTAAAATGTCATAGTGCAACTATCCAAAGCAAGAGATTAAATAAAAATATTGGTACCGGAGAGTCCACATATTTGTCACAAACTGCGGCTGTGATAAGATTGTGTGTAAAAATATATAAATAAAATCAAGTCAAGCGATGTTCAGCGAACTGCCACTCACACACAGAAATAATATTTTATTTAGTATATATATATATATATTTGGGATGGTTCCGCCAAGTACCTCACACTACTCTCAATGTCCTACAGAGGCGAGCTGTTCGAATTGTGGACGATGCCACTATATCTGGAACTCTCGATTCCCTGCAGCTTCGCCGAGATGTGGCTTCTCTGAGCGTGTTCTACCAGCTATACTATGGTGAGTGCTCCGAAGAACTCTATAACCTAATCCCTCCCTCTCCATTCCGCAACCGAACCACACGCACAGGTCAGAATATGCACCCACATACCGTAGTCACCATCCCTTCGCGTACGTATAAATTTGGGGACTCATACATCTGTCGTACGATAAAGATGTGGAATGCTCTTCCAGCCTCTGTGTTTCCACTTTCCTATAACTTGGAGTCCTTCAAGCAAAGTGTAAAAAAGCATGTAGTCAAGCCGGCATAGTGTTAGGGACTGATGGCAGTTATGAGTATCTGACTTCAGTTGCTAACATTCATGGACCATGTGCACCACTTACCATCAGGTGGGCCCAAGGTCACATGTCGTACTAGCATAAAAAAAAGTATCAAATAAACCGAATTTAAATTAATACTGATGCCTTATTTTTAAATATCATAAACGAAAATCATTCCGAAACTTTTTTTGTTTTTTTTTCTCTTTGTTTCTATGATTTTTATTGTTATAGATTATTATATATTAAAGTTTATATATATTACACAAGTACTTTTTTAATATTATTATTGTATAATACCCAAAATAGTAAAATTCGTATACATTAATTTATAAACCATTAATAACCTAATTATAATATAGTAATTTATTGTTATGGACATTCTTATTCAATATCAGTGAGCCCAAAGGTAGAATGGGAGAAAAAGCTGTTATTAGCTAGCTAAATCCACCATGGTAATTTAATAATATATATTATAATATGCAGCTTTAAATAACTCTGGTGGATATGGATCTAATTTCATTTCACTTTAGTTGCTAACATACAATTTGTAGAAATGCTATTTAATTATGAATCCTTTTATGACTGTATAATTAAATTATTATAATACAATAACATTAAAATTGAAAAAGTTAAGTATCATCACGACCGTAATATATTGCGGGGTGCCAAGAAACCACGCTTTTTTAAGGTTCAAGTTTACACTTGGCCAACTTTACTGCTGGCCCATCATGACTAGTGGCAAGGTCGTCGATGTCTCAACCAGGAATCAAACCCGCAACGTGTAATACGGAGGCAGATTAAAATACTAAATACAAAATTAAACCTTACAACGTGTACCTCCCGAAAACCTCCAGGGAATGGCAAAAACGAGCGATGGCAAAACTCACTACCGTAATAAGCTTTCAAAAACAGGAACCTAAAACGGTTTATTTAAACGTAATTAATATGATATAAATTGTTATTAAGTTGCAGCAGTACTTTTAATATGAATAAAACATTTATATATTTTTTTTTTAGGTATTATAATATTTTAAATTAGATATAAAAAGTGGTCTTAGTTACTCGTAAATTAATATGCAGTTTAGGCTTCCCTCTCGGTCGCACGATCCAATATTTTCTAAGAAGTTTTAAGTCTGAGAGTACTTTTAAAAAAAAACAGACTATTTACTTTCTAGGAAATAAAAATACGGACATTTTGGATTTTTACTTATTTTCACTTTCATATACCTCATTTTACACAAAGGAAAATAGCAAAAACATTTATAACATTTTTTCTCTATTTTACTAAAATAATTATATGATTAATATATCGCCAAAAAACCGTATTTTTATTATCTAGTAGGATAATAGACTAGGTTTCTCAAAAGTACAGACAGACATGAAACGTCTTTGATTGTGCGAGCGAAAGTGTCTTTAGCCGTTACAACTACGAGTGTATATCGGATTGCTACGTGAAAAAAGCGATAGACATGAATATAGCGATATATGCTTTCATCATCACCATCATTGTTTATTATTTATTACTACATTTTGCCAATCATCATTAATGCTAGCATATGGGTTAATATAGAAACATGACGCAAATTTACGGCAATTACGTTAATTGGTCCAATAATAATAATACCTGCTTCCAGTAATAAGCTGAAGAAGACAAGATATCATATTTTTGAAAAGGTATTAATTACAGATAGATAAGTCACTGCTACGAGAAGACGACGAAGGTCTTTAACCAGTGCGTCCTCTCGCTAATATCGTCCGGAGCGGAGACGTCGTCACTGACAGTGGGTCTGGTCGATAAAGTATTTCTCTGATGGATAGAATTGATAATAAAGAACATTGATATGAATTTAATGACATAATTTTCACATCTGCCGCAGTACCGTCGATAGGGCAAACGGGTTCTATAGCGAAGACCACTTATGGGAAGACGACTCGCTGCCAGAAAGTAGCTGGTGGGGGTTGGAAGAGTGTAGACCTATATCCAGCAGTAGAGAGATACAGGTGATAGTGATGATATACATAAGATGAAGTACACTAATGAAGTGCATTCCTCAGGTAGACTTTCCAGACAAACAACCAAAGAATAAAAAACAATATTGTAAGCCAGTCAGTAGTGGTACAAATAGGAACTGACGTCATTAATTGGCATTACCTTTTTTACCTTAGGTAATTAGGGGAGGTAATCGCGGATCCAACTATGTGATTCGCGACAAATGCTTAGCTTAGGGCCCGTTCATCGCTGCAGGAATTACGGTGTGAATTGTAGTGCAGCGCGCCTCGATGGCTGCCTGGTGGTGCTCGGGATGTGACTGTGGTGTGTGGGGGCGGCCAATTCCATATCCCAATGTTAATGGTCCGTGCCACCCTGGAGTACTGCTGGATTCTGGTCGGGGCGCGTTGTGCTGTATATCTTAATTGTGTAAGTTTGTATCTGTTTTATGCGATGAATTAACGTTTTTCTTTCTTTGTTTATTTCTAGATTTACAACACCAACGTTCTGCCTCAGAGACCACGTTAAGCCATCGGTCCCGGTTCCATTTTACCTACTCGTGGAATCGATAATAAATTATCATTAAAATTCTAGGGCCAAATTCTCCAGTAATATGCTGTAGTGGCTGTGATGGTTTCTTTACTAGCTTTCCCACGGCTCACCACCAAATAGTTTTAGAGCTCATTTGCATCTCATATTATCAAGAGACCAGTGCAAGGTGAATAATACTTAAGACCTGTCAAAATGTTACGAATGCTAATTTTAACTGCATGAGATTAAAATATTGGTGGTATCGTAAAGTAAAAAATTAAAAGTATGACCTTAAGGGCACAAAGGAAAACTTTAAAGTATACACCTAATAGAGAGGTCGTACTTGAAGCAAGACGAGAAGTGGCACTCAATGAAAAGGTTTTTTTCTCCGAGGCCTCGGCGGCGTTCGATTGCCAATCGAGACATCTGAGAATCTTCGTCTAACCTTTTGAACGGATCCTCCTTTATATTAGTTTTTATTAAAAGACAATATAGGTTAAAGAGCTTCCTTGCAACGATAGTCCTTTGCAGTTTGCAAGCCCACTCTCAACATAAATACAAAACAGGGACGTACGGAAGTCAAATAACTATTGTATTCATAAAAACTATTGTTTAAAGGTTTCATTATTAAAGGACTGTCTCCGTGGTCCAACAATTAAGGCCGTAGATTCCTGGTCGAGAACACAAAAGAAAAACATTTTTTGAGTCTGGTACGGTAGAGACATCTCGCCACCTGTCATAATGGGCCTATAGTAAAGATGGCAGAATATGAACTAGCTTCTTACAAAAGCGTCGTTTCTGATCAACGCGTGATGATACTCGTACTTCTCTTTAATTTCACTAACTAAAAATATGTTTTAAAAAAGCTTGGTCCCTTAATAGCAAATAGTAAAAACCCAAAAGTGCAGTCGAAATATAGAAAAAAACCATTTTTGTCATTTTGAATGGGAACTGATAAAAAAACATTTGTCCATTCCTCTATAAAAATATAATATATAGTTCATTGTCTGTGCACGACATGTGACATGACAGCCACGTGAGCATTTTTTTGCCGTCCATCACATCACACGTGTGATCATAAGATACCATGCAAATATTATTCTCGCATATACCACATAACTTCTCCTAATCTAAAAGATCGTTTCGAATTTCTGTGCGATTCGCACATTCGCTCTTCTCAGAATAACCAACTTTACATCCCTCGACACTCTTCTAGCAGATATTCATTCTCTCACTGTTCGGCTGCTCGCAAGTGGAATGAGCTTCCACTGGCAATCAGACAAGCTCCTTCTATCTCCATCTTTAAAAACTTGGTCTACAGTCATTTCCTTAAATTGCAAAATGACCCAATTCACGCTTTGGCATAGTAAATATTATATATGTGTACGTTTATTTAATTGTTTATTTAGGTACCTATTGTATTATATTATTATTATTACCATTTTATAAAAGTATTTGTTTGCATTATTATTATAGGTAAATTTCACATTTAATAATTAATCTCATAAGTATTTATTTATATCTTTATTCATGTTGTAATCTATATTATTATTATTTCCAATCTTAATCACCCTATTACCTCACTTTTTACCATCATAATTAACTGATAGAGAACGCCTTCGGCATTTAGTTCGCCCATGTACACTACATTTGTAAATTATGTGCAATAAATCATTTTATTATTATAATTATATCTGGGGTATAAGACCCAATGAACTTTAATGTTTAAAACAAATGTTGACATGTGCCTTGCATTAAGTCCATGATCCTATCTCATTCCCCACAAAATGCCAACTTTAAAATACGACCGTGATAACAATTGTCTTCGAGCAGACAAGAAGAATGGCCATTCTGCATTCAAATAAGAATTAAAGCAGTGAAACTTTGTGCACATTGAGATATTGCCAGAGGTCTAAAAGGTTACATAAATTCTGGAACCCTGAAGAGAGTTGGCATCTAAAAACGTGCAACGTGTGAAGAATGTGAAGCATTATCATGACTTAATGTTGGCTCAGGTATGACCTAACTTATTCAATTCAATTCAAAAATTCTTTATTGCACTTAAAAATATTGTACATAGACGGGCTTAATGACTAAGCATTTTCTAACAACCAACCTTTGGGAGTGTGGAGAGGTAACAACGAAGGGTGCAATTTATTATAATAGACTTACTTACTAATATTACATATACTGAATAAATATATACATAAATACCTACATATTTATATATGTTATAATTAAGTCAAAATTAGTACACACATGGTTAAAGTAACAGTTGATTTAGAATAATAATAAAATACATAACATAAGTGATTAATATATTGAACTAGGAGACACTATTCTGCTTGTTTAGAAAAAAGGTGGTGAGTAATTATTTAAAGATGTGAACGGAGGGAGCTTGTCTGATGGTCAGTGGGAGCTTGTTCCACTGGCGAGCAGCAGATACGCAGAAAGAATCCGAATACCTGCTAGAAGTGTGGGGTGGTAACTTATGATTTTCTTTCTTACTTATAATAGCATTGAAATGTCTTGACGCTTTAAAAACATGGTGAGGTAAACTAACTTAAATCGTGTAGTCTTTTTAATAATTCAGTCTCAAGTTTGATGATAACGTCATCTTTGGGTCCTAAGTTGTACCCTGCTAAATCTTGGAAAATTCAGTCCAGGACGGCGAAAAACACAGACGACAGAAAAACTGTCAAGGTTTTTTGCATTCATAATGATGATATGAATAATAAAAGTCATTAGAGAACATTTATGAGATGATAACTTAATAATACCGGTTATTATATTTCACTAGCTGTTTTAACCGGCTTTGCCCATGTAAACAGCGACCAGAAATTAATTTATTTTCTCATGATTTTGATCTCCTAAGGTATTCATTTAATTTTCATGTATAAAAGGAAAAAATATCTTTATAAAATTCTTAAGCCAACTAACGTATTTAAAGTAATAAGGATGATTACCGTATTTGTGTAATTTTAAGGATTAAAAAGAATATAGTATGTTATCCTTTAGAGTGTGGTGACTGTGCCACACACTTTAAAAATATAATTGTATTTTTTATTATTTTGATCGATTGTCATACTCGTAAATGACATGTTATGATTTTTGTCAGAATAAAAATATTATTCAATTCAACAAGTTACGTTTTAATAATAAACATTATCTAGCGTTGTAAAAGAGATAGACATATGCCAACTTGGACTTTTCATACATTATTTTGTACATTTTTTCATACATATATACATATATATCTTAAATGGTTTAGGCAGCCTTTTCATTAAAAGCTCCCAGACGGCTTATTTTTGTCAGACACTTCCAACAAATATCGTTAAGGTATACAAAAACTTAACAAATTATATACTAAATCCTTCCTCGAGAACCACTCTATCTATTGGTAAAAACAGCATTAAATACGGTGCAGTAGTTTTTGAGCGAACAGACACACAGATGCGGTGGAGGAAAAGTATCACCACGACCGGTTCTCTTTCGGAGTGGTCAGAAACCACGCTTATAAATAAGCGGATTCACATTTAGCCAACTTTACTATAGGCCAAACATGACAAGTGGCAAGCTCGTTGATCTAGCGTACCAAACTCGAGAAATATCACAAATAAATTAAATATTAATTAAATGTATTTATTTACATTAATAAATATTTTTGTGTCCCGACCAGGAATCGAACCCGGTACCTCCGAGTCTAAATCCACGGACTTAACTATATGCAGTGATAGTGATGTAGGTTTAAGTTTAAAAAAGAGGAAAACAGACTAATTAGCATTTAGCTGACGTCTCAGTAATAATTGAAAGATCATTAAAAAAGTTATTAAGGGCTCAGCTGATTTTTTATTTTATGTTTTTCTCCAATTTTTTGACTTCGTAAAATTAACCCTAGTAATATTAATCAATTGTGTTTTTAATAACAGTAAAAATAAAGATCCTTTTCATTTGTAGCGTTTAATTAAAATATCAGCAGGACTTGAAGAAAATGTTTTTGTTTTGTGGAAAAAAAAGGAATTAGGGACGTGACCAGCAATTTTGTTATTCGGCCAAGTCACTGCGAGAATTCCTATCATTTTATTAATCCGGGTTTAAAACGTTTTTTCTTAAAAAATAATTTCGTAACTGCAACAACATCACGTTAATTATATTACATTATTTAATTTTATATTTTGTTATTTTTATTTATTATTGTGTAATTAAGAATATATTTAAATATATCAACAAAGTTATTTTTATTTCATTTTAATTTTAAAACATTTGTAATTTCTGTTTAATTCTAAAGGTTTAAATTATGCTGATTCACTCCAATCAATGTACAGAAATTATATGTGAGTACTTTTTTATGGAATCTGACTCACATATGTATTATTAATACCTATTGTTAAATGCATACTTTAGGCAAGATCTTCGTTTGTATTCCAAATGTTAAATAAATTAAAGATTAGAATTTACAATTAATAAAATAAAACAGTTATTTATTGAAATATAGTTAAGAAAATTGTTTATTAGAATTGGTAATAAGATAAAAAAGGCTAAAAACTAAATTATTACTACTAATAAAAAAAAATAAAAAATATATATATAAAACATAATTTAAATATAAATCGTGTCCGCGCGGCATGGTGGGAAGTACGCTGGCCGCATTTCTTCGCTGAATTGCTATGCAAGATGAAAGAACCAGCCCTCTTGTCACCAGAGCAGACAATTAGACAAGGGGTGATGTTTTTTAAACATGTTTTAGCGCCCCACAGCAAACGGCACAAACACTAGTCTTTCATTATACATACGTATTTGCGCCGCTTGCCAGACTCTGCGCTTTCAGCTGCGGTTCCCGCTTTTAGCGCTGTGTAACAAAGTCATAGTTTTGACACAAGTGGCATCCCACACTAAGGCCAGTATGATAGGAGACCATAAATAAATGTTTTCTATATATAAAAACAGTTATTTAAATAAAATAAAATTAATAATAGATCAGAATTAAAATATATATATATTTTTTTTTAATGGTAGTGAATAAAAAGAAATTTAGGAACAAAGATTTTTCAATACAGCTAATTAAGAAAAAAATAGCATATCTACGTGAAATTTTTAAAAATATTTATTTTATGTAACGGGTACTTGCCAGTAAACTGATTTTATTAGGATTTACGCCAATATTATTAGTTTTTACGAATACAATGCCGTTAAACTAACGCAAGAAAATATTACATCTACCAAATCTAGCCATACAAACAGCAACTCGTAATAGCGTCATTGTATTGACGTGAGTCAGTTTAACGAAATTAAAATTGTAAACACTGATCTTATCGGTGTAAATCCTAAGAAAAATCTCGTAAACACCTGATTTTCCATTACGAACTTTTTCAGCGGAGTTCGTTTTTAACAGAAATGGACTTCGGTCACTGGATACCAAATGCATATAGTAAAGGTTATAATTTTTTAAAGTTTCATATAGTCATTTAAATGATACTGGTGTTCTATAAAATACAATATACTTAGGTTGGTATCTATTGTGATAGAGTTTCTCGTCAATCAATTTAGGCCATTGCAAGTAATGTAGGGAATTTTCAATTTGATTGATGCAGGCCTTGGATTTAGGAGGACCACTCTCAACATAAACAAGAACCAAGTTTAAAAACTACTTCTTACCAGAAGTTTTGAAAGCCGCTAAAAGTGTTATGTTTCTACTTTTAATGCATAGGTTGCATAAAGAGTTCCGGGAGTGCAACAACGAGACGAAAGATAGACAGAAATCTCTTCTTACTGCATAATACTTCCAGATGCCTGCAGAAACGTTCCCATAGCGATAAGTTTAGAAAGATTGGAGATGTTAGCGCTAGAAGTAGGAGTAACCCCGTGATCTTATTGTAGATTTATTGTATTTAATATTGTAATTTATTAGGTAATTTATTGTAAGTTCCTATACACTACGCATTAGGCACTAGCATTTTTTCTTTTTTTTCTTTAGGATTTAATCTAAAATAAGAGCATAGGGTAACTCCTACTTCTAGCGCTAACATCTCCAATCTTTCTGAACATATCGCTGTGGGTACGTTTCTGCAGGCATCTGGAAGTATTATACAGTAAGAAGAGATTTCTGTCTATCTTTCGTCTCGTTGTTGCAATCCTGGAACTCTTCATGCAACCTATGCATTGATAATATTACGGGTTTAAGTAAAAACGTTTAAAAGTAAAGTAGTTTTTAATAATCAATTTAAAAAAAGAGAAGATGTTTTATAATTTAAAAGGCCACTGATATTGACAATTGCAATACCTATACTTTAAGCTGACAGATTAAATAGATACCTACATATTTTTTATGATATACTATTAATATATTTTTATATACAATTAATTTTGAATTATGTATGTATGTTTAAAAAAAATCTCTTTAATTTTGGCAAAAAAATTTAGACTAGCATTTATGCGAATATAGAATAATTATATTTATTAACGTGACGGGTTTCCTGACTGTCATATAGGTGATCTGCTTCAATAAAGGAGTCATGGTCACATACATGGTCTCTCATGAGAATAACGGTCGGTTGCAGTAAGAATTATTATCCATGATCAACATGAACAACGCCACGTGATTGTTAGTTAGATTGTCACTTTAGTCAATGGCGTGTCACATAGGATAATCAAAAGATAAGCCTTGCTGCAACCGGCCGAAGTGTGGGAAAACATATTTTTTTCTAATCACAAATCATATCAAAATTACTAGAAGTCTAACTATTTTAAGAGTATCCAACCAGAAATGTTTAGACTTGGGACTAATACAAATTGAACTAAAGCCCGTAAAGACTAATCGGCTTAAAATCTATTCGCATGCTAAATAAGGCTTTTTAGAATATTGTTTTATTATTGATATTTGAATAATTCATCATAATTAATGCGTAGATACATTTTAAGCTTACATAAAATGTGGTAAATTTTGCAGAGCAGCTAGCTGTTTAAAATATGATTTAATTATTGAAAGTGCATATATACCTACTCAAATTTTATTATAAGACCACTGATAGTATATATTAGGGCAAAATAAAAAGTTTATCAATAACAGTAATACGTTTATCTAAACTTTACATTAACACCATCATCATCAGCCTGTGTCTCTCCACTGCTGGATATAGGCCTCCCCCAATGCTCGCCACTTCACACGATCTTCTGCCACCCTCAACCATCCCCCACCAGCGACCTTCCTTAGGTCATCTGTCCATCTGGCGGAGAGTCGCCGGTCGTCGCACTCTGCGTCGTCCAGTACGTGGTCTCCACTCCAGAACCCGTCTACCCATCGTTCATAGGTTCTGCGACATATGTGTCCAGTCCATAGCCACTTCAGTTTGCTAATTTTTAAAGCTATATCGGTAACTTTGGTTTTTTGACGGATATCAACTTTACTTTACATTAACATATGTATATATAATCAGGAACGGGTTCAAGAGGTTGGTGGGAGAGGAATTCCAGCAAAATCTTTGCACCATTTACTAAAGTAATTGGGCCTAAGCAGGTCTGCCATCAATTAATTTATGGAACGACCTTCCAAGATGGCATTAGCAAAATCATACGGTATGTTATATGATATGGTTGTGTAGGGAGAGGAGCAGATTGGTGAATTGTGAGCGTCTTGTCCCGCAATAAAATGGAAGCATTCTTTGTAAAGCGGCCTATAGTTGGTAGCAAGCCCGAGACACTATTCTTCTCATCTCTTTTTCCCACACAGGGTAGACCCAGCACTCACACGGTATATACATGGAGTAAAGTAAAGTATCATCACGACCGTTTCCCTTTCGCGGTGGTCAGAAACCACGTTTATAAATAAGCGGATTCACATTTAGCCAACTTTACTATATAGGCCAATCATGACAAGTGGCAAGCTCGTCGATGTCTCCAGCGTACCAAACTCGAGAAATATCACAAATAATATAAATATTAATTAAATGTACAATTTATTTACATTAATAAATATTTTTTGTGTCCCGACCAGGAATCGAACCCGGTACCTCCGAGTGTAAATCCACGGACTTAACCGCTAGACCACGGAGGACATACATGGAATGCTTAGAAATTCGTCTTCTTCTTCAAATCATGTAGATAGAGCTAATATAAATATAAATCGATGAAGGCCGGCACAGACTCGGGGTATAACACAAAAATGTAAAAAGAAAATTCTAATCCTATTATTTCAATAAATTTGGGTTTGGAGCGAAAACACAACGCATAGCCAATCAGTCGCGGATCTAAATTAAAGAAAGTCATTGATGGATTCGTTCCATTTTGGCCCACTCTCCCCTTTTTCAAGGGTACTGCGGGTACCATCAGTTCTATTCTCAGAGATAATTGAAATGTTAATTACTTTCCTGTCGAGAAAATGTTCCTCTCGTATCCCGTTCGAACTAATGTTCATGTTGTATGGGAAAGAGTGAAACAGCATGCTCCATAGTATGGAGGGAGGTTTTTAACTTAACGAATAAATAATTCATGACAAACACTGTTGTAGAATCCCATGTTATAGATACATCTATTTGTACGGTTATACCAACACATTTAAATTAGTACATTAAATATTTATTGACATTGTGACAGTATTACTCGAACATGTCACAAAGCTTATACGGGAATTCAAGTATACTTTGACCCAATTGTCAGCTTATTTCAATATTACAAAGTTTCAATTAATTTATTTTATTATTCGTGAGGTATTTGCCTAATCTAAGCGAACGTATATATAGAGCTGAGATAAATGGAATCCCACTGCAGCATACCTCAATATCAATAAGATATGGTTTAGGTGGTGGCTAGGTTGTAAGAACGCTATCCTAAAAATAAAACAAAAGATTGCGGTTCGAACCCCGGCATATGTATCGAAGAGAAATATACGTTTCTTACGTAAATTTGTTATATATTCATAACATTGTCTTTGTCTCAACTTGTTGCGAATCGGTAATAAAATGTCATTAAAATTGAGCCAGCCCATCTGGCCAGCGTGGCGAGTGTAGACCAAATTCTCCAGAAATATGTTTCAGCAGTAGGGGTCTACAACTGAGGTCTAGGAAAACAATACAAATATTCTGAAATCTGAGTTCTGATTTACATGCAAAGTCTCTCAAGAACAAGACCTACGAACATAAGTCGTTACGCGGTTCAAAGAAATGACTCTTCGACCCTCTGATTTTGACCTCATTTTACATTACTTTAGAGAAAACCATTATATTAGCTTGGTACCTTATACTCGCATATATCCTTTGTTGTTACTACGGTTCTAATGTTATTTTTTAAATCTTGTATAGCCTAGTTTTTCATTTTTGATTATTTTTACCAGCAGATAAAATACTAACTAAAGTTTTATAACTTATCACTGGAAATTGGAAATATTAAAATTTCTCACTGTTATGTATTTTTTGTCTTTTTTGCTTAAAAACTTAATATTTAATTGTTAAATACTGACCACGACATGTGTGTTCACGCGAAGCTCAAGAATGGAACCAACAGACACCCATTGGTGATCGTGAGATGCATTTTTATACTTCGCTGGAAGGACTCAAAGTTATAGAAACGGGGAGCGCGCAAACTGGTAAAACAAGGTCAAACATTTAAGGGTTAAATAGGAATACCTCTTAAAAAGATAGATCGGTATTCATTTGAATTTTAGATGATTTGTGAAAAAGCACTGCATTATACCGCGAAGTTTAATACAAAGGAGTTATTAATGTACTTCCTTCTTTCTTTGTTTTCTGGCTAAAGACATATTTTTAATGTCAACGACAAGAGAGTGTCTTATATGTTTATATTTGTTAATATCTTTTCAGTGTTGTGATATCATATTCGAATGATAAAAGCTTATGTTCTCATCAATGCGTTTTCAAGATTATATTACGTTTCAACTTTCAATTTATCTCAATCGTTGTGGCATAAGATGCATGCAGCTTATCCTTTACATATCTACCGCCATTTTTGTTCGCTAAAACATTCTGATAGGTGCGTGCACTAGGGGCATGAGCTATTGTCGAACTAGTTTAAGGTAGGTGGTAGGCGGACTGATGGTGATAATTTGCCCAGTCTGCTGGAGCGGCAATCCACCGTTCGTGCCGATAAATCCAGTAAAGTGTATGCGTCATGCCCAGTTAAGCCGACATAGTGTTAGGGACTGATGTCAGTTATGCATCAAATGAAGACTCACATAACATACGTTTTTATTAATGTACATACAGCTATGCGATAACTACCCTATGTAATACTTATAATATTTTATTTATTATTTACGTTCTGATTTTTTCCATAGAACACTAAAAAATTAATTCACCGAAAACAGTTTTTACTCTAAAAACTCCTGCTAAGCACTGGCGGAACAATGACTATTAATCCGCACCTAAATGTTTTTATGACAATTCACTTACAATACTTTTTTGTACTATTTCTGAGGCCTAGCGGTTAAATCCGTATAGATTTAGACGCATAAGTTTTTTTTTACTTGTTGTATATAAGGTGATAACAAATTACCCGGAAATATCTCTACTTAATGCTTATTAGGTACGATTGTGAAAAACTAAAAAATATTATTAAAGAATTTCGTCATAACATTTTCTGTAATGGCAAGCCGTCCATATTAAGTTGAATAGCTGAAGTTTGTTTCACGTTTACGCTAATAATACTGATAAACCATGTTTTTTGGTCGATTTTATGCAAAACAGAATCATATATTTAAAATAAAAATATTGACGACGTTTTCTTAATATAAATCGTTTATTAACACAAAATAATGTTGGTTCGTTATGGTGAACCCTGTCTCCTGCATAGGCTGTGCTGTATAACAGGAGATCATCACAATCTTATCACAATCGTGATTATAAACTGTACTCTCAAATCATTTCTGAGTATTTTGTTAGGACCATATTATTATAGAATCTACGTCCTAACTTGTGTTACATAACCCGTCATGAATAAGTGGGCATTATAGCAATGAAGGCACTATTTAAAAGACTGTCTTTATGTAGAAACACTAGTTGCTCTGGCAGTAACGTTTATCCTTACATCATTACCCTGACCAAAACGGCTCGGAGTAATATACAATTTCGGATAACGAGACTACATAAAAGTTAGTGAGCTCTTTTTTCATCTTTATCTCCTCGGCTGGTTTCCGCATCATGTACAACTGTTGTTCGGTTAATGACGTTTTCTTTGGGTTCTGCTGGATTATTCTCTGGTGCATGACTGTGGCTCACTTCACGCTTAAGATGGTTTATCGCTTTTGCATCCCTCTCGCTCGCACAATAAAATATTATCAAAGATTTTTGAAGGCTAAATTGTTTAAGATTAAGTCTCTGTAATTGTAACGATTAAAGTTAAAAATGGCGTAGTTTTTTTTTTTAACTTTAATCGTCGGCCTAACTGACCAGATCTTTCAAAGTTATATGTCTTCGATAAAATATACAGATATTATATACCTTAATTAATAAAATATAGTCAGGTTAGTTTATATACATACTCGTAACTCAAGAACGGCTGGACAGATTTTATGATCTTTCCAGTATAACTATGAAATTCACGAAAAAAACAGACACATACGACTGATATAAGTCCTTAACACTATTCCGGCTTTTATACTCCACTTAAACTCCAGGTTTTAGGAAAGTGGAAACATATGGGTTTAACATAGGTTAAAAGAGTATTCCACATCTATATCGTGCGACAGATGTATGAGTCTCAAAATGTCCCTGACCCGTGCCATGACCTAAGCAAGGTTGCGGAACGTGAAGAAAGTAAGGTTATATAGGGTTCTTCAAAGCACAGCAGATCATGCTCGGACAGTCCAAATCTCGGCACATACAAGATGTATAGTTTAGCAAAAAGATTCACTAAGAATGTACCTATATTCGTATATAGATAATACTAGCAATCCCGACGGCTTTACTCGCTGACAGAAATAGATTAATCTACACGAGTCGTTCGACATATTTGTTGTTTCAGCCCACTTCTGTGTAGCCGCGTTGACACGCCGGATAAATACGCGCTTCAACGTGAAACGAGCTTTCCAATCGGTTCAGCGATTTCTGATAATGTTTTAATTTATTGCCATAAATGCAATTTCACTAGTTTTTATGCATTTGATTTTGCCCCAAAAAATACACATATAGTCAGTAAAAGATAACAATGAAAATATAGTAAACTTAATATATTTTTTGTTTGAAAGCTCTAGCACGCAAAAACTCTGTCAAATTATACTTCCGAACTGTCAATTTGTAGTTCCGTTACGTCGCACCTCATAATCCCATACTTGATATTCTCGATTCGAACTAGAACCGACAATAGAGTTTGTGCACGCTAGAGTTGTGTACATAACTGAACCGGTATCATCACGACCGTATCCCTTTCGGGTCCTCAGAAACCACGCTTTTAAAGAAGTGGATCTTCTTTCAGCCAACTTTACTATAGGCTCACCATGACAAGTGGAAAGCTTGTCGATGCTCTAGGTTATTAAACTCGAGAGATATCATAAAAAAAATGTGACCAGGATTCGAACCCCGGTACCATCGCTTCTCAATACACAGGCTTACGCTGAGTTTCAACAAAATGAAGTGTCTGTAAAAGTAACGATTAAAGTTTACAATGGCGTCAAATGTATTTATATTTATGTTTTATTTTGAAAGTCAGCCGTCAGCTAAAAATATTAAAAACACAAAAATGGATTGAGCGAAGTGAAGTAAATATCACATCTAATAATAGGGAGTAAGGGACTTAATTACGGCGTAATTAAAATTTTGAGGAAGAATTATGTAAATTGTTCTGTAATGGTGTAGCGGAGCACGTGAATCACTGGCTCCCACTTCCTGAGAGATACATTGCTGATTATATTATCTGAGACTACCTGTGCCCAAATTATGTTTCTTGAAGTGCAAATGATATATAAATTTGTTTATTATTTAAGTTACACTAATAGGTTACAATTAATACATTTCAAGTACGTATTACAATAAATGTGGAAATTGCAACCCAAGGATTAGCATTGACTGTGTTTTTCACATTATAAAATTTTAGGTTCCTTTTAATTATTAATATTAACTAAAATAAATATATTCAAAATGTCAATTTGTGTTAAAAGTAATATAATATGTTTTATATTATATTATGCTTTCTTCTTTCCACCACAAATTCTTTCGCTCCTCTCAGAACTTACTTCTTCAGTCCCCTATTATCGTTCCGGATTTGTTTTTAAATTCTTTTGTCGTTGTCTCCACAAATTTATAGAATGATCTTCCTGTAAACATAAGACAAGCAACTACCAAATGTTTGTTTAAAAAAACTCGTATATCTACACTACCTAAAAACCTCCTCACAATGATAGTTAGTGTATATATGTATGGCATTATGTTTGTAATAAAATGTTGTATATTGATATTATAGTGTATATAACAATATAATATATAAGTGTATAATTAAGCTGTTAATTTTCTTCTTTACCTAACTTTTAAATATTTCTTTCATTGCACCTATAATAGTTCAAATTTGTACTCAAGGTCTGGCTGTCACAAAATGTCTACGGGCATTAAGTCTGCCTTTGTACTTTGTGTAAAAATGTCTTAAATAAATAAATAAGCCAAGTAAAAAGTCAATAGAAAAATACATAGTAAAAAGTCATCAAATAAAATCATCACCAACACTTGCCTCTTAAATAGACTAACATTTTGGTTGAAAATGTCTAAATTAACAGTATTGCAAGAAAGGTTATTAAATAGTCGACACATACGGATAATAGGGTTATTACAAGAGCTGTTAATATTATGGGCACCAATAATAAATGTCCGATTCTTTTTTCGGGGATTACGCCAAGTTCTAAATCTGAGGTAAGACAATCTCAACCCCAAACGGCGCAAATGTTTATTATAGATATATCAATAGAAATCAAATCGAATCATTTATTCCTTAGGTTAGTACACAACACTTGGATATTGTCAATACATATATTTTTATACAATACAAGCTTGGCTGGACCGAATCTAACAGCAATACAATTTATAATAAATAAAACATTGTTGCCATAAGCGGGGATTTTGTACTTAATATATATATAGTATTAAATATACATATATTTATATAGTTTTACCATTCATAATAATACAATATAAATCAAATGATTTGATTTATATTATGAATAACATAAGTTGACTTTATAACGTACATGACTAAATGGGTCATAACATATTGTAAGAATACTCAAGTATCTCATTATATCTACTGGCAAAATCTAGAAGTTCTCCTTAAGTTCGCAAGAAGGAGTCATTACAAGGATATGAATGTTATAAGGCAAACAAAATTATTCCTCAAACAAAACATTGAACTTTTCAACTGTATTACACACGCTTCAAAGTCTCGGTCTATATTCAACTGTCTATATTCAACCCCTTTATATTGTTGACTTGTAGGATTAAAAGTTGCTCAAGTTCTCATAACCCTTTTAGCACGGATGATACCTGTATGGAATAGTACATAAAATAAAAATAAATATCGCTGGTTCGTAGATTTCACTAGCTGTGGATAAGATCTAGGTACTTACGGATATTTAGGGATTCACGGAGCACTGGATTAGAACAGTTTTTACACTTATTTCTTGTTTTAACTAATTTAAATTGATAAAATAACGAGAGCTAATTCTTCATAATTTTTGAACTGTCACTTTTTAGTTCCGGGCGACACGGTTAGATGGCATTGCAGCGTTATCGTGGTTTTGGTTGGATTGAATAAAGGAAAATGGATAGGACTCAGCTAGTTTCCCAACAATACCAAGCGTGCGTTATTACAAAAAAATAATCTAGGCCTCTCGCCAAATTCTGTTTTACCTCTCCGAAATGACCTCGATACTAGTAGTTCCTGCTCTCATCTAGCTACTTCGTAATTATCTCTATTAAATTGTTAGGACAAAAAACATACAAACATGTTTTTTATTTCCATTAGATTGCCCAACGCACGATACTGCGCTAGCACATTAGAAAAGGAAAACGCTAGGGGAGGATGTTTTTTACTATTTATATGAGATATTTTAGACATCAAGGATCTCAAAGTTATCAATAAAACTTTCATTATCTAAAATATATTTTATCGTGCTGAAAGGGATAAGGATAATTCATTAGAAAATTAAGTTTAGATTAAAGGTGTTGTAGAGAATAATAATAATAAAAAAAAAAACACCTACAGTCGCCACGCTGGCCAGACAGGGTTGGCGAGGGTAGTCCGTACCATACAAGTAACGTCAATTCATACTAAAACCCAAAGTGTATTTTTATCGCTATAAAAAGATAGGCCCTAAGTAATTTAAAAACGTGTCCACGAAACCAAGTATAAGTAAAGTTCGTACTCGCCGATTGGTTGATTCGTACCGCGCCTTCAAAACCAACATTGAAGCGGCACACATCTTTGAAATTTGTAGTCACATAATACTTGTATATTCTAAGTTTATCTAATCTACAAACGGTAGACTCTACCCGTTTTAAATACAGTTGGGGTCAAACGGGACCAACCCTCTGAAAAGACATGCTTAAGAGTTTGTATTACAATCTAAATAAGCTAATTTTACGTTAACAAGCTGATCCTAATTATGTATTCATTTGTAACCCTGCTTTTAGCCAGGAGGGCCATGCGTACACGTTTATCATTAGATGTGCAATACAATAAATAAAATATTTATTTAAAGGAAATCTATACCAATATTATAAATGTGATAAAAGCTTTGTCTGTATGTATGTTTGTCTCGCCTATACTACTAAACCAATTTAGATGAAAATTGTTAAAATTGTATTTTGGAACTTTGAAATTGTATTTTGAAGAAATGTGATAGAGATATTTCTTGGAACGCAGGGATAGACTTATAATAATAGTATTGAAATTGACATTAAAACATCACGTGTGGCACCATAAGGTTTACTTTATTACACGGGCAAAGCCAAGTCGAACAGCTAGTAACATCATAATTTCCCAAATTTATTTCCACTTCAACAGTAACACCACCTGCAGCCGGATAATCGTTATTTAGCCGCAAACATTATTAAAGGAATCCTTCAGCTAATGATTTAGAGTTAAGAGTTGATATTCGTACGGAACCTGTCAATGTCAACCGCTATTAGAGATGTTATTCGCATACTAACGCATACATTTCTTAAATAGCGTTAGTACTTGTAAGTAGTGTAGATGTATAATAATGTATTTGTATATTAATATTTTATTTATATTATAATGTATATAATAAAGAATATAATAATTCTAATAAATTATCGATTATAATTATATTATTATTAGGCATAAAGCTCGCCTGTGCACATTAATTTTAAGTTACTTTAGTTTTTGTGCAATAAAGCATTTTTATTAATATTATTATTATTTCTAATATTGCATATATAATTGTTCAAATTTGTCCCTAAGATTTGGCTGTCAAAGAATGTCTTCAAGCTTTAAATTCGCCTATGTACTTTGTGCAATTCTGGTGTGTGCTCGGCTAAACTCGCTCTATAACTGACAGTAAATAAGGAGTCCAATATTTAAGAAAGTAGAAACAGACTATGGGCGCTAATTTATTTCCTGGTTTGACAGAGGAAAGTGTAGGAAAACGTTTGTAAAAGCGAAATGTATATTTGATTTCTTAAAAATCCGTCGCTTCATACCATGTTAGATCAACAAGTAAGCATAAAATTTTCAATAGGCCAGCTTTAATGGAGGCTGAGTAGAAATTTTTCTCCACATTTGCATAGGAATATATTTTTTTACAAAGAGAATTGAGTTTGGCAGGAATTCCTCGCACTCACAGCTGGCCGTCTTCCAACCACTTCCTCCGAGCTTTACTACGCGAGGCTGCCCACACGTCGAACCTTTTCAAAGACGTAACTGAAATACTAAACACCATTATAGCGGGACCAGCAGCTAGATTCTCATTCTTTAGCCGTTATACGAGTATAAAGAAATCCAGACTATCAATATCAAAACACTAATAGAGTTGATATTCGCACGAACACTGTCATTGTCTAACGTTATTTAAGTTGATATTTGTATAAAATTTGGTCTAAGCTAAAACTGACAGCTTTGTGCTTTTAAGTGTGAAACCAAACGTAATAGTTCTCAAGGCGTCATCGCCCAATTTTTCGAAAGCAGTTTTTGTTTTATTTTTGTAGGCCCTAACACACAGAATCCGTTACCATCATGGTGACGGAGACACTTCCAGAGGATGGTTCTATGAATTTGGCCTATTTCCGCTACATTACTAGCCAGGGTTGGCCAGGTTATGACGGAAATTTTTAAGAATTTCACAAGTTGGTATTGGTGGAACCGGAAACGACCGTTTTACATGTCTCTCCGATAACATAGGTTAAATACTTTAAAAAATATATATTTAGGAACTTTCGTCGCCATTGACCCTTCTACGCTGACGTTCTTATTGGGTTAACCACGGACAGCGTTAAGATGGTAAAACTGATATGATTCAATTTCTTATTATATTTTTATTTTACAGTTAACTGAGACATACCGAGATTATGATGACGAAACACCAAGTTATTTGGAAGAAAGTTGGCACAAGATGGAAATGAGTAGCCTTGACTGAAACGGGACGTAAGAATTCATATTCAAGTCACTCAGAAACCTAAAGTCGTGTTGTACAAGTTGCCTCTCATTCTTCAGTCATCATCATCATCATCATTAGCGATCTCTGGCCTCATTAGAGCAAATAGTCTCAGATACTGCGTTCGTAACCAAAGAACGACGCATTAGAGTTGATCTGTGCATTAGAGTCCGTGTCGCGAACGACGCGCGACGTCTATACGCTACCAATGATTATCGTATTTATTATCCTTCAGAAATTTATATATTTGATTTTATTGCTATCCGTACCCGTAACATGTGCGGTTAATGTCACAATATGTATCTATTTTGCTTGGTCAATCTATCTGACGAATATCAACCGTCATTATTATTACAGCCTCTGGAAACACGTAGTCATAGACCTCCACTGCTAAAGATGCGTCTTTTAGATCATAATAAGGAATTTGGCCTAGTTTTGCAGTAACGCTAGTCAGATGGGGTGCCAAGGTTGGCACTGAGCCTATTCTACATTTTGTCCTACTTTTTTGTTTATATTGTGGTTATCTGAGTCTAAGGTTAGGGAGTTACGACAGACGCACGGAGACACTAGCTCACTGCCTGATTTATATGTTTTTCTAGTACTGGCTGTTCACATATTTACTGTGCCGTCACTACTAGGTAGAATCACTTGATTTTAAAATTGCACTACCCTGCACAGTGCACATGCCTAATAGATATATTGTACAAATACCATGTGTCATGTGAGCTGTACAGGTTTCTAGGCTCAACTTTGTATGATTTGCATACTTTATAAAATCATTACAGCCCTTAGAACACAGCGTCCTAGACTCCCACTGTTGGAGATGGGCCTTCCAGAACATATATCTGGAGAATCTAGCCTACACTAGCCACGCTGGCCAGACGGCTTGGCGAGGATCTTATGTCAAATTTTAATTATACTTTATTAACGATTCCATTAGTTGGTATTATATTCCGACCCGGAACCGACGGCTTAACGTGTTTTCCGAGGCACCGGAACTGTGGTGTTGTATATATGTTGTATAATCTATGACAAATGTACGTAAGAAAAGCGTATTTGTCATTGGTAGGAAAGCGCTCTTACAACCGAGCCACCACCGCTCTTGACAAAGGATATTTAACTGTAATTTAAAATATCATTGTACCTACTGGCATTAACATGTACACATGTTAATCTACTATAGTTGACAGGTTAATTGTACACAAATACTGATATTAAAGGGTTGTTGAAGTGTATCGACCTGCAGTGTAAAAACGCCGCGTGCCAAAACCATTTCTCATTGAAGAAATAATGATAAATTGATGCGTAAGTCGGCACCTGTTGTAGCAATAACATAATGGAAACTTGATTAATATAACGGACTAAAGTTACTCTATTTATTTAATGATATTTTAGTTTAAATAGAATTTCAGGTCTTGCGACGACGGCACTCTATAACCTTAAGCGTAAACGTTAGACAGACAAAAAGATAGATTCTGTTGTTGTCTGACAGTTTTAGCGCAAGTTTTGTCAAAATTAATATTAAAAAGAGAGAAGACAAATTTCTAAGCATTCCATGGATTCACCGTGCGGGTGCCGGGTCCATCGTGTGTGGGTAGCAGATGAGAAGAATGGTGTCTCGGGCTTGCGACCGACAATAGGCTGGTTTAAGAAAAGGAGGCCTCCTTTTTTTTTTATTGCGCGATAATACGCTCACCATCCACCATTCTACTTCTCTCCCTAACAACCAAATACTGTATGACACCGTTAATGCCGTCTTGGAAGCTCGTTCCATAAATGTATTGACGACAGACCTGCTTAGGCCCAATTCTTTCAGTAAGTGATGCAAAGATTTTGCTGGAACTCCTCTTGCACCAACTTCCACTGCGTAAAGCTGAGTCTTGAACCCGTTCCTGATCATTTCTTCTGTGAGATCATAATATTTATTCGACTTCATGTTGAAAAGTACTTACTATTAAACGTATATAAAGATTAATATTTAGCATTAGATACTTTTTTATACGTATTAATTACGTCTTTTCTTAGGTTTAAGGTCTTATTATCATTTTTATATAATTTAATTATTTTAATTTTACCTTTATTTATTTATATATACTGGGTGACTTTGTATGGTATATATCTGAATATATATATATATTTACAGTTTTAATGTGCTTTAATATTAATATTTTAAATACGCTATGTTTAATGGCTTGTAATGGTTTTTTGACTGTTCTTTGAATAAATACATAAATACTAATAGTTTGCGTTAGTTTAAGGATTTCGTTTAAAATAAGAAATTTCTCTGCTGTTTTAGATACTTACGAGGACACCTGCAGTCGTGGTTAATCTTTCTAAAGCAGGTTAAGTATAATCTCGTACATCGTAAATTATTTTTAACGTTTACTTTTATTTTTCAGGCATTAAATCCGTCTTAGTGTAATGAAGTTTAGATAGATAGATAAATTCTTTATTGCACAGAATATAACACACTTTGCACTATATAGGCGAGTTTAATGTTTAATTGCGAAACCGCGAAACGGTGTAGATGGTTTCATGTCTTAGCGTCCGCTCTTCGCATCGTTTCCCGATCAGTCTCGCTTTTTTGGAGGGACAATGAGTTCGCGCTTAGTTCGGGACGTTCGGTCGCGATCGAATCTACAATCCCAGCTCTTTTCAGTAATCGCGTCATAAATACACGGCGCTAATCGCAGGCGAATGTAGAGCAAGCTTTTAACATAAGTGAGCAGGGATTGTGGGTGCATGGCCGTGTAAAGACCATTTAGAGTAAATAAAATAATCATAGTGGGTCCCTCTTCATAGTGGGTCTCTCTTCATAGTGGGTCCCTCTTCATAATGGGTCCCTCTTCATAGTGGGTCCCTTTTCATAATGGGTCCCTCTTCATAGTGGGTCCCTCTTTATAGTGGGTCCCTCTCCACAGTCTATTTTCATAATCGCATACGTTAATTGTATAAATCGTGTATTTCTTTATTCACAGTCTGTTTTATCGTTAAAAACAGCTAAACTTACAAAATGTTAAACGAATATAACTTTAAGACGATACCACAAAGAAAAAATATTATGCAGATAGCATGGCTTAGTTCAACGTATCGCCATAGCAATAAGGTTGAAGATCGCAAAATAAGCGTTTATAAATTTACTTCTTTTTTTTACTAGCTTAGCATAGAAAAAAATAGAAATCGAGTTATTCTTTTTTTATATAAGGGTGAATAATATTAATGTAATGCTTTAGATATTATTTATAGTTTTTTTTTTTTTTTTTATAGATATAGGTACTATTGTTATATAAGTTGCATTGGCCGTGGAGAAATATGTCTCTAAGGTAAATCGCGTAAAAACTCGTATGTATAAAAAATCAAAATTATAAAAACTATGTATATGTTTGTTTAAAAAGCGTGAGTAATTTAAATTAATTTTAATATCCAACCTAAGGGTATAATATATTATGTTGTTCGTTTTTCACTCTGTAGGGCCTCAAGTGGTTGTCAATGTCCGTACGAATATCAACTCTAATAGCAAGTGGCATTGTTAGTTAAAGAATTTGTATAACGTTTGCGCTTAATAAAACCGTATCTATCTCCTGTTATTTTATTTACCGACAGTTTTATCGGTACCTGAGAAAAGCATAACCGAGATTTAGAATATTATAAAACATTAAATTACGAATATCATAGAGGTTGACATTGACAGTGTCTGTTTGTTAACGTTCGCTCAAAGACACACATACTTTGGCTACTAAAGTCGAATCTAGGGAAAGACGGGCTAAAAAAACGAAATCTTATATTTCGAAAAGTTGTACTAATCCAAGAAAGATTGAAGGAAGGTAAATTATGTAAAGCCCGCCCAATTCTCACCTACATTACCATTTTAATGAGTAAACTTCATTACGACTAAATTCAATGATCTGAGTAACGCGTGCAGAGCTGACAACTTGTAACTAGGGCTGCCACATTTCAAAAAAGCAGACCTACTTTTTCATTATAATAAAATGAAACAATTTTTTAGGTAAGTATTATTGAAATTAAATAATAATCTACTAATTTTATTCATTAAATAAATCAACTGAATATCTTCTATTGCTGGTGACTATTTATTTTTTTAAATTATATTTTTTATTGGTAATATCTCTTACCACTCTTTATCACGCAGGATTTTCAAAAATTGAAAATTCTTTAGTCATTCAGATTAGAGTCCATCAAGCTAAGTGTGAAAAATCATCTTGATAGGCCGGCATAATTGTAGGGATAGATGTCAACCGTCACTGGCTGGCGTCAGGTGCTTCAATTCTTGGACCTCACGTACCGCTTACGATCAGGTGAGCGCTGTGTGTCACATATCCGGATGTCCACTTTCAAAAGCGTAGTAGGTCAACCCGGAAGGGTGACAACCCCACCTGTGACCCTTATTCCGGTTGAATAATGTTGAAAACTTAGTATTTTTTTTCAGACGTTATTGATATAGAATACCTGAGCGCAATCTGACCAGAAGTAAGACAGTAGGCCTAATCCTACATAAATACGTCTTATAAGCCCCATTTTCGACCGTGGAGGTTCAGGACTCGGTATTCTAGCTGGGTTGAGAATGATAACATTAAAATATAAATTCGACGGAAAAGTCTGCAGACAAGAAAGCTGGCCTAACCAACGTGTTAGCCTCGCTATAAAGAAATATTGCCAGTCACCTCGAAACTATATCTGATGGAACGTCTCTAAAAGACATTTTTAATATGTATAGTTTATAATTATGTTTATTATTTAAGTAGGTAGTGTCAGTCTTCTTGGGACTATCACTGAAGGAGGACATTTTTTACTTATAGTTTATTTTTTATTAGGTTTAGTTTATATTTATTTTAATTTTTACTTTTAAGTAGTTTTAATTTATATTGTAATTATTTTCTACTGTTTGAATATATTCACTATAATACCAACAAAAAAAGGTGGTACTTTTTAATAAATTTAAGTTATATTATATATTAACTCCGCGGTCTTGCGGTTAAGTCCGTAGATTTAGACCGAAGTTAAATAGTCGGGACACAATAAATTGTTTCTCTAGTCCAGTTGGAAATTCTCGCACTTTCGACATGCATGTCGACTCGATCTGTTCTAATGAAACTGACGGTTTCTTATATAATCTTTCACTTTTCACACGTAAGTCGTATTATATCGCCGAGTCGTAAGTGCCCGAATTAGGGCTCTGGTACGCTAGAGACATCGACGGACTGCCACGTGTCATAATAGGCCTATAGTAAAGTTTGATAAAAGTGTATCAGCTTCTTAAAAAACTTGGTTTCTGACCACACTGCAATGTATGCAGTCGTGATGATACTTTTATAAATATATAATTAATTATATGATAAATTAATTATATGAATTATTAACAAATAAAAACTTCAATTAATATATTTTGGTAAATATTAAAATAATTTAAATATTTCCCTGAATTCCATTCATATGATTTTTTCTATAAACATTATACATTAAATATATACCAAGTAGCCAAACGGTATGAGAAATAAAGTTAGGACAATCGTTTCAGAATTAATTAGGCCGGTTATGGTCGTGTATAACGTGCACTTTCAAATTCATTTTGTTATTGCTTGTGTTTTTCTTAGACAATATGCCGACCTGCATCTACGGAGGTGAAAAACACGTTCTTCATCGACAATAGAAGAAGTATAAAGTTAAAGGCGTAAAATATATAGTAACAAATATTCTGTATGAAAATAACAAGCAAATTCCAGCTCTATAGTATATTTGATCGCTTAGATTCTACAGAGTTTAATGATATTTTCGGCATTTAGTCTTTATAAAACTAAGCGAGCAAGACAATATGTTTGTATAGCGATATTTTAATTAAAAATTATGTAGGGTTTTAATTAAAATTTTACTTGGAAGACAATTAGAAAATCGACAGAATATTATTAAGAATTAATTGGGGTTCCCTTTTATTTATTTTACACTTAGATATCTTCAGTATCCACTATTCTGCACTATTCAATCAAATATTGTATGATTCTACTAATGCCGACTAAATCTTGATCAAAAATTTACATTTAATTACGTGTTTGTCTCTCGTAAATTATACAAATTTTAATGTAGATGTTTGATCCGGCTCCGCCTGTGCAGTAAGTATAGTGATGCGCAAGCATATAATCCGGTCTCTAGTGATCTGCAATAAAAATCAGATGGTAGTAGTCATATGTCGTGCTCAAATGATGACAACATATCAACTATATATTCTTTTAATCGGTACAGTTATTGAGACGTCAAGCCAAGACAAACCGACAAAATATATAGGTGAGAAAAATAGGTGTGGCAATTCCCATACAAAATTATTAATTTCTTCTAATTGTCTTGATCTTTAAGCTGTTTTTTTTATTTGCTATATTAAGTTTATGTGTATTTAATTATGTGTGTGCATCAATATAAGTATTACTTACTTTTATAGTATTTATTGAACGAAGATTAAATACCTTGTTGTTAATTTCAAAAAAGCTTTTCAATAAATATATATATTTATATAATCTCTGACTTAAAGCGAGCAAAACACAAGAAAACATATTCAATTCGTTCGCGCCATTTCTTAGTCAGACACACGACGGACATATTTTTTACTATTTAAGAGTTCTTTATGCCACTAAATTGAATTCAAAGTAGGATACAATGAACATAATACTATCTGAAATAATAAGTTTTACTTTATTAATACGGTTAAAGGAAATAAACACAGCGACTGCAAAGAAAATAATTCAAATTAAGCCGTTCAAATTGAACCAGATAAAGGTAATTTATTTTCAAAGAGAACCCCGATAGTGGACGGTGTTCAGTACAAAACTAATGAATCTTTCTCTTTGTTTTATTTGCCTTATTTTTTAATCTCTCCATCGTCGTACGTTCTCCATGAAAATTTAGCACAGGAATAATCATTGAAAAATGAATTGTGTTTGGAAAAAAATATCCACAAAGTTAATATTTAAAATTAATATATATCCACGACCGTAATGTTATTCTATTTATAAAAACAAACAACTAATATTGATAATAATAATATTTTTTTGTTATCTCCTCTTTGTTATATCATAACTATTAAATTGAAATTGAATTGAAAAATCCAATTTGTATGGAGAAGCCAAAAATATTTCAGACCGAATGTTACTTAATTCATATTCCCAACCTTTTTGTTGTTGTTAGTAATATGTTTATTGCTTTAATAATAGTGTAAAAGAGTGCTAAAGACCAGTAAACATTATGGAAATACATATTTTTTATTTTAATAAAACAAAAATGATAAAGTACAATTAGGAAAATAAAATCAATTTAAAAAGTACGTTTTTTATAGAAGTAAAGTATTCTTTCATGGTGGTCAGAAACCACGCTTATAAAGAAGCGGATTCACATTTAGCCAACTTTACTGTAAGCCAATAATGTCAAGTGACATGTGTACTAAACTCGGGAAATCACAAATAAATTAAATAATATTATTTATTTATTTAAAATAATAAATATTATTGTCTCCCGACCAGAAATCGAAATTGACCTCCAGCTCTAAATCCACAGACTTAATCGCTAGGCCACGGAAGCAGTTTTTTTTTATATTTTTACCTATAAGTTATGTCTGTAAAAAAATATTGTCTTTAAAAGTTAGCAATGAACAGTTAGGACGAATTGCCAGTTTACAGACGATATATTATTTTTGATCTCGACGAGAAATCGAACCCGGTACTTCGAGATCTAAATCTACGGTCTTAATCGCTATACCACGGCGGCGGCCTTTTCTTCGCAAAGTAAATTAAAGAAAATGAAATTTAAAATTTCAACGCTAAGATTTCTTCCGTCTCCGATTCAAGAACGAAATTCTTGTTTTTTGTCCTATATATTTTGGTACAAAATTAAACCTTAAAGTAATGACTTTTACTAACTCTTTAGTTGTTAAAGCTTGTAGGAAACGATTGTCAAAATTGTAACAATACGACGACGGCTGGTAAAGGAGACGTAATTAAATGTCCTTAAATTATTTGCAAAGAATATTTTTTAATTGAAATTTTCAACAACAATTTGTAATGTATCTAACCTAATGTAGAATTAGGAAAAAATATATATTTTATTTATAAAATGAAAATGCGTTTGCAAAACTATTAGAAATTCATTAGGCATGACACAAGGCGGGCTCAGTAGTCCTGCGGTAAAGTCCGTGGATTAAGAATTTCGATTTCTGGTCAGGGCCAGCATTCGGGAAGTCATATCTTCCTATCGTACGTACCATAGTGGTTGAAGACAGATTGTCTTTAAACAGTACGTTCTTCTAGTAATGTCGTATGGTGCAGAAATGTGGACACTGACGGTAGGTCTGGTCCACAAGTTCAAGGTCGCTCAGCAAGATATGGAGAGAACTATGCTCGGGATTTCTCTAAAAGATGAAATCAAAAACGTTGACATTCGTCCAGAGAACCAAAGTTACGGACATAGCTTTCAAAATTAGCAAGCTGAAGTGCCAATATGCTGGACACATATGCCGCAGAACCGATGAACGATGGAGTAGATGGGTTCTGGATTAGAGCCCACGTACTGGAAGACGCTGAGTGGGACGGCCCCCTGGACATGGACATGGACAGATGACCTGAGATCGCTGCTGGGGGATGGATGAGGGTGGCAGAAGATCGTGTGAAGTGGCGAGCCTTGGGGGAAGCCTATATCCAGCAGTGGAGAGACACAGGCTGATGATGATGATAACCTATTAACAATTCTTATTAAAATTAATCTTGGAAAAACATAAAACAAGATAAAAACCACGCAAACTAAGTCGATTTGAATGTGTAATGTAAAACCCAGGGTTCAGTTCAAGGCGGATGACTAGAATCCATTAGTGGATGCGGCAGCGATACCGTTGACTCAGCAATTCTCAGAATGCTATTTAGCTAATCTCTTACAGCACGAGTTTATTGAGAAAGGGTGAAGCGGGGACTTTGGAGATACTACCCTGAACGTACGAAATACAAAACTTCTAAAATATGCCGAAGTGCGAGATCTAGTTATATTTAAAGTTCTAAAAACACTATTAACAATTTTAATAATCTTGGTGCAGTTTTTAAACCATAATTTAATTACAAATACAGTTTACAATAAAAAAACGATATACAAAACCTAATTTAAGTATAAATCATGTCAGCAAGGTATGGTTGTAAGAACGGTGGCATTTTCTCGATGAATCTCTATGCTGATAAAGGTCTCTATACTGGGGACTAACCATTTTGTCACTTTGACTTAAGAGTCTCAACAGCTAACGGCACACACACGAAGTCTTTGATTAGATACGTTTGCGCCGTATGCCAGACTGTGCTTTCGTCTGCGGCTCCCGCATTTTGCGCTGTTCCCCTAATGTTTCAGAAAGCCGTAGTGTCACACATGTGGTATCTCACACCGGGGCCCGCTCCATAATTTAAATATTATTTTTTTATTCTACCACATAATTACTGATGAATCATTGTATTTCAGAGTTGACGCCCTTTCGTTGCCAACTTGGTATCTTTACTTCACTTACTCCTACTTCTCATTAACGTTACACTAAAAGGAATGATAGTTTTATTTTCTATGTAAAAGGGTAGCTTTTAGTATACATAATGTAATAAACAAAAACTCAGTTTCGTAGGTGGATGGGAATGCGCCGAGCGACGGACGCAGAACGCAGGACTTCGTGTTGTCCCCGACGCGGTTTCTCCTGCACACAATGATATGCTGTCCCTAGGGAACATTCATTGCTATGCAGATGACAGCACGGCACATAAGCGGTACCAAAATCTACGGGCTGTGGGACTAAGTGGAGAAATGCGTCGTTCCCTACCGGAGAAGCTGGACGATACTCTTTGCAAAATTTATATGTGGAGTGCCCGAACTCTAGTCCAGTTTAATGCCAATAAGACGACAGGACCATACTCTCTGCTTTCAACGCTTCTGGACACCGTGCTAGATCAACAACCTATTTTAACATACGAGTTGAAATACGCTCAGGCCTGAACCACCGAAACCACATTGAGAGCATCATCAATACAGCGGTCAAAAAACTGGGGATACTGAAAAAGGTGAAATGTTTTCTTCCGCCCTTACTCCGACTAACATGCTTTATAAAGCAGAATTAAGATTGTACGTGGAATACTATTCTCACATCTGGGATGGTTCCGCTAAGAACCTTACAGATGTTCTGCAGAGGCGGGCGATTCGGATAGTGGACGACACCACGGTGTCTAAAACTCTGAAATCGTTGCAGCTTCGCCGACGTGGCCTCCCTGAGCGTCTTCTACAAGCTATAGGTAGTACAGTCAGTTCTCAACTCAGTGAGAGCGCTACAGCCCTTTTCTCTATTACGTAAACTAACTACAGTCACAGGCCAAAATAGTCACTTTAGTCACGACCGTATCCACTATCCCTACGCTCACATATACATTTGGAAACTCTTATATCTGTCGCACGCTGAAGATGTGGAATGCTCTCCCAGGCAGTGTGTTTCCCCATTCCTATAACCCCGAGTCCTTCAATTGAAGTGTTAAAAAGCATCTTGATTATTGTGTTCCATTCCTTCAGTTTAGAAATCTTTTAGTTTAGTGTCTATGGGTTTAATGCTAAATCCAACTAACCTGCTGAAGCGGCGAGCATGCCGTGTGCGCGAAGCAGCGCCAATAGCAAGAGTGGAAACAGAGGCCGTCGCCGCATGCCGCGAGCTGCCCCCGCCCCCGCGCTGCTCCGCCGCGAGCCCTCACCTGAAAATAATACCAACTGTTATTTGATGTTCGGGTTCTATAAGGGGAGACAACGTACGGGACGACGCAGAGTGGGATGACACCCCGACATGGGTGACCTAAAAAAGGTCGCTGTGGTGATTACACAAGACCAAAAGGAGGAGGTATATATTCAGTACTGGAAAAATATTATTGTCTGATTTTAGTTGCTAAGATTCCTGGACTTAGCACGCAGCTACCGTCAGTTGCCCACACAAAGTCACGTATAAAAAGTAAATGAATGTTTAATTAACATTACTCATATAGGTATGTAACTACCAATTTACCAACATCAAAAAAGCTTTAAACTGAAGTAGTAATTATAAAATTTAATGAAATACATATTACAAAATGATTACGAGCAAATGGGAGACAGAAAAAATTAATGAGCTGACGGAATGTTCATTAAAATATTCAGTCAAAGTTTATGTTTATCACAATATAAATTATTACTTCATATTTTTTTTATTAATTATATATTATTTGCAAATACGAAATTATTAATTACTTTGTTTATTATATTTTTGTAGTTTCAATTGTAATTCAAGAGTTTTAAAGAAAAACATAAGTTCTTTGTACAAAGTATAGATTTAAAGTTTATTATTTTCAATGACTTATTCTAAAAATCTAGCCTGCATTATTATTTTGTAAAAATAATATGTTCCTAAATTCCCGTATCCTTTATAACTTTACTGATTTAAATACATGTTGTTTATTCGACTAAAGAAAGAAGCTTAGAAACAATATTTAAAAAGTTTGCAAACTAGCACTTTAGAAGTTTGTCGTGTTACCTAGGAATCGATGTGGGGTAACCGTGCCATTTCTATCCATTATCCAACACTTTGGGAACAAAGTTTTGGGGCCCCACAGAGATTGGCCACGCTTATACGTTTTATCGCCAATTTACCTTTTGTTTACCTGACCGTGTTCATTGATTCCCAGACACTACATTATATAAATTTAAATAAATATGTTACGAGTATCTATTGCGTCTTAGAAAATTAAAATATATGTACAGGATCTGTATACAAAATAATAGCCGAACGCACAAGTTACAAGATAACATATTGTATATTAGTATACTTAGATATTTAGACAATAATACTCCTATATATAGTTATATAAGGTCAAAGACAGATGTTGACTGCATATTAATATATATTAAAAAATATGTTTGTTATGATTTTTTTAAAGCCATTTTTAGGTGAAACTGAATACAGTACGAGATGTCATTTACCAAATCTATCAAATCGAGACCCTCGTGATTATTAAAGAGTGATACGGGCGAAGCCGGGTCAAATACCTATTTTAGTATAAATATTAAATGTACCTTAATGTAATATGTTGTATCCACCCAATATGTCAATGATTAAACTGGTCTATTTATTGTGCGACCTTCAGGACTCTTATATTAAATATCAATAAATTAGATCGCAAGTATTACCCAGCGGTCCCTTCCCAGAACGGTTCTCGAGCAAGTGAAATCGCCTTGAAAATATTCGATTCCGAACCATTAGTTCCAAATAATTTATAATCCCACCAAAAAACACTTTTGTAAACAAAGTATGTTTCCGTGGCTTAAAGCTGCTTATCCACCTTAGTTGTGGTTTAGAAAAAATAACAGTTTTTTATTACATTACGTCATCATAAAGTGATACAATTTTATCACTCTTCAACACACCGTGCTGGAACTACAACACAGCTTTAACATAGTTGATGTTAAAATGTGCTTAGATCTCAACCACCCATACTACATTAAGAGCATCACCAAATCAGAGTCCAAAAAACTGGGAATAATGAACGAGGTGAAACATTTTTTTCCGCTTTCACTCAGAATTATGCTTTACAAAGCACAAATAAGGTCATGCGTGGATGCATGCTCTCGATGTCCTGCAGAGGCGGACGATTTGGATAGTGGACGACACTGCAGTGTCTAAAACTCTCGAATCGTTTTTTACTGATTTTTATTGAACCTAAATAATGTGACCATTTTCTTTATGTTAGTAAATACTTATATACTTAAATATATGGAATTAACGAAAGTCTTTTCGGGTTGAAAGAAACGACTCTGGAGACAAATGTAATAAAAGAAAAAAAATGGATGTACAATGAAAAGCGAAAGTAATATTATTTGAAGACAACTGGCGACGACGAAATATGAACACTTTTATATGAAAAGGGAAGATTTATTATCTAAAGAAATTTCCTATCATCATGACTGTACATTTTGTACGAGAAAGACAGAAATACTAAGTTACTGTACGTTTACTGACTATTTGATTTAGAAAGTAAATGTCGGAGGCATATAATAATTTCGCTGTCACAAGTAAAAGTGTCTAAGCTACGCGATTTCTACGCGATTGCAATCTGCGACCGCGTTGGCATGCAAAGTTTCGATCAGTTGGTGCAGTCGTCCTTCGTTAACGTATGTTCTATCGGAGGAAAGGTTAAGCCATTATCCAAAACTTTGGAATTTTATATATTTTAAAATTAAAATAGTTTTTAGTTTTCTATTTCCAAAAAAAATATTCCCTATTTTACTCGTATATGTAAATTATTTATGTTCTGTTTTGTGATTCCAATTGTAACCTAAATGCTAACAAATAATTACTATTTATTTACGTATTAATTAATCAATAGCAAACAAAAGGTAAACATTATACTTAATAGAAATACTTAATCCAGTTTGAAAAATACTGGAACATCAAAGAAAAATTCCCCCTTTGATAAAATTTCTTGTAATATTTATTGGCTGTTACTGCACCTTTTGATACACAATCTCTTTTAAAATCTTAAGAAATATTTCTGCTTGATATTTCAAGAGGGCATTTAACAATATATTTCTACTTTAGTTTTGATTAAAAAACAACTCACCTTGAATGTTTATTCACGAATTAATATTTATTTAGAGAGCTATGTATATAATTCTACAAATTTAATAAAAAAAAGTATCATCACGACCGTTTCCCTTTCGGTGTGGTCAGAAACCACGCTTATAAAGAAGCGGATTCACATTCAGCCAACTTTACTATAGGCCAATCATGACAAGTGGCAAGCTTGTCGATGTCTCCAGCATACCAAACTCGAGAAATATCACAAATAAATTAAATAATAATTAAATGTATTTATTTACATAAATATATATTTTATCAGGAATCGAACCCGGTACCTCCGAGTCTAAATCCACGGACTTAACCGCTAGACCACGGAGGCAGTTGAGATATTAAACAAATAAGCCTAATTACCAAATAACTAATACCAACTACAGATATTACAATAAAATAACATTACACATACATATAAGTGAAGTAAGTAGGTTTTTCCAACTTTAATGGTGTTTACTAAATTGTTTTATTTAGTTTGTTTTTTTGTATATACATTTATATATCCGTAAAAGCTAAAAAAGTAAAAAGGATAGCTGAAAATAGGAGAAAGGGTTATAAATACATAAATATGTTTAATAAAAAAACTAAGATTTAAAATATACGACCTGTTTATTTTTTTGTCTATTTCTAAGATGGTCGTCAAGTTGCTGTGGTACGAGTATAACGTGTCGTGCTTAAATTATGACGGTGTACTTGTATGACTAGGGATGTCTGTCTCTGGGTTCTGAGGAACGTCTCCGCCAAATTCATTAACATCAGTTCAGGAATATAGGCGTTATATTTTATCCCACAAACATAAATACATATAAATAGAGAGAAACTTCATTCATACTTTGATATTAGTATGGATTTTTTAAATACGAAATACGTTGCATAAAATATTGCCAAGCTTTATTTAAGGCATATTAATGGCCAGCCATCCATATTAAGGATGCTAAACTCTTAATAAATCGGAAGATTTTCCTATATTTAAAGTCAATAAGTTATTGCATTTTCCCAGAATATAATATTCTGTTATTTTATTAACAAGAATAATTTAAAGCCTCAGTGGTTTATCGATTACGGCGGTAGATGTATGGTATACAATATAAAATGTTATGTCGCAGGGAAATGAAGAAACCAGGGATTACTTGAATTACCTAGGGATTAACCGAAATCACGGAAGAACTCTCATTTGTTACTTTTTCTTACTAAATACATCGAGTAATTTTAATAAAATATTGATATATTTTCAGTGATACGTCGCGTCGTTTCAATAGAATGAATCTAGTAAAATGTCAAAAATTCTAATAAGTGTAAAACTAAAAAAAAATGCTATCATTCATAAAACTCGCTTTAATAGAAAAAAAAAACAGTCCAGTAGTTGCGCGTTCATCCATTGTAGAACACACATGCATTTTGTGGAATTTGAGTCCAAATTAAAGGTTACTCACGCACACACTTATAGTATTCCCCTACAACTAACTAATGAACATAATTGATGCCCTTGCGCGCTCCACGATTTTATACGATTGTTTTTACACGCGTGATATTTTTTTTCGTCGACCGTTTTTTCTTATATGTATGTTATCTTTTATTGATGTTGCTTTAAGATCTTATATTGAGTATAAGATAAGTGTAACCAGAGTGATTGTTTGTCTCAGAATAATGGACTCACGAAGAGCTGAAGATAGTCTGACACATTATAATAATAAAATTCTTTATTGCACACAAAATTTGCAAAATATAAAGATGTACATAGGTGAGCATAATACCATGAAGGTATTCTCTACCAGCTAACCTCTGGGAGAGTGATAGATTTATATGATAGGTGCAGAGTCTGAGATTTTTAAGTAAATGTAAATATATTCGAATTAAATAATGAAGTACATGAAAATATAAATACCTTATTTAATACATATTACATAAATTCGACCTAAACAAATAAGTATATATACATAAATTACAGATGACTCCAACAATGTTACATAATGTATAATTTTAGTTTTAATAATATTTAATAATAAATTCAGTAAATGTTAATTAATATTTATATACCTAAGAGAGGGTTGACTTATTAATAAATGATTATGAACTTAGGAACAGCTGGACCAATATTTATGATGTTTGATTTTTTAAATTTGACTCTCCCAAATAACAGAACAACTACTTAAAAAGTTGAAAAAAAACACATAAATAAGAGTTATGAAGAATTTGAAATCGAGTCCCGCAAGATGACCAGCTCACCACACGGGCGAAGGCAGCTAGTCATACAAGTATTGTTTAATTAAATTGATTAGTTCGTGTTTTGGAAAGTGTCGAAAATATACCAAAACTATAAACGACTTCATCTCCACTTTTACAAAATGTCTTAACAGAAAACATCGTCGAATACTTCTCACATATACAAGGAAAACCACAGTACAGAAACAAACAATAAAAATAACATCACATGATCAGTATACTGTACGAGAATAAGGAACTGCTTACACCAATCTCACACAAATTTAAAGATGAACTATTACTTTTAGTGAAAAGCCTTCAATTCGTTTGACATCGAACAGTAGGCAAAGTTATGACTGTACATAGAATAAATCCCGCAAAACAAATATTATTATAAAATGTATTTATTTACAATCATTTCCATAAATTGTTTTATTAAAAGGTAAACCCCGTTTTCTTATAATGTCTGCACGCCTTTTCTGTTCTGTGTGGATAACCAAAATTGAAATTCTTGGGAAAGGGCCGTCCACAGCGCTACTCACACCGCGCAAACCCTATATAATTGAATCGTCAGTTTACAGGGCCCTGGAGACCACAGGCTTTGTCCTCAAGATAGCATTCGAGCGTCGACGTTTTAAGGGTTAAAAAAAACTTTGATTTTTTTATCACTTATTTTGGGTTTGCTGTTTTTGAAATAAAACATTTTTACGTTCACATTGTTATTAAATTTTTATTAACAATTTTTTTTCTTTAACTTTTTTAAGGTTTAATGTTAGCTTGTATGCTTTATACCTTCACATTTTTATACTCGCCTATTTTTTTATTTAGGAAAACTTACAGCTACAATACAAATATAGGAAAGATAATAATACTATAAAGCCGATAACAAGAATTCACAGATAGTTACAATAGAAAGCATGCAAGAATAACTTTTAGAAAAGCAAAGTACGAATACAGGAACAACAATAAAATAAAAATAAATACAAAAAAAAAACAATAGATACGATAAAATAATAAAAAGACATGACAAATAAATACAACTGCAGAAAAGAAAAGAAAAATAACAAAATTAAAAAACAATAGGTCAGTCTACTAACTCGAAGTGCTCATTCGTCATCACTCGTCTAACTATTGCAGTGCCGGCATTGAAGAGATCGACATCGATGCTGAGCTCGTTAAACATTATTGCCGCCCTACTGAAAAATGCATTGCGTCTATAGTTGTTGTTGCAGCCCGAAACAAGTAAGAGTGCGGGATTTCTCACGGCTCCTGTGGGTACTCGCATGGTTATTTTGCTTAATAGTTTGGGGCAATCCACAATCCCCCGTGCAACACCAACTAAATAGGTGATGTCAGCAATATTACGACGGACTTCCAGTGGTAGTAGATGATGTCTTTTGCATCGTTTATCATAATTCGTATCATAAATCTTTATAGTTTATATTTTGTGTACAATTAATAATTTATTATTATTATTGCATTATTATATTAATTCATTTAATTAATGGTGTTATAAATACAGGTGTTGATATTAAAAAGACGGTCAAAGAGTGATTATTAGAGCGGAATTGCCCATCAGAAACTCTATGACCTACATTAGTGTGATTATGGTTTTTCACGACATCGTGAATGTCACTGTTTATTTCCTTAAATAAACTAGTTACGTTGCAGTGACCATGTGAACTAAAATACATGGACTGTGTTAGATAGTAATTCATACAAGAGTATTATACTCACGAGTACGTCTCACCTTCACGCCTATATTACTGAACCGATTTTAATAAAAAATAATTTACAGTTAATACAATTAATAAACAGAATTGTTCCTTAGAACCCTGAGACGGAGATATGCTATATGACGTCATCATCTGGCAACGACATGTGATCTCACCCCCATCTATCTGTCTGAATGTTTGTTCCGCCTAAACTAAACTGATATTTATATTTGACATAGTTGTTTCTTTGAACCCAGTGATGGATATAGCGTGTATTAAATTATTATTAAAGCATGACATGGGATACTACGGCCATATGGACGTATTTTCTTAACGTCCACTATTCCACTATATAGTATATTCCGCGTCCACTGTACCTTTAGGTTAGTATATCATAAGAAAGTACGAAAATACCTTTGCTACAATCTTCACACATATTTCATATATATATATACATATTTTTAGGTTTAATCGTTACATTTACAGAGACTTAGTTTTGGTGCAACACAGTCAATTACCGTTGTGTGATGGTCAGACCACGCTCCTAATGTAATGAATTTACAATTAGGCATCTTTTGTTTAAATTATATTTTTTTCGGATCGCGGTTCTATTCAAAAGCTTAAAATTAAAACACAGGATATTGATACAGATATTGCTGAAGATCGGGATTCCAGAACATATTTCTCAGGTGACCGTCCGTTTTAATCAGTAAATATGGTACACCTAGTTAAGAGCATTAAAATGTGCTGCTAAATTAGTATATGGAAGGAATTTCCCCAAGACATTTAAGTGTTAAGTAGGTTGGTGTAGAGTTTGGGAAACGGGAAATTAAGGCATGATTATTTCACCCGAGGAAAAGCAACACATTTGCTGTGAGGAGTAATTTTACCATAGACATAGAGTGATATTTTTTTTTTTCAACTTCAGCGCATAATCAGAATAGTTTAAACAAATAAAATTGATAAATGTGATGAACCTTTTAAGGCTGTCAAAAATATTATGTTCTACCCGACTAGAAAGACGCGTTTTGTAATAATAATCGTAGTCTAAATCCAATATTGGCCTCATTAAAAGTGTACCCTACCCTATATACTACGTGTACCTCATCATCAACTGTTGGAGATGGGCCTTCCAAAATTTTTTTCGAGAATACTGGGTTTCGAACCGACTTCTTTAGGTTTTTTTTTATGGAAAACGTTCTTATAACCGAGCCACCACCGCTCTCGTGAACCTATACTGTGGATATTTGTTGAATAAATAAATAATATGTTTATATAATAACTCACATAAACACAAAAACACATATGTACACACACGTATTGTTCTTGATATGTTTTTTTTTGTATAACCGTTTTGAATTCTATTATCTGTAACTTTTAACGTGGTTTTTTGTTTAAAAATTTTATTATACACACCTCATGTTTACTAGTCTTCACATTACGGGATGTACCAGAAATATTATTATATTACGAACACCTTTTTCATTGTGGTAATATTGTCTGTACTTTACTCAATTCAATTTTTCAATTCGATTCAATACGTTTATTTTTGCAAGTAGGCATAGGACAAAAAGATATGTATTCTGCACTTTTACACGTAAATTTTTACAATATTGATATAAAACGATATAAATTTATAGTACATATTGGTGAATCTGGAGCAGTACTAATCCAATTATTAAAGAAATTATATTGAATTTCAATTAAAAGGGTCTTTCGCGCCTCTTGCGACCACGGCACAAACGAAACAAAATGAAATATGTATCTAAATATATTTCTCCCGACGCGACATTTACGCCACATTTACTATGCACAATGATTGCTTAGTAACAAGATATTACAGGATTTTTTTGGCTGATTCTAGAAGTTTAGGGCCACGCAGTTGTTAAAAATAATTTGCATCATTAAGCCGGTCCCTAATTATTTGTCTATGATTTTTATATTTCAATTCGCATTTCTGTTTGTGTACTCATAATTGAATGATAATTAGAACGTTTTAGTAATTATCAGGGTAGTGGGATGGGGAATAAAGCTGCGCTTTCACCAGTCAGGGTACAGTAATACAATGTATGTTTTCAAGAAATGATTCACGTATTTAATTGTCAAATCATTCTAAGTTTTGGAAATTATTTATTTATTTAAAACTTAATTTCACAAAGTACAAAGGACCTAATGCCGCTAGACTTTACTTACTTACTTTTTACGATCACACTTTTCGGTAAACGAGAGTAGTATAAAATTACAATGAAAAATTTGTCCTAATAAAAAAACTGATTGGTAATAAAGTACAAATCCTATATAGTTTAATGAAAACCTCAAAACCGAAGTAAACGCCAACTTTAAGACAAAATTCTAATCATTCCATGAATTGACCGTGCGGATGCTGGGTCCGTAGTGTGTGGGAAAGAGATGAGAAAAATGGTGTCTCGGGCTTGCAACCGACTAAAGGCAGGTTTACAAAGGAGGCCTTTTTTATTTTATTACCTACGCGACAAGATGCTCACCATCCTCCATTCTGCTACTCTCCCTACCCAACCGAATACTCTAAGATTCCGTTTATGCCATCTTGGAAGCTCGTTTCATAAATGTATTGACGGCAGACCTGCATAGGACTAATTGTTTCAGTAAGTGGTGTAGAGATTTGGCAGGAATTCCTCTTGCACCAACTTTACTGCGTAAAGCTGAGTCTTGAACCCGTTTATGATCAAAATTCATTGTATTACTACTTAAAATCAGTAAAACCGGTTTTAATATAATTATTTATTGCGAGCATAATACCGTATACTATTCCCTACCTGCTGGCCTTAGGGTTTTCTGATAACTCTTCGGTTTTGTAACTTTTACGTAAAATAAGTAGGAATAAAAAATAAAGTAACGTCATCATCTACATACACACGACATGTCTACGTCAACCTGAAGATACTACAAGCCGAGTCCAACAACATTTATAATAAAGAAAAAAATCTGTCATGCCATTGAATTAGGCATATTTGAGGCAATCGGTTTGTATTTGTAAGGCGGGCTTTTAAGAGATTTCATCTTGAGCCTTAGAAAGCTTCGTATTTCGCCAAATGTAAATAATTATTGAAACGACAAATCTCCGAGCTACGGCCACAAAATAACCTATACATTGTATTCTTACCCCTATTGCAGTGGTATAAGGGTCACACGTTCGTAGCTGGGTGTGTGGGCAACTGTATACTTTAGGAAATGCGTTTAAAATAAATGTATACTCGTATATGGTTGAGCTGAATTTCAGACAATACTCATCACTCGTGTTTACTTATCTAAAATATAGATATATTCATTACCTAACATGTTCTATTATATAATTATTAGTCTCACTGATGCAGTGCCTTAGGTTTAGGCAAAGAGATCAAATATAAGACAGGGCTGGTATATATATCATCCGAAGGGCTTTTGTCACAGCCGGACTACCTAGAGACCCGACGGCATGACCGTCGAGCCGTAGAAACTTAGCAAGTCTCTGATGTGGGATGCGACATGTGTAGGCACTTTAACTCCCTCTTACATCCAGGCAACCTCGTCCAGCGCGGGGAGTGCGGCGATTTTTGCTACGAACCTCAAGCTGGGCAAATACGCCAACCTCGGTACAGGTTACGAGTTTGTGCTGTTTGGTGTCGAGACGATAAGAACATGGGACTCTCAGCGAAGCGTCAGGCCAAAGAGTTGTCCAAACGGCTGACGTAGAAATCTGAGGACAGGAAGGCTGGCAATTACTTTTGCCAACATATTATGTCTATTACGTACTACGCCTTACTGAAATGTTGCCAGCCTTCCTTGGACGTCACAAGAGGACATTATTTATTTATAGATAGTTTTTTTTACTTTTTACATATATTATTTCACTTTTTGTAAAATACTTTAATAGTTGTGATTTTCATATAAAATATTTGTTACATGTTTACGCCATGTGTTCTTCTCTTGTCGAAGAAGAACGTGTTTTACACTTTCATATATTGTCAGTTAAACGACTAAATTAATTTAAAAGTTGTCGTCGATCTCGACCATGACCGGCACTGTCATAGCTATTTAATTCTACGACGATTGTCCTATCTCAAATTCTCATACCATTTGGCTTCTTGCCCCGTCTTGTTACAAATGCTTAGTCGTTAAACCCGCCTATGTATTTTTTTTAGTGTAATAAAAATTTCATCATTATCTTAGATTAAATTATCAGTTCCGCATTTTGTAGTGAACAATATTTTTGTATTCTCCGTATATACGTTTTAATTAAAGGACTCAGAAAAGTATGCTATCATTTAAATAGAGTGCTAGTGCTGAAGATGAGCTTCCCAGAACATATTACCGATAAGAGCCAAGTCTTTTCTATAACTACCTCCGTGGTCTATCGGTACGCTAGAGACATCTACGAGTTTGTCAGTAGTCGTAATGAACCCATTGTTGGATAAATGTAAATCCGCTTCTACGGTAGTGATGATACTTTATACTTTTCTTTATTATAAAGTACCAGACCTGTTATCTATTTTGTTTTAGGTCAACGTTAAGTTATTATTATAAGACACAGATAGAAGCAGTATTAGTAGGCGTCACTCATTAGAGGGGAGGTCTTAGCAAAGTTCAGAATCACGTGTTCCATAAAATTTGACACTCGACTTTTAATGAGCAAAATAAGATTTTCACTCCGCGCTGCGATACACGATGCAACAAACTTGGAGCCCAAAATGTTTGCTAACTTAATTATTATAATGATGTTATTATTATTACAACCCACGTCGACTAGAACACGTCGCTAGGCCTCCACCGCTAAGGAGAACATATTTTTTGAGAATTAAGCTCTAACTCTCGCTCCACTGGTCAGTGTGATTGTATTTCCAGCACAATTCATAAGGGGAAATGACGTATTGAAGCTTTGGTCCGTCACCGGGGCCATCTGATCCCTTTCAGTAAGAGATGTCACGTTGCTGCAGACCTCTGGAAGCAGCCTGGAGGACTTTAATCTGAGTGTAGCTCCACTGGAGCACTCCATAAGCCCTCGCACAGCCATAATATGGCCCGGCTCCTCCTCTGCTATGCATTCTTTACACAGTGGGCTATCTGTAATGTGTACAGTGTTTGTTTAGGCACAGTATCCCGCCATCACTACAACCATTGTGCAGAAATTAGATTCGTTAAAGCTCAAGAGGTTGGTAAGGGCTATAGTCTGTCTGGTCTGTGGACGATGTCCACCAGTGCAATGTACCAGTTCTTTGCCGGAGTCACCTCTGCTGTTTCATTTCTTCATCGTTATTACAACTTCTAGAACACAGAGTCCTAGACCTACTCTGTTGGAGATGGGCCTCCAGAACATATCTGAAGAAATTAGCCTACACTTGCAACGCTGACCAGACGGGTTGCCGAGGTTCTCATGTCAATTTTAATGACAATTTATGAACGATTCCACAAGTTGGTATTAGTGGAACCGAGACCTACGCCGGCTTAACGTGCTCTCCGAGAATCGGAAACGATAATGTTGTAAATCTATGACAAATGTACGTAATAAAAGTATTTCTCATTGGTACATACCGGGGGGGTTTATACCGACCTTTGTAGGATTTTAAGGAAAGCGTTCTTACAACCGAGCCACCACCGCACACATTTTTTAAATTTAAGGACTCCTACATCTATTGTATGTTAAAATTTTAAACTGCGACAGTTATTTAGCTTTTTCGTTTGGTTTTTTAAATATTTTCTCTTTAATTGCCGGTCTGGCAATACTCGTATGTATGCTCATCTTTTAATATGTTATTATACGAGTATGTTCAAATGATACAGTTTAGACATTACTTAAATAAATAAATACGAGAATGTACTTGTATTCACTTCCACGCTTCGTGTAGATGTGCCTTCTAATTATGTCGCGACTCCCAGAAAGATGTTCATTAGTGGTATCTCGTATATTAGATGTTTCTTTCATCTAACTCATAGTTACAAATTTTTGAGTTACCTATGTAAAAATAATATTAACCTATTAGGTAATTCATTTTAAACTCGCTAGTAAAAGATTAACATCGACGACGAGTGAAAACTTCTAAGTGTCTAAAACAAAACTTTACAGAACGTAAAAAGTCTCCTGTTTTATTTTTTGTACCTGGTCATTGATTTATCTTCTTTTATTTTTAATCAGCGTCTACTAGTTAAACAATTTTACTAAATCTGCATGCGTTTAAATTATGTTATACGATATTTACTAACTACGAGTATGTAAACAATAATAATGTTTTGGTAAAATACGATATACGAGGTTTTTACTTGACAATAAGTTTTGGGTTCAACCTATATATATATATTTAAATTAGGGTTTATATATATTTAATTTAAGGTTTGAGTAAAATTGATGTTCAAGAAAAAACTCAGAGTCGACTGGGGCAAAGTAGGTACCAGTTCGTTCATTATAGATCACATTTTACCTTACCGACAGAGAAACGCCGAAATCAATGAGGTATATGAGCTATAGCCTATAGGTTAGGAGCTACAAACTGATACCCGCTAGGCTAGCCTCTTAAAAACGCCTAGGTGTCCGAAACTAGTAAAGTATCATCACGACCGTTTCCCTTTCAGGGTGGTCAGAAACCACGCTTATAAATAAGCAGATTCACATTTAGCCAACTTTACTATAAGGCCAATCATGACAAGTGGCAAGCTCGTCGATGTCCGAACCTAGTCTTGGTAAAAAATGATTGCTTATTTAACAGGAGTGGAGATATTTTCTTACTGCACCTAATATAATTATAGTAATGACATGAATTAGTTTTACGGTATTGCATTTGTAAAGATTGATCTATCAGCTTAAAACTCTAAATTTATCGATGACTAACGATGATTTGTCATTAAATCATTTAACTATTAGTCTCAGATAACAGCTTTTAAAATAAGTACCGAATACCACAACAGCTATTTAAAAAACAAATTAATGTGTATTAATTCAATGGCGGATCATACACTCGAGTCTGTAAACCCGAACACTATTTCGAACAAGTATTAAAACTATTCCGAATAGTCTGTCCGGACAGTTTTGGATAATCTAGCTTCGACTCAGCGACTCCCGAAATTTGCCAAAACTTTGCTGACGGGTAAGGGCGCTTTTATACGGTTGGATAAATGACAGTCGTGACAATTTTGCATAGCTTTGTGAATGTGAATCTTTAATGTCTTGAAGCTGTGGTGTGGTGAAATTAATATAATAAAATATTTAAAAATGATAAAAAAAAGACAATATAAGTAGTGTATTATTGGGCATTCTGCCCCACCTTTCGTTCACATCGCTGTCGCGATGCTCACTTCAGGTGTGTTGAATGCCCAATAATACGGATGCGACAATATTAACATTAATGTCATTGTATGAATCCAAACTGATTGTTCTGTGAAACACGTAACAAGTAAAAAAATATATATTCATACTTGGTTATGATAATATTATAATCATCACACAATCATTATTATTCATTAAATAGAAAATAAAGGTAAACTTACCTACGTCCACAATTACAAATTGAGAATAATCGTCAATGTGTGTTTCCTCATAAATTTCTATAAAGCTATAGTGAAACTAAAATAACATTAAATATTAATTATTCACAAAACCTAATTTAAATATAAATCGTATCCGTGCGGCAGGGTGGCAAGAACGCTGACCACATTCACAAAACCTAATTTAAATATACTAAATCGTATCCGCGCGGCATGGTGGCAAGAACGCTGACCACATTTCCTCGCTGAATCGCTACGCTGATTCTCTGTGAATTAGAGACAGCTACTCAAATACACCTAATATAAAAGGTTTATTACTTATCTGTGCAATACTTTTTAAGGAAATCAAATTAATTAACTAAGTGTTTCAATTTATCTAGTTAATGTACAAAAAGGGTGAAAGAAATAATAAATGCAGGAACTATATACTTGATTATTTAATACACTCCTGAAAAGGCTATTTACAATGTTTGAAAATACATATATAGATTATTATATTATGATGAATAAAAATGTGGCTCTTCTTCAAACATAGCATCTGTTTGATGTACGAATTTTTGTAGAATTTTCCATTGCTCGGTGTCATGCGATATTTGTAGTTTAATGCGGAGGAGCGCTTTTTTCCATGCGTTCTCCATATCCGCACCAATGCAGACATCATTTGTTTGGTAGATCTTGAGATCTACCACGTACTCACCACGAAGGTTAGCGGTACGTCGCTCGTTACCGTTGGCAACTTTATTTACGAAAAACGATTTTACTGATTTTCCGTCCTCCATCCTACCATCCTCATTTCTACCATGACTCAAATCGAAGATGTCGAATATCTTAAGTGTTTTTCTGTAACGAAGAAAAAAACAAAAACATACATTATTGTTTATTATTCGCTAGAATAAACGGTTTTTACTATTATTATGAGTAAAACAGAATAAAGTATCTAACTTGGTATTTTACTAAACAATATGTGGACTATTAGATAGATCTTATGCATCTAACAAGTATATCGGATCTACTGATGCGATGGTTCGTAGTGGTAGTGTGATGAACAGTCGCTCTGAGATGTGCATTCTCCGAGAGCTACCAATATTGATAGCTAATTTATATTCACATCATGGATCGTCGCATGAGAACGTAAGCTCAAAATTATATTGATGTAAAAAAAAAAAAAAAAAAAAAAAAAATTAAAATGTATTATTTTTTATTGATTTCATCAATAAAAATAACATTTCTTATATATTTTTTTATTCCAATGTTAATGATCTCACTTTACAACTTCAGGTTGAGTCAATGTTGAACGCCCACGCTTTGCGTTCTCAGCCTCGGATTTTCCTTTACGCTTGCATGCAGTGATGGTTTTCCTTGTTGGTTTCTGTACATCATAATCAGAGTCAGACCTGAAATAATAAAAAAACAAAACATGTATTTATAATCCACTCATTAATCAATTTGAAACATAAAGGTATCTAGTAATTATATGTTACATAAAATAGTAGTATAATTCTTCCATTTTAACTTACATTTTATATTGGTTAAAAACTTCTTCTTACAATAAACGAGGAACAGAGCCACGCTGTTGGTTTATTAAGAACTCGTGATTTACGATAAGTTAGGTGCAAGTGTTGTAAGTCTTGAAACTGCTTTGATGAAAGGTTTAAACTGTAAGAGATTTTATAGATAAAAATTACAAATGTCATCACAAAGTTGAATTATTTTAAAAAACACTTTTATGATAATCTTATATTATGGTAAAATAGCTCTTATGGTTATTACAAATAATTGAGTATTAAAGCAAAAATCGAATAATGATTAAAATTATTTAGAGTTTCATATTAAATTATTGACATATAAAAAATGCATTATAAACAATTTGAAGGTGACTTCTAATTAGAATTAATAAAACAATTATTATTTAAAACACATTCATCACATTTATGTTAGGGTAAAGTAGCTATTACCTAACCACAAACTTTACAATAGTAGTAAATAGGGTTATAATGATAGGTAGGTGTATTAGGATAATAAGTAAATATTATCTAAGAACTATGTATAAATAAAACACAAGCTTTATTAGACAATCTTCACTTGTGATGGTATCAAATGTGATTTTTTTTGAAAGGAGGCAAGTAATGGTTTATTTACCCTATGCAATTTTTTTTTTTATTTCATCAGCATTTTATAAAATAAAAGATTGTGAAATAGTACTTACATTATTATGACCGTATATCTCATAAGAGTTGGTGATTTTCTTCTAACAATTATCACAGGTTAGTGCACAACATTCACAAATATATTTTCTATATTACCTAGCTATAATTTTTTATGTATGTATGTAAAACGCTTAATTATTTAATACACTATGTAAAGTTATATTATGATTTATTATTACAGATCTAACTCATCTTTACGTTGGTACCAGGAATGAAAAAATCATATGACAGTATACAAATAAATTACTATCAACTTTCATGATGACATATAAATCAATAGCATTAGCTAATTGGGATGAGTGGTGATAATTTGAACTTTATATATAGGTATTTTATTTTTTATTATATTTTATTATATTTTTTTAATTTACCTCACTTTGATAACAATATTTCTTTAACAAATATAATTAAATATTTTAGTTCGGGTTCTACATTTAATATAGATACGGAACGATGATGTAAAACGATGATCATAAAACTAACTTTTTATTGCAGAATCATATTATTACGGATCGAGAACAATGATTGGGGACAACAAATTTGGAGATGTGAAATTCTTCACAAGATTTAATAATTTTCTTTATAATTAGGTACTTAAGTTTTTATTTTATTTTTACTTATCTTTAAGATGTCTTCCTAGAACACAGAGTCCTAGATCTTCACTGCTGAAGACAATTTCTTCTATTCCATAAGTTGGTATTAGTGGAACCAAGACTAACAGATTAACGTGCTCTCCGAAGCATGGGAACGGTGGTGTTGTTTAATTAATATCATTGAAATTTAGAAAACATGCCTTTTTGCTCTGTTTGTAATATTGCAGTAGATAGGAAGCGGTGGGTTGGGCATATTAGGAGTAATAAACATAAAAATAATGCTACCACCCCATTGTATGATAATATAGAGATTATTAAGTCCGCATTCAAAGGTCGTATTGCTACTTATAGAATACTTGCATGCAATGAGGAAGGTCAAAACTTAGGAGAATGTTTTTTAAATAAAATTAGGGAGCAAGTAAAATCTTTAATTAATCGCTCATTATCAAAGCATATTTCTGTAAAGGTTAATTTTGAACTTTTTTCTACCTTTTTTATGTTTAAAAATGATTTACATGAAATAAAATCATTTTCAACAAAAAATTTCAGTATTCATTCAAATTATAATTTCGATGTAATGTATGATAAAGTAGTTTACGATTTATTAAAGAAACTTGAAGAATTTCAGGATAGGGATAGTGGTTGGACTTTTTTAAATAATTTACATGTTGAAGTTAACATAAATAAATATCAACCTCTTAGTGGATCGAGTTTTATAGAACTACCTAAATTCATAAAAAATAAAAAAGCATGTTTAAATATTCGTAATAATGATAATTATTGTTTTTTGTGGTCTGTGACAGCTGCTTTATATCCTACAACTCGTCACCCTGAAAGAGTATCGTCTTATCCAAACTTCTTAAATGTTGTAAATATTAATGACTTGTCTTTTCCAATTACTTTCTCAGATATAGCAATTTTTGAAAAAAATAATCCCAATTTAAGTATAAACGTGTATGGGTTATTAAACGGTCGGACTATAACAGGTCCTCTGTATAAATCTGAATCTTTAAATCTCAAAGCAAAACGTATTCATCTATTGCTTATAGAAAATAATACATCATCTCATTACTGTCTTATTAGAGATTTGCCTCGACTAGTAAGAACTCAAATGACTAAACATCACGCCAAGTTATATTTCTGTGAAAGCTGTTTACTATTCTTTCAAACTGAAAATCAATTTAATGACCATTTGTGTGAGGGTGTTGTTACCGTTTTACCAGAAAAAGGATCGGTAATACAGTTTAAAAACTATAACAGAAAACAAAATATTCCGTTTGTTATTTATGCAGATTTCGAGACAATATTACAACCTATTGAGCACGATCAATTTGAATCTGCTAACACAACTAATTTACAACGTCATATACCTGCTGCGTTTGCATACAACATTGTTTCCTCAATAGATAGTAGTTTTAATCGGTTTAAAATTTACCGCGGTGAAGATTGTGTCTTTAAATTTATTGATATGCTATATAAGGATGTGAAGGACATTTCAGATTTATTAAGTTTAAATAAACCGATGATATTCACAGAAAAAGATGATATTGATTTTAAAAACGCCTCTCGATGTCACATATGTGATAATTACATATGGGGAAACAAAGTTAGAGATCATTGTCATTTAACCGGACGTTACCGAGGTGCTGCACATCGGTACTGTAATCTTCTATATAAAGTACCTAAATTTATTCCTGTTTTTTTTCATAACTTGTCTGGTTACGATTGTCACTTATTCATTAAAGAATTAGGGGAGACACCAGGAAAGATCAATATTATACCGAAAACGAAAGAAAAATACACATCATTTTCCAAATTTGTATCTGTTAATAATGAGGAGTTTATACAGTTACGATTTTTAGATTCATTTAATTTCTTAGGAACTAGTTTAGACAAACTTGCTAAAACAATGAATGTTGAAGATTTTAATTGTCTAAGAGCTCATTTTCCAAATAAAACTCAATTTAATTTGTTAACTCGAAAAGGTGTATATCCATACAGTTACGTTACAAATTGGGATGTTTATAAAGAAAAAATGTTACCTCCAAAAAACTGCTTTTATAATTCATTAACTAACGAACATATTTCTGACTATGACTACAAACACGCGAAGAAGGTATGGAGAGAATTTAATATAAACAATTTCGGAAATTACACTGAGTTATACCTGAAAACCGATGTTCTTTTATTAACTGATATATTTGAGAGTTTTCGAAAGACTTGTAAACAGCATTACAAACTTGACCCTGCTTTTTATATAACTGCACCAAGTCTCTCTTTTGATGCTATGTTATTAAAAACACAAGTTCAACTCGAACTCGTATCAGACTTAGCTATAGTTCGAATGATTCAATCAGGTATCAGAGGAGGGTTATGCATGTGTTCTCATCGATATGCAAAGGCTAATCACAGGTATATGAGTGAATATGACGAGTCACAACCAGAATCCTATATCGTCTATTTAGATTGCAATAATCTTTATGGGTTTAGTATGTGTCAACATTTACCATATTCTGATTTCCGCTTTTTAAGTCAACCCGAAATGGATCAGTTAATTGTTCAAAATATAAAAGATAATTCGGATTGGGGTTATATTCTGGAAGTAGACCTATTGTACCCTGAATACTTGCACTATAAGCACAACGATCTTCCGTTTTGCCCTGAAAAATGTATTCCACCAGGAGGGAAATCAGAAAAACTTGTACCTAACTTGTATAACAAATACAACTATGTGATTCATTATATACACCTCAAGAAATGTCTGGAACATGGATTGATCTTACGTAAAGTTCATAGAGTTATAACATTTAGGCAAAGTCCATACTTAAAAAAATATATTGAACTAAATACTATATTACGACAAAAAGCAAAAAGCACATTCGAACAAGATTTTTTTAAGTTGTTAAATAATAGTGTGTTCGGTAAAACTTTAGAGAATACTGAAAATAGAGTAAATGTTCAATTAGTCAATCAATGGTTTGATAAAAATAATAAAACAAAAAAGTCATTATATGCTGAGAGACTAATTGCTAACCCTTACTTTCACAGCGTTTCTGTGTTCACCGAGAACTTAGTAGCTATACAAATGAAACCGTCTCAAATTATTTTGGATAAACCAATATATATAGGATTTACGGTATTAGAATTATCTAAATCTCACATGTACAATTTTCATTATAATATTATTAAACCATTTTATCAAAATCGTGTACAATTATGCTACACTGACACGGATTCATTCGTTTACACATTAACTACAGATGACTTTTATCAAGATCTAAAAAATAATTTTCTTAACTATTTTGATACTAGCAATTATGATACCCAAAATTCTTTTAATATAATGCAAAGAAATAAGAAAATCCCTGGGCTTTTTAAAGACGAAATGGGTGGTAAAATTATCACAGATTTTGTGGGTTTAAGATCAAAATTATACTGTATCAAAACCGATGAAAAATTAATAAAAAAAGCGAAAGGTGTAAAGTCATGTTAGTTCGGGATTTAGATATATCCGATTACCAAAAAGTGCTCTTCCAAAATGAAGTGATTCGAAAGAAGAATATTTTGTTTAAGACAATTAAACATCAAATATTCACACAAAGCGTTACGAAGATTGCACTTTCTGGTAATGATGATAAACGTTCATTATCTAGCAATAAGATAGAAACAAAAGCATGGGGGAATAGTTCTATTTTTAAAAATATTTAATAAAGCATATCGTGTTTAATATAATTAGTTTTAAGCTCCTGTTAGTTGTGTTTTATTTGTGTGTATGTTTATTTTTAATAAAGTTAATAAAATGTACTATGTTGTTTTAATTTAAAATATAATTCGCTTTATAATCATATCTTTAATCCTAACTTTATAGCCTAGCAGTAACGGTAAGATTTAAATATATAGATATATATATAATATTTAAATTATGGTTTCTAACCACCCTGTAACATATTAGTGTTGTGAGGTAAAAATCACAATTCATTAAAATTACTATTTTCATAACACAATAAATTTTGTTTATTTACACTTTTATCGAGTTCATTAATTATCTTCTAACCATCCTGCAAAAGGTTATAGTCGTGATGAATAAAAAAATAATGATGCAACATTAAACAGAACTGCAAAAACTACGAGTAGATTCATATTATGATGATGTTAGCTGGAAAGAGGTTAATTACCTTAATGTGTGTCAAATCACCTACACAGTAGGCACTTGTAATTTATTATTAAACCGAGTAACTTGTTGATTGAATTCACATATTCTAAATCGATTATTTGTTGTAAGTAATAAAATTTAATAAATTTATCTTTTTATAAAAATAAATGTAATAATATTTTTTTAGGTTTAATTAACTTTTTTTAATACTTTTTTAGAAAATGAATATTGCTACTGATGAAATATTGTTCTCTCAATATGCGCAAGACCCGTTACAGGACTTTGATGAAAATTACCCTGAGTTGAGTACTCAAAATCATAAGAAACAAAAACGTAAGAAGGAAAATCTGAAAAAAAATCTCGCTCACTAAAATCATATATTATTTGCAAAGAACAAGGGAGAGGAACACGATTAATAGAAATAAAAGTAATGGACTTAGTAGAATCTCAAGATAGTGAAGATGGTGAAGATAACCTGGTTTTAAGTGCACAGTACGTGGTGACAGAACCAGTGGATGAAATAATGGAGCAGACCGAATATTTAATTCGCAAGATTTCAAAAAAACTATGTGGTTGTAATTTATAATAATATATGTATATTATTTAATTTAAAAAAATAAAGTCCAGTTTGTATATATTTTATCATGTTTTATTTTCTGTTCACATAGGTCTCCTAATTTTAGAGCTTAACAATATTATTCAATAAAATATTTCACTAAACAAGTTATTAATTTTTTGAATATAGTTAAATAAGCAAATTTATTTTATACAACCAGATTTTACCTGATAAAGGTGAAGTATCCTCATAACCATAGTTGTTTGTATAGGTATTTATTTAATAGGTATCTTTTAAAATAAATAAAACATAAAAAATCATTACTAAATTAGTATTTATTTAGATATCGTACTTTGACGGGATAAATATAGTTTTATACCATCTTTTCAAACATATAACATTTTTTAACGCACATTCTTTCACATGAGTAATACAATTTAAATTTACATTATCATTACAGTATTCATTATACATTTTTAGAAAACTAGGACACCCTTTACTGCCTAAATCTATCACACAACACTTTTCACTTAGTTCTTTTACCCATTTTATTTTTTCATCTCCCTTTACTAATAATTGTCTATTTTCTATTATTGGTTTTATAATTCTTTTAAATTCACGATAGTCGATATAACCCTCACTCCAATAAATACCTCGGTTCTTTTCAATCCAAGACACGTTCTTTTTTTCTTGCATTGTTAGTTTATTATAAGGATAAGGTGGTTTAACTAAAAAAACTTGAGTGTGTTCGGGAGTAGCTAATGCAAATTCTTTTAAAATAAAATTATTTTTGTAATCTTTAAAACCTTGAATATCTGCTATATAAAAATTCATGATATCTTTCGAACAATACCGCTTAGTGGTTTATATTCTATAATACAGTCGTTTAGAATAAGACAGTAAGCCGATGTTTGGTTAGGTATTTCAATATCGCTTTCCAACTCTAATCTAATGTTTACAACAGGTCCAGTTTTAACACACTCTCTCTGTCTAGAACAATCTAGAACAAACAGTGGAGCTTTTTCCAGGAACTGTTTAACATTTAACAATGGTTCTGGTCTGCGTCCGTAATAAGACTGTTGAAATCTAGCATATTGTTCATATAATAAAGCATACTTCTCATCTGTGAAATTAATATTAAGAGATTCATATGGAAAGTATGTTGAATTAAGAAACACTTTAACATCTCGTAAGTGACAATGATCGAATTGAGACATGTCTTGACTTGAATTGTTTTTTCTGTTAGTTTGAAGTCCAACAATCACATATCTTGGTTTTTCAATTTGAGATGATGTTTTAATCGCCCAAGTATGTTTAGTAGTTTGGGGTAACAAAGGATATTCATATAAATCCCAGTTTCTAAAGGCTAGTAGAATAGGTTTATCTTTCTCTAACAGCTTGAGCAAATTAATCCTTTCTAAGTCAGATACTTTTATATGAGGAACCCTCCATATAATTTTGTGAATTTCAATATCTTTAACCGTTTCTCCAGTGTTGAGTTTCAAAGCGTTTAAGTTAGTGTTGCTACGTAACAGAACTAATTCATGTCTACAGTTCATTATAATTTTTTTGTAATCTTCTGCAAAACCAAGGATATTATTAAGAGGTATTGAAGCACAAAAAAGTCCACCACTGGTTGTACCATCTATATCCCAACCCCAAGTCTTTGATGTTTTTGATTCATTATCATTCATTGATAGAAGTGACTTCATAGTTGTGGTGATTCCAGCATTTTTTACTTTATCTATTTCTACACCATTTAATTCATAACGAACGTCTTGAAAAAGATAGAGCATTGGATTGTTTGTGAAATGAACACTTGTTACTTTTTCTTTCGAATCTTTTTTAAAAATATGAACCACACCTTCTAAGTACAATGTACTAGCTGATGGTAATATATATAAATCTTGTTGATTGATAGGGATACGAATTTCATCATTCTTGTTGAAGCTAGTAACATAAGGTTTGTATGAATGAAATTCAACACTTTCAATACCATTATCGTATATAGGTGGATTTGATATATTTAAGATATTCATTTTAATAAGCCTATCACTTTGAGGAATTTCCTATTTTCTTTTGTTAATTTAATTTTTCTTTTAGATGCTTCTTTATGAATGGTACGAACTGTACTGATATTTTTAATGCATGTGGCTATGTTTTTATTATGATCAATCATTTTTTCTTTAGATGTATGTACAGCTGGATTTCTTCTCCTCGCAAATTTATTAAATTATTATTTATATCCACTAATTTTATATTAATACAGTTTATATTTTTTTGGTTTATTGGAAAATATATAATATTTTTTGGGATTTCAATTATTCTGTAACCCGGTGGTACATTGGGAGCAAACTCATGAATTATATGACTCGCTCGCCCATTTATATACGAACCACCAACTATATCACATTCGACTCGCACCACAGTTGATGATAAAATATTAATTGGTATGTGTGACTCGTGTATTATATTAGCTTGCAGAGTCTGTCTACCAAACCCTAAAACATTTCCCAAGGTGTTATCTTTATTGAAATGCATATCTTTCGTGCAAAAAATTGTAGTTTTTAATGTATTGTTGTTACAACACAGGTTAAATGTTGCATCTTTTATTTTATTTTTTAAAAAGTCACATATATCTTGAAGTTCATATGTTCCTTCAGGTATTTCTACACATTCATTATTACCATAATAAAATTTATTATTATTACTATCAATGTTCGGTATAGAATTAAATGTTGATAAGCATAATAGAGCACACTCATATTCACCCTCAAGTTGTAAATTAGGATTATAGTAAGTTGTTAGAACCGATGTATTACCAGTGATAGACAGTGTGAAAGACATCTTTCCAATGATACTAACTCAAATGTACTTCTTATTTTATATATTTTTTCCAAAAAATTCTTAAATATTTTAAACATAATTGTCCACAATTGACTGTGTTAAAATTTTGATATTTCGTATAGTTGTAAAACATATTTTTACTATTCAAGTATAATATTAATTCTGATGGAGGTTTCAGATCACCAAAACTATCAAAATATTCACAATAATCATATAATCTAACATAGGCTACCCAATGAGTACCCTGATTTTTAGAGTTATCAAGATTAACAATACCACATTCAATATCTCGAGATTTTTTTGGTAATCTGTCTTTCATGTAAACACCTCTAAAAAATGGAATACCATTTGCATACTTTATAATATCTAAATTTGTGAGAGCATGTTTGGGTAGCCTACTAATCAGTTTTTTGAACGGTTTATGAATAATCCGTTACCTTTTTTGTAAGGTTTAATATGTAAACCCTTACCCAATGCAATTTGCTCCATCTTTTTGTTATGGCGTTCAGATTCTTGCAGATTTTGTTGAGCAGATCTATAGTCGTTAACAGTTTTTGCAATACCAGCTGCCCCACCCGCTAGAGTACCCAATGCAGATAATCCAGCAAAAATAGGTAATAAAGGCAAAATTCCACCTACTTTAGGTAATGGTATAACTCGTGGTAAACGAACTTTGTTATTTTTAGACAATAGTTTCTTAGCAGCTAAGTATGCTATTTTAATTGCAATCTTATCACTCTTAGGTTTACATTTTTTGAGTTGCGAGTGAATTTTTGATGCTATAGTTTTAAATTTTGTAATTCCAGCACCTGTCTTCAGTTTAGTTTTCATTACTTTCTTAACTATCCAAGAAGCAATTTTTTCACCTTTTCCAGCATCTCTTGACTGAAGTCTTTGCTTAGCCATGTTTAATAGTTGTAAATCAGCTTTGTGACGATTTATCAAATCAAAATATTTTGAATATGCAATATCATGATTCATGCAAGCGTTGTCAAGTTTATTAACTCCTTTGTCACCTCGTAATAATCGTTTTTCTAACTTTGTTCCCGGATCACAATAATTATAACCAGGGAAATGTAGTTCGAACGGTAGATTATTTATCAGATTGTTAACTAGTCCTCCTCCTTGCATTACTTATAATATTATGAAGACATCAAATACCAACATTTGACTTTATATTATTAAACCAAATCATTTTTATCAATCCAACTATTTTCACTGCTATTAAGACCCAACCATTTTACAAAAAGTTTACTTCCCTTTCTTTGCAACACTCTTTCTATTAAATATAGATTAGGATACTTTGTTTTTTGAAGTTCTTCTTCATAAAAACACCCTAGTATAATATTATTACGTTGATCTTCAAGGTGATAGGTTTTGGGATTTGTATTATTAACTTCTTTGATTCTAAAAATTTCTGTAGACCAATTAGGTGTGTAGCCTTTATCGAAATCACTTTTATATTTACTTATACGCACATAGTCGTTAAGTTTGAATTTATGTTTAATTGAATTTTTATTTCTATTTTTGTAAATATTATTTTTCACTATGATTTCGTTCATTTCGTTTATATCAATCGGTTTATATTTAGTAGTATGATGTTTAGTATTATTATATGACATAATAACACTTGTTAGTGACTCTCCGACCCATTTGTACTCTCCATTTAAACTAAACAACTTAAACAATTTGTTTTTTATGGTTCTGATTACTCTTTCCACTATGGAAGCCTTCTTGATCGAGAATGTAGAATAATGATTAATGTTATAGTTATTCATAAGTTTTTTAAATGCTGTATTATAAAACTCTGTACCCATATCTGTTTGTAAATTAACAGGGTGACGATTGCTCATGAGCAATACCTTTCGGAAAGCGTTAACTATTTCAAATTTAGTTTTAGTCTTTACAGGAATAGTCCACACATACTTTGAAAAGCAATCAATAACGACTAAAATAAATTTAAAACCTCTGTTAACATTTTTGTAATTCTTCAAATCAATAAGATCAGCTTGCCATAAATCGTCTATACCCTTCAAGATAACAAGACGACGGCTAAAATTTTTTCGTGCACCTCTATGTATTTCATCTACAACTTGTTGTTTGCTCATTTTTTGATAGTTAAATTATTAAATGTATTTCAAACTTTGCCTAAAATTTCTCTCAGTTTTTTTTCCACTTCATTATGAATTTCAGTTTTTATTTTTTTAAGCTCTGCTTGGAGTTCTTTTTTGCTACAGAAATTAGTAATTGAACTATCAACATATTCTTTATTAACTGCATCGTCTTTTGTTATTGGATGTTTAATACCTCTTAATCTTGTAGATTGTAAGTCAAAGTCACCACTTTCAGATTTTGTTAGAGCCTTATCCGTGATCTCAAATATTTCTGCGAAACGCATACGCTTATGAATATGATGTCCGAATTTGTCAATATTCATTTGAAGAACTGTTCGAATTAAATGATAAACATAAAATGAAACAAAATGTATAAACAAACTCATATTTATTGATTTAAATTCCCACTTTCTCGCAACTCTTCTATGATAGAAATAATTTCATTATCTACTCCAGTGTTTCCAGCATCCTTAGAAGCATATAACAACTGTAATCTTGCAACTAATTCATTAGGATCGTCCCAATACACATAATCTGTATTTTTTTTCAATTTCTTCATCAATGGTAAACCTTCTCCACGTTGAACATTTGTCATAGATGTATGATCCGAGTCGGATAGGAAAAGAGGTTTTATAATTTTCATATATTTTTGTCCCTTATTACTTTTTATAGGCTTGTTTGGATCATTATCTCGTCGATGAGCATTTGTGAGAATTAACATTCGTTTATAATTTAGAGTATCATCCGTGGTGATTAAAGTGTAATCTGGCGACTTATTGAACAAAAGCTCTTTTAACCCTGGTGTGTTTTTATAGCGTTGATCCCCTATGGAAATTATGTTATTGTTAATGTTTACATGAGCTGTACCCATCATAAGTTTTCCTTGCTCAATTCTTACACCGAATGGAACATCTTCATAAATTTCGGAAGATAAAGACCAAGAGGAAGCATCTGTACTTAAAGTCGGCTTCGTATTAATTGTGTTAAATGATTCAACACTATCTTTAAACTCTTCAGAACTATTGTCACTAACATCAAGTTCACTCGAGACATTCTTCACTCGAGATATTATGTTAGGTTTATTCTGCACAATGGTTTTATTAGAATAAGATTCACATGAAGAATCAAAATCATCTTCGTGGTTAGATGGACTAGGATTATTTCTAATGTTATTATTTTTATTTTTTTTTCCACCAATTACCGTATTCAAAGGATCTGTTATAGGTTTGAAAAGAGTGTTTAAAACAATTTTATTATCAGCTTCATTGTCTCGCATTTTCTTTATTTTGTTTCTTACAGCCTCGGCGGTGTCAACAATTTGTTGTTTAAGTGCTTTTTCCATTATTTTTAAACAATATACTATATACGTGCGTGATTCTTTGATAAGTTTAATATAATAAAAAATAAAAATTATCATATCGATATTTATATTATTATTCAAAAACCACAAAAGTATCAAATTTCTTTCTATAGCAACCATTGTTTTTACTACAATCTTTGTTTATTACTAAATACTCATAAGGTTCTTTCCATATTTTTGAACACATTTCTCTAAATTCAATCCAAGTCATATCCGTGTTAACATGTTCATCATATACATGTCTCAAATTAATGTCATCTTGTTTAAAAAGAATTATAAGGTTAGCATTATCCCTTACAAGTTGTTTAGGGATTTTGCTATATGTCTGGTTCAAATAGAAACAATCTATAGTCCTATGTCTCCCCATCGCAAAATAATCCCGCATATTATTCTGACTTTCACATGCTACGTCATCAAATATTATTATTGAATTGTGTTTAGCATCTTGTGGACTTATGACTTCTTCGTTTCCATGAAATTTATCAAAGGAAACACTTGGTACTAATTTCAAAACCTTCTCAAGGAAAATATACTTGGGTTGATAAAGGGTTTTAGAATATACATATACGTTCTGAAATTGTAAACCATGTTCGTGTAATAAAAGACCAATAACCAAATTGGTTTTTCCAGTGTTTGAGGGACCACAAACTATACAACGAATCGTATTAGGTAAAAGGACACCATGTCGTGATCCTATGTTCTGTGTATCAACACATAGTTTTTCAACATTTAATGTTTGTGGTTGTTGTATAAATTTCATATTAGCGTTATTGTCAAAAGCCTCATTTAAAATGAATAGAATATTATAAAGTCTTCGCTATTTATGTCATCAACACCAATCCATTTTTTTATCACTTTTCATTGTAACGAACGTAAAAAGTACATAGGCGAGCTAAATAATGTCTTAAGCATTATTTTACATTTATTTCGTTACACATGGGTTCACACAATAACATTAATGTTAATATTATCGCATCCGTATTATTGGGCATTCAACACACCTGAAGTGAGCATCGCGACAGCGATGTGAACGAAAGGTGGGGCAGAATGCCCAATAATACACTACTAATATAACATAATATAATGCGGCCAGCGTTCTTGTCACCATGCCGCTCGGATACGATTTATATTTAAATTGGGTTTTTAAGTAGGTTTTTTTTTTGTTGTTTTAGTTTATTTTTTAAAACATTATAAATTTTTCTATACCTACATAATATTAGACACATAGTACCTACTTATCTACATCTACATATAATACAACTATTATTCAGAAAAAAATACCTTACATTTCTATCCCCTCTACCTATCACAATGCTACCGTGGTTTAGATGCAGACGCAGACGCTCGTCGAAAATACAAAAAACAAGTGTCATTTCTAGAGTACGCAAGAAACATTAACAAGCTTGCTACTTGTCATGATGGGCCTATAGTAAAGTTGACTAAATGTGAACTCTCTCCTAAAAAAACGAAGTATCTGACCAGCATCAAAAGGGATTACGTTGTTATATATAAAAAATATTATTATCCTTAAATGCATAGATGTACTTATAGTTTATTAAGATATTTATTTATTCTTTAAAGTCTGGTTTCTTACCATCCCGGTACACTTTACGCATTTTACTTCTGTTGGGGTGTTCACGTTTTTGACATGTTTAACGTAAGCCTATGAGGTACGTCAGTGGCTGAAATAATCTAACAAGCTAACTACCAATTACGAGGCGTATATCAAAATGTTGACCATAGAATATGTTAATCATCCTTTCTGAAACCGGCCGTTATTGCCTTTAATATCTTGGGCATTCATGGTTTAAGAGACAGGAATTAATTATTATCTCAAATGTACGAGGTACCTAAGTATATAAAAAAGCTAGTTGCCTGCGCTTCGAAAAAGGGATATTAACTGGACATAAATCTGGTAAATCACTGCCATTACGGATTTCACGAACACGAAACCCCAAACAAAAATACCGACAAATTATTTTGTAGAGCAAAACAATTTACTATTTTACCCCAGGCTGAGTAATAAACACACATCGAGAAAATAGTGGTGTTAAGATATATTTTTACAGAGCACATATTGTGACACCAAGCTCACGTATTGGTTAACGATATCCGAGGTCCAAGAAATGAAGCGATTATCATTAGCCACTCACGACTGACATTTATCGTCAATCAATCATCATCAACCTAAAGTCAATGGCAATTTTAGTCGGATTCCAAAACCCGTCAATGAGAGCCGCAACCGAAAGCGGTCTGTAGTCTGGCAAGCGGCGCGAAAGCGTTTCCATATAATTATATCAAAGATGTGCTTGTACGGTTTGCTGCAAAGACTCAAGGCCCGTGGAGTTCAAGAGCTTTCAATATCATTAATATCAATAATTGTTTGTGCAGGTTTATTCATCGCCCAAAGAATTAGTTTAGTAATTCAGCGATGAAACACGGCCAGCGTTCTTGCCGTCATACCACCCGACAGGACGCGGATAAATTAGGTTTTGTAACCTAAATAATAAATACCTATGTACCTGTCAATGTTTACAATTTTGTTTTTGTTTTTATTCGAAGGAAGTAGGTACAATGACTGTAAAAAAACTTAATTAATAATTAAACTAAAACCTAACATTTTAAAACATAAATTACTATTCATAAAAATAAAACCTATTAAAAATACAACTAAAACTAAAATAAAGAAAAAACAAAATAAAATTATTATAAATAAAAAAAATGCTCCAAATCGCTGCCAATGGGCAAAGTTTCAAGGATACTAGCATACATACATGGTTATTTAACAAAAAGGTACGTAGGGAATGAACAATAGCTAACCCAAGCCAAACTGAAAGAGTTGTAAAAAAGATTTAAGATATTCTGAAATTTTCTTAGCAGAAATTTTGGCTACTTAACGGCTGTAGGTAGTGCCGATAGCTATGGGTCTGATTCTGCCATATTTTTTTAATAAAGCACAAAGGTTAGCACCGCATAGTATGTCGGTAATTTCTGCGTTGACTTTATCGGCTAACATAAGATTTGCCAAGGCCGTTAAATATTCTAAGAGTTAATAACGCATGGCAAGATAAATAAATAATATTAGGTTAACATTAATATTGAGTCATAACATCATAAATAATAAATGTAACCAAAGAATACCTAACCCAGAGAGTTCTAGTCTGGGGATCAGAGTTTATCCAAATAAAAACTATATTTTTTAAAAAACAAATAAACGTTTTTGTTTTTTGTAGTATGAATGAGCCTTTAATTGAAAACAATATGTTGATGGGTTAAAGGGTCCGCTGATTCTAATCACTTTATAATAATTTTCAATTTGTTCAACCCGGCTCAAGCCGCACTTCAAAAAATACTTTCATATTATTATTTACTGATATTAGTTTGTTTGCTGTTTTGCTTTATTCGCTTTTGTACATTCCAGGGATGTGTTTAACACGAAACAATACTAAGTCATTATGATATGTGGCATTAGTAGATTCTAGTAGCACTAAAACATCCACAAGAAAAGCTGGTACGTAAACAAATATTATGTTATCTTTATAAGGTTTATAAGCTAGGCCTACTCAGTGAATCACTTTTCTTCCGTAATCTTCAAAAACTCCTTAGTTCCTTTCCTCTACCAGGTCTATAAATATCTATGTCATAACTCATTTCTTATTTCTCTTTCTTGAATGCGTGTATCTCCACTTTTATATTTATTATTTTTCTGTTATTCTTAATCCAGTCCTTTTCCTCTACCTACCTACCTGACTAAATAAATAAATAATAAAATAACGTTTATTTCAAATTATTTATTTCCATTTGGTTCACAGGTAACACTCGGATATTGTATTTTTTACAAATAAAATACAATTGGATCATAATTAAATATTTCCAGTGCCTAATTCCATGGTCTAGCCGTTAAGTCCGTGGACTTAGAATCGGAGGTACCGGGTTCGATTCCTGGTCGGGACACAATAATATTTATTCATCATCATCATCATCAGCCTGTGTCTCTCCACTGCTGGATATAGGCCTCCCCCAAGGCTCGCCACTGCACGCGGTCTTTTGCAATCCTCATCCAACCCCCACCAGCGACCCTCCTCAGGTCATCCGTCCGTCTGGCGGGGGGTCGTCCCACTCTGCGTCGTCCCGTACGTGGTCTCCACTCCAGAACCCGTTTGCCCCATCGGTCGTCGGTTCTGCGGCAGATGTGTCCGGCCCATTGCCACTTCAGCTTGCTAATTTTGAATGCTATGTCAGTAACTTTGGTTCTCTGACGAATTTCAACGTTTCGAATTCTATCCATCAGAGAAATACCAAGCATAGCTCTCTCCATAGCTCGCTGAGCGACCTTGAATTTGTGAACCAGACCCACTGTCAGTGTCCACGTCTCTGCTCCGTACGACATTACGGGGAGGACGCACTGGTTGAAGACTTTTGTCTTCAAACACTGTGGTATGGACGACGAGAAGATATGTCGAAGTTTCCCGAATGCCGCCCATCCTAGCTGAATGCGTCTGTCGGCTTCTTTGCTGAAGTTAGCAGCGCCTAGCTGAATAGTCTGTCCAAGGTAGACGTATTCCTGCACAACTTCGAGAGTAGCATTTCCCACACAGATTGGCCTTGGCTTGACATGGTCATTGAACATAACCTTAGTCTTATCCAGGTTCATTCCGAGGCCAACCTGCTGAGAAGCCACGTTTAAGCCGTTTAACATTCTGCTAAGATCCTTGAGCGAGCTGGCCATGATGACTATGTCATCCGCGAATCGGAGGTGTGAGATGTATTCTCCATTGACATTTATGCCGCAGTAATTCCAGTCCAGCATTTTAAAAACATCTTCCAACGCGCTCGTGAACAGCTTCGGGGATATGACATCCCCCTGTCGCACGCCTCTGCGCAGTTGGATTGCTTTAGTGTGCTGACCCTGTAACTGAACGGTCATAGTCGCAGAGCTGTAGAGACATCTCAGCACCTCAACGTATCGATAGTCTATTAGGCATCGCTGCAAGGATTCCAGAAATTATTATTTAAATTAATTAATTAATATTTAATTGTGTTATTTCCCGAATTTGGTAAGTTGGATATATCGACGAGCTTGCCACCTGTCATGATTGGCCTATAGTAAAGTTGGCTAAATGTGAATAAAGAATTATAAACTTGGTTTCTGAGAGTGGAAGAGAAACGGTTTGATGAAACTTTAGTTTACTTTATCAAATATGTCAGTTAGTGATCACTGCCTACTGGAAAAAAAATCTGGGTTCCAGAAGGCAATTTCCCTATTTTTGACACAATAAAACTATATTACATAAGTTAATAATATAGTTCATTACTATAACCAGCCTCTCGGCAACTGTGTGCTGCAGTAGCAACTATTAACACCATTCGTTTTTATATCTTAGTAAAACCATGTATTTGCTTTAATTGTTTATATTATATCCAACCTTTTATTTATTATCAACCTTTTGCCGAGAAACTCTTAGGAAGCCTCGTTTATAGGTTTTTCCCTATTTATCTTTTTGGTCATTATTTTCCAGCACTACATTTTAATTGAATTCAGCCTTAACTTTAACTATCCATTAGTCCAAATTATGTTTTAGAGCGAAATCATTGTTGGTCTAAAATTAACTTCTGTACGTCTAAAAATATTAAGAGTAAGGTCTCCAGATGTACTGAAATTCGCTAAACTGAATCTACGCTTAAACAATTTATTCTTTGACTATCTACTAATGAATATCCAGTGTTGCAAACTCCATCGTTTGTTGAAACAGGTGAAATATTTTTGGGGTATTGGATCCCGGCGGTCCCCTTTGTTTAAAGGCCAAATAGTTAGTATGCGGTACCTTTGTTGAGGCACATAGGAATTTCGGGCCACGCTGTAATCAATGGGAATTTTGGTGATTGTTTATACTTTGATCGAAACATCTATCAATTACCTTTGCATGTACATTATTTTATGCGCAAAATAATTCATGCGGAACTTAATTAATTAGCTTTCATAGCTGCCGGATAATTAAAAGATGAAAATGACGATAACGAACATTCTAAATTTAATATGTAATAATGGTCTTTGTTAATAGATATGTTAACTTTAAAATAATTAATTTCTACTGTCAACATATTATATACTTTATTTCGGCAAATAGTTTCAGTGTCCAGCAGAGAAATAACGTATATTTATTTATATTAAATAGATAGAAAAAACATTAAATATTGTCCGTACCATTAAAACTTTTTACATGTAGGTTTTAAAATTAAATACAAAATACCATAGTGAAAAAGAATGTTACTTACTGACTCAAAACATAGAACCTTTAGCTGACGTCTGATATTTGTTGCTTTGGAATTAAAAATAGCAATTTCCACCACCTCTGCAAGAGCATAAATTTCGTTACTAACTCCCAAAAAATATTTTTTCTGTCTATACCTAGTCCTATGTCCTGTGTTGGACAAACATGAGCGAAGCCAGCAACCCAAGACAATCGCCTGTACCTACCGTTGGCTAATACGATATAGCAAAATATATTTTATTTGAATAACCTACGATTTTAGTCATAAGTTTCGCTGAAAGAGTAATAAATACGATAAAGTAAATAGGAACAGTCATCGAAGTGAAAAAGTTGTAAACTCTGAACAGTGAATAGTGAATATGTAAATATTGTTAACATTTTTTGATATTTCGATGACTCTATGAGAGTAACCTAAGACCCTTCTCAAAGGGAAGGAAAAAGGTCGCGGCCGAAACGATACACAATCAGCACTTAAGTATTTTGTATACGACTTGAAAATATACCCGTTTATAAGGAGGGTAGAGACGTACGTCTAAACTAAGACTTCAATGGATTTAATGCGTTTTTATAGACTCAATCTTTTTTTTATAATTATTAAAATACTTTATTGTACTTTATTTTATACATACTTTAAAAGTATATACAAAGGCGAACCAACACTGCTATAGTCTTTTTTTGTTTTAAATAATTTCTAGACCGACTATCTCCATAAACTTCTACCATTTTTTTCATAGTTTCTCAGTAAAAAGTATTGATTCTAAACATCTAATGTTTCTATACACATTAATGATTTGGTAAATTTAAATATTTAGTTATTATCTGTTATAATTATTTTGTACTGTTTTATATTAATAAATGGATTGAATATCTCAACTGCCTCCGTGGTCTAGCGGTTAAGTCCGTGGATTTAGACTCGGAGGTACCGGGTTCGATTCCTGGTCGGAACACCATAATATTTATTAATTTAAATTAATTGAGATGGATTACAATATTTACACAAACAACATGTGTTTCTTTTAATTAAATAATATTAAGGAAATATTTCGTCAATAACGAGAGATAAAGTGTATCTCTAAATTATATTTATTAAAATTTAATTTATTTGTGATATTTCCAAAGTATGGTACGCTAGAGATATCGACGAGCTTGCCACTCATGATTGGCCTATATAGTAAATTTGGCTAAATGTGAATCCGCTTCTGATTGGTTTCTGACCACCCCGGAAGGGAAACAGTCGTGAGTAAGTTTAACGACATTGTATTTGTAAAGACTGATCTTATCGGAGTAACTCAAAATCAGTGGTGGCTCAGTTATAAGAACGCTTTTCTTAACCTTTTCAAACCACGGCAACTACGAGTACCAAAAAGAAATACACTTTTCTTATGTACATTTGTCATAGAATTACAACACCACCGTTCTTGTGTTTCGGAGAGCACATTAAGGCGTCAGTCTCGGTGCAACTAATACCAACTTGTGGAATCGTTAATAAATTGGCAACCCGCAAATTTAGGCAATATTCTCCAGAAAATTTTGGAAAGCCAATCTCCAACAGTGGAATTTAGGACTACTAGGTTCTAGGGGGATGTGATGATATGATGAATTATCATTGTGGCATTATTTAAGCAAAATGTACAGCATATCATAAAGATTTCGATATTACTATGACAATATGATGAACCGACTATTAATTACGGGACCCGCCTGTATACGATTATGTATGCGCTGTGCTATGTTTTGGTATAAGAGGATAAATTTGAGAAGTCCCACCTCCCTTTAATGTAAAATTATACCGACAGTCTATAATCGACCAAGTGTTTCACTACACATTTAGTGCCAAATTGGGTCTTATGCAATGGGGCTAAGGAAATGTGTGGGTAATGTGTTGTGTGGCGGTGTACAGTTCATTAATGCTTGTTTAGCGGTAGCATATAAAGCTACCAAAGCAGAATTCTTGCTCCGGGAATGCGGGAGCGACTTCAAGTGTATTAGAATTTAATATCGTTATCTATATTATATTAAACGGTTCAAATTATTATGATGGTGCTATAAATGAAAAGCCAATTGCACGGGAAAGTTTCCAAAAAAATATAATAAACTCACGTTTAACATTAGCACTGATTGTTATTTGACTTCCTCTGTCTAGAGGTTACGACCGCTGATTTAGAGGTAAGTCAAAGTCAAAATATCTTTATTAATGTAAACCTATTACAGGCATTTGTGATATGTCATAATTTCAATTATTTTAAATGATTCTACTCCTGTTAGTAGAAGACATAGCAGCGATGTGGTCCAAAGTGTAAACTGTTAGCAGAAGACTAGCAGCTTAGCAAATTTCAGTAATCTGTTAATGTTTAATCTGATTGAGAAAGGAATCTGCAAGGAAAACTCAGCTATAGCCGGGTACCGGGTTCGATTCCTGGTTGAGACACAATAATTTAATCATTTATTTCTGTTATTTGTAAAGTCTGGTGCGCTATGTACGTCGAAGTCTCGATGAGCTTGCCACTTGTCATGTTGGATCTATAGTAAAGTTGGCTAAATGTGAGTCCGCTTCTTAAAAAAAGCGTCTTTTCTGGCAAGAGATACGGTCATAATGATACTTGGCTAAAATATCGAGTGACAAGCTAACTACCAATAACGTGGCATGGATTGTTACAATCATCCTTTCGAAACTTAGTAAATAGTTAGCAATAATGTTGGTTTAGATCTTAAGTATACAAAATATACGAGTAAGTATATCAGGTAAATAATTTAAAATTAATCAAAACCAAAAGTACTATTATTTAAGCTATAGGAGAAGGCAAATAACACAAAACAAGGAAAAGCTCTAGCTACTAGCAGATGTACAAGAAAATAAATTGCTTGGGGCACGATTAATAAAATTTCTTCCCAATTCACAAGATACAGCGTTTTTCCTATGGAGCGGATTTTGTTACCGTATTTTATGTCGATGAATAAAAAAGCGTAACATAAGAAAAAAAAATACAACAAATTGATAAATAAATTACATTTCCCTGACAGCAGCAACATAAATAGCCGAAATATTAGATTTGCTAGATTTAAAAAGAAATTGAACAAAATCCTATAATTATATTCCTAATCCTATAATTTTAAAACTACACGCTACACGCTTTTACAACATTTGGGGATGAATGATCACACTGATAAGATTCGGTTATTTTTTTATTTTTTATTTATTTTTATTTACACCTGTTTTTTGTTTATACCCATCTGACCAGTGTGGCGAATCTAAACCAAATTCTTCAGAAATTTCTCGAAGGTCCATCTTGAACAGTGGAAGTCTTAAACTGTGTTCTAGGGACTGCGATGAATGTACCAATAAAAAATACTGTCCTTGTGTACATGCGTCATAGATATACTATTATAAATTATATATTTACGTATTTTAACTCTGGTTTTTACTATATAATTTAAATTTTCACACTCTGCACCCGTAATATTAATCTGTGACTCTCCCAAAGGTTAGCTGGTAGAGAATACCTTCATGGTATTATGCTCGCCTATGTACAACACTTTATATTGTTTATTTCGTGTGCAGTAAAGAATTTTTGTTATTATTATATACAACACAGCGAGAGATTTAAGTCGTTGGCAAAGGTGCAACTCAAGAAGATGTCAAAAGTTTATATTTGACACTCTCCAACACGACAGCGTTGCGAGTGAGCCATAATTTCCAAAACAATGTTCTGAAAAGCCCATCTTTAGCAGTGGAGGTCAAGGACTCTCCGTATTCAGGGCTATAATTACACACTGTCAAGGATTAAAAGGATTTCTAAAATCGCTATCAGTATCCGCTTACTGCGAAGACTTGTACCATGCAAGTTTTAGCGTGTTTGTTGTAGGACGGCCGCGCGATCAATCGATGTCGAGCTGGCATTCATTACTGGGCTCAGGTGTTGCTACCGTCTTGGGCATGCGAGTAAAGTGTTCTATAAATTCTCACTAGCACCTAGTACAACTGTTGAATGCTTTAATTTGTTTGCTAATTGTAAATTATTGGGCTTTTGCATTGGAAAAGATTCTTATTGCAAGTAAGAATTCTTTGTTCAAAGTTTAGTTTCGAGATTTTCTACCTTTAATTTGGTTTGCCATAGTAAATGATCAAGTTTTCTTTCTTTTTAGGTACGAGTACCTACCTAGGTATGTTATTAATGCCGATTTGTAGTTTGTGACCCCTTATCAATATCAGTTAAATACTACCTTATGTTTCATCACCGTCATAGCTCCGAGAACACTGCACTGCTGGAGATGGGCCTTCCGAAACATGTTTTCATATTTTTTTTGACCTTCACTTGCCCTGGTCAGATGAGTTGGCGAAGGGCATTTTTGGTAATTTTATTAACGTTTAAACACAAGTTGTTATTAGTTAAAGGGGATCAAGTGAAAGCACTTTTTTTCATTGGAACGATGGCGGTGTAAATCTAAGACGTAACAAAGACAGTCACGCGGATATGACTGTGTATTACCCGCACTCTCTCGTTTCATACTTGCATTTTCAGCAATGCATACCACACGCATGCAGGAACGTATCGTGTTATTTTCCACATGCGGGTCATCCGTGTGACTGGAAAAAGGCCGTTATGATGAAATTTAACAGAAAAAAAAGTTAGTGCAAGAGGAATCTTTGCATCACTTACTGAAAGAATTTGGCCTAAGCAGGTCTGCCGTCAATACATTTATGGAACGAGCTTCCAAGACGGCATATACGGAATCATGCAGTATTTGGTTGGGTAGGGAGATGAGCTGTGAGCGTCTTGTTAAGCAATAAAAAAAGGAGGCCCTTGTAAACCAGCCTATAGTCGGCCGCAAGCCCGAGACACCATTCTTCTCATCTCTTTTCAAACAAACGATGGACCTGGTACCTGGCACGGTGAATCCATGGAATGCTTAGAAATGTGTCTTCTCAGGTGTACGTAATGTGTAATTCTGTCAGTAGATACTTCGTGACCAATTATCGATGAACCTACGTTAGGACGAGTCAATAACAGCCGAACTTAATGGCCTGGCTTAAGTCTAGGCTTAACATACATGGCACGTCGTGTCTCAGCTTGTAGCGATCCATTCTACGTAATCACACCTAGATCAAGGATCTATCAGCTTCATTAAGAGGTAGTAATGTTTAAAACTGTTAAGATTTCAGTGTTTTCCAGAAAATACAAAAATCCGATCCTGTTTAAACTCATAAAAATATTACGTTGTATGTTTGATGGGAAAATAAATAAATGTTCAAATTTCGCACAGTTGAAAACAAATAGATGTAGGATAGTAAATAGTGGTTTTATTTTGTAAAAAATATTTGCATAATATTTATTATCTGCCTGTACATGATATTGTCATCATTGTCGTTGATGTCTCTAGCGTCTAAAAATATCACTAATAAATTAAATATAATTTTATTTTCTCGACCAAAAATAGAACCCACTACCACTGCGTCTATGGTCTTACCCGCTAGACAACGGAGGCAGTGTACTTCTTAAATATATTACTGTTATTGATTAGCTTTTAATACGGTATTAGCGGAATCATACAGTCTTCGGTTGGATAAGGAGAGGAGCAGAATGGTGAGGGTCTTATAGTACAATAAAAAGTGGAGCTTACTTTTTAAATCGTCCGCACGGTTAATCCATGAAATCGTAAGTTTGTCTTCACTGTTTAAAATTATAATATTAAAAAAGTTAGTAAATTTGTGTGTCCTTGATCTTCCTGTGTCGACTGTACATGTAGCATTACGCGGGGCATTAAGCGAGCAGATCCCAGAATTAATGGTCTAGAATGATCACTGCCATTATACCGACTCAAATCGATGATTACCTTCTGCTGAGTCGTTCAAAACCATACGTTTTATATCTAAACGCTCCACTCACTGGGGTATAAATATTCTTACTACATAATTATAAATATAACAAGGGTAGAACTATTGTGATAGAATAGTATTGGATGTTATGTTTATACACAGAGATACCAGGCTGGATTGATGGTTGAAAATACAAATTCAATTTCAAAGTATTTATTTCCATATGGTTCACAGGTAACACTCGGATATCGTAATTTTTTACAATTAATTTACAATATTATAAAAATAAAATTACAAACAATAAATAAAATAAAATATGAATGGAAGTAATGTAGCTTAACGTAAATACGAGGCATAAAGCCGTGTTAACTTATAATTTAATTAATTAAATAAATAAAAAAAAAACGTTTATTGCCGCATCAATAAGTATTACAAAATACAAGAGAAAATAATAATAATTTACAATTTAAATTAACTTAACATGATGTGGTAACGGTCTTGGTTAGTAGTCAGCTAATAATTTTATTACAGTAAAGTATCATCACGACCGTTTCCCTTTCGGGGTGGTCAGAAACCACGCTTATAAATAAGCGGATTCACATTTAGCCAACTTTACTATAGGCCAATCATGACAAGTGGCAAGCTCGTCGATGTCTCCAGCGTACCAAACTCGAGAAATATCACAAATAAATTAAATATTAATTAAATGTATTTATTTACATTATTAAATATTTTTGTGTCCCGACCAGGAATCGAACCCGGTACCTCCGAGTGTAAATCCACGGACTTAACCGCTAGACCACGGAGGCAGTTAATTATAATTATTATTATTATTTATTTTGTTTACAATAAAATTTAATTAATTACATTGCTGTACAGTGGCCAAGTCAAATTAATAAATAACAATAACGCATTTAATGATGTAATAATATTTGAAGTACACCAGTGACATCGATGAGCTTGCCAATGATGACAAGATCATGTGCAGACTGATAATGAATATACAATAAAACAAATTACGTTTTACAAAAAAATATTAACTAGCCACTATCCTACATCTATTGTTTTTGAATTATGTTAAGAAATAAATGGACCTAGACATATTTTTCATCATTATAGAACATAGAGTCCTAGATCTACACTGATGAAGAAGAGAATTCGGCCTATTTTTACACACTGCACGTGCTGGTTATACAAATTACTGTCACTGAATGGCCCTACTAATCAATTTATGTATAATGCCGTTATCCGCAAAGTTCCCTTTAAAGAAAAAAATGGTATTAAATTTGTTAAATCAAAAAAGTGCCTCCGTGGTCTAGCGGTTAAGTCCGTGGATTTAGACTCGGAGGTACCGGGTTCGATTCCTGGTCGGGACACAAAAAGATTCATTAGTGTAAATAAATACATTTAAAAAAAATATTTGTGACATTTCTCGAGTTTGGTACGCTGCACGCGCTGGAGACATTGACGAGCTTGCCACTTGTCATGATTGGCCTATAGTAAAGTTGGCTAAATGTGAATCCGCTTATTTTTATATTATCTGACCACCCCGAAAGGGAAACGGTCGTGATGATACTTTACTTTACTTTTACTTTATAAAAATATGTATAATTAAAAAACAATTTGGTATTCTCATTGACTTATAAAGTAATTTTAATAATATTTTGATTAGCTAACTTTAAAGTCAAAAGGCTCATATAGAACATTATAGCTTTGAGGCAGCAGTCTAGTAAACTAAACTAAATAGATAACACGTTCCTTAAAAAATATTGGATCCATCGTAAAAACTGCCTCCGTGGTCTAGCGGTAAAGTCCGTGGAAATAGACTCGGAGGTACCGGGTTCGATTCCTGTTCTGGATTCAATAATTTATTTGTGAAATTTCTCGAGTTTGGTACGTACGAGTATTTACGACACATTGACGAGCTTGCCATTTGTCATGATAGGCTATAGTAAAATTGGAAAAATGTGAACCCGCTAAAAAAAAAGTGTGGTTTCTGACTGCCCCGAAAGGCATACAGTCGGGATGATGATCCATAGTAAATGCCGTTACAGTATAGTTACGTACATATTATACAGCAGCGTATGTCGTCGATATTGACGTCAGAGCATGTTGCTTCAAACTTCCGTAAGCTTTTCAAGTAGTTAGGCTATTTAGTCCTGCCTTAACGTCTGGTTTACCACCACAACACCTATAACATTATATGAGATTTGCACCAAACTTTTGTTTAATATTATGCTACGGTACTATTATTCTGAACACAGCTGTGGAAAGCAAGTTCAGTACAAAATTAATTAATAAAAACACACTATTAAATACCGTAAGATTATATATTATGTTACCAATAATACAAAATTATCTATAATACAATATTATTAAAATTAACTGAAATTATCAGCAAAAATATATGTTTATGGCAGGTTACACAATATATATATATATATATATATATATTTATTTCACAAAATATACAAAGACGTGACATAATGTCGCTTGACATTCTCTGCGTGTCAGAATTCAGGGACAACGAGAACATTTATGTGAGGTAATTGTAATATTATAATATATTGCTCTGCCTCCGTGGTCTAGCGGTAAAGTCTGTGGATTTAGACTCCTAGGTACCGAATTCCTGGTCGGGACACATTTATAATAAAGTTGGATAAATGTGAATCCGCTACATTAAAAAAAAACGTGGTTTTTGACTACTCCGGAAAGTATACGGTCGTAATGTTACTTATTTTAAATAATATATAGTAATAATATTTATTTTAATAAATTTAATAATGAGAATAAAATTTATAAAAAGATGTGATTAAAATTTAGTATACGAGTATTACTAATTATGATAAATATTCATTATTAATATTACATACGGATATATATACACATGCATACACACTATATATAAATAAGTTATACTATATACCACATTAACATAAATTTAGGAATTACGTACTACATGATTATAAAATTCTTAAGGCATTTTCCAACATCTAAACTTTTGGCGATTGTGAAATTAAGGGTAGTGCCGATATAAAAAAATAACTACACCTAATATACTACATACTAATATATACTTACGACTGTTACATAAATAACACTTATACTTATAGATAAAAGCATACATAAATAGATATTCTGCCAAATATTTATTGTTAGCAAGAGGGCGACTAATGTTTGTCTAGAAATAGTGCAGTAACCAAGCGTTTAATAACGTGGTCAGACGACGCGTGACTAGTAGTGAGTAGTAGGTTGTCCCACTGGTGGGCTGCACAGTAAACGAATCTGAATATCTGCTAGAAGGTTGGTTACATGATAAACGAGTTATGTAGGATAACAATAAGCAACAACCAATGATTTAATGATAATTATGAACCCAGAAAGTGTCGAGTCTTAGTAAATGTTACCTGCTCCTTAAATGATCTTCAAACTTTATTTTAACACTTCATTTTAGCTCAATTGATACCCAATTTATACCAAATAATTTACACAAACGAAAATTTAATAATAGAATGTCGCTGTCGGTCAGACCCATAGTAGTTCTTTAAATCAAAATATGGCAAGACAAATTATATCAAAAATGTTAACTGAGCATATTATACACAGAAACTTGAAAGTAGATTCAAACTCTCTCATGACAAAGTTATCGGCTAAAAATACACTTTAGTTATAAGTTCGACACCACTTTAATTTTCGCTCCTTATTTGCGAGCGACACTTCCTCGCTTCGCCCTCACACCTCCATGCGAAGAAAACTTTCCAAAACGAAGGATTTATACGACAACGTTTTGCATGTGACTCGAAAATTTTGCCTGATGGTAATTTGAATTTGAAATTTTCATTTCAATTTTCGATTTTAATTTAAACTTGACGAATTTTATCGTTGGTGATCCCATACTTACTCGTAATATAGGCAAATTTCTTAAGAATCTCGATGGCATAAGTGAGGTCTGCCCCTTGACTTCGATAGTAAAACAAGCAGTCTTGAGTGAGTCTAAGAACAAGAGAATCAAAAGCCCAATTGTTTATCCGTAGGAACCTAATACAAATTATACCGGCATAAGAGCCAATCGTCACAAAATTAATTATTCTAAAACAGTGCATTGCCGCTTATGGTCGTCTTCGACGCTCATTTTCAAATTAATATTTTGTAGTTTTACGGACAATATGCCGCCCGGTTATGTAAAACACGTTCTTCTCTCGTCAGTTTATGTTCGTAAGTAAATTTGTTGACTAAACTAATGTTTTTGATTAATGTACCCAGAACATACCAAAAGTTTATTTTATTAAATATTGAAAATTATAATCTTAAAAGCACGAACTATATAATTGAGATTGGTTCAATTTTTTGTGCTATTAGATGTTAAGAGTAACAAACATTTTTTTCACTAGTCACAGAAATGAAAGAGGGATGTGCAGAAAAAGGACTCAGTTTGAATGCGAGAAAAACCAAGTTACTAGTGTTTGAAAGAATAAGGATGACAACCGTGACGATAAAGATTGATGATGAAACTCTAGAACAAGTAAATGAAATTATATATCTGGGCGGCAGTATTTTCACTGCGGATGGGAAGTATGATAGGGATGTTGAAAGAAGAGTGAACGCGGGAAATAGTGTCAACGGTGCACTGGGGTCACTGATCGCCAGTCGAAATGTCAGTGACAAAGCTCGACTTGCCATACACAATGCCATGCTGGTACCAACACTTATGTATGGAAGCGAGACGTGGATATGTCAGAATACGCATGAGAGTAGAGTATCGTATAGTGGAAATGAGATCGTTGCGTCGGATATGCGGCGTCACTTTGACGGACCGCATACGTAATAACTTATGACGCAAAAGGGTAGGTATGAAAGAAAGCATAGGGACAAAAATAAGGAAAGGCATGCTTCGATGGTTCGGGCATGTTGAAAGGATGAATGAAGAGTGATTAACGAACCAGATATATAATGCGAAAGTTGTGGCTAAAAGAGGCCCTGGCAGACCTAGACTTACATATTACGACCAAATTAATAAAATAATAGCTGAAGGTGAGTAGAGAAGCCATCGAAACAAAAGGGCATGTATGAAGAGGTTGATGAATCTCGAAGAAGCGAAAGAGGTAGGTATGTCGTGACCGTGACAAGTGGCGCTCAATTGTCTCTGCCTACCCCGCAAGGGATTTGGCGTGAAGATATGTATGTACGTACATTTTGTATGAAAATGGCAGCCAATGCCCGCTCTATGTTGTATTTGATAGCTTTGGTAACTATATACACACAAATAGTGGTTGTAGAAATAAAAAATCCGATATTGTCACTTACTCGGATATTAATCCTTATTTTAGAAAGTAATTTCAAATTGACAAATTGGATAGCGCGAGTACAGCCGAGCTTACGTCTAAATTACCGATATTCGACTCTAATAGAGGTTCAGATTGACAGCATTCTAATAGGAAATGTCAACTCTAACATCATTTCACAGTGTAATGTAAATAATTCCTTTATATGTATGCATTCGTACAAAGTTTGCGCTTTAAGAACGAGACTACCCGTCTGCATTTAATACTGTCAATCAATTCATTTAACGTAGCATAAGTTTAAGTACGCTTATTATCTATGAAAATCTCTAGCAAAATCCCTCATCATGTGATAATGACATCGGTGGTCATAGGAAGGAAGTGGGTTTACATTAGGAAACTTATCTGAAGTTTGTAAATCAGATGCAGAATGGTAATGGGTCTTGCGAATTGAACGTGGACCCGAGACGTTAGTCTAAGTGCTTTAAAGCTTTGTACTAACTTTACCTAAAGTACTAAAACGTAGGTACGTAGGTAATCACAAATTTCACTACCTAAATTGAAATGATATGTATATATATAATGTCCAAGCGAGTCTTGTCGTCTCCTCCGGTAGCAAGGGGCTTTTTCTTCGCGCAAAGAATCAGTATTGCAATTCAGCGGGGAAATGCTACCGTTCTTGCCACATTTCCACGCGGACGGGACTTATCCGTAGTATTAATATATATTAAACTTTTTAAACTTTCGCGCACATTCATAATTGAATATATGATCATATTAATATATATTTTTTCTTAAATATTATATGTACATTTTTCACACAATTTATATAATTTTGTTGTAATATATTGCTAGATTGGACTGTGCCAACTACCGAGCGATTAGTTTGATCAGTTTGGCGAGCAAGATGTATGGCAAGATTCTCACGAAACGCTTGCAAGAGAAGACTGAAGGTCTTTTATGGGAGGCACAAGGAGGCTTTAGACCTGGAAGAGGATGCACTGACCAAGTCTTTTCGCTCCGCAATATCACGGAGAAGTTTATGGCCTTAAACCAGAAGGTTTTCTGTGCTTTTGTGGATTTGGAAAAGGCTTTTGATAGAGTTGTAAGAAAGAAGCTTTGGGACATATTGCCGGAGTATGGAGTGAATGACAAACTGCTACAAGCTATACAGTCCATGTACAAGGGCTGCAAAGCTTGTGTGCGGGTGGAGGGAGGTATGTCGCCTTGCTTTGAATCCCAAATGGGCGTCAAACAGGGTTGTGTGCTTTCTCCTAGATTATTCACTCTATATCTCGACAAATGCCTAAAAAGAGTGAGAGAGAGTGACTGTGGGATAAAGATGAGTGATCTAGTGGTGAACTGCCTGCTTTATGCAGATGATGCTGTTCTTATGGCATCGTCCGAACAACAACTGCAATCACTAGTCACAAGAATGAAGGAGGGATGTGCAGAAAAAGGACTCCGTTTGAATGCGAGAAAAACCAAGGTACTAGTGTTTGAAAGAAGAAGGATGACAACCGTGACGATAAAGATTGATGATGAAACTCTAGAACAAGTAAATGAAATTATATATCTGGGCAGTGTTTTCACTGCGGATGGGAAGTACGATAGGGACGTTGAAAGAAGAGTGAACGCGGGAAATAGTGTTAACGGTGCCCTGGGGTCACTGATCGGCAGTCGAAATGTCAGTGACAAAGCTCGGCTCGCCATACACAATGCCATGTTGGTACCAACACTGATGTATGGAAGCGAGACGTGGATACGTCTGAATACACATGAGAGTAGGGTTAATGCAGTAGAAATGCGGTCGTTGCGGCGGATATGTGGCGTCACTTTGGCGGACCGCATACGTAACGTCGAAATACGGAAAAGGGTTGGTATGAAGGAAAGCATAGGGACAAAAATAAGGAAAGGCATGCTACGATGGTTTGGGCATGTTGAAAGGATGAGCGATGAAAGATTGACGAACCAGATATATAATGCGAAAGTTGTGGGTAAAAGAGGCCCTGGCAGACCGAGACTCACATATCACGATCAAATAAATAAAACACTGACTGAAGGTGCATTAAAAAGTCTTCGTAAGCAAAGGGCATGTATGAAGAGGTTAATGAATGTTGACGAAGCGAAAGAAGTATGTCGTGATCGTGTCAAATGGCGCTCAATTGTCTCTGCCTACCCCGCAAGGGATCTGGCGTGAAGATATGTATGTATGTGTAATATATTGCTATAAAATATTATATTATATTGTTTTAGATTGTTTTGTATTGTGGAGCACTTTATATTTCATTACAGTCACTAGATCACAGCATCCTAGACCTACTTGCTACTTACTAGACCTGTTGGAGATGGGCCTCCCAGACATATATCTGGAGAATTTGGGTTACACTTGCCACGCTGACCAGACGGGTAAGTCACAATATTAATGTTTTTGGCTCTATACGTATTTTATTATGCCTATCCCGAGGAGCTGACCTGAAGATATGGATTTATTTAGTAAATTACCTCATTTGTTTTGAAGGAATTATTGCATTCTTTTTATGATTCTAATAATAAAAACAAAGTATTGCACAAAACGCAAAAGTAGTACATAAGACTTAATACCGTAAATGTTTTTTTTTGTATATATTTATATTATGATATTTTTTTTAAATATTGATCAATGGTTTTATTCGAAGTAAGTGACACAAAAATACAAACAATTTTTTCAAAAGATTTAGAATACATTTCTCCTTATTCACCACAACATACATAGTAAGCAAGACATACTGGTAGTTAAATTTAACTGCAAAATTAATCATCTTCTCTGCATATACACAAATACAACTGTTTAACATTAAGTTGGATAGTAGACAGTAGACACCATAACATCAAAACAAATGCGTCCAAAAAAACAACGTACAAGGAAACCGAAAAAGATAGGAATACAATAAAAACAGATTTGCTTTCTTAAGATGACCCGATTCGGGATAGTAGTGGGGAAAATGTCCCAACAGTGTCCTACAAACACAGATCGAGAGACCACCTCATCTTGTGTCGCCTGGAGCGCGTATTTATGCAGACTCACGTACACTAAATCTCGCTTCACACTTAGTTTAGTTCCAAATTGAGCCGTACAACGATGAGATAAGAGGCTATAGTTATGGCCGACCAAGATATACAAATTATAGATCAGTGTTATATACTCTCATGTTCTCTTAGAAACAATAAAAACAAAACTAACCACAGACAAAATTATATTTGGTAATTAATAAAAAACTACACTGATTAAAATGAATATTTGATGTAAAATAAAAATCGTAGGTTAATCGATAAATGGCATAATTCATATTTATTGGGGATTTGGGCTAAATTGTATTCCCAGTTATGTATGCTTTTTGAGATAAATTATTCTAACAATACTACAATTTAAATAGAAAAAAAAACCTTTATACTATATAGTGTAGGGATAGAAAATGTTTAAAATATTGTCGTGACAGCTCTAGTACTAAATGACTTGATTAACACAAAAACTACGTACATATTTTGTTTTCGAAATTCAAATTCAAATAGTTTATTAATCAAAAATACTTATTACTAGGGTTTCACAAAAAATAATCCTACAGAAGATGTAGGTAGGCACTTTTACAAATACTATCTAAACTAGTAATTTAGACAAATGTGTCGCTGCTAGCTAAACTAATAGTCTTTCAACTACTGTTAAATATAGCTAGCAGGTCTCTTTCCGGGGCACAACATATTTAAAAGTTACATAATAACTTAATTGTACAGTAATATATAGTAAAAATAACATAAGTCTTAGCAATAAAAGTAATAAAATGAACCAGCAAAAGTAGTCCAAAATATACATATACATATATGTATATACAATAGTTTTTTTTTTTTTATTTTTTTTTATTAGGAAAACTTATGGTTACAGAGTTTTAATTAGACATAAATATAAACACTTAAACCACTAAAAAGTTTCCACAAATAGAAACAACAGACACGGCACTAAAGTATTTTCTTTTATGCCATACATTGTCCATATACGTGCGGCAAAATATGTAACTATCAAAAATTATATGACACCTGTCGGTGGATTGACATAGGCTATTCAGTTTTGTCGCGTCTGGAGACTAGTTTTAATAAAATAATTGATTTATAAATATTCGTCCAAGCCTAGGGCGTACCGATCTATGTATATGCAAGGGAATGGGCCTCAATCAAGCCGATTGTCTGAAAGAGGTTTCCATTCACGGGTCATTGATTCCACTGATTGGAGCCTCACATCGGAACTTATACAAGCCGGCGGTTAATGAGACCAATTGGATACAACCAGACTGAATTATGCCTGATTTGTTTAGTTCAAGGGTAGGTAACAAACGTAGGCCACCTGAAGCGTAGAAATCGTTAAGTCGTCTATTTCAGAAAAGATAAATAGTGTTCATTGAAAGGTCATTCATACTCTTTCTATTGAACAATACTAAAAATAAATACAATCTTTTAATTTGTTTTAGTATCTCGGCTCCGAAATATAAAAACCTATCAGAGAGAAGAGAAATTTCTAAGAATTCTATGAAATTCATCGTACGGGTGCCAGGTCTACTCGTATCGTGTGTGGGCAAGAGAATAGAAAAATGGTATCTCGGGCCTGTGACCGAGGCTGGTTTGAAAAGGAGGCCTCCTTTTTATTTTATTGCGCGATAATATGCTCACCAACACCAGTCCACTCCTCTTCCTATTCAACCAAGAGTAGAAGTTTTTTTAAATGATAAGAAAAAATTATATTTAAATATTTTTTAATACGTACGTATAGAAAAAGACATAGAAGATATTTATTTGCATTCCATAGAATAACCGCTCATGTGTAAGGAAGAGAGGAGTGTGGGCTGCATCAACTATGGGTAACTGATTTTTTAATAAATGATATATGTATAAGTGATATCACGCCCACCTGATGGTAAGCGGTACGCGAGGTCCAAGAATGGGAGCAAATGACGCCAGCCACTAACAACATCAGTCCCTACCATTATGCCGGCCTATCAAGATGCTTTTTCACACTTCGCTTAAAGGACTCCAGGTTATAGGAATGGGAAAACACATTTGTTGGGAAAGCACTCCACATCTTCAGCGTGCGACGGATGTAAGAGTGTCCAAATTTATATGTATGTTGTGTGCGATAGTGGCTACGGTATGGGTATATTTTGGCCTATGCGTTTGGTTTGGTTGCGGAATAGAAAAGAAGGGATAAGGTTGTGTAACTCTTTCGAACACTCACTGTAGTATAGCTTATAGAACACACTCAGGTAGCCCACATCTCTGTGAAGCTGCAGCGATTCGAGAGTTTTAGACACCATAGTGTTGTCTACTATAAAAATATAAAGTATAAGGTCTTTACTTTGAACAGGAGCCCTCTCTTTTTACAGCCAAACGGTAAATGGATCTATTATACACGATAAGATAATTCTTTAATTTAATCCGTTATTTTATTTACAATGCCAATTGCAAGGTTCCTTATTTCGCCAGCCGATCAGTGAAGACTTAAAAATAATTATTGTGTTTTTGAATCATCTTATAAATTAATATATAAATATATGTTTTTAAAAAACAATACACTGACACTTTTTCTCCATATTTTTAGTTAATGCATTATTTTATTATATTATATTGAAATAGTTTTTTTTTTATAAAATTATTTCCAATCTATACAGTGGAGGTTAGGGATAGAATGAAGGCGAAGCGCGTTACGTACAAGTTGGGTTCGGATATGACCCGAATCAGTCACTTGCAATCAGCAGACTTGTCAGTCACACAGGCGGGACAGCCTGACACAGGTCACTGACTTCGGAGCCTCGGGGCTTTCTTATTTATTCTTACTCAAAGGTAAGCACAAATATATTTCCTTGAATTTAATTATAGGGTTTTGAGAATTGTGCTAATAACCTTCGGAAATAGCTTGCTTACACTCATCAATTTAAACTTGGAACACGAGTCTGCTACGGTAAGCTCCTCAAAGACTGAAATTTATTCAACATCATTTTTATGGCTTACTTTTATTAAATCTAGTATTTTTTCTAACTTTCTTTATTTCTCCGAGTAAGGTTTGTAAAGCATTTTGTCCGTGTAGTACTACTTCTTTTATATACACACTTTTCTTCTCATGACAAATCCCTTCGCTCTTCTCCCATCACTTCATTTGTGTCCGACTCTTTCGTAGTTGTTGCTACTAATTTGTGGAATAATCTATCTGTCAACATACGGCAAGTAACTACCAGGACGTTATGCAAAAAACTGGTGTATTTACACTTGCTAAATGGCTCTACACAGCGTAAGTAATAGTAGTATGATATATTTACTTATAAAATAGTATATATATATTAGTATTTAGTATATTGATATTATAATATTTATATATATTTATTTCATATGATGTCTTCTTCTTAGTCGCTACACTCTTCGGTGTGGTCGTGGTCGTCACTTGAGCGTCAGTGGCACGCTTCAAAATCAAAATCAAAGTCAAAATATTTTTATTCACGTAAACCTATTACAGGCATTTATGAAACGTCATCAATTTAATTATTTTAAATGATTCTACTCCTACTAGTAGAAGACTAAGCAGCAAAGTGGTCCAATAAGTAAGCTGTTCGCAGAAGACCAGCAGCTTAGCAGATTCCAGTGACCTGTTAATGTTTAATCTGACTGATAAAGGAATCTGCAAGGAAAACTCAGCTATATCAGATTTACAAAATAAAACATATACAGAACTGCACCACAACGATCAATTAATAACCTTTTAAATTTAGTTTAGTTTTATTTCAGTTTAGTAGCTTAACAGGCCGTCGCCACTCCTTTCGAACTGCAGCCTTCCTGGCGCACTCATATAGTAGTAGTATATACGCCGCGTGATCATATGATGTAATTATATGTTAATTTACAATAATGATATGTTTGTAATTATTTTTTACGCATATTGTTTTTTAAATATAGACTAAAATTTTGGCAGTGAAACGTTTGGTACCTGAAGTGGATTGGCTTTTTTGAAGGTACGTAATTGACATTGGTAATTTTCCCAAAATTTGATTGTACTTATGTGATGAAAAAGTAAGGCGGAATAATAATTCACTTGAAACCGTGGGTTCCTAATCTTGCAAAAAGTGTTTGAGATGGGTATCTCTAAAATAATTTATTGTCACAATAAATAAATAATCGTCTAGGAGATAAACAAAAGCTAATCAGATTGTATGTGAAGACGGCAGCACTATAGGACAGGAGTTACGCGGATCACTGATTCACTTGATTACTGTGCGAGGTTGCCCCCACCCCCACAATCCTAGTGCCTAGGTGGTACCAAATTGTAAGCACTTGTTTGATGTGACGTCGTTAGCTTTGTAGTTGACCGATTTGTATGCATTGTACTTTGATTGTTAGGTTCTAATTGCATTTGTCCCATTCCCAATTATTTTTTACCATGACAATTGTATTCGTTTCGTAGGTGGTGCCAAAAATGAATTGAAGCATGGAACTTCGCGAAACCTTAGGAAAACCAAGACTCTAACATTTGACTGCCTTCGTGGTTCAGCGATTAAGACTGCGGATGTAAGTATTGGGTTCAATAACGACAACACAGATGAAAAACATTTATTTGTGACATTTCTCGAGTCTGGTACGCTAGAGACATCGACATCGGTCCACTTGTCATGATGTATAGTAGAGTTAGCTAAATGTGAACCCACTTCAATAAAAGCGTGAATTCTGAGAGATATCGTCGTGATTAAACATTACTATCTTTCAAAGTTTAATTTATTAGTGTAACGTCTTTCAATGTTATTACCATCTCCTGATTTATAATAATAATTATAACATAGAAATAAATGAATAAAAATGTATACGTGGAAATAAAAATAAAGATTTGAAGTATAAGATTTTTATTTTTAATAAAGTTATGATATAAAGAAATGGAGTGTCATAGAGTGCCATGACTTAAAGATTGTAGGATCAAGTCCTGGACAACATCAAAATGGAGTTGGTATTATAGTAATTGGAACTGTCGGTGCAAATCTGATAGGTCATTTGGCTCAGTGGTCTGGCTGATTGTGATCTGTATAGACAGAGCCTTTGTAGTCCGAGCGGTCAAGACAACTACCGACGACAGCGCAAATTCTAAGATTCAATTATATTTGTGGCCATTGTGTTATTGCTTTAAGACGAGATGTTCGATCTTACAACAAAAAAGAAAAGCACTAAGGCTGAAATTTATCAATGATGAAGCTTTTGATCAGATTCATACATATCTTCACGCCAGATCCCTTGCGGCGTAGGCAGAGACAATCGAGCGCCACTTGCCACGATCACGACATACCTCTTTCGCTTTTTCGACATTCATCAACCTCTTCATACATGCCCTTTTGTTTCGATGGCTCTTGAATGCCAATGATCAGATTAATTCATCGTATCTGCCGCTCGCCAGTGTAACAAGCTTCCAATAACACCCAGACAAGCTAATTCAATTCACATCATTATAAATCTACTTATTAAAACTTTTTAAACAATCAAAACAATATAATTTAACATTTTATTCCATAATTCGAGATTCTAATAATAATATTACCTTCATTTATATGTACTATTACCTACAATATGTACCTATAGATAGGTACATACATACATATCTTCACGCCAGATCCCTTGCGGGGTAGGCAGAGACAATTGAGCGCCATTTGACACGATCACGACATACTTCTTTCGCTTCGTCGACATTCATTAACCTCTTCATACATGCCCTTTGGTTACGAAGACTTTTTAATGCACCTTCAGTCAGTGTTTTATTTATTTGATCGTGATATGTGAGTCTCGGTCGGCCGGGGCCTCTTTTACCCACAACTTTCGCATTATATATATGGTTCGTCAATCTTTCATCGCTCATCCTTTCAACATGCCCGAACCATCGTAGCATGCCTTTCCTTATTTTTGTCCCTATGCTTTCCTTCATATAGATATATATATTTTCTTCATATAGATAGGTACTTTATGTTATCTATGTATGTTTGTTATCTACTATTCATATATGTAGTTTAGTGATTAGAATTGAAAGCCGGCTATTAGGGGCTGATGTCAGTTATGAGTATCTAATATCTTTAAATATTGCCCTTCGCCAGCGTGGCGAGTATAGACCAAATTCTCCAGATCGAGGACTCTATGATCTAGGGCTGTGATAATATTGTCTCAATAATAAAAAGTTATATTCAAGCTTACGTTAAAGTTAATAATAATAATTACATTCGCGTATTATATGAAAGAACAGGAAACAAAAACGGGTTCTTGAATCTCTCTAGAAACGGCAATAATTTATTAATTTGATTTTGTCAGGCGAGACTGGCTGTGTGAGTGCTTTCAATTATTTTCCTAAGAAAACCATGTCAAAAACACTCAAGCGTTGTCTCAAGGTATTTCGAGAGAAAATCGTTAAGGGTTCCATTAAAACAGTAGCTTCAACGAATATTCGAGAAGTTCGATTTTATATATTAATTTTATTATCTGTAACCATCATGTGGGATCTACTTGTAGCTCAGCTATATTTAAGCATGCGCTTATTTTAAATATAAGCTGGCAATAATATAACGTGTATGTGCCGTTTGGTCTTGAAGCTTTGGGCCTGTGGGGCCAAGTGCCAAGTTATTTAAAGATCTGGCAGTTTTTGCGCGTAGCATATCAGCACCGATGAACAGCGGGGGAATGCTGCAGGTATTCTTGGCGCACTGTCTCATAAACAAACTATGGGTGAATATTTTTATTTATAGTTCAGTTTTTAGTTTTATTTTGGGCTCGAAAGATGTTTCTCCACGCCGTGACACCTGTCCAATGAAAGTGAGAATGCGTGATTGTAAAGTCTAGGAAAGGTGTTGTGTGTTCCCAGTTCCTATAATATGGATTTGTTGGTTCGGAACTTCGTCCATGATATGTCCCACATTAATATTTGCATACAGCATGCATACAGAAAAATAGAGAACACAAGAGATCTAACCAGCCAGATTTTATTGACTTTGGTAACGTTTCGTTTGCTCTTGCTCCATATTTTCTTCAGCTTATCTATAGCAGATCTTGTCACTGCCATTAGACGCTTGATTTTATCCTTACATCTACCGTTGTTTGCTATTAGTGCTCTCAGGTAAAATTGGACCAGATCGCACTTTGCTAGCCTTTTAATTTCTGGCCAGTTAACACTGTCCGATAACAGGTATCAGTGTCTTCCAATGAAGATCATACAAAAAATTAGAAAATAAGGTTACACATATCAATCATCAATTAAGTTATCTTTAACAATATATACATACGTAAATATCATCAAATAACAAATACATTCGCAACAATAATCTATACTAATACATATACAAAAATACGCAATAAATATAGTAGGTATATGAAGTTATGTGTGTAGTAAAAGTAAGTTTTATTATATTTATTATATTTGATTTAAAGTTTTTGTGGTTGGGATAATATAATTTTTGTTTTATCTTAATTTTTATCCACATATTTGTAGTATATTAAAATATTTAATTTTTTTTTCTATATTAAAATATTATTTGAAATAATAAAACTCGTTTTTAAGTTTGGGTTTATTAGTTTAGTCCGTTGTTTGAGATGGGACTACGCGTGGTAATGTTGCCATCTGTCACGCTGTGTATGGACAGTAAAACGCGTCGAGAAAACTAACCAACTTAGTCAACAACCTTATCACAGTATTTATTGCGGAGTAACGACACTCTCTCATTAGGGTTGCCATCATAACAAAAAACATAATAATACTCGTAAATTATAATATTTTACACATTATCAAAACTTTTGAGATGGTAGTAATTATAAGGTTACTTTAAAAGACTTTTAGTCATATTTGGAACTCTAAAGTTTTAATGATTTTTGTTGGAAACATTATTTTATTCGTATCAAGTCCATTTAAAGTCTATTTACTACTTGTTCTTACCGGGATTTTTAGTCCAAAGTTTTAAAGAAAAGTTTTTATCTATTTGTTATCAGACTTACATATATATGTTTTTTTATTTTTTTGTTTTTTATGTGCGGTGGCACGGTTGAACGAACGATTTCCCTAAATCCCACAATGGTCAGTTCAAACCCCCTCAGCAATGAGAAATACACTTTTCTTACGTACATTTGTCATAGTTTTACAACACCACCATTCCCGTGCCTCGGAGAGCACGTTAAGCCGTCGGTGCAAGTTCCACTTATACCAACTTGGGGAATCGTTAATACTCGTAAATTTTCATTAAAAAATTACATCATATCCTCACCAACCCGACTGCCCAGCGTGGCGAGTGTAGGCGAAATCTTTCAGATATATGTTCTGGAAGACCTATCTCCAGCAGTGGAGGTCTAGGACGCTGTGTTCTAGGGGCTGTAATGAATGAAAAAAATATGTTTTTTTAGAAAAGTAAAAATAGGTAGTGACATTGACTGTAAATTGTTAAACCGACGATTGTTGAATAAGTAATGTGTTGTTAAAGAGTTCTTCTCGCCATTTTGCAAGCATATGTCAAGTCCATTTTTGTTTTGTTTACTGTGGATATTGTTTTTCAAAAGTTATTGTTTGTTGTTATTTTTTCAAATAATGTGTGTTATTGTTGCTCATTATAAAGTAAATAATTAATAAGATGAGTAAATAAAAAAACGGAAAAAGATAAATTTAATACTAATATAATGCAGTGCAGCAAAATGTTGCAAATAAACGAAACCTTAACTGACAACAAATAACGTTTGATGATAAACGTATAGACTATTTAATGTTGGGTTTTATAAATATATATTGTGGCAACCCTACCAGTGAGTAAGTCTTGGAAGTGTGACATGGTGGGGGTTGGCGATTGTCCAAAGTACGTCCAATTTGTCGATGCGACTCGATACCGACCCCTGTACGTAAACACTGCGAGAAATAATTATTATTGTAACAGTCCGCTATTGACCTAATAATACAGGGAGGTCTAGATTTATTTAGCTTAGCCCAGTCTCATAAAGATCTGGGGCCGTAGTCTATTAATTGTGAGAATGAATGGATTGATGGATGTTTATTTCAAGCAAAAACAACTGAACAGATTTTGATGTAACTTTACAGTAATTTTGATTATACATTATGACGTCATCATATGACCACGACATAATCCGCGTGATAAAATTTGATAAATATGTTCGTTGGATATGGGCGGTAATACTTATATGTACATATATGACATGTGATACAACCACTGAAAGGTTTTTCTGACGACTACATTATTTTTTATTTTTTGCACAAAGACAGTCTGTTTTCGTGGTCTAGCGGTTAAGGCCGTAGATTTAAACGCAGAGAGGGTGTGATTCATGGTCTAGGACACAAAAAATAAATATTTAATTTATTTGTGTCTTTTCTCAAATTTGGTACGCTGGAGACATTGACGAGCTTGCCCCTTGACACGATGGTTATAGTAAAGTTGGCTAAATGTGAACTCGCTCCTACAATAGCGTGGTTCTGATCCTTATTATTGTTATTAAAATTATTTATTTCACTTAACTTAAAAGGCGAACATAAAGTCATTTCGGCTTTTTCTACCAGCTAACCTTTGAGAGGGTGAGACCGTATAATATGTGGGATGCAATTTTAACCTTATTTAAAATTTTAATAAACTACATAAATAGTATGTATACATAGACTATTTTAACACTTATGAACATATAGAAGATATCTATAAAGATAATATAATATTAGATGTAGAAATTTTCAAATTTAAAATATATTATATTATATATAAATATATTATACCATCTCGGAAGTCATAATGATACTTTTTACATAAAGACATGCTAGCTAGATAGCGAGCTAGAAATTTTATCCTAGCCAACCATGTTTGGACAACTTGAGCACCTAATAAAATGGTAGGTACTAAATTGTATTAAATTCTATGGTTTTACTATATTCTTATACACATATATGTACACTATATATATATATACCTATACATAAACTCCATGTTATATATCAATATACTAAATTCTAATAAATACATTATAATAACTTGTAGTCATGGAAAAAAAAACTTTTGTTAGTTAAGTAGCATCTAAGTAGAAGCATAAACTTTTTAAAAAAATAAGACAAATAAATTGTTCTACATCAATTTCAAAAACTAATTCAAAGTTGCTTCAATAAATAAATAGACTCTAAATAGAAACAGCGAAACGCAAAAGCAATTTAAACAATATCAGTAACTGTAAAACCTTTTAGTTGGCGATTAAATTCCACTAAACAACCCACCTGGGGCTAACTCCATAACTAAGCAAACTATGCCCAAAGCTATTTTAACTAAAACATCCCCTAAGTGTAGGCTTAGAGTCACCGACCTTGAACCTTCAGGCTGTGACAAATTAGAGAAAAATACATTTGAATAATTTGCGTCTTAAAATTGTGGCTAAAGAAAAGTTATTCGAAATGTTAAATACACTAACCAAAATCTATGCTGGACCACCTAAGTTTTTCTTTTATATACATATAATGACCACGACATATGCTATCGCGCCCACCTGATGGTACACGAGGTCCAAGTATTAGAGAAACTCACGCCAACAACAGACAGCCGACATCAGTTCCTACTATTAAACCGGCCTATCAAGTTGCTTTTTTACACTTCCCTTGAAGGATTCCAGGTTATAGGAATAATAAATAACACTGTCTGGGCGAACATTCCACTTCTTCAGCATGCGACAAATGTAAGAGTCTCCAAATTAATATGGTGTATACTTTGGTTTTGGTGTGGTTCAGTTACGGAATAGAGAAGAAGTATAAACAATAATGTTACAGACAACAATGTTTCTCTATTGTTTAGAATAAAATCAAAACGATATATATTTTATAAATATTTTTATTAATTATTTATACAATTATTTTGTAGTTATTCCATTTCATTGTTCACAATGCTGTGCTCACAAGGGATCGGCTGAAAATCAGCTGATTCCCTATTTGTCACCACAGTATTTTCTATTATTTTAAATATACCTGTATTTTAAAATGTGTATAGTATTTATATATTTATTATATATATATATAGTATGTGAAACATATATTTTTTACTCTCTTTCTTTCTTAGGGTGTTCGTTCTAGACCTCCTTTTCGAGGAAAGCTATGCACACCCAATTAACTTCTTACTCGTAAATAAGCTAGCGTATATTATGCTGACTATACCTACGAATTACTCAAAAATAATATCATAATATTTAATCCTCAACAATGTCTTTAAACGACTCGTATACTACCTAATCGGGTACTACCTAGTTGCGCAAGTGCCTTTTGGATCAATTAGTTTGAGACTGCTTCATTATTTTCTTTGTATTAATGTCTTTATAGATTTATGTTCTGTTTTACCTTATTTAAATAATAATAAGCGTTTGTGTGTATTTTCTTTTTGAAGACAAAAAAGTAAAGTTGCATAAAAGTTATTTTTATTATAGTAATCAGCGAACCTTCAATTTATAATTTTAACAATAAAGTCATAATTAAACTTGTTTCGGCATAAAAATTATGCTATTAAAAAACCTTGGGACTTCTTGGAAATGTTCGTGGCCAAAATTTACGAGAAAATATACAATTAGTAGCAAAAAGGTAATTATGGAGGATGGCCCAAAAACCTGGATAACGCGGGTAATGGCTGATAATGCTCTTGTACACATAAAACTAATTTATAGTAAATCATTTTTGGGGCAATAAATTTTTGGACGGCCGCGTTTAGGTGGGTTTTAAGGGTAGGTACGCCCGGACGTTTGACTTATGACTAATCTTTTGGTTATTTTAATGTTATATTTTATACGAAACTTAAGTGCCTGGAATAATATTATTTTATTTAAGCCTACGGCAACCTAAGTAAGTCTTATTTTCGTATACCAGGATACCATCAAGCGAAGTGTGAAAAAGCATCTTGATAAGCCCGCATAATGGTAAGAACTGATGTCGGTCGTCAATGGCTGACGTCACTTGCTCCCATTGTTGTCCTCACGTACCGCTTGCTACACTCGAGAAATATGACAATGAAATTAACGCATCCCTCGCATCATTCAATATTTACAAATAATTTTCAAATCTGTATCTGTATTTCTAGGAAATAAAATTACAGACATTTTGCACATATTTACACTTTATTATAAATAATTTTAGACAGAAAAAAATAGCAAAAACATTTATAACACTCCTCTATTTTACTAAAACAAATATATGATTATTATATCTCCAAAGTGTTTGTGATTTTATTCCCTAGTTGATATACAAAATTTCTAAAAAGAATTTGAATTTGAAGAATTTTGAAGAACACTAGACTTCAAAAATCTTTTAATATGTTGGATTGTATGAGAGAGAGGGGGATAGGGAATTACTATATAACACTTTGTAATACGAGTCTTTACACCATACTTAAAGGCAAAAAAAATATTAATGATATTTAATTTTATTCGTATTAAAATGTCTGCGAAATGAAAAAAATACACGAATGAAAAATGGAATCTGTCATAATAACATTCCCGCGGCGTTATTGAAAACAATAAGATTAAAATAAAAATCTCAGTGAAAAAAACATCCTGATTTTTATTATTACTGAAAGTAGGTAATAATATGGAAGGGGAGCTAATAAAAATGAGTCGTAAATCTCAGAGACCATCAGTGAAAGGGTTTGCCGTAAAAATAGGATTTTACTGGCATTGTCTTTGCCAAACCTTTATGAAGTATTATTGTAAATTGTCTATCACACTTCCATCTAATTTAAAAAAAAAACTTGGTTACGCTATTACTGTATATATTTACTATTGTCATTATTTTAAGGTATATATAGTACACAGCATATAAGTAAAGCATTCTTTTCATTTAATTAGTCGTGTAATATTTTATAATTTTGATATTATTTGATGCTCGCCTAAACTCGAGCTAAAACTGACATTAAATAAAAGGAACCAACTATTTTGACAATAAAAATTTGCGCTTAAAGTAATAGGCTATAAGTATAAATAATAGATATATAAACTATATAAGGAAACAATATATTTTACCTAATTCAATTTGAAACATGTTTTCATGAAATTTCATTCCAAAGGCATTTTTTATTATTATTTTAAACTTAATAAAGGCATATTTCAATTTATGAATTTATCGTTAAAATTCGGACAGAGTTAAGTCGGACACACTTGAGGATATACAAACTGTAGTGGTAGGAAATATGATTGAATTTTAATTAAAAATGTATAGCTATATCAGTTGCCGAATGTGAGCAGCGTTTATGCAAAAAAGAAAACTGCTGATGCGAAACGGGTACACTCAAACAAAACGATTTGTAGTTAAAAAGAAAAACAATATTTTACTAAAAAATAAACTCGCATGTTTGTTTACAAGTTGGGCGAAATCCGCGCATATTTTTGTAACTGACATATTTTTACAACCAATCGCCTGTTACTGTTAGAATAGATTTCTAAATATTTTTTTCTTCTTTTATCGTAGTTTGTAAATGCAAGTCAAAATATCTTTATTCACGTAAACCTATTACAGGCATTTATGAAACGTCATTAATTTAATTATTCTGAATGATTCTACTCCTGCTAGTAGAAAACTAAGCAGCAAAGTGGTCCAATAAGTAAGCTGTAAGCAGAAGACCAGCAGCTTAGCAGATTCCAGTGACCTGTTAATGTTTAATCTGACTGAGAAAGGAATCTGCAAGGAAAACTCAGCTATATCAAATTTATAAAATAAAACATATACAGAACTGCACCACAACGATCAATTAATAACCTTTTAAATTTAGTTATCAGTACCTATGAGATTACAATCCCTGGTACAGCAGTAACCCACCAGGCAAGTCAGAATTAAGATACCTATGTTCAACCCGAAAGTCGACAAAACTATTATAACTAATAAGTATTAGGTAACAAGTACAACTGTCGGTCAATGCGGTACAATGTCTACTAGTATGTATATTTATTATTATATATATAAATAATCGTCGATTGGCATCATAAATTCAAAACATACTTCTCCGTCTAAATCTATACCCGGTTTTATCCGCTAGACCACGACTAGTATTATTATTTAAACATTTTATACTCGACCTGTGACCACGGCCAATGCAACTTGATCGGAACAATATATTATTTATAATATTAGTAAAAAATATCACATTTACACGCGTACTTAGGATCTGTGTCTTTTCACCAAACATCAAATCGTAAAAAAATGAAGATGATGTATATAACTCAATATCGCTAAAACTCGCTTAGCAATTGTTACCATTCAAGCGACACAAAATAAAAAACGTGTAAAGCCGAAAACATTAATATTATGTACCTACTCGTATAGTAAGAACTCTTATGTAAAAATGTAAAATAAAAAATAACACGCTATTATATTATGTTTATTATTTTTCTACCACAAAACTCAAGATTGATCTTCCTGTTGTCGCAAACGAAAGTAACACATACAATATCTTTTATTATCATTTTATTGTATGAGCAGAATATTATAGTTCATGACGCTACATAACGCCAACTTCACTTCGAAGGATTTTACGAGATCAACTTTTCAAATGTTCCAAAACAGCAGGTTATATAGGCCACAATATATGTATGGTACAGTCGCACACAAAACAACAGGTATCTGCTTTCAATTTGAATCCACTACGTATAAAAAAAAATAGGTAAGTATTCCACATTATGCCAAACGTCGGCTGTCAGTAAATGTCTAGCGGCATTAACACCCGTATTCTAAGACATTTTCTCAACGGTTCCTCCACTCAACCATTCCTTCCAGCTGTCAAACCCACCTCCATTGGTATTCTTAGTTGTATACTCTCCAAACCTCAAAAGACAAAAATGTTAAATATTTGAAATATTTCCTGCGATTTCACTTTTTTTTCTGGAAACATTAAAGTTTGCGTTTCTTAATTCTAAATAATAATTTAGTCAGAATTACTACACGCTTCGGCGTTTTTGACACCCATCTCATTCATATTATGAATATTCATGTGTCACAAAAAACATTTTGATCAAAATCTGGTTTTAATGAGGAATTTGTATTAATAATATGTTCTGTGACTACAATAAAATAAAAAAATAAGAAATACAATTTTAAATAAAATACGAGTTAAACAATGTAAAACAAAGAATATTAAAATTTAAATTAAGAGTTAATAGAAAAAATAATTATGATATAAAAAAAACCTACTTTACAAAACCTAATTTAAATATAAATCGTATCCGCACGGCATGGTGGCAAGAAACCTGGCCGCATTTCCTCGCTGAATCACTATGCTGATTCTCTGGGCGAGGAAAGAACCAGCCCACTTGTCCCATAATATAAATATTAGAAGAAAATAATATAAACACGTTCAATTTATCGAGCGTAGTGACATATCAAGCGTTCTTTCGTTTGACAGCTGGAAGGAATAATGGAGTGGAGGAGCCGTTGGGGAAACGTCTAAGAATACATGTAACCCTACAGCTATCTGAAGGTCTGAAGATATGTATGTATGTAATCGACGGATGACCTGATGAAGGTCGCTGGTAGAGGTTAAGGATCGCAAGCCTATATCCAGTACAACAACACTGGTAGAGTATGTACAATTAAAGAAATAAACACTGATCCAATAAAAAAAATATCTATAGAAATGCTACAAAAAGCGGTCGAAATTAGTGAGTTGCACAGAGAAATAATCTTAGGATGATCCTACGATAATTTTGCTGACTGTACTCGTACATACAGTCAAACGTAAATATTTTTATTTACCAGACAAGTGGTACGGAGTTTTCTTACCTTTTTATAGTGTCTGCATTAAATTTTGTATTTTTCACGACTATTGTGTCGCCAAGAACGCGGCAGAAATTCTAAACGAAATTGTATTTAAAATTCAAATCCTACGTCCTTTTTATATTGCTAAACTACATTATATAAAAGTGCATAGAACACTATACGAGTAATTGTAACTATTGTATATAGTATAAATCAGTTCCAAAATGACATAAATTATGTTATTACGCGTGTTATGTTATTCTTTATTTTTATATCGGCACGACATGTGACCTTACACTAACCTGATCACAAGCGGCAGCGAGTTCTAAAAATAGGAGCTACTGACATCAAAGGTACTTTATTGTGTCAAAATATTATTTTTATAATATTTTTTTTATTTATCATTATATAAATCAATTAGAATATTAATCCAATTTATGTTTTAAATAAAATAGTTGTAGTATAAAGAGACGTCATGTATCAGCTACACAAAATTTGTACAATCTTCATGAGAACAACATTCAGACTCGTTAGATCAGTGGTTTTCTTTATATACTCCTATATCACTGAGACATGGTTTGGAAAAAAGTGCTGGAGATTTCATGGACTGAGCATCGGACCAATAACGTGTCGATTTTAAAACATCTAAACATATCAAGCTTTTAAAACTATACATACATATTTCTCTAAATCGCGTAAAGACCCATTAAAAAAATATCTAAACATATCATTCAACCTATCAACCAAAATTTATTTATTTATTTAATACTTTATTGCACAAAGACAAAGGCGGGCTTTAATGTCACAAGACATTTTATCATAGCCAACCATTGGGATAGCCTTAAACACTTTACTGTAGTAATACTCGTAATGTCTTCGTTTGATACTCCAGTGCTTTGTACACATTGCCAGAAACTTCCTACGTCTTAGAGTATCATCACGACCGTCGCCCTTCCCTGTTGGTCAGAAACCACGTTTTTAAAGAAGCGGATTTACATTTAGCCAACTTTATTATAGGCCCATCATGACAAGTGACAAGCTCGTCGATGCCTCTAGCCTATCAAACACGAACTCGATACCTAAATCCACGGACTTAACCGCTAGACCCCGTGGCAGAAATGTAGGAGATAACCGTTAAATCCGCTCTACTAGCAACATTATTCCATGATGCTGTACAATAGTTAAGCCGCAAAAAAAGAAATCGGTGGCGTATTGTTATCAAGACGCACATCAATTCTTTAGAATGTCACAACCCTCAGTAATGAGGAAACGCGACGCATGGAGCGTGAAGAGAGTTGGCCAAATTCTCCAAAAATATGTTCTGAAACAAACTGGCCTCTGTGTTCTAGGGGATGCGATGAATAAATGTTTAGAAGTGTTAGGTAAAAGCATCCCTTACTTATAAACTACCTTACTTAAAACCAAGGTACTAGTGTTTGAAAGAAGAAGGATGACAACCTTGAAGATAAAGATTTATGATGAAACGCTAGAACAGGTAAATGAAATTATATATCTGGGCAGTGTTTTCACTGCGGATGGGAAGTATGATAGGGATGTTGAAAGAAGAGTGAACGCGGGAAATAGTGTTAATAGGGCACTGGGGTCACTGATCGCCAGTCGAAATGTTAGTGATAAAGCTCGACTCGCCATACACAATGCCATGCTAATACCAACACGTATGTATGGAAGCGAGACGTGGATATGTCAAAATACGCATGAGAGTAGAGTTAATGCAGGAAATGAGGTCTTTACGTCGGATATGCGGCGTTACTTTGATGGACCGTATACGTAATAACGAAATACGCAAAAGGGTAGGTAGATAAAAGAAAGCATAGGTACAAAAATAAAGAAAGGCATGCTCCGATGGTTCGGGCATGTCGAAAGGATGAGCGAAGAGAGATTGACGAACCAAATATATAATGCGAAAGTTGTGGGTAAAAGAGGCCCTGGCAGACCAAGACTTGCCTATCATGATCAAATAAATAAAACATTAGCTGAAGGTGAATTAAAAAGCCATCGAAACAAGAGGGCATGTATGAAGAGGTTGATGAATGTCGAAGAAGCGAAAGAGGTATGTCGTGATCGTGACAAGTGGCGCTCAATTGTCTCTGCCTACCCCGCAAGGGATTTGGCGTGAAGATATGTATGTATGTATGTACCTAATTCAAAACTACGAGTCATTACGTACCGCGTAGCCATCTCGTAGCAGCTACGACGTAGCAGTAATTACTACGCAGTTTAGAACGCTCCGGCCCATAATAGCAAAGATTGTAGGTTAATTGCATGAGGTTTTCTCTTAACCCTTTTTTAAAATATACCTATTTTAACATCGTAGTGTTATTTTTTAATTCATTTATGTTCTAGATTATTAAGGCTTTTTTTTTTAATTGTTACATTAAGTCATCAGTCAGTTTCTCATTATACAAGATATTAGAAGGTAAAAATCTGTATAATTAATTAACCATTACAAAGAGAAACAGTAATAAACCTTGCCTAAATAACCCCGCCCTATTTTTTACATTAAAACATTTTAAATTATGTCATATAAAACCAAGTTAATTGAGGCCTAAATATTATTTTTAATAAGTAAAGTATCATCACGACCGTATCCCTTAAGGGGTGGTCAGAAACCATGTGTTTATAGAAGCGGATTGATATTTAAATAAATTATTGTGTCCCGACCAGGAATCGAACTCGGTAACATTAGTATGTTACCTATCCTTTAACTTAATCGCTACACAACGGAGGCAGTAAATGTAAAATTATTAATAATTTATAAGTCTTACAGAACAGTATATTTTACTGTTAAAGAATAAATAACTATAATAAATTAAAGATTTAACACTACATTTAAAAACAAATAAACTGTAATCTAAATTACATAATATAGATCGAATATAGGGACAAATAACATTGAAAAATGTATTTGTACGTATAATATATATTTTTTACGCGAATAGTAAATGACTGTATATAACACGTATCCGCACCGTAAAAGAACCATCGATCATTCTGTATACTTTCCCCGAGGAGCTCTTCCCTTATCCGTAAAAGAGAAAATCAATCTTTACCTGTACTATAAAATTAACGTCAATTTAAAAATCCATCAATGTGTCTTACAAAGAAAATCAGTAAAAATATTTAAAATTTGTCTTTGTTTAAAAAATAAATCTAGCCAGTAAATAAAGTAAAATAGATTTTATTAATAATAAAGTAAAGACAGTATCCCTGACGGGGTTGTCAGGAACCTCGTCTTTTTTGTTAGGAGCGAGTTCACATTTAGCCAACTCTACTATAGGCCCATCATGACAAGTGGCAACCTCGTCGAAGCCTCTAGCGTACCAAATTCGAGAAATAAATTAAATAAGTCATTGTGTGCCGACTAGGAATCGAACCCGGTACCTCCAAGTCTAAATCTACGGACTTAACCGAGAAACTATAGAGGAAGTTTTTATTTATTAATAATAATATTTATTATTATTAAATAATAATAATTGTCAACTTAATATACAGCTAAAGTAATGACTATATTGTTTAAAGCAAATTTAAGTTAACTAATTAACCTGAAACCTAAAAGCACTTACGCGCGATTTTCAGCAGTTTTTAAACAAAAAAGCTTTAAACTACTTAAAACTAAAATTAATTATATACGCACTTGCACTGTTAGTTTTGAACGCCATCCATCACTTTTGGCGATTCGCTTAAAAAGAAGTGTCATGGTTTTCGGTCACATTTCGCATGTCATAAGGATAACTCGCGCATTTCAGTGCATACGTGTGCTCCGTTTCACGACCCGCCACCGACTGAGGCCGGCACGTGGATTGCCATGCGCAGAACAAATCCCTGAAACTTTGCATGGCAATATATTTCAGATTTATGAAAATGTTGAACCGGGGCTTAGAATGTGCTGAAACTTTGCTTAAAGCTAGAAATTTACGCTTTAAATGCAAGCTTTGTTTCTGCGAGTCTGATAGCTATTGCAAATTGTTGTCTAGATTTTTTTATGATTAACATAATGTTTTTATTAGACGAGTAATTTGCATTTTTTTGTAAAATAAATAAATCATCATTACTTTCTTACAGCCCCTAGAACACAGAGTCTTAAGCTAGAGATGGGTCTTCTATAACGGATTTCTAGAGAATTTAGCCTACACTTGCGACGCTGACCAGACAGATTGACAAAGAGTCTGATGTAAATTTTAATTACGAATTATTAACGAATTCAGAAGTATTAGTGGAACAGGGACTGATTGCTTAACGTGCTCTTCCTTCTACGTACTATAATGGAAATTGGGGCTGTTCTTTGTCATACTGTATTACCCTATCTAGCTAGCATTTTTTTACACATTATTAATATATTTTGACTTAACCGATTGTTCGATGGGATCTTATGGCAATAAAAATATAAATTAAATAAAAATAAAAATCTCATGGAAATAGTTGTATTGGTAATTTATGACTAATGTTACGTACATTTGAAAGTGTATTGTAATTAGTACACACCATACATACTTAAATACTAAATATAATTAAGCTACTCGTATATGCTCTTAATTGTATTTTAATATATTAACAGTTTATTTCAATTTAAATAAAACTAAGATTAAAAAGAATCTTGTAATTTAAAAAAAAAACACCTAAAAACAAACACGTTTGTTAAAATACACCTATTTTACAGGAAAATTCTCTATTACAATTTAGCAATATTTCTGGTAATTTTCTGGGAATTTCCTTATTAACAAGCTAAGGATACCGGATAGGAGACCGCGCCCTGTTCGGGCCAACAGCGGTATTTTTAACTTAAGTTTTGCAAACACTTGACCCTAGGCTAGACTAACTTTAATGACAGGTCTAACTTAGACTTAGTTTAGGAGTGTGTTAATGAATTTGTTAATTGTACTTTTAAGATATATATTTTTTGTATTTTTTACCTCCAGAATTTCCGTGACCCTGGAAATAAGTACTGCCTCTGTAGCGTACTTATGGTCAAAATTTATACATCGTTTAATTTAAAGTAATCAGTGCATATTATAACTACGACACTAAAAATGGGTCTGATTAACAAGTTACGGGTCACTCAGCTACGGAGAAAGCTATACTCGGGATTACTCTTAAGAATAGAGTCCGAAATGTTGAAATCTTGAGTTTGGTACGCTAGAGACATCGAGGAGCTTGCCACTTGTCATGTAAAGATAGCGTTTGAAACGGCTTTATTAAATAAAAAGTGTGGTTTCTGACTACCCTGGAAGGGATATGGTCGTGACGATACATTACTTTTTACTTTACTGTTTAATTTAATCTATTTATGTTGTTTTAAAAATATATCATTTACTATTTCGTTACAATTTACTTTTTCGTTACATTTTGAGCTCTTATCATCTAAAACCAAAGGTATAATCAAAATATATGTAGTCAAATATTGCTAGTATTTGGAGTATAAATGCTTGACATGTTGTACTTGTAGTTAATACACGACACATGCAGTGGCCGCCCGGGGCACCGGCGTCGACGGAAATCGAATATGCTACCCTCCACCAGTTTCGACAAAATTGCACGGCCTTCGACAAATCGGGTCTCCAATTCAAAAACCTAGTAATTGCAAATTGCTCAGGAAATTTAAAACTATTTAAAGAATAATGTTAAAAATTATATTTTAAAGTTCCATAATTGACTAATTCAGATAATTATAAGCTAATTAATTTTACTAGTAGTGATCCCGATTATCTGTGTTTCGCGATTTTTTTCACACACAGTTCCGTGATAACTTTTCGTGATAACTGTCAAAGATATGCTCTCAATAGAAGCGAAAATAGTAAAAAAAATGACAATATAATAATGACTTAACCTTTTAACCGAGGATATCTTAAACGACCACGTAAGAAAGAGTTTAAAGAATAAAATGAAAAAGCTTAAGTATTTAGAACATATTATGCGCAATGAGAAGAAGCTGAGAAGATGAAAATTATCATAATTGGCCTCCAATAGAAGATGGCAACTGTAAAAGAAGAAAGTATATAGATGTGTAACTTAACACACAATAATGATGTTCATTTTTGTGACAAACCCCTGCCAGATAATGGACACCATGTTACATGTATGTGTGAAAAAAGACTATAATCAGCGGTGGGGAGATACAGACTGATCATAATGAAGAATATTATGTCAATTTTGCGGTTTAACTATGGATTTTATTTTAAGATAAGTGTTATTTTCTCTTCTAAATATCAGTTATGACCTTCATCGTGGAATTCTTTATTAATTTTTATTCTTTATTTTGTCACTGCACGTTCCCATCGGAATTTGGTTAAGCCTATGATTAAGTACATAATTGTATTTGGTACGAGTGTTATGTTATTTAATTTACTACATATATCTATTGTGCCTGGAAAGTGGTATATTCGAGAAAGAACAGATTTGCCACTGGAATTATTAGTAATAAATCGCCGGTGTCATCAAGGATATTATAAGTGTTGTGTGTCGCTATTTCTAAAAACTTTAAAATTGACAAGTGGGTAGGTTTACGTCTATCGCCCATTATGTACGAGTACGAGGCTACACCGCGCAGCTTCAGTCGACCCGTGACCATGGCCAATGTAACTTGGCTGAAACGTCGGAAGAAATATGTCTATAACTAATCGAGAAATTTAAATATATATATACAAAATCTATCAGTTGTTGGGTTTTTAAATTGCACTGCGTTCGACGGATAACAGACAGCGTTGAAAATTTTACCTTAGTATCGCATACTTAAATGCGAATAACTATTTTGCTTAGTAAACGGACATACCGTTTTAGACATATGCTACGAGGTGGCCAACAGTTGTGAATCTATTCAAATTGTAATGACCTTTTATTATAGTGGTAAATAGGGTTGGCAACATGGGTGAAAAGAATAAGTCGATATTTTCAGACTTTTGCTGAAATATGTTCCGGAGAGCCCAAGTTTAGAAGTGGAGGTCCAGCACTTGTATGATACTAAACTTTAATTAATAATATGGATAGCTCTAAATAGTTTTGCAGCGATAGTTGAACTTATTTTCAGCTAATATTAATCCGCTTCATTTGGAAAAGTTTAAGTATAATCTGTAATTTGTATTTAAAACTTTGTCAATTTTCATTAAAATGTTTGAATAGGATTTTAATATAATTAATAACTTAGTTTACGTTTAATCTGTTAGTTTGACCAGAATAATAACAAAAAAGAAATTAGTATTCTAAACTAACATAGTATTTAACATTACATTGTTATAGTCTAATGAATATTCAAGAGCGACCTTCACCGATAGAGTATCTAAATGTAAATTATTAAAAAAAAAAAAAATATTTTAAATATAATAACGGTAATAGGTTACCTAACAAAATACGTTCAAGACTAATTATATTGATTTGAAAAAAAAACAATTTACGCTGTACGTATTATAAGGTGTAAAAAAATTTGGGTAGTCATACGTCAAGCTTAAGAAACATTTTCGATTCCGATTCACGGCTAGGATGATATTTTTTCAAAAACAAGTTTATTTAGCTTTTATCAAAATTGGTCCCAAAATTACTTTCAGCATTTTTGGCAATTCCTGTACTTTAGGAAGTAGCCTACTTGAATAAATTAACGCAGAAATACGTTTTTTACGTACATTTACTAAAAGAATTGAGCCTAAGTAGGTCTACCGTCAATATATTTATGGAAAGAGGTTCCAAGGCGCCACTAACGGAATCATACAGTATTTGGTTGGGTAGGGAGAGGAGTAGAATGGTTAATGGTAAGCGTATTATCGCTCAATAAAATAAAAAAGGGACTCCTCCTTTTTTGCAGCCTATTGTCGGTCGCAAGCCCGAGACACCATTCTCCTCATGTCTTACCCCTGGACCCGTCATGAATCCATGGAATGCTTAGAAAATTATTTTCTCTAGATTTACAATAGTGGTGTCATTCCACAGAGAGAACACTAAGCCGCGCGTCTATCCCGGAAGGATAATAATAAAAATTGACATCAGACCCTTGCCAACCCATCTGGCCAGCGTGGCGAGTGTAGGCCGAATTCTATAGATTTATATAAAGGAAGGTTCATCGTTTACGATTAGAGCTAGGTATACAAATTAAAAACATATTTCTACTTTTGAGAGCGACAGATGTCCCGCTATAAAGCGGGAGCTAATGTCGGGCCGCTCACGGCTCGTACCTGTTTTTGGCATGAATTTTAATTGCTACGTATGCATTTACATGCTATTTTCCTTTTCATTTATTATGATAATGTATTTTAACATTTCACATTACCTTTGACAAGCTTTGTGTTGTGAAACAAGATGGCTATGGTTTTGTGTCAAATAGATAATTAATATAAAATATGACAGGTTCTAAATTATATGAATTTACTTGCATCGGCATGCTCCGATGGTTCGGGCATGTTGAAAGGATGACTGAAGAGAGATTGACGAACCAGATATATAATGCGAAAGTTGTGGGTGAAAGAGGCCCTGGCAGACCAAGACTCACTTATCACGATCAAATAAATAAAACAATAGCTGACGGTGCAATAAAAAGCCATCGAAACAAAAGGGCATGTATGAAGAGGTTGATGAATGTCGAAGAAGCGAAAGAGGTATGTCGAGATCGTGACAAATGGCGCTCAATTGTCTCTGCCTACCCCGCAAGGGACCTGGCGTGAAGATATGTATGTATGAATTTACTTGTTTGTTTAAATTCTCCTTTTTATTGTTAAGTTTTCGATATGAGTTTGTGTTTTAAACTAAACTGCCTTCGTGGTATAGCGGATTTAGACGCAGAGGTTCAATTCCTGTTCGAGACACAATAATTTATTGAATTTATTTGTTTTTTTTTTTTTCAAATTTGGTACGCTAGACATTGACTAGCTTGCCACTTGATGTTAATAAGCCTATAGTAAAGTTGGTTAAACATGTGAATAATTAATTCATAACAAAATTTATCGTATATCACAAGGCTTCAATGAAGAAAATTTAACCGATTGATATAGTTGATTTTTGTACTTTTATATTTTTATTTTATATCTTAACATAATACTTATTTGATATTCATTGTATTACTTCCATTTCATTCCAACTGCCTTCGTAGTCTAGCGTAAAGTTCGTGGATTTTGACTCGGAGGTACTGGGTTCGATTCCTGGTCGAGACACAAAAATATTTATTAATGTAAATAAATTTAATTAATATTTAATTTATTCGTGATATTTCTTGAGTTTGGTATGCTGGAGACATCGACGAGCTTGCCACTTGTCATGGTTGGCCTATAGTAAAGTTGGCTAAACGTGAATCCGCTTATTTATAAGCGTGGTTTCTGACCATCCAAAAAGGAAACGGTCGTGATGATACTTAACTTTACTTTTTTACTTCCATAAAATCATTCATTTAGTTTAAGTAACACGATATTCATTGATGCGGTACGGAGTTCGCAGGGTCAGATAGTTATTTATATATGTTGTTATGATGTATATACACTTGAACACGACTGGAAACCTGTCACAATTTTAATTCATCAGTTAATTAGATAGATAATTTATTTGGCTACCCTCAACCGATGAGCCATTATATAATTATCTTCAAGTCAGTAAGCTCGAATAGGGGTCTGTAGCCCCTACCTAATTTCCGATACACTGGATACGCTCACAGGTTACTGACGAAAATCAACGGTCACTAGTTGCGTTAACTAATAATGAAGTTGGATGGAATGATTTTAAAGTAAGTATTAATACTTAATAGTAATTCCTTGCAGAGTGAATAAGTGAGTGTCCTTATCATATTTTATTATACGAGTATATATAAAGTATTTTAAAAAATAAAAAATAATTAGGTACGGTGCGTGGTGGCTCGGTTGTAAGAACGCGCTTCCTAAATCTCACAAAGGTCGGTTCAAACCCACCCGGCATGTACCAATGAGAAATACACTTTTCTTACGTACATTTGTCATAGATTTACAACACCACCGTTCCCGTGCCTCGGAGAGCACGTTAATTATAAAATTATGAAATGAATTAATAAATTGTCATTAAAAATTGACATCATATCCTCGCCAAGCCGTCTGGCCAGCGTGGCGAGTGTAGGCCAAATTCTCCAGATATATGTTCTGGAACGCCCATCTCCAACAGTGGAGGTCTTGGACGCAATGTTCGAGGGACTGTAATAATAAAATAATAATAATTAAATTAATAAAGTGTAAAACAATACAGAATAATAATTATATTATAGAAACAAAACAAATAATAATAAAAAACAATCTCAATTTAATTTCCAATGTTTTTTTGCATCTCCAACAAAAATATCTAGCAGAAGCCCTTATCAATAATATGTTCTTTTGTGCAATTTTTAATATTAATCTAGAGGGTATTAAATCTAAAGCCTTATTGATGAAGTCCTGAAATACTAATATTTGCTAAGGTTTCTGTTCAATCGGTGTTTTTAAAAGCTTATACAAAAATAATACGACGTATCATGTTTTATTTATAACGACTTCATTTATTGGTTATGTAAAATTTTAGTTTGTTACGATATTATTTGTCTATAACATTGTGTCAATTCGTCGTTTTTAAAGGTATGCAGTTTTTGTATAAAATGAAAACAATCAAGATTTACTGTAACAAAAAAATGAGTACCTATGTTGTTAATTATTGCCACTGCTGCATACAGTTTCCGAGAAGCGAGTTAAGTTAAACTATGTTTAATGAGGATGGGAATGCACTGTATCAATATTTTTTTACCATTTAAACTTTATAACTACCAATAATTTGATAATAACTAAATGCGATATTTTAATAAACATAAGTTCTATCTAGCTTTAGTTTTAGTAATTAACTGAGTAAATTGCAATGAGCAATTAGTATTCCAATGTATTAGACGAGCTAATCTGAAAAAAAAAACAAATTATTCCATTTAAGTCTACACTACGGTCAGCAGAAGTACCAACTGTAGATGATTTTTTTTTTAAATAACATACAAATTACTTAATAAAATTTTGATATTAGTGAGACACCCCGACTACCTGTCTCTAACACTATGCCGGCCTAACAAGAAGATTTTTTCCACTTTGTACGAAAGACTCCAGGTTATATAAAGGGGATAACCATCTGGAAAAGCATAAAAAAAGAAAGCGACAGATGCAAGTGTATCAAAATTTATTTGAGCTTTGCATGTAGTTTGGTTGCGGAATAGATATGATTATTCTTGAGAATGCTAACCGTCAAACAATCTGTCAGCTTTTAGCATATTGATTCTATTAGAATTGAGATGCTGACGGTATCAAGTTTTCACTAATTTACTTTGCACGCCACCCTGTCATTAAGTGTGGGTAACTGTGGGTAATTGTTTTTTTTTTGTTTGAGCTTTTTGTCCGGGTCATTGCCCTGCGGGATGTGGCGAAAATTCTTAAACATTATGAGAGTTTTTGTGAATTTTTCGAATGTACCGTGACCGTTATAAAGTCAGGACCTGGAAATTACATATTTATTTGTAACTATGTTAAAAATATTAAAGTATACTATTATATTTTTTTTAGTCTGGAGTTGTATTAATATTTATATACACGTAAAATTACAGACAAATTATTATTTCATCTAGTTTAAAGAACGCTTTCCTTAAAATCCTACAAAGGTACCATCAAACCCTCGTAATGTACCAATGAGAAATACACTTTTCTGACGTACATTTAAGCCATCGGTCCCGGTTCTACTGATACCAACTTGAGCATTGTCTTTAATAAATTGAAGACCCTCGCCAAACCGTCTGGCCAGCGTTTAGGCCAAATTCTTAAGACATTTCTGAAGGCCTCTATATCTACCTCTGACAGTAGAGGTCTAGTACCCTGACAGTAGAGGTCTAGTACCCTGAGTTCTAGGGGCTGTGATAATAATAATAATTTAAATTCATATCAATTTAAACAAAAATAATTAACTAAAATAAAATTGTTACCTACTCCAAAAGTATTGACGATAATCTCCTGACCCTTCTACCTTGACGTACATAATGTACCGCCTGTTTGTTTCCCCTGTCAGCTAGCGTGCCGGGTTTTTTCAACAAGTCTTGGATTTAAGCTTTTTTGCTTAATTTTTATGGATTACAAAAATTGTTTTCGCAAAAATTTCACTACATTTTTGTCACGAAAAATCCTTTGTGGCTCGTAGTTTTTTGCGGGTTCTTAGCACGGACTAATCATGTGTATATTGTTCTCAAAGTTTCGCGCAAACAATTTGCACAAAAAATTAACATTTTCCGGTTGTACTGAACTTCATACTTCATAAATTTTATAAGAACTTTTAAATATTTTGACTGCTGAACGCGGGTCTATCCTAAATGAGAAAAGATGTCAGGGGCCACAATTGACCACGCTGACCTAGTGCGGATCGTTAGTGGTGTGGGTCCTTGTGTGTACTATTTTATAAATTAAAAGCAACCAGCTTTGGGGTATTGAACCTAGATCTTTAAAATTTTCACCCGCTTAACATTAAAGTAATTTTTGCACGACATTTTGGTAGTTAAAATCATTTATTACAATAACAACAATATACATACCTACTTATTTAAATTATTTTTTTTCTATCTGCGTTCTAGTGCTTAAGACTGTAGATAAATAATTATTAACTTATGTAAGGAGCTAGTTTAGCTGACTTTACTATATACGTATCATGACATGTGGGGAGCTCATCGATGTCTCCAGCGTATCAAAAAAAATAATTGTGTCAATCTTTTTTCATTTGTTTTCGACCTGGTAACGAACCCAGCACCTCTGCGTCTAAATCTATGGCGTTAAACGCTAGACCTTGGAGGCAGTTGTATTTTTTGTTTAATATTTATTTATTTAACTAATCTAAATTAAAAATTGTTCAATTGGAATAGACTGCCGCTGCAGCTCGCAAATACGGTAAAAGTGGCTGTTAGATATTATTTTAACCGACCAATCAGGGAGCTTTGGAACGTGCCACACTCTCACACCTGAGACCATTACCACTCAATGACTACACGTTTTCACAATGTACTTGGCGCCTTTACACTGTTTCTCGTATGTATTAAATAAAATAAAACTAGCTACTCGTATAAGAATAGAATTTAATTTAAAAGAATATGATGAAACATGTAATGAAAAGGGACAATAACTTCGCTTATTTAATCGAAAATTTGACTTGCCTTTTTCATGGCATTAATTAGTTTATAAATTAATTAATCATTGTAAAAAGTTTAATAAGAAAGAAAACTATCTTATTTATCACATAAATAAAAAATAGTAAGCTTACAATTTTACATGTTACATATTAATATTATATTATTAGTTTTGGATCCCGCAGCACAGAAAAAATAGGTACATGTCATAATAGTTGCGCCACAATTAGTCAAAAAACAAATGAGCCACAAAATTATATATACATATATTTTTTAAATAATATATTTATTTTATTCAAAATTCACATTAACTGTGGAAGGACCAACATATCGATCCAAATTTTAAACAATCATATTGGCCTAATGATTATGATAACGAGTAATGGATGTATTAAAATATAGAATTATTAAATTTAAGTTATCAATTTTAGTTTTATAATAATTTTATTTATTTTGGTCTACTGCCTCCGTGGTCTAGCGGTTAAGTCCGTGGATTTAGCCTCGGAGGTACCGGGTTCGATAAAAATATTTATTAAAGTAAAATGTATTTATTTACATATTATTTAATTTAGTATACTATATATATATATTGGGTATACGCTGGAGACATCGACGAGCTTGCCACTTGTCATGATTGGCTTATAGTAAAGTTGTCACAATGAGAATCCGCTTAATTATAATCGTGGTTTCTGACCCAAAAGGGAAACGGTCGTGATGATGATGATACTTTGGTGCAATATGTTCTAAGTTATTCTCATGGCTTTATGCACTTACCTGCACGACATAGTTGGTCCTGCCATCTTGTCGGACGCCAAATGTTACAGATGAAAACACGTACTGACATTTGTAGGTTAGCACGTAACATCTGCAAACCACCTTCGCCGCGGAACCTGCAAGCTCACGTCCAGTAGCCTGTCACACCATCCACTGCGAATCCATTGTGATAAGGCTCAAATTCAAACCAAAACTGACTAATGAGACGAACTAGGCTTTTAATTTTTTTTAATACTTCATATCTCGTTAAGGCATATTTTTCAGTAGAAGTTTTATCACGACCGTAATGCCTAGAGACCCCTCTTTTAAACCACGCTTTTTTTAAAGGAGTGAGTTCACTTTTCGCTTACTTTACTATAGGCCCATCATGACAAATGACGAGCTCGTTAATGTCTTTGACGTACCAGACACGAGAAATTTCATAGATAAACTATTGTGACCCGACCAGGAAAAGGAACGGTGTATAGGTAATCTACGGTCTTAACCACTATACCACGGAGGAAGTCAAAGAAAAGTCAAATATATTTTAGCAAAAAAAATTAAAGATATATTATTTTTTTCCAAGAACGTTACTGTTTATAATATTTTTTTAGTTCTAGACTTAGACTAGCTTTACACTTGTAATAAAAAGTAAAGTAGGCTAAATGAAATCTTCGCTTCTTTAAAAGCGTGGTTTTTGACCACCCTGCAACAGATACGGTCGTTATAATACTTGACTTATGACTTTTCTTTACCTATAAGTCAAAGTCAAAATATCTTTATTCACGTAAACCTATTACAGGCATTTATGAAACGTCATTAATTTAATTATTTTGAATGATTCTACTCCTACTAGTAGAAGACTAAGCAGCAAAGTGGTCCAATAAGTAAGCTGTTAGCAGAAGACCAGCAGCTTAGCAGTGACCTGTTAATGTTTAATCTGACTGAGAAAGGAATCTGCAAGGAAAACTCAGCTATATCAGATTTACAAAATAAAACATATACAGAACTGCACCACAACGATCAATTATTAACCTTTTAAATTTAGTTATCAGTACCTATGAAAATACAATACCTGGTACAGCAGTAACCCACCCGGCAAGTCAGAATTTAGGTAGACTACATGCCTATGTGCAACCCGAAAGTCGACAAAACGCAAAACCTCTGTTAATTTAAGAACAATAAATTTAACGTGTTCGACAGAGGTCCCAGGCCCCCACAGCAGCACCCGATCACGGACATAACGCATGTGCCAGCCATCCCCCCGCTCAACCAGGCCCTTAGGGTGCGGACCGGGACCCGACACACGTGCCACCACTGCAATGACCTTCTAAGGAAGGGGCGACCACCGGACACGCCACACCATGAGAACCTGAACACTAAGAATGACCTTCGTGACACACACAAGCATAAACATAACAATTACTTCCTAAGTACCCAAATGTTGCCATGCAATTCCGTTAACAAACTTATATATTAGTTAATAAAATAATAAATACATAATAGTAACTAAATGTTACATAAAAAATAATTATATTATAATAATAAGGTAATAAAAAATATTACTTTATCACAATAAACAGTATTTACTAATTAGTCAATAATATATTAGTAACTAATTGATATAGCTGTTTTTATGGTCTATCAAAGCACACATTGGTAGCAGAATGAACCCATGTGTTGCTGGTGAAACACTAATGGGACAAGCCTATAAAAATTTACAGCAAAATCTTCTAAGAAGAGAAAATGAAAATTTTACTTAAAACTCTTCGAGTATAATGTATATAAGAACTCGTATAATATACCTATATATAGGTACCCTTATAATACACTTATATCCATAAGAATTATCAATAATTAAAAATATTACTATACCCTAAGTATTTTTTATTTATTTTGTTCTATTTGCAGTTAAAACGATGGGTATGTGATCATCTACGTTCCGCCGCGAACTTGGTGAGAAACTCCAATCGGCAACGGTTGACCCTGGCTTTTCAACTGGGCACGCAGCGAGTCACGGACGCCTATAGGAAAGATGTAATTTCATGTATTATTACTTAGTTTTTAATTTATTCTTGAACTTATTGATTATATTACATTTGTGCATAGGATAAAGTTAATAACACAAATTATTTTTTTTATTTTTATTATTTCAGTTAATATTAAGCTCTATTAATTTAGCAGTTAAGGCGATACAAACAGACAGGGGACAGACAAACTTTTATCTCATTTAGAATATTAGTGTAGATCTAAGCCTCTTAAAATATTTACATTATTATATAGCACTAAGCCGAAAAGCTCAATATTCTGTGAATTGCCTTTAAAAAAAATCTAAGAGGTAAATTTGCGTCGAATTGGAACTCCCTGTTTTGCTCGTCCAACTGCGAAGGTAAACACTCCACTCCTCATTAGATGTTTGGTGTGCTTATAAAAAAATCAGCCTGGAAATAATATTCCTTTTCATAATTCTTGTTTTCTCCTTTTTGTATTTGGCAACATTAATATAAAAGAAATAGACGTCCTCATATTACCTTATCACGTTCCGATTGGGTTTGTATTTATTTAAAAAATCTTTTAAAGCCATGTATTATTAATTTAAAGATAATTCGTGTGATGGCTCATTGGGTGCTGAGTACGCGGCTTTTGTCAAAAAGACCGCTTCACGGCTTTCTGAAAAATGGCAGAAGCCATTCTCACAAGTTGCAGGCTGGTTAAAAACAAAAATACAAACTGTAATAAGGGCTATAAGCTTAAGGATCAGAGGAACCAGAAAGCGAGTGAGATGGATAGGATGTGAGGATGGAGCAGGTATGTTTGAAGGAACGAATGAATGATTGAATGTGAATGAATGTTAGATGATTTTATATATTTAGTTTTATGTTTTTTTTAGTTATTATTGTTATTTTGTTGAAATAAATTTAAATAATCAAATTTAAAGATAATAATCCCTAAAGTCTGTTTACCGAGAGTTGATAAATATTATGTAAAGTTTCGGAATATCGTGATACGTGGGACGTAGTTGTTGTCAAGCGCGGTTAGCGTCCGAGTAAAGAACCCCTTATAGAAGAACCCTTTATTTATTTTTTTATTAACTCTCGGAAAATAACTATAGATACGTTAAAAATATATCGTGAATAAATTATTATTTATGTAGTTAATTTCGTGTCGGCATTCCAAGCTTAGTGGATAGCATGATTGTGTTATCTCGTTTACTGTAGGTAACTAATATTAGTTACAGAGTATTATAAATTGACTTAACCAAGTGTTCCAGACGGTCCCTACGGTGATAAATAAATGAAATAAAAAAAAAAATAGCCTGAAAACCTCTTTTTATTAAAATGTATAATTAAAGATTTGCCGTTAATTGAGAAAGACGTTCCTAGATGGCGTAGTAGATAAATGTGAAACTGATTTTTAAATTATTTGATATTTTAAAATTTACCTATTGCATATAACTACGAGTATATCAATTATTGTTTATGTTTGTTTGAGATAAAGGAAAACCGCTTATAGGCCAAAAACTAATTTCAACCAAAGCAAATAAAAAGCGTTTATCAAAATGTTGATCATGGTTTATTTTAATTATTCTTTCTGCAACCGGCCATAAATATCCCGTGAATAAAAATATTAATAAGAATAGGAAAGTTAATGTCCCGTGATATTAATAATAATAAAATTTTATGAATAACACAGTAACAACGAGTTAAGTCCACATTTATTTCGAAGACCTAAGATACGAAGCCCCCAAAGGATTATATTAGGTAAAACATCTGCATGCAGATACTGAAGGCCTGCTCTAAACATACTGGACAAAACTCAAGTTGGAAAACATGTAGGTATTGCTAGAAAGTATTTGCTTTACCGCTCTCAGAAATGGGGATCCATAATCCATATGTTGTTAAATGGTCACTTTTCTAATTACAATTTATTTACAATTCCACAAGTTAGTATAGGTGGAACCAGGACCGACGGCTTAACGTGCTCTCCGATATACTCGTACGTAGTGGAATGATTATAACTGGTCTACCGATAAATTTGTAAAGCTTTCAGAGTACACCCACTGCCCGGCAATCGACTCTACTTATCGTTAAGCTCCAGTCATAGGGAATATTATATGTGCAGCAATGCAATAATATGTTAGTGTGTCCACGTCCAGAACTCCCTTGCTGAAACACTATAGGTAAGTGACTATTTCTATTGGCAGAAAACCAGGCCTTAAACATGTGAGAAATACAAAAGTTTGAGAGAAAGAGAATAAAAGTAAAGTATTATCATGACCGTTTTTCTTTAGGGGTGGTGAGAAACCACGTTTATAAAGAACCGGATTAACATTTAGCCAACTTTACTATAGGCTAAAGTTGATATCTCTAGCGTACCAAACTCGAGATGTTAGCGACATGGAGCTTGCCACTTATGATGATGTGTTACCTAATAGTAAAGTTGGCTAAATGTGAATACGCTTCTTTCTGACCACCCCGCTATCCATTACGGTCGTGATGATGATGATTATTTTTATATCGCAATTTACCAAAAGAACAATTATTTAATATAAGTAGTCCTCGTTTGAATGTTCGAATCATTAAAATTATAGAGAAACCGCCCTGTAGGTAAAAAACCCTGGAAGGCCAAGACTCACCTCACCTATCATAATTAAATATATAAAACACTAGCTGAAGATGCAGCGGCAAGAGCCTACGAAACAAAAGGTTGATAATCTAAATTGAATCTGCTCACCCCGCAAAGAAACTGGCGTAATGTAAAACATTTACTCGGACACTATTATTTGATGATTTGACGTCTATTTAGTAGTAGGTATCTGTCTTCATCCCAAATTACTCACCACTAAAGCCTGCCTTAACCAATCCTCTTTAAAACATTAATTTTATATGATCAATACAAACTCCAAGGGTTGCTGTTAATTGCTGTTGGAAACTTGTAAGTAAATCCCAAATAACTCGGCCCATGGGACCAATATCGGCAGTTTCCTGGCCTATGATGGATAGGGATGAATACTTAAAGAGATGTTGATGAGTATTAATTTTGTATTGCTCTCAAGGATGTATAAAGATAGCGTAAAGGTGGGTCCAGACTTGTAGGTTGTTACGCCATACATATTTCCCCCGTTATGTTTGTTTGTGTGACAAATATCGTCCATATTACCGGACTCTCTATTCAACCAGTCACGGAATCTTATTCAATGAAATGTTACAAGTCTGGACTTTAGAAGTAAGCAAAAGGGGAAGATAAGGTATGAAAACATTACGCGTGGAACTAATTCTAACTGACGACGCACTTAAATCAATAACAAGTCAGTAGTAAGCTATTAAGCCGTAAGAATGCTTCACTTATATGCATTATGTCTCGTTCGCGTCTCAATGTGCAATGAAGTTGCCTATCAATTCCGCATTTTGTAGGTAACAATATAGCTCTTATCGTATCTTCTCCTTTTGTTTTTTATTGACACCTTCACGAAATTTAACAAAATTAATTGTAGTGTATTTTAATTCTTAACTACTAGATAAATCCTAATACATATATGTAAATGAATCGACATTATTATCTTAATCTATAATTATCTAATGTCTAATTCCAAGGGGGTTTTCAGCTGGCGTCGCACTTACAGGTTTAGTATTTGTTTTGGCGTCCTAGCTACTAATATAGCTAAAATACAATAGCAACTTAATGTAACATCAGATCTTCACACATTTTTGCGAATACTTAAGTTTAGTTAACGCACTAGGGCGTCGTGACGCATACTTTGGGAACGTCTGATCCAATCATTAAAGCGTTATTTTGCCTTGCTTACATTTCCTTTTACAACAACCTGACAGTCAATGAGTCTTTATTAATAATAATACTACTTACACTCACTGGGAGAGGTCGATTAACTGTTGAGCCGTAAATGGTTTGACTCGGATTTATTTCTGTATTCGACGACAGTCAAGCGCAGAGTGGGCTCGCGCAGGAGTCTCAAGAGCAACGACTGAGTAACTATATATATAACAAGAGCGCTAGGGAGTTTTAGGCTCCCGCTCGGTACCCTCGGTCGGTATGGCCCACAAATCAGCGCTGATGCCCGCCACCTATCGGACAACAGTAGTACTATGTCAGAAACCTTCGCCGATGTTCACACAACATATTCCCAAAGTTTCATTCCGATCGGTCAAGTAGTTTTGAAATTCATAGGGAACATACATACACACAGACATTCATTTTATATATATATCTATATATATAAAATAAAGAAATAGTATATTTTTTTCGCATAAATAAAGTTAGTAAATAATACTTAAAGGTCAGAAAATCAAAGACACGATACTCACTCACTCACGATGTTTATCGTTCTTAAATAATCAAATTAACGTAAACATGAGTATAGCTTAAAATGAAATGTACCTACGTAACGAAATATTAGTAGTAAAATGTATTTGTCAATAATTTGTTCATAATTTCGTAACGTACTTACTGTTTCGTTACATAATTTGGTGATTATTACTTTTTCGTTACGTACCCACATTTATTTTGAGACAAAAAATAAATATTTAAGTATACATTTACGAGTATACGTGACATGTCTATAAATCATTCGAGATCCGAGCTTATAAATTCCATGCATAATGCATCGATAACCTGGCACGGGGACGCCATAAGGCGACAAAATTCCTTACTGCACATGTCAAGAAAATTGTGCAATTTCACGTATTCACGAATTTACAAAATCATGTTTTGCCACATTCGACAAGGTTCGGGGCATGACCCACTCGATTTCCGGGCTCACCCCGATTTTACGTAAACACATTTCTAAACCCCCACACACGAATATACCCTTTAAGTTTACCTATTTAGGGGTGTAGATCGTTTGTTATCAATGTGTATAACATATGCGTGGTTATGTACAGATGTGTGCTATATACGAAGGCTGCCGAATTGACGGGAATGTCACAAGAAATAAAGAAAAAAATCGGTTATCTATTCCGGAATGTATTTCCACAATGCTTTCTGTTACAAGCGTCGATAGGCGTGAGGAATCTTAACCTGTTTACCTGCGAGAGCATCACGTTTTCACAGATTTTTCTGAATTACATGAGAATAATTTAAATTAAAAATACAAGAGTTTGCGCCGTTTGGGTTCTAGCCAATGGATCAGCCTAACCGCCTTTGCGTTATCCAAGCGGCTAACAGAAGAGTCTGGAGACAGGAAGGCTAGCAATTACTAAGCTATACGAGTATCATCATAGCCCTCAGAACACAGAGTCCTTTACTTCCACTCTTGGAGATGGGCCTTCCAGAACATATTTCTGGTCGACGTTTCAGACGTTTATTTTATTCAAAAGTAGATGTCTAATTCTTAATCAGGTTTATTTTCTATTTTATTTTTATATTTTAGAAGTTTTTACATTTACTGTATTTAATAAAATATTGTTATTAAAATGAATATTAAAAAAAAAAAAACAGTTAAAATGTTTTCAAAGTCCAGCTACGGTGCTTGACGACCGTCCGCGTCAATTATGGAATTAATTCTGAAATTTATTATTACCGTTGCACTAATTATACAAATTATAGAAATGCGCGACCAACCGTACGGTCTGTCTTGCACTGTAACCGGCCTAAATATAAATACTCACGAGTATAGTGTTCCATAGCGTTTAACATCAGCACATGACATGTATCTGTAAAAGAAAAAAACAATTATTATTATTATTTATATATTTCGGAGAAAAAAACAAACAGACATAAGTTATATACGAATCACTTTCTTAGATATTTCTAATAGACAACATATATCTATATATCCTAGAAGGACAACCCGCTGTAGGGATTTGTTTTACATACTGACACACAGAATAAGATATACCGGTAACTCTTATGTAAATAGATCTTGCAGTTACTATAATGAATTGTGTCTGACTCACCCAGGTGCCATTGATTTGTTTGCCAACAGATTTGCCACATTTAAATCCAATATTTATAAGTTAGTCCGAAGCAATGGTCTGATGAGCTTCACTCCTAGTTTATACTTTTGGGTTTGTATTTGTTTTGTAACTTTCGTACTCTCCTGTTTGTTATATTACATTTGCTTTCTATTTTACGGTTGGTTTGTAATTATTAATAATAATTTATTCAATGTAAAAATACAGTAACAATAAAAGAGTATACATGGGTTTCTATTTGATAGCGTTAATATTACATAGCGTGAACACAAATCTAATGATAATTTAATTTTGAACGAGTTTTATTAGGCCTTAGGGTGGTAGAACAATTTACAGTAAATATCAAGTTCTCCAAAAGTATTATTTATAATATATGTAGTAATTATAAGAGCTTTTTTTAATTTTGCCTAATTATTTTTGTTTTATATAACACCAAGCTTACATTATTTATTATTATTATTATCGGATCTATAGGTTTTCTATTAATTTGATTATTTATGTTGTACTTTATTTCTATGTAACCGTTTGTTACCAAAATAAAATAAAACAATATATAAAAAAGTAGGTAGTTACGGAATGAAGAATTATAGTAATAAGCAAGGAATGGGCCTGAGAAATCGTTTCGAATATTTGTTTTTTTTTTCTATCCCTTAGCACTCTTTCAGCAGATATATTAGATTCGCTCACTGTTATGACATTTTATGATGATCAGGCAAGCACGGTCTATCATATATTTGTATCTTTATATATCACAACTCCTAATTACCAAGAAAAGAATACGGATCAATTATTTGTTTGGACGCCTAGTCCTTTCTTAATATTAATTATTCATCTGAATTCCTTTCTACCATACCCATCCTGCCACACAACCAGCATCTCGTAGTATCGTATAGTGAAATGAGTTAGTTTAAAAGCATTGTATTGGCAAAGTCTGATCTTGTGGGCGTAAATCCCAAAAAATATTAGTTAACCGACGATTTTACATTAGGTACATCAAATATCCATTTTTCTCGTCTACTTTTGTAATTTTGTGGAAAATGCTAATTATTTCTTTTAAACCGGGACTGCTTTACCGTATTCTCGTCATCGGAACGGAGGTAGAAGAAGTATTTTTAAGTATTCTATGGAATTACCCGGTTCCATCAGAGGTAATAACAAATACAATACATGGTAAGAGATCAGAAGCATGGTGTTTTGGGCTTGCGACCGACAATAGACCGATTTACAAAGAAGGCCTCATTTTTTATTTTATTGCACAACAAGACGCTAACTATCCACCATTTTACTCCTCTCCCTACCCAACCAAATACTGTATGATTCTGACGGCAGTCTTGAAGGCTCTAATCAATGACAAATGTATGAAAATTAAAGTGTATTTTTCACTGAGACATGCCGGGGTTCCAACCTCGACCACCAGCGCATTATTTTTATAAATACAGTATTTTAGTACCATGTATATACATTTAGTATTTTTCCGTTCGTTGGTAAGAACACACTTCACCTTCCACGAACTCGTGACCTAGAAAAACAGCCTTAGTTTAGCGTTAGACGTGAGTTTTTCGTCTACGGTGGTACATTCCCGGAGGCTATAAGAGCCTTCTACCGTTAGATCATCCACTAATGTTACGAGTACAAGAGCAGTGGTGGCTCAATTATAAGAACGCTTTCCTTTAATCCAAAAGGTAGCTGTTCGGTATAATATATATATATGTTCGGTAGAAGAATATATATGTAGCTACATTTTATAGTGTAATTTGTTTTAAATAGTAAATCTGATATCGCAAAGTTTTCCTTTCTCAGTCAGATAAACATTAACAGATGATAAAGCTCGGCATAAAGCTCGCCTGTGCACATTAATTTTAAGTTATTTTAGTTTTTGTGCAATAAAGCTATTTTTATTTATTTATTTATTTATGATTGGAATCTGATAAACTGCTGGTCTTCTGATAACAACTTACTCTTTGGACCGCTTTCCTGTATAGTATTTTAATAACAATCATTTAAATAATGACATGTCACAAATGCCTCTAATAGGTTTACATGAATAAAGATATTCTGACGTTGACTTTGAATCCCCAGCATGTACCAATAAGAAATACACTTTTCTTACGTACATTTGTCATAGATTTACCACACTACTCTTTCCGTGCCTCGGAGAGCACGTTAAGCCGTCAGCGTCGGTCCCGGTTCCTCTAAAACCAATAATTGGTAATAAATTGTCATCAGATCCTCGCCAATCCTTCAAATTTATAAAATGACAATATGTTTTGGAACGCTAACTCCAGCAGTGGAGGTCTAGGACTTCGTGTTTTAGGTGTAATGACAATAATGACAAATGTGTCACTCTGTCCGTTTGTTTTGCCTTTAAGGCTATATACTTAACCGACTTTGATGTAGTGTGGATGTTCCTTGAAACGCATAAATGCTATAAAATGTCATTATCGGAGCACGACATGTCCCCATTGCCATTTGTTTGTCTGTGTGTTTGTCTTACCTTCACACCTATACTACTGGATCGATTTTGATAAAACATGATAGATACGTTCCTTGGAACCTAGAGTTGGGTATAACTTTAAGATCTCATAATAGATCATAGAGCGGTGGTGAGTCGATTGTATAAACGTTTTGCAATCTAAAAATGTTACCTGTACATATCATATTATAGATTACCAACACCATCGTTCTCTTGGAGAGCACATTAAGCCATCGGTACTTGATATCAGACCCTAAGAAATAAGTAGATACTGTGTTCTAGGGGTCGTAATGATGAATAATAATCTAATTATGGCGTGTTACCCTACGGCCATCAGAAGACTTTTTACACAGGCAACATCGATTTAAACCATAGTTATTTATTTACCGTTTTTTAAAAAACTTGTCTAGTAGATACACTTTATGTATGAGCACATAATTCGTATATTCTATGTATAAATTTAAAAATTTTAATAAATATATAATCAAGCCTAAAGCAAATATACTCGTACTTAAAACTTAATATATTGGTTATTGTTATAGATAGTTATCATTACGTTACAACTGAATCCAAGGCGAGACGTACTACTTAGTTTACGAGTAACACCAATACGGGTATTTGGATTGGGAACAACTTTAGTTGGCAGTTTACAAGCTTATATGTAGATCAACATGGGTTTAGTGGCACTTCTGCACTTCTGGAACCTAATTGAGTTTGAGTACAGACTATTTACGATAACTTTTTTTAAATTGAAAGCAAAAAGTGGTTGGTCGTGTATGAGGTTTCTTCCTTTCAATAAATCAAAACGAAAAATTACGGCATACGCTATATAATGTTCACTACAAAATGCGGTATTTATAAACACGCAAAGTCACACCCACAGTTGCAACACCGATGTCGTTAACGAATGAGATATAAATTTGTAAAAGTGGGACGCGAACGAGACACAATAAATAGAAGGCGCGCTATGTCGTCCTTATAGCTAGCTTACTACTGACTAGCTACTGATTGAAGTGCGTCAAATAGACGTAGTTTGCTAGTTCCTCCCATAATATTTTCGTGCCGTATTTTCCACTTTTTAATAAGATCTTATAATGTTCATTGTAATACATGGGGCTTAACACCTAACATTTATTATTTAACAGGGGAGCGAAAACAGTAATAACAAAATATATAGTATATGAGTATTGTGCGGTTTGGTCAGATCAGTAGGTACTGGATAATGATAGTAACTAAGTATTTTTTTACTAATAATTAAATTATGTATATACGAGTATGCTAGTTAGATAAGTAACTACAATCTGCAGAGATAAAACCGCGACCTATGCATGCTTTTAAAGTTAAGTCGGGTTTAATTAAATTGGCTCGTAAATATTTCCTCGCAAACAGCAGTTAGGAAAGATCTCGGAGTTAATTTTAAAGTTATATTTAACCCTCTTTGAGATAAGCCGCTGCTGGATGAGGTTCCGTGTGTTTATTAACAAAAGAATTTAATCATTTAATTAAGCCTTTTTATGACGCCATACTCTTTATTTTTTAGTTGTAAAATAAAAATAAAATACATTTTACACAATATTTTTCCGTTTTATTTAGTAAATTCAATTAAAAATTAAAATTACCTTATTTTAATAAACTGTCAATAAAGTATTTTCTTTGATAGGCTTATTTATCAAGTGACGTGAAGTATGATTATGGCTGTATGTATATGGTAATCAAAAACAGGTTTACAATTAGTCAATTTAGTTCAAAACTCGTGTAGTTACAAACAAATAAATTATAAGTAGGTATTATATAATAATAATAATAAATAATAATAAATATTTCCAGACAGGTCACACAGCGCCATCTAATTTCCGTGGTAAGCTACGAGGCTTGTGTTACGGAAACTAGATGGTTAATAAACTACATATTATACTTTTTTTTTTGTAAATATATACATATAAACACCCAGACCGAGTGAAATTATACAATGTACAACTTGCCCCCGGTGGGAATCGAACCCACAACCTCCCGAGTTCACGGCAACATTTGTTACCACTAGACCACGGAGGCGGTCATGTATGTTAAAGTCAAAGTCATAATATCATCAGTTGATCAGGAACAGGTTCAACACTCAGCTATACGCAGTTTAAGTTGGTGCAAGTGGAGTACCAGCGACGGCATTAACGGAATTATACAGTATTTGGTTGGGTAGGGAGAGAAGTGAAATGGTGGATGGTGAGTGAATGTAGGCGGAATAAAATAAAAAAGAACGCCTCCTTTTTAAACCAGCCTATTTTCGGTCGCAAACACCATTCTTCTCATCTCTTACCCACACACGATGGACCCGCAACCTGCACCAGTGAATCCATGGAACACTTAGAAATATGTCTTATTATTCATTCACGTAAACCTATTAAAAAATGTGATTCATTAAATTATTTTAAATAATTCTACTCCTGAATATATTTATTTACAATTTGTCAACTCGCAATTCGCTAAGAGATAAGTTTAAAGAGTATGCGATATTCTTATGATGTGTAGATCCTCGATCTAAGTTATGCGATTTATTATCCAAATTTATTGATTAAATGTTTAAACTTAGAATTTAATTTGTTTTTTTTTAATTTTAATTATCCAATAAATCCTACCACTTGCATTTTGTGCATGTTGTCGCACCTAAAAGTGGTACATTTATCGTCAATTCAATGTTCTAGTTTTCAAGCAAGTAATAATGTAACCGACCACTGGTTGTCCTTAAATAAATTAATAGTGTAATAAAGTTTTAATTAAAAAAAAAACAATAAAAATAGATAAACTAAAATGTTAATCGTTGAATATAAATATAAAGCCTAATAAGACTATTGTCACTTCTAAAGTGACAAAAATGCCTGAATGATGAATGGTTGAAAGGAATCTAAACCAAGATTTGCGCGTCCAAATTAAAGGCTAAAGTGTTAGGGACTGATGTCAGTCATGAGTGTCTGATTCCAGTTACTAACATTCATGGACCTCGCACGCCACTTACCATCAGGTGGCGCAAGGTCACATATCGTCCTAGTATAAAAAAACACTGACCATTATGTTTAAATTATTTTGTTTAAATAATGTAAAAAATCTTTGGCCTGTGTTTCACGATTCTATTTTAAGGTGTGATTTTTGCAAAATAAATAAATAAAATACAGTTCGGTAAAAAAATATTTTCAAAAATGCTACAACAGTTTTAAAAAGGTTTTCATAAATCATATATATATCTTAGGTATATTCCAAATGTAGGGTTTCCGAATACTTAACTACATATTTTGTAAAATATAAATCCAATATTTAGAAATATTTCTTGCTTTGCGGCGCACGTCAAAGAAGCACGTATGAATGCCATCTTTGATATTAGGCTGCCCACTAGCTGGCTATCAAAAATTCAAATCTTTTTACAAAATGTTTAATGTCAATACATGTTTCCTGAATTCAAAATTTCATTTGCTGACGTCACTTCTTTTAACTGATGTTTGTTAATCTTGGTAAAAGTATCCCATAATAAATAAAATGTGGTATATTTTTTCATTACATTATTTAGACGATTTTTTAACAATCTTAGAAAATAATAATAACAATTACAAATTCGAGTACATAATCAAGTTTCCATACAAAGTATTTATATTATGTGGGGAGATCATCCCTCACGGTATGGTAGATGAGTGGACTGTATATAGTATGGGGGATTTGATGACGAGCCAGCTCCCTCTGCACCACCCCCAGCAGGGTCGCCGGCGCTTCTCGTACGCCACAGAAGGTGGTCACAGTACCTGATGGTTACTTTTATGACCACCAGAAGATAAACTAACAAAAGCTTTAGATTCGTTAATATACATATTGTTAAATAGAGTTTTTGTTGGATTAATTGCTTGATAATAAACTATTTATTATTACTAATACTTCAGCCACTACTATACTTTCTGAACATACTCGTATTTCTGTTTCGACAACGATGTTTGTGCATACTAGAGCATGATAGATAGTTTTAATGACAGGAGCCTCGTTTCAAATAGTGCGTACGATTTTATCCTAATGTGTTTTACATTTTACAGAAGTGCAAAACCTCGCTGTGGCACTCGTCTGTAGCCGGCATAACCAGTTCACATTCTCGCGAACCGCACTCTAACATTTCAGACAAGTTTTTAAAGCCGCAGAAATGTGCTCAAAAATTTTCAGACTCAAAGGCAATTAATTATATCTACAAAATGGGGCATTCAATGCATTTATTCATATACTCCTAAATATTTTTTTTTTCACATAATAAATAATTATTTTTAAAAAATCCGAAAAAATACTTTAATTAAAAACTAATAAGAAATAAATAAATAATCAATAATCCATAAAACAAATTTCTATTGCCAAACATAGCGACTTTAACAGTCGGGATCCATTGTTTGGAAGAAACGAGCCGGTCTAGAATTTTAATGGGTCCCGCTTTTAAAGCTACTATGTTTAGCGTTAAATTTTATTATTTGGTTTATTGATTTATTATTTATTACTTTTTATTTTTTAATTTAAAAAAAAATTCTCTTTCTTTTTATTTTATACTTTTTAATTACCTATCACTGTTTGTTATAGGTAGTTAGGTTTATAATTTATTAGTAGGTGTAGGTAGGACCTTCATTAAAATCTAATTGAGAATGGTTGCTAACCAACTTTAAATCGTTATGGATCCTAAATGATCACTCGAAATGAAAAATTATAAGATTATAAATTATTAAATAATAAGAGAAATCTCAACTTCATTTTCAAAAACCTATTCGTATCTTTCATTTTAAAAAATATTTTTTTTTTACTTTAACAGAGTTAGGTAACTTATTATAGATTAAAACACCCATTATGAATACATTTTAGCATTAACGATGATTTAATTACAAGAATAATTAATGTAAGATAGTTTTTACACCTAGATTCATAAGTAGCTAAGTGTAAAAATTACTGATTACGAAAAAGGCTCTTGCTAAGACAGTCGTTTGCAAAGGCAATTTTATTACTTCACCCACATGATGAAAATTACCCTAAAAATGGGAAAAGGGGGTATCCTTTAATCTGGAAAGGCTCACGGCTTCCTTAAGGCCACTGGAGCGACAAATTAAAACCAACTTTTGGCGCAAAACTTCTGTCATAGACAAAAAATGAGATCAATGTAAAAAGTTATATGAACGATGACATTACAAATTGTTATAATTTAACAGCTTTATTCAGAAACATTTTGATAAACCATGTCTAGTCAGTTCCTCTTACACAGTTCACGATGTAACACTGACATGATATTAAATATGACAAAGCACATGTATTATTATAAACCTAGGCTAAGTTTTAAGAAAACACTAAGTAGCTTATCTCTAACAAATATCGACACACTTCTCCCGACGTTTCAGTGAAGTTACATTGATCTACACGTGGTCTGAGGTAAATTTATTTATTTAAATAAATAAATTTAGTAAATCGCAATAAGACCCGTTTAGTTATTAAAACTTCTATGATTGTCCACTAAGGTTTAACAATTTTGTCTCCTGGATTAGGGCGAGAGAAGTTTATCCACACTTAAGATTGCTTAGAGCTTCAATTGTCAGGAGCAACGTTACGGTCATTCAAATCCAAAGGACTTTGTGACATTATTAAAATAACCTAAAACCTTATTACAAGTAGGCAGTACCCCTGAGTACTGTCCGATAAGATTGGATACTCCCAGGAGACAGCCGGCCGCGACCATCTGAGGAACCAATCTGTTTCCTCATCTATCCCAATATATTCCATACAACAGGACTAATCGATCATCATTTATAATATAAATAAACAAAATTCTATAGTTTATTATAATAATAATAATAAAGCCGTTTATTCCTTTATTAATTAACATATACAGTTTGTTATATTATTATAAAAACATCAAATTATTTATTAATATTTTTTTCAATAACTAAAAATAAAAGGGTAAAACTTTATCAGTTTCCATACAAGTTATAGAAAATAGATATATCTAACTGTCAAAAAATTCCGTTATACATGAAGTTAAAAATTATGTGGTTTTTTTTTCTATATAATTTATTAAAAGAATAACTTTAATGGACAATTGAAAAACATTCCTCTAATAAAATAGAAAACCACAGGTAAAATGACAATATAAACCTTACTTTGATATATTACGCTGAAAATAATTTTAGAACGATATACTGAACAATGGAATATTTATTACACAACTAGCTATAGGTATTCTGCAAGCTTTAAATTTTAATACGAATATTTAGCAAAACCTTATTTCCCTCTAAAGCGAGAATTTAGTATGGACAACAAACATCCTTAATATTCGTAACTATAAAATGAAATGTAATATTTGAAAATGTAACAATAGCTTGCAACACCTAGTTAAACAAAACAAAACTACAAGTAGAGGTACATTTTATACATCACACCATTCATTAATAATCCCCCGCTCTATAACAATATAACTGGCACATATGTCCCAATAATTTAATCCAGCAGCACCTGCAACACGAGGGAAAATTTACTACAAATTAAAGTTTAGTTTCATATAAAACTATAAATTGTTGGCAACACTGGAATATTGCTTTGTGACGGACAAACAATAGATATTTGCATAACTTTATAGCATACAATTTTGACACTTATTTGTTTGTAACTGAAGTGTTGGAATCGCGTGTGATTGTTAGACAATTAAGTTCAATGTTATGGTTACTAAAATGATATTTTATCTTGTAACAGCTTGATTAGTTTAATCCAATAATTACTAAGCTATAAATTGATTCTATCCACTACCTGTATATAAAACCTACTGTCCGAAGAGATAATTGAATTAACGATCGCTTAACATTGATTATTAAAGGCCATGTGGTTAGCTCAAATAACAAAATCATCATCATTTTGTAAACCGGGTGTTAGAAAAAAACTTCGAGCTCAAAAATATTTAATAAAAACTAAAAATAGTTTATTATCACAATTATATTTATTCAAAGGAACAATATTAAAGTACTATTAATATTAACTACTTAGTAATAAAAAATACAAACATTTTATTATCACAATTATATTTATTTAAAGGAACAATATTAAATAACTATTAATATTAACTACGTAGTAAATAAAGTAAGAAAAAATAAAATAACATTAATGCCAGTGCCAATGATACTGACAGCATACCCACACATTGCAATGCTCTTGTGTCTCTTGAGTTGTTAGGAAGCAGTTTTTACCACGGCTTGAAAATTTCCTTGGCAAATTAATGTTTAAAAATATATAAAAAAATCAACATGATAAAATATAAACCATAAATATAATATTAACACCAAAGTAATTAGTATTATCCTTGGTTGCGTTTAGTAAACTTCTTTTGTATTAAATTGGAAAATAAATTAGCCTCTATTTTGCTTAACTCCATCTAGACAAGTCCATTATCTAAGTAACAACTACCCCCCATAATGAGCTCTGATGTCTAATCCGTATTACAAACGTCACTGTTTTACTAATTACGCCACGGTCTTAAACACTAATCCTTAGTCTTGTGTTTTAGTTTTAGTAAAAACGTATGATAGTGAAATGAAACCGCGAGCTATTATTTGTTGTTTCAACGAGTTGTTAGATGTGAGAGTGCAGCCTAAGTTCTTAGTGTCAAATTAATCCATATTTATAACGAGAATATCATTACGGCGCCGCCGCTTAACGAATAGGGAGAGATTAGGAACGCGTTTAATTTTTTTTTTTTTTTTTTTTTTTTTTTTTTTTTTTTTTTAATAATAATAACGTTTATTGGCTCAAAAAATACACTTACATATAACATTTAAAATACTGCAGTAAGAAAAATGAAACAAAGTTGATCGCCCTGGGCCGGCACCTGTAATTAAACTGTATCACCAAGCCCAGGTCACTCAGCCATTTGTTAAGACATTTTTAAAACTAGAACATAAACACTTTTTAAGAAATAAAAACACAATTTTGACAAAATATTAAACACAAATAAATGATAAGCAAAGAACGTAATTTTAATTTAGTGACAAAAAGTGAGGGTGATACAAAAATACTTTTGGCCTATAGCGATGCATGGAGTAGTCTGTTATCATTCGTCTAATTAATAGTTTTACGGAATTCCGCAATCAACCAGTACATTTTGGAATAGGTTAACTAAATATACCTACTATTGTTGCAATATCTCATTAACAGCTGCTTACACAGAATAGATAATCTAGTGCATAGATATTAAATATGTTATGTAAGGAATACCGATTTTATAAATAATAACATACATGACATAATTACATATGTGTATATAGTGTTGAAATATTAGTGGTTTTATATATATATATACAGTACATTACATACTATACATATATCTATATATATATATATATATATATATATTATTAATATATAAAATATATTATTATTGAGTAGTGTTTAAGTTTTTTAATGTTGTGTAAGTATAGGTATCTATACTTGTTGTGTGTTAAGTTTATTATTTATTTATTTTTTATTTTTTTACTTGACAATTTCAAATAAGTTTTCTGTCTCGTTGTAGTCTAAGGTTAGAAACCAGTCTGTTAGCGTACGTTTTAGACGATAGCAATCTAATTTGGAGATTTCTAATATTTTATTTATTTTATTATAAATATATGGTCCCAGAAAAGATTTGAAATGTTGAATAAATTTGGTTCGACCTGGGACAATCTGGTAAACAAGATCTTTTCGTCTTTTGTTGGTTGTATTAATTGTAAATGAAACATTGCCGCATTTTGATGTTAATAATCTATTTAAGAGCTTTTTAGCTTATGCCTTAGTTGGCAAGACTTCGCGTGCTTAATACAAACCGTTTAATTGTATAACTAGTTCGTTATTTTGCGAATTTGCATAAAAGATTTTTGTTGTCTGAAAAAGAAGTTTCGTCTTTTTTTGAGAGAGTAATGACGAATATAATTTACTTGTCTGTGGCATCATAGCTATAAAACAGACCGTGCACTTTTTAGAGAGGTTATTGACATTATTTTTATAATAACATGTAACCAAATGCCCACTTGATTGTACGCAAGGTCCAAGAATGCGAGCACATCTGAGATAAGTCCCTGACGACTTAATGATGAGAATAATGGACATGGCTTCAGCTTGATTCTGAAAAGCGACTTAAGTCACTTTAAGTATTTCTACTAAAGGTGGGTTTAAACCAAACAAACAAAAAACCTAAACTCAGAACAAGAGCTGCGGCCGTTTTCATTTTTATGCAAATGACAACTCGCTTTCATTATTTACACCAAAAGTATCATTAAAGTGTTGTAAATCTATGACATAAAAAAAGTGTATTTATCATGCCGGGGTTCGAACCGACCTCTTTAGAATTAAAGAGTAAGCGTTCTTGCAGGCGCTTCACCACCGAACATTTTCTTTACCAAAATAATACCAACAAGCAAATAAGAATAACATGAACCGGATTTATTGCACAGGCTCGATTGATGTTTAGATCACGCGAACAAGTGCTGCAAGCTTATTCATCAACTAGAACGCTTTGAAGAAACTGCTTCCGGGACTTCGAAAGCTATTAAAGAAGCGAGCACATACAGACATACAATAATGCTTTCTTAAAATATTATAGCTTTGCCTCTGTTCGTACGAAAATAATTGGATAAAGACAGATATAACGAGCGTACGTTTGGTCTGAACCCACCTTAACAGCCGAAAAAGAAGTTAGACTAGCCAAGTTCCATTTACCTACTACAAAATACAGGTGTAAAAATAAACATTTACGTCGAGCAAGTTACATCTACCTACTACAAAATACAGGTGTAAAAATAAACATTTACGTCGAGCAAGTTACATCTACCTACTACAAAATACAGGTGTAAAAATAAACATTTACGTCGAGCAAGTTACATCTACCTACTACAAAATACAGGTGTAAAAATAAACATTTACGTCGAGCAAGTTACATCTACCTACTACAAAATACAGGTGTAAAAATAAACATTTACGTCGAGCAAATTACATCTACCTACTACAAAATACAGGTGTAAAAATAAACATTTACGTCGAGCAAGTTACATCTACCTACTACAAAATACAGGTGTAAAAATAAACATTTACGTCGAGCAAGTTACATCTACCTACTACAAAATACAGGTGTAAAAATAAACATTTACGTCGAGCAAGTTACATCTACCTACTACAAAATAAAGGTGTAAAAATAAACATTTACGTCGAGCAAGTTACATCTACCTACTACAAAATACAGGTGTAAAAATAAACATTTACGTCGAGCAAATTACATCTACCTACTACAAAATACAGGTGTAAAAATAAACATTTACGTCGAGCAAGTTACATCTACCTACTACAAAATACAGGTGTAAAAATAAACATTTACGTCGAGCAAGTTACATCTACCTACTACAAAATACAGGTGTAAAAATAAACATTTACGTCGAGCAAATTACATCTACCTACTACAAAATACAGGTGTAAAAATAAACATTTACGTCGAGCAAGTTACATCTACCTACTACAAAATACAGGTGTAAAAATAAACATTTACGTCGAGCAAGTTACATCTACCTACTACAAAATACAGGTGTAAAAATAAACATTTACGTCGAGCAAGTTACATCTACCTACTACAAAATACAGGTGTAAAAATAAACATTTACGTCGAGCAAGTTACATCTACCTACTACAAAATACAGGTGTAAAAATAAACATTTACGTCGAGCAAGTTACATCTACCTACTACAAAATACAGGTGTAAAAATAAACATTTACGTCGAGCAAGTAACATTTTAAAGATCGTTGGTAAAAGTGTTTGTAATATTTTAGTAAATTTAAAACCCTGTCAGCCGACGGTACCTCCTTCTATATGATATGACTCCAGTTAAACAGCAGACCAAGTGCTCCCTCAGGAAGGCGGCTGCATTAATATTTGGCACTCACTTCCTGGAATATTCTTGGAGCGAACCAAATCGAGAACAAAATTCGAGAGTAACCCACTCTCGAATTTTATTCCGATCTTTTTGTACCACTACGTTGTTTTTCTAAACTCGTACATACATAGATTTCGTGATGTTACGATTTAATATGTCCATATGATTAACTCGGTAAATCTATGTTAATAAACCTAGTATAGTTAGTTAGTGGTGTGGTTTTTGACTAAACTAAGCTATTACAGCTAATACAAAACAGTAGAAAAATTCTGGGTTAGCACATATGACAGATTTATTTATTTATTCGAAGAGAAAGGACAGAGACAGGCAACATAAGAACATAGAAGATAGCAACAGAGTAGAAGCAATCAAAACTATACCCGCCACCAGAATATTTCTCACTGTGAACAATAGTGGACTCTTTGTGCGATACAAAATTCGTAAAATATCACCTTGGCCAGGTATAAAGAAAACAACTGTGTGTGTGGAATAAACAACATTATACCTGTATACTAAATCGGATACAGAGATTAAATATAATCAATACTAAACCATAATTATGCATTAAAATAGAGACTGCTTCGCTCCTAGCTTAGCTTAAGACAAGTCAAGTCTTTACTTGAATGAAGAAGAAGGTAAATTTCTAAGCATTGCCGGAGCCATCGTGTGTCGGATTAAGAGAGGATTAAGCCGTTTATAGGCTGGTTTGTAAAACTCCTTTGAAAGCTTTCTTTTTATTTATCGCCCAATAAGACAATCACAATCCACCATTCTGCTCCTCTCCCTACCCAACCAAATACTGTATGATTCCGTTAACGCCGTCTTGGAAGCTCGCTTTATAAATGTATTGACGGCAGACCTGCTTAGGCCCAATTCTTTCAGTAAGTGGTGTCTTTGCTCTAATTATGAAAATAAAAATATTTGTAGTTGGAGCGCCTATTAGACATACTCCTACTACCTTTTATAAAACGACTTAAGGTCCGAACTATAATTCATCTGTTGTGATATTTTCTCACTCCAGCACCTCGTAGTATAGTCATAGTAATGATATTAGTAAGTGTAAGAGCTCTGTATTCGTAATGTAATCTTACCGGCATAAAACTTAGTGAAGATGAGGAACAGTCTTCCAGAAGCGTTGTAGGAAAACAGATTTTAGTCATTAACAGTAGTTAAAAGATTCCTCTACTCGTGTATATCATTTGCGCTTGAAGAAACAGACTTCGTTTGACGATAACCGTCAGAAAATAGTTTAAGTTTTTTTGGATATTTCATTTTTTTACTTTTAAAATTGTATTTGGATTAGATTCGGATTGCGAACGGCCCAGTTGTTGATGCAACAAGAGATGTCAACTGCATTATTGAGCCCATATTACATGCAGGCACAATGTTTGGACACATTCGTGTTCTCTTGCTATTCTGTCGGTTTATTGTTATGTTTCTGAACAAAACTCTTACGAACTGACTCATGTTTTTGGTGCTATTTAATGTTTCAGTAATAAAGGAAAATAGGTAAATTTCATACATCGGCTCTAACTAAATATTTTTCTATTTTTACTTGTATTATGTAAAAAAAAATGTCCTCTAATTAGATATGTGCGATTGCTCAAATAAATAAACAATATAAATAAGCTACAAATAATTAAAACCTCTTTAATACATTCTGACAGAATTTGCAATAAGATATTTAAAATGATATTTATATCGATAGATGATGTTATGGATATGGATGAAAGCAGTCGAGATGAGACGTGAGCATAGACGAGTTCTGTAGCGTAGCGGCTCTTCTTTGGACACATGTGAGTAAGTCCGTTTGACAGCTGGAAGGAATGGTTGAGTGGGAGAGCCATTGAGGTCACGTCTTAGAATACGGGTGTTAGTCAGCTCTTCTCCTTAGCTCTCCGCCCATCTTCGCTTCGATGGATTTCGGCCCTATTAGCGGTCAATATTAATAATGTTCAGGATTCCTACACAATATAAAGTTTGCGCGTAAAGATTTTGAATACAGGACAAAAAAATAAACTTGTAAAAAGTAAAGACCGTAATTCTGGATTAGCGGGCGCTTAGTTCTCTTTCTGTTTTATAATTCAAGACAGAGTTTCCCTAACTGGTGCTCTTGATTAAAAACTTACCTTTTTACGACTCCCTTTAAGCGTGAACTCGACTTTTTTGGACTTTGCCTAGGGTTGGCATTTTTGCGGTAACCAATATTTGTCGGTTTGTTCTGTAATTACACACTTTTTTGTTGTTTTCACATTCATAATTAGCTACACCCCTTTATATAACACTCCTTATCCCTAGTTCATTCACTCCTGTGCTACATACATATTAATTGTGTAAGTTGTATCGGTTTACTTTCTTTCTTTCTTTCAGCAGTTACTGGCAATATGTAACTTTATCGATGTATTTATATATTTATACGCACACACTCATACATATTCACAAAAAACACAGAGAGGTTATACGAAATACTTAAAATAATTTACAACAGTTCTATAGTAAACTCTTTATTTATTTTTTTGTACTTAATTAAGCTTTTACCATGTTTTAATGAATTGTTTAAGATTTTTTTTGTGTCATCTGGGAGTGAACTGACTCCTTTCATCCAGAATTATCTATGACAGGGGTCAGGACATCCAATGTAAAAAACATATTTTATTTTGGTTTGACAGCTGGAAGGAAATGTTGAGTGGAGGAGGCGTAGAGGAAACGGGTGTTAGAGTCAGAGGTTCAATTCATAAGCAACATAATAATTGAGTGGAGGAGGCGTAGAGGAAACGGGTGTTAGAGTCAGAGGTTCAATTCATAAGCAACATAATAATTGAGTGGAGGAGGCGTAGAGGAAACGGGTGTTAGAGTCAGAGGTTCAATTCATAAGCAACATAATAATTGAGTGGAGGAGGCGTAGAGGAAACGGGTGTTAGAGTCAGAGGTTCAATTCATAAGCAACATAATAATTGAGTGGAGGAGGCGTAGAGGAAACGGGTGTTAGAGTCAGAGGTTCAATTCATAAGCAACATAATAATTGATATATTTGTAAATTTTCCCGAGCCTGAAACGATAGATACATAGTTGGCGTAATAAAAACACTCTAATTCAAAGCGCAGTTTAGGTGTACTTGTTGCGTAAGGTAATAAAAATGACAAATTGAAACTTAAAGACATACAAAATCTAATTAAATACTTTGAGAGCTATTCATAAACTTTTCGCTAATCTTCACCGGTTTAAACTTGTGTCTTTTCACTTTTGATTACTGTTAATGTAATAGTGACAGGTGACAAATATAATCAATAAAAAAATAATAAAAAAATATGTATTCGAGTTAATTAAACATGGTTGTTTAAAATATATTTAAAATAAAGAATAAAATGGTGGTGAGTAAATATACATATATTTTATTTATGTTTTTTATTGTATTCATTAATACTTGTGGAAATCCATACCCATTGATATTAGGATGTAAATTTTCCGATTAAATAAATAAAGATAGCCGAATAAAACGTATTACATTTGTTTTAATTCAGTGTAAATATCGAACGAATAGTTGTCAACCCTAGCCCGATGGCCGCGGGTTATGTTAACTTTCTCGAATACAACTTTACTTGTAGGTTTTTTAAGCTCATTTGCATTACACAAGTCGTTTGGTTTGCGGCAATTTATTGACATTAGAGGCCTGTGACATTGTAGCTGGTGGTATGTTATACAGCGGCGGCAGACTATTATTACATTAACATCCGCATGGAATAGTAACAAGAACGCTGGCTGCATTTCCCCGCTGAATTGCAATGCTGATTCTCTGGGCGAAGAAAGAGCCAGCCCTCTTGTCACCGGAGGAGACGACAAGACGCGGTGTTATGTCTTTTAAATTAATCTTTTAATCATACATTTGATTTAATATCCGTAATTTTATTTCCTAGTAAGACTAAATTACAGTCTAAAGAGTGTACTAAAGTACACTCTGACTGGAAAAATCTTTGAAAATATTGGATTGTTCGAGCGAGAGGGAAATAAAAACGTTAATCCCTCTGAAGGGATTCTTTATAAATTTTGCGCTTAAAGAAATTGACTTCGGCCGCGTTAGTTGTTTTACACAGAGACAGCGTTTCTGACTCTGAAAACATTAATATGTCATCGTCCGACAAAATGTCAGGAATTGAAGAAATGGATGTTTATGACGATAATAATGTGTTATGAATTGCTTTTACTCGTTGATTTTTATATATTTATTTTAGATAGATATTTTAGATATTTACCTTCACAGGTGCACTCGGTAAGTAAATAGCTTGCCACTCGTAATGATCGGCCTTTAAAGCGTGGTTTGTCACCACCCCGAAAGGGTTATGATCGTAAAATACTTTCGGTATATTTCATGTGTGATGACACTAGCTTGGTCCGGAAACAACTTATTATTATTTCCATTGATTCTCAAACAAAGCTGAGAGAACTATTAAAAACCCACAATGTAAAAAACCAAGTACCTTACATTACAAAATGTAAGATCATTTTAAAAGTAAAAGAATACTAAAACAAAGACGTCACCGAAATGGTTCTTCATTCGAAGCGAAGAATGGCGAAGCGAGCATTCCGACCGTGGCAGAGCGAAGTTAGCGAAGCGTGTATTTGTAGCGTACACGGCAGCCCACTATATTATGATTATGACTGATGTAGTGATCGCTCACCTGCTTCATAAATTATACCAAACTAGCTTTTCCTGTGATTTTGTCCATGTATATTGCGGATTTAGATATGCTATCACCATATAGAAATAATAAACACGTTACGGGCACGATAAGTGAAGACAGTAAAACTGTGTGGTGTATTTCTAGTAGTATTAATTTATAGTAGCGGCTCAAAGTATTATTATACAAGGGATTATTTATAAATCGTACTAACAGCTCTCAAAATTTTTATTATATGTGACAGTTTTTGTGCAAATAAATATCTAATATAAAATTATGCTTACGCACACATATCTTTATATCTTTATTTTATTTTTTATTATTTTCCGTATGGATCCTTATTCTTAAATTTAAACCTTATCTTTTCTGACTTGTAGAACTGTATGTATCCTTGTTATTGTATATTGTTTATTATTTTCCTTAGATGCCTATTATTATATTTTCTCGTAATAATTATTATTAAATTAATTTAGAAACTATAATCAAAGGAAAAATATAAATTACCTCTACTTATAAAATTACAACTTAAAACAAAAATGAAAAACAAAATAAAATAAAAATGTTATAACTAAAAATCTTGCTCCGAACCGCTATCAATGGGCAAAGTGGTAAGGATACTGGCAGCATTGCCACGTTGAATGAAAATGAAATTCAAAAAAATAAAAAATAAACGTTGTGTTGTTAGTACGAATGCGGCGGTGGTCGGGTTATAAAAATACTTTATAATCTAATAAGATCGTGATTCGAACCCTTGCGTGCACCAATAATAACAAAAATAATGAAATACATTATTCCACACAAAATATAAAATATAATCCAAAGGTAAACGTCATAGATTTACAACACCACTGTTCCGGTGCATCGGAGAACATGTTAAGCCGTCTGTCCCGGTCAATTAATACCAACGTTTGGATTCATTAATAAACTGTCATTAAAATTTACATCAGATCTCGTCAACTGGGCAACAAGCTGGGCGGTGGGTGTAGGCTAAATTGTACAGAAATATGTTTTGGAAGATCCGTGTATAGCAGTGGAGGCTTAGGACTGCTTTATAGGCTGTGATGATATAGATAGTTTATATAGATAAGCCTAAATCCAACCTGAAATCTCTTTGGAAGATCTTAAGAATTAACTCACGAAAAATCAGACAGTAAAAAGCTGTATGCAAATAATATATCAAAAGATAAGATAGTAAAGATACTAAAATATGGGTAACACTAAAATATAAACTATGTGGAGCATCATGTCGTACATAAATAGGTCTTTTTCCCAATAATGTAGGAGCGGGAGTCCCTGGGGTAAGCGCCCCCGTTACGGACGTCATGCCAGTTCTTCATAAACAAATTTTTGGATCTATAAAACGATCCGTGTATCTTCCACCGCTTCTACCCTACCTCTCCCGAGGGAAGGCTTAGTCTCATATCTATAAGACTTGCGTAGACTTTAATGTCAAGTAACTTTTTGTTATAAAAGGTATGTATATTTAAATCTTGTAGTTTTTAGCACATGTCAAAAGAAATCAGATTTTCTGCAACCAGCTCTATTACAGCTCTATTTAAAAATGTTTTGCGACATATGATGCAAACAAATACTTATAAATATATAACTGCTTTCGTGATCTAGCGGTTAAGTCTGAGATTTTGGACTCGATTCCTAGTCGGGACACATAAATATTTATTAATGTAAATAAATACATTTAATTAATATTTAATTTATTTGTGATATATCTCAAATTTGGTACGCTGGAGACATCGACAAGCTTGCCACTTGTCATGATTGGCCTATAGTAAAGATGGCTAAATGTGAATCCGCTTATTTATAAGTGTGGTTTCTAACCACCCCGAAAGGGAAACGGTCGTACTAAATACTTATATAAAAATAATATAATACATACAATACATAAATAAACAATTCAATAAACTTACACATTTACAAATTTTACTATGTCAAAGCGTGAATTCGGTCATTTTGCAATTCAAGAAAATTATTATAGACCAAGTTATTATGGATGGAGGTCGAAGGGGCTTGTCTTATCACAAGTGGAAGCATATTTCACTGGCTAGTAGCTGACACAGTGAGAGAATCTGAATATCTGCTAGAAGAGTGTCGTTGATTAGAAAATAGATTATTCTGAAAAGAGTGAAAAGGGGGACTGTGCGAATCACAGGAACTCGAAACAATGTTTCGATAAGGAGGAGTCATGGAGTTGTTAAGGATGCCATACAAGATATTTAATGAATTTGTAAATGTATAACAACGCCCTATAGATGTTAGAGTAAGAGCTGCGAGGTACAAAATAGTGATTCGATATTGGATACTCTGGATATTATGTTTCAATAAATATTTATTTGATTTTCGTACATTTCGGGATATTTAAATAGCACAGAGATGAGCATTTGGTGACTGTCCGTCAATATCTCTATCATTTATTGACTTAAGTTTTATCTCAAAGATTTTTCTAGCATCTGCGAGTACCACTATTACGTCAAACTGCTTGCCGACCAAATGCTTACGTAAAATGTATTATTTTAATCCTACAAACATCGTCACTCCATGGTCTAGAGGTTATGGCCTTAGTATTTCGATTCCTGATCAAGAACATAAAATAGTAAGGTAATTTATATGTGATCGAAACACATCGACGAGCTTGCAACTTATCTAAATGTGCCTATAGTAAAGTTGACTAAATGTTAACTCACTATTTCAAAAAGTATGTTTTCTAACCACCCCGCATAATACTTTTTATTATTTTTTTAACTTTTGATTTTAATCTTGTACGGAGTAATTTATTTATTAAATATTTAAAACAAGATGCAGTCACATTACAATATCAAACAGATAGGTACAAACAATCAAACAACACGTCTGGACGTCATCTCAAAATTTGAGCAGCTTGCCATTGTTACAACAATTCTAACGTTAGAGTTAGGGGGCGTAGAAGTAGAGCGTAACACATTCTCGCAAAGAGAGTACCTAATGAATAAATAAGTAAAATAATGAAATTCATGGTTTTGTTCCGGGCACGTGACGGCTTTCGTAAAGTTATCGAAACATGGTACTGTTGGATTGATCGGTCTTTGATGGCGGCTGCTACCGGGAGGCTATCGTTTGTCGTTCTCAAAGATTTATGGCCAAACTAATGTACGATAGACAGATAAACGTACGCTCTTGAATATACTTTCAAGGTTAGGCCCAGATAAACTAGCTTCATAGAAATCGCACATTTTAGGTAAAGGGCATAAATATTTATTTATTATAAACTTTATTGCACAAAGTACAAAGACATTCTATACTGGTCAAACCTTTGGGACAACTAAAGCAGTTACGACGAGATAAGGAAGGTGCTATCAAAACTAATAGAAAAATATTAGACTTCAATATATACTAGTGAATAAATACTTATTTACATACTAATACATACACAAATACATACAAATAAAACTACATACATACGTTCTATGAATATACATAAATATAATATACCTACTATATATGATGACTATAATGAGAGAAATAAATATAGCAGAGAGTGTATTAAGCTTATGGTAAATTTAAATAGTTAAATTTAAATACGTTATAATAAAAAGTAAGTTATTATTATTATTATTAAAAACTTTATTGCACAAAGTACAAAGGCGGACTTAATGCCCGTAGACATTTTCTGAATAATAAATTCTAAGTTAAAATAAAAGTAATAATAACTATCTTAGTAGATTTATTCCTTAAATAAAATGTACGAGTATATTGACATTGTGTAACACTGCTGATTCTTTTCAAATATGCAATTAATTTGCGTACAAATAAACAATAGTAGGGTCGTCCAGACCCGGATAGCTAATGGCCCAGGGATGGGGATAGGGATAGTCTTCCTTTTTTCCCGGCAGGATCTTAGCGGGCCTCGCAGGTAGTTCACGCACTTTTGGTACCCCAGGTTCGACTACTTCATATCTCCGCCAAGAGCACTTCTCTAGGAAGTGGTATAGGTAGAATCAGGCCCACAACAAACTCTTTAATACTCGTAGTAGGCATCTCCAGATCTCGAGCTATGACGGAATTACGCATGAGCACCATGGGCTCGGGAGACCACTCTGAGCGATATGTTCTGTTGAATTTGGATTTTGTCTCTGTTGATTTTTTCCAGAAGGTTATGCCAGGCTGGCGCAGCTTAAGTAAGACAGGAACGGATGAACATCTTGTAGATTCGAAGCTTTAATCTGAGCAGCAAGCTGGAATTTATGACATGGCTTTGTTGCGTCTATTAACAAAACATTAAACTAACGCTATCTATGCAATCTTGCCAACCCGTGTGGCCAGCGTGGCGAGTGTTAACCAAATTCTCCTGAATTTTTTGGAAGGCTCAACAATGGAGGTCAAGAACTCTGATGTTCTAAGGGCTGTGATGATGTTGATGACGATGACCTATGAAATGGGCGTACATAAATTTAGTTACAACAGCAGCTTTAAACATTGAGTTTATTTATATTGAACTTGACATATGACATAGCCCCCGCCTGATGTTCAGCGGTACGCGAGGTCCGAGAATTGCAAAAACGCCAGCCACTAACAACAGTCTCTACTACTATGCCCGCCTAATAAGATGCTTTTTCACACTTTGCTTGAAGGATTCCAGGTTATACGAATCAAAACACTAGCCTCCAATTTTATGAGTACGTGTAGGGATAGTGGCTACTGTATGGGGATATCTAACCCTTTATAAATATGTAGGTAGTATTATTTATAGTTCCCGCACCTCGGAGAGTCGGTCTCGGTTGCACTAATAACAACTTGTGGAATCGTTAATAAATTGACATTACGTCATGATCGTAGAACAGTGACGGATCTGCTATATTTAAAATTTTCATGGCGGCCATTCAACTGTCATTTCGACTGTTTTTTTGTCACTTTATAAGTCTCATAATAAGTGCAAACCTTCTAGATTTCATTTTGGAACCCTTTCTAATATTTGCACTATACTCGTAAATTACAGACCACAAACAATATAAAACTATATATAAATATATATGCAAAATTATGGGTATTTTTTTAAATCCGACACTGTTCTACAATCATGACGATTAGTTATTATCAGAGCTCACGAGGTTCAACTACCTTAGCTCAGGAAGTGGTCTCCCATTGTGGGTCGTGCCAGGTTAGTTATCCCACGTGTATAAGCAACTAAATATTTAGAGAATTAAAACAATAATAACTACTAATGTATATATTTATAGAAACGGGCGAAATGAAATAAGCCGTGTTTTAGCTGCGGCCCCAAATCCCTCGCGACCGCATTGTTCTGCCGGCCTACACTACTACCTCATAACGACGTAACGTACATTTGCATTAATTTGAAATGTGTTTTATAAGAACCTATTTTCTTTATTATTATTTTTTTAATGAAATATATGAGCGAAGAAGCCCTATTAAAAATATATTTTATTTAATCAACTAACTATAGGTAATTTTTTTTACATTATAATATAGTACTAATGTTAAATGCACTACAAGGCAACTACGCTACAACATTATTATCGAAGACTGGAGCTGAAGAGATCTTCAAACCTGTGTGTTAGAGTTTTATATAAAAAGTGCGGCTGTTTTGAAGTTTTAGGCTTAAATTCATAGAAAGTGCCCAGACAAGGTTCTGCCCCGCTTTGTTAGTAATCACGTAGCAATCGGCTATTAAATATTTCTAACAAGTTTCCTAATCAATTGCGTCTGTCTTATTGCTTTTCAAACCCGTGGGACTCATATTATAAATATTATTATATTTGAGAGTTTTCTTTTTAGATTCGGCTCTATGAGCCTGTTTGAAGTAAAGGAAGTGTAATATGGCAAGCGGCAAAGGTCTACATAGATGGCATACCAGAGAAGACATCTTTCCCACTCTATGGTATAAGAGACATACAATCCGACCTTTGTCCATCGTTTAAAGCTTGGTGACTAAAGAATTTCAACTCAGTTTTATTTCTCAAAAACAAATACTTACTCGTATTGTGGATAATTTAAAATTAACCCAACTTTGCCTAAAGCCTAAATGTAAGATACTGTGTTTTTTGCAGTACCGTCGTAGTTTTCCACATTCTGATTTCACCTGGTGTCGGTGTCGTACCGGATTTGTTCGGCCGCTCAACTGCAGCCTTTATTATTACTTTTTTCATAATTCCCCAACAAATATGAAAAAAGTTTCAACAACTCCAATTATGTTAGCGACCAATTTGAGGCTTAACCATAAGGTTCGATTACTAATTGTTAAAATAAACCCATTTTGCAAGCTTTTGTTATACTAGTATTAAAAACATAAGCCTGTTGGGTTCGATTCCTATTTGTGAACACAAATATTTATTCGTGGTTGTTCAATGGGCCTGGGTTGGAGATGGGGATAATAGATGGTCGGGACACAATATTTTATTTCATTTTTTTGAAATATTTCTCGAGGTTTGTATGCTAGAAATAGCGATGAGTTTGAGTGTCATGATGGGCCTATAATAAAGTTGGCTAAATGTGAACTGTGGTTAAAAAACACGTTATAAAATATATACACGTTCAATGACCACGGGTAAACCTGCCTTAAATGCGTACGAATGGAAAATTGAGCATGCAAGTAATGTATTTGGGTCGATAGTAAATTTGGGAGAACATTATCACCACCTGTCACCTTCAAATAAGAATATAGGGTTCAGCACAATTTAGGACCATGCATGAGTCTTATACCATTACAATAGCGTTCAATTTAGAAATGACATGTATATAGCGACTAGCTGTTTGTCCCGGCGTTGACCGTAACAAAAAACTGAAGTATCATCATGACCGTGGGTAGAAACCACGCGGCACAATAATTTATTTGTTATATTTCTCGAGTTTAGGAATGCTAGAGACATCGACGAGCTTGCCACTTGTCATGATGGGCCAATAGTCAAGTTGGCTCAATGTAAATGCTCCTTACAAAAGCGTGGTTTCTGACCACGTCGTAATGATACTTCACTTTATAAGAGAAGTTGTGCATTTTTAAATACTATTATTGGTCTTCTCATCATAAACAAAACATATGTAATTTTACGACTAGTTTCGTCTATGAACGGTGACGAAAGATAAAAATACTGAGTTAAAGCTATGGAAGTCCTGGCATCACGATTGCAATATAAAACTAAACTATCACTTGACAGTATTCTAAATTAACTCAACCGTTAACTCGAACGAGTCAAAATCGCCTCCCAAAGAATCGTAATAGTCCAATTGACCTAATATTATACGAGTAGACTGGTTCAACATTTTTTCTTTCTTTGCTAGCACTACATGTAGTCCTGCACCCACCTAATGATAAACTGCGCACAATTTTCAGGAATGTCAGCAACTGGAATCAGATACTTACTGACTTTAGTCCCTAACACTATGCTGGCTTGAGAAGATGCTGAAAGAGTATTCCGCATCTTAATCATGCGAAAGATTCCTTAAAATCTACATGTCCGCGTTCTGATAGTCACCATCGGTATTTGGGTGCATTTTCTATTCTGTGCATTTAGTTCGGTTCCGGAATGAGGACAAAGTGATAAGGTTAAAGAATTCTTAAAGCATTCACCATAGTATATCCAGTAGAGCACGCTCAAAGGGGGCAATCTCGTAAAAGCGGTTAAAAAATTGTATGCCGTTTATTGGGCCAAAGAATCATTGTTATATTTGTCTAAGTTATTATTTTATACTGGTTAGCGAGACGTCATGTTTAAAAATAGAAACAATTGATGACATAAATTTCGACAACTATGCCAGCTTGATTTGGATAATGGGCATAGTAATTCGACTCTACGGTCTGCGTTTTCTTGGGTAATTAAATTCGAACTCATTTGAATCTGTCAGAAACTTCGATAGTAATGGCGTGATTAAAATTCAAGATATCACTACAAGGACTAATTAAGTGGAGAGCAAGTTATAACAACTTCTTTTATCCTTCATGCAAAAAAATATGAAACATTCGACGGCATCATCGATATGTCTGTTCTGGCAATTCATACTGTTAATTCTCTTCAAGAAATCTAATTATTTTATACAGGTAGCTTTTAAATGAAAATATAAAGAAATACGATTATTGACTTATTTTTATTGAGTAAAAATTTTGAAATTTTTGGTTCATTAAGCCACATAGAACAATTTGCGCCTATAATAACTTTTTCCTAAAAGCTGAGATGGGAAGGTCTTTTTCCCATTTTACAAACGACATATAGATAAGGACTAACTAAAATAAAATGTTCCCGCGAAAGTAATCTATGAGTAGGTGGGTATATCGCAAAAGTCTATTAGTTCGTAGTCGCACGTGATACACGGTCAGGTCGGGTCGAACCGCGCTTCCATCTCATTGGTTGATTCGTATTTCACCTTCAATGTTGGAACGTGACAAGCGGCATGTTTTAATTGCGTTTTGTATATTGAATAGGCTTATATACATCGTTCATCTCAAGGTTTCAGTTATTACCTAATTTTACTATAACCTACTTGTACAAACAACTCAATTAGTGTCCAAAGAAGTTAATATGAAAAAATGTTACTTAATTAAAATTACAAAGTACATACGAGTATAAGATCGTTGCTGTTTTCGGTTGAAACCACCAATTTTCAAAATAGTTTGCGAGTTGACGTCAAATAAATGATTTTAGTCCAGTGCCTGTACTCTGTATGTAGGTCAATTATTAGTGACTAATAGAATTTGTTCCTCAATGCCAGTTCTTTTTTCTCTTTTCGTGAAAGTAGAGAACTGCTTTGAGCCATTTAGCAAGCGATTAATTGTTCGTCTAAACTCACTGGACCGGTATAATTTGTTTTAAATTTTGCCTTTGCTAGAATCCAAAACACTTGTAACTGATGATACGTAATCGTAGAGTGTTATAATTTCACACACAGAGAAAAATGGATATTTGATACAATTAAAAATCGACGGTTAATCGATAATTTTTATCGGTAATTTATTTAATTCTTTCTTAAACAATACAAGAGGCGGACTAAGGCTGGGTTGTACCAAAAGAAGTCTCTGTACATGTAACGATTAAAGTTAAAAACTGTGTCGATTGTTCCAGCTGACGGTTGAACTTCATATTTTATTTTAAGGATAGGACAGCTAGGTCCCAGCGAAGTTCGTACCGCCTAACCGTCAATGCATGCCGTGTTACTTATTGACTGAACTAAATTTATAATTCTATGGAAGTAATACAATAAATATAAAATATTATGTTCGGTTATTTATTAAGATAGTAACACAAAAAAATATATAAAAGTACAACAATCAACTATATCAATAGGTTTAATAATAATACACAAAACAATTTCCAAAACAAATATTAAAAACAATTTTTTTTTTTTAATTAATTTTATATAAGTATACTTAATCTAGTTAAAATTGACAACGCCCCTGTACAGCCGCATCTAATCTAATCTAATTTTAAGTTTAAATAATAATAATTTATCTATCTTCTAAAGGTACCGCCAGTTCTGTTCTTTGCTTTTAATATAACCACTAACCAGGCACGATTTAGTTCGATAATTAAATTAAAATATCAAATGTAGAAATTGATGTAATCATGGACCTAACCAAATTCCGGTGGGAACGTTCGGTGACAAATAAAGAATAAGAATAAATCACAGACAATTTTGCGACGTAAAAGTGGGACCAATCGATTTGACGGTTGTACGAAACCCACGAACATTTTGTATGGGAAAATATCTTTAATTTTTTTTAATTTTTTCGTCTATTATCCAATGTTATTAATAGTTATTCTGCTATTCGGGACGTAGACAAATCGAACAAATCAAAAACCATGAAAATCTGTCCAGCCGTTCTCGAGATATAAGTGTTCTAACAAACCCGACTTTGTTTTATATATTAAGATATTTTATTGCACAAAAATTGGCATATAGGCCAGACTTTTTCTAACACCAACCTTTGGGAGTGTGGCATCTTCAGTCTCCAGCTATAACGTAATTACACACGAACCATGGTGTTTGGAAATTACGAGAATATTACGAAAATATCAAAACTTTTTGTTTCCAAGAAAGGAACATGGATGAATAATGGTTCGGACGCAACCAATGTTTAAGAACACTCCTCGATAAACTAATATCGATTTTTATCAGTAAATAAATCGCACATTAACAAAAAAAAATAGTATACGATAAATTGGCCCTTAACGAAACTGCGACTGTACGGAATATTTTAGTTTAGTTAACAGCGTTGAAATGTTTTGGGTAATCACGTAATTAGTGGCCACTAGCGTGACTCGGTGAATTCTGTACATTGAGGGAAAACATTCGGTTTACACGTCCTCGTTATAATTAATTGTTGCAACGACAAAAACATGCTGTAATATTCATTAAAGGCGTTTGGTTCAAGTCTGTTTCTTAAAGCGCAGACGTTAAATTGTCAAAAAGGTGGATTACTATATTTACTGACAATTTTACTTTTAGAAATAATAAAGTTTAGTCAAGCATAACCGAGCTTACATGAGAATTACACTTTCACTAAGATAAGCTATAGCGGTTGGTATATTTACTATTTCGTTACAATATTTTGTGATGAGTTTCTAAAGTTTCTTGGCTGAATTTTTTTTTTTTGCCGAAGGATATTCTAGGCTAAAGCTTATGCTGCACAGGTGGTTCTCCTGCCGCAGAAACCCGCTCGTGAGAGTTACCGAAGATCCTCATACTTCATGGAATGCGGTTTATCGCTATCTTTTATTCATTCACTTATATTAGTTGAACAACGTCTCGCGCAGAATGAGGCTAAAAACCGTTATCGTGCAACTTGAGCTGTTAGTATTAGCGGGCAGTTTGATGCCACATACGGCGGTGGCGGATATAGTATGAGCCTGTACAAGCACTGTTTATGTTTTTTTTATATTAGCATGATATGTGACCTTACGCCCACCTGATGGTAAGTGGCGCGCGAGGTGCATGAATGTTAGTAACTGGAATCAGACACTCATGACTGACATCAGTCCCTAACACTAGGCCGGGTTGACTGGGCATGATGGCAATTCGAGCCTGATCCCGAAACTTTCGACCTTATGGTAGTTTGCATGGAGTTTAGTTTCTTTCATTATAACTGGATAAGTTTCATCTGCGTTGCGTTTTATAGGTACGCATCTGATGTGGCAAGACCTTAACCTTTAACCAGGTAAACAAAACGACAGTAATTGGAAGTCGATACAAGTTCTAGTGTTAAGATGACAGTTTTAAAAACAATGAAATTTTACGACCGCTCTCTCGCAGAATTTGTAGGGTGACCATTTGGTTAATGTAGAGGTATTTAAAAGTTGTTTTTATTCATAGATAGTTCTTTTTTTATTAAGTTAAGTAATTATTATATGAATAAGTATAAATAAAGTTATTATGAAATATATATTTAAGTACAGTATTCCCAAATTAATAATGCACATACAGATCTTCGCTAATTGTCGTATTCCCGGAAACACCCGAATCATTGAATCGTAAGAGCCTAAACATTGCACTTGCATTTTGCACCTTGTTCGAAAGAAATAGAAGTCAATATCATGTGTACACAATCAAAAACAATTCGGGCGGTCGGTGACTGCATGTGTTCTCTCTGAGTGGAATTATATAGAGCTGATATTACACACCGTTCTTGGTTTTGTTTTCAAAGGTGAATTTAATTTCAACTTTAATTATCTTATTCAACTTTAAATAGTTTATTAATTTATTAGTTTATTACACATAATTCTACTAAATTATGCATGAAGAAAATGCACTTAACCACTCTATATACATATCGTCTTCCGACGCTCGGGGAATACGACCGTTGCCGAACAGTGACGAAGATTTCTATGCGCATTATCACTTTGGGAGAACTGTAGTTTGTTATCTGTGTTTGTACATCACATTGTTGACATTAAACATACTTTAAATTACTCGAGAGAATCTTAAATTTCTGTGATTAAAAATCTAAGTTCCTTGTCTATAGTACAAAAAGCCGAGCGCCGCAACCACGCAACCTTTCGGGGTGGCGAGAAACCACGCTTATAAAGAAGCGCATTCACATTTAGCCAACTTACATTATATTTTACATTACAGCCCCTAGAACACAGCGTCCTAGACCTCCACTATTGGAGATGGGCCTTCCATATCTGGAGAATTTGGCCTACACTCGCCACGCTGGTCAGACGGGTTGGCGAGGATCTGTTGTCATTTTTTTAATGACAATTCATTAACGATTCCACAAGTTGGTATTAGTGAAACCGGGACCGACGGCTTAACGTGCTCTCCGAGGCACGGGAACGCTGGCGTTGTAAATCTATGACAAATGTACGTAAGAAAGTGTGTTTCTCATTGGTACATGCCGGGATTTGAAACGACCTTTATAAGATATTAAGGAAAGCGTTCTTACAACCAAGCCACCACTTATAACAAGTGGCAACCTCGTCGGTCGATGTATCTAGCGTATCAAACACGAAAAATCCTACAAATAAATTAAATAATAATTGAATTTATTTATTAAAATTAATAAATATTATTGTTTTCTGACCAGAAATCGAACCCGTTACCTCCGAGTCTAAATCCTCAGACTTAACCCCTTTGACTTCGTGGTCACTAAATGAAATTGTTTATTATTTTTTATCTAAAAAAAGTATTCGTTGCTACAAACACTCCCAGGGCCGCAAATATATCTGATCTCTGGACTATTGTTACCTAGCGGTTATACCTATATAATAATAACAAATTAAGTATACCCAGGTTTTAAATATAAATTCGGCGTCCGCTAAGCGTATAACTCATCCGGATTCCTTTTTAAGTAATGAATTCCAGCACCTTATTGTGCACGACAGAATAATAATAGTAGGCATATTTTCTATATAGCTTTGTCATAGAGCATAATTATTATTATTTCGTAGTCATATTCGCTTTGGACTACTTTGTCAGCGGGTGGTACGCCCGAATAGAAAAGTAATAATAACAATTATAGCCTCAAGAGACGAACACATACGCCTATAAAACAACCAAGCCTGCTGCGGGAAATATAGAAGCCTGCGCCGAAGCTCTGCCTCAAGCTGATCAAGTGATTTTATTGAAGATCGTCGCTTCCTGCCGCCCGGATAATAGATGCATCGGGATCGTTCGCCTGTCGACGCGACCTCCCGTTCTCGAGGTTTATGTGGCTGACTTTCGTCGGTCACGTATCCTCGTTAACGGGGGTCGTATACGTCAGCCCGGTCCCGCGCATTATAGTATGGTGATAATAATAACATGAGTTAGTTATTATCTTATCGGCGCGTAAAACTTTAAGTAAGTAACTCTAACTATCTACATTTATATAGGGCATTGGGTTTGGTCGTAAAACAATAAACAAAATACCAGATATCTATCCCAATCCGAAAACTATTAAATATTGACACGTTGCGGTCTCATTTTACGATGGGTCCTAACTACCCCAGATCAATAAACAAGTGTGAGGGCTTCGTTTACATCTCGAAGGGTCGCTAATAAGTGTTTGGTACCATATAACACATTTATAACCCTTTTAAGGGTTGATTTCGAATCGACGAATCTGGCGATTCTATTTGTCCTAGGTTATGTTTATTACATTCTACATAATTCAATGCATTATAACATACAATAAATGTTCAGGTAATATAATATAAAATAACAAATTATTTTATACTCTTAACGTAGTGATTTCTTCATAAATATACTTAACTCGATGTTAAACTTGAGTTTTTGGGCAATAGAGTACGTAAATAAATAGAGACAGCAGCTATCTGTAACTGCGACAATTGTAAAGAAACATTGTAACGCAACTATGACACAGCTTTAATCACATGTCAAGATTTACCGACAAATCTACAAATATGTCGACTAGGGTAAATAATTTTTGTTTCGAAAAATAGTTGTCAAATGACACATACAATTGTAACAAAATCCTGTTATGTTCATTGGTATTTCTATAGAAAAGAATTTTCATAATTGTCTTATGTCACCTATCGCTTGACAATTTTCACTCGACATATTTTACTGAAAACTGTCGACGTGGTGAAATAGGGGCCAGATAGAAGCTGTAGTTCTAGCACGCGTTAAACTCTGTTATTGAATCGAGAACATGAATTATGGGATTTTAGACAGCGTCATGAGAGATATTCGACTTAGCTTGTAGTATGACAATACCTCATTACAGCAGCTATAATCGTTGGTGTATTTATTTTATAATACAAGCTATTTCCCAGAAAATAAGCTTTTCGTTATATCAATATTTTTTTTGACATGTAAAAGCTAGAATACATTATATTTATTGTCCTTCTCGTATGCCTACTTACAGAATAAAGAAATTGAAATTGAATTGAAATTCATACAAAACGGTATGCGCCCGATTGGACATAAGTAATATACCGACCGAGTTATTTTGTGGTATGTCCGTGAATTCTTAAAAAGGTTGCTCAACCTATCGTGTGTAATGACCTTTGCGAAGGTCGTAAAATTGGCGGGAACGGTTCTTACATACCTACAGCCAGCAGCTTACTCTTTAAACTGCTTCTACCAGCAGGAATAGGTCCTTCCTTCGATAAAAGATACATAGATTAAGAGTCACATACAAAATAACTAGCACTCATACTTCTACGAACAGACTATTTCCTTCTCTAATAATACAACTGTAAGTAATATTGTATATATTTATTTATTTATGTATGTATGTATTATTATTTATTTAGTATTATCATATATATTTATACGAGTAGTTATTTATGTTTTATATAAGTATTAGATTTAGTTTTAGTAGAACTTTAATTTCCTGCTTAAATATTTGCACCTACCTCCCACATCAATGTTCGTAATAGCCCTAAAGTTGACCGAATAAGAATGTTTTTTCTTATTTCATTAGACCACTTTGTATATAAGTTTTAAATAAATACGATAAAATTTAAGAAAATATTTACAAATATAGAGGTAAATGTTATTTTTTTATAATTAACTAATGACACTTACAACTTTATGCCACCATAAGCAATTGTTATTAAATATTTATTACCAAATCAACCTGATCATTATATTATGTAATTTTAATTGACTGGACCGTACTGTCGGAAATTATTTTGTAGTAATATTCGGGCCGTTTTCAGAGTTGTTCTTGATCGAGGAAGACTCAGTTAAAATAATATCTTTATTTTTTTTAAATACTTATGAAATATTGTTTGACACAGTAGAACCGGTAGCAGAGTTAGCACAGATTAGCCTTGCCTAACCTTCATTTTCATTCATTCATTACAGCCCCTAGAAGACAGTGTCCTAGACCTCCACTGCTGGAGATGGGCCTTTCAGAACTGGAGAATTTGGCCTACACTCGCCACTCTGGCCAGACGGTCTTACCTTCGCCTCAGTAAAGTCTTTTATAAAATCAAATCAAATCATTTATTTCCTTTGGTTGTCACAACAACACTTGGATGACAATATCCATTTTTTCTCCATAGTTTACTATTATTTCGATTATAAAATAACCAGCAGCTACTATGGGTGGACCCATCATATCAGCTATACCATGATCTTCGACTAAAACACTGTTGCCATAAACAAGTTTTTGCTTAAAACTAGGTAGTTAAAATTAATTCGTGGCTGTAAAAAGGCCGTGTCAGCGTCTATACTAAAATAAATTACAAATGTCAAGTTCATATTTAATTCGTAGCTCTAAAGAAGCTTACAATCTAAATATACATAAAAATTGTATTATAACTACAATATTTATGTCAATAAATGTAAAATCGTGGCTGTACGGGGGCCACTTTTATCCACTTGGTGTCCGATTTTATAACTAACAAATTAACTAACTAGCGTATGTGTAGATAAACTAAAAATTAATGTTAATAGTCGACTTTCAAGCAAACCCTATTATAAATAAAATATACATATAAGTCTGGTGTTTCCCTATAACCTGGAGTCCTTCGAACAAAGCGTGAAAAAGCATCTTAATAGGCCGGCATAGTGGTAGAGACTGATGTCGATCGTCTAAGACTAGCGGTTGCTCCCATTCTTGTACCATTCACCATCAGGTGGGCGCGATGCCACATTTTCAGTATTTAAAAAAATAAATTTAATCCATTGTAAAAACAATAATTCTAATAAATAATTATAACAATGCAGTGCGTCAATACAAAAGTGCCTTAGAAGGCCAAATTGTAATAAATGATTTGTCTTTGACTTTATATAGCCTAAATTTGGGTCAATTTAATCTTAAAAACAATAGTAATAATATGAGCTCTAATCCAGACATTTCTTATCAAATTATCATTTACGTGCAGCGAATCGATTCACACCAGGTTCTGGTTTAATTTCTTACGTTCACAGTGGTCGGGGTTACACAAATCTACGTTGAATAGAGGTGGCGACCATTTATTGGCAATTGACATCGGTTTGTGTGACCCACGTGGTAGTTAATGTCGTATCCAGGCTTCAACCATAAACTTGTTCAGCTACGTTCAATGGGGCAATAGCGTAACTCAAGAAATAAAATAAAAACCCTAAAATCTCTGTTGCATTGTGTTTTAATATATTCAAACATGACAAATTCTGATCAAATTTGACCCGGACTGGTAGATTTAAACTGCACGCGCAATCGAAATCGGTATATTTATTCCTAGCTCGTGTAAATGTTCGTGTAAAGTTTGGGCGCCAAATGTCAATTAGTATCTGTCAATGTTAAACTAAAGGCGCGGTGGTGGCTCGGTTGTAAGAACGCGTTTCTTTCTACAAAGATCGGTTCAAACCCACCCGGCATGATAATTTTTTCTTACATACTCGTACATTTGTCATAGATTTACAATACTACCGTTCCCGTGCCTCGGACAGCACGTTAAGCCGTCGGTTCCGGTTCCACTTATGCCAACTTGTGGAATCGTTAATAAATATTTATTCGAAGTAGGTAATTCGATACAAAAATATTAAAATAAAATTGACTAAAAACTAATTATAAAGAAAACTAAAACTAAAAATACCTATGAAATTAATGCTATTCTACAAAATAAACTAAGGGCTTACCACTAGGGAGGGTACCTAAAACGCTCGCCGCATTTCCTCGTTGAATTATTATGGACATATTCTGTTTTAGGTAGTTATGGCATTTGGGATCGCCACACTCTTGGAAAATTCGTTTACCCAGCTCTTTTATGAATTTGTGGGTATCAAGAGAATATACCCCCATTGTTTCAACCCCAAATGCCACAAAGTTATAATTTTGTTTAATGCTATTGTATTTGATGTGTTTTCTAAATTCGGCTGTATGAGCAGCCGAACCGGCCTTTTTTGATGTAGAGGAAATGTGGCAAGCGGCAAAGGTATCTACACAGGTGGCATCCCAAACAAGACATCTTCCCTCACTCCATGGTACAAGAGACATACCATCCGGCCTTTTACCATCACTACGTGAAAGTCCTGATGGTTCAAGGACGGACGGGATTTTAGCAGACCACAAACTTCTCTTTATAAACTCATTTAGGGCTTGGTGTCTGGAGAATCTGCCTGCACTCTTTTGACAACTAAGCCCGTGTAGACCCATTTCATAATTAATAAATTGTCATTAAAAAATTACATTATATCCTCGCCAAGCCGTCTGGCCAGCGTAGCGAGTGTAGGCCGAATTCTCCAGATATATGCTCTGGAAGGCCCAACTCCAGCAGTGGAGCTCTAGGACGCTGTGTTCTAGTGGCTGTAATGAAAATGAATGAATGTTAACCTCTTTGTATCATCCCTACAGCTTGCAACCTCTTATTTCGTTTACTATCATGTAGCGCGGTGTTACATATAATTCCCAGTTTAAAATAAAAACTTACTAACATCTACAAAGCATCAAAGAGACTGTATTTTTAGGAACAGGGTTCAAATAAGAATTATGAGGTAGCACAAAATAGGCGGGAAAAATTAAGTCACGTCAATTAATCAGACACACCGCTCGGTATCCAAAATAAATGCGATATTATTAACCGCAAACTTATTAAAAAACTCATCTCTATACATTTTGTTTCAAAAACGGTATAATCGTAAACGCAATCTCTTGATTTTTTGCACTACATATTTTTGGGTTGAATCAAATAGTGATTTAGGTTTTTAGTTTACCTAATAATTTAGTTTGTTTTTTAATCATTGTAACTTACTTCCTATTAATATATGAATGAGAAATCGAACTAAATCTGAAAAAAAAAAAAAAACATTTTATTTTTTTAAACTAATAAATATCATTGTGTCTCGAAATCGTTAGGAATCGAACCCGGTACCTCCGAGTCTAAATCCACGGACTTAACCGCTAGAGGACTTAACGGAGGCACTTTTTGACTACTTGTACTAACAATCGTAGTATTGGCAGATGGGTAGTACCTATTATTATTTTATAAATACACACAGCTGCTTTATATACTCGTACAATTAAAAACTACCCCTACAGAAATAAAGGAATAGTGAAAGGGTGTTTAATACCCTTGTTCTAAAGCAAACAAAACCGGCGACAATTCATAAAGAACTAACAAGTTTTGTAGTGATTAAAATACTTGAGGAAATCGCGGCGCTCACGACACCAACTTCCGAACGCGGCCAAGAAACGAGTGTTCATGATGGGTACCTAACGAGTTAAGCTGATTATTGCTACACGCGACTGCTACTTAAATATAATTTAAAAAAAACCGTTAGTTATTCATCACAAAATTAGAAGTGTATACGCAAAAAAGAGTCAAGCACTGTGAATCAATATCTATATATGAAATAAAATTATTGCTAAAAAATATGTCTTCTTCGCGAATAAGTTAAGTCTATTCATCTTTAAAATCTTTTTTTAGTTCATCATTTCGTTAAAATTGTGGCTTCGGTAACTGTTAATTATTAATATTGTTGTTTTTTTTTTGTAAAATAATTATTTACCTGTAGATATTTTAAATATTAATTTGTCGCGGTTGCAAAACTCAATCTGCAGCCTAAGAATAACGAGTAAAGTTGACGATACATTGTGCAGAGCTGAGTTTGCTACTCCATTGTTTTGGATATGTACGTACCTATACACAAACCACACGTCCCAATTCAAAAATAATACACAATTTTATGCTATAATCTCTTAGGAATAAACGTCAAAATGCTGTGAGATATATTTAGTTGGAAATTTGCACGTCAAGTAGGTAATTAATTGTACAGCGGCGGAGGCGTACCATGACCTCTTTTGTGAGCTACAAAACAAACAGCGCGACTGCATTATTTTAAGCTTGACTTTGTTTGACGTTGGTCAAGCTCAATATTCAAATGGGTTTTCCAACAATCAAAAGCGTGCCTTTAAACTGACTTCAATTGAGTTAGCAAACATTAGTAGTTATTAAACATATTTATTGGATTAGAAAGTGGATTAAAGAACTAAAATAAATAAATCTAAAAAAATAGGATTTATTAGTCAGACAGCAGTGTCAATTTAGTATAGTGGTAATGCAGTCGAATCTTGTCTAAATTTATCGCTCACAATCTTATTATAGAATGCCAAAAATGAAATGTCATCATTAAATAATATGAACTTGCATTGTGATATTTATATGTAACATAACAATTTGTCAATTGTTCTTAGTGTGCAAGTAGGTGAGATGTCAAAAATTAGTTAAATTAATAGCTGAAAAAATGCTGCGAAATAGAGTTGACGTGAAAAGCGCAGTGAAAAGGAGGTGGACCTTTTAACATACATTAATATAACTAAAAAAAACACTATAAAGCTATCTATCGACTCCGTACATTATGGCGAGTGACAAGAAATGGATACCATGATGGCACGCACACTAGACGGAACGCTGAAACGCTCAAGCGTTATACCGCGCTCAAAGGGACCGATAATGTGGTGCGAGTTTGTTCGTCGCGTTCCATCAACTATAAAAGCGGCTGCTGCTCGTAGGCGACGACGCGCGAAGTCCATATTAAACAGGCGAAGCACTAGAACAACTGCCCAGCGCGACAGCCGCTCTGACTCGATACTTAGGATATAATTTGGTACGCGTTCTGTGATCGCACTGTTGCCGTGCTTTAAAAGTAGATTAATAGTGCAATGTTTTCTGTCTTCAATGTTTGGGATCCTTTCCTGTACCTGTACCTATAGAATATGTGTAATGTAAAAAAATATTATAAATAATGCACATATTCAAACCCTACCTTATTCCGCTAGACATTCTACACTGGTATTTTTTGGGACAACTAGCAGTTACGACAAGAGACGAAAAATAATGGTAATAAATAGAAATTCTGAATACCTAAGTAAGGAAAAAAATAAGGGAAGTGTTAGGAGTAACAATCATAGTAGACCCCGATATATTTAATGCTTATGCTAGGAGTTATAAAGTGTACACCAATTCCAAGCTCCCTATTGTACAGCCGGTAGCGGATCAAGCTTCACTATATCAGGCCAAACTAAACCTTAATCCATTTGAACACAGTCCGCAGTAAATATTCATTTGGTAATATGTACATTAATGAAAATAAACAACAAAACAATTTTACAACCAAAACATGATCTTTCATTTCTCAACCGTGAATTCTGCAAAACTAAAGTAAGCTTGCTTTATTCTAACTCTAGCCTCAGGGCTATATCTCATCATCGACCCCACAACTTCCTATTGCTGAGCGCTGGTCTCTTCTGGGTCAGGCCAGTGGTGGTAACGCTAATCTAATGCGGGTTGCTCAAATAATCATTACAGGAACAGAGCGTCCAAGACTTCTAATGTTGGAGATGGGCCTTCCAGAACATATATTGGGAGAATTTGGCTTACACCGGCCACGCTAGCCAGGCGGGTTGGTGAGGGTTTGATTTTTGTTTTATTCATGACAATTTATTAACGATTCCACAAGTTAATATTAGTAGAACCGGGACCGACAGCCGAGGTACCGAACGACTCTTGTAAATCTAAGACAAATGTCTTAGTTACTTAGTAATGTACCTGTGTATGTAAAACTCCGCCATGTACCAATGTGAAATATACTTTTCTTAAGTACAAATGTACTTAATATTTCACATTGGTACATGGCGGAGTTCGAACCTTTAGGATAACTTTAGGATGTTAAGGAAAGCATTCTTACAACCCAGCCACCACCACTGTATATTTCTATCTATATATATATTTTTTAAATAAAATATAATTGTGAAAATATAGTGAAATATAATTTTGAGGCGGTCAAAAGTCATATGATATTTATTTGTCGTACCTGGATTTTAATGATCATTTCTGCCATATTACATCAAAATTGTAAGGTATCAAACCACTGTCGCCAATTATTTATTTGGGCAACTTACAGCTAAAATACATTTGTGTGTTTTTTTTAATAACAGCTTATTAATATTAAAGTACCAATAGTGGAACACAAGCCAAACAGAACAAATCAAAGAAGGTATTTTCATTTATTAAATATTTCTTGAAATCCTACTTTATTATTCGTAACAAAATAATAATCTCGAATAGAAATACAAAAATAACTGGAAAAGAAGCCATTAACAAAAGCTTCGATTTCAAATTCTAATTAAATTTTAAAAGCGCCCTGATTAAATTTGAAGAAAATATCTTTCGTTGCCAGAATTAGAAAGTATTGGGAATAGTATAGGAGGCAGCGTCACATTAATTAATGACATGCAAAATATGGTACAGTAATGATGAACAGGTAATGTTCAATGCACAGGACCAGGCACAAAGTTTGAAGACACAGAGAAAAAATCGACCTGATGGGGGCCAGATGAATGGATGATCAAAATAATGTGGCATATATTCAGTATGTGACTGTGATGATATATTCGTACATACTCGTACAAGCACAGTCTATTTATTTTAGATTTCAATATTTAGGCAAAAAAAAAACATGTTTACTACTGCTGTGTTATTTCTATATGTCAGTACATTATAATTAAATTTAAATTAAACTAGAAGGTACCGAGTTCGATTCCTGGTTGGGACACAATAATTTTGTTGTGATATTTCTCGAGTTTCAGAGACATCGACAAACTTGCCAAATGTCATGATGGGTCTATAGTAAAATTGGCTAAATGTGAACTCATTCCTTACTAGAGCGTAATTTCTGGTCCCTTAGGAATACTAATAAGTAGGGTTATGATGATACTTTAATAGGAAAATTAATGACTACAAATATTAAACTTTTTAAACTTTCGCGCACACTCATAATAGATTTTTATAATTTTAACGGGTCTTTACGCGATTTACCTTAGAGACATATTTCTACTACAAATATGTTATCATCTCCTAGACTATGTTTTCCCCAGTAAGGGTGAAAGTACGACTGATTAAAAATGTTTGCCTCGAAATATGGAGAAAAACAAATTCGGTCATAACGTCGACGGAGTTATGAACATTCGCTAGTTTGTTGAGTTTTTAAACTGCGGATTTAACACTGCCTGAAACAATGTTTTCATTGAACTATACTACCAACTTTGTAATTAAATAGACTGCCTGCTGTTTTATTATTTAATCAGACTCTATTTTAAGGTTCTAAATACTATGGTCTAAAACAGACCATAGAAATGTCACAAATAACTTACCCATGAAAATGTAAGATTATATTACGACAGACATAGATGTATGGGCTAGGTGTCTTTGCCTTCCGTATCATCTCATTTATTAACCATCAGGGGATTGAAAAATAACTAAAAGGAGTTCTTCGCGCCATTATGCACGGATATGTCAAGTGCATATTATTGTTTTGTAAATTTACTGTGAATATTGTTAGTCAATAGTATTATTTTGTTTAATAATGTGCTACAAAGAAATGAATTATGGTTGGATATTAAATATTGGATATTAAATTCAAGTTGCAGTTAATTTTTTCGTTATTTATGCGCTGTTTGGGCGACAATGCCGCAAGAATCCAAGTAAACTAATTCCAAGAAAAGGTTCAAATCCTGCAACATCACAAATTTGATCATAACCTCATTAACTCAAAAAAGAAAGAATATATTACGATCGACATGGCTGTATGGACTAGATCCCTTTGCCTTCCCTATCATCTCATTCATCATGTATTTATGTTTTTTTTGTCTACTATATCGACATCTAACTGCTTGTTCTGATGATTAGCAGGACACGAGTTTTAATAATGGAGCAACCGCCATCGGTCTCTACTTTGTTGATTTGTCATAAATGCGTGAGAGGTTTGTGTGATTAGAGCAGCCTATTTGAGTCTGTCAGTATGTTTTATAGGCAATAAGCGCACCTCTCGTAGCAGCTCGTAAGTGACATTTCCAGCCACTAAAACTGTTTACGACTATAAACGAATATAACGGTTTTACGCTTTACGATTCCTGCGATTTGAGCAACTATTTAACCTAATTTGAACAACTATTTAACCTAATTTGAACAACTATTTAACCTAATTTGAACAACTATTTAACCTAATTTGAACAACTATTTAACCTAATTTGAACAATTGAAATTAACCATAATAATTGCATTTTTTTTTTATTTGACTTAAGTAACTATAACTTTTTGTTATTTTAATGGTCTTAGCGATATTGTTCAGTCTTGTTCATTAATCTTAATATTTTTATGAAAACTGTATTCAAGAAATATGTATGTAAGAAAGCAGTACTGGCTCGTAACTCATAAATCGATTTCAAGATCCAATATTCAGTCAAGTAATGTCTGCCTCTTTTATTTATTCTTCATTTGACATGTGGTAAAAAGAGACAAGTCATACTTGAGTAAATATCGGTTCTTCAGAAAACGTTGCACACACAATGATCGATTATCGCGGTTTAACGTTTCGCTATCCATAATATCTATATAATAAACTTAGTTTAGCGGAGGTATACAGTTTTGTAACCCCGTGCTCGACACTCTAGTGTACTTCTCGAGTGTTTTCTTTAAATTTCTAGTCGAAAAGAAAGTAAATAACAACATAATAGTGCGTAATAACATGAAGATGAAGGGGTGTCGTGTTATCCCTCAAAAGAACACTAATTCCACCAATAAATATTTATTGGCAAAACCTTTGAAAAGGCGACGAAATATGAAGCTTGCCAAACACGACACATATATACTGATTATATTTATGTTATGTGTATTTTTTATAACATATTACGCGCGACAAAACGATACAACTAAGGTTCACATACATATTGTGGCGTTTCGTATCGGCAGCGTATTTTCACATGTCGAGCATGATCGCTAAAGCGAATACAGTGATCGGATTGGGAAAATGATATGTATGATATATGTGGACTCAGTTAACCTATCTACAGTATGCTAATAATACATATTTTATTTTTTAACCCATAATGTTTATATGTATGTTAACAAAAAAAATAGTTTTAATATTATAGCTTTAATTTTTTTGTAAATAAATGTTTGTAGTTGTACGATGACACGGCCTCTTTACAGCGACGAATTTATATTTTACATTCTTAAATTAAGTTACTTAATTATTTATATATTAAGGCAACAATATTTTCAAGCTTGTTTTTTGCCTTCCTATACCTATACCTACACTTTATATTATAAATCGACTTTATTATTTCTAATTAATAATAATACAATTTTATTAAAAATGTATTCGTCAATATCCAAGAGTTATGTGTGGAAATAAATAATTTTAAGTTTAATTTTGTCAAAAAAAGGCAAAGAACACTATCTCTATCTATTGCTTGAGAGACCCATGTGGTCAGTGTTACAGATGTATACTTTGTCGCTACACTTTTGGCATGTATTCTATCGAGCCAACAACGGACACTTCAAGCATCTCCAGAATATCGCTCAGTCTTGTGCTCGGCGCCCCAACGGAAGACCACTTCTTAGAAAAGTGTTCCCCGATGAGAGCTAAAACAAGGGCACTGATATACCAATAACGGTGGACTTATGTAGGGATTGATCCATTGCAGTCTTCACCTGGTCAGTCTATCTCAACAAAAACCTAGCACGCATCCTCTTGTCATCTACTTTCCCCTGGACTAGTAAGAATGCGTGATTATACAGTCGAGGAGAAAGGGATTTTCTAGTTCCTTCAGTGTGGATTTGTTTGTTCGGAACTCCGTCCCGAATATGCCCAACATTCTCCGTAAACACCATATCTCCAAAGCATTAATTCCTTTTTTTCTGTTTCGCGTAGTATTTCGGTTAAAGATTCCTTACATTAAAAATTTGGGCAACCATTAGACTCTAAAACAGCAACTTAGGAAGCCGCGGTGGTATAGTTGCGACTTGGAAACTCGTAGAATACTTGGGATACCTATGTTAAGTAATTAAATAATTTTAAGTTATGGATCTGAATACAAATCCTTGAAGTTATAAATATGATAAAAAGTCATGTCACTTTTATAAAGCAACACAATTAAAGTTTATGAAGTAAACTAACTATTTACAAGAAAAACTTTCCAACTTTGTATAGCGGAGAAAAATGCACGCAAATTAGTGTCGCCTGAGAGTTATTAATCATACAGTTAGAGCAGACGTACACCGAAAACATTCATTGTTAAAACAAATGCTGCACTAGCTTATTTAAAAAATTAAGTCTCCAACAGCGTTTTAGGTCAAATCATTTAAGTATTTACAAATTCCTACTTTTAGGCCATTTTATTTATTTATTTTATTTATTTATTTAATTATTAAAGGATAACTAACGACTAATAACAAATTTGGAAAAAATAAATGGAAACATAAAGGGTCAATTAGAAGTTACCGCAAATGGACTACAAACATAAAATAAAATAAAGAAAACTTACAAAAATTAAACAACAACAATTAATAAAAGCAGGTACACACACAGTTAGGTACACAGCTAAGGCATATGGGTTGTACAGTACAATCTGGTCAAGTAGCTGCGAGCAAACGTTGGCTTCGTATTAAACAAATCAAGTTCCGAACAGTTACAATTAAAATAGTTGCATGACCTCCAGAAGAACGAGCTTTGTCTGTAATTGGTATTGGTATTGTAACAACAACAATTAATAAAAGCAGGTACACACACAGTTAGGTACACAGCTAAGGCATATGGGTTGTACAGTACAATCTGGTCAAGTAGCTGCGAGCAAACGTTGGCTTCGTATTAAACAAATCAAGTTCCGAACAGTTACAATTAAAATAGTTGCATGACCTCCAGAAGAACGAGCTTTGTCTGTAATTGGTAAAGCACATAGGGGCATGCAGAACGGAAGTGCTCCTAGTTCGTAAGCCGGTAGTTTTTAGACCAATTTTACCTAGGAGTTCGGGAGAATCCACCCGCCCACTTAAGATGTTGATAAGATACGAGTATATAACGTTTGCAATGTCCCTACGTACGTGAAGCGGCAAAATATGATGCTTAATGCATCTCTGTTCATATGAAAGATTCAATTGACCAGTTCTATAGCAAACAAATCTAAGAAAACGTTTCTGCACTCTCTCAATCCTAGATCTGTGCAACTCATACCTGGGATTCCAAACCTGCGACGCGTACTCCAACAGGCTTCGAACAAAAGCGCAATATAAAATTTTTAAAGTCTTAATATTTTTAAAGAATTTAATACGAATGACGAAACCTAAAGACTTAGACGCTCTCGAGACGATGTTACTGATGTGGTTGTCAAATAGAAGTTTGGAGTCGTGAACAACACCCAGATCTCTGACCTCATTTGACCGGGACAGTTCAATGCCCTTTAAATAGTATTTGGCCAAAATCGGAGCCTTCTTACGAGTAAACGAGATACAAATACATTTTGACACATTTAAATCTAGTTTATTAAGTTGACAGTACTCATCCAAGCGCAACAGGTCGGCTTGCAGGCAGGAGACATCAGAATTGTCCGCAATAGGCTTCAGAATTTTCATGTCATCAGCGAATAAAACAACCTTGGACGATAGAAAACATGATTCGATGTCCTGCACGAAGATGGTGAAGAGTAATGGGCCAAGTAGTGACCCCTGAGGGACTCCTGAGGGAATATTAGACCAGTTAGATACATAACCACCCAAGACGACAGCAGATTAACAGGATTTTACATATACCATTGAAAAAAAATGGCAAGTGATGTTTTTTTTATTTAAAAAAAGTAGATATACAAAATAAACTGTAGTAAAATTGAAAATGTAAGGTAAATAAAATTAATAGAAAACAAATAATAATTTCACAATTACTATTATAATATGAGTACGGTAAATGCATTTTTGTGATAGTGTAAATAGTGCGTGTGTGTGTGTGTATGTGTGTGCCTGTGTGAATCTGCATTTGAGTATGTATATATATTAGTTATAGTGATTTTAAATTATCCCCTTCTTTAATGTATTTTTAGATAAACTAAAAAGATCAATTTACGAGTATTTGAGTTATATGTACATGCGGTTCGATCTTCGCGAAAGGCTCAGCGAATAACGCTGTGTGTCTAGTGCGACGAGGGGGCATGCAGAATCGGTTCTTTGCTAGCAGCTCTGGGCAGTCGAGGCGCACTGAGAGTAGGAACGATATCTTGTGATCGGCGCCGACTTTCGAGTTAAGATAACACTTTATAACCACATTTTTCCTGTTTGGATTGGCCAGCTTTTTCTTCGGTACACTTCAGCACTTTAGATGCGTACATGTTTTTATCAAGTAAACGTAAAATGTACATTTACGTTGATTTGCCCTGTGCACCTCTTTATGGAGTATACGCATCTAGTAAATCATATCGCTTGCGTGACGTACACGCCTTGACTACATGGTATCAAAGCAGTGGCTAGTGGTTAAAAAAGTTACAGACTGACTCACTAGTCTAATTAAATAGCTCTACTATTGTAACTTTTTATATTTAAAGCATCTGATAAACAGTTAAGAAAAAATGTTAATGGATAAAGTTAAATTACTTAGTCTGCGGTATGCGGCGAGTCTAAGCTAAAGTTTGTTGGACGTTTGCAAGGAACGTTATTAAGTAGTTAATCTTATCGATAACTTGCAACATTTTAACGAGATCAACTCCAACCCGCTTGTTATTACTGATCGCTATAACACTTACAAATATATATGAAAACATTCTTTTCTTATGAGGATTTGGATATTGATGTTTGGAACAAGAGAAACTTTACATAACTATTTAGAAATATATATAAACCTACCTCGGCCTAATAAATTGTGTTTTGTTACTTTTATCTCATGTCCAATTATTATTAGTTTCTTCATATTAGATTTTCTGTGACCCCTTAAGAACGGCGTATGTATGGCGAATATTATTTTAAAATATAATAAATATATATATATATGAGAAACTGGAAAAAAAAATGGTAGATGTTTCTAGAAATAGTCGGTCTAAACAAAAATCTATATAGCAGATCAAGATGGAAACGAAGCCAGTGTTCTTGATATTTTAAATCATGTTTTTTTTTTGTTGGTAGAGTATATATATATATGTATGTATATATATGCCTCCGTGGTGTAGCGGTTAAGTCCGTGGATATAGACTCGGAGGTACCGGGTTGGATTCCTGGTCGGGACACAATTTTATTTTATTATTGTAAATAAATACATTTAATTAATATTTAATTTATTTGTGATATTTCTCGAGTTTGGTACGCTGGAGACATCGACGAGCTTGCCACTTGTCATGATTGGCCTATAGTAAAGTTGGCTAAATGTGATTATATAAGCGTGGTTTCTGACCACCCCGAAAGGTAAACGGTCGTGATAATACTTTACTTCTATATATACATATTTGCACTATTTTTAAAAAAGGGACCTAAAAATATCATCACGACCGTTTCCCTTTCGGGGTAATCAGAAACCACGCTTATAAATAAGCGGACATATATACTACTTACTAACGCTGTCAGGAGCTATTTAAGAAGTGTGAATACACCAGTTTTTAAAAGATGACCTGGGTTGTTTGCCGTATGATGACAGGAAGATCGTTCCATAAATTAGTAGCAACTACTACGAAAGAGTTAGAGACAAAAGCAGTAGGATGTGGGGGAACAGATAGAAGGGAGTTGTGAGTACTCGTACGGACTATAAGAATAAATATTAAATCTGAATCTTAGGTGTTAGAATTTTTTATATTGTTTACGTTTTCAATTATCAGAGTTAATTAAAACCTTATGTTACATTTACGATAAAACAAAGATAAAAACTGTTTAAGTAATATCTGGGGTAAATTACTGTGACACAACAATAACTAATATTTTTTTCCTTATTATTAAATCAACTTAACTGCCTCCGTATTCTAGCAGTTAAGTCCTTGTATTTAAATGCAGGAATACAGGTTTGATTCCTGGTCGGGACACAATAATTAATTTGTGATATTTATCGAGTTTGGTACGCTAAAAACTATTCCTATAATAAAGTTGAGTAATGTAAATCCTAATCTTAAAAAAAGAAGCGTGGTTTCTGACCACCACAGAAGGGATACGGTCGTAATGATACTATACTTTTTTTATTATTAAAGTAACACTTTTTCACCATTATGGTAACTTATATTGTGAGAGGAACTGACGTCAGTGTTTATCATATATTATACACATAGTGTGACAAGTGACAAACTCGTCTAATAAATTAAATATTTTTGTGTCTTGACAAGAAATAGAACTAGGTACCTACATACATACATACATACATATCTTCACGCCAGATCCCTTACGGGGTAGGCAGAGACAATTGAGCGCCACTTGACACGATCACGACATACCTCTTTCGCTTCATCGACATTCATCAACCTCTTCATACATGCCCTTTTGTTACGAAGGCTTTTTAATTCTCCTTCAGCTAGTGTTTTATTTATTTGATCGTGATACGTGTGTCTTGGTCTGCCAGGGCCTCTTTTACCCACAACTTTCGCATTATATACCTGGTTCGTCAATCTTTCTTCGCTCATCCTTTCAACATGCCCGAACCATCGTAGCATGCTTTTTCTTATTTTTGTGCCTATGCTTTCTTTTATACCTACCATTTTTCGTATTTCGACGTTACGTATGTGGTCCGCCAAAGTGACGCCGCATAACCGACGCAGCGACCTCATTTCTACTGCATTAACCCTACTCTCATGCATATTCTGACATATCCACGTCTCGCTTCCATACATAAGTGTTGGTACCAACATGGCATTGTGTATGGCGAGCCGAGCTTTGTCACTTACATTTCGACTGGCGATCAGTGACCCCAGGGCACCGTTAACACTATTTCCCGCGTTCACTCTTCTTTCAACATCCCTATCATACTTCCCATCCGCAGTGAAAACACTGCCCAGATATATAATTTCATTTACTTGTTCTAGAGTTTCATCATCAATCTTTATCGTCACGGTTGTCATCCTTCTTCTTTCAAACACTAGTACCTTGGTTTTTCTCGCATTCAAACGGAGTCCTTTTTCTGCACATCCCTCTTTCATTTCCGTGACTAGTGATTGCAGTTGTTGTTCGGACGATGCCATAAGAACAGCATCATCTGCATAAAGCAGGCAGTTCACCACTAGATCACTCATCTTTATCCCACAGTTACTCTCTCTCACTCTTTTTAGGTATTTGTCGAGATATAGAGTGAATAATCTAGCGGAAAGTACACAGCCCTGTTTGACACCCATTTGGGATTCAAAGCAAGGCGACATACCTCCCTCCACCCGCACACAAGCTTTACAGCCCTTGTACAGGGACTGTATAGCCTGTAGCAGTTTGTCATTTACTCCATACTCCGGCAATATGTCCCAAAGCTTCTTTCTTACAACTCTATCAAAAGCCTTCTCCAAATCCACAAAAGCACAGAAAACCTTCTGGTTTAAGGCCAAAAACTTCTCTGTGATATTGCGGAGCGAGAAGACTTGGTCAATGCATCCTCTTCCAGGTCTAAAGCCTCCTTGTGCCTCCCATAAAAGATCTTCAGTCTTCTCTTGCAGTCGTTTCGTGAGAATCTTGCCATACATCTTGCTCGCCAAACTGATCAAACTAATCGCTCGGTAGTTGGAACAGTCCAATCTAGATCCTTTGCCTTTGTATAAAGGAACGATTACTGACTGCTGCCAGTCTTCCGGTACTCTTCCCTCCTGCCAGCAAAGGTTGCGCAGCAGATGGAAAGCGTTCCAGACCGGTATACCTCCGTATTTGATCATTTCAGCGAGCACTCGATCTTTTCCCGCTGCTTTGCCACATTTCAGGCTTCTAATTGCCGATTGCAATTCTTGCACACTTATTTCCTCCTTCAATGTGGACGTTGTAGTTGTGGGTAGCGCTGGGGGTAATGTACCCGTCGTAACGTCGTTAGGAGTTCCAATAGCATACATCTCGCTAAAGTATTCACTCCATGGCTCCAACACCTCATTTGTGTTTGCAAGAATGTTACCGCTCTTTGATTTAACTCTATTCATTCGACAAGATGACGAGCCACCTTTGGCCTTCCTAACTTCCCTCCAGAAAAGTTTGGAGTTCTCCTTAAAGTTGCTCGTCATCCTATTTTCAACTATTTCCTTACATCTTTCACGCTTCTCCTTAACCAAAGATTTAGTCTCATTCTTGCAACGATGGTACAACTCCTTTTTTTCTCTTTTCATACTTTCATTCATATTAAGCGAAGCAACGTAATCTATCCAAGCTTTCTTCTTTCTTTCTACCGAATCTTTAACCTCGTCATCCCACCACGCGTCACCTTTGGTTGCTCGCTTTTTTGCTACCCCACATACTTCACTTGCCGATTCTACGATACCATTTTTTAGGTACTTCCAGCATCCTTCCACATCTTTGCTCACATCTTTCAAGTTGATAAGTTTATCTTTGACGCGTTTCATATACTCTTTTTTCACACTATCATCTTGTAACTTTTCACTCTTTATTCTCTCTACTACTGACAGATTGTCACCTGATTGCCGGTGGCGCCATTTTGTGAACAGACCATTTATCCTAGTAATTACTAGGTAGTGGTCTGTTCCCAATTCTGGACCACGATACGCCCTGGTATCCAGAATCTGTGTTCGCAGTCTTTCATCAACTATTATTAAATCAATCATACTCTTTTCACTATTCATCGTTCTTGTGTACATGTGAATGTCTTTGTGAGCAAACATTGTGTTGGACACAAAGAGATTCTTTTCTAAGCACACGTCAAGTATAAGCTTACCTGTATCATTAACTCTCCTATCTCCAAAATCAACTAGGACCGTTTCGTAATCTGTACGACGTGTCCCCACCCATCCATTTAAATCGCCACATAATATTATATGTTTGTTCCCAACTGCCAAATCTAGAACTGTCCTGACCTGGTTCCAAAAATTCTCTAGTTCCTGTTGTGGAGCTGAGCTCACTGGTGCGTAGACCACGGCTACAAAAAACTTTTTAAGCCCAGTCTTCAGACGAACCCAGAGAATTCTTGGGCTTTCCAGGCAGTACTCGTACATGCTGTCGGCCAAGCGGCCAGATAGTAAGATGCCCACACCCTGACTACCACGATCGCTGTCTCCCACTCCCGACCAGAGCGCGATCCTCCCTTCCGGTAAGTCCTGCATCTCACTACCCCTCCGCTTGGTCTCGGTCACGCCAATCGCATCCAACTTCATGTCATCCATCAAATCTAAGAGTTCATTCATCTTATCTTTCATTCCCCCCCGGACATTCCACGTGCCAAATCGACACTCCTCTGTCCTAGGTACCTCTGCGTTTAAATCTGCGGTATTAACCACTAGACCACAGGGATACCTACTAAATTATCAGTTATATATTTTTAATACTAAATGTTCTAATGAGTCAATTAGGTTAAATAGTTAAGTATTATTACGACCGTATCCCTTGCGGGGTGGTAAAAACCGAGATTATTAAAGAAGCGGATTAAAATTTAGCCAACTTTACTATAGACCCATCATGACAAGTGGCAATAAATCGATGTCTCTATCGTCCAGAATCTAGTAATATCACAAATAAATGAAAAAAAAAAAGTGTTTAAATCCACAGAATCAATCCCTAGACCACAGAGACGGATAGGTGAATAAATAATTTGTTATACGATAATGCTAATGTAATACAATAATGCTATACTTTTATCTGTAAAGAGCACAATAGATTGTCTGCTGACACATATACTCGTACCTCATTATACTACTAGACAAGTCATTTTAAAGACGAATACATACGTTGTTTTGTTAATTATCATTATGTTGAATTGCGGCCTGTCTAGTATTGTATAGGTATGTGGGTGGCTAGAAATGATCTTCATGCCTTATCTCGCAAACATGTTGTCAACATAATCTTATTGACTCCGCACGCCAGTCAGCTGATAACAAACATACTCATTTTACGTAAGTGTACAGTACGAGGCGAAGCGCCATGACGAACGTCGCCGTGGTTATCGACGGAGCCAGCAACATCGGCTATCAAGTACTCAAGAAACTTAGAAAATGTTACGATGGAAAAATATATTTCACGAGCGAAGATAAACTCGCGGGATACAAGATCTTAGATGAGCTTAAAGGCGACGGAGCCGATCTGCGATTTCATCACCTCGATATTACCGACACTCACAGTATAATAGACTTCAGACACAATCTACAAGATGCAGAGACAGGCATCGATCTACTAATTAACAATACAGATTACAAACCTAAGGAAAAAAACCTATCGCAACCTGAAAAAGTCAGACGGATTTTAAACGTAAATTTTTATGGTATTTTAAACTTAGGAAAGTTATTGTATCCATTATTGAATAATAACGCTAGAGTGGTAAACGTTTCGGGGCCGGCCGGTCTGCTGGCGACCATACCAGACGAAGATAAACGGAATCGAATAAGCAAACTTACTTTAGATGAAGATGGATTAGTATCTCTGATGCAGGAATACGAGGCGGCGGTGCAGAGAGGAATAGAGACCACTCAGGGTTGGGGCAGCAATGCTTTCGCAATCAGCAAAGTGGCTCTAAATGCCCTCACTTTTCTCCAACACCGAGAATGGTCAGACAAAGGTATTGTTATAAATTGTGTAAATCCAGGACATATTTCGAGCAAAGATGAGAGGAAAAGTGCTAAGAATTTTGAAGAAGGCGCCAAGTCTATAATATACTTGGCTTTAGAAGCACCGTTACATATAAATGGAAATTTCGTTTGGAGTAATTATTCTGTGATTGAATGGAATTCTGATCCTTATTTAGAAGTGACGAGGGTGTAGTTTGAGTTGTATTTATGGTGCAGTTGAGAAATCTGTTATTAACTTGTAACCTATTAAATAGGTAGTGATTGCACTAACTCTGCACTATATCTGATATAACACGTTTTAGTGTGTATGTAAGTGATAACAATGCTGTATTATATATATATTAAATATTTAGCCTTAGACATACCAACAAGTACTGCACATAGTTTAATTGCACACGCAAAATAAAAATCTAACAGCCCAATCATCAATTGGACTATGTTGCTATTTTTAAATTAACCAATACATATTATTGATTTATTTTTACAAAATTATATCAGCTGTTTGGTAATGAAATATTATCGTAACGATTTTTTCTAGAGGTAGTTAATAAAATACCTCTACAACCTTAATGTGTTCATATCATACTTACAATCTCATATTCTAAGAATAACGCATTTGTCTATAACTATATGTTGTTGAAAATATTGTAATGTTGGTATCGCTGATTTTTTTTTTTAAGGAAATACCTAGATTTGTGTTTATGATTGGCTGTATTATGTAATTTACTAGACAAGATGCAGTAATACCAACATAAAGAGAAATATCAAACTTTGTGAAACCCATGTGTTATGGGGGCGTCTCAAAAAATAGTTTTTTGTAGCTTTAATTAATCACTGTAGATAGATATCAAATGTATTAGAATTGATATGATAAAAGAATAATTTTATCTTGCCATGATTGATGTTTTTAGTTTAATTTATTGATATTACTGTTTATAATGGCCGTGATTTAGTTATAAAGATAGAATAGTAATAAATAAGTATTTATTTAAAAGACCTGATTCGAAGTTATTTATTTATATTCCATTATACCTATATGCAAAATGATGGACTCAGTAAAATGAACTTAAAGTGAACCTACTTCTTAAAAAGGGTGTTCGATTGAAATTACGGTCGTGACCAAACCTAAACTTTACTATAAATTACTTTAAAATAAATTAATATCAAAGTTTAGTTGAAATAAAAACTTGATTATTTTGAAAATTGTAATGATAAAGCAATATTATAATAAGATAACGTTAAATGTTCTCGTTTCGATTGTAAGATGCAACTATATTAATTGAAGATATCCAGAGTCGGAGGTAAAGCTGACGTCAGTCTCTATCATTTTTCTTTGGTGTAAACGAAATAACGTAGACAAAAAACGCGTTACAGAATTAGTTTAGAGTTTGCCAAATTTTGCCACGAGAAATTTACTTTGTTTTTTTAAATGATGGTACGTAATATTTAGGAATGGGAGCAACTGACGGCATCTGCCGGTCCATAAAGATTGTTCACGATTCGCTTGAAAGACTCCAGGTTGTAGAAATGGGAGTACGCGTAGGGATAGTGGTTACAATATCGGGGTGCATATTTTAACCTGTGCTTGTATTGTGGTTCGTTTGCGAAATGGAGAAAAAGTTAAACGGTTTATGTTGGGAATGATGGTAGCTTGTAAAACACGCTCAGGGCCACATCACGTCGAAGTTGCAACGATCCAGAGTTTTAAACACTGTGGTGTCATCCACTATCCGAATCGCCCGTCGAATAACGGAACCATCTCAGAGGTGATCAATATTCCACGCATTTTTACCCATTTTCGCGACGCATAGCAAGTGTTTATCAGGGCATATCCTTTGTGGCACAACTGGAGACCAAACGTTGTACCATTTTTGGGAAGATTTGAGCCGAACTTACTGATTTTAGATGGATCCCGACTTTAAAATATATAAAAATATTTCAATGGTGTAGTTAAGCGGTTATCAAACGTTTTGGCGACGGAACCCTTGGGCTTATTTTTTTATTTTTAGTTTTGATTTATTTCTTTTCAGTTTTTAATTAAAGATTTTTCTTAGGCAGGTGGGTCTTTTTATTTTTAAATTAATGTGCTTTATAAAGCATAAGGCTAAAAAAACCGTTTGATCTTGTTCAGTATCCCGAGTTTTGTGGACTTTAGCTTCTCGTTACGCAGTGAGAGTCACATGTCAAACCTAGTTGTATTTAAAGCGCTTAATCACGGTTGTCACAGGTCTGATACCCTAAAGGTAATGTTTTATTAGACTTTATCTTTTAAAGAATGAGTGTCAAGTATTTTATATACCTTATCATCGCCACTGGCATGTTATTTAATCATGAATTTGCACCGAGATAGGCAAAAATATATAAGCCATTAACACATTTTTAGTAATATTATTTAGTGATTTATCTTTTGTCTGAAATCTACACTAATTATAAATTTGTTTTCAAGATACTGTTACCCGGAAGCAGTCATTATGAGTATACAATTATGTTTTTTTTAAGTTTCATGCTAATTTGCATAGTGGTAGAGACTGTTGGGTCAGGTTATACAATTACAATTGCGATTCTCATTCTTTTCTCAACAGACTAAGTTTGTCTTCTCAGTAGCTGACTCAATCTAAATCAAAACATAATATATATAATACATATTTTCTACATTAGGTATCATCCTATTAGAGCTCGTCCAAACCCGGGACATTCCCCCGTTTTCCCCGTCAGGTATCAACGGCAAACCACGCGCTGATAATTCAGTGCACTTTTAGTGCTGTGCGTAAGGCTTGGGTCATCTAGGTTCGACTACTTCAGCTGAGGTCTTAGGGGGCCGTGCGCATATTCTGTAGATGTTTGAATTCACATAGGTTAGTCAGGCCATCAACAAACTTCTCAATTGTAGACAACTTCATAACTCGAGCTATAGCGTAATTACAAAATACATTTCACTAAACTAGAGCTAGTTAATCTATCATCTATCACATGGAAATGAATCAAAGGTGACATAACTCATTTATTTTATGGTTTAGGCAGAGATAAGTTTATCGATTCTGAATAAATAGCTCTGTAACTGTATAAAACTACATACAGAACCATCGTTTACAGTGGGCAAACACTCTTGGCGGACTAACCTTAACAAGACACACTTCATCGCTTCGGTTCGATAAAAATACAAACATCGTCGTGCAACGGTAAGCGTATTTACATAAATCAATAAATACGTGGCTGCTGGAGTGGAGGTAATTCTGTCAAGAGTTTCCTCGCCGGCGAACGTGGTTCCGTACAACTAGTCAAAATGTTAAATTATTTGAGGCTTCGGCGTACTTGCCACTTGTCGTTATAGACCTAGTAAATGTTAAGCAGTATCTATTTTCCTTCGTCATGATTTGTTTTATATAAATCAATTGTCAATTATGTTTCTACTTAATTGGCATTTTGTTTTATACTATGCAAAAAATGCGCTAACCAAATTTGTATGTCAGTTCACGACCTACTGCTAACATCTAGGCTCTTCATTTGGAAACTGAGGTTCGATGTTGTATAAAACGGTTTATTTGCTTGTCCTAGGCACCTCTAAAAGGGGATCCACTTGACGAGTACAAATCGATTCATTGAATAATGTGTATTATTTTGAGACATACAGAAGATGTTATTTAATAATAAATATAAAAATATTAATAACCTATTGACCGAAATTACTTTCTATTTTAATACTTAACAGTGTTTTACAGGAAATTACAAAAATTTAACAATATTGTTTGGAGAGGATCGCGTCATCAATAAGATCGAGATCGAAAGTAAGTGAAGATGACGGATATAACCCTGATTAATGCAAAAGGATATATTTCGACGTAAAATAGTTACACAGCCGTACACCTTTTTTTGTTAGTATTAAAATGCATTAAAAAGGCTAAAACCATTGTCATTTTAAAAAGTACCATCACGACCATATCCCTTTTAGGGTGGTCAGAATACACGCTTTTTAATAGTTACAAAAATATGAAACTTACAATAAATGACAGAAATTGTCAATAACTTTTGTAGGAAATAACATAATCAAAAAATTCAGATAGACTAGCCACGTGACCTCCTCTTTTTATACATGAAAAAAAACCCAACGCACGCTGTTTGTTTAGACCTTAACCTGAAAGGGGATGACGTCGTAAAACGTTCTACAAGGGTTGAGAACCGTTTTCTAAATTACGAGTTATCATTCTACGAGTATTAGGCGTTTTATTTTTAAAGGCACTTAATGAGTTCTGTACACGGACATATACGCATACATGGTGGAAATTAAGACAGGATCCAGAAAGTATTTTTTTTTTTTTTTTTTTTTTTATTTCTATAGAATGTAAAGTTTTGACTGTTGTGCTATGAGTACTGTTATTTATGATAATAAAACAATTAATATTTTAAAAGTTTATTTTCGTAAGTAAATTTTGATTAAACAATTATTTTAAAGTTTAAATTTAAATACACGGAACATTCTAGAAGTTGTTATTAAATAAAAATTGTTAAATACACACATCAAAAAAGTCTAGGGATCAAGCATGTTTATGCGGATTTCTTGTGATTGAGATGTGGCTTTGTAATAAATTTATGATTTTATAAATTTATATGGATCCTTTTTGGTGCATTTCATAATTTAAAACAGGAACTGTCAATCAAATTCGAGTAAAAGATGAAAATCAGCTGTCAATATTTTCCCTATAAAAACATAAGACGCATTGAAGACATTATTAGTGCTACTGTTTCCCTACTACTGATTAAAACCAACGTTATTATGGAGCGGCGACGTCATTTAAGCAGGGAAGAAATGATCAGAGCCGTGGGAATGATAGAAGCTGGTTCCCGGCAACGTACTGTGGCTTTAGCTCTGAATACAAGTCAGAGTGTTATCAGTCGACTTTGGACACGTTACCGAACCACTGGTACCGTGGCTGAGCGCCATGGAGGACGGTATCGCTGCACCACACGGAGACAAGACCGATACATTCAAATCACAGCTCGAAGAACTCCAACAATAACCGCCATGATGTTAGCCGTGAGCCTTCATCGCTCTTCAGGGAACTTAATTAGCGACCAAACAGTCAGAAACCGCTTGCATGAAGTGAACCTTCATTCCCGAAGACCGCTACGGGTACCACCTATAGCAATGCACAATCGTAGGACTCGATATCAATGGGCTCTTGAACACAGAAATTGGACAGAAGAACAATGGCGTTTCGTGTGCTTTTCTGATGAGTCTCGTTTTGGTATGAGGCCGGATACAAGACGTATACGACACTGGAGAACCCCTGGACGCCAACAGCGATTAAAATCCTGCCAGGAAGTCCATCCTTATAGTGGTGGAACCATCATGGTATGGGCGGGTATTTCGATCGGCGGAAGAACTGAGTTGATTTGGATCAGAGGCAACCTCAACGCTCAAATTTATGCTGAGACGGTTGTATCAGACGTCATCGTTCCTCTACAAGTGCATATCGGTCCCTTATTTCAGTTAATGCATGATAATGCACGACCGCACACCGCAAGAGTTGTAAGACAGACTCTCGCCGCAGCTAACATCAATGTCCTGCCCTGGCCTGCTCAGTCGCCAGACTTGAACCCGATTGAGCATGCATGGGATATTCTTCAGAGAAGAGCTCTGCCGAATATGGAGGGTATCCAGTCGCAAGAAGACCTTTTTTTGTTGTTGCAACGAACATGGGCGGCCATTCCACAGCGTGATTTGGATGAACTCATTTTGAGTATGCCAAACCGATGTTCTTGTGTTGTTAGTGTTCGCGGTAGAAACACGGATTATTAATTGTTTAAGTTACCCAATAAAATTAAAAAAAAAACTGTTATTTCAGTCTTTTTTTCGAACTTTAATGTTAGTGGTTCAAATGTCAAAAATCCCTTTATTAGGAAAATGGCAATTTTTTTTACTAATGCAAAGGTGACTTGGTTTATCGTTACTGTAGACAAACGAAAACATTTTATTTGATCAATCCTTAAAGAAAATTTTAATGAATATCAATCAGGAGAAAAGTTATTGCAAAAATATATGTTGATCCCTAGACACTTTTGATGTGTGTAGTTCCGCTACTCGATCATAGATGGCGCTATTACCGAGCACACTATTATAGCTTTAAAGGTAAACGCATAAGGTTGACATTGGCTCCAATTACGGCTCAGTTTACCATTAGATAAAAAACGTCCTCTAGTCGATCATTAGATGCAGACAATTATAATCTTAAACATACTGGCCATAAGGATTATATAAGCTTTTAAAGTTTTTAAACTTTCCCGCACATTCATAATATTTTTTATAATTTAAACGGGTCTTTACGCGATTTACCTTAGAGAGAACGTCGGGAGAAATATGCCCTTAAGGTAAATCGCGTAATGATCCGTTAAAATTATAAAAACTATTACATTAGCTTTATAATGACATTATCTATAATTTTTTATAAGTTTGCTAGTGATGTTTTGTTAGGTGGCAAAAAATAATAATACCATTTTGTATAAAAATGTATCAACCAATACTTACTTAATAGGCCAATCATGACAAGTGGCAAGTTTGTCTCTAGCGTACCAAACTCGAGAAATATCACAAATAAATTCAACAAATCTTTGTGTCCCGACCAGGAATCGAACCCGGTACCTCCGAGTCTAAATCCAGGTGCTTATACGGAGGTACGGTAAATATTAGATATAAAAACCTAAAATAATAGTTAACTTTATTAACTTAACTATTATTGCCTTCCCTCAATAAAAGAATAATACATATATGACAGCTTGTTAAACAACACTTCGTCTTTTTTCAAACTTGTGTCTTTCAAACTATCTTTAAGAATTGTATTAAAAGTGTGAGTAAGAATAAATTCTAATAACATACCGTTCTTAAATTATGATGTCCATGGTTTGAATATATTTATTTTGTGTCGAACAAAAGAGAAAGCAGTCAGTAACACGATCCTGATGGTCACAGACAAAATTAATTACTTACATGGAAAGGATACCATCTAATTGTGTAAATTTAAAAAGATGGTCTATTTGCATTTCTTAAATGGCTCCTAACAAGGTACCTACTTAGTTTATGTATATAAGTACGAGTATGTGTATGTATATATATTTTTTTTTTTTTTTTTTTTTTTTTTTTACCTTAGAGACATATTTCTCCCGACGTTTCAGCCAAGTTGTATATATATTGTAATCTATATATATTGTATGTGTACGGTTGTGTTTATGTGTGTATGTAATTTATATATTGTTTATTGCTTACAATCTGATCGTTTAGTTATAATATATACAAGTTTTACTTGCACCTACCGTTCACTTTAAATGCTTTATGTACAAGTGTACATAGTGCAATAAAGTTTTAAATAAATACATCGCCGCGTCGCATCTCAGGGGGACAGCGTATAAAGCGGGAGCCGCGGCGGAAAATGCGGGGTCCAGCAAGAAGCGCAAGTATGTAAATATATTAAAAGATTACATAAGTATATGTAATATTACAAAAGTTTTTTAAAGACATAACACCGCGTCTTGTCTTCTCCTCCTGTGACAAGAGGGCTGGCTCTTTCCTCGCCCAAAGAATCAGTATTGCAATTCAGCGGGGAAATGCAGCTAGCGTTCTTGCCACCGTTCCACGCGGACGGGACTTATATCCCTATCCTTAGTGATAATATGAAATTTATTTTTTGTAAATATTATTTTTATGAGAGTTTCAACAATAAATAATGTGAAGTTTACTATTGCGAAGACTAAATGTGTGTTTATAGCAAACTAACAAATAGCTGGAGCCAGAACAAGTGTGTATTTTAATGTAACTTGAATTCTTGAAAATGCTCGATTGATGTTTGGTGTCGTTAAGTCGATGAGGTAGTGACAGTGTTCCAGAGAGACACTACGAAAATAGAAAATGAAATAACATTTAAATTACGCAAAAGAAATCCATCTGGCTGGAGGTCGTGTCTTAACTCTAAAACCCCATCGCTTGTTAGTTCTATGAGCGGCTGGCCTACTGCCTGTACAGCTAATTTTGATAGGAATAATTACATCTGTCAAAACTGTTGCCGGCTGTATAGTAGCAACCTGTTGTCATTTACTATAAGAAGTAAACCGCTTTACATAACACTGCACCTGCTCGAATGCATTTAAATAGCGCATTAGACTCGGTTGGAAGCCTACCCTTAATGTACGAATCGGTCTTTTTTTTGTCTTAGCTCAAACCTAAATTGGTATCAATATTACAGCATATTATTATTACACGGATTGCTAAAGATGGGCCTTTCAGAACACACTGTATTTTTTCGAAAGTGGTCGACGAACACAACCATTACCAGTAATTAATTGTCATACGCTAATTTATTCTGCGACGATAGCCAAGCTTTAATTCTCATACCGTTTGGTTTTTTGCCCTGTCTTTTTATATATTTAATATCTCTGGGTAGGATAAGCGGCGGCGCGGACGCGTTGTAATGTTAACATTGTGTGCTGGCAGTCAATTCAAGCTCAGAGAGAGCAGACGTTTTATTTCGTTGTATTTTAATACAAATGACTATAGAATATACGAGCAGCTGCGAGCGAGACTCGACGCGACTGGGTGTGATACCCGTATTCCAATCGCTTCGCGGTTAGTAAATCTATTCTCGGTAGATTTATTTCTCAAAATGCTCTATGAGATACTAAAATATAATTATTAATTGATATCTGAATAAAGACTGTAATAAAAAAAACAGTTAAACATTTATAAAAGAAGCTATTGAGACGGACACTGTATCTTTGTCCTATCATTAGGCGCGTAGTAGCCTTGGTTGCTTGTTTGCAAGCCTATTTCCCAATGAATATTTATTTAATCTTTCTCTTAAAGAAGAACATTGTTTTATTGTATATTGTATATTGTATATTGTTGTATATTGTATATTGTTTATTTATTATCCTTAGGAGCCTATAGGAACACTTGGATTCGTCAAATTTAAATTTTTCTTATTTAATATTAAGTCAATATACATAAAAATGGCTGAAATAGCTGGCTGTTGTTAGCAAGGAACAGTCTGCTAATAAGGGCATAGTGCCTGAGAATAACAAGCTTAATTCTAATAATGGATAGCAGCTGTAAAGGGGCATTGTCTTATTTACCTACACTAAAGCTAAATATTAAATGTCTAATTATTAAAATGATTATGTCAAATCTATATACCTACTTAAATATAACTAGACTACTATAAAAAGTATTTATTGCAGCTGTATAGAGGCATTGTCAGAATTAATATTAATCCTCTTAATAGTGTCCTAACTAATAACTAAAAATAATAATGTCCTAACTAATAACTAAAAGTAATAATGTCATAACTAATAACTAAGATAATTAATAATGTCATTACAATTGAAAAATATGGTCGTCCTTTAGAGCTTCATCCACAGTATAATAAGCTTTAACAATTAGTATTTTTTTTATATGTTGCTTAAAGTTATTATATTCAAGACATTTTATTTGTTCAGGTAATTTATTAAAAAGTGTTATACAATTACACAGAAAGCTTTTTGTCATTTTTTTAAGACGGTGTACTGGTTGTCGAATTGTTGGTTTGCGTCTCGAATTTTCTCTTTCAGGATGGATTGGATACTCTGCAATATTTTCTTTGATGTACAATAAGCTTTGCATAACGTAAGCACTGCCCATTGTCAGTATATTAAGGTCTTTAAAAGCTTCTTTACATGTATGCCTATATTTTAAACCAGCCAGACATCTAATAGCTCTTTTTTGTAGAATTTGTATTCTATTAGCCTCTGATGCTGTTCCCCAGATTAGGAGTCCGTATGACATAAGACTATGGAAATAAGCGTAATACACTTGTTTTGCAGCATTATTTCCACAGTACTCCTTTATTTTTTTTATAGCATAACACGATGAGCTAAGTTTTTTGGCTAATGTATCAATATGGTTCTTCCATTGAAGTTTGGAGTCTATTTCGATGCCTAAAATTTTCGTACTTGTATTAAGTTTCAGGGCCTTTTCATTGACAAACATTTCTAGGTCAGATATCTTATTTCTATTATGATTGTCTAACGAGAAATTAACCAGATTTGTTTTCTTAAGGTTAAGTAACAAATTGTTGGACGCAAACCAACCTTCAAGGTTATTAATTAGACAGTTCAATTTACTGGTTATGTCCTGTTTGTTAATACAATTGATGAGAATAGTTATATCATCCGCAAACATTGCCATATTGAGTCCCTCGGGAATACATGAACCTAAATCATTCACGTATATGAGGAAAAATAAAGGGCCCAATATAGAACCCTGCGGCACTCCCATATTTACAGTGGTTTCTGAAGATTTAACATTATTTATTTCTACGATCTGTTTTCTCATCTCAAGATAAGATTGGCACAATTTAAGATCTTTGTTTCTAACACCATAGTAATGAAGTTTTGCAAAAAGGATACCATGATGCACACAGTCAAAAGCTTTTGACAGGTCGCAAAAAATTCCGAGTGCACTTTTTTTCTTGTCCAAACCTTCGAGTATCCATTTGACTATTTTAGAAAGAGCGTGCACAGTAGACTTATTCTTTCTAAATCCAAATTGTCTTTCTTCTATTATTTTATTCTCGTTAAAAAAAGATAGTAATCTACTGTACATGATCCTTTCAAAAATTTTACTTAGTACTGGCAATAAGGATATTGGTCTGTAATTTTGTGCATCATTGGGATCCTCCTTTTTGTGAAGCGGGATGACTCTTGCAGTTTTAAGCAATTCTGGAAATATCCCTGTAATTAATGCATCATTTAGTAATTTAGTAATAGGATACGTTAATTCTTTTATGCATAATTTGATTAGCTTAGGAGTTATATGCCATAGATCAAAAGATTGTTTAGGTTTAAGACTTTTTATGATGTTGCTGACCTCAACTGCCGTAGCAGAATAAAATATATCTTTACTTTTTGATGGCTTTGGATGATAGGTATTTAAGTACTTTAGTGCATTAGCAATGTTTACATTTAGTTTTTTTGTGGCGTCAGCAGCTGCACTGTTAAAAAAAATATTTAAATGATTTGCCACTTTTTTATTATCTGTTATATAAGTATTATCCTTAGTTTTTATTACAATGTCAGTTATGTTTGGATTTTTTGTCTTTCCACTCAACTCTTTTATTATTTGCCAACTGGTTTTTATTTTGTTCTTTGAATGCAATATTCTATTTTGTAAAGATATCTTTTTAGCCTCATAACAAACTTTTTTGTATATTTTACTATATTTCTTCGTATACTGCTTAAGAACTACATTATTCCAACGTTGAAGACATTCATATAGAAAAAATAGTTTTTTCCTGGATTGAAGTATTCCTTTGGTCATCCAGTTATTATCTTTATCTTTGTAATGTATTTTGTTGTTTATTAATGGAATATGTGTGTTGCATAGACTAATAAACTCTCTAAAAAAAATTTTAAAGTCCGTTGTTTTTGATTTAAACACACTATTATTTAGTAAGGCTAATTTTAAATTGTCAATTTTATTATTTGTCATTAAGCGTTTAGATTTGAGGGCAATTTTACGATGGTTGTTTTGAACTTTATTTGGAGATTCTATGCAAAGCTGTTGGGCCATGTGATCAGACTTTATTCCACATACTACGTTTGATTCCATTACACTGCCATCTGTAAAAATATTGTCTATACAAGAAGAAGAATGTGTGGTTACCCTTGTATAATTAAATATTTGCTGATTTAATAAGTAAGAGTCGGTTAAATCTTTAAGATCGTGGGGACCGCCTATTTCTAGCGAAAATTCAATATTAAAGTCACCACAAAGTACTATTATTTTATCATTTTTATTGGTGAGTTTCGATAAACACTCATCCAGTTTATCTGTAAAAATGCCTAATTTTGTAGATGGTGATCTGTATACTGCCAGAACTATAAAGTCATCCAGCTCCACACAACTTACTTCAAACTCCTTATCTATTGATAAACGCACTATATCAGATCTGTTCCTTGCCTTTATAGAATTGCGAACATAAATTAGTGTACCACCTCGTTTGAATTTTGTTCTGTGACTACTACTTATTATGCTAAAGTTTTCCATACCTTACATACCAACAGCCTCACTATCCAGCCAAGATTCTGTAATACAAAATATATCACAATTGGTATTTTCCAATAAAATGTTTAAGTCTAGTAATTTATTAGGTAAACCTTGAACGTTTTGATGTCCTATGATTACTTGATGTTCATTATTACTATTGCAGATGTTTTTCCTTGTCCTTGTATTCATTTTGAAATTTGTTATGCCAATTTTCTGTGTTATTTTATTAGGCTTGAAACTGTAACTATCTGAAAAATTTTATTGTCTGTTCCATTATTACCACTTAGTGCAGTATATTTTTTATCAGTAGCAGCATCATTATTATTATTTATTCGAGGATTGCCAATACTGTTTTTACAAAAAGCTTCAATGTAATACTTTATGATATTACTGTACTCTTTACTATGTATAGTATTTATATTTATATTGCTGTTATTTAAAATGAACACATCCTTATTTGAGATAGTTAGGCAGTTAAGTTTTATGTTTATTGTTTCTATTTCTTTATTTATTCTTGACGATTTAGGAGTTACTTCATAGGGAATATTAGAAAATATAAACTTTATTGGTCTGGACTTTAGACTACTAACCAAGTCCTTAATATAATTATAGTACATAGAAATATCATATTCCTTGAAGTTTTTGATGACTATTGCTACTACGCTGGGCTCCTGGGTATTATTAATAATTTCCTGTACTGATTGTACAATTGTCTGTAGCGGGGATTCGTTATAAACATGGTTGCACACGTTGAAACTTTTCCCTAAAATGTTTTGTAGTTTAATTCCCATTCCTTTAATGTATTTGTCTCCAATTATTTTAATATTTAGTGAACTAGTCATTCTTGATTTCGTTGTTTTTAATAGGTTATCTATTTCTAACTCTTTTTCCGCAATCCTAATATCTTCCAATGGTTTTTCTCTTTTCTCACACAAACTGATATTAACTTTTTTATTTATGTGTTTCTTATGATAGCTTCTTAATATTCTGCATTTCTTTTCAATCTTTTTTATTTTTTTATTCTGTATATTAATTTTTCTATGTAGTTTTTTGTTTATATATATATTTGAATTTTTTGAATTATCTTTTTTCTTCGTTTCTAAGATCTGTGTATTATGTTTATCTAGTCCTGCTTTGTATTGCTGATTTTCTGTTATCATTTGTATAAGTTTATTATGAAGAGAAGTATTTTCCTGTTGCATTTCATTGAGCTTAGTTTTCAATGGGGTTATCAATGCAATTGTCTCGTGTCCCATCTCATTATTTTCTTCTGACAGAGTATTATTTATTTCTGTCGTGTTAATTAAAGTGTTTTGAATATCAATAATTTCCGAATCTTTTTCTGATACTAGCTTTTTTAGCTTCGTATTTTCTTTACATAGCTTCTCAAATTCTTCGCTGTTTTCTTCCTGTTCTTTAGTTAACATTTTCACCAGATTATCCTTTGTAATAATTTTTTGATGAAGGTCGCAGATCAATAATTCATAATATGTCTTTACACTTTGTTTTAACTCTTCCAGTTCCAATTCATATTCGGAAATTATTTTATCTTTATTTTTCATCACTTCCGATCTTGTTTTATAAACAGTCGTTTTGGTAACTTTGTTATTCATTTTTATCTTTACTGGGGGCGATAAAGAACGCACCCGTTGTCTATTAATTACTTATGTTTTCAAAAATGAATGCAATGTCGTGAATTGGAACGTATATTCACGTCGACCAATAGGAGCACTTTAGTTTGTAAACAACAAATATGGCAGCCAGCCGGCCGCACATAGTATGCTCTTTAATCCCAAAAGCGTGTCTTTTTTTTTTTTAAATGGTACGCTTCAAACCACTTATATTCCCATATACCTCGCTTGTTTCCTTAAAAGTGTATTAAATGTGAACCTCCTGTTGAAATGGATAAGTATCCAGTCTTGGAATCTTTGGCAGTAGGTAAATTTTGTAGATTTTTCTAACGGGTTTTATGTAAGTAACATGCACTGAATTTCTTATAGACTGGATTTATTTACTATAGTTCTCATTTATTATTGTTATTATAACCTAATTATCAAAATAGTGTCGCTCCTTGATGGTAAAATGCCACTTTCTATAATTCTCCGAAAACGGCAACCGTTTGAGAATATAATTATTGACCTGATAGTCAAATTCCTAGATGATAGCACAAGTATTTATTGAAGCACTTTTATTACACTGTTTTAAAGTCCTTTTCACCACTTTGGATTCACAATAAGTATTTTAATTAATTTTATAACACGGGAGTCGTAAATTTTTAACTGCTTGCTTGCGCCCTCTCACATTGGCCAAGATCACAATCACACTTATCTACAAATCTACTGTTAAGGAAATTGTAATTTGAGATTAATTCGTAATTTCAGAGTAGACACCTTGAGCTTATTTGAGAGCTCGCTTCTTCTGCTCATTTCGGAGAACTCTAAATGGTCCTAATACGTTTATGGTATCACCTCAAACGTATCCTCTCAGGTTTTCCACTAAGTGCATTATGTCTCATAATATTAAAGAGTTTACAGTTTGTGGCAATTATTTTATTTATTACACAAACATATTTTATTTACCTTTAAAATCTTTTAAAACAGAAATAACTAGTTAGTTTAGTTTAGAGGATTACATAGTCACACTCAAACTACAAATGACACTCACATCCACACTGTCACAACTACACATACATTTTACACACACACCAACACTAATGCCTCAGCACACAGGAGAACAGGTTAGGGTTTTTATTAGGTAATATTATGTTCCCATTTATCATTTTTGTTTCAATTTTTATATTTTTCAGTATATTTATTTATTTATTTTTGTATCGCTCACTATTTATTTTTACTATTGCTATTAATTCACCAATTGCCTTGAGTTAGGAATTTTTGTAGATTATGTTTAATTTTAAGCGCTGTTGAATCTGTAAATAATAAATAAATTACGGTCCGAGTATTACTTTTGAATTATTTTTACTTTTATATTTTCATTATTTGTTATTTTTACCCGACTGTTCGACGCAAAGGGTTATGTGTTTATCAGCCTAAGTATGTGTATTTGTTCCTTTGTGGCACAATGGAGACCAAACGTGTGAGCCAATTTTGATGATTCTCGCGTCAATCGTTTCGTCTTCATCATGCGAATATCACTGAAGATATGACATTAATAAATTTTTAGTAAAGCGACAACCAGACGCCATATTGCAGAAAAAAAAAATTAAATTACGGTCATGGTTTTTCATATCATTTTTTATTTTGAGTGACTATTTAGGATCATTAACGATTTAAAGTAGGTTATCAACCATTCTCTTTTAAATTTTCAATGTAGGAACTACGTACACCTACTCACCTAAAATAAACATGTAATAAAGCTCATATACTTAATTGAATATTTTTTCGGAGTAAAGTACAAAGATTAAAAAATAAAATAAATTAAGAACTAAATTATAAAAACTAAAAATTAATAAATAAAATTACGACTATTCGATGGGCGTAGTGTGCCGAGGACACTCGCTGCATTCCCCCGCTGAACAGCGAGGCTGACCCTTTGAACAAGATATTCTCTACTCAAAGGGTCACCCGTCGCCAAGTGGAGTTTCTTACCAAGCTCGCGGGAGAACACAAGAGCCTCCTCGGACCACGGGCCCATCGTTTCAACTGCAAATGGAATGAAATGGTGATTGATGATGATCTCCGCATTAATTGTGGATTAAACCATAAATATATAGGCTGAGTTGCACCAAAATAAGGTTTCTGTAATTGTAACGATTAAAAATAACAATGGCGTCGATTGTATCAACTGACGACTGATCCTTAAAATAAAACTGATACATTACACATACACACACAACTACATATACACTCATACCTACATACCCACACAGAACAATTTTGGTAGGTATTTGTTTGTGATGTTTAATAATAAAATAAATTGTATTTGCTGTCGACCGGACAAACAAAATGGTATGCTACGACCTGCGGTACGGTTGCTACCACTGCAGGTCATTGAGCATATAAAAATGTAAGAGATTTAAGTTAATTCGATCAATTTTATTTTATTAATATTTATTTATTTAAGTTTTGTTATTTATTTACAAAAAAACATTTTGTTGCAACTCAGCCTTAATGTCAATTTTGTATAGTTAGATTACCATTAACCGCCGATACTTACATACCAACACTACAAATTTCGCTTAAAAGAAAAAATAATAAAATACCTACTACTCGACGAAAAAAAATATAGTATTAGGTGAACGAATATTTGTATGTACCTGTGATTAATCTTTAGAAGATAGTATCCACGGTTGATTGCTTGCAGTTTGAGCAGTTTCGAGTTTATGTAAATATTTTTGATTGAACAAACAAGACTTTCATGAGCCTAAAATATTGTCAATTTTGTAGCACTGTCCCTGCTGACGAGATTATTGGGCAAGAAGAGAAGACAAATATCTGAGTATTCCATAGATTCACCGTGCAGGTGCCGGGTCCATCGTGTGTGGGTAAGCATTAAGAAGAATGGTGTCTCGAGCTTGTTTGAAAAAACAATCGGCTGGTTTGAAAAAGAGACCTCCTTTTTTATTTAATTTCGCGACAATACGCGATAATTGAAATAACGTAACGTATTATTGATTCCCTCGAAAGTGTGCCGTTACAATTTCTTAACAGAACCGTGAATTCTTGACTATTTGTCAAGTGAATGTATTCTACAGACAAATACCAATTTCCCTTGTCGGCAAACATGTTGATGTTGTAACTCGTGGTGTGGGAATTCCCGCTCAACACCGATTAATGTTGAACTGCCAGTCCGTGGAGACCGGTTACAGATGTTCAGACTACTTCAGGCGCTCAGTAAAGGATCATCACGACCTTATGGCGTAGCTTTAAACTATAGCCCGTTTTCTGTAGTGTAGTGCGTGCAAAGACATTAAATATTAATATAAGATAGGGCAAGAAGCCAAGCGGTATAAGACTAAACTCATAGGACAATTGTCTCAGAATGAATTAGAATTTGACAGTGTATTGACAGTTATGGTCGTGTTTGACGTGCACTTTCATATTGATTTTCTTGTTTAACAGATAATATGCCTACCTGCATGCTACGGAAATGTAAAACACTTCTTCTGTCACAACATAACATAACAAAGAATAACATAACAAACATATTGTATAAAAACTACAATTAATGTGTGTGTAAAGTTACATTAGTATTTTTTTAAGTATTGTATTACATATATTTTACACTTAATTTAATAATAATTGTATAAATAAATAATAAGAATAACAAAAAGAATAAAATTTAAGAATCGTTATCAAAAAAATTATTTTCATAAATGAATTCCCTAGTCACATGGTACTGACATACGTACGTTTTAAATGTGGTGCTGGCATCCGCGTCATTTGCTTAGAATCCCTTGGACCGCAAGACATACTAACCGAAGATCTTACGAGCATGGGAGATGGTAAAAGAACAAGAAGAAGAAGCCCCAAGCGATGATCCAGTCAGGTGACTGATTACTACGCTGAGGACGGGAACCATTGGAGACGGCTGGAGTCACGATCAGTACCAACTAAGGAGGAGAAGGAACTCATACTGAGCAGTAAAGGCTGTAGAGAGGAATGGTATAGCGGTTTAGTCTGTAAAGCATACCCTAGAATTCGAATGCATTATCGTCATCTGCATAAAATTACGACAACTGTACATGGAAATTAAACGCGTTAGAATAAGTAACAATAAGTATTCATTATTTAAAGTTATTCTCTCGTGCCACATTTCCTCAACTCTGATAAAGAATTTTTTTTTTAAAACGCTTAATAAAGTTGGCTAATAGGAAATTGCCTTGATTTTTAAACATTGTGGTTTCTGACCTTTTTTTGACATTACCTTATTAATTGCAAAGACGAAAATCTCGACAAGTTTATTTGAGTATAGAAAAATATGGTATCGCAAATTAAAAGCTCTACAAAATGAAAATACGAGATTGAAATATTTTGCTTTGTTATTTTTGTAGAAAATTTTCATCGTTATTACTCTGACGAGATTTGAAGAGGAGATTATCCATCTTACAGCTATTGATATCTCTGTTGGACCGGACCGAATGGCACGGGATGCGCGACTCAAAAGAAATTGTACAGGGTTTAATCAGTAATCTCAATCTTTTATTTTTCCTACTTATTGCTTTCTTAAAATAGTTAAAATAAACATAAATAAAATAACTTTTCATTGCAGAACCTAGAACACAGTCTCACACCGGTATTCTAAAACGTTTCCTCGACGGCTCCTCTACTCAACAATTACTTCCTGCTGTCAAACAAACTGGTTCCGTCAAGAGATCCCCGAAATCGATATTCTTAGTTGTAAGCTCTCGAAACGCATAAATGTTACCTTTTTAAATACTTAAATATGTATATCCGATAAGATAAGTTTTTGTTCTGACAACATTGAAGATTGCGGTCCCGTATTCTAAATATTCACTTTACTTACTAATCTCTAGCACTTTTGACATCCATAAGTCTGTCTCTTTCATGTTATTAATATTCATGTCTAATGAAAATAATTTATAATTTTGGTACGAAATCTGATTTATAATAATAATAATAAAATTCTTTATTGCACATTAAAATATACAAAATAAAATGAAGTACATAGGCGAGCTTAATACCTTGTAGGTATTCTCTAACAGCTAACCTTTGGGAGAACAACATAAGAAATTGTGGGGTGCAGAGTTAGAAGAAGAGAATAAATATTAAACCAAATGCAAAGGTTGCTATACCTTTCACTGGGTATATCATATGTCATATTAAAAAGTAATGAAAATAAATAAATATATAAATTAACATGTCAGTTGCAAACATAAAATATACATAAATATTTCAATAAATAATAATCTAAATATAAATACATACACTAATAATGATAATCCATGTCATGTGTATAAATTAAATATAATTTTGCTTTTAAAGAAAGTAAGAAGATAGAACATGTTTAAAGTGTTATATGAGTTGTTTTGTTAAACAAGTTTAAAATGTGTTCCTTTACTAATATAATTAATTTGCCTAATTACTTAATAATAAGAAACACCAGTATAGCATCAAGGAGGTTTCAAGGTACGTCGCCATATTTATATGCATCAACGCATAGTGATGTTTGACAGCTGGAAGGAATAATTGAGTGGAGGAGCGGTAAAGAAACGTCTAAGAATACGGGTATTAATGTGTTGTCCGTGGCACGGGAACGGTGACGTCGGAAATCTACTAATGTATGTAAAAGTGTATTATTATTCGTACATGCCGAGATAAATTAGGTAAATTTTAGTTTATTATAAAATAAATAATAAAGAATATACACCTGACTTTTGAGGTAAGATCACCTGGATAGTGTGATATCATGTTATGAAGTAAATAAAAGTTAACAAAGCCAAACAAATCCTTTAAAAGCTGAGCTAGTATGGCGACAACACCATTAGGAGACGGACGTCCAATGTCGGGATCACTTTGACTTACATAAGAACAGAGGCTTTCAAACCATATTTTTTACAGAAGAAGACAAAAAAGAAACTCTGTAGTTTATTTAAATTATTTTTATTTTATTATTATTTTATATAACTTGTTTGAGATATTACATATGATTTGTAGTAGACGTCTACTCTCAATCGTTAATACAATTCAGTCAATAAAATAGACTCGATTTAAAATATTAAATATTTTATATATTTATTATAAATAACACTTATAAATCATTGGGTTCACCATGGGGGTGTCAGGTCCATCGTATTAGGAGGAGAGATGGGAAGAATAGTGAATTATAAACGTATGAGCTCTGTTTAAAGAGGGGTTTTCACTATAGAAGTGCGTTCGGACCGAGTACAGATCTCCGGCACCCTAGTCCACTCTAAACGGATGCTGGAGTTCAGGTGTCCGAATGCACTCGGGTTAAGTGTTTTTAAGTTAAGTCATCCGTGTGGACGAGCGTGTATAGTGTAAAGCTCCTCTCTCTTTCCAACTGAACACTATATTTAGTATTTTATCGGTAATCCACAATCGGACATTTCTGACAGCTACCTACGAGTACAAGCCTTATATTATTGTATGTGTCAAAATATTGTTTTTTATGTACATTTATACAAATAAAATCAAGCAGACTCGGTATGTCAGCTACAAGTTTAAGTTGCTCAGTATTACCTACGATCAGCGTTGTATTAAATATCATATCCTCTCCCTTTCCTTTAGACGTTATGTAGCAGACCTGAGAATTCTTATCAAAATTGCCAGAGGTATTATCGATTGCCGATCTGCCAACATGATCGGTCTTAGGGCACCGGTACGTAGGTTGCGTGTACATTATGCCCATAGTAATTATATGTAGAACAATTTATGGTTAGAGCAGAGACATTGTTCAACTCTCTAAGTCGTGATTTGGATATTATGTCACTTAATAAGTTGTATCTTTTAATAGACGATATGGTCGGTCAATACGATACGTAAGAGAAGGTTGGGTGTTAGAAAATGCTTACTCATTAAGCCCACCGATGTTCATTTTTAGTACAATAATTACATTTTTAATTGAACTTGATGATTATTGCCTGTGATAGATATTACTATTTTCTTACGAGTGTCAAAAACGAAACTTACACTTGCATAAAAGTGAGAAAGCTGATTCTATGGTTTGCCTCCGTGGCTTTGTCGACCAATAAATAGTATTTAAAGGAACAGTTTTCACATTTAGTCAATGATGAAACTAGCTCTCAAGTTCGCTTTGCATTGTGTTCACATCGAAAAATACACCCATTACGTATACGATACAAATTGATGTCATCTTATTGTGTTATTGTATTGTGTAAGTCATGTAACACAAAAGAGTTCAATTCAATAACAGGAGCTATTATTCTTAATATGTCATCGAAATATTGTAATGATTACATTAATGAATACAATAATCTTAAATTAAATCATGCCAGTAAAGTTGGGTAATGTTACCCCGCAAGATATTACGTTGTAAAAATACTTAACATTTTTTAGTGCCTGCCTACCAATAGAGAAATACTTTGGTGCACTGAGGAAAATATACCTAGATTTTTAATATGAATTCCGCACCCGCGGCGTATACCTCTTTTAAAAAGCGACTAGGCGTCCGAAACAACCCGTATTCCTTTATACCCATAAAGGAATACGGGTAATACCATAGTTGTAATACCAAAAAAGGAATACGGGTTGTTTCGGAATGCCAGCAACTCGTAAGTAATGACATTAGTAATACATATAATAGTAATGACATTAGTTAGTTTTACGGTATTGTATTCGTATAAACTGATTTAGTCGGCGAAAAACTTTAAGATATAACTGACAAATTTATTTAATTAAATTCAGAGTAAGTACAAGTATATATATTTAACAATGTAAATGTAATTTTAATTAAAGGAGAAGACGATCATAATTAAGAATATATTATCAATAAAATTATAAATATAATAATAATAAAAAATAATAATTATTAGTTTTAGAATAAAATCGCAAATAAAATTGAAATCAACAAAAACTACAGATTTTCTTTTTAAATTTTAGAGTGCCACAAGAAAATTTACCTAAATCATGAAACTTGTGCAAACGAAAAGTATTCCAAGTTAGTATTTCATTTACATTTAAAATAAACACTGAGAGTGTTAAAATGAGAAGATTTAACTTGATATGAAATCAGGAAGTACCTATTAGGTATCGTAGAAAATCCTTGCAACGCAATTTCATTAGCCGGAGTTAGTCGCAGTTTGGGCTAAGTTGATGAATGTTGTTCTGCGCAGTTACTTGTCCTCTGGCAAACTAAACTCGCCTACGTGTTCCCTACTTTACTAATAGTCGATACCACATTTTAGGTTGTTTTAAAACTTCCTTTGGGTAATACAGAAATGTTGCGGTTGAATCCCGCCATGTATCAATGAGAATGAGGAATACACTCTTACGTAGATTTGTCACAGATTAACAACATCATCGTTCAAGAAACGAAATGGTATGAGAATTAAAGCTAGAATTAGTATATGATAGTTATTACCGGTTATAGTCGTGTTTGACGTGCACTTATAAATTTATTATTTTGTTGTTTCACGACGAATATTCCTACCGGCGTGCTACGGAAATGTAAAACACGTTCTTCTTCGACACGAGAACCTCGTGTCAGATTATTTTCTTAAGTAAATGTTGATATAAATAACATTATACAATAAACTACCCGAGATGATAACTAAACTACGAATTTAAAACAAAATTAAAACTTTTTTTCCAAAAGATTGCTTTTTTTATAACCTATCAGAATTTATTAGCTTTGATGGAAAATTTGTTAAGTTGTTGTATAGTATTTTGGTCTTAATGCTGTTTTGTTCACAATATACTTCATTAGCATTATTGTTATTATAAAATTTGTTAACTGACATACCAAAATATAACGATTGCTATATAGGTGAAATATACAAATATTTATCATCATAAAATCAGTTCAAAGGAGCGTAGGCGATACAAAATATCGTCGCTTCAAATTGTGAGATAGTTTTAAGGTATTTATTAGGTGGTAGTTTAAATCGGCGGTCGGTGTTTACCGGGCGTGCTCCGACAACCTCTGCAGGTAGTTATAATATTTATGAACACCACTCCTGGGGACAAACTATTCTGGATTTCACAACTTCAACTTACTCGTAGATTTTCAAACAATAAAAACCACTTCTCTTGAATAGTTAGGACCACGGATTATATAGTAATATGTACTACGTGTTAGGACCTGGTTAATGTGACGCTTTGATTATTAAAATTAAAGTTTTATCACGACTGTAATCCTAGGGATGGATAGGGGTGGTTAGAAACCACTATTTTTTAACGAGCGATTTTACAGCTGGCCAACTTAACCATAATAGTGCGATTCAACGATAGTGGTTCGGTTTATAAACGCTTTTCTTAAAATCTTACAACGGTCCAGGTCTGTCAAACCTCGGCATATACCAATGAGAAATACACTTTTCCTACGTTCATTCGTCATTGATTTTCAACACCACCGATTCCGTGCTTCAGAGAGCACGTTAAGCCATCGGTCCCGGTTCCACTAATACCAACCTGTGGAATCGTTAGTAAATTGTCATCAAATATCAGGCTTGTTTATAACACTAATAATACCCTTAAATAAAGAATTACAGCTATGCAGCATTTTTGGATGTATTACAAGCATTTAATCGCGTCTGGCATGAAGGTCTACTCTTTAAAATCAAAAACTTATCTTAACAACAGGAGATTTCTTGTCAAACATGGGCAATATTAAACGGACCTAAACGAATTAAAGCTAGTGTTCCACAAGGAATTGTGATGGGTCCAAAGCTATACCTACTATTCACATCAGACATCCCAAATACCAATGGTGTGGTTGTTGGGACGTTTATTGACGACACAGCTATACGAGCAGAGAATAAAGACCCCGAACAAGCCTCACAAAGTCTTCAATGCAGTCTTGATAGTCTAAATACCTGACGCTTTAAGGCAAATAAAACCAAATCGGTTCAAGTTACATTCACTACTTCTAGGCGTGAGACATGCCCACCTGTTAAACTTAATGGTATCCAAATCCCCCAATCAGACAAAATATCTTGGTTTACACCTGGACAGACGACTTACTTGGATGAACATATAAAAATGAAACGTAAAGCCCTTGGACTACAACTACGCAAACCATATTGGCTGATAAACAACAAAAACATAGTTATTAATGGAAAATCAGACAAAAAAGTTCTCCTAGTCGATCATAGATGGCGCTATGCACACAAATTTTATCTTAAAAACACTAGTCGTAAGGTTTATTAGCTGAAAAAAATAATGTAACAATCATTTTGTATGAAAATATGCTCATTTTTCCTCGCCAACCCGGATAGCAAGATCAGGCCAAATTCTTTAAAAATATATTTTGGAAGACCCATTTCCACTACAACTGTGTTCTAAGGACTGTGATTATAGCTTTGATTCGTCTTGAAGCCTAAACTATTAAACGTATTATTTTTAATATTATATTTGGGTCTCAGATGAGAAGGTTACTGTAAAATGTGATCTGATTATTATTAGGTAGGCGCCAAGTCATATGTCGTGCCTTATATTAAATAACAATTTTAGGACTGACTCCGTAGAGTAGCGGTTAAGATGCTAATGTACCAGGTTCGACTTCTGGTTGAGAATACAAAAATTGTGACATTTATCAAGTCTGGTACGCTAGAGATATCGAGGGGCTTGCCACATGGGCCTATTATAGTTCATCATCATGACCATCACAATCCCTAGAACATAGACCTCCACTGTTCGAGATGTGTCTTTCAGATTTTTTTGAAGAATTTGGCCAAAACTCGCCACGCTGGCCAGGCCTGATAACATTTATTTTTATATTCTAAGAATGTATTACATTACATTACATCCATAACCATAGTGATAGTTAGCTAATAAAATGCCCTTTTTACTATATATACGAGTACAGTCTTTGATTAACGTTAAAAAACTAAAGTGAAGGTTAGATTTATTTATTTAATCATTAACAGAGTACACAGTGTATCTAATAATATTAACAGAAGCAAACGGTTAAAAATAATCAAAATCAAATGGTACCTCAGTAATAGGTGACCACAACATGTAAATCTTCTAGGTATAATATTTATGTTATTTAGATCAGGGTTGTTGGACAAAGCACAATATTATTTTTGTAATAACGAGAGGTTAAACCGCCAAAACTTCAGAAAAAAACAATAACCCAAGGCAATTTTTTATCGAAGCATTATGGCATTATCCGCGGCTCGGAGGGGGGAGGAGATTCCCAATCAATCAAGTTCTGACATGATGACGTCATCCATTATCAATTATTGACAGTGCAGACGGACGATTTGCGAACTTTCTCCCCGCAACTTTTGGCCGATGGAACGGATATACTTTGACAATGTTTTAGCAATTTATTGGCTTCGAGATGTCGTTCCGGGATCCACATTGTGTAATCGAGCCTATTTATATTTCATCAATTATCCAAATGGATGAACGTTGCCTTCTTTAGGCTTTCTGAACCAAGAATGTTGGATTACAAAATTCTAGTATATGATGCCTTAATTATGATAGTCTAAGAGCGGCCTTCACCGATCTGCTAAACAAAATCTACTTTCAATGAAATAAAATACGCTAACAAAAACAATGGTGATAGGTGCCAAACGATATATTTTTTTTTTATTAAAAAAAAAAGACGAAACATCCAGTTTATTATTTTTTTACTTTACTTATATATATCGAACTGCATCCGTGGTCTAGCGGTTAAGTCCGTGGATTTAGACTCGAAGGTACCGGGTTCGATTCCTGGTCGGGACACAAAAATATTTATTAATGTAAATAAATACATTTAATTAATATTTAATTCATTTGTGTTATTATTTCGAGTTTGGTACGCTGGAGACATCGATGAGCTTGCCACTTGTCATGATTGGCCTATAGTAAAGTTGGCTAAATGTGAATCCGCTTCTTTATAAGCGTGGTTTCTGACCACCCCGAAAGGGAAACGGTCGTGATGATACTTTACTTTCCTTCTATATATATATATCGACAAAATTATATATATGATCTTGGAAAGCAATTATAACTTCTTGGCATTTTTGTCTACGAAAGGTTCTCTTCGACGAGCTTGCCACTTGTCATGATTGGCCTATAGTAAAGTTGGCTAAATGTGAATCCGCTTATTTATAAGCTTGGTTTCTGACCACCCCGAAGGGGAAACGGTTGTGATGATGATGAAAGGTTCTCTTAGTCAAAATTTATCGCATACGAGTAGCTACATAACAATTATTTCTACGAGTATAGTGAAGTACACATTTAATTTGTAGCGTTTAAAGAGAAAAATAATAAAGTACAAAATGAAATTTCTAATAACGTGGAGAAATAATAAGAAATTCTGTTTTGAGGTGTGAACACAATGGGGAAACATCTCGGTGACACCGTCCTGCTGGCCCGAGGACAGACTTAGGGCTACTACACACCGAGACAAAAATATTTATAATCGCACTACCGCATAGCTTATTTACCCTTTTTTGAAACGTGTTTTAATATCTGTTATTTATTGTTTAATTCCTGTTTAAGAACATAAAGAACATAAAAAAAATTTTTAATTATTTCCTGAATCTAGTAGGATAAATATATCGGCTAACTTGTCAATTAAACTTGTCATGATAAACTTAATAAAAGTTTTGTGATGACACTTATTGATTATAACACTTTACCCAGACCTTCAATGTTGGAGATGGGCCTTCCAGAAATTTCTGGAAAATTTGTCCTACACTGTCCAGACGGGTTGGCGAAGGTCTGAATTTATAATGACATTTTATGAACCATTTCACAAGTTGGTATTAGTGGAACCGGGACCGGACTTAACGTGCTTTCCGAGGCACGTAAACGGTGGTGCTGTATATCTATTTATTTATACATTCTTCATTGCACTTAAAAACTTAACAGTTGAGAACAAGGGCGAACTTAATGCCTCTCGGCATTTTATACCAGCTAACCTTTCGGAGTGTGGTAGACGATTGCGGGTGCATTAGAAATAAAAACAAATACTTAAACATACATAACAATAATTTACATACTAATACACAAATACCAATAGAAATATCTATGGCAAATGTACGTTATGACGAAGTGTATTTCTCATTGGTACATGAAGGTTTTGAATTGACCTTTGCAGGACTTTAAGGAAAGCGTTCTTACAACCGTCAGTCTCAGTCAGATAAAATATATACAAGTAATTGAAATCGGGTAAGCTGCTGGTTTTCTGATAGCTGCTTCCTTATGGACCGCTATTCCATTGGTATTGGTATTTCTCAACATAATGAAATTAGAGCAGCTGACGTCAACTTATCAATCATGGACTTTGCATCCCGCCTATTATCAGGCAAACTTCGACAGATAAAAAAAAAACTAAATCTTGCGTTTATTCTCTCAGGTGTAAACAAGGTTTTAGTCGCAGCGAAGCGAGCGTATCGTAGCGAGGATAGCGTAAATTACTCTCACGACGCAGCGAAGCATCGTACAGCCGGGTTCAAAACGCACTATACACATATTACTGCCATTGTAATACAGTTTCTTTTGCGACTGTACTAGAGCCAGATGTACGGCCTCGGAGGTAGCTGACGGCTTCAGGAATGTGAAAAATATAGAAAAATATTGAACTTCATATTTTGTCTTAGCTTTCTTGAAATATGTCATTCTCACTCATTCAGTTTATATTTAGCAATTTTCTTGATCAACATCACTACTGTTTTTTTTTTCGTTTATACTACTAAAAACGACATGTCCAGGAATTTTAGCAACATACATAACCAAACCTAACACCGAACTGTTATTCGGCTTCAATAATGCATTCTACGCGATGTTTTATTTAAATTATTTTATATAACTATGTATTTTATTATATGTATTGTAAATATTCATACCAGTATACACAATACATATGCGAGTAGATAGCGAAGAAGAAACATTTTTTTGAGTGGTCTATTACAAATAATTAAATGAATAAGAGAATATAAGAAAATGATATTTTGCCACTCTCATCAAACCCCCACTAGCGACCTTCCTTCGGTCATCCGTCATCATGTCTTTTTGTCTACTCCATCTTACGTCGGTTACGCGGAAGATGTGTTCGAGTCATTGGTCCTATTTGGTCCTCTGACGACTCAACGTTTTGAATATCGAGTATACATATAGCTTTAATTTAATTAATCGTCTTTGGCTTTTGGCTGTGTACCATAGACAATTAATTCTCTGACCAGAGCATAGACTATGGAAGATATTCTAATACTAATATCATATTACCATATCTTAAATGACAAAGGCATATAATATCTTTGCCAACAATACTGGAACCTAACCATGACCATCTGCATATTTATGGGCATGACGATAGCGGGTCCAACGAGAATTTGGTGTCCAACCTCAGTTATTTTTTTAATAAAAGCCACAACCTGTATACACAACAGTAAGCAAGACGAAGGTTCCCAGGATCTCCAACTGACACCAGCCACTGCTGTATAGTGTATCTTTATGATGAGACAATAGTAGTGTAGAATGATTTACATAATATCATTGAAACAAAACAATAAATTCAGTAAGCACGAAGTAGAGCATTGTTGATCATGCTATTTCTTTATCTCATTAATGAAGGTACTAAAGATTTATAATTTTAAAACATAATTAAACCTTATCAGACATTGACGAGCTTGCCACTTACCATGATGGGCATATTCGTATAGTAAGCTAAATGTGAATGCTCTCCTTACAAAAGCGTGGTTTCTGATCACATCGCATGGGATATTAAGGGTAAGTGTTATTGACATTTTTTATTACCATAACAATCCAAAACGATATCAGTTAGAGATAAAATAAATGCTATTAAATATATTTATTACAAAATCATACTAATACTTTTTAAAAAAAAATATTTTTACAATACATTTGAGTCTGCGTAAATATGGTGGCTATACGAATGTTGTATGTAAATTCATAATCCACTATCTAATTTGACAACTATACTATTATTATTATTTTTATTGTTATTTTTTTATGCAAATTTAAAATTATTGTGATATACCAGAATAATGATTTGTCATCCGATACATGGCCGTTTCAGCTAGTATTTTTATATTTTTTAAATCCACACGTGAGATATATTTTATAGTAACTCAACTTTCGACCTCACCCCTACCCCAGGCAGACATAATTATGTTGACATTAGTTCTATTACCTGATACCGGAAAATATTAATACAAAGCTAAAAAGTTAGGCCAGGCTGTGACGACGCCCACATATGTTTTACATACCCCATCCTGGTGATCCACAGTGAAGTAAATCGAGCGTTAGTAACTTGATAACATTTTGATGTGATAATAATAAAAACATTGAAGATCTTGCCATCACCATGATGGGCCGAGTAAAGTAAAAGATTGACACTAAACATTTTCTTTTAAAACAGGCGTGATGGATACTTGAACTTTATTAGCAGCGTGAATAACCAATCACAAATCTATGGATACTTTACAGTTACCTACGTACGTCAGTTTATGACTAAATTGCTATGAGAAAAATATGTCTATCCGATTGTGCGTTTAAGTTTTAAGGGGACTTATGATATCCCCTTAAAGAACTAAATACAAAATACTTTATATCAGCTCGTCAACACCTCAGAAGACAACAGGGTTGGGCGGAGTACATGTGGGCCAAAGATCAGCATTGCCAATCAACTGCGGCTGTAGTATTCTTGTCAGTTTGCCCATTAGTAGTAATTTGGAGCAAGTTATATTGTATTTTTTTTAATAGTATTTAAAACCTATTTTTTTAAATACATTTTTGACTACGCAGACTCACTATACTGGCTGACCAATAACTCTATGCATTTTCTATGCTTATGAAAAAATCTATTAATACTTTTAGACCATAATACGAAAAAAGGTTGAAAGAAACCGTTGACCCAAGTTATGACGCTGCCTTCAATAAAAGCATAGGGATGCGAAATTTAAATTACCGGAATATCGTGATCGGATAATCCGAACCGGCGATGAAGAACTATGTTTTAAATGCATAACCAATCACACCCACGCGTTACGGACTACATTAGTTAAAAAATAAAGTATCATCACGACCGTTTCCTTTTCGGGGTGGTCAAAAACAAGCGTAGTTAAGAAGCCAACAGATTTAGCCAACTTTACAATCAATCATGACAAGTGGGAAGCTCGTTGATGTCTCTAGCGTACCAAACTCGAGAAATAACTTCTTTATTAATTAAATTTATTGATTTAAATTAATAAATATTATTGTGTCCAGAAATCGAACCCGGTACCTCCGAGTCTAAATCCACGGATTTAACCGCTAGACCACGGAGGCAGTTTTAAGTAGATATCTAAAATAATTATTAAATTACATATTATTAGGTTTATATGATGTGGCAAGAGCTTGATTCAGCTCGAGTCGTGAGCTTCAAAATATATTACGCTGATATAGTGTTATGGCAAAAACCTGGGCAAAACTTTTTTTTGATAATGTTATTGTTGAAAAGAATCAACTAGAAGCATATATAAGATCGTTATCTTTATTATGTTAAAAAAATAGAGTAGAGTCCCATGTCGTGCTTAAAGTATGACATCATGTGCATATGTCAATCCATGCGATCTAAGTAACTTATCTATATCGTTTTAGTAGTATAGACAAAATGATAAAATATCTGGAGAAATTTTGATTATGACAAGTCCCATATAAACAAAAAAGGACTTTTTATAATATTGAGGGCTTCGTACATCGAGTTTTATTTTATTATTATTAAATTAAATTCGTTTATAATTTAAATCAATTCAATGTCTTTTATTAACATATAGCGCATATAGATTTATCTAAATAAGCCAAGACAAACAACACTTTAAGAATTATTTACAATTGAATTAAGTATAATTCAGAAACGTAGATTAGAGTTATTAAATTTTGTGTAAAAGGGTACAAACATTCCCGTGAGACGAATATAATCGTTTACTGCGGGCCACAGATTCCTACAACCGTAAAATGTTTATATAATAATTAGAATCCCTTTAGTTTTAGGTATCGGGCCAGTAAGAGCAATATATGGAAGCATAATTATAGGGACTGACTTTAACTTGTTAATTCTTTGGCACATTTATAGTTGGGGGCAATTGTCTCGGACGTAACTAACCAGAGTACGAGTATAATACCGAATCTAAACTTCTATCTAAACCTAGATAGAGTCTATGGGTCGGTAATGGTGGACGCATTCTTAGACAGAGCCGGGCTCTTCGCAGTTGTCGCATTTATTAGTCTATGAAAAGAATAATTCTGCATATCAATGTCATATTGACCCTAAAGAACATTCATTGCTATGCGGATGACAGCACGGCACACGGGCGGTACCTGAGTCCACGGACTGCGGTAAGCGACCAAATAGAGGGAGATGCGACGTTCCCTGACGGCGGAACTGGATGACACTCTACGCAAAATTTATGTGTGGGGTGCCCAAAATCTAGTCCAGTTTAATGCCAATAAGACCTAGGCATGTGCGCTGATGGCCAAGAAGTCTCCATACTCTCCTCTTTTTACTCTTCTGGACACCGTGCTGGAACTACAACCCAGCTGTAAAATACTTCGTGTTGAAATACCCAATGTCCAAAAAACTGGGGATACTGAACAAGGTGAAATGATTTTTTCGCCCTCACTCAGACTTATGCTTTCTTAAGCACAAATAAGGTAATGCGAGGAATACTGTACCTCTGGCATGATTCCGCTAAGTACCTTAGATGCTTGCAATGTTCTGCAAAGGGACTGATGTCAGTCGTCTGTGGCTGGCGTCAGAATTATCGGACCTCGCGTACCGCTTACCATCAGGTGATGCAATGTGACATATTGTACTCAGTATAAGAAATAAAATGCAAGAAATTTGGCGCGGATGTATGCATACGATTTTATACAAAGAGTACAAAATGCGATAACTGCGGCGATTGCGGCTCGGTCTAGAGGCGGTAAAACACAATACAGGGTGCGCCAGAGAAACTTCCTTATTTGAAAGGTCTGTAAAAACAAAAGTACTTTAGTTATTGTTTTAATTTTAATTTTATTTTGAATACAATATCCCATCGTTTTTTATACAGACTTGAAAATGGCATTAGTTAAATGGCGACCCCCATTGCGCATACACTGATTAAGTCGATATCTGAAGTTAGTGTCCACTCTTTGCAGCATATCAATCGGTATGTTGGCAATGGCGTCGCGAATGTTATTTTTCAGGTGAGCTATTGTCCGTGGCTAATCGACATAAACCAGGGATTTCAAATAACCCCATAAAAAGAAATCGCATGGAGCCAAATCTGGAGAGCGAGCCGGCCTAGTGAGATCGCCTCTGAGAGAGATAAGCCGGTCGGGGAAATGTTTTTGTTCCAACAAATTCATTGAGCCTCGTGCTGTGGCTCCATCTTGCTGAAACCACACATCCTTAGCGTTTATTTCTTCGAAGCTTGGAAGAAAAAATCCTCGGTCATTTCGATTAGAAAAGAAGCTCTCGACGGCGTATGCCCGCTGTTTTCTAGGCCAGAGCATGATGGCAACTGACTATACAAAAACAACAAACTTGGGGACTTCCTTCTGAGTTTTTTCAAATAAGTAAGTTTCTCTGGCGCACCCTGTACTTGCTTTAAGTTATTTCCCTAAAATGAAAAAATTGTGGGCAACAAGCGTTAACGAAGCCCCTAAGGTAGTGCTGAATAACCCACACTATAGTATAGGGGTAGAGGTAAAAGAAGGAATGTAAAAAATACTTCATTATTTACTTTATACGTATTAGGTAAGAGGAAACATTCGAACCCTAATTATTAAATTCTCGACACTCAAGGTCTTGTTAGTGGTCATTATGTTTGTAATATTATGTAAATGACTGTTTGCTGTCAAAATAATATAAAATAAAATAAAAAATATATTTTTATCCTAGCCTAAATAGGCTATGAAGAATGTACCTGTTTCAAATTTTCTGACTTTTTTTTATTATTTTTTTCCGGTTTTTTTAGATATTTTCGCATCACTATTGCACAATACGTACAACGTGGGATCTCTGCGTAAACACACAAAAGAGCAATCGATCAGTGTCGGCCTGATTTTATATAGTGGCTTGATTTACTGCCTACCCATCAGGGCAGAGGCCGTGATGTTTTACAGAAGTACCCTATCGGACATGACGTGGACTGACCAGGTAATATATTAAACATAATATTATTATAGATAGTAGATTTTTTGTAATTTCATTATTACGTCACTACAACTGTGTTGGCACAATGACGATGTGCGCATTATGATTATTATAATTAAATGATCATTCCCACAAAGCAGTGACGTCACACATCAGTCGCTGCCACTAGTTAGGTCCAAGCACCAAAATAAAGTCTCTGTAAACGTTAATGTATCGGTTTTATTTGAAGGTCAGCCGTCAGCTGGTACAATCAACGCCTTTTTTAACTTTTAATCGTTACAATTACACATACCTTGTTTTTGTACAATCCAGCCTTAGTCATCGTCACGTTCAAACCTATATTGTAACGTTGCTGTGATTGATTCCTGTTCATACAGTCCACGACACAAAGCTTATCTGCGACGTGACTGCCCTGTGACCATCTCCTTGAAAAATATACATCTTTAAAATTTAATATATTCGCAGTATGTATGTATCTGGAAAAGTTTAATAATAAGCGGGACGCATTTCCAAGAATGAAAGCTGCTGACGTAAATATCATCACGACCGTTTTCCTTTCGGGGTGGTCAGAAACCACGCTTATAAATAATCGGATTCACATTTAGCCTTTACTTTACTATAGGCCAATCATGACAAGTTGCAAACTCATCGATGTTTCCAGCTTACCAAACTCGAGAAATATCACAAATAAATTAAATAATAATTAAATTTACATTAATAAATATTGTTGTGTCCCGACCAGGAATCGAACCTGGTACCTCCGAGTCTAAATCCACGGACTTAACGGCTAGACCACGGAGGCAGTTCCACTGACGTCAGACCACAAAAGGCCCTTTCACTACGTAGGTATGTGAATAATAATCATTTATTATTTACTTACAGGCTTTCAGTTGTGTATGGCTCATGAAACTACTGCATTATAAAACCTGAAATTAAAATACAATATTATATTAGTGAAGAATTGTAAGTACTTGTAAATTACGGTTTCTGTGGCTCTATAAGCAGCAGTTAGCACTCTTAGAACTCAAAGGCAAGGCGCAATGGATTGCGAGGGACTGTCAGAGATATTCAATTACGATAGATCAATATAAATTATCATCAACACAGCCTCCAGAACACAGCGTCCTAGACCTCCACTGTTGGAGATGTGCCTTCCAGAATATATATTTGGAGAATATGGCCTACGCTGGCCACGCTGACCAGACGAGTTGGTGATCAAATGTCAATTTTAATGACAATATATTAACAAGTTGGTATTAGTGGAACCGGGACCGTCGGCTTATGCTCTCCGAGGCATGGGATCGGTGGTGTTGGTAATCTATAAGAAATTAACATATGAAAAGTATTTCTTATTGGTACATGCCGCGGTTTGAACTGCAATCCTTTCTTTTATGGTTCGTAAGCGTTCTTACAACTGACCCACCACCGCTCATGAATCTTTACACCACTTGCAAATAATTTTGCCTAAGTAGATCTGCTATTACTCGTAGTACATTTTTCGAACGAGCTTTCAAGATGTAATAGTCGACATAACCTCTCTAAATTGGTATAATAATGTATGTATTTTATATATATTTATATGTACTTGTGTTATTGTATATTTATATATTAGTGTATAAGTATTTTAACTTTAGTTGCTAGTAATAGTTTAAGATTTTTTATTGTTAATCTCGATTTTAAATTAATGATTTAATGCACCCACAATCATTGCTTACTATCCCAAAGGTTATCTGGTAGAAAATGTCACTAGACCTTAAGTTCGCCTATGTACATTTAAATGTGTTTTGTTTATTGTGCAACAAAGAATTTATCTATCTATCTATCTATGTAATTGCAGAATACAGTTGTGAAATGACTGACCGTCCGCTGTTAATAAAACCAACAATCGACAAATGTGTTGCACTTCACTTAAATGCTACGTTTCATTCGGCCTCGGTCAAAATATTGAATGGCTGCGCACGAGTTTGTGACCGAAGCGACTTACTGGCTCACGTCATTCACGTCATTGATCGGCGGATCGTCCCCGAATACAGCCGCGCCCTACTCCACGCTGCTGTTCATTCGCCATCACATATTAAAAATTATTAATAAAATAATAATTTATAGTCAATTAAAGTTGTACCCCCTTTGGGGTTCAACTTCTACGTTCCACCTCTTTTTATAACCACAACCCCCGGGTAGAATATTTTTTTTTAGTACCATCATTAAATTAATTTATTTTTTGTTAATTTAAAATCAATAAATAGTTTATAGTATATTATTCTTGAAGTTTTTTTTTCTTTATTTTCTTTGTTACCACTTTCCCCGTAACACCGCTTAACCCAGCTTTTTCTGTCACAAGCCCGAGACACTAGACCCCCACCTTTCCCACACACGATCAACGGGCCACCCGCACGGTGAATCCATGAATTTCTAACATTACATCTTCTATTCTTACACAAAGAAAACAGTTGACCTATATTAACGTAGATTTTCCGAGCTAGCAAAGCAAAGCAGATGACTCAACGTAAATAAAAACTACATGAAATCTGCAATTCATCGGTAAGGAAGCACTCGACAGACGAGGAAGCGAGGGCCTAATTTATACTGTAGCTAAATAATTGTTGGCGACAAACGGGTACCAATCTTAATTAGGACAAACCCGTATGTCCCACGATTTTGAACCCATGTAAAAGTGCTTCTAATAAGTGGTTTCATTTATTTGTGTACTTTGGTTACTTGTCCTGAAGCATTATATACGCCTTATCTATTTAACAATATAGCTTTTTATATTTTTTCTTTACTTATTTTTATATAATTAAAACTACTTAAAAGTATGAATTTTACCTAAAAATACTATAGGTAAAAAATGACATATTTTAACGGTAATATAATATATATATCGTTATATTTATATAATATAATATATAATATAATATATAATATATTATATATATTTATATAATATAATATAATATAATATAAATATATAACGATGATGGTGAAAGGAGCGGTGGTGGCTCGGTTATAAGAACACTTTCCTTAAAAAAATCCTAATAAGGTCGGCTCGAACCCCGGCTTGTACCAATGAGAAATACACTTTACAACACCACTGTTCCCACGCCTTGGAAAGCACGTTAAGCCGTCTGGTCCCGGTTGCATTAATACCAACTTGTCGCGTACCAATGTGTAGGCCGAATTCTCCAGACAAATCATAAATGAAATATTGACTTAGACCTTAGACTATTTTGTTTATTTAGAAAGAAGAAGATATGGAATATTTACGTATACGTCTTCGTGTACGCATCCGGTATGCCTAGAACTTGGTTAGGGGGCCGCACGGGCACGTCACGTAAAGGAATCGTATTGTTTTCATGATGAAGCCGGCTGATTGATTGTTTCCTAAGCACGGAGCGACGCGGGGCGACCCGGGGCGATACAGTTTGGATGCGGTTATTTGCAATCACAGCTCATACAAGTACATATAGCTTTGTTTACAGCACAGTATTCACGCCAAATGTATCCTATATCTGGATATATCAATCATATATCAATATTCAACGTATGAGTTTGTAGCCTTTAGTCTCAGAAGATTTTAGACAACTCAATTTATGTTGGAATAATGGTTGAATTTGTTAAAATTATGGCATATTTTATTGCTGTAAAGGTTAATAAATTTATATCGAGTTAGTTTTATTATCGAGAGTATATTTGTTTTTTAATTACTTGCTCACGAATTTAGTAATAGTAAAAACTTAGACACAAGAAATTAAGTCTGAGCAAAATGAAGTCTCTGTAAATGTATCGATTAAAGTTTAAAATGATGTCTATGTACCAGTTCTATTTTGAAAGGTCAGCCGTCATCTGGTACATTTTATTATTCAATAATTTTCTATTATAATTACAGAGACTTCGTCTTGGTGCAAACCAGCCTAAGAATGGATGACATTGACAGTGTCCGTTAGTTAAATGATTCCTTTATATAACATTTGCAATTAAAGAAACAGAATGCCGCTGCAGGTGTAGTAAAATGTTTTTAATAGAGCTATTGGCAGGGCTCTGGTAAATATGGACACATCCATTTTTCTTCCAACATGCGTGTACGTCTGTAAGACGCAGCGTTGCCACTTTAGTCAACAATTTAGTCTTTAAAACAAAGCTCTAAGGTTCATTTTAAAGACAAAAATATCCTAAAATACTGTATTGTTGACTTAACCGCGTAAACTGAAATATCGACTAAAAGTCGAAGTTAATAGTTTATCATCATCACAGGCTCTACAATTCTGAACTTCCACTGCTGGATATGGGCTTTCCAGAACGTATTTTTGGAGTTTTTGGCCTTCTCTCGCCTTGCTGATCAAACGAGTTGGCGAAGGACTGCTGTTTTTGCTTTGACATTTTTCGGCACAATGGAAAATACCTCTAAAAACGACTAATCGTCAGAACCAATAATTCATCCGTATTCCAGCGAAGACGCAGAGTGCGACGACCCCTTGCCAGATGGACGGATGACCTGAAAAAGATCGCTGGTGGGGCTGGATGAGGGTGGCGGAGAGATTGTGTGAAATAGTGACCCTTTGGGGAGTTCTATATCCAGTTGTGGATAGACACAGACTGATGACGATGATGATGATGATTCCTTTCTTGGTAACATACCATTACTCATCCTGTCATACTGTCACCTCCTCGTAGTACTGTGATAGTAATGACATAAGTTTACTTTAAACTCATTGTATTCTTAAAGATCTGATCTTATAAGCGTAAATATTTAAATTTATCGATTTTCTATTACATGAAATATCCATTTCTCTCAGTGTTAAGGATGCACTAATAGATACCATTGCATAGAATTTGTTTTCACATATTTACTATTGCTTGTCCTTGTCCAGCTATTAAGCTGGACAAGGCTATTTTACAGCCACGAATTTAGTTTAATTTAACATTCTTAATTTTATTATTTTAGATTGTAAGCTGACACGGCCCCATTACAGCCACGAATATGTATTAAGTTGACACACCAATTATAATAATTATTATTATTTCGATCGTAAGCTGACACGGCCCCCTTACAGCCACGAATTTACATTTATTGACATAAATATTGTAGTTATAATACAGTTTTTATGTATATTTAGATTGTAAGCTGACACAGCCTTTTTAGAGCTACGAATTAATTTATTAACTTGACATGTGTAATTTATTTTAGTCTATAAGGTAACACGGCCTTTTTACAGCCACGAATTAATTTTTACTACCTAGTTTTAAGCAAAAACGTGTTTATGGCAACAGTATTTTAGTCGAAGATGATGGTATAGTAGCTGCTGGTTATTTTATAATCTAAATAAAAATAAACTATGGAGAAAAAATGTATTGACAATATCCAAGTGTTGCTGTGACAACCAAAGGAAATAAATGATTTGATTTGATTTGTACGGCCGCTTGATATTTAATTATATTTTATCAATACAGCCCTGAGACTGTCTCCGTAGTTTACCGATTAAGGTAAGTCGCACCGTGGTCGAGGCGCGCGCGACTTTGCTCAATCCAACGCATCTAAACGCAGCTGTCTCCGAAACGACATGGTAATATGGCGGCGGGCGTTGCAGTTTGCGCCCTCCTCGCCTCGACGCAGTGCGGCTTCTCTCACTTGATTATATTTGATGAGCGCACTGCCACCTAATGCCAAAGAAAACATATGCGGCTTGAGAGTCCACATCTATACGCACCGCCTCGACTCTTGAATGTCTGAGCGTCAGCTCTTGGACGAGATTTAGACGCGGAGCTCCCAGGTTCGATTTCCTGTCAGTACACAATAGTTTATTTAATTTATTTGTAATATTTCTCGTATCTGGTAGGTACGCTAGAGACAACGATGAGCTTGCCACCTGTCACAATGGACCTACAGTAAAGTTGGTTAAATGTGAATCCGATTGTGCTGCTGAAGATGAGCCCTTATTTATGGAGTATTATATAACCTACTAACTAAGTAAAATACTTCTGAGGCATTTTCGTTTAAGCTTCTACACAAGAGCTTCTAAACTAATTACCACAGCTAAAAATATTAAACAAAAAGTTGACGTAACAACGAAAGTGAGTGCGAGAAATAAAAAAAACCTAAGTAAATCTCCACAGTTGGCCGGGATAAGTTTAATTTATGTAAATGCAGATGGCTCCGCGACTTACGTGAAAAAATGAGGAGGCGATATGAATTTTATATTCAAGAAAATATTAATATCTTTACCAAAAGTCTGCGGAGTAAATTTCCTATCTTTATGTCGTCCCGGGCAGGACCCTACAATTTTTATTTAGTGTATATAGCGATTCTACATCAGTAACGTCACATTGTATAAAATACAATATCGTCAGACAAGCAGACATTTCTCATTATGATATTACGAGTACCTTTTATAAATACAATGTGTTTACTGTTACAAATTGAAGTAAAGAATAGCCCCTTTCACGTCAATAATTAGACACTGTAAAAGCTAACAGCAAAGTTTGATGTATTCACAACTAGATCGGAAAATATGAAAACAATGAACACAAAGAATGCGTTCCGAATGGAAATATGATCACTTTCAAACAATTCACAATGTTAATAAAACTGACTCAAATGAAATGCTATTTATTTTCAAAAAAGGAGCCGACTGCTTATGAAGCGTGTACACGACGCTCGGCAAAGGAAAAACAACCAAACCCTGCTTATTCAATGCGCAATGCGATAAAATAAAATAAAAGTTAATGGAAAAAAGCGGAGTAGCCGTCTCCTTTGTTGGCATAAAGCTTAAAAATGGACGAGCGGCTAAATATTTTCGTGTATAAAACACATGTGGAATAGCAGCGTAAGGCGGGTCGCGGGATTTTGCCCAAAAAACGAAAGTTCAGTTACACTTTTTACTTCTTTACAATTCGTTTGGAGTCCAGTTTAATTTGGTCACTTTTGATAGCCGGTGGCACTGGCCCTCAACAGATTTCAAATCTTTTTTATTTGATGATAATATATATTACTGACATAGTTTTTATTATTAAGTATATATTTCAATATAGCATCAATCGCTATATAATAAACTTATTTAACAGGCCTCCACTTGTGTCGTATAGTTATTTCTTATTGTCCTTATATTATTTTTAGAAACTTAAGTGAGTTACAGTATTGGTATAACACGAGCAATAGTAGTGCATCAACCTTTGCCATATTAATCTTATTAAATACGTTTCACATTTGGTTATAAGAAATGTGAATAGGTCAACCAACAAAGTACGAGTATCAATGTGCGTAGCATGTCCGAGCGCAATCCGTTTTTAAATATACATAAAATAATATATTTAATCACTTTCTCAAAAATCAATATAGGTATTTTATAAGCTCGAGAACTCAAAAGTGGACTACTTGTTATTATTTTTGCTGATGCCGTCAGTTTTGTTCAGCGCTGACGAGAGAATGCATATTCTCTAGAAATACTCGTATGTCTTCGACCAACATTAAAGTTCTGGGGGAAGCGATGATGATACCCGTACAATGTTCATAGAGCGAATATTATAATATATGCGACTAACAATCATAAAGCAATACCTAAGTAGTAAAAATTAAAATAAAAAATTGTATGTACTTCATTTCTTTAGCTACAAATTATAGATGGCTGACAACATTGAAATGTATTTTATTGTTTTCTAATATTGTTTATGGCTTTTTTGTTAGTAAATATTTGTGAATAATATTTAGTGTTTCTGACTCCATCTTACATAGTGTATTAGAGTACCTACTGTAATACCATCTAAAGTGCATAAATAAATGAAAATAAATCTTTACGACCATAATGTCTGTAAAGCGGTGAGTAATTGAAAAATAAGCTTTTTAGTTGCAATATCGTAAAAAAGTAAAGAATTCATAACAACCCGGACTAAGGGCGTCTACTTGTACATACATTATTACCCGTACACTTTTTATATATTGGAAACACTTGCACACTTATTCGGTGATAAACTTCAGGATTTTATTTATTTACCTCTTTTAGTAATTTCATATATAATGATAACTTATAAATAAGTGATTTTCAATTTGGGAATTATTTTATTGTGGTCGATAAAATGACTAAACTATTGTGCCAATGGGATACACATAAACCAATTTATTTAGCATTTTAGCTTAGCCTTAGCATATACACTAATTAATTAAATAATAGCTGAAAAAAATGTTTTTCTTACTCCTCGATCGAATCTTCTACCGACTAAATACTTCTTAAAATCTTGTACTGACTAAATACGGTCGTAATAATACTACTACATGGTAGTAAATTGTGTACATTATTTGCTAGATATTTCATAAGGTTCCATAGGGACCCGCGGTCTCCACTCCAGGCAGCCAGGAGTGACTTCGAAAGTGTTTCCATCAGGGTACCGTCAGCAAAAACATCGCTACCCGCATAAAAAAACTATAAAAGATATGAATACCAAATTATGACTATAAATTTTAGTCATTTTTCATGAAACAGCTCGGTAATTATAAATATAGATTCTGTGACCTCTCGTCCTCCGCTAGTTGTCAACTGGAATCAGTTCCTATGTCGGCTTCTTATAAAAGTAAAAGACTGTTATATGTATTGGTAGGTCCTGTAAAGCTAATATAAACTGACATCCAGTTTGTATAGTTGGTGGTTGCAAACGGTGCTACTATTCAGAATTTAAATAAATTGTATACAGACACACAACACATTTGACATCACGCCCACCTGGTGGTAAGCAGTGCATGGAACTAAGAATAGGTGCAAATGACGCCAGCCAATAAAGACAGACAGACATTAGTCCTACCATTATGCCGGTCTAACAAAGCCAAATTCAAGAAGCTGCTACTTTCGGTAGCTGGCATAGATTGGGTTGCTTCAGAGTTCACATAACAGTTTTAATGCATTTTATCAAACATACAATGCAGTTGTATATTATATACCTGGCCAAGGTGATATTTTATTTTTGTATCGCACAAAGGGTGCACTATTGTTCTCAGTGTAAATTATTCTAGTATCGGGTACAATTTTAATTGCTTCTACTCTATTGGTTTATTCTCTGTCTATTCTGTTTGACTATATATTTTCACATTTTGCAAGACTCCAGGTTATTGGAATCGGGAATCACATTGGCTGGGACACATCAACACAACATCTACAACCTGCGACAGATGTAAGTTTTTAAAGTATGTGACATTCAGCTACAGTAATAACCAAAGTGGCTTGCACACTATACTATTTCGACTTGAGGAGTAGTTATTTCGTAATTCAAATTAAATAAAAGGAAATTCCGAGGTGTAGGGGACCCTTGGAGCCATCATACGGGATTAACATATTAAATTAACCGAAGAACCCTCTCACGTAGAATAGACGCTCGACTTAAAACTTGACTGACACTTTGACAGCGTCGTTGCCACTTTTGCTACTTGCCACATGTGTCAAATATGACTTCCCGTAAGCTTTATTGAAATGTATTTCCATTTTATCTCGAGATATTTTTACTTTGACGCTTGTGATAGTACTATTTTGTTGCTGTTGTAGGTACCTATATGTTTTTTATCATCTACAAATAGTGGTACGTTAGGAACTGATTAGGATTATTTTGGATCTGTCTACGAAAATCACTAATACATATATAAGTAGATATATAATATTTGTTGAATTATCCTATAATTGTATAATACTGTTACTTTCATTGCACCTATATTTGTTCAAACTTGTCCCTAAGGTTTGGCTGTCGGAGAATGTCTACGGGCATTAGGTCCGCCTTTGTGCAATAAAGTTTTTAAATAAATAAATAAATAATAGACTTCCTCCAATAATGCTATGCTTACATATATAGTATTTATTATTTAAAATCTTTAATGTAAAATACAAAAGGCGAACGTAATGCCGTTACTAGACATTATCTGTACCTTTGGGACATTTAATATTGAGTACGGTGCAAATAGAAATAAAAATAATAAATCATAATAATATTTAAAATCTAATTAAATACCAATTACAGTTGAAACGATGGGCCCGTAGTCCGAGGAGGCTCTTGTGTTCTCCCGCGAGCTTGGTGAGAAACTCCACTCGGCGACGGGTGACCCTTTGAGTAGAGAATATCTTGTTCAAAGGGTCAGCCTCGCTGTTCAACGGAGAAACGCAGCGAGTGTCCTCGGCACACTACGCCCATCGAATAGTCGTAATTTTATTTATAATTTTTTAGTTTTTAATTAGTTTTTATAATTTAGTTCTTAATTTATTTTATTTTTTAATCTTTGTACTTTACTCCGAATAAATTTACTTTGATCTTAAAATAGGAATACATATACATACAAATATTGGTACATACAAACACATACTAATATTACATAAATAAAAACATTCATAAACTTAGGTGTATATATATTTATTATATGCATATTCATAGTACTTAACTGCCTTTGTAGTCTAGCGGTTAAGTTCGTGGATTTAGACTCGGAGGTACCGGGTTCGATTCCTGGTCGGGACACAATAATATTTATTAATTTAAATAAATATATCTAATTAATAATTAATTCATTTGTGGTTTTTTTTTCAAGTTTGGTAAGCTGGAGACATCGACGAGCTTGCCACTTGTCATGATTGGCCTATAGTAAAGATGGCTAAATGTGAATCCGCTTCTTTATAAGCGTGGTTTCCGACTACCCCGAAAGGGAAACGGTCGTGACGATACTTTACTGTGTCTTATCTTGTCATAACTCCTTTAGTTGTTATAAAGGCTTGATCATTAAAACTAAGTATAGAATGTCTAGCGCCATAAAAATTTTATAAATTATAAATAAAAAATAACCTTCACCACTGAAGATGAGCCTACACATTTTTTTTAGAGTATAGTAGAGTAATTAAGTAAATAAACCTAAGGTAACGGCATTTTATATGAGCGTCTAAAGAGGAATCATTATACATGTTATAAATGGTTGGGAGACGTTACGAACATGACATAACATAAAAATATGTTTTAAATTAGTACTGGCAAAATATATATCGTAATCATAATTAGATAATAGACTAATACGTAAAGAAGAAGTACCTACTGTATTTGGTAGAGTTCAAGGTTTGTTTATGATTGTTTGTTCACGTTGATGGGGTTTAAATTATTTGTGTTGAATATATTATCTGAATGGCAGAGGCTTTCTGTGGCCATCAATGGAGCATGATTGAAGTGTTTTAGATAAGAAGAGGAGAAAGACGGCGATCTCTTATCTCTTCACTTCAACTGTTCTTCAAAGAAAAGCCAAAAACACTCGCAATCCACGCTTTTTACTTAAAGATTTTTCTATTATTTTTAGTTTTGGCGTTTTCAGTTGAGCCACTTTTTCACTCATAACAATATGTCGTTTGTCATTTTAGACTCTTAATAATGTTATGTGAGTTGATTTACCTATTTTATTACACTTTTCGTAGGTCTAAGTTTTATAAACGTAAATGTATGAAATGTGCAGTACATAATAGAGTCGGGAGAAATATGTCTCTAAGGTAAATCGCGTAAAAATTATGAAAAACTATTATGAACGTGAGCGAAAATTTAAAAAATTTAAAGTGCAGTAAGTTCATGTAATAAATATTATATATATATTATTTTCATTTAAATAGAGTTTTGTGGAAAAACAAAATCGTTCAATATTGTGTATTTTTATTTTATTATTTATTATTTTTATTGATCTTTCCTCGCCCAGAGAATCAGCATAGCGATTCACGAGGAAATGCGGCCAGCGTTTTTGCCACCATGCCGCGCGGATACGATTTATATTTAAATTAGGTTTTCTTTTGTTTTAGTTTATGTTTAATTTTATATATTGTTAATGGCAATTATTTATTAAATTTAAATAATAATTAAAATATTTATTCGAAGGAATATAATTAAAACTACTTAAAAGTACACAATATTGAAAGTTTTCGTCTTTGCACAAACTCTATGTTTTTTTTAAATAACACTAACAAATTAATTTAAATGAGACGATATTTTATTTAAGTTTAACTGGCTTATAATGTTTTTGGTTAAGGGTTAATCGTAAAATATGTAAATATTTTTAAATGGATACGTCAAGATCTCCTATGAACTAAACTAATGAAAATATGGAGGAACCGAAACATTACCATTGCCACTTAAAACCGTGTTTCCTATATATTTATTTTATATCTTTATGCTGCAGAGACGTGAACTCTCGAGAAAAAAAGGAAATTGATGCTTTAGTGTTGTGTTGGTGAAGAATTTTGGGTAAATCGTGGACGGAGTTTAGAACCAACAAGTGCATCCTGAAAAAACTCGGAATAAAGCAACGCCTTTACTCAACTGTGCAATCACGCATTCTCACATTTTAAGACACGTGAATACACAAGAAAAGTCGACGGCAAAAGGATTCGTGGTAGGTCCCCTATATGACTAGGTCGCGCCTGCAATGAATTATCCTCTACATCAATGCATCAAGGTAGCTATAGTCCTTGAGAAGTGGCGACGATTTGCTAAACATTTCACTAATGCTGAAACTTCTACGAATAGTGTCAATCATGGTCTAGGTTTTGCAGTCTTGGTCTTGATTTGCAAAAAGACTAACCCTAGTCTTCCGCGAGGCTGTTCAGATATTTATTATTTAAATAATTTCTTTTTTTTTTGGTTTATAGGATTTTAATTTCAATTATAACTTATTCGTATCTTATCCTCTAGTACTCTATTGTCTTATACTCTAGTGTCTGTCTATTCTCATGAAATTTACCCAAAACTGCCTATTGTTCTGATATGGAAGTAACGATTTTTTTACGCCCTGACTCAGTTGTTCGTATTGATGAATAAAACATCATGTAAAGCGTTATACATACATAGAGTTTATGTTACAACCTATACACTTTTGAATACATGTTGGTCAACAGATACTATAACCATTCCAAATTTCAAATATCAGACCAGTCATCATTACAGCCCTAGAACACAGCGGCCCAGACCTCCACTGCTGGAGATGGGCCTTCCAAAACATATATCTGGAGAATTTGGCCTACACTCGCCACGCTGCGCTGGCCAGATGGCTTGGCGGAGATATGATGACAATTTATTAACGATTCCACAAGTTAGTATTAGTGAAACTGGGACTGATGACTTAACATGCTCTCCGAGGCGCGGGAACGGTGGTTTTGTAAATCTATAACAAATGTACGTAAGAAAAGTGTATTTCTCATTGGTACATGCCGGAGGGGTTTGAATCCTTTGTAGGATTTAAGGAACGCGTTCTTACAACCGAGTCACCACCGCACCAGACCAGTAGTTCTCGAGATATAAGTTTGTGCACAGACACTCAAGTCTCACATGGTCTCCTTACTACAATTAGAAAGAAATATGTATATATATTCAGTCAGAACAAGACACGATACTCATGCGTATTGCGTAACACTAATACCAAGACCAGGATCGAGACCAGCTGTTCTAATGTATATATATTTAGTCAGAACAAGACACGATACTTATGCGTATTGCGTAACACTAATACCAAGACCAGGATCGAGACCAGCTGTTCTAATGTATATATATTCAGTGAGAACAAGACACGTACGATACTCATGCGTATTGCGTAACACTAATACCAAGACCAGGATCGAGACCAGCTGTTCTAATGTATATATATTCAGTCAGAACAAGACACGATACTCATGCGTATTGCGTAACACTAATACCAAGACCAGGATCGAGACCAGCTGTTCTAATGTATATATATTCAGTCAGAACAAGACACGATACTCATGCGTATTGCGTAACACTAATACCAAGACCAGGATCGAGACCAGCTGTTCTAATGTATATATATTCAGTGAGAACAAGACACTTACGATACTCATGCGTATTGCGTAACACTAATACCAAGACCAGGATCGAGACCAGCTGTTCTAATGTATATATATTCAGTGAGAACAAGACACTTACGATACTCATGCGTATTGCGTAACACTAATACCAAGACCAGGATCGAGACCAGCTGTTCTAATGTATATATATTCAGTGAGAACAAGACACTTACGATACTCATGCGTATTGCGTAACACTAATACCAAGACCAGGATCGAGACCAGCTGTTCTAATGTATATATATTCAGTGAGAACAAGACACTTACGATACTCATGCGTATTGCGTAACACTAATACCAAGACCAGGATCGAGACCAGCTGTTCTAATGTATATATATTCAGTCAGAACAAGACACGATACTCATGCGTATTGCGTAACACTAATACCAAGACCAGGATCGAGACCAGCTGTTCTAATGTATATATATTCAGTCAGAACAAGACACGATACTCATGCGTATTGCGTAACACTAATACCAAGACCAGGATCGAGACCAGCTGTTCTAATGTATATATATTCAGTGAGAACAAGACACTTACGATACTCATGCGTATTGCGTAACACTAATACCAAGACCAGGATCGAGACCAGCTGTTCTAATGTATATATATTCAGTGAGAACAAGACACGATACTCATGCGTATTGCGTAACACTAATACCAAGACCAGGATCGAGACCAGCTGTTCTAATGTATATATATTCAGTCAGAACAAGACACGATACTCATGCGTATTGCGTAACACTAATACCAAGACCAGGATCGAGACCAGCTGTTCTAATGTATATATATTCAGTGAGAACAAGACACTTACGATACTCATGCGTATTGCGTAACACTAATACCAAGACCAGGATCGAGACCAGCTGTTCTAATGTATATATATTCAGTCAGAACAAGACACGATACTCATGCGTATTGCGTAACACTAATACCAAGACCAGGATCGAGACCAGCTGTTCTAATGTATATATATTCAGTCAGAACAAGACACGATACTCATGCGTATTGCGTAACACTAATACCTTAACCAGGATCGAGACCAGCTGTTCTAATGTATATATATTCAGTCAGAACAAGACACGATACTCATGCGTATTGCGTAACACTAATACCAAGACCAGGATCGAGACCAGCTGTTCTAATGCAATGTAAACCGATTAAGCTTGTTTATAATTGTTATTTTTATTATTTCTGTGTAGAATTACTTTAGTTTAAGTTAATATTTCATCCATTTAAATTTTTAGTTCATGCATACAGTGCCAACTACCGAGCAATTAGTTTGATCAGTTTGGCGAGCAAGATGTATGGCAAGATTCTCACGAAACGCCTGCAAGAGAAGACTGAAGGTCTTTTATGGGAGGCACAAGGAGGCTTTAGACCTGGAAGAGGATGCACTGACCAAGTCTTTTCGCTCCGCAATAAGTTAAATAGTTTTTGGCCTTAAACCAGAGGGTTTTCTGTGCTTTTGTGGATTTGGAGAAGGCTTTTGATAGAGTTGTAAGAAAGAAGCTTTGGGACATTTTGCCGGAGTATGGAGTTCATGACAAACTGCTACAAGCTATACAGTCCCTGTACAAGGACTGTAAAGCTTGTGTGCGGGTGGAGGGAGGTATGTCTCCTTGCTTTGAATCCCAAATGGGCGTCAAACAGGGCTGTGTGCTTTCCGCCAATTTATTTACCCTATATCTCGACAAATGCCTAAAAAGAGTGAGAGAGAGTAACTGTGGGATAAAGATGAGTGATTTAGTGGTGAACTGTGTTAAAAATGAATGCACCATAACAATATTTTATCTAACAACACTATGCTAAACTAGCGCCCCCTGTCACTCTCTCTCTCAAAAGGATTGTCAGCGAGTACAGTGTCTCTGTGCAATTTAAATATAATAAAACACGATTCACACCTAACAGTAAGTGCTTTTATTTCTCACATCACAATAGGTTATGGGCCCAGCGCCCTACTGTTGTGGTGCGAGTCGTGGACTGTGGTAAAGCAGTTTATTTGCGGTAAAGCAAAAATAGCCGGCCGGCAAGGCAACGTCGGCAAGCACGCACGTGGCACGCACGGTCAAGTGCAAAAATGGACGTCGTATCAAATGCAACAGGGGCGCAAATACAGCTGGAGGGAGCAGAAAATTGGACGAGCTGGAAATTCCAGATCAGGGTGATCCTTAAAGCCCTAGGCTTGTTCGATGTAATCAGTGAAAGTTCGTTCCTAAAAGACGAAAAGGAGACTGCAAAATGGCGGCAACTCGACGCGAAAGCTCAAGGCGTGATTGTGACAAGAATTTCTCCGAAAATAGTTATGCAGATAATTAACTGTGAAACAGCAAAAGAAATGTGGGAAAAACTGCTTATCATTTATGAACAAAAATCTGATATGTCGTTACATTTGGTGCAGCAAAAATTCTTCGAAATAAAGTTCAGTCAAAAAGAAGATATGGCAAGTTTTTTGGCCAAAATTGAAAATGTTGTGTCTCAAGTTAGGCAAGCACAGGGAGAGATAAGTGAAAATATGGTTATAACCAAAATTATAACCTCACTTCCTGATGCCTATAAACATTTTATATCTGCCTGGGACTCAGTGCCCATAGAAAAGAGAACTTTGACAGAACTAACTGCAAGGTTATTAACTGAAGAGCAAAGAAACAGAAGTTGTGAAAACGATAAAGAGGAAAATAGTGCTTTGTCAACAAACTTTCAAAGAAAATGTTTTAAATGCGGGAAACATGGACATTCCAAAAAATATTGCAATAAAAATAAGAACAATAATATTGAAAAGTTTTGTAAAATCTGTAATAAAAGTGGACACTTGTTGGAGCAGTGCTGGTATAAAAATAAAAGACAAAATAACAAAAATTCTAATAAAAAACAAAATGCATTCATAACATCATTGACTCTCTGTGCTCAAAATGATAACAAAGAACTGTGGTATTTGGACAGTGGTGCCTCTGAGCACATGTGTTGCAATAAAAATTTGTTTATGAACTACAAAGAATTCACAGAAAATAAAGACATAATGATTGGTGATGGCACAGTGATCAAGGCACATGGATGTGGTCAAATTTGTTTGGAAGCATATGATGGTGATAATTATATTCCAACCACTTTAAATGAAGTATTGTATGTGCCACACTTAAAACTCAATTTATTCTCAGTAAGTAGTGCTTTGGATAAAGAATATAAATTGATATCTGATAATAATAAATGTTACTTTATGAAGCAAAATGAAACATATGCCATGGCAAAAAGAAAATCTAAACTATATATAATGATGTTTCGCTATCCTAAAGACACGGCAATAGTAGGCCAGTGCAGCGACAGCTTGGCTGAGTGGCACACAAAAATGGTGCATCAAAATATTATTCATGTCAAAGACATGTTAAAGAGAAACAATATAGAATATGATACCGGAAAGGAAACAACTTGTATACCTTGTTTACAAGGGAAACAACATAAATTGTCATTTTCAAACAGTGCAAGCAAAGGCGAACGACCTGGACAGTTGCTTCATATGGATTTATGTGGACCTATGGAAGCTGACTCAATAGGTGGGTCAAAATATTTTTTGCTCATCAAGGATGATTATTCAAAATTTAGAACTGTATATTTCTTAAACAATAAATCAGAAACAGTACAGAAAATTAAAATGTTCTTAAAAGCTTTAACGGTATATCCTGGTCACAAGGTGCAAATAATGAGATCAGATAATGGTAAGGAATTTATTAATAACGAAATGAGAAATATTATTAGTGAATATGGGATACAGCATCAGACAAGTGTACCCTACACACCTCAACAAAATGGTCGAGCCGAACGGGACATGAGGACGATTGTTGAATCTGCTCGGACATTACTTATAGAAAGCAAATTACCTAAGGATCTGTGGGCAGAAGCCCTTAACACTTCAATATTTGTATTGAACAGAACAGGCAAAAGTAGCATACAAGACAAGACACCTTATGAAGTATGGAACAATAAAGAGGCTTATAATTTAAATGACCTAAGGATATTTGGATCAGAAGTAAGTGTACACATTCCCGATGAAAGAAGAAAGAAATGGGATCCAAAAGGCGAGATTGGTTTTTTTGTTGGATACAGTAATAATACAAAGGGATATAGGATATACATACCTAAGAAGAAGGAAATATGTACAAAACGTGATGTAATCTTTATTAAAGGAAATGAAAATCCAATTCAAGACACAAATACCATTCAGATATTTGAGAATGTTTTACCAAACAATGAATACCTGCAAGAGGAAGAATACCCAGACAATACTTGTGAAACATGTGAGGACAGTGAACCTAAAATAAATGAAATGAAAAATCAAGATGAAATTATTGAAATACATGATAATGAGGATGATGATGAATCTCATGATGAACAGGGTGATGATGATGAAACTGATGAACATAATGATGATGAAAGTCATGATGAAAACGCAAATAAAGAATCAGGTAGAATAAGAAAGAGACCAAAATGGATGTCAGATTATTTTACTTTTATGAGTATAAATAGTGATGAACCTATCACATATGAGCAGGCTATAAAAGGAAAGGATAAGGAAAAATGGAAAATAGCAATGCAAAAAGAACTAAAAACCCTTGAAGAAAATAACACATGGACGGAAATAACTGAGGGTCCAGAAAATATAAAGATAATAAACAGTAAATGGGTTTATAAAATTAAAGATAATTTGGACGATGATGATAAATATAAAGCTCGACTTGTAGCTAGAGGCTTCGAGCAAGTTAATGCAGATTTTCAGGTATATACTCCGGTGGCCCGACTTTCCACATTCAGGACATTCATGGCAGTAGCAACCCAAAAGAAGCAGCCTGTTTACCAGATGGATGTGACAGGAGCATTCCTTTATGGGAACATTGATGAGTTGGTTTATATGAAGGTACCTGATGGACCATTATGTAAGTTGAATAAATCTATCTATGGTTTGCGCAAATCTCCTAAGTATTGGAATGAAAGATTTGACAGTTTTATGGTAGAAGAAAATTTTATTAAATCTAAAAATGAACCATGTTTATATATAAAGTGTCGAAATAACCATGAACTTTTTGTATTAATATATGTAGATGATCTATTATTTTTTGGTTCAAGAAGTAAAGACATTGATTATTTTAAGGAAAAATTGTGTATGCAATTTAAGATGAAAGATCTTGGATTAGCAACTAATTATCTTGGAATAAACATAAAGCAAGATTTAAAAAATAATAAAACTATTCTAAATCAAGATAAATATTTAACTAAGGTATTAGAAAAATTTAATATGTCTAACTGTAAAACAATTTCTACACCAATGGATAAAAACTTTGATTTTAAATTACTAAATAGAGAAAAATCAGAAACTAACGAAATTGAGAACAAATGTAGACAAATTATAGGTAGCTTGCTTTATGCTTGTTCAGCAACTAGGCCAGATTTGTGTGTTGCTGTAAATTTTTTAAGTAGATACCAACATTGTGCCAGTCAGCTACTATATAAATGCCTAAAGAGAATTTTAAGGTACATAAAAGGTACATTAAATTTGTCATTAATTTATAATTACAACAATGAACAAAAACTGCAGGGATATGTAGATTCTGATTGGGCAGGAGACATAAAAGATAGAAAATCGACATCAGGATACTTATTCACAATATTCAATAGCCCTGTGTCGTGGTGTTGTAAAAAACAGTTAAGTGTGTCTCTGTCATCTGCCGAAGCAGAATACATAGCTCTGAGTTTTGGTATCACTGAAGGATGTTGGTTAAAGAATTTATTATTGGATTTTAACTATAACTTTAATATAAATATTTTTGAAGACAATCAAAGTGTCATAAAGATTTCTGAAAATAACGAGAGCAATAAACGACTGAAGCATGTTGATATACGGTACCACTACATTGTGGAAAATGTAATAAAAGGATTGGTTATGTTAGAGTACATAAAATCTGAAGATAATATAGCTGATCTATTCACAAAGCCTTTGGGCAATATTCAATTTGTTAAATTCAGGAATATGATAATAAAATAAATTAAAATAAGTACCTAACATAATTTATCCAACAAGTAATTATTGTTGTAATCCTTGTTTTATGTACTGTTAGCAAAAGTGAAATGTTTCTTTTAAAAATATGTGTTATGTTGAGGGGGTGTGTTAAAAATGAATGCACCATAACAATATTTTATCTAACAACACTATGCTAAACTAGCGCCCCCTGTCACTCTCTCTCTCAAAAGGATTGTCAGCGAGTACAGTGTCTCTGTGCAATTTAAATATAATAAAACACGATTCACACCTAACAGTAAGTGCTTTTATTTCTCACATCACAATAAACTGCCTGCTTTATGCAGATGATGCTGTTCTCATGGCATCGTCCGAACAACAACTGCAATCACTAGTCACAGAAATGAAAGAGGGATGTGCAGAAAAAGGACTCCGTTTGAATGCGAGAAAAACCAAGGTACTAGTGTTTGAAAGAAGAAGGATGACAACCGTGACGATAAAGATTGATGATGAAACTCTAGAACAAGTAAATGAAATTATATATCTGGGCAGTGTTTTCACTGCGGATGGGAAGTATGATAGGGATGTTGAAAGAAGAGTGAACGCGGGAAATAGTGTCAACGGTGCCCTGGGGTCACTGATCGCCAGTCGGAATGTCAGTGACAAAGCTCGACTCGCCATACACAATGCCATGCTGTTACCAACACTTATGTATGGAAGCGAGACGTGGATATGTCAGAATACGCATGAGAGTAGAGTTAATGCAGTAGAAATGAGATCGTTGCGTCGGATATGCGGCGTCACTTTGACGGACCGCATACGTAATGACGAAATACGAAAAAGGGTAGGTATGAAAGAAAGCATAGGGACAAAAATAAGGAAAGGCATGCTACGATGGTTCGGGCATATTGAAAGGATGAATGCAGAGAGATTGACCAACCAGATATATAATGCGAAAGTCGTGGGTAAAAGAGGCCCTGGCAGACCTAGACTCACATATTACGACCAAATTAATAAAACAATAGCTGAAGGTGCGTTGAAAAGCCATCGAAACAAAAGGGCATGTATGAAGAGGTTGATGAATGTCGAAGAAGCGAAAGAGGTATGTCGTGACCGTGACAAGTGGCGCTCAATTGTCTCTGCCTACCCCGCAAGGGATTTGGCGTGAAGATATGTATGTATGTATGTATGCATACAGTGTACAATAATTTTAGGTTGTTAAATTTAACTTGTTTCCCTTTATATTTAATTTTGTGTATTGTTGTAATTTAATAACTGTTTGTTGTAGCTATTGTAAATAAATAAATAAAGAATCAAGAAGTCTTTGTTTCTGCCACACTAAAGCACACTGGTGGCTCGATTGTAAAACGCGTTCCTTAAATCCTACAAAGGTCGGTTCAAACCCAATCGGCGTGTACCAATGAGAAATACACTTTTCTTACGTACTGCAGTCATAGATTTACAACACCACCGTTCCCGTGCCTCGGAGAGCACGTTAAGCCGTCGGTACGGGTTCCACTAATACCAACTTGTGGAATCGTTAATTAATTGTCATAAAAAATTGACATCATATCCTCGCCAAGCCGTCTGGCCACCGTGGCGAGTGTAGGCCAAATTCTTCAGATATATGTATGTATGTTCTGGAAGGCCTATCTCCAGCAGTGGAGGTCTAGGACGCTGTATTCTGGGCTGTAATTTTAAAAACACTGCCAAGAGTGTAACGACTAATTTTAAAAAACTCACTATTTTATATATTTGTATAAATATATAATAGTATGTTATTTAATTTTATTTGTAGTAACAAAACTATAGCTAATCACAAAGTAATAGGTTTTTCGCGTAGGGTATCGCCTAACCTGATACTATCGAAATATTACAATACAAGTAATATAGTGTAAGGGTAACAGTGTTCGTTATTTATAGCCTGCCTTTAGGAAAATTTGAAATATGTCGCTTACGTGTGTTCATTATTAAATAGAAATTACACTTGCCAACAAGGTAATGGGATACCTACAACATCAAATTGATGGTACATCGGGAAGAAGGGAACATGACCGTTTCAATGTGCATTATCCTCAGCTATATCAGGCGATTTATCGCGGCATCGAAATCATGAAGATAAGTTATAACCCCCTCTCTCGATTGAATTTATTGTATTTTTTTATTTCGACCTTCCCGTACTATTCTAGGTTAATATTGTCGATAATATCGTTGGGTCGTGCAGCTTAATCCAATTTATCGATTATATATTTCTCAGTGTTTAAATACTTAGATAATACGTGTGTAACAACACTTATATTGGTGTCATAAATGTGCTCCCAAAAGTATTAAAACGACAAAATACAAGTCTTAAAACTACTACTGGTGTTTTATAGTTAGTGCTTACGTGACTGGGCCGATGAAGCATAGGACATTACAATAGTTATCACTTTAATATAAATGGTGGTAACTTTCTTTTAACTTTTCGCTGCAAAATGTACCATTCGAAACACCAATGAGAAATACGCTTTTCTTAGGTAAATTTGTCATAGATTTACAACACCACCGTCTCCGTGCCGCGTGCACATTAAGCCGTAAAAATACAAAAATAGCTTTCGGATAATTAGCTTTATTAAAAAAAAATGTAATCGGTCAAGTTGTTCTCAAATTTTTGTGTGACAAAGGAAAATAGGGAATTAATTTTATAGATATGGAGATAGATACCTTTTAATGAAAAGTTGTGATATTTTCTCACTGCCAGCACCTCCTAGTATCACAGCATAGACGCTGCTTAAATACCTACTAAAATAATTGCAATGCGTACCTACGTAAATAAAATAAAGATAACTTGAATTTCTGTTATGCAGGAGGAAGGTTTGAAATAAAAACAGCGGCAATAAAAGGAGTTAAGGTAAACAGGGAGGCGTGGCGGTGTAATGTTTAGAACCTTTTACAGGAACCTTTGGGGTACTTCTCTAAGGGGTCGAAGTAACAAAACCACAAAACATCATGCAGAATTACCGCTATACCATCAGGGAAATGTAAGCTTGACTTTTAGTTTTGCGTATAATAATCATCACGCCTGTAGGAAATTTCCAGGGAATCTCTTACGGGGAGATCAGAAACCACGCAATTTATATTTAGCCAACTTTACTGCCAGCCGATCATGAAAAGTGATAAGCGTCTCTATTATAGCTTTCTAGAGGAGAGAAACATCACAAATAAATTAAATGACATATCCTGATCATTGAACCCGTCTTAGCCGCTAGACCAAGGTCCAAAGGGGAAAGTCACCTACCGTCTTTAAACTATATAATATTTATTTAAAATATAGACACTAGGCCCGTGGGGTCCAAGCGCTAAATTTTTTGTAAAAAACATCACATTGGGGATAAGTGGGCTGGTTCTTTTCTCGTCCAGAGAATCAGCATAGCGATTCAGCGAGGAAATGCGGCCAGCGTTCTTGCCACCACGCCGCGCGGATACGATTTATATTTAAATTAGGTTTATTTTTGTTTTAATTTTTTTAATATCATAATTATTTTTTCTATTAATTTAAATAAAAAAAGGGTATTCAAAATATTGTCTGTGTTGTATTTGTCGTCCATTTTCATTCAATAAACTGCTAATGCAATTTGACGTAGAATTTCCGGGAAATTGATAACAGGTGGCTTCTGACGTCAGAGGCTATATTTAGGTCATTTAAAAGTTTAAACTATTGACTTGGCCCAGTAACCTTTTGCGTAACCTCGGACGCCCTCGTAAATGCTTTTATTTTTTTTAATTATGACGTCAAACAGCATGTTTTTTATTTTTTATTTTGTTTGACCAGCGTTAAAGCTAAATACAAAATGAATGGCAAATACGAGTAGCCTTGCTCCGATCATGATGTACCTATGTCACACCCTGGGTTTCAAGAAATATTGCTAGCAAATTTTACCAAAATCGCTCCAATAGTATATGCGTAAAAGCAAGACAAACAGCGTCACATGTAGAGTGTCTCAAGTACCAAGCTACGAGTATAAATCTAGCAGTCATATTTAAAAAAAAGGGACTAATAATAGGTTGTTTGTTGGTTATCTAGTTATCGCAGCAAAGTGGTACCTACGAGTAGGTATAACTGTAAAAACGTGTGCGGGAATAAGATCTATTTTGGTGGTTACGACGAGCTCGGGGCGAGGCCGGGTCGAGGTCACTCCAGGCTGCAGCGTCACTGCACACCTGCCAACGACTTAATTAGACGGACCATCAACTCAATGACATCACAGCCCCTAAAACACAAAGTTCTAGACCTCCACTGCTAAAGATGGGCCTTGCAGAATATTCTCATATTGTTATTAACTATTATAGAGAAACCGGAAACTGCGACTTAACGTGCACTTCGAGGCAGCGGGGTGTGAGGGAGTGCAAAAACGTCCGACAACGTATCGTCTAAGATCGATTACGTCTGTCAGAAATGTTAAAAGCTAGGCGAAATTCCCAAGATTTTGACATTTCTTACAGACGTAATCGATCTTAGACGATACGTTTTCAGACGATTGTGCACTCCGCCTCACCCCGCTGGTGAACCGCGGTTTTTTAAATATATAGCAAATAAACAATATATTTATATATATACAAAAATAAAATTGTATAGGTAGCAGGTGTTATATTATAAAATAGTACTCTAAAGGTAGATTTCTCAGCGGTACATGCCGGGGATCGAACGTCCAACATTATAATTGAAAGAAAGCGTTGTAATAACTCAAACATCGTCGCATTTAACCTGCCATAGACCTCTATGTAGACGGACAAGACCTTTATCTGATGGTGTGGTTAACTTAAATCATATAACTTAAAAACAAACCATAAATTTATTATAAGAAGTAAAATATAAAGATTTAAAGATAACAAATATATATATAATAAAAAATAAACTATAATATAAAAACTATATTTAAAAAAAAAAAAAACATTATTATATTAGATTGTGCGAGCGAGAGGGATGCAACACTAGTCGCTTAGACAGGTCTTTAACACACGGCCCCAACAGTATCGTTATCTAAAGGTACAAACACGTAGTTACTACTAACTCGTATTTGCAACGTTTGGCCTTTATAGCCGAATCCGCTGTAACGAGTATCTACAGCAAACAAATCGTTATATACTTGTCTATGGTAGCTGCCTATTTCTGGATGACTTTCTTCCGCGGCCACTCAATGTCTTCACTCTCTCGTGTCAAAAGAAAGAGCTAATCTTCAACAACTCGGAATTCAATTCTCCCAGATGTACGAGTATGTAGACAAATCTTAATTTGACGTGTTTACCATCTAAGGTAATGGCACTTATTATTCTCTAAATAAAAAAGGCACGTACAATCAAATTATATCTAAATATATTTTTGCTATATTAAACTTTTTAGCACAATGATACATATTCGTGACCACGTAGATGCAACTTGACCGAAACCTCGCGTCGTGGAGAGAAATATCTCTAAGGTAAACCGCGTAAAGATCCGTTTAATAATTTGGCTAGGCGTCATTCTATTTTATTTTAATTTTAAATTCTTTACCACCAAAAAATTAGGCGAGTTTAATACCTGTTGTTTTCTGACAACTAACCTTTGGGATGGTGAGAGCTTATGGGTCAGGGTGCAACAATCTAATAGTCTAATTTATAAATATAATAATAATAATGATAATAATATTAATATAATAATTTTATATTATTTTTTTAACTTTATTGTTTAGGTAGCTTTAATTTATATTTATTGTTTGTATTTGTGTATCTTACTTCGAATAAATTCCAATAATTTGTTTTATTCGAAGAAAATAAGGTACAATGATTTAAAAAAATAATAACATATTAATTAAACTAAAAACTTACATCTTAAAACATAAATTACTATTAATAAAAATAAACCTAATTAATAAATAAAAATATAACTAAAAACTAAAATGAAGAAAAAACTAAATAAAAAATATTATAAATAATACATTTGCTCCAAATCGCTGCCAATGGGCAAGGTGCCAAGGATACTGGCAGCATTGCCACGTTGAATGGCAATACTGATCCTTTGGCCCAAATATTGCCCAGCCCTTTTGTCACCCGAGGTGTTGACGAGCTGTTTTGACAACGCCTTGAAAATTTCGTGTGCACTTGGTCCCCACGGCCCGAGAGTTTCAACTCCAAACGGCGCAAAAACACATCTCCCAATAAGCTGAGTGTATTTCCGCCGCTTGAGGTTCTCTGCTTTTAATTCAGCAGCGCCTGGGTCCTTAGAAGTCAAGGACAAGTGGGAAGGCGCCAGGGTGTCCACACAGGTGGCATCCCACACTAAAGGCAAACCTATCCTCCATGGAACCAACGTCATTCCGTCGGGCCGCTTGCCATCGTCGCGGGCCATGCCACTGGGTTCTAATATTGCTGGCGAACCCACAGACACAAGGGCCCGACGAATGACGTCATTGAGACAGGCGTGCCTTGGGATGCGACCTGTGCTCTTGCTGCAGGAAAGGCCGTGGTGGCCGAGTGCCCCGACGTTGTCTCCACATTGGCAGCGATGTGGAAAAGTGCAAGGAGCTCCTAGACGTAGGCTGGTTATGGTGCTGAAACATTTGTTGTCGAAAAGAGTTCCAACAAAAGATGAAGGGAGAGCCTGGAGCCACAGTCCCGATTCCCACTTCGACACCGCCAGAAGACGAGCACGCTCTGCCATATTGGTTGACGTATTTAAAAGTTGATCCCGTACCAATCGGCAAAGCGGTTCGTCCCACCGGCGCTGTGATGTAGTGAGAGTCGGGACGGACGTATTGGGGCAAGCAAGCTTCCACGCGCTTACAGATTCTGCCATATATGAAATATTATATGAGGTAAAGCATTTCACTAAAATTTTGTTTATAAATAGAAATGAGAGATACAGGTTACCAGATTATCATTATGATAGGCATTCGGTTTCTTTAAGCGAAAACGTTAGATAAAATAATAATTTAACGAATGTACACTTCAATTTTAACAGCTTTTAATTCCAATAATTGTATTTAAAAAAAATATATATAAACTCGTACAACCAAGCATTACTACATGCAAGTATTATATTTTTAAAAGAATGTTGGGTTTCCAGTTTCTGTCACACAGACGAGGCTATGCGCTTATTAAATGTGTTTGGCGGATAATCAGAGGTGAAACGACAAACTCAAAGGTGCTACAGCAAATAGGATTTCGAGTTCCGATAAGGTTTCAATATATACGTAATATGCAGCCGCTATTTAAGGAGCCGGTGACACGCACAGTAGCGCACGAGACTTCGCCGTTGCTAAGATCGCTCAGCATTAGAAATGGGTTGTCACTGAAATTTCCCTTGTTTGACTTATTTTCTTGCAGGGAGACGAGTTTAAGAAGGTGGCAAAAACTTTTTTGGGGTATAGTGGAGATATCTCTCGGTTATTATTGTTACCTACTATTAATTATTTAGATATTTTTGTATGTTTATTGTATTAACCATATGTGAAGAACACTTACTAACGAATTGGCTTAGGCTATTATGTTAGGTTTACGTGTTTGTATATAAATAATATATATATATATATATTTAAAGTGTCATAGTCTACAAATATATAACCTAATCCCTCCCTCTCCTGAGGGACTGATGGCAGTTATGAGTGTCTGACTTCAGTTGCTAACATTCATGGACCTTGCACGCCACTTGCGCGTCATAATAACATATACATATTTATTGTATATGTTATTATGACGTGCGTCTCAGTCTATATCCAGTATAAATTACCATCGAATACGTCAAAATCGTATTATTAGACACTGTTAATGCGTAGAGGAAATCAATTTGAAAACAATGCAGTCGTGAGCGGTTTTGTCTATTTATAGCGCGGCCCACAGACCACGTCACGAACGCTCTATATTTCCCGTGACGTCACGCTGCGAGAGTGCACCCGCTTAAACCGCTAATGTTTGACCTCCTTTACTGACAGTTTGATGTCAATCTACACGCATAAGGAGCGAAAACATCTTTACAATATATTCTAGTCTCTTTCTTGTAAATTTCTATTGAGAAAATGTATTTAAAGTAGAGCATTAAACTTGGTATATTATGTTACATTTTTATACAGGTCATTCTTGTCCATAAGGGTTTGACTTTAATTAGGTCAGGGGGGTCTTTTTTCTACGAGTATTACTTTTATCAAACCTCAGTTTTAGAAAGGATGATTCAAATAATCCTTGCTTATCGTTTTTTATACGCGATATGATGGCTTATCAGTTTTTTATTTCATCCAATTGCGTGGCATACTTCCGACATAGGGTCTGTTAAGACTCATAACATCTACATTTTTGCACTTGTTATGTGCTCACTTAGCGTGTGACTATATTAATTTAACGAACGAAATTTTAATGTGAAACTAGAAGGGTATACACCAAAATAAAGATGTGGACGTTCAGCAGGTGGATTCTCTAGGCGCAAACGTTATATAAAGTAACTGTCAATGTGAAACGCTATTAGAGTTGATTTTCTTATAATATTTTTGTAATTTTGACGTTAGCTCGTCAAAACTCTCGCTAATGAATAAATAAATGTACTATTGTGACAATTTTATTCATTTATATTAAAATTTTATTGCACTATGTACTAGCTAGGCATCTTCTGACAGACAAACCTTTAGAGAGGATAGGTGGTAGGTGCAATTAGCAATTAGGTGAAATTGAAATAAAACAACAATATATAATATATTTATAAATACATACATATCAATATGTACCTACAATAATACATAAATAAGTCATACTATAAATATATTAATACATAAATAATTTACAGACAGTGGGGTCGTCCAGGCCCGGATGTCTAATGGGCCTGGGTTGGGGATGGGGACATTCCCCCGTTCTCCCCGGCAGGATCTCAGCGAGTAATCACCCGCTGGTAATTCATGCACCTTTAGTGCTGGGCACCGTTACTGGTATAACAGCGCCCGTATGGCTCACGAGCCCAGGGGATCTGGGTTCGGCTACTTCAGTTCTCCTCCAGGAGCACTTCTCTAGGAAGTGGTCTCCCGTTGGGGGGCCGAGCGCAAGACGGAGCGATATTCTGGAGATGCTTGAAATGTCCGTTGTCGGCCCGATAGAACATATGCAGCACATTTGCCGAGATTAATAATTTAACTAAGATAGGAATTTAATCAGGATAAGAATGCACAGTATTATTAACTTATGTAAGTATAGTTTTATTGTGTTAAAAATAGGGAAACTGCCTTCTGAAACCCAGAATTTATTTTTCAGAAGGCAGTGCTCACTAACTGAAATTATTTGATTATGATCCAATAAACGTTATTTAATTAATATTTTTTATAACTTGAGTAGTTATAAAAAAATAATTAATCATGTAGAAGAGAGTATGATAAAATTGACAATGTGATGTTGCTGCTGCTAATTAAGGAAATTGATATAAGAAAAAAAAAACAAAAATAAAGTTTATGTTTATTTATTTTTACAATGTGTTATACTTCATTTTTAAATATTGAACGATTACGACAATGTGAAGTTTGTGCTTAAGCAAGTAGATACAAAATTGGAGGTCAAAAGGTCGCTACTAAGTAATATCCACGTGTGTTGGTTATGCAACAAGAGTGCAGTCAAGTGCATTGCGCGTGCAATTTTATTGACTCTTTGATGTCTAACTTTACTACGTCATCATCCGAGTATGTTTACCGCGATTTTAATTACTTTCAGCTTGTTTTTTACTGTTGGTGACATAGTAAAATGCGCTTTAGCTACCTACATTATTTATTTATAGCATAGTTTTCTAAGTTATAGACTGTTCCATAGAAGTATTTATGTATATAGTACACACAGCAGTACATATATTATCACACACATTATGTAATATATGTACCAATTACCAAGTATCATACGATTAAGGGATTTAGTAAGTTTTTTTTAATAACATTAAATATTATTTATAATTTGGTGTTTATTTTATATTATATATACTGCCTCCGTGGTCTAGCGGATAAGTCCGTGGATTTAGACTCGGAGGTACTTAATTTTATTTATTATAATTTTTATTTTGTTCTGTGTTGGCGTTACTCTAATACTACATTAACTTCCAGTTCTGTTCCTTGCCTATAGTTTCATTTAAGACATTCGATGGCTTATTTTTCGATGCTGATCTATGCTTCGGCTCAAAGGAAGTTTTTAAGTCAAGCGTATGCTCTTTTTCATTGTTGTTTTGTCATTTAACCAGGCCAATGTAACGCTACGTAACTTGAAGCTTTTAGTTTAGTTTTATCTTTTAATTGTTTGTTTAATTCTGTTAATTTTTTAGGTTTAAATTTTGCTAACTCACCCCAATCAATGTACAAATTTATATGTTCTTGGTGAGTACTTTTTATGGAATCTGGCTCATATATTGTTATTATCTGTTGTTAAATGCTTACTTTAGCCATGATCTCCGTTTGTATTCCAAATGTTAAATAAATAAATAAATAAAAGGTGTATTATACGAGTATATAGGTATTGTGTTTTGTAAAATATTAATTTAACTGAATTCTGGTGGGAATGTATGGTTCTATAGAGAATTACCACACAGGCCCTGTTATACTTAACTAAACTAAAAGTGCTTTAACCGCTAAAGTGGGTAACCGCTGAGTTCTTGCCAAATAAAACGGAGAAATAACCATGCGATGGCTCCAACCCAGGTCCATTAGATTCACGTGCCTGGACGACCTCACTGTCAGATGTAACATCATTTTTTATTATTATTTAGGCTTTGAGACAAGTTTCGGTCATTGAGGTAACGGTTATGGCCGTAGATGTAGACGCAGAGAAACTGGATACGATTCCTGGTCGAAAAATAATTAGTTTAGTGTTTTTTTTTTTAAAAGGCCACATAATTAATATTGTTATGTTAATTTTTAAAAATGTGGTTTTCGACCACCCTGCTCTGTTACAGCGGTCATGATATCTTACTTCTTGTTATTCTATTCATGAACGTGAGGCCGTAGCAATATTTCGTAGTTTAAAAAATCGAGGCATGATCGTAGCATATATAAAATAAAGCGATAAACACCTTTATTTGTAATAACCTTTTTTCTAGCTTCCAGTATGAGTAACTCTGTGGGATAATAACTTAAATAGATCGGTTAAAGAATCTATAAAAAAATTGGTAACTAACACGTTGTCCGTGTATATTATATTTTATATAGTTTAGGTGTGCATAATGTTTAAATATGATCATGATAGCTGTAGTACTAAAGGACTTGACTTATATGAAAACTACATATTTTTCCAAATAACTTAATGGCATACTAATATATGCTTACATATACACTATATATTACATATATAATACATTATAATACACTATATATATATATACTTGTATATGTGATAGTAAAATTAATATTAGTCTTATCAATAAAAGTATCGAAACTACTATCACATTTTGTTATCATTGTTGTCAGCACGAGTAGTACAAAAATATTTTCATCAAATTCAGTTCCACTCCAAAAATGTTTCCTTTTGTACTTTGGTGCAATAAAGTTTTGAAATAAATAATAGCGACATGAATTTAAGTGGGAGACAATATGGCTGTGATGACCCTGGATTCCAAGAAACTTCTGCCAAATTCCGTTACTGCAACCGGATTTAGGGTAAGCTTATATCCAGAAATGAGAGATACAGGTTACCAGATTATCATTATGATAGGCATTCGGTTTCTTTAAGCGAAAACGTTAGATAAAATAATAATTTAACGAATGTACACTTCAATTTTAACAGCTTTTAAAAATTTATGATTTTATTTTGTAATTTAGATGTAAGCTCGGTCATACTCAGCTAAGCCTGTGCTCGTTAATAACGATAAAACTGTTAGTTAATAAAGGAATTTTGACACTTTCACGGTTCAATAAATATAACTAATAAAATTAATAGTTTGTTTTTTAAAAAAAAACTAGTTTAAAATTTAAAGCAATAACTTCATAACGGTGGCCTCACGTTCTCGGTATAAAACAGTCACTTGGATCAGCTGTTCGCATTACTGCTGGCGAAGTTCAAATTTTATAGATAGCTAAGCTTCGTACTTCGATGTGGCCCACTCTTTGACTTTAATGTATTTTAATTATTTTTTTATACTGAAAGTGAAGCGCGACAATCAACCAAGAAAAAAAGCAATCTTTATTAACGTGCTAGTTTGATAAGTGTAAATAACAATTAAGTAGAACAAGAGAACGGTGAATGAGAAAAAAGGGTGAAATATTATTTAATGCCGCCAATAGACAATTTGCCGTTGCTAGTGATTTGTGGATTTCTCAGAAATTAATTTTAAAAAAGATAAAACATTCATTTTTTGTCTTAGAAAATACAACATCACATATTTTATAAACATTTAGTTATATTATTTGGCCTTGTTATATTTATTTGTTATTGTTAATCGTCTTGGTTAATAATTTATGTTTTAAAACCTATTCATTTAACTTTAAACCACAATTTTACATAGAAATTTTGAATAAAATGTATTATTCAATGTATAAAACGGACTGCAGGCGGTGTTTTTTATTTAAATAAAATTGATAATACATTAACCTCGGTACAGGTTTTTGCCGTTTGAGGTCGAGACAATGGGACCATAGGGACCAGCCAACGTCTGGCCAAGTTGTCATAGCGGCTGACGGAAAGATCTGGAGACACGAAGCCTGGCAATTATTTCTGCAAAAGACTTAGCCTCGCTATATAGAGGGGAAATGTTGCCAGTCTCCTTGGGACTATCTCTGATGGGACATATTTTATTTAGTTTAGTTTATTTATTTATTTTTAGGAAAATTTACAGCCTCTACAATAATACAATAGAAATATAGTAACTTAAAGCCTTACAAATTTTCACTGATAGCATTAAGTTAGTAGTAAACACAGCAGACAAAACGTGTTAAAATAATACAATTCAAATACAAAGATACCACCAATACAATTAAGAGAACAATTAAAGACTAAACTAGTAGAACCATTAAACAACAACAAACAATTCCATCGAGAAAAATAATAATAATAATAAAATTTACAAATAATATCAAAAATATGGTTGTATAATACCTGAAGACGCAAAGACACAAAACCAACGAAACACAATCAGTAGTGAAGTAGACCTATCCAAACTTGATGTTAAATATAGTAAACTGACACATAAAGCAAACAGTGTAATTTGCGTTGTCGAACCTACTCAAGATGCTTATCACAGTACTGGGCAGTCATCAATCGTCTAAGAATCATCGGAGAGATATCAAACAGGTCAACATCATGTACGCGTTCCACTAAGTGGTTAAAACTTTTGCATGCACGCTAGATATAGGAGTTATTTCTGTAATTACTCGATGTGTAAGAAACACCAAGCAAACGGGGACATCTCGTTCTATACGTAGGGGTAAGGAGTTTCAGTTTAGACAAGAGTTCAGGGCAATCAACCGAGCCGTTGGCTACTTTAGAAGATATGAGATGTCAGAAATGTTTCGACGTGTTTCAAGTTGAAGCAAATGAAAGCGAATACAACAGCGGTTTATAGTTAATAATAATAGTTTAATGTTTTATTAGATTTAATTTTTAATTCATATTAATTACGTACAATTTGCATTTTTATCACTATTCATATTCATTTGTAAAGGAAGGGCAAAGCACGAAAACTAAATGCAAGCCCACCTCGATCCTTGGCGCTGCATCAGACTGGAAAATTCTCATGGATACATTTGAACACCATTATAGGATCCCAGATGAACTAGCTGTATCAGCCTATAGGCCAGACATCTTAGTGTTTTCTCGGAACTTGAAAAAAGTTATCCTTATTGAACTTACCGTTCCGTGGGAATCAAATATTCCAAAAGACCACAACATGAAGTCGAATAAATATTATGATCTCACAGAAGAAATGATCAGGAACAGGTTCAAGACTCAGCTTTACGCAGTGGAAGTTGGTGCAAGAGGAGTTCCAGCAAAATCTTTGCATCACTTACTGAAAGAATTGGGCCTAAGCAGGTCTGCCGTCAATACATTTATGGAACGAGCTTCCAAGACGGCATTAACGGAATCATACAGTATTTGGTTGGGTAGGGAGAGAAGTAGAATGGTGGATGGTGAGCGTATTATCGCGCAATAGAAAAAAAAGGAGGCCTCCTTTTCTTAAACCAGCCAATTGTCGGTCGCAAGCCCGAGACACCATTCTTCTCATCTCTTACCCACACACGATGGACCCGGCACCCGCACGGTGAATCCATGGAATGCTTAGAAATTTGTCTTCTAAACTACAGAATTTTAATAAGATAAAAACATTTTTTTTGTATAAATATGTATTTTTCTTATTACAAAAAAAAAGTTCATGCCTGTACCGATACGCAGATTTTCCCCCACATAGCCGTTCAATCGGACTTACGTACTGCAATCTATAATAATAAATTTATTAAATAAAATATTTTTTCATCAATTTTGGACAGATATGAGTAGGTTGCCGTTTTTCCTTTATCTTTACTCGAAATGAAGCCCGCCAAGAATAGGACTTCAAGTTTTATAGGCATAGCAAGTAAGGGATACATTTTATTGCCTTCAATTCTTTTGGCTTAAAGAACCTTTAAGTGGGTTTTTTCTTGTTATACATTACACATAATGAGATAAATACGCTTACTAGCTAAACTGAATAACAGAATTCACTAATTAAAATTCTAAATTGCCTAATGAATGACCGTACTTGGGCCCAGGCTTCACTACCGACTCGATTGGATTAGGAAGCCTGGGAACTCGCAATTTTTCTACTGTAGCACTGCTAGCCATCGTTTCTGTCATCTGTACATAGTACTGTCAAAGTTTATGGTTGTATGACAAACCCATTATTGGGCTTCGAGGAGCCGTTGTACTTCAATGCCAGAGATGACTGGTAGTAGCATGCCCCAATGCTTCGGTTCCAAATTTAGAAAATGTTTAATGACTGTGAGACGAGCCGCTCTGTAAACTGCTACTGGAAGATATTTTATCTTTCGCAGTAACATGCAAGAGCAAGCTCGCCGTTTCCACTAGGGAACAAAGACTTTTCCTTCAGCATCGGTTGGTAGCACACCACAGTCTTCATCTCGAAGCCAGTATCGGTGTGGAGAACCCGGCAAACATCACGGACACGATGGGCTTTCTTACGCTAGAAGTGCTGGCCGCATTCCTTGTCACGCGGCTCTCAACAACTTCATCCGAAGGGAGGGGGAGAGGGATTTTGTGGGGCTATAGTAAGAGACCCGACGAAACTTGGCAGGTCACTGGTGTGGGATGCGACATGTGTAGACACATTAGCTGGGATCTCACATCCAGGTGACCTCGTCAAGCGCAGCAAGTGCGGAGGTTTCGGATGAGAACCTCAAGCTGCGCAAATACGCCAACCTCTGTACAGGTTACGAATTTGCGACGTTTGGGTTCGAGACGAAAGAGCTGCTCGTCTTCTGCTAAAAGCTTACACTTTGGACCACTTTGCTGCTTAGATTTCCACTAGCAGGAGTAGAACCATTTAAAATAATTTGAATAATGACGTGTCACAAATGTCTGTAATAGGTTTACGGGAATAAATATATTTTTACTTTGACTTTGATAGTCGATGGGACCATTAGACCTCAGCCCAGCGTCACAAAGAGTTGTTTAAACAGCTAACAGAAAAGTCTGGAGACAGGAAATCTGGTGGATATTTCTGCCGATAGATATTAGGGAAAATAATTACTTGAGGTACTAATTCATTATACAATAAGATACAATGATAGGTGTACTTGATCTGTCGCACGATAAAAATCTGGAATGCTCTTCCACCGTTTGTGTCTTTCCATTCTTATAACCTGGAGTCAATAAAGCGAAGTGTGAAAAGCATCTTGTTAGGCCGGCAAAAGGATAGCGATATCAGTAATTGTCAGTGGCTGGCGTCAGTTGCTCCAATTCTTGGACCTTGCATACCGCTTCCCATTAGGTGGGTGCGGTTACACTATACATAGGCTGAGAGAGCATTCCACATCCTCTGCGTACGATAGATGTATGTCTCCAAATGTATATATTTTTTGTGGCTACGGTGTGCATATTTATGCCTGTGTGTGATTTCTTTTATTTTATCTGACGTTATTTACCTAATAGGTATAATTAAATTACAATACTGAACTTTTAAAATAAGAATAAGGAGAAAACAGGTTTAAAAAAATGCTAATTATTATTAGTAATAAGCAATAATTTGCTATTTGCGATTAGATTTAGGCCTTCACTCCGATAGGCCGGAGGTAAATCAAACCCGACGGACAGATAAGACGGTACGAAACCAAATTTATTACACCCCAACCGAAGCTACTATATTTTTTTCCTAAACTTCCTACAATTTTAGGTGTTTTTTGCTGAAATCTACGTAAAAAAACATCGCCAACACGTCTGCCAGTGTGGCGATATTTGGCTAAATTCTCCAGAATTATATTTGGAGCACCCATTTTCAGCTGTGGAGGTCAACTTTCTGATATAGGAGCTGTAATAACCTACAGCAGTTGTAGTCGAATGGTATGTGATCATCCTCAGCTTCGACATTAAAATATCTTATTTTCGTTAATAGAAAATGTGTATGATGACCTAGGTATCTTCACGACCGTAATGCATACCTATATTTTTTTTAAGATAGTAGGGTTATTTCTTAGAAAATCCTGTTTGTTAATTAGGAACGATCACATACGCCAGAGCTTTGGCTGAGCATGTTCTTGTAGTAGTGGTAGGAACTAGGTTTGTGTAGCCGTTAAAGTAAAGCCTGTTTATGTAAACAATTTAATTTACAAACAGTTCCAGAAATAATAAACTTAAAACCTTGTAAGTAGAACCAATAAATCAAAACGGATATAAAACTAGACGAAATAACAAGCTATCATAAAAGTCAAAATTTTACTGCCACGATACTCGTGCGAGCTTAAAAGCCGTACTAGAAAATGTTTTCGTGGTGAAAAACCCGTGTAAACTGTTCTGAAACACGGATAATATAAACAGTTACCTGGGAGAGCATGCCCGGACGTATCACGTGCTCACTGAGCCGAGGCACGGTACCATTGTCACTGTCACTAGCACTGTCTGTCCCGGGACATTCCCGGACCCTGGAGGATATTGTCACGCGGTCATAGGCTCGCTTTTCGAGATGCAAGCTATCGACTTTAGGCCGGCCGCCCGCCGCCCTGCGACTGAGGACGATTCGGTGCGCGCGCACTCGCCGCCCGCCCCGCAACCGAATGACCGCCCCGCTGAAGCCGGTGGTGTCGTCCAAGAACAAGACTCAGCTCCTTTCGCACGTGTATGTATTGACAGTGACAGGTTCAGCTTTATGCAGCGGTAGTTGGTACAACAAGTATTTCAGCAACCCCTTGGATTACTTACATTTTTATGGTACGGCTAAATTAATAACAATTATGGTGTATTTGGTTACTAGTCTTCTCTTTTCTTACATACTATGGAAATGGTACCTGCACGGTGAATTTATTTATTGCGAAGCTTAGTAGTCGCCCTTTGACGGTAAATGGTGGTAAAGGACCAGTATTGACAACTTAGGGCGCAAGGGATTCCAAAGAATATTCTAATGATTTTTGAGTTCTGTAGTTTTAAGAAACGACTAAACTGAGGATTAGTGACGTGAAAATTGAACATTTCAGTTCATTGCCAGCAATATACCGTTGCATTATCAAGTTCGTTCTTCTCATAACAACCAACTCAAAATCCCACGCCACACTCCCAGCAGATATTCAGATTAATTTACCTTATCGTCTGCTCGCCAGTGGAACAAACTTCCACTGGCCATCAGACAAGCTCCTTCCATTCACATCTTTAAAAAACAACTTTTATTTTTAACAAGCAGAACAATATATTTTAACTCCACAAATTTCTACTTCCTAATCATACGAGTATATTATCTTCATATATGTATATCTACTATAATAAGTATATTATCTTCATATATGTATATCTACTATAATAAGTATATTATCTTCATATATGTATATCTACTATAATAAGTATATTTGATGAGTATTTATGTAGTTTATTGGTTAGAATTGCACCCCACATAGTCTCACTCTCCCAAAGGTTAGTTGGTAGAAAAATCCGAACTGGCTTTAAGTTCGCCTTTGTACATACTTTTAATTAAAGTGCAATAAATTATTTAAAATTAATAATAAGAAGAAGATTCTTCTTTCTCCAATAGTCAACCTTTCCAAAAAATGTAGGTTAGCCTACAAAAATTGTCCTTAACCTTGTTAGTGGTCATTAACTCACTGTGAAATAATTACTACTTGAAAATTACAAGTAAAGCGTTTCGTTAATTCCTTTGAGACGTCACCGCAGCTGAACCTACATGATGTTTGTTTTATGTTTCTGCGCTGCCGGCGAACCATCCTGTCGCTATGACAACGGCGCTCAAACGTCGCGTCGCCCGAAACTGCGCGACTACACCCGACCGCCTATCAACCCCGATACCGTCCGAGATTGCGTTCCAGAGTGGAATGCAAGTTTCGGCAAACTTAACTGCTGTAGTTAGTTTTTACAAGCTTGCCTATAATAGCGCAAAATGTACCTAAAGAAATATACTACAGCTGTAGTTACATTTTAAACTTTAATCAAACACCAGGCGTACTGAGCCGCGTTATTTATGAACACCGGTCTTCATATTTTGAATGTACATTGAGTGTTATCGTTAAACTAAAAACAAGCTTGGTATAAAATAACACACAATGTACAATGAAATATAGACAAAGGGTCACACACAACCCTACGAAAAATAACGCCAACCTGCAAACATACGTATGGAATTAAATAGTTGCGTTTTTGATGTTACATTGTGTGCTGTATAACAAGCCTGTATTCGAAGTGTGGGAAGCAAGTTTCGAAAAAAACACATGCTATAGTTTTCGTTGTAGTTTATAGCGAGGTAGGTACTTACAAAAATACGGTCACTAATAACTATAATATTTTTAATTTGTCGAGTTGGTATTACCAACCGGTATATCCCCTATCCTTAGTATTAATATTAATTTTATTTTATATTTTATAAATATTTTTTTCGAATAAATGCTTTTTACCGGTATTTAATTTAATCTATACATGGTCTGTGATCTATACATACAAAATTTAAAATTAAATATTTTTCAATTAATCCACACTACCTATTATGTGATTATTTGAACTTAATTACATCTTTAATATCGAGAGGTAGGTGTAGGTACTATATTGAAAATGTTGATGATAACGGTTGCTAACCAACTTTTCATCATTAGTTCATACATAGAGCCTAAATGGTTCGTTAGTAGTTCAGTAGTTCGTTAGTAGTTAATGGTAGTTCGTCAACTTTGTTTTTTTTTTATATTCCACAAACTAGCGTCTGGTTGTCGCCTTACTGAAATTTAATTAATGTCATATCTTCAATGACATTCGCGTTATTAAAACGAATGGATTCACCTGAGAATCATCAAAATCGGTCCACGCGTATGGTCCCCAGTGTGCCACAAAGGAACAAACATATATACATACTCCTACATACATACATAGGCTGAAGAACCTTTATATTCCTTGCTAATAAACACATAACCCTTCTTTGCGTGGCGCAGTCGGGTTATAAAAAGTTATTTGCGCCGTTTTGCACAGACATAGGTATCAAGTGCAAGTTTTTGTTTTGTTAATTACTTTACAGTGAATATTGTTAGTCTAAAGTGGTGTTGTTTTGTTTAATAATGTGAACAATTATGGAAAATAAGAATTGACTTTTCATACATTGTTGCACAAGTTGCAGATTAGTTTTGCAGTTTTCCCGCGCTTGGTATCTACTCCCATATCATACCCGACGTATTTGGGCGATAATGCCGCGAGTGAGTCACAAGAAAAGCATTAAATTCTACAACTTCTAGAATTTACCTCTTTATCTCGAAAGAAAAAAAATATTATGACCGATATGGATGTATAGGCTAAAAACCCCTTTGCCTTCCCATTCTTAATCCATTGGGAGAATAGAAACAAATAGGGTAAATCGTCAGCTATTAGCTACCCAAAAACTTGCAACAAATATTTATTTTATTTATTAAAATATGATATACCTATTGCACTTATTTACTTAAATTTGCTTTATAGCTTTACCAGATAAATTACCTTTAAGTATATCTACATTTTATATATATGTTTTTACTATAATAAGTAATAACAACAGAAACTTAAAAAGGTTCAAAGACTACAGCTATTGGCACTTGATACAGTAACTAGTAATGAAAAAGAAACAGAGATTTACCATTAAAATTAATATCTTTATGACTGTAAACTGTTTTTTGTGCAATATCAAGGGTAAGCTCTTTTATTGCACTTTAAATAAATACGAGTAGAAGCATGAATATAGAAGTTATTTTTAAACTGAACCAACTTAATAGATTAAATAAAATATTTCGATATAACAGCAGCAACAAACAATTTATTGAAAATATATCGACGCAAACCTTTATTAACATATATATTGTATATATTCTAGCTGAATTACCCGGGTTTGCCTGTGTACCCTGTTTCGACTTACTACCCTGTGTACCTACTACGCTTTTTTATCATGCGTTCCAATGTAAAATATTGCTATTTCTCCGTTATAGTTTATTTATTGGTTATGTTAAATCTGTGTGTTAAATACATTTTGTAGTACACAAACTAGAGCGCGATTTAGCGAAGTTTCCCTAAATTATTTAATTTAGAAGTAAATAAAATTGAGATATTTTCTTAAGTGTTAATTGATACTCCGGCTAATCTTACCCGACTCTACCACCTCATTTTTTTTTTTTTGGTTCTCTTCTCCCGATGGATGATGAATGAGATGATAGGGAAGGTAAAGGGTCTAGCCCATACAGCCAAGTCTGACGTAATATATCTTTCTTTTTCATGAGGTCATCATCAAATTGCCGATGCTGCAGAATTTGATGCTTTTCTTGGAGTCACTCGCGGCACCATAGCTCAAACACGTCGGGTAAAATATGGGAGTTGACAGCGCGGGTAAACCGCAAAAAATAAACTGCAACTTGTGCCCCATATTTAAAGTCCAATTTATCGTTTTCCATAATTAATCACATTGTAGCACATTATTAAACAAAACAACACCACTTTTGACAAATAATATCTACAATAAATTAATTTACAAAACAAAAACTTGCACTTGACATGTCCGCGCAAAATAGCGCGAAGGACTTCTCCTCTACCACCTCATTTCGAATCGCGCTCAGAGCGCTTAGAACGAATATGACACTGACCGTCGCGTCGTTCCGAATTAAATATCGCGATTTGGATGCTCAGAGCGTGATATCAATTCAGAACGGTCTAAATCACATTTTCATTAGAAAAATATTAGTTTTTTTTTAAATGTATGGAAGATAAATTGCGGATTCCACATCTTTAAGTATGAATACTAACAAATATACATCTCTCGGTTTATTCATCTTTATATGTGTAAAGTTTAATATTATAAACTTATTTTGGTAATTTAATTTAACTTGCTGTGTTACAGACATTTTTTTTCACTTCCTACTTAAATATTAATTATAGATTTGTTTAAGAAGTAATATAGAAACAGTAAAAACCAATTACAATATTAAATAATTTAAAAGAAAACCTAACATTAAATTAACTTGATAATGGCGCGGGACGTTATGACACAAAACTGACAGCGCTCAGAGCGATCTACCTCGATATCGTGAGCAGTCTAAGCGCGAGAAATGATGTCATTTGTGACGTCACATAGCTTTGGCAAAACAGTTTAAGCGCGTCTCGGAACACCTTAAGCGTGCTTAGGTTACTATATATATTTTTTTTTGGTACTCTTCTCCCGTTGGATATTGAATGAAATGATAGGGAAGGCAAAGGGTCTAGCCCATACAGCCAAGTCTGACGTAATATATCTTTCTTTTTAATGAGTTAATGAGGTCATCATTAAATTCCAGATGCTGCAGAATTTGATGCTTTTCTTGGAGTCACTCGCGGCACCATAGCTCAAACACGTCGGGTAAAATATGGGAGTTGACAGCGCGGGAAAACCGCAAAAAAGTAACTGCAACTTGTGCCCCATATTTAAAGTCCAATTTATCGTTTTCCATAATTATTCACATTGTAGGACATTATTAAACAAAACAACACCACTTTTGACCAATAATATCCATAGTAAATTAATTTATAAACAAAAACTTGCACTTGACATGTCCACGCATAATGGCGCGAAGGACTCGCCTTAGGTTACTATCATCAGATTATTATAGACATTATTATCGCGTATCGGAACGAAGCTAAATTGTCAAATATATTTTTTTAGGTTACAGTTCCGTAATTTATATTTGTGTAATAAAAACAAATTATTATGTTATAACTCGTTTTAATAAATTAAAATGGCTTTGTTTCGAGCTGGTTTCCAAAAGCTATCCAATTTTATAACAGGATCACAAGGTGAGACAATATAAGAACTTTTAGGTAATATTTTATATTTACTTCGTTTTAAAACTATAACTAATCAATTTTTCATTTAATTTTCAGCTGGAGTGTTATCTAGGTTCATAACAAATCCTGCCCCAACGCCTACTTCAACTGCACTTGAATCTAAGAAGGATGTCATTGCCATCTGTAATCAATTAGCTGAAGAAAAATCGTCACGATGTTTTGCCATAATCCATCTTCTTGGCAAACAGTGGCGCGTCACGGACGGCGACCTGTTGGTTGTCGAAGGATACTGGCCTCCTAACATAGGGGATAAGATATCCCTGGACAAAGTATTACTTGCTGCTACCAAAGATTTTTCTCTAATAGGCCGTCCCTTAGTTCAACCAGGTTTAGTCAATGTCACTGCTACAGTCATATCCAAAGGCCTTTCCCACACAAGAACACACTTCAAGAAAAAGAGGAGGAAGCAGTTCATGAGAATTAACTTCCAAAGATCAGAACAAACAATGTTAAGAATAAACTCGGTTGAAATAAAAAGTAATATTAATGAGTCCCGCACTGATGAATAGTTGCAGTTTAATAGTTAATAAATAGAATATTGTTTGATTATTGGATTTTATTGTACTGTTCTTAAATTTTTCTACTGGTTCTTGGAGTCGTAGCCTTTCTATGTCTAGCAAATGTTCATGTAATATTATAACATAAAATATTTTTTACTGTAATATAAATTTAAAAATTATAACAGAAACACAAAACCCTCTTAGAAACTCTACCTTCAAGAAACACAACCCATGACAGCTGTTAAATATTATTTTTTACATAACCATAAAAATATTTTTAATACATCAAATTATATATAAACTACACTACAATAAAACTATAACCTTCTGATGGTTGTAGTGTACCAAAGACATTCGCCATGTTCCCCCATTTAAATGGCGAGACTGGCACTTTCAACTAAAAATTCTCTACTCAAAGGGTCGCCCGTCACCAAGCAGTTTTTCCCCAAGCTCACAAAAGAATGCCAAAGCCTTCTCAGACCACTGATCCATCGTTTCGACAAAACATCAAAACCCAATATCATGATTTTTAACACCAAATGCCAGTTAGAAATAAATCATTGTTTTGACATAAAATAATCAGAATGTTTTTAGAAAAATAAAAGTATAGGAAAAAATAATTCACCATCTCATGATTAATAATTATATTATAAAAACTCATACAATAAAATTAATATAAATTAGTATCACAGTAATTTTGAAATAATTCCTTGTGGTCCTCCTTCAAAAACCTTTTCATACCTTTTAATAAATAGTTCAACTTTTTGTCATTAAACAAATCAACTAATGATTTTAATAATAGATTATAATCATTACCCTTCTTATAAGTAGTTATTGATATTTGAAATTGTTTGTATTGGTCAGCTTCCAAGAGTATTTTGACTTCTTTTACAAAATCAACTAATGACTCTGGGGCTACCTTTACAGCAACTGTTTCGACTTTTAAATTTTCCTCAAATCCAAATGGCTTTATTTTCAACTTTTTCTTTTTAGGAATATCAACTTCGCTCACTTCGGAACTGTCCCTCTTACTATTATTTAGTTGAAATAAATTGTGTGATGTGGATGCAGTGCTCTTCTCTATATCATCCAGGGCACTAAACAGGTCCTTCCCTTTATTGGGTTTGAATTCATTGACATAATTGGATGATTGTGCCTTTTTATAGAAATCTATTGAAAAATCTGCATACACTTCATTAGAATTAGGGTATTGACTAACAGATTGCCTACTTGATTTGTTAACAAGTCTTGTTGTTTTTGTAAATGATACTCCTGTTTCTGATTTAAAGTTGAGAGGTATGTGTCTTGCCTCATTGGGTAATAATGGTTTTAACTTTGGTGATGGAAGTGTTATTTCTGCATTCTTAAAAAATCTGCAAACTTCACTTATAGTTTCTCCAAATTTGGTAGAAACAGTTATGTGATCTCGTAGCCAGGCAGACAGCTGTCCCCTCAGTTTAGGACTACTGAACCTGGTATCACATAACAATATAGCCCCATAATCGTTTTTATGACGAATGACTCTACCAATAGCTTGATTTACAGCTCTTGTGGCTTCCAAAGAATACCATTCATCACCAGATAGAAAATCTTTTTCTTTTATCCTTAATTCGTCTAAATATTTTTTCTTTAAAATAATCCTAGGATCCTTTAGAGGCGGAAAAGGTAATCCAGTTATTATTACAGCTCTACCATTCATGTCGGCAAAATCAAGTCCTTCAGAGACTTTTCCTCTGCAGACAGCCATGAAACAAGCACCCCGCGTGGTGGGATCATTTATTTTGCTGTAAAAGTCGTTAATAATTGCATTAAATGTATCTTTTCTTTGAGGCTCTACAAAAATAGGCTTTATGCTATTAATACTTGACCAAATTCCCTCAGCTTGCCATTTCTCTTGACATTTTGTCATGATGGGGTATGAAGGAAAAAATACTAATAGTCCATCAGGCACAACTCTGGAAAAACTCAGTATTGTTCTCCCTAGAGCAGAAATATACTTAGGGTTATCTCTGTTTTGATAATTAGAATTTAATTGAGTACCATCAGGACCTTGGCCAATGATCTTCACACAGATCTGACTTGCACTGACAATGTGGGGATTCTCCAACTGTGTCCCAATCATAATCCCCAATTCAGATATCAAAGGTTTGAGTGGTGCTAATGTACCACTAGTTAAAATTATACTCCTTACTTGTTGATCTACTAGTTGTTTCATACCAAAACCTGGGCTAAAACACCAATAACTTAGAACCCTCTCTGTTGCCTTTGTGTTAGAAGTTTTCAATGTGCCCCAACTATCTGTCTTCTTATTGTTTTTCTTATCTTCAACTTGCACATGAACTTTGTAGCACATCTTTACCCTTTCTTTGTTAATTTGAGATGTGCTGCTAAAAACAATGTTAAGAAGATCCAGTATTTTCTGCAACCCAACACCTTTACGTTGAAACGGTGAAGCACTTGCTGTTGACAGATACTGAATTAAATTTTCCATCAAAGCAATGACGGCCACCTGATTATGATCTGTTATTTCTGCTTTTGATAACAATTCGAAAATGTAACCTCCAGGAAAGGTGGTACCATCATTATTAGTTTGAATATCATCTATAGCTTTTTCTAATTCAAGCATCATTGTTTTTAGCACACAGAGGTCATCGCAAGTAAAATCTTTTGGTTGTGCATTGTCTAAACTAAGGTCCATCTGGTCCTCGGCTGATTCACTAAAAGATCTCATTACATGTGTTAACTCGTCTATACAGAGAGCAACATCTGTGGTTCGAATCTGTAAAGATGCAGACTCTTCACACATTTTCTCCACATTATGAGCTTCATCTAGTATCACTACATTATTCATCAATTCAACACCATTAGCCTTTCTTGATTTAGGATCTAATAAATAATTATAAGGCATAAATACTATGTCAGCTTCTTGTTTTAATTCCTTTGCTAAATAATATGGACAGCAACTGAGCTTTTTACCTACAGTTACTAGATCTTCAATATCAAGTATTTCATCACCCTTAACCGCTCTATCTTCCTTCTTAGACTCAACATTATTATAAAAGTGGCAAGTCCTTGATTTTACTTTAAGCTGGCACATGTGTACCTTGTTCATGTTGTTAGATTCTTTGGAAACTTCAGGATGTATGCACATCTGATCTCGAGACCCGAGTACAGCAGCTTTTACATGTCTATAACTGGACCTTTTTAACTCCTGCATGGCCTGAGTTAACTGGGAGTGAGTTCTTGAGGAATAGATAATTTTTGGCATGCCCCATGAAGTGTTACCTTTTTTCTGTTTACCTGCAGCATTTAGGTTATCTTGCACAGGATTTGTTGCACTATGTTCTGTAAAATTTCCTAGCTGCGCATTCATTTGGAGCTGAGCTTTTTTAACTAACAGCCATGCCAAAGAGGAGCACAATAAACTCAAAGTCTTTCCCGTCCCTGTCGGAGACTCGAGCAATGCATTTGTATTGTTTTGTAAACACTCGATAACCCTTTCCATATACGCCTTCTGGACATCATATGGTTCAAATGGGAAAGTAACGGGAATACCAGATATCATAAAATCAAACATGCTTTTTAATAAATATTAAATAAAATATTAAATAAAATACAAAATAAAATTGCAAAATAAAGTTTGACGTGTTTTTTTAAGATCTTTAAAGTCACAGACTATATAGCTATTTTTATTGTACTTTATTGTACATTGGTATTCTTTATAGTCTGTGGTAATTTGCACTTTATAGTCTGTGGTACTGTGGTATTGTCATGGACTTAATATTAAGTCCATGGGAAAAGTTCTTCGCGCCATTTTGCGTGGACATGTCAAGTGCAAGTTTTTGTTTTGTAAATTAATTTACTGTGGATATTATTGGTCAAAAGTGGTGTTGCTTGGTTTAATAATGTGCTACAATGTGAATAATTATGGAAAACGATAAACTGTACTTTAAATATGGGGCACAAGTTGCAGTTTATTTTTTTGCGGTTTTCCCGCGCTTTCAACTCCCATATTTTACCCGACGTGTTTGGGCTATAATGCCGCGAGTGACTCCAAGTAAAGCATCAAATTCTGCAACATCTGGAATTTGATGATCCCCAACTCGGTTATGAACTCTGTTATGAACATACATTATGCAAATAAATTACGTGTTTAGGACTGATGTATTCTGTACAATGTCCTTTAAAGACAATAAAAAAAATTAAGTCCATGGGTATTGTACAGAATCAGGGAGTTGGAATATCGATGGTCGCGCGTAAGAAGATGTTCTGCTGGGCCTGTATCCTGACCTTCATGGTTGGAGCCAGCAGGCGGTGCCACGCCAGGGCGGCATAGGTGAGGCGTGATGACGAAGGTCTTGTATATATTAACCTTTACCCGGGGTGGTAGCGACGAGTGCAGCAGTGGCCTCAACTGGGCCCGAGCGGCTTTCGCGCGGTTAATGGTGTGGCGTGCCATGGGGCCCATGCGAAGGCGGCGATCGATCACGCACCCCAAGTAGGTGACGGTGTCCGACCAGCTCACTCTTTTCCCACGAAGCAGCAGCGGGTCCGGCGGGCGGCGGGAGGACGTCAGAATGGCGGCGGTCTTTTCGACATTTGCCAAAATTCGCCATCTGTCCAACCATGGCGGCAATAGGTCCAGCAACTTCTGCATCTTCCTTGCGGCGTTTACGGCCTTTACTGCCGAGGTGAAGTACGCGCTGTTATCAGCGTACAGCGCTAAGACGACATCCTGCTCCCCCCTCCTCAGGTGTCCGGCGAGGGTGGGGATGTCGTCAGTCAAGGTGGTGTAGAGCGCTGGAGACAGACAGCTCCCTTGTGGGACGCCAGCTACGATGGGTTTCTCTGCAGACGATGCTTCATCCACCTGCATGAAGAATCGTCTTCCCTCCAGGAACGATGAAAGTACCCTGACTGCCATTGGTGGTAGACCGGCGTCGAGGAGCTTCGACAGGAGGCCGGCGTGCCACACCCGGTCGAACGCCTTCTCCATGTCAAGAAAGACGCCGACGGAGCACCGGTCCTTGTTCAGCTCCGACGCTAGGTAGTGCAGCACCCGCGTCAGCTGGAGTGGTGCTGTGCTCCACACGGAATCCGAACTGTTCCCTTCTGGGAGTCAGTGGATCTCGGATCCGGCGGAGAAGCAGTCTCTCGAACAGCTTCGCGGGGTGCGGCAGTAAGGTGATTGGTCTATAGCTGGACGGGAGTCGGGGGACCTTTCCAAGCTTCCAGGCGCTGGGGAAAAGGCCGGTGCGGAGAATACCCTTGCAGAGTTTTGTGTAGGCAACAAGGGCTCGGCGGGGCAGCTGGCTAAGTGCCACGTTGGAGATAGCGTCCGGTCCCGGGGCCTTGCTCGGGTGTAGACGTCTCGCGACGCGCTCAATTTCTGTCGGCGAGACGAAGTAGTGACCCGGCAGCTGATCTATCTCCTCCCGAAACAGGTCCCGGATTCTGCATTCGGTGCGTTCGTTAAAGTCCTCGTCGACTACCGGGAAGGGCCGAAACTGACCCTCCAGGTGAACCGCCAGGATGTCCACCCGGTACTGGGCGGCGTAGTGGCGCACTCCGGCGGCATCGACGAGGGGGTGTGTGGGTAGCGGGGTGTTAGTAAACCGCCTCGTAAGGCGGTACAGGGACGTGTGACCTCCCTCTTTCTCTGTGATGTCCGACATTAGTTGCTCCCAGGACTAACCGCGGAAGGTCGCGATTAGTACACCCCACTACGGAAACTTCATTTTGGTGCAACCCAGGCTAAGAGGCTTGGTGAACCTAGCTGTATGAGCGTTGTTCCTATACCTTACAGAAATAAAAATAAGTTATATTTAAACCACAGATTATAGAACAACTAAAATGAATTTGAACCGGAGTTCTTCGCGCCAATTTGCGTGGACATGTCAAGTGCAAGTTTTTGTTTTGTAAATTAATTTACTGTGGATATTATTGGTCAAAAGTGGTGTTGCTTGGTTTAATAATGTGCTACAATGTGAATAATTATGGAAAACGATAAATTGGACTTTAAATATGGGGCACAAGTTTCAGTTTATTTTTTTGCGGTATTCCCGCGCTTTCAACTCCCATATTTTATTCGATGTGTTTGAGCTATGGTGTCGCGAGTGACTCCAATTAAAGCATCAAATTCTGCAGCATCTGGAATTTGATGATCCCCAACTCGGTTATAAACTCTGTTATGAACATATATTATGCAAATAAATTACGTGTTTAGGACTGATGTATTCTGTACAATGTCCTTTAAAGACAATTAAAAAAAAATATGAATTTGAACCACAGACAGATTATACAGTAATATTTGAACGTTCACAAGTAAACATAACCTTACTTTAATCTTATTATAGATATTTATTGAAATATGATTATATCAGTGCAATCAGAATATACATCTGTAGCTTGCAATCGAATACCAGAAATTGTCGACTGGAACAGTAATGGTATCGTTTGCTATGGGGCTTCAAATGCTGTTGTTTTGTATGATACCGTAAGTTCGTTGTTTTAGATTTTTTTAATAATATACGTAAAAAAGATGCAAGGCTTACCATTTAGGTTCTAATACGATCAGCTATGAAGACTAAAATAACATTATATATTTACAAATGATAAAAACCATTTATTAATTGGGTATATTTTGTGGTGTATGATGTGTGTATAATAATGTACAATAAATTTACTATTGGATACATTAATATTACAAAATAATTATATACGCACCTATCTGTTTAAAAATATTTGTAACATATTAATAGCAAAATTTTATTGGTTAATTTTCAATTTCAGAATACAGTAAAAGGCGACACTCTGACAGTGCACAGCCACCATAAGGCGAGAATAAATTATGTGAAGTGGCTTAAACATTCCAATGGGTCTAGCACTGAGTTCGTATCATGTTCTAATGACAAGACTTGTGCAATATGGTCAGAAGTGGACAGCAGGTGGACAGTGACAAGTTCCTTGGTCGGACACAGTGAAGGTGTCACATGTGTCGACGGTGTATATGTTGATAACACCCTTGTGCTCTATACAACATCCATAGATTCTACATTAAGAATTTGGCAAAGAGTAAATGGTAATTTTCAAATTGAATTTATTTCTGCTGCATTTCAGTAGGTTCAGCAGTTGGGGCATTAGATTTAGAGTTTAGACATAAAGGTACTGGGTACCGATTCTAAAAAGAGATAAATATTGTTCATTCATTATTACAGCCTCTAGAACCCAGCGTCCTAGACCTTCACTGTTGGAGATGGGCCTTTTAGAACATATATCTGGAGAATTTGGCCTACACTTGCCACGCTGGCCAGACAGGTTAGCAAGGATCAGATTGATTGATCAGTCAATTTTTATTAACAATTTCACAAGTTAGTATTAGTAGAACCGGGACCGACGTGAACTGGAACGGAGGTGTTGTAAATCTATGACAATAGTACATAAGACAAGTGTATTTCTTATTGATATATGCCGGGGTTGGGGTTTGAACCAATCTCTGCAGGATTTTAAGGAAAGCATTCTTACAACTGAGCCACCACTGCACCTATTAATATTGTGATTTAGTTTAATTATTCATTAATAGGAAACTTGTTGCATTAATATGCTGACACACGTTAACCCTAATGTTGTATTACCAGGATCAATAACTCTTCACCAAACCATATCCCTTGGCTCTGGATTATGCCTCACCCTTCGAGCTTGTATTGTACCTCAAACTCAGAGGCCTCTCGTCCTAACAGCTCTGGACGACCACAAGATCCACATCTATGGAGCTCTGACGGCTGATGGTGAAGAGGCACAGAAACTACATGTCTTGTCGGGCCATGAGGACTGGGTGCGGGGTTTGGATGTCATGGTTGTAGGTATGATAATCATATTGTATGAATTAATAAATAAATTATTATTGCTAAGACAAAGCACAACAATAACTAAAATTAATTTTACACACTAAAACACTTATCATACAGTATCTTATTGAGAAGATAGAGGAGGCAAGCATGGGATGCAAGAGCCACTGGTGGAGGTGTATTTCTACATAATATATAACTTCGCTCAGCTTGTTTAGCACTCTTAGCGATCCCACCTCAATCCTCGCACCGAACAGAACAGCCCATAAGCCAGAACCTATTCTCTCGGAACAAGCTTCCAAGGCGGCATTATATTATATATGAGAATATTATACTATATTTGGTTACATAGGGAGAGGATCAGAATAGCACAAGCCCCTAGTTAGTTGCAAGCTGGAGACATCATACTTCTCCTCTCTTTCCCACCCACAATTAATAGACCCGGCACCCTCCTGGTGAATCCATGGAATGCTAATTATTTTTCTTTCTCCTCTCTCTCCAATACACTATGGACCTGGCATTTATATATTGTTTTTCTATTTATTTATTTATGACGTTTTGAAATGAATGCATTTTCTTTTCAGACAATGTACTGCTCATTGCATCATGTTCCCAAGACTCATACATCCGTCTGTGGAAGTTACAGCCATTCTCCTCCTTTCTGGGTAGCGGGGTGCATGTGGAGGAGAAACTGTTTTCTGCACATGGCTCTCCGCACTCCATCAAGTTGGACGCAGTACTGGCTGGCCACGAGGCTTGGGTCTACGGAGTACACTTCCATCCAGGGATATGGGATCAAGGTAAGGGCAACATTTGTTCTGTTTCTCAGAACTTAAAAAAATAAATTCTTATATTGTAGTTACTATTCCATTGAAAAGGAATCCTTAAGACCCGAGTATGCTATGCTTCAAATTCTTAATAATCTGTTATAAAACTAACAACTCTCCTCTACAAAAATTGCATTTCTAGCAAATATATTTTTGTCAGTTGTTTTACACAGCAACTGCGATTCTGACTACAAAATATATATTATAATATATATAATAGATATATCTTATGACGAAATTGAGAAATGGATGTTGATGACATGATAATATAAATCACTTGTTGATTTTTGTGCTATTTGTACCGAAACATGGACGTCATATTGACAGGCGTCTAGTTAGCGTGGTCACTATTATACCTGTGTGCTTAGTGTAAAATGCAAGTTTCGGAAAACGTAACTACTGTAGTTACGTTTTTTTATTTTACATTGCATGTTATTGCAAGTTTGGCTATAATAACAGGCAATGAACATCGAAAATTCAGTAAAAAAACTACTACTATAGTTGCGTTTACGAAACTTGACTGTCACACTAGGCATACTGATCAGGGTTGGCATGATTAAAGCAAGCTGTTTTAAAACAAGTCTTTAAAATAGTTTGAGGTAAATCAATGTGTTTTAGTTCACAAACACTATATAAAACAAGTATTAAACAATGTTATGAATGTTGAGAAAAAAACTGGGTTCAAAACTACTTTTAATGGGGTGTATCAGGCAAAGCTTTTTGTAGATGTCGCTAGCGGCAATGGTACCTTGTTTTATACCTATGATGCATCATTTTTAAAATGTTTTTGTAGACCTTTCTTTTTGTAACAGAAAAATGTATTTTAAATTAATGTTACCTACATTAAACGACTAATTAAGAAAGCGCACACCGTCTTTAAAAACAAAAAAAAGGTTTTATTAATAGAACGGCAATTTTCAGATCACCATATCTTTAATTACGCTTGGGAATTTCAATTTGTACACTTAAAAGCTGCTCACTTCGGCATAATATCCAGAAAATAATAAATTTCGTAATAAAAATAGAAATTTTCTATGCAACTGACAGTTATATTAGGTACCATCTATCATGCGCCATCTATCGTGATAAAAAGTTAGTGATACACCCCATTGAGAAATATTATTTCCATTTAAGAAATAAGTGAAAATGAGTAAACATATAGGCCAAATAACATCTGGAAATGTAGTGATTCCATTTCATTGCGCTATATATAGGTATTGGGTGTCCCATATTAATAATGAACATCATAACATACAAGGTGGTTCATACCATACAAAAGCGAGTATTGATTTTGATTGGAGATACGCAATAAATAATGAATGATTATATAAATTTTTTTGAAAATATTTACTAATGCGAACCTGAAAATAGTGCAATGAAATATTATAGGTAGGTAAAACATTTTGAGCTGTTTGACTTATAAACTTAAAAAAAAACTGATCTTTTTCTAACTCTGTATCTGATATTAAATTTTTAATGATATTTTGTTTTATATTTATAGCTACAAGATCCCTAAAACCAGTATACCAGCTTCTATCATCCTCAATGGACAAGACTGTCATTATTTGGGAGCCAGAAAGTAGTGTGGTTAGTGTAGAGAGGAGTGGCGAGGAGAGTGGTCAGGGAGTGTGGGTGGAGAAAGTGCGCGTAGGAGAAGTGGGAGGCAATGGACTTGGGTTCTATGGAGCCAAGTTTGGACCAAGGGGCCAGGCCTTTGTAGCACACGGATATAATGGATCTTTTCACATGTGGACTTTTGATAAGGTAAATCATTATGACTAAACCTAATTAATATATTTTAACAATTGTAACATACAATAAACATAAATAATTAAAACCAAAGGAAAGACTATTTTTAGAAATGCATTTACCGTGCAGGTGCCGAGTCTATTGGTCTATTCTTATGGGATACATTTGAACATCATTATAGGATCCCAAATGAACTAGCTGTATCAGCCTATAGGCCAGACATCTTAGTGTTTTTTTTTGGAACTTGAAAACATGGGGAGACAAATTTCTAAGCATTCAATGGATTAACCGTGCGGGTGCCGGGTCCATCGTGTGTGGGTAAGACATGAGAAGAATGATGTCTTGGGCTTGCGACCGACAATAGGCTGGTTTAAGCAGTGGAAGTTGGTGCGAGAGATATTAGGGGATTTTTTTTTGCACCACTTACTGAAAGAATTGTGTCCAAGGTCTGCTGTCAATGCATTTATGGAACGAGCTTCTACGACGGAATTAACGGAATCACACCGTATTTGGTTGGAGAGGGAGAAGACCAGAATGGTGGATGTTGAGCGTATTATCGCGCAATAAAATAAAAAAGAAGTCCTCCCTAAACTAGCCTAATGTCGGTCGCACCGTGAATCCATGGAATGCTTAGAAATATGTGTTCCTTGTAAAGAAGAGAGGAGAAGAATGGACATGCAACCAATTGTGGTCCCCTCTTTTTATTGCGCAATACCACGCTTATGCACGTCAGACAAGTACTGTACGAATCAATGAATACTATACAGTATTGGCTTTGGCTGTATAAGCCTGAAATTAATAACTTGTTTTATAAAAGTGTTCTATCTATTTATTTAATTCTCGTTGCCTACTTAGCCGGATTTAGAAATTTAAAATATTCTGAAGAGAAGCACTGAGACAGGAATATCTGTCTAAAAGTGTCAAGGCAGCAGTATAGAGCGGGGGGACCAATAAAATTATCAAATTGTTGGGATGATCAAAACCAGTAGCTGTATGGACACTTATTTTTATTTTATGTTTATCCTTTAGAAATCAGATTCATGGCAGCCGTTAGCTATTTGCGGTGGTCACTTCTCTTCAGTGGTGGATCTCCGGTGGGAGGGAGGAGGACGCTATCTGGTCACCGCCTCCGCCGACCAGACCTCCAGGGTGCACGCCAGGGTGCAGGGGCGCTGGGGGGAGCTCGCCAGACCGCAGGTGCACGGGTCGGTTAAACTCAAAAACACTTCATAAAATTCGTTTATTTATCTGCAGAATGTTAATAATTCCACAACGACCTGTGATCATTTGTGACATGGTAAGTGGTGGTGACTGTAGTGACAGGGGCAGGTGGCCCCTGACGACGCGACGTGGGAAGGACGAGGAGCAACTGACCGGACTTTACTAGTTACATTTACAGAGCTTAATTTTGGTGCAACTCAGCTTTAAAGTTCAATGGGGTGTATCAGGCAAAGCCTTTTGTAGATGTCGCTAGCGGCGATGGTACCTTGTTTACACCTATGACTGATCATTTTTAAATTTATTTGTAGTTTTACATTTTTATAACAGAAAAATGTATTTTAACTTAACGTTACCTACCTTAAAAGACAAATTACGTAAGCGATACCGTCTTTAAAATCAAAAAAGGTTGAATTAATAGAACGGCAATTTTGAGATCACCATATCTTTGATTTCGCTTGGAAATATCGATTAAAAGCTGCTCACTTCTGCAGAATATCCAGAAAATAATAAATTTCGTAATAAAAATACAAGTTTTCTATGCAACTGACAGTTATATTAGGTACCATCTATCATGCGCCATCTATCGTGATAAAAAGTTAGTGACACACCCCATTATAAGTAATATATACAAGCATCAAAACTAAATAATAATATGAATAAAGCACCATAACCAGCCTACGTCTAGGAGCTCCTTGCACTTTTCCACATCGCTGCCAATGTGGAGACAACGTCGGGGCACTCGGCCACCACGGCCTTTCCTGCAGCAAGAGCACAGGTCGCATCCCAAGGCACGCCTGTCTCAATGACGTCATTCGTCGGGCCCTTGTGTCTGTGGGTTCGCCAGCAATATTAGAACCCAGTGGCATGGCCCGCGACGATGGCAAGCGGCCCGATGGAATGACGTTGGTTCCATGGAGGATAGGTTTGCCTTTAGTGTGGGACCTGTGTGGACACCCTGGCGCCTTCCCACTTGTCCTTGACCTCTAAGGACCCAGGCGCTGCAGCATTAAAAGCAGAGAACCTCAAGCGGCGGAAATACACTCAGCTTATTGGGACCAAGTGCACACGAAATTTTCAAGGCGTTGTCAAAACAGCTCGTCAACACCTCGGGAGACAAAAGGGCTGGGCAATATTTGGGCCAAAGGATCAGTATTGCCATTCAACGTGGCAATGCTGCCAGTATCCTTGGCACCTTGCCCATTGGCAGCGATTTGGAGCAAATTTATTATTTATAATAATTTTTATTTTGTTTTTTCTTCATTTTAGTTTTTAGTTATATTTTTATTTATTAATTAGGTTTATTTTTATTAATAGTAATTTATGTTTTAAGATGTAAGTTTTTAGTTTAATTAATATTTTATTATTTTTTGAAATCATTGTACCTTATTTCCTTCGAATAAAAATATGAATAAATAGTTTAATTTGATAAACTAGAGTGTCTAACGTTCAGGTACGACTTGTCGTCCGTGTCGCTGGTGTCGGCCACCACGCTGGTGTCGTGTGCGGAAGAGAAGGTGGTGCGGGTGCTGTCGGCACCGCGAGGGTTCCTCACACACTTCCAGGTGCTTACAGGAGGGGTTCTGTCTGGGAACAGTTTAGCTGGTAAATATATAACACTTTAAGGTGGGTTTAGACCAAAGAACAAGATCGTTGGTAGTTTTTTTTGGTGTAATGGTAAATCTTGCACCTTTTATCGTCTGCACCAAAAGCAATGATATATATCGAGCAACAATGAGAACATTAAGAACTATATATTCTGGCACAAACTCCATTAATGTTGAGATTAAGCCAGAATCGCTCTATGACTAATCGTCAACTAAAACACTAGAACGCTTTGAAGAAACCGCTTCGAGAAGAGTGCACGTTCGCACATACAAGAACTCTCTAAGATATTGTTTTAAGCCAGCAAGCATCAAACTGGCCAAGTTACAGAAAGGCTAATTTTCTATTGACATGTTTAACGTATGCCTATGAGGTACGTCATTGGCTGAAATAGTGAAAGTGACAAGGTAACTACCAATGATGTGGCGGATATCAGAATGTTGATCATAGATTTTTTTAAATTTTGCAACCGGCCGGGTCGTCGGAATATTCCATAGAATGTTCGCGAGGATGGTAGAATAACGAAAGAATGCTCTGTATATGTTTACAGAAAAAGAATAGCAGATAGAACGAAAAATAACAAAATATTGTTTGTGTACGTAAGCTGTTATATTGTTGAGGTTGCAGTTATTGAAATCGCAAACAGTATTATGAATATTTAATGGTATAACAATGAATGTTTACTTAGATCCTGAAGGAGCTACCGTCCCGTCCCTAGGTCTGTCCAACAAGGCGGTCTACACTGACGACCTCAAGGACACATGCGACACACAAAACGAAACATACTTCGTCCCAGTCACACTCACAGGTAAGGATATGATACAAGTGTAAGGTAATATATATTTATTGTTATTTATATTAGATTAAGTTTTAGTAGAATTGAAATTTCCTTTTATTTTTGATGTTACAATATGTGTACTTACCTCCCACATACAATATTCGTAATAAAAAAAATAAAAAAAATGTTTATTTCTCTCATAAAATACATATGTAGGTACATTAAAAATATCAACAGTTACAATATGGTACAAACATACCTATTAGATATTGTACCCAAAAACAAAATGTATATTTTAAACAAATTAACTTACCGAGCATGAGAGCTGGTGCCTGAACGGGGTACCTAGAAGATACCTGTATCTCAGGTCACCAGTTAACACCCCTCGGACTAGCAAGTATTTACATTAATAATAAATAAAGAGTTATCTTATTTATGATTTTAACAGTAAGCTATAATATACAAAATGAAATAACAATTCACTCTACTTCACCACGACCATCATTTGCTCATTCTCATGATAGCTTTGATGCTGGAGCCATTCAGCTACAGCTACAGTAATATCACTAAGGTTGACCGAGTAAGAATGCATTAGGTCAGCTTTTGTACGTAAAAGTTTTAAATATTAAATAGAATTTACATTCTTGAGATTTCATTTATATGACTAATTATTTATTTATTTACTATATTTATTCTTTATATTATATATAGTGTATTTATCAACCTTTCATGAATATCTTCAATGTTTTTTTTTTATATATATATATATTTTAATTATTGTATTTAGAATTTAATTTAATTTTTAATTTAATTTGAAGTTATATAAATTACAGATTTAGTGCAATTGAGACCCCACAATACCGGCCTTCCTAGTGTGGGTCTCCAATAGAAAACATGTACATAGGATTTTATTGGAAATAAACGATTTATTATTATTATTATTATTAATTAATTGTTGAGCAAAATAATATACTGTACTTCTCATGCCCCTCTATGGGAAAATAAGATAACAAGTCACTCTTATACATATTTATTATTATTATTATTAATTAATTGTTGAGCAAAATAATATACTGTACTTCTCATGCCCCTCTATGAGAAAATAAGATAACAAGTCACTCTTATACATATTTATTATTATTATTAATTAATTGTTGAGCAAAATAATATACTGTACTTCTCATGCCCCTCTATGAGAAAATAAGATAACAAGTCACTCTTATACATATTTATTAAAAATTAACATCTTCGTCAAAAAAATAGTTTTAGCAAAATTACCGATAAATAGCTATTTAATTATACGAAGAAATTTAATTATGAATACCAATCAGGTCCTGAGGACTGATCTTTAATATTATAAACGATCCAGATACAGTATTTGTCATATTAATGTTGGAATAATGACAGTTTCATTTAGGCCTATAACTTGAAATTATCTAAATGTGGATTGAATCCTTTTTGCGTACGTCCAATACTTTACAAAGGTTTTGGTTAAAGCAATGACGCGTAACTTCAGCTATTGTAACAATATTACATGTAATAAAAACACACATCCCTGCGCTAGAGTGATTGCTCATGCCTATATATTTTTATCTCCAGGTCCTCCCACCGAGGAGACCCTGGTCCAGAGCACTCTGTGGCCCGAGACCCACAAGTTGTATGGCCACGGGTACGAGGTGTACTGCTGTGACGTCACTCCGGACGGCACTCTGCTGGCCACCGCGTGCAGGGCCACCTCGGTGGAGCACTGCGCCGTCATCATATGGTGAGGATATGGAATAATTATAAACTTAATATAGCTAATCGTTTGCTGTCGTCGCCGCAAATCTATGGAATGAATTACCTCAGGATATTAGACTAGCTTCTAGTCGTACTATATTCAAGAATGGGGTGTACAAATATTATCTTTAACTTAAACTATTTTTTTACTTCTATTGTATTGTCACTCTCTTCATTCACACTCTCACAACGAGCGACGTCTACTTTTGTCCCGCTTCCTTCATTACATGAGTAGTTTTATTTTATATGTATTATTGTATATATTATATATATATATATATATAATATAACCTATTTACGTATTTGTATATGTAATAGTAAGTATTATTTTTATGTATTTGTTTTATAAATTGTTATTTTATATCCTAATGGTTTGGCTGTCAGAGAATGCCTAGCGGCATTAAGTCCGCCTTTGTACATAGTGCAATTAAGTTTTTAAATAAATAAAATAGCTATAGACATAGTGAATAAACTAAGAGTTTCCCTATCCAGCTGTAAAACATCTTTGTTTCTACAGACATACAGAAAGGAGACAGGTATTAGCTGCACAGTCGCTTTATCTCTTTCTAGTGAGTTCAGTTTTGTACATATATTGCTGTCCATTACCTTCGTCTTAAGTGTAGAACATAGTTCAATGTTATCATGTCTCATCATTAGATATCCCAGCAATATTTTTCAGGTCATCTATCCATCTAGTCGTCCTATTCTTCCACGTGGTCTGCTGCTGGTATATCGGTTCTGTGTTAGCTTCAAATTTTCTAAACATTTCCTTCCAAATTTTGGGCTATCTTACTAAAAATATTTTAGTACTATGCAATGTACAACATAAGTATAACATTATTTTATCCACAGGGAAACCAAAACATGGAAACAAATACAAAAACTGCAATCTCACTCTTTGACGGTGACTCAGCTGGCGTTCTCGCCGGACAGCCGCCATCTTGTGTCCGTGTCACGTGACCGGAAATGGACTCTCTTCTCCAGAGAGGGGGACACGTTTGGTGTCACTGCTGGCTCCGACAGGGCCACCGGAATTCACACCAGGATCGTGTGGTGCTGCGCTTGGAGCTGCGACTCGAAGGTGTTCGCTACAGGATCCAGAGATGGAAAGGTAGGAGTGTGGAGCTTGAAGCCATCGTCAAGGCTACTGGACACTTCTAACTTGTGTTAATTTAAGAAGTATTGAAGGCCGAGTCGTATAATAAATATACATATATTGCTACTAACAGAATACTGAATAAAGATTGTAGAAAGTAATAACTTCAAAACACAATGGTTTCATCTAGAACCAAGTGTTGCTGGAGTTTGATTTACCAATGTCTTTACAGGTTTGTCATTGGACTCGAACAGGCGTCAATTCGGATACCAAGGTGTTAGATGCCAAGGAATCGGTCACAGCCCTCGCATTTGCCCCAAAGCCTGACCGACCGAGGATACTGGCAGTGGGCCTGGACAATGGACTCATAAAATTATACAGCTTTCATGAAAAATGGGATTTGATCTTTGAATTTAACAATAGGTAAGTGACTTATTACTTAGCTGGCAACTTTACATACGAGTTTCATCAAATCGCGCTGCCGCGAGGTGTTCCACTACCTGACCTTCAATACTTAATCATATTGAATAGGGAAAATTAACGTTTTTTTATTATTTGCATTGTACTACTAAAGTAAAGTATCATCACGACCTTATCCGTTCCGAGGTAGTCAGAGACCACGTTTTATTATTATTTGCATTGTACTACTAAAGTAAAGTATCATCACGACCTTATCCGTTCCGAGGTAGTCAGAGACCACGTTTTTTTATTATTTGCATTGTACTACTAAAGTAAAGTATCATCACGACCTTATCCGTTCCGAGGTAGTCAGAGACCACGTTTTTTTATTATTTGCATTGTACTACTAAAGTCAAATCAAATCAAATCAAATCAAATCAAATAATCTTTATTTACAAACAGTTAATACATCAATTTCAATCAGGGGCCTGAACAAGGGTCTCGGGGACGCCTGGATCTCTGGACACCCTGCACTTCCGGTCGCAAACAATATTGCAAAACAAGGCGCTTGCAGATAGAAATAATTTTAACTAATATTTATTTGAATACCTACTTAATATTACAAATTATATAAAAAGAGAAGGTTTAAATGAGTTAGTGTGGGTGTGTGTATGAGTGTGGTAGTGTTTTAGTGTGGGTGTGTGTATGAGTGTGGTAGTGTTTTGTGTATGTATGCATGAGTGCGTGTTTTGTGTAAGTGGGCATTAACGTGTGTGTTGATACTTTGTAAAGTATCATCACGACCTTATCCGTTACGAGGTAGTCAGAGACCACGTTTTTTTATTATTTGCATTGTACTACTAAAGTAAAGTATCATCACGACCTTATCCGTTCCGAGGTAGTCAGAGACCACGTTTTTTTATTATTTGCATTGTACTACTAAAGTAAAGTATCATCACGACCTTATCCGTTCCGAGGTAGTCAGAGACCACGTTTTTTTATTATTTGCATTGTACTACTAAAGTCAAATCAAATCAAATCAAATCAAATCAAATAATCTTTATTTACAAACAGTTAATACATCAATTTCAATCAGGGGCCTGAACAAGGGTCTCGGGGACGCCTGGATCTCTGGACACCCTGCACTTCCGGTCGCAAACAATATTGCAAAACAAGGCGCTTGCAGATAGAAATAATTTTAACTAATATTTATTTGAATACCTACTTAATATTACAAATTATATAAAAAGAGAAGGTTTAAATGAGTTAGTGTGGGTGTGTGTATGAGTGTGGTAGTGTTTTAGTGTGGGTGTGTGTATGAGTGTGGTAGTGTTTTGTGTATGTATGCATGAGTGCGTGTTTTGTGTAAGTGGGCATTAACGTGTGTGTTGATACTTTGTAAAGTATCATCACGACCTTATCCGTTACGAGGTAGTCAGAGACCACGTTTTTTTATTATTTGCATTGTACTACTAAAGTAAAGTATCATCACGACCTTATCCGTTCCGAGGTAGTCAGAGACCACGTTTTTTTATTATTTGCATTGTACTACTAAAGTAAAGTATCATCACGACCTTATCCGTTCCGAGGTAGTCAGAGACCACGTTTTTTTATTATTTGCATTGTACTACTAAAGTCAAATCAAATCAAATCAAATCAAATCAAATAATCTTTATTTACAAACAGTTAATACATCAATTTCAATCAGGGGCCTGAACAAGGGTCTCGGGGACGCCTGGATCTCTGGACACCCTGCACTTCCGGTCGCAAACAATATTGCAAAACAAGGCGCTTGCAGATAGAAATAATTTTAACTAATATTTATTTGAATACCTACTTAATATTACAAATTATATAAAAAGAGAAGGTTTAAATGAGTTAGTGTGGGTGTGTGTATGAGTGTGGTAGTGTTTTAGTGTGGGTGTGTGTATGAGTGTGGTAGTGTTTTGTGTATGTATGCATGAGTGCGTGTTTTGTGTAAGTGGGCATTAACGTGTGTGTTGATACTTTGTAAAGTATCATCACGACCTTATCCGTTACGAGGTAGTCAGAGACCACGTTTTTTTATTATTTGCATTGTACTACTAAAGTAAAGTATCATCACGACCTTATCCGTTCCGAGGTAGTCAGAGACCACGTTTTTTTATTATTTGCATTGTACTACTAAAGTAAAGTATCATCACGACCTTATCCGTTCCGAGGTAGTCAGAGACCACGTTTTTTTATTATTTGCATTGTACTACTAAAGTCAAATCAAATCAAATCAAATAATCTTTATTTACAAACAGTTAATACATCAATTTCAATCAGGGGCCTGAACAAGGGTCTCGGGGACGCCTGGATCTCTGGACACCCTGCACTTCCGGTCGCAAACAATATTGCAAAACAAGGCGCTTGCAGATAGAAATAATTTTAACTAATATTTATTTGAATACCTACTTAATATTACAAATTATATAAAAAGAGAAGGTTTAAATGAGTTAGTGTGGGTGTGTGTATGAGTGTGGTAGTGTTTTAGTGTGGGTGTGTGTATGAGTGTGGTAGTGTTTTGTGTATGTATGCATGAGTGCGTGTTTTGTGTAAGTGGGCATTAACGTGTGTGTTGATACTTTGTAAAGTATCATCACGACCTTATCCGTTACGAGGTAGTCAGAGACCACGTTTTTTTATTATTTGCATTGTACTACTAAAGTAAAGTATCATCACGACCTTATCCGTTCCGAGGTAGTCAGAGACCACGTTTTTTTATTATTTGCATTGTACTACTAAAGTAAAGTATCATCACGACCTTATCCGTTCCGGGGTAGTCAGAGACCACGTTTTTTTATTATTTGCATTGTACTACTAAAGTAAAGTATCATCACGACCTTATCCGTTCCGAGGTAGTCAGAGACCACGTTTTTTTATTATTTGCATTGTACTACTAAAGTAAAGTATCATCACGACCTTATCCGTTCCGAGGTAGTCAGAGACCAAGTTTTTTTATTATTTGCATTGTACTACTAAAGTAAAGTATCATCACGACCTTATCCGTTCCGAGGTAGTCAGAGACCACGTTTTTTTATTATTTGCATTGTACTACTAAAGTAAAGTATCATCACGACCTTATCCGTTCCGAGGTAGTCAGAGACCACGTTTTTTATTATTTGCATTGTACTACTAAAGTAAAGTATCATCACGACCTTATCCGTTCCGAGGTAGTCAGAGACCACGTTTTTTTATTATTTGCATTGTACTACTAAAGTAAAGTATCATCACGACCTTATCCGTTCCGAGGTAGTCAGAGACCACGTTTTTTTATTATTTGCATTGTACTACTAAAGTAAAGTATCATCACGACCTTATTCGTTCCGAGGTAGTCAGAGACCACGTTTTTTATTATTTGCATTGTACTACTAAAGTAAAGTATCATCACGACCTTATCCGTTCCGAGGTAGTCAGAGACCACGTTTTTTATTATTTGCATTGTACTACTAAAGTAAAGTATCATCACGACCTTATCCGTTCCGAGGTAGTCAGAGACCACGTTTTTTATTATTTGCATTGTACTACTAAAGTAAAGTATCATCACGACCTTATCCGTTCCGAGGTAGTCAGAGACCACGCTTTTTTTTTAATGAAGTGGATTTACATTTAGCCAACTTTACTAGAGGTCCATCATGACAAACTCGAGAAATATTACAAATTTAAAAAATATTTTGTCTTAAAAGGCAAACGAAAAGAAAAGTCCAACCCGGTACCTCCGAGTCAAAATCCGATTAATAATTCTATCTCTATGACGTCACAACACATGAAATATGAGTGTGGTTTGTGTGTTGTTTAAAATTAATTTCGTGGCGAACAAGCTAACCAGGGAAAAAAGGGGACTTTTTTATTCCCTCACCTGGAATATTCTAAAGTCCTTCCGTAATTATTAATTAATTAGAATATAAAAACACTTGAAAAGAGAAATAAAGGTAGATGTGTGTGCTGTGACGTCACGATAATATCAGCCAACAGTAAAGCGTTTTTGAACAGCGTTTAGTTTCTGTAAATGATTTTATTTTATTTTGGAAATGAAATATAAAACAATTTAAAAAAAAAAAAGATAAATTTATAATAAAAAAATCTAAAATGGTTAACAATACATACTTAAGTCTTGCACACATCGTAGCAGTTACATTTCCATGTATTTTTTCATACATACTTCTTAATTGCCGGTTTTAAATTATATTGTAATATTTCAGCGCGGCTCATCACATGACTGTGAGGCGATTGTTCTTCAAACCGCGGGCTAACGATGACGGCGATCACTACACTCTCGCCAGCTGCGGAAATGATAACCTAGTTAGGATATATAAAATAACTATTTCATGAACTAACTCGTCCAATGGTGTTTATTTTTATATTTAATGTTTACTATATAATTTACATTATACATATATTTTTTTTACTTTAGCTGTTGTAAAGATGAAAAAATATTAAGTTTGTATATTCCTAGTAGAGTGGATTTTTTGGTCGGGTCAGTCGAAGGTTTTTGTGTCAATTCCTCATTGATTTTGTTGTTGTTCTCTTCTCCCGATAGATGAATGAGGTGATAGGGAAGGCAAAGGGTCTAGTCCATACAGCCAAGTCTGATGATATCACATCTTTCTTTCTTATGAGTTTATCATCTAAATGTTGCAGAATTTGGTGCTTTCCTTGAAGTAACTCGCGGCATTATATCCCAAACACGTCGGGTAGAATAAGAGAGTTCACAGCGCGGGAAACCGCATAAAATAACCTGCAACTTGTGCCTCATATTTAAAGTCCAATTTATCGTTTTCCATACCATACACCAATTTTAGTTTTTTATAATTTTAACGGGTCTTTACGCGATTTACGTTAGAAACGGCGGAAGAAATATGTCTCTAAGGTCACCAATACAATTATAAAAACTATTGGACGTAGTTATGCAAAAAGGATCCAATCCACATTTAGTCAATTTTAAGTTATTTAAAAAACTAGGTATGATTAGTCCAACATTAAATACGTTTAGAATATGTCATAAACTGTATGTATTTTTTATCTGGATCGTTTATGATATTAAAAATATGATCCCCAGGACCTGATTAAAAATATTGTGGATTGGATCCTTTTTGCGTAACTACGTCCTATTATGAATGTGCGCGAAAGTTTAACACCACTTTTGATTAACAATAGCCACAGAAAAGTAATTTACTAAACAAAAACTTGCACTTGACATATCCACGCGAAATGGCGCGAAGAACCCTCATTGCTTTTTTTGTAAACGTATCGTTATGTCAAAATCTGTAAATAGTAGTAATAATAATAAAACGTTTATTTCAAACTTTTTTTAGTTCACGCAGAATATTTCCAAAATGTAGCAGCTTTAACTGCCCCTTCTAAGAAAATCAGCTCTGTATAATAATTTAAATAAAACGTTTATACGATAGAATTCTATCTATGTTGGAACAATGGAAACAATGTTTATTATTAAAAATATATTTAAAATTCTTTAAAAATGTATTTTATTTAATGGACCTACAAAAGTACGATATACGTAATATGAACATTAATAAAGACTTATTTACATTAAAAATATTTAATTTCATAAATCAGTATAACTTAACGTTACTACTGGTATACAAGTTGCGTTATCGTAGCGGCATATATCAAATAGCGAGAAAATGGTCTCGGCATACTGCCGCTACAATAACGCATAAGCTCTGTGTTAAATAACAATAAATTTATACCTAAAAACATTATTTACATTTTAAATTATTTTAATAATTGCACTTTTAGAGTTTTACTCATAAATATTAAATTGTTTATTTATTAGCACCATCTCTATCTGCTGCCGTATTACAGCGCTAACGTTATGTATAGAGGGAGAACACTAAGGCCGCGTTCGTTTTAACAAATGTTAGCATAAAAATACCACTTTTTTAAGCACAAGTCGTTCGTTTAATGAAAATTCCAACATGTGATGCTAATTTCGTATGTCAGCACCGTGTTGAAAGGAGGGTTATGGATGTAACTTTTTGACAGATGTCATTAACATATAAAATGGTTTGTTTACCATTTTTATATACTTTATAGTTTTCTATTATATTTGTTAAAAAGGTATTTTAAACGATTTTATGTAATAAATTCAAAGACCATAATAATATAATGTGTGTTGGATGCCAGGTATCATAAAACATGAACGAAAACACTTGTCAAAAAGTATTAAGAAATGTTAGGATTGCTAAAAAAAAGTGGTATTTCTTAACAAAAACGACATTTCGCGCTGGTTTATGAAGTTGCTACGAAATGTTGGAAATGTTATAAAACGAACGCGGCCTTACAGTTCCAAACGGTTTGCATACCTATTGACGTTCTCAATCAATTCTCAAGATTATTAAAACAATTTAAATAAAATTGTGACTTGCATTCTTGTAACACAGGCTATAAGCATAAACTGGCTTTGCATCACCTTCGCATTAGTAAAACTGGCAATTCATTTTTGGGACTTGGTGTTCGTTTTTATAACACACTGGCAAATGAACTCACTAGATGTGTACATAAACAAGAAATAATTCATGTTTATCGTCGACTTATAGATAAGATATATTATTTTATTAGTGCCAAAAATACTTGCTCGATGTGGTGGTTAGTAAATTTTATTATATTTTGGACCTTTTATTGTTGGTATTTTGGTCAATTCATATTTATTGTAAAAAAATAACAATAATTTTAATAATTATAATGAAAACAATGTAGTGTGAAAATACAAAAGGGCCAAATCAGGCTTAATTTAATAAATGATTTGACTTCATAGCATGTATAAAGTCAATTTGCTCATCCTAGTAGCAAGAATTGTCACCGAATTGTGTGAATATATTTGAGGTAGTAAACAGTAAGCAGGTTCGCATTCATATTACATTTCTGTACATAAAACTTTCATTTATGTATCAAGCAGCTTTCAGTTAAGAATATTTTTTTATCCTTTTTGCCAAAGTTCAGAAATCTTTTGAGTTTGCTTAATTTTTTCTTTTTTCTTCCTTCGCTGAGAGCGATGTCATTCAAGGACTGAGTATCGTCAGTGGACCGTGACTGAAGATCGAGGGCTGACTGAGTGTTGGAGTTGGCCGGCAGAGCGAGCAGGTTACAAGGCTTCACGGAGGCCGAGGAGCCCACCTCGGTGATGTCCACTGACGAATGGGATGATGTAGATGTTGTAATTCTAAAAAGATAAATGTACATTAAGATGTTAGTGTGAAAAAATAAATGGTCAAAAGTGTACTGGACCGACTAAGGTTTGAGAAAAACTTTTCCCATACACTGTATGGAAAACCGATTTATCAACTCGAAATATTATTTGTCCCAAACTATCCTATTTCTCTGAAGTTAATGTACAAAAATTTCGGTAAGTCACAAGACTGGCTTTCCATTATCGATGTATATAAAAAAAACGTGCCACGTATACCTACCAACTTTGGGGACCAATTTTCAAGCTATGATAATGTCATATGCGATATTGTAGGAAATTCTATCACAATTACACAGATTAGTTTTTTCACTCGATATAAATATTAAATGCTAGCTTGAGACTGTTGGTGCAGGTACATGACTTTGATTGCTTTTGCAGGAACGTGTTTATAACAGTGATAGTATCCTATATTCATCAATGGTACTATTTACATGCAGGCACCTTATTTAGGAAACATAAGATAAATCTTACAGTTTTTCACTCAATCTCCTTATTTTCCTTTGACGTTTGACATTAATTCTCAAAATTTGATCCTTACAAGAGACAGGTAATCAGGTAATCACAATATATTTTTTTTCGAAATTAAAGACGTTAGCATATTTAATTTCATTCGGATACTTGATTGGTGAAGGTCGTCTTAGACGTATCTTACAACTACAATTGTGTCGGAAAACGACGTAATATACATGTGTACAATAATCATAACACTTTCGGCTCCATTACAAACCAACATTTTCAAAGAGTTCTCTCGTCTGAGCGTACTTTTAAGAAATATAGTCCATCAACTTACTAGGAAATATAATTACGGACATTTTAGACATATTTTTCCTTTCATATAACTATTTTTAGAAAGAACAAATCAAAAACGTAACGATTTTCCTTATTTTTACTAAAAACAAATCTATGATTAAATTATCGCGTAATTGTGATGAAATGAAATATGACTTGCTGTCATGATATACACATATAACTTTTCTTCAACAACCTGTAATAAATAGCACTTTTAAGGATAAAATTTTGGAAAGTAACACGAAACGTCAAACTTAAGTAAAAAGCAGGAATTATTGAAATTCAATAATTTAAGATGCAGTTTTAGATTTTTATCAAAATTGGCCCTGAGCCTAAAGCAGCCATCCTACCCACTCAAAATCATCTTTAAACATATTATATTAGGCAATCCATCACTGTTGCTTTTATTAACATATTGTCTGTGAACTGGGAAATAAAAATTAGTCCAATTTTAATTTTTAGTAAAAAAAGATATAAGCGCAAATTGTTCTTTGTGGGCGTAATAAACTAAATATTAAAATGGTATAATATTCAATAAAAAAATAATTAAGAGTATAAAGTTATCTCTATAACGATAATAATTATTATATTTTCTTGAAAGTTTAAATTACCAGTTAGGAGAAATGACACTTCAGACAATATTTACGAGATTTAATAACAAGTGGAAATTATTTAAATACTTGATTGGTAAAGGTCATTTTTATTACGGATGTTGTACTAATATTTGTGTATGTAACTGACCTAGGTATGTCTATGATCCTAAGAGTGTGTCCGAGTCTCTCCCAGAAGTCGTAGGGGGCCTTCTGTCCGGGCGGGGAGTAGTACAGCCTGTGGTAGTAGCGGTGGTTCTTGGGAAGGTCGCAGGCTCGGTACATGCACGGTATGGTGTTGATACGGTTTGATTCTGGAATATAACAATCATAAGTTAGTTGTTAGTGACAAACTAATTGTATAGCGCAAAAGATTTCTTGCAATTGTGGCAGAGTTTAATGTGGCGCAACAAATGTGCCCGGACTTATTTGATATTTCTCGAATTTGGTACGCTAGAGACCTTGACGAGCTTGCCAATTGTTATGATAGGCCTACAATGTGAATTGGCTTCTTTAAAAAAAGCTTTCTGACCACCCCGTAAAGGATACGGTCGTGATAATACTTTACTTATTTTGAACTTTGTAGCTCAACAACCCGAACAATGAGACAATTTTTTGGCGTTCAATATGCTAAGCAAATTAGCCGTTGCTAGAGATTTAATTAAATATAACAATTATTATTTCAGAAGTGTATTTTTACTTACACCCATCCTCTAGTAAATAACCAACTAGTAATAACATTAGGTTTCTCTTACCAATGCCATCAGCTTGGACATAGTTGATGTAGAAGTTATTGGCTGCGCTGAGGAAGAAGTCTGGAGAGTAGATGACGATGATTCGGTGACACCTCTCCGAGAGCAGAGTGGAGATGGGCACAAACTGACTCTGAAACCCTGGGAGCAAGTCCTCACCTGTACACAACTGCAAGGATAACAGCAGGCTATAGTTTGGGATATATATCACTATAACTGAGGGAATGTAGCTCTCTCTATGTGATAAAGTTTAGCATCTTTACTATTTTATATTGTTTATTATATATATTAGGTCTTAACAAAACACCAGGAAATATTTTCACAAGGTACTTAGATGCTTATTACGAATGGGAAATAGGACCCAAAAATATTATTAAGTATTTTGTCATTGTACACTATGCATATATATAAACAAAATGTAATTGAATAATATATAAGATCACCTTAAACCCCTGACCCCTCATCCGACAGAGCAGCTCCTCCACAAAGGGTCTGTCGGGCTCGGCATACAGCACATAGGCATGGTACATCTGGGGACACCCATGGAGGACATCATCCTTGGTGATTAGGTCTTCTCGGACCTCACTCAACATTGAGATCTGCTTGTGGGGCACTATTGGCAATGGAATTTGTTCTGCAAATTCAAAATACAGCATATTACAATAATTATTTATTTATTATTTACAGGAAAACTTACAGCTAGATAACAATATGGATAGATAAAAAAAAAAATAGCGAATTAAATGTTTTCGCCTATAACGATGATATAACTTTAGTTAAAAATATAGTTAATTAAGTAATGAAAAGGGATTAGGACCCAGCTTATTTAGTCTTCTCTTTCTCCTAGACACGATGAATCCTGCTGTCAGATAAAAGTTATAAATTTGTCTTCTTGTGTGCACACCTTAAAATAATTACCCTTTTACTCAAGTGATATTAACACATATAAAACCAATATATATATTTTTATAATAATATTGGTCCCGATGTATGTTGGGCATAACTTAATAATATTGTCAAATACAAATTATTGTGATTATGAGCTTTTCCACTCTTACGCACTTAAATGTGACATTTAAAATGGTGTTGAATGTACCAGCTTACAGCTGACCTTAAAACTGGTACAATCAGCTCCATTTTTAACTTTAATTGTCTAATTACAGAGACTTAATTTTCGTTTGACATCTGGAAGTATAATAGGGGTCTCTATTGGACCATTATTAGCCTTTGTATATTACATAAATTAATAATTAACATAAATTGTTTTATTGGTTTGTAAAGGAGAATGGGAGACAGGGCCTGCATGTGTTATGCTGAATAACAGAAGGCAGTGCCTTCCAATAATGCACATACAAAAATTTTGAAAAGGATACTGATATAGCACCTATGTGAAGTTATGTGTGTGTGTGGTGTCTGTATATGTGGTAGTAGACAAGTGGAATCCGCTCACCAGTAGAACAAGCTCCCACTGACAATCAGACAGGTTCATATATTAAAATGTTTAGTTGCCACCTTTCAATAAAAGCAGATTAGTGTCTTCTAAAGCAATAAAATATAAAGTAAAGTATCATCACGACCTTTTCTTCGGGGTGGTCAGAAATCACGCTTATAAATATGCAGATTCACATTTAGCCAACTTTGCTGTAGGCCAATCATGACAAGTGGCAAGCTTGTCGATGTCTCCAGCGTACCAATATATAAATATTACAAATATATATTAATTAAATGTATTTATTTACCTTAATAGACAGATATTGCAACTCATTAAATACATACCTAATAGTGTCCCATGTGTGGCTAAGTCTTTTAAATCATCACATATATCAAATCTGTCTAGTTTCTCCAGGTACCTCAAAAGATTGCCTAGTGTTGCTGTACCATCTTTCTTCTGCTGCCATATTTCCAGCACCTTCTCAGTCTTGTTGGGGCAGAGGTAGTTGTCAGAAAGCAACTCAGAAGAGATATTTACTAATGCTGCTAAACCTTGCCAGTCTCTGAAATTATTATAGGGGCTTAAATCAACTTTCATATACCACAATTGCACACACAGGTCAAAATAATTCTTCTCATTCTGTAGCCACATGTATATGTGCATAAAAGTTGCATACTTCTAGTATATGAGTTTCTCCATTTCTATAGCAGGGTGAGGCGGAGTGCACAATCGTCCCAAAATAACTTGTCTAAGATCAATTATGTCTGTCAGAAATGTCAAAAGCTAGACAGAATGAATGAATTTTGACATTTCTGACAAACGTAATTGATTCGTTTTCAGAATATATTAGTTATATATTAGTTGTTGGTTGCTTCCATTCTTGGATGTTCCTGCTTACCATCAGTGCTATATTTAGACCATATGATTATTAATGTTAACCATTAAAGATTCGTCCATCGAAACATCAATGGATTAGTCCAACATTTAATACAAAAAAACCTCTAAATATTTTTGAAGTAAATTAATATACATTAACTATAAATTAAAAGCTACATGTAAAATAAAATTAAAAATAAACTTAAATAAAAATGTCCTCTAGAGACATCCCATCCGAGATAGTCCCAAGTAGACTGGCAATATTTTCACTCTGTATAGCGAGGCTAATATGTTGGCAAATATAATTGCCAGGCTTCCTGCATTTAATTTAATGAAATTAGAATATGTCAAAAGCGGTATTTGTATATAAATCGTTTTTAATATTATATATATCAATCTAAGGATCTGATTAAAATTCATAATTAATCATAAATTAAAATTGTGGATTGGATCCTTTCTGCCTAACTGCGTCCAGTTTAATGTTTGTGCAAATCGAACTCATAAGGGATAAATTCGACTTGATTAGATGTTGATGAAAATTATCAAACATGCGAAAATATTAATTACATAGATAATCTTGTTGACTTGTGATATGATTCTAATTTAGTAAATAGAACCAATTACCTTGGTAATTTCTGGGGATCTTCACTGGGTATCACTTTCCTAGAATTCAAGAGAGAAGTCACCAAAGTTCGTGATTTATAACTGAGCGCGGTCAATGGAGTCGAGTCGTAATTTGTTTCACCATTCATCGTGACCTTATTTAATCAAAAATACACTTAAAGACATCAGTTTATTTATTGCAAACTCAGTTTTTAATATTTATTAGCAAATATATCCTGTTCACAAAAATGCTGATCCAAAATTAAAAATATTTATGTTGTCAAATATATATTAATTCTCAGAATGAGACAGACTTATGGATATTAAAGGCGCTAGAAAGAATAAGTAACTTTGACATGTTAAATATTTTCGATTATTGGAACACAAACTTAATATGACATTTGTTTTTTTAATAAGTGAAATAAATAAGGCTTTGGAAGTTGTTGACTGCCTCCGTGCTCTAGCAGTTATGTCCGTGGATTTAGATTCGGAGGTACCGGGTTCGACAGCATAATTTATTTATATTTCTCTTCTCGAGTTTGGTACGCTAGACATTGACGAGCTTGCCACGTGTCATGATGGCCTATAGTAGGTAGTTGGCTAAATGTGAACTAGTTCCTTACAAAACCGTAGCTTATAACCATTTCATCACGGTCGTCATGATACTTTACTATAATAGTAGAAGAAAAATAAAACAGGCGGGAGTGACCTATGTAGTGTTGTACCTACACATAATTTTATATTAATTAACATGCTTGGTCTTGTAGCTCAACTTGCACCGATCCATGTAGGTATTTTGTAGACGAAACAAATGACGAATTCGCACTAAGCGACCATCATAATGGAAAAGAGTTCCGATAGAAACTTGCAATCTGTCCAATATAAGAAAGAATCTGTCGGTCTTTTATTACCTCGGAATCGCTCGTACGATTTGTTTGCCGAGTTTCATAATACGGCGCGGGTTAATCTACGGAAAGCATATAAATAAAACAAGGATGTAATTGAGACTCTTTATTGTCATCCACAAGTGCTGCTACTTTCTACCTATATAAGAATCTATATTATAGAACATTGATTACTTTCCCATATACCTTTAAAATAAGTCATTATTATTATTATCTAACTTTATTAAAGTTACGTGAGTGCTACAAAGTAATTGTTGTTTAGTTTTACTAAAGATTACTTTTATTAAAACATTGGTATTACTGAGCCCGGCAATGACTATTTGCTGGCGATTTAAATGCTATGTTCGATTTGATAGCATTAAAACTAAGCTTGCTTTTTTACCAAATTTTGTATGAAAACCATAGACAAACACCAAGTCAAACTTTAAAAGACTTTTAAAGCGAAAGTGAAAAAATGTCGAACATAGGGATAAATATACGATTGGCCCTGTGTTTGGCTCGTCGCATTAAGCGCTTTTTCGCTTTGAATGTCGTTCGACTTGGCGTTGCTCTGCTCTATGGTTTTCATACACTTTAAGCAAAATTCATTAAAAAAAGCGAGCTTTGTGTTCAAGTCGAACACACCATGGGTCAGCCAGCCAGTGATAGCTACATTTTAAGTAAATAACCTAAAACTTTATAATATTAACACGAGAGAATAAGGACAGTTTTTTTGTTATACAAAAGTTAGTAGGTTATACAACACAAAACAACAGAGTAGATATTAGTAGAGAAAACAATTAAATCAACAAATATAAATAAAATTTTATGAGACTAGAAAAACAATATGAACAAGATAATAAAAACTAAGAATAAGAAACTAATGTTAATATTGTGAATCTGGTCTCGTTGGCTGACGTTTAAAAGGTTTCAATATGCAACACGACTTTACATTTGCAGAGCCTTAATTCGCTAGCATTTGGATAAACTAAGACAGCATTACTATAATAATTCGCTAAGTTGAATCTCTCTTCTGTCACTAACATTTTGACAATTAACAAAAGTAAAAAGACACATTTTAATTCAGACAATGGTAAATTTAGAGAAACTTCTCTGTATAAGACTACCAAAATCCAAGGTTTATCTAGATGGATGCATTTTAAAACCTCCTAAGGCCAATAACATTTAGGCCGTAAAATAAAATTAATAACAATCTATATACAGTAAGTACTAGTAAGCTCATTAAATATTGGAATGTATTTTGTATATTTAGATTTACAATAAAAAATAAGTTTGGAAGTTTGACCCTCAAAGGATGAATGTGAACGGGTATCTTTTTTATTGGAGGCACGTGATAGGCTCAAAATAACACAAGTGACAAGCCAACTACCAATCAACTGCCTCCGTGGTTTAGCGGTAAGTCCGTGGATTAACTGTGGGACACAAATTTATTTGTGATATTTCTCGATTATGGTACGCTAGATACATCGACAAGCTTGCTACTTGTCATGGTGGGCCTATAGTAAAGTCAGCTAAAATATATACATATAGTATGTACAAAGACGAACATTTCGCAATTCGGTTTTTTCTACCAGCAAACCTTTGTAGAACCTAGTAAAACAGTATATGAGGGGTGCAATTCTAACTAATATACAACATAAATACTTGTCAATGTATAGTATGAAGAAAATATATTAAATAGTTATTGAGAAGTAGAAAATGTATGAAGAATATTAAATAAATAAATAAATAAATATTTCCAGACAGGTCACACAGCGCCGTCTAGTTTCCGTGGTAAGCTTGTAAGGCTTGTGTTACGGAAACTAGATGGTTGATAAACTACATATTATACTTTTTTTTTTTCTAAATATATACATATTATACATATAAACACCCAGACCGAGACAAATTATACAATGTACAACTTGCCCCCGGTGGGAATCGAACCCACGACCTCCCGAGTTCACGGCAACGTTTGTTACCACTAGACCACGGAGGCGGTCATTATATTATATATATAATATTATATTGTTCTGTTTGTTTAAAAATATTTAGTAGTGTTTTAAGGAATTAAAGGATTGGTCAGTGGCGGCTTTTTTATTATTTTTCGAAAACAGGGGTAAGAGAAAGCACTAGAAAGAGTATAGCTGGGTATCAATCGGAAACTACCCCTATACCGGTACTTATGAGATGGTTTTGTTACCCAATAAAAACAATCCAGCTAAATGTTTAACTTAATGTTAACCAGTTATTAAGATAAAAGAAATATATTATTAACGAATAATAGATAGATGGCTGATTAATAAATATTACAAAGAAACATAATTATTCTTGACTAGACAAAAGGTTTGATCATTTTGCTTAAAGGGACGTTAGAAACTCCAATTTTATTTACAGATATAATAAGTCAGTTAGTTTTGAAAAATGACGCCATTACTAAGGCAAATTAGCGGCGCTTAAGAAAAATATTCACCGATAGTATCACTTCAAGATGACGTGATATTTTCCAGTCATTTTCCTAGCACATTTTTGGTGGATAATCAACCTAAAGTTTGGGGTCAGCCACTTAAAAGTACAATAATTTTTGTGCAACGATTTTTTTTTTTAACGCACGCGCTAGACTACGGAAGCCTATGGGGTGGCCCCGTTAGGCTGCAGTTTGTCTCAGCAGGCAACAACCCGCCGTGCAACGAAGCTTTTGATATAAGAGCTGCCATTAATAGTCGAGATTTTATAGGTGGCGCCAGGTAAGTGTGGCCGACTATGGTGGGCGAAATTTGCGTAACGGTACAGGCATAGGCAATTTATAAATACATTTTTGGTTAATATAAAAATACATACATACATATCTTCACGCCAGATCCCTTGCGGGGTAGGCAGAGACAATTGAGCGCCATTTGACACGATCACGACATACTTCTTTCGCTTCGTCGACATTCATTAACCTCTTCATACATGCCCTTTGGTTACGAAGACTTTTTAATGCACCTTCAGTCAGTGTTTTATTTATTTGTTCGTGATATGTGGGTCTCGGTCTGCCAGGGCCTCTTTTACCTACAACTTTCGCATTATATATCTGGTTCGTCAATCTTTCATCGCTCATCCTTTCAACATGCCCGAACCATCGTAGCATGCCTTTCCTTATTTTTGTCCCTATGCTTTCCTTCATACCAACCCTTTTCCGTATTTCGACGTTACGTATGCGGTCCGCCAAAGTGACGCCACATATCCGCCGCAACGACCGCATTTCTACTGCATTAACCCTACTCTCATGCGTATTCTGACGTATCCACGTCTCGCTTCCATACATCAGTGTTGGTACCAACATGGCATTGTGTATGGCGAGCCGAGCTTTGTCACTGACATTTCGACTGGCGATCAGTGACCCCAGGGCACCGTTAATACTATTTCCCGCGTTCACTCTTCTTTCAACGTCCCTATAGTACTTCCCATCCGCAGTGAAAACACTGCCCAGATATATAATTTCATTTACTTGTTCTAGAGTTTCATCATCAATCTTTATCGTCACGGTTCTCATCCTTCTTCTTTCAAACACTAGTACCTTGGTTTTTCTCGCATTCAAACGGAGTCCTTTTTCTGCACATTCCTCCTTCATTATTAAAAAATATTTTAATTTATTAATGTATTACATTTACTTAAATAAAATAACACCATCTGCAGTCAGACTCTGGATTGATTTAATTCTGATATGTTTTCTATCTCACCTCCCTTTGTCATTCAATAATACTCGTATACATTTTATTATTTAATTTATGCGTATAATCATGTTTTAAACGAAAACTAGAATAAATCAATAAGAGACGCTGACAATGAAAGTTTATTATTTATTTATTTAAAACTTTATTGCACAAAACATACAAAGGCGTGACATAACGTCGCTTGACATTCTCTGCCTGTCAGACCTTCGGGAAAACGAGAACATTTATATGAGGTAAGTGCAATATGTCAATATAAAAATTAAATAGATAAAAAATAATACTTAATAATCATAATAAATATTTATTAATAAAATTACATACAAATACATATATACAATACATAAATAAGTTATACTATATACTACATAAATACAGGCACATGACGATCGATGATGTAGGACATCAAGCAAAAATTTATGAAAATTTAATGAAAATCATGAATCCAGAAAGTGTCTGTAAATTAATCTTTTAAATGCTGCTCCGTTTGGAGCATCTATAACCTCTGTCGGTAGGTCATTCCAAAGCCTTGCAGCCACAACTGCAAACGACTTGCACATAAAAGCGGAGTGGTGAGAGGGGATAGCAAAAGTAGTATTAAAGAAAGAGCGAAGAATTCTGTCATGATGCGAACCAAGCAAAGTGAAGTCCTTAAGGTATTTGAGGGACTATAGTAAGCAGAACCCTGCTATTCCTCCCACTGCAAATGGAATATACCAAGGACGATACTGTTTAAGACGTCGTAGTCACGAACTAAAATTCGGTTTATTAGCAATTGTTATCTGCCTATACCTATACCTAAAAATGCACGATTGTATAAAGTCAAGTTCTTAATTTGCAAAATTAATTTGCAATTATTTGATTTCCAACACTTTTCAATTCTACAGGGCCACATCACATCTCACTCACTATTAGATATTTTTTTTTGTAAATGATTTTCTGTATCTTTTGGTTGTATTTCTTCTGTTCTTTTTCCTTTTCTTTGACTAAGTATCAGTAATAAAGTATGTTTCCTAATTTGGCCAATGTATAAACTCAATTATACACTAACCTTTATGTTCTGTAATGTGCTGAAAAAATGAATGAAAAAAAAAAAAAGAACTTCGTTCCCGGTTTTTCTCTCGATAATTTTTTTTTTTTAACCAAAATAAATTGTTTTATATTAAAGCTGCCATCCTTTTTTACATTACATATAATAAATATGCAAATGAATTACTTATACTATAACAATGAAGTATAGAATAGTGTTAACAATAATATAACCTATATTTAGTATAAATTTTACAAAACATTACTTAAGTATATTTTGTGCACTTTGAGGTATATTTATTATCATTAAGTAGATTTAAGAGTTAAACTCTTAAAAAACCGCACAAAAGAATATTTAAATAACTATTAAAAACTGAGTACCCGTGGTAGACTATTTACTGCCATAGGCACTCAGTTTACTATGGGCACTCAGTTTACCATAGGTACTCAGTTTACCATGGGCACTCAGTTTACTATGGGCACTCAGTTTACCATAGGTACTCAGTTTACCATGGGCACTCAGTTTACCATAGGCACTCAGTTTACCAGTTTTAAATAATAAGTACATAAAATTTTGTTAAAGATACAACAATATCTCTGAAGAGGATTAAACGTTTTGCATCACTCGCTCGCTCAATTATTTTAAAAGATGTTTCAAGTCCGAGTGTTTTTCTTGAAAAATGTATCTATCAACTTTTTGGGAAATAAAATTACAGACATTTTGGACATATATTCATTCACTTAATTTTAGACAGAGAAAAATAGAATCAAATAATTCAAGACCACAACATGAAGTCGAATAAATATTATGATCTCACAGAAGAAATGACCAGAAACGGGTTCAAGACTCAGCTTTACGCAGTGGAAGTTGGTGCGAGAGGAGTTCCAGCAAAATCTTTGTATCACTTACTTGAATTGGGCCTTAGGAAAAAAGGAAGGCCTAAACCAGCCTATTGTCAGTCGCAAGCCTGAGACACCATTCTCAGGATCGAGGCAGGCTTGAATTTAGTTTTCGTAATTTGCCCTTCCTTTACAAATGTGGTCACGGATAACACCAAGCACTTTCTCATGTCAGCGCGAGTAATAGTCCTTTTCTAATAATAATATATTTCCAAAAAAGGTAATAACTACATTTCTATAAAGGACTTGAAAAATCTTTGAAAATATTAGATTGTGCGAGCGAGAGGGTTGCAAAACCGTTAAATCCTCTTCACTACAATGGTACACAATTTATATTAAACTTAAATACAACAAACAATTGTAATTTTACATAAGGTAATATAAGTAATAATTGTTGGAAAATGTTGCCAGCCTCCTTGGGACTATCCCTGAAGGGTTGTCTCTAGTTATTTTTATTAGGTTTAGTTTATATTTAATTTTTACTCTTTAAGTAGCTTTAATTATATAATAATTGTATAATTTTAGTCATTAAATTAAGGAACTAAATAATAAGTTAATAATGGCAAGTTTAAACAAGTAACTCGGTACATTCCTTAATATTAATACAAATTTACAAGCTATAAACCGACTAAATTCAGTGCATATTAGCTAAGCTTATTATAATATCTCATCTCACAATAAAAAAATATGGTAAAAACAATTCAACCACAAATAGTACATAAAATAATATTAAACACAATCACAGGATAAACAAAATAAATAAGCAAAATAATAAAAAAATATAAATAATTACCCAAATAAGATATAACAACTACATACCGGTATTGCAAAACTAGGATCAACAAACTACACCTTTCCTTATCAATCTGGTGTCTGTGCCTTGACAGAATTATCTAGTGCAGAAACCAGTGCACTTACTAACAGTCTGTTAGCCTGTCCTAGCTCAATGTGTTATAAACAAATTACATAATTTCCTAGTTTGTAATTTCTATGTAGAAAGGATGTCAAAATTGGTGTCCATAAAATATTTATATTTTATTTATTTATGTGACGTCACACCAGATGGGGTAAAAATCCGTGAGATTTAATTTCTATACGATAGTAGATAATAATTTGACTAAATTACAAGTATATACAATTTCCTACATCCAATATAAATAATGTATACATTTAATATATTATGATATGATAATCTTATTTGTCGTTTATAATAAGAATTGTTAGGATATCTAAAGGTTAGTCTTTTCAATTTCAAAGAGGTACTAATTCTTTAAGCTTTCTTAAATATATATTTGGGGAATGTAGCCTAAATTTATACGACGCGTATAATCCTATCAACAGATTTTTTTTTTTTTTATTTATTGTTTTCAAGATACACAAAAATACATCAACAATATTATATAGCCGTCCACAAAAACCTTTAAGGTTTATCTGGGTACGGCGAGTCACTCACAATCTGTATGAGAAATAATTCTGCTATTGACTCATGTAAAACTTTTTAAACTTATATTTATATTTGTTATTATCAATGTATGTTCTTTGGAGCTCGGCGGGCATATCATTAAGATATGCTGAAGTTACATAATTCAGCATTCTTGTACCATAAACATTATTTGCCCCTGGAAGTTTAAACTGTTTTACGTAATTGAGAATCCTTAAATTACCCGACCGCTTGTATTTCGTTAGTTTTTGTGAGATATTAATTTCAGTGAGAATGGTATATTTAATTTTATCGTGGATACTAAGTACGTTGCAATGTTTAAATAGATCATTATAGTTATTTTTATATTTATTTTTAATGTGTGTTGGTACAATATCTTTAAGGATTCTCAACTGCAGATTGTATATGTCATCTAGGTAGGTCTTATATGTTCTGCCGTAACTGCTAAGTCCATAACTAACAACAGAGTCAGCCAGAGCCAAGTAAATCATTCTTAGAACTTTAAAGGGCAATTTATATTTTAGTAATGAAAGTTTGCTTTTAACTGATCGCAGTTTGGCACAGACATAATCTTTATGAGGACCCCAGCTGAATCTGCTGTCAATCATGAGACCAATATACATATGTTTATCGACTAGGTCCAGCTTAGGGCAATTACAATTTAGCACTATCTATATATATATAGATTTATCCAGTCCGTGGGTATTGACGCCTAATAAAGGCGAAGTAGATACGGTTTTGATATGATGAGGCTTAAAAGATAAAACTCATTAGGAGCGTTTAATACAGGATTTTTAAAGATTATTCAAGTCTCGAGTGTCTTTTGAGAAATATAGTCTATTAACTTCCTCAACACTTAGTAAATTATGGTTAGTAGAACACGTACTCGAAATTTTAAACCACCACCGAGTAACTGAAGTACCTCTGTATTACGCGAGAACAACGGGGAGTTACCGACAGCTCTACTAGATGGCGCTACAAAATAATAATAATATAAATTAGGCTCCAGATATTGTTTAACTGACATTTTAAAACATAAAATAATTTGACTTAATGTTTATTTGTAATTTTAATATAATTGTAATTGTTTTGACATATATAATAATCTAATTTGTTTTTCTTTTGACATTATAATTTATTTGTAAATTTGTATAATGTATAATAATTTTAGGCCAAGGACTCATTTGTAATAATGATAATAATAAAATTGTAATGCGGGGTAGGCAGTAGTATGAGCCGGAGCGGCGATGGGGTCCGCAACCCATCACGCAGGGCCCAAAAAACGCGGACTGAGGACAACTGAGTGCCGACTTGGCACCTGGAATGTCCGGGGAGGGATGAAAGATAAGATGAATGAACTCCTAGATGTGATGGATGAAATGAAGTTGGATGCGATTGGCGTGACCGAGACCAAGCGGAGGGGTAGTGAGATGCAGGACTTGCCGGGAGGGGGGATCGCGCTCTGGTCGGGAGTGGGAGACAGCGATCGCGGTAGTCAGGGGGTGGGCATCTTACTATCCGGACGCTTGGCCGACAGCATGTACGAGTACTGCCTGGAAAGCCCAAGAATACTCTGGGTTCGTCTGAAAACTGGTCTAAAAAAAATATTTATAGCCGTGGTGTACGCACCAGTAAGCTCAGCAGGAACTGGAGAATTTTTGGAACCAGGTCAGGACAGTTCTAGATTTGGCAGTTGGGAACGAAAATATTATTTTATGTGGGGACTTGAATGGATGGGTGGGGACACGCCGTGCAGATTACGAAACGGTCCTAGGTGATTTTGGAGATAGGAGAGTAAATGATGCAGGTAAACTTATTCTTGACGTGTGCCTAGAAAAGAATATTTTTGTGTCCAACACAATGTTTGCTCACAAAAATATTCACATGTATACAAGAACGATGAATAGTGAAAAGAGTATGATCGATTTAATAATAGTTGATGAAAGACTGCGTACGCAGATTCTGGATACGAGGGCGTATCGTGGGCCAGAATTGGGAACGGACCACTACCTAGTAATTACTAGGATTAGTGGCTTGTTCACAAAATGGCGCCACCGGCGATCAGGTGGGAATCTGTCAGCAGTAGAGAGAATAAAGAGTGAAAAGTTACAAGATGATAGTGTGAAAGAGGAGTATATGAAATGCGTCAAAGATAAACTTATCAACTTGAAAGATGTGAGCAAAGATGTAGAAGAGTGCTGGAAGTATCTAAAAAATGGTATGGTAGAATCGGCAAGAGAAGTATGTGGAGTAGCAAAAAAGCGAGCAACCAAAGGTGACGCCTGGTGGGATGAAGAGGTAAAAGATTCGGTAGAAAGAAAGAAGAAAGCTTGGATAGATTACGTTGCTTCGCTCAATATGAATGAAAGTATGAAAAGAGAAAAAAAAGAGTTGTACCATCGCTGCAAGATTGAGACTAAATCTTTGGTTAAGGAGAAGCGTGAAAGATGTAAGGAAATAGGTGAAAATAGGATGACAAGCAACTTTAAGGAGAACTCCAAACTTTTCTGGAGGGAAGTTAGGAAGGCCAAAGGTGGCTTGTCATCTTGTCGAATGAACAGAGTGAAATCAAAGAGCGGTAACATTCTTGCAAACACAAATGAGGTGTTGCAGCGATGGAGTGAATATTTTAGCGAGATGTATGATAGTGGGACTCCTAACGACGTTACGACGGGTACTTTACCTCCAGAGCCACCCACAATTACAACGTCCACTTTTAAGGAGGAAATAAGTGTGCAATAATTGCAATCGGCAATTAGAAGCCTGAAATGTGGCAAAGCAGCGGGAAAAGATCAGGTGCTCGCTGAAATGATCAAATACGGTGGTATACCGGTCTGGAACGCTTTCCATCTTCTGTGCAACCTTTGCTGGCAGGAGGGAAGAGTACCGGAGGACTGGCGGCAATCAGTCATCGTTCCTTTGTACAAAGGTAAAGGATCTAGATTAGACTGTGCTAACTACCGAGCAATTAGTTTGATCAGTTTGGCGAGCAAGATGTATGGCAAGATTCTCACGAAACGCCTGCAAGAGAAGACTGAGGGTCTTTTATGGGAGGCACAAGGAGGCTTTAGACCTGGAAGAGGATGCACTGACCAAGTCTTTTCGCTCCGCAGTGTCACAGAGAAGTTTTTGGCCTTAAACCAAAAGGTTTTCTGTGCTTTTGTGGATTTGGAGAAGGCTTTTGATAGAGTTGTAAGAAAGAAGCTTTGGGACATATTGCCGGAGTATGGAGTGAATGACAAACTGCTACAAGCTATACAGTCCCTGTACAAGGGCTGCAAAGCTTGTGTGCGGGTGGAGGGGGGTATGTCGCCTTACTTTGAATCCCAAATGGGCGTCAAACAGGGTTGTGTGCTTTCTCCTAGATTATTCACTCTATATCTCGACAAATGCCTAAAAAGAGTGAGAGAGAGTGACTGTGGGATAAAGATGAGTGATCTAGTGGTGAACTGCCTGCTTTATGCAGATGATGCTGTTCTTATGGCATCGTCCGAACAACAACTGCAATCACTAGTCACAAGAATGAAGGAGGGATGTGCAGAAAAAGGACTCCGTTTGAATGCGAGAAAAACTAAGGTACTAGTGTTTGAAAGAAGAAGGATGACAACCTTGACGATAAAGATTGATGATGAAACTCTAGAACAAGTAAATGAAATTATATATCTGGGCAGTGTTTTCACTGCGGATGGGAAGTACGATAGGGACGTTGAAAGAAGAGTGAACGCGGGAAATAGTGTTAACGGTGCCCTGGGGTCACTGATCGGCAGTCGAAATGTCAGTGACAAAGCTCGGCTCGCCATACACAATGCCATGTTGGTACCAACACTGATGTATGGAAGCGAGTCGTGGATACGTCAGAATACGCATGACAGTAGGGTTGATGCCGTAGAAATGAGGTCGCTGCGCCGGATATGCGGCGTCACATTGGCGGACCGCATACGTAACGTCGAAATACGGAAAAGGGTTGGTATAAAGGAAAGCATAGGGACAAAAATAAGAAAAGGCATGCTACGATGGTTCGGGCATGTTGAAAGAATGAGCAAAGAAAGATTGACGAACCAGATATATAATGCGAAAGTTGAGGGTGAAAGAGGCCCTGGCAGACCGAGACTCACATATCACGATCAAATAAATAAAACACTGACTGAAGGTGCATTAAAAAGCCTTCGTAACAAAAGGGCATGTATGAAGAGGTTGATGAACGTCGATGAAGCGAAAGAGGTATGTCGTGATCGTGTCAAGTGGCGCTCAATTGTCTCTGCCTACCCCGCAAGGGATCTGGCGTGAAGATGTGTGTGTGTGTGTGAGTAATGAACTCATTAGGTTTTAACTGTCACAATATTATTGCGCTTAACTTACTCATTCTGACGGCCTTTTGCAGAAACGATGTTTATAATATGCCTCATAGGCATACGTTAAAAGTGTCACAAGATAATCAGCCTTGCAAACTGGCGATACACATTCCTCTAGCTTCCGTAGCACGGGCTGTGTGGACAAGCGGTCAAAGCCACACCCGCTAAAATATGGCGGCTGTCATGATAAGAATGACTTGGAACTTTTTATTTATTTATGCAGAAAACATACAGATCTTAAAACATAATTACAACAATTCTAAAAGTTACACAAAAAAACATAGATTTTGCAAAAAAATCAATAATAGTGATAAACTTAAAAACAATACCTATATAACAGAACTAAATAAAATATATATAATAGAAATAAAATAATAATAATAATAGAAATAAATAAAAAGAACAAAGTTCTCCAAGCATTTCTACATATGTATTCTTATTTAGATAATTTAATATATAAGTCAGGTAGACTTGTTCCAGTGCAAAGAACAAAGCAGCCATTTTTGTTGTATCATGGGGAGATGTTGTAAAGTCAATTAGAATAATGTCCCGTCACAAATTCATATAATAACGTAACCAAAGCATTGTGACTTCAACACTATTATTTTACTGACATGTAACTATTATTGAAAACCGTGTCTGCTCTATTATTTGTACCCACAGACCGGACTAGATATTTAAGTAGACTTGAAATGCACACGTCATATTAAATTATTATACAGTGCGTTAAAATATCAACCGCAGTGACTTTTGTCGTCCACTTATATTGTGTTCCAAAATTTAAAATATTCTTATTTTCTATAAGAAATTTTCTATAAGAAAAAGACAGTGCTATAAAAATCAAAAGTGTTAGAGCAAGTAGCAATTCGTACCGGATGAATATTTTGAATACTGGAACACAATCTTATTGACCTATAAGAACTAAAATTTAATAAAATGAATAACTATATTAAAATGATGATAGCCTAATTACATAAAATGTGATGTTAAGTACATTGTAATAATCTCTTTTCAAGAGAAGTGAAATCTTTATAACTCTATTCAGAAACGTTTCGCTAAACTAGGGTTGGCTACATCTTACTTTTGTCGCTATCACATTCAATTTTCATTATAATTGCAAAGTTAACACTGTAATGCTTAGTTAATTCTGCTTTTTCATCTATTATAGTAAAAATGCAAAGCTTTCCTTACAGTTTTTTTGTATGTGTAAAGTAGTTTTCTAGTACTTTTCAATACTTAGGAAAAACATGCTACCATTGTCATTTTAGTTAAAAATGGCAATTATAAATATTATTTTTGTACTTTGTCTACAAATTATTATAATTTTTTTTTTTTCGATAATTGTACGTAGTTACCCAAAAAGGATCCAATCCACATTTTTTTTAAATAAATAATTTATATCAACTAATATAAATTTTATAATAAATGAATATGACCTAAATTTAAATCTTGCCTGATTGTCGCAATCGCTGAGAACAATAAAAACAATTAATTTTTTTTATTTTTTATTATCAGTACGAGTAATCTGATGTGTGTGTATCTAATTAGGCGGGTAAACCTATTCCATAACACTGTAATGTTTGCATTTTTTCTAATAATTATATTCCTTTCTTCCTTTTACTTGATGTTAGTTTTATATTTATCCGTTCTTTTATTATTATTTTTTATTTTTTTCTGTAATTTATTCTATATTTTTGTGTATTATATCTTAGTAACAAATGTAGATGGAATTAGGTTAAGCTTATTAATTTAATCTTCTTTATACTAAGTACTATGAACCTTAATTAATGTCTGTAATTTCTTCTAAATAAATAAACTTTAATGAGGTATTTAGGATGATATATCTTATATCAAAAACGATACAAAATAAAAATATCGTTTTTGACATATTCTAAATGTAATTATCGATCGGTAGACTAACCTAAATTCCAACTATAATTTACGCGGCGAACGAGTGCATTCAAAGCACGCAGGGCCAACAGTGAAAGAGAGATCACCTTAGGAGGCCTCGCGGTGATTTGGGCATGCGACCTGGTGACGGTGGCGCCCTTCAGGCTGGGGTCATATCGTTAGGCGACTTTGCGATTCAGTCTTTTAATGTGGATTGGATACTTTTTGCGTAACTAAGTCCAATTAAGACCGTTTAAAATATATTTTTGTCTCAGGCCTCGATGAATATAGATGTTAGGAACGGTTTGTTTTCTAATTTATAAAAAAAATATATAACAGTTCACCAATAGATGCGTGACTAGATGTAGATTGCGTGCTCAGTAAAATTTCAATTATTTTTTTACCTGGTTAAGGCCAAGCCAAGTTTAGAGAAACGTCTCTTACCCTCGTGCTACAATAATTAATAAAATAACGTTTTTGATATGTATCAGGTGGATTGTCATTTTGTTAGTTGAGCCAATCACGTGCATTATATATATATACACAGTAGCGCAAAAAGTGCTATATTAGAGTTTCAAATCCACTACTGTTTAAGCACAGTTAAATTATAAACACATGAAGAAGTTATGCCAAACTTGCCAAATGATTAGCATGTCAGTTGGATCACTGCACCCGCGCCCACGCACGCTATATTGAAGTTATGCCAAACTTGCCAAATGATTAGCATGTCAGTTGGATCACTGCACCCGCGCCCACGCACGCTATATTGAAGTTATGCCAAACTTGCCAAATGATTAGCATGTCAGTTGGATCACTGCACCCGCGCCCACGCACGCTATATTGAAGTTATGCCAAACTTGCCAAATGATTAGCATGTCAGTTGGATCACTGCACCCGCGCCCACGCACGCTATATTGAAGTTATGCCAAACTTGCCAAATGATTAGCATGTCAGTTGGATCACTGCACCCGCGCCCACGCACGCTATATTGAAGTTATGCCAAACTTGCCAAATGATTAGCATGTCAGTTGGATCACTGCACCCGCGCCCACGCACGCTATATTGAAGTTATGCCAAACTTGCCAAATGATTAGCATGTCAGTTGGATCACTGCACCCGCGCCCACGCACGCTATATTCAAATTTTCTCCGTTTCTTTACGTGATAGCGCTTTTAATTGCGTTTTATGCTGTGTGTGCTTCTGTTTGATATTTACTTGAAACAAGGTTTGTTGGTTTGGTAAGTACATTCCTATGTTTTTTAATTTTTCGTAATTTAGCTGTGAAATTATCCTCTCCGAAACCCTATAATAGTAACCTAAGCATGTTTAAAGGTGTTCCGAGACGTGTAGAAACTGTTTTACCAAAGCTGTGACGTCACAAATGACATAATTTCTCGCGCTTAGACTGCTCGCGATATCTGTCAGTTTTTTGTCATTATATCGCCCATTACACATGACCTGTACGTTATTTTATTAATTCTTGCAGAAACGCAGAGTGGATACTCGTAGCTCTCCTCGTATTCAAATATAATATTTAAAAGTAATGTACAAATGTACATAAAAAAAATATCTTAAATTAAAATCAATATAATAGACGTATTTGTTTAAAAACTAAAATAATTTGAAATTCAGTCTTGAAAGGCAAAGGGGTATTTCAAACAGCCAATTTAACCGTACCGTACCGTACCGCACCGTTTTGTGTAAACAGGGGTTAAAGATAATGCAAGACTTTGTATGAACTCTGGTACTCCGTTCCAATAACCATCTGTAATGTCGTAGTTTTTGACAAGTAATTTTTAATCTATACTTATTTCTGACATACCAGGTACCAGGTGTTGTATTCTCAGAGGTACTCATATGATTTTTATTTATTTGTAATTCTGTATTTGTTTTTTTTTTATTTAAGAGCCATACGAGATATAACACAGCTATTGTAAGTGGGTACCAAAATCTGCATCAGATATAACGGTACCGCGTACGATTCCCAGTCGAATACAATAAAACATATTGTACATTTTTTACTACTAGGCAAATAGATACTGGGTATAGTCCATAAGTGGGAGCAATTCAGTGAATCCTTACCACTATTCCTAATTAACAAATTTAATAGTCATAGCAGTATAAAAGGCCTTAAGTCAATTTACAGTTTTATCCTTCAATGATATGTTTAACGGCTTCTCTCTCACTCGCATAATTGAAAAGCAGAAATTTGTATAAATGTGCTCTATAACCTCGAATTTATGACTTACGACAGACTGGACCAGTTAATATCTAGGTATGTAAAATAATATAATACATTTCTTATTTTTTCTTTTGAAACCCTCATTTTTTAATCTTATTTTATCGATGTTATGGAGATTCGTAAACACATCAATTGGATATCTGAAATAAAATTATATCCGTTACCGAATCTAATAAAAAGGTTCGAATAAATTGTTATCTAAATGAGACCCGCTATGATAGGTTTCGTTATTGCTCGCCGAGTCATACACCTTTTCTATTTGTAATTTATTTTTACAGTTCCTACAAAAGGTAAAAGCCTGGACAACCCAAAAAAATAAAGTCTGGCTAGAGTGGCGAGTGTAGGCTTAATTATCCAGAAATGTCTGGAAGACCCATCTCCAGAAGTAGAGGTCTAGGACTCTGGAAATTATCCGAAACAATTTCATAACCGATTTAATATTATACATATTGTGTGGGGGAGATTTCCAACTAGTGTACTGTATACGGTTGGGCGTTTTGATGACGAGCCAGTTCCGTGAAGTGCAAATATAGAGGTCCACGAATCAGTGGAGTCGACCGCAGGGCACCAGAAGAAGACCATATCTTCTGGTGCTAAAACTCTTCACACAAATGTAATTTTACACAAAACTAATAATCCATGTAATAGTTCTGACCGACAGGTATACGCGCGTGGCTACGTAGCAGACACTGCTGCAGCACCGACAAATAAGCACACGCGGCGTGACGTCACCGAAACACAAAAGAAGCGACTGGGACCCTCCGATGGGCCACAGAACTGGCTTTAGAAATCCGAGATGTCATATACATAACGTCCCCAATGTTTATCCATGGTTTCAATTATGCGCTGCCCTTTTTCCTTGCATATAACCTTCCCACCGTTTCGCCGTATTCAACAATATCGGGTCACTATCTAATCCTGCCAATAGATAAAGTTGGTTGACATGAGTGGCATGATAATCCCACCTGGCTATATTAGGACTGACTCCTAAGGTAAAGTGCCTAAGATCGTAAAAACTGCCGCTGCCGGTGTCGAAGAGTGGTAACAGCGATTTGAGCGACGTCATGCCGTCGTCGAACATCTTCTTGGCGAGAGAGATGGAGTTCTCTCCCTCTATGACGTGCAAGTCGTACAACCCTAGCAAGGTGTAGATGAAGCCGTTCAACACGAATAGCGGAGGCTTTGTCGGGTACTCTTCGTACCTGGAAATTTAAATATTATGAAGTTCAGTATCATCATGACAGTTTGTGACCAGAAGTGCAGGCCGTCCAGAGAACAAGGTACCATTTATTTATTTGGAAAATCAACAGCTTTAAATACATATATTTTAAAAGTAGTGATAATAAGTACAGCCAATTAAAGATATAAAAAAAAAACAGAAAAGAAGTCCTTCATCAACAAATACACAACTCAATAATAAACTCAAAAAGCAAAAAGACAGTGACTGAATAGACATATTTTAATATATTATAAATGTAAATTTTATCACTATTTATTTATTGCTATTTAATTATTTATGATAAACTATTGTAAACGCAGCGATAAGGCAACCGAATGTTTAAACGATCACTTTGAACCAACAAAGAGATCAATATCAGGAAAGATTTTCTTAAATGTGCAATCCGGGTTAGAGGTGGGTTTTTTCCATGATTAGTGCGATGCCATGGTACGAGCAAGAGATCTGTAGAGCGGGTACGACGTTTCGATTCTCTGTACACAATAGCACTATATCCTCGCAGTCCAGCCGACCTCCAACCACTTAAGTGTATTAATATTATAATGATGACAATGCTTATAATCTTGATAGTGTGTTTTGATTTTGTAGTTTAAATACTTAATGAATCTGCTTTGAATCCACTCCAAACGCTGGTCATACAAAACATATTGTGGCGACCATACATACTCGTAGCTGGCGTATTCCAGACCACTTTAAACGTACAAGAAATAAATTGATTTCATACATTTTATATTTTTAAACTTTTGGAATGTCCTTATTAACAATCCGAGATTTATATCGGCCTTAGCAGTAATTGCATCAACGTGATTGTTCATGGTGAGTTTGGAATCCAGCTGAATACCCAAGTCACATACATTGTTTCCTCCAAAAATGTACCACCAATATCATACCTGAACTTCACAGAGTTGCCACTGCGTGTGAATGATATTTGTTGACATTTCCTGGCATTAACTGAGATTCTGTTATCCATATGGTACTGTGATTAACGCATTAGATCTTCTTGTAATTTTATACAATCCTCATTGCTGCCCATGACAAGAAATATCTTTCTATAGCCAGCATACATTAAATAGCGTAAATGCTTAAAGCATGTGTAAACGTAAAAACAGGTACGCAATATTAAGAGATGGGATCCCTGGGGAACACCAGACGGAATGTGTACAAAGCATGACCACAGCCTGAGTGCGGTTGTGTAGATATGACTTTACCCACCTCAATAGATCGCCCTTTATACCTAGATGCTCAAGTTTACGAGTAAGAATAAAGTTATCCACACGGTCGAAAGCCTTTTCGAAGTCCTTGTAGATCACGTCAATCTGTTTGGATTTCTTCATCGATTTGAGGGCAAAGTCTATAAAGATAGTCAAGTTAGATGTGGTCGAACGTCCTTTTAGAAATCCGTGTTGCGCGTTCGGTATACAAGGAGCAACCGCCTGATAAATATATACATACACCAGTTTTTCAAATAACTTGCCGAATGTGTTTAAGATTGAACTCGGCCTGTAATTTTCGACCCTCCTTCAGGCCTCTGATCAAAAGTTTAATATAACATATATAAATAAAATATTATTTTATCGGTATTTACCCAGTAAATTTTATTATATAGGTATACATTGTTTTTTTAAATTACCTAATATGTATTTATATATTGTAATTAAACATTAACCCATAATTGGCAGATTGCATTACATTGTATAGATTGCATTAGAATAGCAATCTATACAATAAATAATATTGTTTTTTTGTAATGGAAACCTTGTGTGACTTACCAAACATATTTATCCATCCACATGGCTCTGACTCCGCCATTTTCCGTGGGAACATCTAACACATAGAGTGCCTTCTTAGCGGCTTGCAGGTACTTGAGCTCCCCGCTCCGGTGGAAAGCTCGAGACAGGAGAGAGATCGCGTGGCCCTGACTCATCGCCGAGAACCTAGGGAGGAGATCAACTCATTAATCATATCCCCTAGACGTTCACTGCTAAAGAAAACCCTTCCAGAACATATTTCTAGAGAATTTGGCCCTCTCTTACCATGCTGGTTAGACCGGCAAGATATGTGCTTTTTACGGGAGTATGAGTCTAGAAGGATATACTGACCAGCCCGGCTTGAGTTCGGCGACCCCGGCTGCTATCCTCCTCCGAACAGGTATGGGCCACCCCCCGCTGCGGGAGTGTGACACGAGCCACTCCGCTGCAGAGTAGAAGTGTGCCATGTGCTCGCTCGACGATATCGTCACGTTATCCAGAAAACCAGATCCGCTCAGTATCATGCTGGATATCTGTTTAGGAAGACGACATAATAATAATTAATACAAAATCCTGTAATTTCAATTTTGAGTGCAGAAAAATGTGAAAGATTTCCTAAATTTTGATGTTTGATGCAAGTTAGAATCAGAGAAGAAATATAATAATAAGGATGGTTTCTTATCAGAAACAGATTTGGCGCGCGTTGCTCCCGTGCATGAGCACCTGAAGTTTTGTGTTCCCAAACGATGATATAATACTTGTAATAATCAAATCAAATTAGAAATATTTCAAAATAAAAATAGTAACCTACTAAGGTATGTTAGGAATTAGCATAGATCTAGTATAGTAAACTAAAAAGATCCTGCTTATTTTTGCAATAATCGGAGGTTTTAAAGTTAAATTAGTGGCCTCCGTGGTAAGAAACGTTGCCGTTTACTCGGGAGGTTGTGGGTTCGATTCCCACGGGGGGCAAGTTGTACATTGTATAATTTGTCTCGGTCTGGGTGTTTATATGTATAATATGTATATATTTACAATAACAAAATGGTATAATATGTAATTTATCAACCATCTAGTTTCCGTAATACGAGCCTCGTAGCTTACCACGGAAATTAGATGGCGCTGTGTGACCTGTCTGGAAATATTTATTTATTTATTTATATTTATTTAATTATGGTAAGGTGTACTTACCTGTTCGTAACGCAATGCACGCACCCTAGTGTGTTACGTTTTTGATCTCGCCTTAATCATTTTATTGTCAATCTAGTATACACTATATCTTTGGTAATTGGTATGTTATATACTCGTATATGGGTGCAAATTCTTTATTAAAAAGGCATTCATGACTATAGTGTTACCTTGAATTTGGTCCTATGAGCCTTTCTCTTGGGCCGCTCCTGAAGAGCCCAGCCTTTCTGCATGTCCACTATCAAGTCTCGTGTGATATGCTTCCATTTCTGTTCTACACCAATACCGTAGTATACATGTTCGTCCTAAAATATTAATTGGTTAATTTAAAATTAAGACCCAAAAATCATTTGCATATAATTGGTATGCGATAGCTGTTCTTAGCTCAAGAACTATGGTTATCATAGTTAGGACACTTGTGCAAGTTTTACAATTTCTCTGAAACTTGTAAAGTTGCATGGCCCCAAAATTTTAGTGAAACGCAATGCAATCGTTTCCTATGATAACACACGAACGCAACAATCAGTATCCGCCGTATCACAAGCATTAGCTACTGCATGGTAATCCATGTCGAAAATACAAAATATTTGCAGTTGTGTAATGTGTTACCATTATGATGCGATTATCGCAGAACAATTAATTGTGTGTTCTAGCTCTTATAAAAGTTTTCTACACAATTAGTACACTAACATCATTGACAACTTTTATTTAGCAAGTTTAATTACTTTAGTCGTAATATCGTAAGCTTTGCAGCCATCATGGTCATTGCGGAACTCAAACGGAATTTAGGGAGAGAGTAGTAGTGAGTATAAAAGTATAGATACTAAACTAGCTGGATTTAGAGGCCCAGGACAAAAATGAATGAAAAAAAAACAATAATGGTCATTCTGCAATCAGTTCATTCACCCATAACCAAATTATGTGCGAGAAGTGTGATTTAAAAGGTTCATCATTACAAGCCCTGAAACACAGAGTCCTACTGACTACTGCCGTCCACTGTTGTGGAGGAACCTTCCAAAACATACTTCTGGAGAATTTTGCCTACATTCACCATTTTTCATTTTCAATATTGTACTTCTCTAATGCATTTCACTCAGTAGTTTTAAACAATAATATAGGTATAACTTATGTCACTTACCAAAGCAGCAATCAAATTGTTACTACAAACATAGTGCAGATACACTGTTTCCTTTTTCTCCTTATTCTGTAATACAACAGTAAATGTCGAGTTGAGTCGTAGAAATAAATCTAGACTTAGGACAAAATCCTGACTTAAGTTCAGCTTTAGCCAGACTTGACTTGACATCTGGTCAGATGTGGAGAACTTCATGACATGTGTCTGCTTGTCTTTGTCAAACACTTTTGTCATTGATGCATCTTGACTCACAATCCAGTTGGTATCTAGGATCTTTTCGCCATCGTAAATGATCTGAAAAAGATAAATGATTTATTATTATCTATTTTGGTGGTTCCGGTACCTAGCCAACCCGTCCAGCAAGCTGGCCAGTGTAGGCCAAATTCTCCAGATATATGTTCTGGAAGGCCCATCTCCAACAGTGGAGGTCTAGGATGCTGTGCTCTAGGGGCTGTAATGAGAAATGAAATGAATATAGGTGGTTAACCTAAAATGTAAATATAAAAACAGTGCACACACAGGCAAGTTAGCACATATATTAGCACTATCAAGTATAGTAACTTTTAAACCAGCCTATAGTCGGTTTTGCTAGAGGGAGACACCATTATTTTTCTCTCTTTCCCACACATGACAGACCCGAAACCCCCATGTTGAATCCATGGAATACTAAGAATTTTTTCTTTTTATTCTGTAGGAAAAAAAAACATTTTTTTTCTGAAAATGTACTTCAGCAGTGGAAATGGAGGACGGATTCATGTTTGTTCTTCATGAGTGATGAAACCCAAAGTTAAATAAGCTATTGTGTTGTTCTACTCTTTTTAGATAGTTATTTACCTTTCGTCTAGGTGGTGGTTCTGTGAGGTTCTTACTGTAATGAGCTAACCCAAACTGTGCTATTTGTGTGGGGTAATAAAAACCCCGTGGCTCCCATTGTATGGAGACGGGGACTCCTTCAGTGCCACTGATACATTTAACCCGTTCCCGGACCTCCACATTGTAGTTCTCAAAGGTTGTGAAGGTCCCATATGGGTCGTATTGTTTCTTTGGATGGTAGACCTTACTGTAGCTGTGAGACCACTCAAACAGCTCTGTGCCTCTGTCTGAAGTTAATTTGCCATATATCTGGAGAAAAGAGCCTAGTTAATACAAATTGTTAGACAATTTTTCATTATCACAACTATAATTCCTTGCAGTGGTCAGCAACAACGCTTTTTATGTAGGTTTAGATTTAGCCAAAAGTTACTATTACCTATCAAAAGATGTAGCAAGCTTGTCTCTTTACCTAGATTAGACCTTTATCAAACCCAGTACCACTGCAGCTAAACATATTTATAACCTCTGACAGGCAAACCTTGGGGACAAATTAAAACATTTATAGGTGCAATGAAAGAAATAATAATAGTAGGATAAATTAAATAAATAAATAAATATTTCCAGACAGGTCACACAGCTCCATCTAATTTCCGTAGTAAGCTACGAGGCTTGTGTTACGGAAACTAGATGGTTGATAAACTACATATTATACTTTTTTTTTGTAAATATATACATATTATACATTTAATAGACATTATTGATCGCCTCCGTGGTCTAGTGGTAACAAATGTTGCCGTGAACTCGGGAGGTCGTGGGTTCGATTCCCACCAGGGACAAGTTGTACATTGTATAATTTGTCTCGGTCTGGGTGTTACCACTAGACCACGGAGGCGGTCTAAAACGTTAACTAATTCAATAACAACAATTATAAATGCTTACATAATATACTTTTATATATACTGTAATATATACTAAATATTAATACATACACAAAAATATACATACACTTATTAACATTGTTGGGAGCTATTTAGAAAGTGTGGATAGACGAGAACAAAATCTGGTAAATGCTTGCCTTATGTTGGAGATTGTTCCATAAATTTGTAGCAACAACTGTAAAAGAATTTGAAACAAATCCAGAAATGCAAGGGGACAGAAAGAAGTGAGTTGTGAGAAGATTACTTTTAACCCATCTCATCATTGGCAACATGGCAAGGCCCTTATTCCTATTCCATAGATAAGATGTTAAATGGGATTTTTCCCAAAAAAAAAAGTAACTACTGCTGAAGTTAGGAACCTATGCCACACTTTGTGGAGGCCAGAAGAGTGTATCTGACCTAAATGGTTTTTCGGAATTTTAAAAGTATTTTTTATTTTGCATGGTTGCTGGTTCTGCAGCATAATGTAGAATGTATAAACACACCAAAAAAAAAAGTATTAACTAAAATGTATACAACAGAGTCTCCTGGTGTACAATAGAGATACAACATAATGCTTTGGGGAGCAAAACACAGTTTCTCTTGCTTGATCTGTTTCTTTACTGTACCAATTTGATAGTGACTCAATGTACTTCCTGCTCCATATATATTTTTTTTAACAAACAGTATTTTAATTTATCACTAACATCCCTTGTAATGCTATATTTAACAGTGATGGGGCTGTACTTGTTTTACGAACCTCAAAGTACTTGTGTATGAAAGAAAAGGGTACATAGATGTCATCTCCGTCTCTCTTGCAGGAGATGCTGTATTCTCCATTTATGACACACTTAATCGAATCGCTGTATGGCAAGCTCCTTTCTGACAGAGCGTTGGATATTATAGAGCCTGAAACATAAGAGTAATAAACTTTAGGTTGAATTACATAACAGAAATAACAAATCTGCATATATAATTTATTGGTGGTTATTTATTTATGTATTATTTGAAAAACCATTTTTTTAGGTGATAATATTATCCAAGAATATTACTGAAGGAGACATCTGCTCAAATGGTTCACCTACAACAATTTACTAAAAGATAAATTTACCAGGTCTATGTCTTCTGGTGAGGTCTCCGCACTGACTCCAGTAGAGGGTGAAGATAATGACACCCACACAGAGCAGCGACAGAGCCAGCCGCAAGTTCATACGAACCAGCATCATTGTCACTTCCTAAAAACAAGAAAACTTAGTATTCAATATCTAATCTGTGACCCTACTTATATCTCTTTTATGGTGGTCTTCTACATTTAAACAGCTCAATAAATCTCTACTAGGAATATAACTAATAAAATTGGTTGATAAAAGATATAAATAATAAACAAACAGACCAATGTTTACAGTAGTTTGTTTAGCTGAATATACAATTATTCTATAGAAGGCAAAACACAAAACTAAGACTATAATAAATGAAATGACTTTCTTAATATGAACCCTGGTTTACAAATTATCTCTAAAAATAGAACGAAATGGCATCAACATACATTAGAAAGAATATGAGAATTGCGTGGGCGGTCTTTTATTTATCAACTTACGCTGCCTATGAAGCATTACCTAAATAAATATGTACGCTATTTGTCAGATACTACCTTATTAAGTATTATTTACTGTACTTTAAACTAATATTTATCTTTATTGCATTATTTATTCTTACTTGATACACGCCAGTTCCATGCCATCCATCAAAACGAGGTTTGTTTGAGCTAATAATAATTCTCCTCATAGGCTCGGTTTTTGTTTAACACATCTATAGTTATTAACCATTAAGTTCTTTAATTTTTAATAATCACTTACTCATTTTATCAATATATAATTAAAACCCGCATATATGTAATCGGTAAGTTTGTAGCTGGCTAATGCTTTGACAGCTGACTGTCAAATGATGTTACTCTGGTAACTCACTGCGCAGCAATAATTATAATTATTAATTATACACTGATATATGCATTAGCATAATTAAACAAAGATTTACCCGTATTAAAGGTTTTATTAAACAAGAAAGACAGTGACATTGACTAAACAAACTTTACTCCTCTAATTATAAATAAAGCTTACACCACATTCTCCCCCTCTCCATTTTAGTTTCTTACATAATCATTTAAATATGAAGGCGGTCTACAATTTCTGTTAGATCTTCGTATTTGGTCAAAATCTGAGGTAGAAGGCTCTGGCTCGGGTATATCGCCAGCTATAGGTACAGGATCATTTTCCTCTGAATGAACAGTAGATTCAGGTTGAATCTCATTAATACTATTGTCAATTGGAACTTCTTCTACTGACACATCAATCAAATTCCTATAATCTCCAGTAGGAGCAAGATGACGATTTGACACGTTAACCTCTCTTCCGTTTGGCAATCTTACGTTAGAGTAATATGGATTTACATCCAACAAATCAACCTCTTCTACAAGGGGATCATACTTGCTTGATCTTACATTCTTCCTCATAAAAGCTTTGCCATGTGCTATTAACCATGAGGGTATTGATTGTCCGTTAGATGATCTTCTTGAATGCATAAACATCCTCTCATGAGGTGTTGAATTTGTAGAAGTACATAAAAGAGAGCGAACAGAGTGAAGAGCGTCTGGTAAGACTTGTTCCCAGTGAGTTACAGGCAATTGTTTACTCTTTAGTGCCAATTGTATAGTTTGCCATATTATACCATTATAGCGTTCTGTTTGTCCATTTCCTCTAGGATTGTAAGGTGTAGTATGACTTGTTGCAACACCTTTCTCATGTAAAAATGTTTTAAGTTCGTTAGATATAAACGCAGTGCCACGATCTGAATGAATGTATGAAGGCATTCCAAATAAAGAGAATAATCCAGCTAAATGTTTTTGAACTGTAGCAGAACTTAGATCTGAGCATGGATATGCAAAAGGAAAGCGAGAATACTCGTCTATTATAGTTAGTATGTATTTATTATTAGTTTGACTTGGCAATGGTCCTTTAAAATCTATTGAAAGCCTTTCAAACGGTACTGTCGCTTTAATCAAAGTCCCGCTAAATTTGCAAAATCTAGGCTTTACTTCGGCACAAGTTGAACAATTTTCAGTAATACGTTTAATATCCTCGATGGAGTACGGTAAATTCTTTGTTCTTATCCAATGCGTCATACGCGTGACTCCAGGATGACATAATGTTTCATGCAATTCTATTAATTTGTTATTATTATTTGTTGTTGATGCTACAATATTAGTTCGTGATAGCGCATCTGCGACGACATTTTCTTTGCCTGGACGATAAATGATTTCAAATTGATAACAAGAAACTTCAAGTCTCCAGCGTTCTATTTTGTCATTTTTTATTTTAGACGAATGTTTTTGATTTAACATGAAAGAAACTGATTTTTGATCAGTAATTAAACGAAATGGTTTTGCTAATAGAAATTGTTTCCATTTTCTTAAAGATTCGATAATAGCATACGCTTCTTTTTCTATTGATGAGTGTTTTCTTTCGCTATTAGATAGAGTTCTTGAGAAGAAAGCAACTGGACGACTTTCTTGAGAGAGAACAGCACCGATTGCATAATCGGAAGCATCTGTTTCAACAGTAAATGGAATTGATTCATTAATAGTATAAATAACTGACTTTGCTATTTCTTTCTTCAAAATATTAAAAGCATCAATGGCATCTGATGACATAGGAAACCTTTCTTGTGCAACGAGTGGCTGTATTTTGGCTGAAAAATTATATAACCACTTAGAATAGTGTGCAAATAATCCCAAAACTCTACGAAGAGATGCAGTGTCATGAGGAACTGGCAAATCAATAAGAGGACGAAGACGTTCAGGATCTGGCCTAATAGTACCGTTTTTTATATTATAGCCTAGAATGCTTATTTCATTGATGGAAAATTCACTCTTTTCTTCGTTAATAGTTAAGTTATATTTCCTAATTACGTCAAAAAATATATTTAGTTTAGCGTCATGATCAATTTGGTTTATCCCACATATAGTTATATCATCCAAATAAGCGTATACCCCTTGCAATTTTTCTGCCTCAATAATATTATTTATAGCTCTTTGAAAAGCTGCGACTCCATTAGTAACCCCAAAAGGAATTCTACAAAATTGATACAAATTTCCACACGCTTCAAAAGCAGTAAAGGGTTTTTCTTCTTCCGTAATTGGAAATTGATGGTATGCACTTTTTAGGTCAATTTTGCTGAATACATGAAACTTGGAAACATCTGCAACTATGTTTTCGATGAGGGGTAGTGGATACGCGTCTAGTTGGGTATATCTATTAATAGTTTGTGAGTAATCGATAACCATTCTCTTTTTATGATGTGTACTTGACGTTACTAAAACTTGTGCTCTCCATGGAGATGAACTGATTTCGATAATATTGTCATTCAATAACTTTTGTATTTCTGATTTAATGAATTTTATATTTTCTGTAGAAAACTTTCGTGAACGGATAGAAATAGGCTTGCAATCTGGAGATAAATTAGTAAATAATCTTATTGGAGCAACAACTTTAACTTCATTTAATGTGCACAGTTTCAAAGGTGCTTTAGGACCTCCAAAATTTACCTCTAAGACTGAGTATTTACTTAATATATCATGTCCAATTATAGCATCAGTACATAGTCCTTCCAATGCAAGCAAATTTACCTTGTATTCTTGATCTTGAATTTTAAGACTAACTTCGCATAATGTTCTTACTTGGGATACAAATGAAGTTGTCGCCATTATAACATCTTGTTTACATGGTATCTTCGCAAGATTATGTAATTGTACTAAACGGCTATCAATAAAACTGGTCGTGCTTCCAGTGTCGATTAATGCATTAGCTCGAATGTGTCCATTTAGAGTTATAGGTATAGTCGATTTACGTAAATCTGATGCAGATAATATACAGGATAGATTCAATGGTGTCGCAGTGTCGGAATTTTCGACAGCTGCTGTCACATTTTGAGTCGTATTACTCTTGCATACCTTCGCATAATGTCCTCTCTTTCCACACTTAATGCAAATAACCTTAGCGGCTGGACACTTCGAGCGTGGATGTCTATCGTTCCCACAGAAGTAACATGTCGAAGTGTTGCTGGAATTTGAGGTAGAGGCAGCATTAATAATACTATCATTATTTCTAAACTTATCTGACTGGATCTGAGCTAGCTCTAATGCTCGGGCTTGATTGTATGCATCATCCAAAGATAGAGATAGGTTTTCCAAAAGCCTTTGACGTATATTAGCGGATGTTAATCCAGCAATAAAAGAGTCTCTTATAAAATCGTTTTCGTTCTCTTGCGCAGTTACTTTTTTAAAATTGCACGCTTTAGACATTAATTTCAGATTTTGTAAATATTGATCAATACTCTCTCCTATTTCTTGATGTCGTTTGGCCAGACAATACCTTGCATATATCTCATTAGTCGGTTTTATAAATACAGAGTCTAGTTTCTTAATAGCTGTGTCGTAGCTTTGGCAATCCAATATGTGTCTAAATATGGTAGAGGACACATGATTTACTAGTAGTTGATACTTATCTTCATCTGTGAGAGGCGTAGCGGCACCGTCGGCTCCACGGACAGCGTTTGAGGTAGCCTTTATAAAGTTTTCGAAAGTTTGTTTCCAATGAGTCCATTGAGAAGACACATCAGTACTGGAATTCGGGTCGGAGTCAAATCTTTCGGGTCTCAAATATCTATCCATAATTTTACGCGCGAATAGATGTTAATTTTCTTGTTTAATAAATTGATATATGCATTAGCATAATTAAACAAAGATTTATCCGTATTAAAGGTTTTATTAAACAAGAAAGACAGTGACATTGACTAAACAAACTTTACTCCTCTAATTATAAATAAAGCTTACACCACATACACACATAAATATTTCATTTTATTTCAAATAATAAAAAATACAATGCATGTAATTTAAATAAATGTCCTTTGTGGCTATATAAAGTTATTTTCATATAAGACTTCCCTTATTTATAGGTGATAAATAGAATACTCTGGAAACTCGAAAACAAGTTAGGATCCTGTTTTACAGAGAAAATATTCTCGCTAAATAGTAGTAGGTACAAAATAATATTGTTTGATAGTTACAGAAACCGATATTCTTATTGTCCAAGCTTGTTACCATTATAAAAGAATTACAATATAAATTAAAACTACTTAAAAGTAAAAATTAAAATAAATATAAACTAAACCTAATAAAATATAAACTATAAGTAAAAAATATCCTCTAGAGACGACCCTTCAGTGATAGTCCCAAGAAGCCTGGCAACATTTCCCATCTGTATGGCTAAGCTAATACGTTGGCAGAAATAATTGCCAGCTCTCCTGTCTCCAGACTTTCCCGTTAGCCGTTTGGACAACTCCTTGGCCAGACGCTTGGCTGAGTGTCCCCATGGGCCCATCGGCATCGTCTCGACCCCAAACGGTGCAAATTCGTAACCTGTACTAAGGTTGGCGTATTTGCGCAGCTTGAGGTTCTCAGCAGATATCGCAGCACTTCTCGCGTTTGACGAGTTCGCCTGGATGTGTGATGGGGCTAATGTGTCTACACATGTCGCATCCCAAACCAGCAACCTGCCAAGTTTATGTTTATGTTACCACTTAAATAGAACGTGGGTGTAAGAAATCATATATCTACGAATTACATATCAGGGGAGGAGGTGGGTAGTACCTACTATAAATTAACTAGGTACTGACAATTTTGAACTCTTAGCGCAGAGGTTTCGTATCTAAAAGAAATCGCACATCGCTTGCAGAACGAGGTCACTTGACAGAGGAATTAGGTCAGTTGATTCGTGTGTTTTTCGTGGTAGTCATAGCGCGCGTGCGTCGTGGTGGCGGGGCCGGAGCAGCGCGCGCATCGATCGCCGCCCACACGCGCCACTCAGTCGAGCGCGAGCCGCGTCGCCGCTCCCGAGAGCGCGCCCCGCGAGACACCATGGTCGCGTGAGCTGACCCGCCCGCGGCCCGCTCCGGCGGACGAGCCGCGATGGCAAGAGAGGTAACCCGCCCGCTTATGTAATAGGGGTCCGTGACCCCGACGCGCGTCACCCGTGGATCATATTCTCGTGGACGGACAGACCCTCATCTATCATGTGTGTACGTATTGGTCGTTTATAGAACATGCAAATCGCGGTAGTTACTGCAGCTCGCGTCTCGCTCTGTCACGCGGGTGAGGCGTGTCGCCGTCCTTGTTGCGCAAGCGTATAGCCTGCACATGCAGCTTGAATTATTGAAAAACTATGTCAAGCTGGTCATAGGATTTTTACACGATGAGATCGTTACGCATACTGAGTACAAGTTTACAAGGTTATCGGTTAGTAGATAGTACATATAGATTCGGCTAAACACACGCGCAGGGTTGTTTTCTGTATAGTTGAAACGAGATTCAATGGAATACCCAAAAATAATAATTGTAGTATCTGACTTGACTAAAAATTATGTGAGTAATAAAGGTAAGCAAGTCCTAATAATTTATTACAAATTTTCAATAACGTTAATAATTGTAAATGCTTATACTTGTATGGTTCTTATCGTAGTTGGCTTTGAATAAATTGTAGCACAAATTATTTAATAATATCTATAAAAGTACGAGTACGTATATTATATTCTTGTAATGTTATAATATAGAGACCCTGAAGGATTGCGGGGTTGATAGAAGCGGTGGTCTTATCCAACACAGAAACGTCCCCAACAAACAAAATATTTTGCATAACCGGGACAAACGTTAACGCTAGACCAAAGGAAAATTAAAAAAGGTCGCTGTTATCTAAATGAAGATCATAAACTGTGAATTGATTCGGGGAGTTATCGACTGTCAGTCCCTGGTTTTAATTCCGTTAATTCTTTCATTTAATCATTAACCCGGTAATAAAATTCGCTCATAAAGTTTTGTCGCCTGGGTTTTTCACCCGAAAAGTGAGGGTGATGTGCAAACGTGTCCGTACTTCCTACGTAGTTGCCAAAGCGCGACCATTGTATCACGACATACTTACTGGCCCATGCTATGTTCTAGCACATGCACAAACTCCGTTATTGCATCAAGAACATGAGTTATAGGTGTTTAGATGGCACCATGAGGTGCGACGTAATGGAACTAAAATAATTTATAGTTTGACAGCTCGGAAGTAAAACTTTACGTGATAGAGTTTCTGCATGCTAAAGATACTGTATTGTCGTTTTAGATTGTATGTTATTTGTAAAAAGTAGTAAAGTATCATCAAGACCGTAATCCCTAGCAGAGTGGCCAGAAACCACGCTTTTTTAACGAAGTTTGTGTTTGGTAATACTCGTAACATCCAAAATACAGAGAGCACCCATGATACAAGCAGATCAAAAGGTTTTTACTTGCACCTTTTTCGAGTCATGTTTATACCTGAACATGAGAATGCTTTAGGATTGCAAGATTATAAAAACGTTAAACAATAAGCACTATGGATGACAAATAAAAGTACCTACGCGAGTATAGTCCAGCCAGTATGATGCGTTTCGGTCGCATCATCGCCCACGTAGGACAACGGAACACGGTAGCGAGACTCGCCCACTATTACAACTCACTTTTGTTTAACTACTCCCTTTAAATAGCGTATTTACATACACGGTAATGCCTTCCAATACCATGGACAGTTTAAAGGAGCTATTCCGTTGCTGCGCACGGACACACTACGCACGTTTCCCACGCTACATTTCTTATTAAAACAAACTAACTCTCATATTCTAAGACGTTACCTCAATGGCTCCTCCACTCAACGTTTTCTTCCAGCTGTCAAACGAAAATAAAGTCACTTAATTGTGACGATTAATATTAATAATGGCGTCGAATGTACCAGCTTACGTCTGACCTTAAAAATAAAACTGGTACAATCAGCTGCATTCTAAACTTTAACCGTAACAATTACAGAGATATATTTTTCTTTTGACAGCTGGAAAGAAATGTTGACTGGAGGAGCCGCTGAGGAAACATCTTAGAATACGGGTGTTTATTCGCTTTGTATGACTACAAACGAATTTCTCTGATTTTTTTTATATAAAGCGAAGCTACGAAGTAAGCCAAAGTCGAGAGCCGTAAGGTCATATAACCCCGCACATCTCTAAGCCTGAGTTTCACAAAATGAAGCCTATGTAATTGTAATAATTAAAGTTTAAAATGGCGTCGTTTGTAGTAATCATTTATATTTTGAATGTCAGCCGTCAGTTTGGTACAATCGACGTCATTCTTAATTTTCATCGTTTCAATTATAGATATATAATTTGGTGCAACCCAAGTAAAGCCAAGTAAAGGCATCACAGTATATCTTTATTGATAATATATTATATGTTTACAGAATATTACGAAATTCCCAAAAAATAAAGATCTGCACTACACTACACTTTATTACGCGGTTTTTTCTTCCATTTTCAATGTACATTTCAATTATAGCCAAGCTTGTAACTTACCGTTTTCCGATATTTATATTCCACACTACCGGTACAATGCGTAAAAAGTGTTAGTTTTAGGCGTTACTCGTATTAATTAGTTATTCTCGTATTATGAAAACAGGCGGCGCTCCCACTCATTTTTTTAATACAAAAAATACCTGTTATGGTAAGGTAAACTTTAGGATTTGTAAGTGTGTAGGACGATCAAGTGGGTGGATAATATAATTGATATCCTACCAATATTATAAATGTGAAAGTTTGTGAGGATGTATGTCTGGATGTCATACAGTCTGGATGAGTGTCCCTCTTTCACGATTCGTGCAGTTGCACGAATTTTAATGAGACTATACATCAGAACAACTCATAGGCGATACGGGGTGATATAATGGCATACAAGCCACTTTTTATTTTTATTTGTATTACTCTTGACTAATATGTTATTCAATTGATAGAAACAAACAACTTTTTCTAAGAAACAATATGTCTTTATATATTTTTTGATTCAATAATAACGTTTGCGGCTAAGTAACAGAATACAACTGTCAAACGGAGGGAGGACGCCTCGACACGTCATTACGCTGTAGGAATAGCGTGTCCTGAAACGTACCTTGAAACCTCCTTGAAGCGTGTTGATGTTATATTCGGATAATATAGTCATTTTTAAACTTTATTTTTGATAGTTTTTTATTAATTAGTTAATTTACTTATATAATCAAAAGTGAAAACAAAATAAATTGTCAATCTCATTCAAAAACTATAAATATTTTTCGTAACACATATTCATAATTCTTTCAGAAACAGAGTTATGTATGTCAAGTGTCAGAACGTCTAGTAATTCGAAAGAAATTAATATTTAGTTTTTTTTTTTCATTTCATTACAGCCCTAGAACACGGCGCCCAGACCTCCACTGTTGGAGATGGGCCTTCCAGAACATATATCTGGACAATTTGGGCTATGCCCGCCACGCTGACCAGACGGGTTGGCAAGGATCTAATACATTTTTTTAATGAAAACTTATTAATGATTTCACAAGTTGGTATTAGTAGAACCAGGACCGACTGCTTAACGTGCTCTTCGAGGTACGGGAACGGTGGTGTTGTAAATCTATGACAAATGTACGTAAGAAAATTTGATTTCTCATTGGTACATGCCGGGGGGATTTGTAGGGTTTTAAAAAAAGCGTTCTTACAAGCAAGCCACCACAGCGCCATATTTAGAATACGCGAACGCTCGCGGAACGCGAATCTTTATTATTCTTTATTGTTGCCAGAAATATTTGAAATGGTAACATTTGTATGACTTTCGAGGTTGGAAGAGTTTACAACGAATACTGATTTCGAGGGTCCAAGGGCTGTTTGACATCTGGAAAGAACGGTGGAGTAGAGGAGTCGTTGCGGAAACGTCTTAGAATACGGGTGTATAGATATTAATTAGACTATTGGCCAGAACATACGATAGACAGACACGTGTCAAATGGTAGTAACCTGTATTAAGTACTCTACTCACCTTTACATTTGGTATTCATTCATTAAATCCACGTGCTTCGTTCACCTTTGGCATTTATGAGTTACGAGTTCACCCCAGGAGTGCCACTCTTTAATAGATCTAATTATATTCGAACAGAAAACACGCTATATCGATATACCTCAAGAAGAATAAAATTCAAAATTCGATCTCCAGTAAGTAACACCAATGATAAGAGTACCTAATACTTATTTTCAACTCACATTGTATTGTAACAAGCTTAGTTAAATTAACGCGTAATATACATTAAGGTACAGGGCAATATTCAACTATATTGGGTTTAGGCGTTAGATAAGTGAGTCAATTTAAAATTGGTTGCTGATAAACTCTTCTCCAAATTGTTTAATCGTACATCTAAAAAGTGTAAAATTCAAATATTGTTATTGACACTCTAGGACACATGCCTAAGAATTAATGGCTCATGTACCTGCATTATGCACGAACCACGGCACACCACCATATATGACCATGCGATGTGTTTTGCTGACTTTGGAACTTGGTCTTGGTCTGTGATACCAGGCGGGTGTAGCATAGATTTTTTAAGTAGGTAACCGTAGAGTCCTTCTTGGTAACAGAGTTGTTTTTCATATGTGAATCATTATTACTACTTATCTGGTCTCAAAACTAAAATTGCCCAAGTTACAAAATGCCCCCACTGATCCGCTTCTTGCCCAGGCACGATCTTTTCGACGACATCCAGCGGTGCAGCGCGGCTGACCTATATTCTTTAATCAGTTTGATTATGTGTCTGACCCAGGATTGGCTAGGAACTATCGATTATCTACCGCAAATTGGAAGTTTTGCTTTGATCTCCAAATAGATAATATTAGAAATATACTATTAGAAAGAATATTATATTTAACTCTTGACGGGAAACTACTGCTAAGCTATAAAATCTCGAATAGCCGAAAATGTTACGAGTGGTTGTAAACTAAAATTAACGAAGCAGGTCATTTACCTACAATCTACATATATAAATATAAATCAATTTAAGTCTCGCTGAAACTTGACCGATTTGTATATATACTTGACGAAATAAATTAAATTTATATTTTGCCGGTAGATACTTGGTACTTCGTTTTTGTACCATCCAGCCTTAGGTTGTAATATAACGATGTCATTATTTGAGCACAACATGTGATTCCACGACCATTTATCATCTGACTAAAAAATAATTAAAGGTGCGGTACATCACCCAAATAGGATATAGACAACGATTACGGCTAATGCTAAAAAACAGATAATACGATAGTGTTGCAATAACCACTTTTATCGAACGGTAGCCTATTATAATTAGCAATATAATATAGATTAGTAAGCACATATGTTTATCATAATATAAATAATTATGAGAATTAAACATATGGCTACCATGCAGATGCATAGGATGTGCGTTTGATTGCTTTTAAAGAAAGTTCGTTGATGTCATTGTGGTATGAATAAACTTCACCGAGTCATCCAACATCAGACAACGCCCTCACTTCCGCGACAAGCTGACATAGTGGTAGGAACTTAGGAGCTTAGAAGCCAGTTCCTACATTGAATAAAATATATTGGTTAGCCGGAAGTTATAATAAACCTAATATTACTTTCATATAAAATATGTATAAGAAAGTAAACAAAAAAGCTAATATAAAAAACAAAAAATCCGCCTAAAAATAATTTATATATAATTACATCTGGCCACCTCAAAAGGGATACCGCCGTTTTTACTTCTTTGTGTGAACTTTATTACATCTTCATTATACATAGGTAGGTGAAGGACTTACATTGAACTTTTAAATAATAATGGTTGCTAACCAACTTTAAATCGTTATGGATTCTAAATGGTCACTCGAAATTACAAATGATAAAAGAAACCTCTACATGATTTTTAAATACCTATTCGATGGTTTCCCGACAAGTTTGCCACATGTCATTATGATATTAAAGTTGGCTAAATGTAAATCTGATCCTTTAAAACTTTCTGACCACCCCGAAAGTCATACTTTACTTTTTACTCGAATGTCAATTGGTTAATTCTCCTTCACGCCTATACTACTTGATTAATTTTAATGAAATTTGGTAGTTTCTTGGAATCCATACAGCCAACTGAAAATGATTTTGCCGACTACGGGCAAAGCTGGGTCAAAGAGCTAGTAATTAAACTATTGTCTGGGTTTTATAAACCTTAGTAAATAAACATGAAAAACATTTGAATTAATGATTTAACAAAACGATACGTCTACGAGCGCTACGTAATATTTAGTCATGCTACGACGAACTTCTTTACGAATAATCATTACAATTACGACAGACATACATACATACAAGCATGATATCATTACTATGATGAGATAAGATTAATTATTGATAATCTTCTTTACATTTTATTTAAATTATATAAATAGAAATCCTAAAATTAATTAAATAAAAACTTCTTAAATAGCTAGACCCGTGGTATAGCGGTTAAGTCCGTGGATTTAGACGCGTAGGTATCGTGTTCGATTCCTGGTCGGGACACAATATTTTATTTTATTTATTTGGGATATTTCTCGAGTTTAGTACGACGAGCTTGCTACTCGTCATGATGCCTATGGTAAAGTTGGCTAAATGTAAACCCGCTTCTATAAAAGCGTGGTTTTTGGCCACCCCGAAAGGGATACGGTCGTGACAATACTATTTTTTTACTTAATTAGTAAAATAATAATCTAAACCTAATAAAAAATAAACTATAAATAAAAATGTCCTCTAGAGACGACCCATCAGGGATACTCCAAAGGAGCCTGGAAAACATTTCCCTTCTGTATAGCAAGGCTAATTACGAGCAGAAATAAATGCCAGGCCTCCTGACTTTTCCGTCAGCTGTTTGGACAACTCCTTGGCCAGACTCTTGGCTCAGGGTCCCCATGGACCCATCGTCTCTGCGGGCGGCGCAAATTCGTAACCAAGGTTGGCGTATTTGCGCAGCTTGAAGTTTTCAGCAGAAACCGCCGCACTTTCCGCGCTTGACGAGGTCAAGGTATTAAATTATTTATTTGAAGGAACAAAATAAACAAATAATTTAGAACTACCTATAAATAAGTTAATTGCCTCAAAAGCATATTACAGAATTTTGAGTCTTTTCTCGTTTTGCTACTCAGAATCTAATTATTTTGCAAAAACAGAACTCGGTCATTTAAACATTTCTAACACTACTTTACATCTTTTCATTCAAGCCTGATTTCGTTGAGTTTCATCCGATTGCAATTTAAAAACCGTTGAAACCCCGGCTATTAGTGAGTTTTCTTATTTAGTGACTTAGCGTGTCAATATCGCTTAAGCTAAGCCGTGGAAGCTTAAGTAATAAAAAATTTAGTACAACCAATCGTGAAGGTGCACTTACTAGCGGCCAATATCAAAAGATTACGTTTGCGGGGAAAGTGCGCTGAGGCTGCAGTGCGGGGGGCAGGCGCGGGGCAGGGGGAGGGGAGGGGGCCCGGTCACCGCGCCAGCCGCTCTAGTGCGGAGCCTGCGCTCTCGGCGCCCTCCGCGATTTAATATAACCTCAAAATAGCCAAATTTTAAACAAAATCCTTATAAAATGATCGTCGAAGTGCAAGAGGTAAATGAAAACGATGATTTTCTTAAGAAAATAAGTTCCTGTTTCTTTCTGCGTAATAAAACCTGCAGTGTATTGACGAAAAGCTATAAAAGTGAAGGTTTTATTTACAATATTTAGTTTTCTGAAAAATAATATTGCATAATAAGTTAAGACAATTTTATTTGTGTGTACTGTTACAATGTTGAGTGTATACAGGCGGTTATGGCTGATCTTGGAGAGAGATGTGTAGAACCAGCGCGTGTTCCTATCTCGGTTGGTGAATGATGTGAAAAAATATGAAATAAACTGTTATCTCTTACATTCAATGTGTACAGTATTTTTTTATTCGCGTATTTTAAAGCTTTCCTTTTCGAAAGAAATATCATTAAAATTTTATTCTAGTATTTTTACGACTGTAATTCCTTACGTTCTATTCAAATATAAATACTGTTGGTTCAGGTTTAGTTAACTTAAGTTAGCTAAGTGGCAAAAAATATTAATTACTTAAATATTTGCAATAGAAATTCAACTAGTTTAAAAAAATAAAGTATTTTTTACGATTTTCTATTTTATTTGGGTAATTTACAGCTAATATAAATTTAAGAATACGTTAATGACTACAAGCTAATTTAAAGTTATCATATATAACAAAAATATAAACTGAAAGAGAAAAGGTTGCACATGTACACTTATACTAAAAACTACATTCAATGCTACAAAATTAAAAGCTATTTGGCTCCTCACGGAATAAAGACTATCACAAAATAAGTGAATGTCTAAACTGTAATTGATGATGTAAATTAAACAACGTCACTGCAACGATATTTGCATAGTATTGCTTTAGTTAGTCTTTTGTAGTAATTCGAGGAACTAACACGACCGTATGACCCGCAACGGATACAGTCGTGATGATGGTCAGAAATCACGCTTTTGTAAGGAGCGAGTTAACATTATTATACAAGTGGCAAGCTCGTCGATGTCTCTAGCGTACCAGACTCGATGTCACATTTTTATTTTTTTGTGTTTTTGACTAAGAATCGAACCCAGCACCTCCGCGTTTAAATTTACAGCTTTAACCTCTAGACTTCGGAGATAGTAGATAGTACTTCGAATCCACGAATACTGTCTCTCAATAAAACTGCGGCAAACAAGAGATCACAATTTCCAAAGTTTTTGGTAACCCTCTAATATTTGCGGGCGTGAAGATGTAGGAAGTAGATCGCCCCTAAAGATCGAAAGGCTTGACGATGTCAGTAGGTCAACGCACGGTGCGTGCGGGGCGGGGGCGAGGTGCGCCGCGCTCTGGGGCGTTGCACTTGCATCCCCAGTGCACAACTACGGGCCCCTGCTACGGTGCGGCTACGACGAGCGCTACGCCGTAGCTAAGCGTAGCTCCTCGAATTGATTTTTGCTATTTAACAGTGAAATTCTATTTTTTTTAAGTCAAAGTAAAATTGATATAGATATGTATTACGGGCATTTGTCACATGTCAATATTTTGTAAATGTCCCTTCTCCTGTTAGTACAAGACAAGTAAGCAATTTAAAATACTTTAAAGTAGAATCTAGACGTGATAAACGTGATCGATGTGTAAATTGCAGGAAATGGGTAATTATATACTCAAAATGCGTCAAAGATAATACTCGTAGTTATAAGATAAGTCGAAAGAAGTATGTTTTCAAATATATATAACAATATTAAATATTCATACTATTATGATTATATGCGAAAGTTTAAAACGTTTAAGTCTAAGAGCGACCTTCACCGATGAAGTATCCGAATGAAATCCAATTATTATAAAATAAAGTATGATAAGATAAAGTAACGGTGAACTTGACTAACAAAATATATTCCAATGCATTTTATTATTATTATTGTTCAATTGTTATTATAATTAATTTTGTTATACTATTGTTCAGGAAAAATGCAAAATATAAAATAATCAACACGTACTACTTAAATAACTAGACTAACAAATAGTGTCGCTTGTAACGATCAAATGAATATAAAAGAAAAAAAAGTGGCATGTGATAACTGAATAAATGGCGTTCAATTGTCTCTGCCTACCCTGCAAGGCATGAAAATATGTATTTATGTAAACAACCATTTCTGCAGAGGTAACCTTACAGAAAATCACCAATTTCTGTCGTGTAGACGATTGTTGCCCGACTTTTTATTTATTTTATTTTAATAGGAAAACAAACAGTACAAAAACTAATTACAAAATTAAGCATATATCTACAGATCATTAATATGTTTTCACATATATAGGTATTTATATTTTATAAACTTAACTTGACTACAAATGACTATCGACGGGCGTACTCTGCCGTTATCAACCGTGTAGTCGCTTGTTTCGTCTGGTCACAGGTTATAGAGACCCCCTGTGGCTTTTTGGATTTATCTTCCAATGCATATAATTATACATCCCAAAAGGTAAAGTGTAGCCTTTTCACCACGTCTTAGTTGTCAATGTCTCATGTGTCAATTATATTTTACTATGATTTTCAATGGTTTTTTAATTAACAAAATATTAATAAAACAGAAACCGCTTCTTAAAAGTTAATACATTCCTTTTTTAAATTATTATAAAACCCAATTCACTCCGGTATTTCACTACACGGAATAAAACCGCAATATTTTTGAAGAGCTCGTCTCGCACAGCGCGATGGCTCCACAAGTGTTCAGTGTTCACTAAAAAACCTCGCCAGCCGTGAATCATCACTTCACATCACTTTGCCTTTGCCTTTCAGACAGACTTTAGACAAATGTATAATCTTTAGACTTGTCGTTATATACATATCTTGGCCTGAGATTTGTAAATTATTATGCACACTTTTAAGTTGAAGGTGACTGATTGGTTATCGCCAAACCAATCATATATCGATGTTAAAATTTATAATTATTATTACTATAGGTGTTTTGTAACAACGTTAATACATTTTAGGCAAAACAATTATTAAGATCGCGCAGGTCTAATAAATTATATTTATAAAAATGTTGGCACAGTTAGGTCGACTTCATACGTTGGCATCAAGTCGAAATCGTACGACGACGTGTAGGTAGATCGACACCATTGGTCCCAACGTTGACCGCTGCATTGGGGATTGGCCGTGGAGTCTCAATTTTATCAAAGAAATAAGTGGCAACGTTCGTGATCATCGTCCACATGTTATAGTTAGTTGGTCGCAAGCCCGAAACACTGTTATTCTCCTATATTTGTTTTCTCTCCTATGAACTTTGCTATGGCCCTGGTACCATAGAATGCTAAGAACATATCCTCTTCTCTTCATAAGAGTATTAAATAAATATCGCGTCTTAAAAAAGAGAAAAATATGTAAAAAATAAAGTTAATAACTAAACTATGCTGTCTATGATAAGAGGGCCGGCAGTTTTTTCACGCAGCAAATCAGCATAGCTCTGCAGCGGGGGAATGCTGCAAGTATTATTTATTGTGGCGGGCTGTTAACCGACGCTGATTACCGTAAAAAGTATCATCACGACCGTATCCCTTGCGGGGTGGTCAGAAACCAAGCTTACAAAGAAGCGGATTACATTTAGCCAACTTTACTATACTATCTACTTACTAGACAAATGGATTTCTCTTAGCGTACCTAACTCGAGAATAACGCAAATAAATTAAATATTTATTATATTTATTCATTTACATTAATAAATATTATTGTGTCCCAACCACTAATCGAACCCGGTACCTCCAAGAACGATAGACCACGAAGGCAGTCGTAACCGTAAAAGTATTCAAAACCGTTTCCCCTCTAACTGGAATACAATGTCTAATTATAATTCCAGGAGGGAAGAGGAAAGAAACCCTTCAAGATATGGGACTGTTCGAGGAGCGTCAGAAAAGGCATAGTTATTAGCAGTTTTGAAGAATTATTACACAAAGGTATGTACAAGAATACTAATTTGCAATAATACATAATTAAGTAATTTATTCGAAGTAGGTAATTCGATACAAAAATATTAAAATAAAATTGACTAAAAACTAATTATAAAGAAAACTAAAACTAAAAATACCTATGAAATTAAAGCTATTCTACAAAATAAACTAAGGGCTTACCACTAGGGAGGGTACCTAAAACGCTCGCCGCATTTCCTCGTTGAATTATTATAGACATATTCTGTTTTAGGTAGTTATGGCATTTGGGATCGCCACACTCTTGGAAAATTCGTTTACCCAGCTCTTTTATGAATTTGTGGGTATCAAGAGAATATACCCCCATTGTTTCAACCCCAAATGCCACAAAGTTATAATTTTGTTTAATGCTATTGTATTTGATGTGTTTTCTAAATTCGGCTGTATGAGCAGCCGAACCGGCCTTTTTTGATGTAGAGGAAATGTGGCAAGCGGCAAAGGTATCCACACAGGTGGCATCCCAAACAAGACATCTTCCCTCACTCCATGGTACAAGAGACATACCATCCGGCCTTTTACCATCACTACGTGAAAGTCCTGATGGTTCAAGGACGGACGGGATTTTAGCAGACCACAAACTTCTCTTTATAAACTCATTTAGGGCTTGGTGTCTGGAGAATCTGCCTGCACTCTTTTGACAACTAAGCCCGTGTAGACCCATTTCATCAACTTGAGAACCACACTTGCATATGTGAGGTTGACATATTTTTGAACCAAGACGTAAAGAAACTGCTATTCTTAAACTGTCCTTATCCAGGAGTGTACCAAGAGGAGCTGATGGGACGGCGTGAAGCCATGCACCAGCTTCCTTCTGGGTAGATGCTAACAGACGGGCACAGTCATAACTATTGTTTGAAATGTCTAGTATTGACTGGTATGATTTATTAATTAAAGGGATGTCCCAAGCGGCCTGGGAACATTTATTATCGGGTTCGCTAACGTCAGGAAGTGAATCTGTCCAAAGCTTTCTGGCGTCTACCACACAGTGTAGATCCAAGTCGACGTTTGATTTAAGAATTAAATCGACCAAGACTCTAGAGCTGTGGGCAGAAGCCAGGTAAGCTGGAATGGAAAGATCGGTTAAACGACGGAGACCAAGTCCACCTAATCTGATGGGTAAACATGCCTGAGACCATGATGTATTTGACAAGTTGATATTTAATACTTTTTCAATTGTGGACTTCAGGATGATGTCAAAATTATGAAGTTTGTCAAGAGCGAGCCAAGATGGACAGCATCTCAATAAGTAAATTAGTTTAGGAGCAGCCAAACAATTTTTAATTAAAAATAATGCTACATGTGGTTGCAAGGATTCACATTTATTCAAAGCCCGTTTATATGTTTCTAATTTTAAATCTAATGTATTAAAAATGGCTTCGGTTGTAACAGGAGCACCAAGTAAATTGAATTTATTTTTGTTGAGAAGGATGATACCGTTGGCAAGATTGTTAAAACGTTGATAATCATTTTCACTGGCCTCATCTAGAAAAAAGACTTCGCATTTTGAAGGATTTAATTTAAGGCCTAAATTGTTTGATAAGGAGATAATTTTAGATAAATCACTGAGTAGATTTTCTATGGAGCCTGCGATAGTACCATCATCGAGATACCAACAATTAAAATCGGAAATTAATTCATTAATCATAGGTTGAATGGTGAGGCTAAAAAGAGCAGGACCTAGTGGATCCCCTTGCTGACAACCACAAGCTGATAATAAAATGTCGCCATTATAAAGAAGGCATGACGCATTGGTGTAACATTGTGAAATGAAACGGGATATAGATGAGATTTTCAAGTATGCTTGTTTTAACAAAAGAATACCTAGACACTAAGCTTGACAAAGTCATCTGACTTAATAAATATTTGTATGCTAGAAATAGCGAAGCATGTGATATAATTACATATAATAATTTACATCCCTGCACCTACCATATTTCTGACAAATAAATTATTTCATTTCATAAAATATTTTTATTTATTTATTTATTTATTAATTCATTTCCACAGCACATTACAGAACATAAAGGTTAGTATATAATTGAGTTTATACATTGGCCAAATTAGGAAAAACACTTTATTACTGATACTTAGGTGTCAAAGAAAAGGAGAAAAAACAAGAAATATAACCAAAAGATATAGAAATTCAATTAAACAAAAAACAATAACACAAATAAAATTACAGATATCCAATATTGAATTAAATTAAATTAAAAAAGAAAAAAAAAATTAAGGATTAAATTAATAATTAAATTAAAAAAGATTTCTAAATTAAATAATTAAATAATTCTTGGCTGCCCTTACGAACATACTTAAATTTTCGTCGAAAAGTAGACACAAATAATAATAACAGTTCTTCATTATCATCACAGCCCCTATCTCACAGATGCCTAGATCTCCACTGTTGGAGATGGGCCTTCCAGAAATTTCTGGAGATTATGGCCTACACTAGCCACGCAGGTTGGATGGGTTGGCGAGGGTCTGATGTCAATTTGAAATGACAATTTGGTAACGATTCACAAGTTGGTAGTGGAACCGGCATCGATAGCTTAACGGTGGAACTTGGAACGGTGGTGTTGTAAATCTATGACAAATTGACTTAAGAAAAGTATATTTCTCATTGGTACATGCCGGGGTTCAAACCGACTTTTATAGAATTTTAAGGGTAGCATTCTTACAACCGAGCCATCACCGATATTAATTATTGCTTAATTTGCTATTTGTCGAGTTAAAACAGACTGTGGTCTAGCAGTTAAGACTACTGGGTTCGATTCCTGATTATATAAAGGAACCCTCTATCGACCGGATAATGTCAATGTCTATCTAGGTGTTTTGATGTAAACTTGGTTATGACGGCTAATAACGTCCATATTTATGTAGAATTTTGGGTTAGTATTTATTATTTATTTATTTATTCACGTGATCAACTCATACGTGAATATTTTTATGTATAGGTAGTTCAGTTTTTAGTTTTATTTTGTTTATATATTTTCATAAACAAATATAGTTATGAATAATTAGTATTTAAAAATTAACATTTATTCGAAAAAAAAATGTACAAAACATAAAATAAAATTAATATTAATACTAAGGATAGGGATACGAGTGGAATGGTGGCAAGAACTAGTATTTTGTATATTGATTTTAAAGTACATATACATATATAAAAATATATACTTTACATTTAGTTGGATTTATCCTAATATTAATATTTCTTTCATTGCACCTATAATTGTCCTAATTTGTCCCCAAGGTTTGGCTGTCAGAAAATGTCTACGGTCATTAGTTCCTTTGTACTTTACAATGAAGTTTTTAAATAAATAAATGTAAAGTCTCGAATTTCTAACGATAATACTGACCGTAAATAAACGAATCGTCTAATTTGATAATGAAACATTTGATAATGAAACATTTGTGCTTAAATAGAGGGAGGACCTTTTACTGACTGCACTTGGTAAACAGAATTTCATCGAAGTGCAGACGCACGGTTTAAATTAATTTCAAATATCAGGGGAACTATCTGGTGTTGAATTTAATTCCAGTCTGAGTGGACGGTAAATAGAGATTTTAATTGCATTAGGCAGTCTTTGTCGTAGACCTGAACTAGGTCATCCAGGGCCGGAGATACTCTTGAAGTTTACACGATCGAGAGTCGGTATCGATTATATTATCGGCAACAAAGGCATTTTTCAACATTAATTCACAAGGCACAATAGATTATATTATAAAGACCGACTCCCCCTTAAAGCACTATGATTTATATGTTTAAAAAATTTGCTCACTAAACACTTTCACAAAAAGCAAGATAACTTGACTAAATCCGTAAATTATTATTAACTTATAACTAAAAATAAATCGATATTGAATCTACAATTTAAATACATACAATACATAGATACACACACATAATAATATACTGGTTACATACGATACGGGGCGACTTTGTAAGGTCTTACGTTACACTAATATGCGATATTTTTTATGTAACCATGTTTTTTTGGCTTCTCCATACAAAACGTCAATTTTAAAATTAGCCAATTTGTATGGAGAAGCCAAAAAAATAGTATTTTCCGACATATGGTTTCTTAGGAAAAGTTGTTTGTTTCTATCAATAGAATCACATATTAATCTAACGCGAGACCTACTATGTATTGTATGTATTTAAATTGTAGATTTAATATCGATTTATTTTTAGTTATAAGTCAGTCGCAAGCCCGAGACACCATTCTTCTCATCTCCCGGCACGCGCACGGTGAATCCATGGAATGATTAGAAATTTATCTTCTTGTCTTCTTCTTGACAGTGTCCGTGCTAGTTTTAGAGTGGTTGTCCGCGCCTTAACACTCATAGTATGTAACACTCCCCTTGAATCACACCATAGGCGCTATTTTAAAACATTGAGATACAAGTAGGTACCTACACACATTTTGCTCATGCGTTTGATATTGAATAGGTTTCCTTGCGTTTGCGGGTAATGTACATAAATCCGGCTGCAGGTCTCCCTTGAACATCAGGAGAATATCAAACCATAATCCATAAGATAATAAACGAAAAATACAAAGAGTCAATGTATTAGCCATTCTTAGATTAATACAAAACGAAGGTACGAAGTTTGCTTGCAAAATACGCATACGCAAGCCACAAATTCTATGCATGTAGTCTCGTTCCTTGTCATGCACTGTATGTGGCTGTAACTTTGTGTGTAGTGTTGTCTATTTTATTTTATTTTTTCGAATTTCTTAGTGTTTTGTTTAATCATAGTAGCTTTGGATTTTTGGTACGCTTCCATTCTGTTCGACCACGGCCACTCTCCAATGGAAAAAAATGTCGAAGTGTTTATTTAATTTAGTTGTATAGCTCGTAGTTACAAGAAGTCCTTGATGATGATGTTATAAGAGAATATAGTGGTCCTAAACTTTGTTATCTTAATTGTGCTTTAAACTAGATTACCTAGATATGGAATGGCACGAGGTCACGAGGTCGGCGAGCGAGGTGCACTCGACGATTTGTCGACACTAACTCAATAACCTAGTTCGCGATCTAACCGCCCGCACCAAGTCCTGATTAAAGTTTAACAAACGGTATATTTTATTTATAATTATTTATTTGGGATAAAAAACAGACCTTCGTGGTCTAGCGATGAAGACGATATAATTAAACGATAAATTTGATTTCTGATTTCGACACAATCATTTATTTGTATTTTTTCTCGAGTCTGGTACGCCATAAGACCAGGGATGTTTTAGAGCTCCGTAACTGAGACTATCAGATATCCGATAAATCTATCCGTAACCGTATCCGAATCGGACCTAAAAGTTTTGTATAATTTCGGATAGGATACAGTTATTGCCAACAGATTGTTATTGTGTTAAGACAAGCAACAACATAAAGCATAAAAATATGAATTTATTATTATTATTTTTGTTTAAAGTAAATAATATTTTTTTTTAACTTTAATTTTCAAAGTTTTCCTAATACACTAAAATAAATAAATAGTATATGACTTTCACTGTAGAATGTTATGTAGCCAACTTAATTTTTGCATACATTAATCAAATAGTGGTTTAAAACCAGGTGTGGCGAAGCGTTTGTTTGGTAGTTGAGTAATATAATGTGATTGTGTTTAAGGATTTATTTGTATTGTTCTATATATATAGTCCCTTCTCGTATTTATTGGTTGGTAGTATTAGGAAGCACACTACGATTCGTGTACCTACACCTTTATACAATAGAATGCTCTACATACCACACGGAGGAACATGGTCCCCTATTGAATGCAACAACAACCTTTGACAACCGATATCTGCGCATTATAGCTGCTTAGCTTGTTCCAATCTGCTGGCAGTTTAATATATATAGGTTGGTTCATATACTACTAATTCAGAGTTTAAATTTCGTTAAATCAATAAATTATGCATAGACTGGTAATAACAGCGTATTTCCGGAAAAGTGTTGACCCATAGACCTAATAACGTCCACAGTACGCGATTAATTATGTATAATAATATCGTACTCGGTGACCTAATTGATTAAGCAACGTCTAGACACATGTTTTATGTATATAAATAGTTAGGGGCTAAACACCAAAATCTATCGCCTCCTCTCAATTACTTAATTTTATTTCAGGTAGGGAAAAGTTATCACTAGGGCAGAGCGAGCCCGTGAGAGTAGTACTCGAGCACGACGGCACACAAGTAGAGGACGGAGACTACTGGCGCACTCTACCTCCCAACACTGTGCTGCTGCTGCTGCGTCCCGGCGAGCGATGGACACCGTCCGGGGTCGACGTCATCACTGCAGGTGAGTGCGCGGTCCGGGATCCCACGACACCATGGTGCCGACACGATACACTAATACAACGTCATTGTATTTCAGCTATCTCTACGATACCGCAGATCGTCTGCGAGACCATTCACGCGCTCGATCTGCACGATGAAGCGCCTTCGTGGAAAATTATGGACAACAAAGGGCGCGTGACGGTGGTGCTGCATTGGGACCAGCGGCCCGGCGTCTCACCCGCCGCGCGCTCCCCCTCGCGCCAAGCCAAGCCAGACCGCCGGCCCTCGCTCGTCATCCAGACCTCGCTGGACCGCGCACAACAACCGCCGCCGCACATCACCGTCGTCAACCACGACGAGCCGCGCCGGCTCTCCCGCGGCGCCGGCTCCCTCGACGTGCACGTGCACACTGCTGACTGCGCCCCACACGCGCCACACGCCGCGCCGCACCCACCTCGCTCCGCGCACGACGAGTGCGACTTCCACTGCTGCTCGCTGCACGAGGAAGGTCGCCGCATCGCTGTGCACAAGAGCGTGGCCACTTCACCCATCCAGGACGCCCAGCCTCGCGCTTCGCCGCAGGGTAGGCCCAAGGGACACGTGCGCTTTCTAGACGCCGAGGGCCGGCGCGAGCGGGACTCCTCTGAGAGCGAGACAGAGAACACGCTGGTGGAAGACGAGCCTGTTACATCCGAGAAGTTCCTGCTGCTCATTGACCAGCTCAGCGTCGACCAAAAGCGGCATCTCACCATCAAAGACATCGGCATAATCCTGGAGCGACTCAACTCCAAGATCCTAGATGTAGAGCGGTTGGACCGCGAGTCCGAGTCAGACGACTGCTACAACTGGACCATCAAGGCAACCATCCGCGGCGACGCGCTGCGCGAGCTTGGCGTCATTTACAACGGCAACTACTACGCTATCAGCGAGCACCCCGGCTACCGGGAGGAGAACGAGGACGCGGCCGACGAGGCGGAGGAGGAGGAGGAGGAGGACCGGCTCTGATCCCCTCTGTGCGCGGCCGCCGCCTGCAGCGTACTGTGTCGGGTGGCCGCGCGCTAGTACACTAGTGTTTCCAGTGAAGTGACTTCCTATCGCCGTCGACTCGACGCGAGTGTGCGTTCTATACATGGTATAATCGAGTTTTTACGAGGCGGCAACGAGCATGTTTATCATCGAGGGTACTCTCGACGTTCTACTAGTAATAATAAATAATGTATACAAATATAGAAGGATGCGAGCGATTGTAAATTGTTGGTTCGATGACGTCGTCCAGTTGTACATTTCTCATAACTCGCGTATTATTATGAAAACGTTTTAAATTGCAGACATTACGGTCGAACACGAGTTTATTTTATTGTACATAATAGTTAGGCAATTATAATCAATCTCAAAGTAATTTCATTTCGGTACAGTGATGCGTGCTGTACGACTGGATTCGATTTCCTTCGCTGAGACGTTATATTAGAGTTTTTTTGGCCTAATATTCGTGTAAGAATGAAGAAAATTGACAAATCGCTACGGGTCTTTTAATTTCTATTGAACTATACAATATTTTATTTCCTATATAGGTGTGTAACCTAACTAATATGACGTATTAGCAAAGTTGTAAAGCAAAGTGCCGTTGTGTTAATAAATAAATATAGACATTTATGAATAACGATTAGTAGATGACAAGATAAGGCACTAACGACCGAATTTCATAAGGAATTCTCGATTGATAGTGACGTTGTCTGCGTTAAAGTGACGTGACGCACTGTGCGTTCACTTAAATAGTGAGATGCGTCATTTTAAATAAGACAATAGGTATAGATCAATCAATGTTCAGAGAGAGCACATACAATAGTTGTAATAATATTATGATATAAATGTTAAAGAGGTTGTAATAATTAAAATTCACGAGTCATCGTTACAGATGAATAGACTAAGGTAATTCTTGTACTTTACTAGCTCTATGTTACTATTATTTTATATGTGACACACTACTAATAATGGTCCGTTAGGGTATACTACATATTGTTAGGGTGATAGAAACAGCAAATTAAATGAATTTGGCGCCACATTCAACTTAACTTTTTATTAATAATAACAAACTAATATTTCAAAAAATAATTTTCAACAATCAAATTGCGAGCATTATTAGCCACTACGATTTTTGTATTCATTGCAATAAACCTTTTATCGATGCAAAATATAATAACTAAAATATAAGGGCCGGTTATTCAATACTACCTTAATATTTAAATCTTCTTTATGTGTTCCTGAACACATAAAGGATTACATGATACAAAGGATTACCGGTCCTTAATTTATTTATTTATAACAAAATTTGGTGGCTTAAATTTTTATTTACTTAGTGCAACCTTTAATTTTACTCCACCGGATTTCATATTGTAGTCATTTAAGATGTAATTGCGTCGTAATTATCAGAACTATGTATGTAATAAGTATTGATCTACAAGATTGGGAATATAATTTTATTTGCGTTTGTTATTTTTTGGTAAACGCCATCTTTTATTTTATATATGTCTATGGTATAAATAATATTACTTAGGTTATATACCACTTAAATTGGTATCACGGATAAAACCATCGGTATAATATACCTACCGCGTGACTTTGTATGCTCTTACTTCAGACTAATATGTGATTCTATGGATAAACACAAACAACTGTTCCCAAGAAACAATATGTCGGAAGTGCAATATTGTTTGGCTTCTCTTATGTATAGGTACCTAGGTACTTTAAAATTAACGATATTATTAAACCATAGACTTAATAAAATACTGGAGGCGTATTCTGTGCTTTCTCAAGTTTCCATATTTTGTCAAATTATTGCTATTCCTTCGCAGTTAAAATGCCGATCCAATAATTATTATTGTTGTACATTTTGTGCAGATTGTATTGACTTTTATGCTGCTGGAACATTTGTTTTTCACAGACGTTTGGTCAACAATGGTACTTAAAAAAATCTGGTTTACATAAATCAAAACTAAAGTCTTCTACAATATCCAGAAAACCTTTAAACTACAGCCATACAACTGTGAAAAACGACTGTTTATTATTATTATTATTGATTAATAGGCTCGCAGCGCATTGCTGATATGCCTATATCAAGCACTCGTGGAAAGTTTATTAAATTGTCAGTTATCACCATAGTCTTTTTCGATTGTCACTAGCCACTTGTCCAGTTTAGTAGCAATTGTGTTTTTATATAGGTATGTAATAATAATACGGACAGTATTATTATCGGAGCAATATTTTTTTACGGTTCAACGTCTCTCCAGGAAAGGTATTTTATTTAAGACCAATCGTTGGAAACGCACGCTCTTAATGCAATATTATGTTTCAAAAAATAACTATCTTATTTCGTAGTTCATATTATTTCGTACACGTTTGCAAATGCAAGTTTCGGACGCAACTATAGGTTTGTAATTTTACATGACGTGTTATTACTTCAATGTTACCTAGGCATTTACTGCAGCCGATTTTCCGTTCTTTAGCCGCAAACGTAATAACTGAATCCTTCAACTAACAGAAATGTTAATGTCAAACGCTATTAGAGACGATATTCGCACTTCACTGTCAGTGTCAAACGCAAATAAAGTGGATATCATCGTACGTATAATATACGCACATTTAAGGTATAAGTTCGTAGCCGACTGCACGCAGCAGGAGCAGACAACACGTGACGCCGCGATACACTGATTTCTATGTATATCTATGAAACACCTTCCGTTGCTAGCGATACGTCCTCGGTCGGGCGACTATCGAGCGACGACAAGTTGATTTAAAACAATATAGGTTTATCTAATTCCGAGGATGATATATCCCGCACTCGCACTATAATTATTTTAAAAGTGTCATAAAGGATAATCGTGTGTTTTTGTCTTTGCTCTGTACATATATAGGTACTTGTATAATAAAAACAAGCCATCATCGTTTTCTTCCTTTTTAAAAAAAATATACTAAAGTCAATCGCGATCGCTGTTCTCAAATACGTCAGACATCTTTTCTCACGGAACATTCAGGGCCAACTGGAATACGGCGCTGCCATTTGCTGTCGTCAGCAGTTTCATGACTGCAGATACATATCCCCTGCTGCCGCTGCGTGCAGTCGACCTGGAACTTGTAAATTTATGGTGGATAAACAACCTAACAGACTTACGAGAATATTACTAAATAAAAATCTGAATATTGCGTTATACAATTATTTTCGCGACTGTCAGAAGAGGTGACGTAGTACTACTGTGAGTATAGGGTCACGCGATGACAAGTAGGTAATTTAACGAGTAGGCGAGTTCATAGAAATTATAAAATAATTCGTATATTAAAATAATGAGGGCGGAAGGAAAATAAAATATTTTATAAAAAATAAAAACATTAATCGTGATTCTGTATTGGTTTCAACTCTGATATGTTTATGATTAATTTCATTTAATTTGAATCGTGCAAACAATTTGGAAATATAAAAAATATATATTAGTGAACGCGTTTGTGCCATATCCCAGTAACATGTCTTCGAGTGGGCTTAAATGTATTTTGGCGCGAAAATGCGATGTTTTAATTAACTCTGACTGACGAGGATTATGTGTATGAATGAGTTTCGTATGATCTTATTTGGAAGCCCACTGTTCCTGCACCGTGCAGAGTAACTCTATGGGATCGATGTGTGATGTGATACGAGCACAAGCTAAATACTAACGACTCATATAAAAAGGCTCGACTGGGACTCTAGATCAGGGTTTAAGGCTGCAAGGAGGATACCGGAGATGTGCTGCAAAACATTGCAAACGCGGTAAAAAAATGTTTGTTCGAAAATCACTTTCACACACATAAGCAGCCTTACACCTCCCGCGTTTAATAGTATTGTGCAATTATTAATACTGCGCCATATTATTGTAGATGTATTGGGATCTATAGTAATGAGATGTAATGACGGGACATATAAAGATTTATAGTCGTATCATTGAAGCACAGTGATCCCTTGCGTGTCCAATACGCGGTGTAAAATAAATTGTAAAAATGTCCTATTTATGAATTATTAGGCTTTATTTTAAGACGAGACTTGTCGCAAGAAACATTTGGCGACAATTTGTTAATTATGTAAAAAAGTATGATTATAGATTTTTTATTAAAACATTTATTATACAAAATGGTACCCGACGTTGTACAGAAGCGGCGAGCGAGTGTTACGCACATTATAGTACAAGATACGTCTAAGAGCGACCTGCACTGATCAAGTATGCAAATAAAATTCACTTTACAAAATGGAAAAATATGTTTTAGGCTATATTTGGTTAGGAAACACATCACTAATGCTTTTGTTAGCGTACCACTTTATTTCATAAGTGAGTTTAATACTGATACGCAATCGGTGAAGATCGCTCTTAGAAATATTTTGGACTATTATAATTCTAGTTACGTTTCGTTTTAATATTTTATATGTGTATAGTAAAATATTGTAAAGTGAAGAATCGTGTGGCGTATGTAAAGTTGATCGCGAAAAGTGTAGGAACATTATTAACTATATTAGGATAATAATCAGTATTCAAATTGCATAGTGTTCTTACATTTTATAGAGATTATATATTGGTTGGTTTATTCGACTTCTTCGCTAGAGTCTGGCAAGGAAAGAAAATTGTATGCTCCCTTCCACTTGCCAGACTCTTACTGGAATTTCTGGTCCAGTCGAAGTCGAGCAACTAAAGTAAGTCACATCCGAATGGGTATTTGCGTTTTTTTTTTATTGTTTTTAATTATTAAGATTATTACATGTTTTCCAATCATTGTGTATAACTTCCCAAAAGTGACAGATCTAGTTACACATTACAAAATCAGTTTAACACATTATTTTCGTTCTAGAAACATGTGGTTACTATATTTTAATATTACAAACCATTTCACTGCCTCCGTGGTCTAGCGGTTAAGTCCGTGGATTTAGACTCGGAGGTACCGGGTTCGATTCCTGGTCAGGACACAATAATATTTATTAATTTAAATAAATACATTTAATATATTTGTGATATTTCTCGAGTTTAGTACGCTGGAGACATCGACGGGCTTGCCACTTGTCATGATTGGCCTATGGTAAAGTTGGCTAAATGTTAATCCGCTTATTCATAAGCCTGGTTTCTGACCACCCCGGAAGGGAAACGGTCGTGATGATACTTTACTTTTTATTTCAGTTTTACCTTTAAAAATTTCAAGCCATACATTATGTTAAAATTGTTATCATAAAGTGGTAAAAACAATGATAGGAAAATATGTGTAAAAAAATAAGGACGTGGATCAAGAACCTCTTATGTATTATGTAGCTCGTTACAATTAAAGTTCGATACAGTTCTATTTATGAGTGATTTAATCGAATAGAATTTTTCTAGTACCACAAGGCTAGGAACGGGCAAATGCGCAAACTTTGTCGATATCCATAGTGTCAATGTAAGATTTTATCGATACCTACCTTTTGTGCCGAAATAGCTACATAATACAAAAGGTAAATAAACAACAAGGTACTTGTTATATCTAATTGTGGGACGCTTAGTCTTAAATCTGCGGTTTTTTTTTTATGAAACTATTTCTCTCAGTCTACCTATATATATAAAAGACAGTCCTGACTGACTTATTAATTTATTTATTTTAAATACTTTATTGCACTAAAATTGCATTGTACAACCTGAATAACTTGAGCTAGGATACACTACATACTAAATGAAATAAATAATCACCGGGTAATTCAGATATACTACATTTACAAGTAGACGCGAGGCATTAAACAAAACTAATTTCTGTTGTCGTCACTGTTCTTGTCACCTCAATACTTAACATGACCAAAATCAGTCGTAGGAAGTTTAAGGGAAACTATGAATTATATAGTGGCTATGCATAGCAGCGCCGCCTTGGAACTTGGAATTTCAGTTCCAATTCCTTATTTACTAACTCAGTAAATACTACCTATTTATTCAATAGTAAAAAAACAATAGTATAATCGCATAATGATGTACTCGTATCTACTATTGATAAATACTTTTATCGCGCATCGCTCATTTTCCTAGCATATCTGTATCGTCTACTATCCCATAAAATTAAGATATACAGTTCGAAGGACCACACAATGTGTTACTGTCTGAATAATTGAAATATTTTGTAAAATAATATTTCTTTATTATTTGTTAATCCATAAGATATGTCTCGGTCAGTGGTAATAATCGGAGTCGAGAAGAATGTAAGTAAACAATTTACAAACTACTCGTATGAATCAAATAAAATCTTCTTATAAAGTCACTAGGTATGTACTAAAAATAAAATATAATAAAAACTGCTCCTGCTCTTTGAAAGATAACATTTTTTAAATTTATGTTTTTGCCGCATTGTGTAGACTTTACCAACCTATGTTCCCACCCTAAAGTCCATATTGTTAAAACATACGTAATTCATTGTTAGCCTAAACAATATAAATAGCAGTGAGTATTAGAACTAGCGACCTGTCAGATTGACACATGTGCCAAATTGTATCCAGTCAAGCTGTCAAAGTTACTGTTATGTGCGACAAAATCGCCATGTTTTAATGTATCTTACGTTATTGTGATGATCGTTTAGTAGTTTATATCAAAAAAGTAAAAAAAGCACCGGACATCGGAATACGCAACTGTTGTAATAAATAGTATTTTTGTCATAGCTATTGGTTTATACCAAACGCAGGCCAGAAAAAATACTTTACCTACTACAGTAGTTGCGTGTTTAGATACCTAAAATCCACACTAGGCATACAGTCTAGTTACAATAACTGATACAGAAGATATGTACAACTGTCATATAAAAATGCTCAGTGGTTTTGTGAAAAACATTATTTCCTTTGTGCCAAACACTTTAGTTAAGTATTTTTCTCAGCAATATAAAGTTTAAGAAACTATTGCTACATGTGTATGTGCGAATTGAATGAACGACAAAATGTGCATGGTAGCTCTACACTCCGGCCAACATGTGTTCGATGAGTGTAGCCCGACCATTATAGGCATAAACTAAACGATTCTAATACCAACTCATTTGCTCAAAATTTAATATAATTAACAAAAATATCGTATTAAGATATGTACGACGAGTCGTTTGTTTTATTTTTGTTTTTTGTCCATTTATCGAGTCATAATATCGATATTACAGCTGGCACATCACTAGTTTACACTTTAACTTTACACGGAGTTCTTCGCGCCATTTTGCATGGACATGTCAAATCCAAGTTTTTCGTTTTGTAAATTAGTTTACTGTGGATATTGTTAGTCGAAAGTGGTGTTATTTTGTTTAATAAGGTGCTACGTTGTAATATGGAAAACGATAAATTAGTCTCTACACGAGTATATGGGGCAGAGTAACACTTTATTTCTTTCGGTTTCCCGCGCTGTTTCCCTTTGTGTTTGGCCGATATTGACACTTGGAATTTGATGATCCCCAACTCGCTTATGAACTCTGTTATGAACATATATTATGTAAATAAAATACGTGTTTAGGGCTGATGTATTCTGTACAATGTCCTTTAAAGACAATTAAAAAGAACTTTACACCTACCCTGTGTTTGACTTGTCGCTTTAAGCGCTTTTTTCTCTGTGAAAGTCGTTCGACTTGGCGTTGCTCTATGGTTTTCATACATTTTAAGCAAAATTCAGTAAATCAGCGAGCTTGCTTTGCTTCCAAACATAGCACTAGTGCCGTGTTTTACTTTAAAGCAAAGCGTTCAACGCTTTAATTTACTGAAAATTTGCTTAAAATTGTATTAAAACCATAGAGCAACGCCAAACAAGGCGACAAGTCAAACACAGGGTAGCTGTAAAGTCGTTGATTAGTCCTTAGTTTAAATAAAGTTATATCGAAAATTAAAAAAAATAGTATTCATAAATAAAATATCTATATTTATTAGAAAATATGCGCATGTTCTTTTGTTGGTTTAACTGAGACTCTAATTGTTCCGTTATTTTGACTCAATAAATGACAATAACGTGTTGGTTTCTTAAACGGGATGGTATTATGCAAAGCACAGCACAGATGTTCATTATTTTTGTAATTTGACTGAGGCAGTTCGGCATAATATACCGTTTAGAACAAGTTATCCGTAAAAACTTCACTGCCACTAATTTAAAAATAAAATATTGGAAATTTATTACACGTTTTTAATTTTCAAACTACCTATATCCATTAATTTGGAAAAAAATATAGTTTAATCCACGCATGCAAGTATTGAAAGTACGATTAGTTTAGTAATTTTAATTAAGGATATGCATTGCTTGTTATTTTAACCAAGCATGTTGGTCACGCAAAGTTACTTCAATCAGGTTTGTAAGAGAAAATTCATTGAAATGCTCAAATATGTGTCAAATCTAGCTGGCGCTACGGTCGATAGAGGGTCCGTTTGATCCCCCACCGCACTGATGGCCGGCCATAGTGCCACCATTGTGTACCGGACGACTTTGGAAGACCACGTGTCCGAGCCGCGCATATTCGCTTACTGGGAGAAACTTACCGCGCACCTGAATCGTCATAGCTGACCAGAAGGCAATTCGGCAATTAGAGTTCCACATCACCTCTAGTTCAAGTACGAATAATTATGAGTTAGGAGTAGCTTTGTGTTCTTATGACGCGTCCAGGATTTCCGACTGCTGGAGCAATCGAACCAGCATCTTAATACCCTACCCGCTAAACCGCCATTCCACATGCAATTTTTAAAAAAAAAAGGTGCGAAGGGACCAGCATGGTTAACTACAGATAAGTCCGCTTGGAGTTGTTTTTGTTTGTAGTAGTGTAATACAGAAAACCATAGACAATCGCCAAGTCGAACGACTTTCAAATCGAAACTGAAAAAAAGCGCTTAAGGCGACAAGTCAAACATAGAGTAAGTAGCGTAGTACGAGTGTAATGATTGTAATTCTTTTCTTAATAAATATATATACGGTTAATATGTAAAAACTTAATTAATTAACCTCCAATTAAAAAATCTAATATATATATAAAGTATTTGATTATATATATATCTGCTTACTATCCACTACTACACACGCAAAAACCTCTAAGCTGATTTGTCTGTAGAACAATGAGTTTTGGACAAACCAGCATATAGGTTCTACTATTAATTTCTATTATTGGTCTTCTAACCTACCATTATGAAGACATATGCAGTGGGTCCAACTATTCCATTAAAATCCAAATGGTTTTTCTATTAAAATATATTAAATAATTAAACAAGGAATAAAAGTGATTTTTGACAAAATTCCGTACCTTTACAATTACAATGACGTTTTAATTTACAATAATTAGCATTTAGCTAAAAGTTGATGGAAAAACCTTGGGGACATTAATATAAATAAAATAATAAAAGCCCTCACACATCTATAAAAAAAGTTATTCATACTCGTAGTCAAATGTAATAACGCGGTGGTGGCTCGGTTGTAAGAACGCGTACCTTAAATACGGTATAGAGGTGAATATTTTAGCCAGTGCGGTTGCGAACTAGAGAAGAAGAAATCTTAGCCTAGAGATTTAATTGCATTTAATTCGAATTCAACGTATTTAAACTAACACCATTACAATTCTAAAGGCTCTGTACACCTCGCTCGCACACTCCACAAAGAAATTGTATTATAGACAGGGAAATATAAAAACAATATAACGATTTTCCTCTATTTTACTAAAACAAATCTACATACATACATAACTTCACGCCTTGTGAATCCAATCCCTTGCGGGGTAGGCAGAGACAATTGAGCGCCACTTGTCACGGTCACGACATACCTCTTTCGCTTCCTTAACATTCATGAACCTCTCCGTACATGCCCTTTTGTTTCGAAGGCTTTTTAATGCACCTTTAGCCATTGTTTTATTTATTTGATTGTGATAAGTGAGTGTTGGTCTGATCTTTGATTAAACCAAATGTATGATATACCTATAATGTCCGTAATTTTATTTCCTAGAAGACTAAAGGTGTTTAAAAAAATAATTATTTGCAAAATCTCAGAAATTCTTGGGAGCATGCGAGCGACCCTCAACAACAATCCTCTAAAGCTACAAAGATTCATTGAGGGCTGCACTGCTCTGCCCGCGAGAGGGCGCGTTTCTCTGCCGCGCGCAGTCTGTCCAGCACGTCCTGCATCTCCGGCCACGGCTCGTAGCGCTGGTGGATGGTGCGCAGCTTGTGCACGGTCGGCGCGCGCAGGTCCATCGTGCGAGAGATACAGCGACGGCTGTTCGCAGAGAACACCACATCCACCTGCACATTTAGGTCTATATTACTACTCGCCCATCTAATAGTAATCAGGATGAACCTCCATATCATCGGTAAACAATGGAACATTTCAAAATATACTATTTTGAGTAATCGGAGTACATATTCAGTTTTAACAATACGAGAATAATAAGTAAAGTAATAACAGAATATGTCGTTTCCTGTAAATTGGAACCAAAATCTATGTTGCTTTAAAAAGATTTTACGATTCGCTACTATTCTTATATATATAGGTACTCGTACTTAACTCGAAGCTCGTGATGTCGGAGATGTGCGCTACTACTACTCGAAGCTCGTGATGTCGGAGATGTGCGCTACTACTACTCGAAGCTCGTGATGTCGGAGATGTGCGCTACTACTACTCGAACCTCGTGATGTCGGAGATGTGTGCTACTACTACTCGAAACTCGTGATGTCGGAGATGTGTGCTACTACTACTCGAAGCTCGTGATGTCGGAGATGTGTGCTACTACTACTCGAAGCTCGTGATGTCGGAGATGTGCGCTACTACTACTCGAATCTCGTGATGTCGGAGATGTGTGCTACTACTACTCGAAACTCGTGATGTCGGAGATGTGTGCTACTACTACTCGAAACTCGTGATGTCGGAGATGTGTGCTACTACTACTCGAAGCTCGTGATGTCGGAGATGTGTGCTACTACTACTCGAAGCTCGTGATGTCGGAGATGTGTGCTACTACTACTCGAAGCTTGTGATGTCGGAGAGGTGTGCTACTACTACTCGAAGCTCGTGATGTCGGAGATGTGTGCTACTACTACTCGAAGCTCGTGATGTCGGAGATGTGTGCTACTACTACTCGAAGCTCGTGATGTCGGAGATGTGTGCTACCACTACTCGAAGCTCGTGATGTCGGAGATGTGTGCTACTACTACTCGAAGCTCGTGATGTCGGAGATGTGTGCTACTACTACTCGAAGCTCGTGATGTCGGAGATGTGTGCTACTACTACTCGAAGCTCGTGATGTCGGAGATGTGTGCTACTACTACTCGAAGCTCGTGATGTCGGAGATGTGTGCTACTACTACTCGAATCTCGTGATGTCGGAGATGTGTGCTACTACTACTCGAAGCTCGTGATGTCGGAGATGTGTGCTACTACTACTCGAAGCTCGTGATGTCGGAGATGTGTGCTACTACTACTCGAAGCTCGTGATGTCGGAGATGTGTGCTACTACTACTCGAAGCTCGTGATGTCGGAGATGTGTGCTACCACTACTCGAAGCTCGTGATGTCGGAGATGTGTGCTACTACTACTCGAAGCTCGTGATGTCGGAGATGTGTGCTACTACTACTCGAAGCTCGTGATGTCGGAGATGTGTGCTACTACTACTCGAAGCTCGTGATGTCGGAGATGTGTGCTACTTGTTGTAATAGATGTAGGTTTCTTGGGTAGTTTCTAATTTTTTTGACTTTATACATCCCTAATAAAAGGCCAAGTTAAAAGTAAACTAATAAAACAATACGAAGTCCCATGTACGTGCGTACGTGTTCCAGCAACAATACGAAGTCCCATGTACGTGCGTACGTGTTCCAGCCATGTACGTGCGTACGTGTTCCAGCAACAATACGAAGTCCCATGTACGTGCGTACGTGTTCCAGCCATGTACGTGCGTACGTGTTCCAGCCATGTACGTGCGTACGTGTTCCAGCCATTTACGATTTTTTTTAGCGGGTAGTTTTTTTTATACAACCAAAATATTTTTAACCAATTATATTATATAACTAATTATTCTTTACTAAGTTTTCATTTGTAACTACCTTATTTTTACACGCACTGAGAGTGGATGTGAGAAGGATGGTCAGCGCGCAGCCAGTAACGATGAAGAGCGGCCAGAGTTCCCAGTAGACCCTCAAGGCGTACCCGACCCTCATCCGCCGGGCCACGTCAACCTCGTACTGGTTGCGAGGCAGCATGTCTCCATAAAACCGAACAGGCAGACATTTCGGGGCTTTCATACAACCCAAGCGAAGGAATTTTGATAGCATATTAGATTTAGCACAAATACTCTGACGAAACGTTTTCCGAAAATGACAATCAAGGAACATAATATGATGACAATAATACTGACACTTTGACAATAGTATGTTTTTCACTGATTATTATTTATAGAACAAGGCCACATTTGATACGCAAACATTTGATGGTAAAAGACTTTAGAATAATGACAATAAGAGACGACATCGAAAAATAGGAATAACTGACATAATTACCTACCGCTATATTTGCTTGACGAATGTGATTGGCTTGGCAATTCTAGTCGGATTGAGGAGCAACCTTATCTTTATCTATGCCATTGTGTCCGACAAAAAATGACAACTTTGACGTTTGTTATGTGAAACCCGAAATCAGATTTTGTAAATTAAAAATTTCAAATTAATGGTTAATATTCTTTTGTTAATACTTTTTATTATACATTGTAATTTAAGATGGACATTTAATAACATAAATTATAAAAATAACTTGTCTACTTATAAGGTAAGTAGTGTCTTCAATTGTTTACAAACATTTATTTAGGACCGTCTAAACCTGTGGTACTTACTCGTATACGAAGGGATAAGGATAACGGATTGATCAAAGATGCTATTGTGACTGAGTTTACGCCCGAGTCCATTGCATAGATGGCGTTAAATAGTAAGATGAAAATTGTTACACAAATTGGGAACAACGACCATACAGCCAGGTTAACCAGGCTGCTTTGTAGATAGATTTTTGAAACCCTGAAATAGACATAATATTAACTAAAAGGAAATGGATTAAATCCTTTAATTGATGTTAATTGCTCGTATTGTTTCGCGATTTAATGTATCGTAAATAAATACAGATCTGTCTCCATTTAGCAAAGCAGTTTAAAGTTTTAGCTAAACATATTTTTATTGATTTTGTTACTTACCAGACTCTGCCTGGGGTGTCTGGGAGGTCCCGATATGGCCTTCACCACACCACGGAGGCGGATCTCTCCGCGCACCCGAAGAAAATACTTTACCATCAAAAATTTCCTTAAAAGGGCTAACGGTAAGCTCTAATAATAATATTATCCCTAAAATTATGTTGTTACCGTAGAATAATTATACTACTATAATATGTACTATGATTATAATATTATGGTCAAACCAAATAAGTTGTGTCTTGTTCTAGGAAACCAATCACAAACAGACAACAATTTAAATTTCAGTGGAACTGTCAATAGCGAAGATAAAAGTAAAACTAGTAGTACAAAAACCAAAACTAGTACTTCTACTTATGGCACACATAGTTCTAGCACAACCTATAGTCCAGATAAAGAATCTATCACAATTAGCAAATCCATTAGATCTAATCAACAAAGGAGCAAAACTAAAGTTCTATTTAAAACTAAAAACCCAATCATAGCATCAGATGACATGTCCGATGAGCAAAACGAAGTAAAATCAAAGGAATTTAAACATGCAAAACGGTCCAAATGTCACACTCCAGAACGTATAATCACTAACAATAATAATCAGGATAAAAAAACAAAAACTAAAAGATGTAGTATGCAATCGGATTGTACAGAATCTCAAAGAAAAAAATCCCACAAATATGTTAGTCATGCTAATGTCGCCTCCCCAAGCTACCACTCTCCAACACTTGAAACAGACAATAAAAATCACATACGCAAATGTAAACATCTGGGGCGTAATTATGATGTAACATATGAACCTGTAGCAAATCGATATAGAACAGATGAGCCGTTAATTTGTCATGAAGATGTTATCAACTATAGAAGTAAAAAACATTCAGCTGGAGGGTACAAAAATGACTTTATTCGGGAAGTTATTAAAAAGCAATATAGACCCGTCCACTATGGACATAGTCAATGTGAATTAAGTCAGTTTTCAGCACCAGTTTGCAGGGACAAATATAAATTAGGACAAATTAAGGAAGATAATGAAATATACTTTACAAATTATGATAAACTATACAAAAATTCTACCGGTAATGACATTAGTGATATCAAAAGTATTTGTGATACACGATTATATAGCAACAAAAGAGAACACACACATAAACGTAGAAAAAAATATACAGACGTATATAACGACTCTAATCTATATGATCTGGTTCCAGTTAAAGAACAATCTAGTCCTAAAACACGTAAACGAAACTCTAAAGAATATTATGTTAGAGAAGTACCTCCCTCACCTAAAACCCATCGACCCAGGTTAAATCTTGAATCACATTATGAACCCGAATTAGATCCATTTAGAAACACATTTACAGAAGAATATAATCAAAAACGAAAAAAGAAATCAATGTCTAATATAAATATTAAATCCGAAGATTTATTCAAATTAAATTTAGGAATGCGAGATCCGAGAGAGAGAGAATTTGAAAATCCTAGTTACAAAAATGGCGACATAAGTCCTGATAGTTCGCCACAAATAGAAAAAAGCGATGGAGTACTTAACGAAATTAAAGACGTTCTACAAACATTCTTACAAGAAATAAAAAATACCACTACCACTGCCAATGATGAAAATTCGGATCATAATACATCTAAAGCTAATGGACAAACGCACACAAGCATCAATGAAACGTTTACTAGTAGCAAAAGAATCAACGAGGATTATTTGCGAGGCCAAATTCCTCCATGTATTCCTCCATATAATCCATACCTCCAAGTACTTCCATTTTATCCTATTAATTGCATGCAAAACGCCTACGTAGTACCCAGCAACAGTGTCTTATGTCCGAAATGCGTGCACACTTCCACAGAAAGTACAAAACAAGTAAAAAGCGAGGAAGGTAAAGACTTTATTAAACAAACAAATAACGACAAATTAACTGAAGAACTTGTAAAGGAAATTTACAAATGTGTGACTCAAAATCCAACTACTTTATGTCATAAAAAGAATAGCATCAAAGAATACCGTGATAATCATTCGGACAGATCATACAAGCCACATAAACTAAAATCTCGGTCAAGAAGTTGCAATGCATTCGGTTCAAGGGCTTCAGGGTCAACTGTGACACGAACCCAAGGAGCTGTATCCGATACCAAGATAGACGATAAACGTAGTATTGATGCAACATTTGCTTACACACCCACTGAATCTGTATCGACTGAAGAGTCTATTACTACTTTTGAGAAAGTAAGTTTCTTGTGCAATCACTTTTTTTATTATACCTACTCATTATACTACCTACTTATTACTTAAGGTATTATTGAAATGTCAATTTTGTTACAGAAGAAGAAGAGCAATTTACAGAAACTGTTAGGAAAATTTGGATTTACCAAGAAGAAGAGAAACAAATTCGGGAACCTGCCTGAATGCAGACGTTTTGAGCCACCACTAAGCAATCGTTACGGACAAAATTTTATGAACTATGCAGTACACGGCCAAGAATTTGATAACCCACCTCCTTTTTATCCGTATAGATATATAAATCAATATGGACCTGAACCTGGAACTAGATTTAACTATTCAAATCCACCAATAAACAATGATTCCCAACCTCATCCATACACGCAGCCTAACTACGAACAAACGAACCGTATGCCTCATATGCCATATCAATATGGCCCTCAACCAGTTTGTTTAAAAGAAATTGAAGTAAGAAGTACGGCAACGCAAAGCGATGATAAAATAAAAAAAACCTTTTTTGGCGCTTTTAGAAAACAAACGAAACAATCAAGGGTACAAAGGCATACAGAAATGCAAGCAAATCCGCAATCATTTCATTGGAAAAAAGGGTTAAATCAAGAAATGGATCCCATGATCTTTCAGATGCAAGAAACAAAGAAATTGGCTGAGGGCGATATGAAACTAAGGAATGCAATGTTAAAGAAATTATTTACCAAACGGAATCCATTCTCGAAAAATAATATTTTTGTAAAGACTTTAATGGGCAAAGATAAAGCCAGTTTCGGAGAACCCAAAGGAGGAATTGCTACACGACTCTTGTTTTAAGAACTAAATATAGAAGTACCTACTATTAGATAAAAATGGATGTCTGTCACATTGTTAATGTTTTTGTGTTAGTAGAGTGTAACTTGTATAGTAAGAAAATGTATTGTCCTAAAGATCAATTTGTTTTAATTTAATAAACGTATGTTGAGAAAAATCTACATATGATTTTTATTTATGTCCTAAACATTCCCAAGCTCATACTCTATGCTCGGTAGCTGCAGATTTTAATCGCATAATTTTACGATATAGTGGTGGACGTATGGTTGTTGTTGTCTATCGAATTCTATTTTATACTTTATGATACAATCTGATGGGCCCCGAATGTTTTGAAAAGAAAATATTTCAAAAATAACTGCCGTTGTGGTCCTTGACTATGACAATGACATTAAATTTTATTTACATAACCAAAAATTAGTATTAAACAAAATTAATTGAATTTAGTTTAACTTAGCAATATTTTAATTAAATTTTAATAATTTTTAAGGAAACTAAATTAAAAATGTAGAGTATTAAATAGAAAAAGATTTATAATTTGGTTGTTAGCTACTCCTATATTCCTGGAATTGGTTTTCAACAGTTCTCATCAAGCAGATCAATGTCTCTGGTTCTTATTAATTGGTGATCCCGTTAAAAATATTTCAGTATATAAATTATAATGAATTGCGATGATAGTTGCCAGAAAAGCATATTTAAAATCCGTTACAAAGCGATAGAAAATTTCTTAAGAAAAATTGCATTTAATCTTGGTATGTGATATTATATACTTTATTGTACGTCTTATTTGAAAGAAAGAAATAAAAAATATTTGCTTTAGAGTTGTGTAACAATGGTGTTTATAAAATAATTTCTTAACAAATTCTACCATAGTATACTAGTGTACAAGTTTTATCAAAATATATGTAAACAATATACAGACAAATTTAAAAAATTAAAGTGTAATACTATATAATTTATATAATATAAGTATGTTTTAAACATTTAAGTATTCGTTTATTCTATAAAAGCCATGTGACAGTAAATAGTCTTTTAGTTTTCGTCTAAGTCGCTTTGGTTCATCTCTTTAATACTAATTACTAAGGTTATATTTTGTTACTCAACATTTTCTCACGTTGCTTAAATGTGGCTGTTAAGTGCTGGATATTTGTTTCAGGGAACACACCTTCCCAAACTGATGTCAAAATTATATCATGTATACCTGTGGATGTTTCTGATTTACAACAAAAAATATCATATTTAGAAAATCAGTTGAGAAATTTCAAAAATCCTATCACTGTTGAAGCATATAACAATGATTTTATAAGTTACCCTGCCGCAGTATTTAATAACCCTTTTCTAAATCAAACTAGTCCTAACAAGAATAATGCCAAAACTACAGTTGATAACTTAATCCAAAATGTCAAACTAACAAAAATCAATACGAGGAATTCCAACAAAACAAAACGAAATGTATATGAAAAAGACGGTAATGGTAAACTGATCCAATCATCTATGACAATACAAAATCGGTCCAATAATAAGAAAATAAAAGATAACTATGATGCTAAGTTAAGTTTTAAAAAGGACAGTGGTGTTGTTTATAATAGTACTAACAACATACAAATTATAGAAAAAACAAAACCGCAGTGTGGATGGTCAGTTATTGATACCACCGACTATGCCACTCAATTATCTGGTCCAATCTGTCGAGATTTAAGTAACTTTAATAATTCTGTAGAAATTAATAATACAGAACACTTTACTAACATAGATGATAATTTAAGAAAACATAATAATTTTTATTTTGACAATAAAGATATTTATTCACAAATAAAAAAATACAATAATAAAGCATACGACGATGACAGTCAATACGATGTTATTCCTGTTAGAGAAAGGCCTAAAGTAAAATATATAGATATTGAACATGACAAAAAAGTCGATGCATTGTACAGAAATATGGAAATGCTGTGTTATCCTGAAAATGTTAAAATTAAAAACAAACACGCGGAAGATATTAACATAGTTCACGTAGAGTCTCATAAAATACTTCATGGATCGAACTCTTTTAGTTGTTACATAGATTATGGTAAAATATATGCAAAACATCCAACCGAAAGAGAGAATGATCAAGTAACAAGTGATAATAATAAATATATACAAAAACAAGCAGTAGTAAATGATGATAAAACTTTACAAGCAAATAATTCTTACAGAATAAAGAGTAACACAGAATGTTTAGCCGAAATTAAAAGTATACTTCAAAATGTGTTATTTGAGATTAAAGAAAATACCAAAAATAAAAGTGTTGGCTATACTAACACTGTGACAAGTAGAGGTAAAGATGCTACTGTTAAACATACCTCAGACAAAAGCAATTTAACTGCTAACACAAGTTTTTGGAATGGCAATAGGTTTAATACGAACTCTTATATGCCAAATTACAATTCTAACATTTATCCTATGTTTCCATACCAGCCTTTAGGGTACATGCCTCCAATGATGATGCCGCCTGCACAAAACTATCCAAACTTCTTCAAAAATTATAATAAAAACAACTTAACAACCAAACACCATGACACTAAAACTACAAAGGAAACCAATACGACCGCAGAAAAAGTTGGGGAAGAAACTGAAAAACTTATTAAAGAGATTTATAAATGTGTGACTTTAAATGTTGACAGCACGGAATCACGGGCCATGGATGACAACAACCCAAATGAAAGACATGAACAAGATGATAAGACATTTAATAAAGATATACAGGCGTATAATTCTTGTACAAAAACGAATAAAGGTATAAAATCAGAAGATGAATACATACACAAGCTAAAACCAAAAGAATTTAATGTAGCATCTTTAAGTAATGTAGATAAAATGACCGAAGTAGATAAAAGTGAGGTTGGAGAGTCGAGTTCCTTAGAAGATTCGTCGGTATCTGCGACCACTGTTACTATTAGTACTGTGACTCCGACAAAATATAAGGTAAATTAACAATATATATACATACTTAGTTATAACAAATTTTATGATTAATTTTGGGTGCTTCGTGTAAAACCTATAACCCTTTACAGAAAAAGAAAAAGGATAACCTATTTGCGAAAATGATTAAATCAGTGAAGAAACTCAAAGGTAAAAAAGCTATCAAGAATGTTCGTACAAAGAAGATCACATTTGAAGGAATCGATGACACCGAGTCTGAAAGCGACGAATCTAAATACTCTGACGAGAATCCTGTCTATAATGATATGAAGCGAAAACCTTTTCCGCCAAACATGATTAAAATTGAAAAGAAACCCAGAACTCCTGTAAGATTTCAATATCTGGAGAAAGATTACAGGCAGTGGGCGAGCCAGCCTGCGCGTTACCCGCGGAGACCTGACTACGCGCAGCACTACGACGCGAGACCTGTCTTCGTGGACCGAGCACAAGGTAATCATTACGAGGTAAAGAAGCCATTTTTTACCAATGCAAATAAACCTGTTACTCGAATACAGAAATGCGGACAAAATTGGAAGAATATTGTTTGGAATTCCTAGGTCTTGGCAATAGTATTGTTTTCTATATAATAAGCTTGAACTTGCGACAGATGAGAATGCGACATTATTAAATCGCTATTACCTTTGTCGTAGGTGCTAAAGGTATTTACTAAGGCATACTTTTTTGTCACCATTTCAAATATACTATAATGCTTTTCTTTCAAGTTCAGGTACCAAAATTATTTATCCTGTCAGGTTTTTTCCAAAATTGAATTTTTTTAAGCGGGTAGTAATGGTGATTTAAATTTCGTATTTGGTCTATAAGGTTTTGTGCATTGTATATTTTTGTGTAATTTGTAAATTAAAGTTTTCGTCTGTGTAAAGTCCAATAAAACACTTAATAACAAATTATAGCTTTTATTTTGATAAATATCACCCTCTTGTCACGAAAGTCTTGTTTTATTAATTATTTCTCCAATCGAGCAATAAAATTGTAATAGCTTTTCAACTTACATATAAATTATTTACTAGTAGGAAAAGTTGAATTTATGCTAGCTCAAAGGAGAGTTTTACAATAAAAGTTTTAAATACTAATAATATGCATTATAATAATTAAGTACAATAATATGGATTTAGGGTCATTCATGTTCAACATTGTAAATAAAGTTTAACAAAATGTGTCCCAGAATTTGATACTATTTTTTGTTTTAAAATATTTTCTATTATCATGTGCATTAAAGTTACAGATAGACATGCTTATCAGTAGCACGATAGCATGCTATTTATTCAGCAATTGCAATTGAAAGTCGTTCGACTTGGCGTTTCTCTATGGGTTTCATACAATATTCGGTAACAAAAGGTTGATTAGCTTTGCTTTATTTGCTTTCAAGTCGAACATAGCATTAGTAGTCAAAACGTTGGAAAATAGTAAGCGCATGCTTGAAAATAAATTGTCGTTCAATTTTCAACCTTAAAACTGGTATGCTTAATGCTACAAATGTAAATGATAGTTTTAAGCATGTCTATCAGAACATACTTAGTATACTTAGTTTAGAAAATTTAGAAAATCTGACACTTAATTCTAATTTATAAATAAAATCACAGTGGAGTACTGAAAGAGTTGTGTTCCTAGATCTCCTTGAACTTGGCCTCACTCGCCATTACGTACTTCATATCATCTATCAGGAACCTGAAACATACATTTCATTAGAAAGCAAATCAAACAATGCTTATAAAGAATCGGATTTACTACATGCCAAACATGACAAGTGGCAAACTCGTCGATGTGTCTGGCGTACCAAACTCAAGATATTTCACAAATAAATTAAATATTAATTAAATTTATTTATTTATATGAATAAATATTATTGTGTACCGACCAGAATTGAACCCGGTACCTCCGAGTCTAAATCCACGGACTTAGTAAAATCAAACAATGAAGATATATTTATATATTGATGTGGGTAGGACTGACGGAAGGAGATAACCTAGTATGACACTTGGTGGTGTTGTAAATCTATTACAAATGCACATAAGATTAGTGTATTTCTCATTGGTACATGCCAGGGTTCGAACCCACCTTTTTACGATGTTAAAGCGTTCTTACAACCGAGCCACACCTGCCACATGAATCAACCTTTACAAATAATAAGTTAAACATGTCAGAAAAAAGTATGGACTTAAAGTTCTTTGTTACTGGAAATGATACCGCAGTCTGACCACATCGCTCCACCATCAATACTATTTCCCGCAATTCCAGCCACAGCGAGCAGGCGACACCGCGTCACCCGCCACACTCGCCTCCAGAAGAGTTAGGGGAGCGGCGCGGTGGAGAGGATGCCACATGCGTGCGCGTCCATTGCTGCGCCGAGCGGGGAGAAGTCCCGCACCTCCAGCCACAGCGAGCAGGCGACACCGCGTCACCCGCCACACTCGCCTCCAGAAGAGTTAGGGGAGCGGCGCGGTGGAGAGGATGCCACATGCGTGCGCGTCCATTGCTGCGCCGAGCGGGGAGAAGTCCCGCACCTCCAGCCACAGCGAGCAGGCGACAACGCGTCACCCGCCACACTCGCCTCTAGAAGAGTTAGGGGAGCGGCGCGGTGGAGAGGATGCCACATGCGTGCGCGTCCATTGCTGCGCCGAGCGGGGAGAAGTCCCGCACCCCCAGCTACAGCGAGCAGGCGACACCGCGTCACCCGCCACACTCACCTGTAGAAGAGGTAGGGGAGAGGCGCCGTGGAGAGATGCCACAAAGCGTGCGCGTCCATTGCTGCGCCGAGCGGGGGGAAGTCCCGCACCTCCAACCACAGCGAGCAGGCGACACCGCGCCACCCGCCACACTCACCTGTAGAAGAGGTAGGGGAGAGGCGCCGTGGAGAGATGCCACAAAGCGTGCGCGTCCATTGCTGCGCCGAGCGGGGGGAAGTCCCGCACCTCCAGCCACAGCGAGCAGGCGACACCGCGCCACCCGCCACACTCACCTGTAGAAGAGGTAGGGGAGAGGCGCCGTGGAGAGATGCCACAAAGCGTGCGCGTCCATTGCTGCGCCGAGCGGGGGGAAGTCCCGCACCTCCAGCCACAGCGAGCAGGCCGTCGCGAGGCAGAACAGAGCGAGGCGCCACACATACCGGCCGCCTCGTCTCCACTGCCACACACAGAAGGACAGCCACAGCATACCCGCCACCACACCTGCACAATATACGAGGGGCGTTCAAAATATTCTCGGTATGTGGATAAAAACAAACAAGTACGAAAAGTTTGATATTTTTATTTTTCAATATACTCTCCCCCTATGTTCATACACTTATAAGATCGATCAATTATTTTTTTTAATCCCTCATAAAAATATTTTTTATCTTTGGTGTAAAAATGCTCCTCCACGGCCGTCTTCAACGCTTCATCGTCAGAAAATTTATTTCCACGCAGATCCTTTTTAAGATTGGGAAACAAAAAGAAGTCGCTTGGGGCTAAGTCCGGACTATAGGGTGGATGAGTAACAGTTTCAAACCCACATTCAACAATAGCTGCCTTGGCAATATGAGCAGTATGGACAGGGGCGTTGTCATGCAGAAGCAGAACACCTTTGGTTAACTTTCCTCGCCTCTTTTCTTTGATCGCATCTCTTAATTGACGTATAACGTTAGCGTAGTACTGCCCTGTGATATTTACACCTTTTTCTTTATAATCGATAAGCAAAACTCCTTCACAATCCCAAAATATTGTGGCCATGACCTTGCCAGCTGACGGGATTACCTTGAACTTCTTGGGATGAGCTGAACCCTTAATGTGCCACTGCATGGACTCCTGTTTGCTCTCTGGGTCATAATGATGAACCCAGGTTTCATCTCCAGTAACTATTTTTTGCAGCACCTCATCGGGATTTTCACCACACAGGTCGATAAAATCTGAACAGCAAGCCACACGCATATCCTTTTGAAGAAGCGTCAGCATTCGCGGAACCCATCTTGCACTTACTTTTGACATATTAAGATGGTCATGTATAATGTCATGTACGGTACCAATAGAGAGATTGGTTACTTGAGCTATAGATTTTACCTTCACTCGGCCGTCTTCCAATATAAGTTTTTCCACTTTATCAATATTTTCTTGTGAGGTAGCCACTACAGGCCGGCCAGGTCTAGGGTCATCTTCAATACTCTCCCTTCCACGCGTAAATTCGCTTGACCATTTTTGAATAGTAGATAAAGAAGGAGCAGACTCACGGTAAACACAATCCATTTCCTCTTTTATGGTTTTTTGATTTTTACCCTGTTTTGTCAAGAATTTTATGACGGATCGGTGCTCTAATTTCGTTAAAATTGTTAATTCGCTCATGGTGTTCATGTTTGTTCGGCAATTGCAGAAAAACAAAAGAACATCTCGGTTCCAATTTTACTTTTTTTTAATGTCAATGGATGAATCTTAGCGGCCAGTAACAAATATATATATAAAAGAGGTTGTAACGTATCAATACCGAGAATATTTTGAACGCCCCTCGTAGTATACTTTGTAATAACAATAACATTATTACACAGACGATCAATTGGGGATATTTCACTGGTCACTATTGCTGGAAGGTTTCGTCTACTTCAGTCTTCCTCTCCGAGAAGTGGTCTCCTTTGGGGCGGGGCGTACCAAGAAAGCAAAGACTTACTGCTGCTGAAAATAATCCTTCCAGAACATATTTTTGGTCAATCTAATACCCAATTTAATGTTGAGGCTCATACCTATGCCGATGTTAAGGCTCATGTTGAGGTCGTAGTCTACGGCGGCCCCCCACAGGTAGCGGGTGTGGTCCAAGTAGTACAGGACCGCGGGCACCAGCACCACCAGCGCAGAGTATGGGTGCCATACGCGGTACAGTACTCTAACGTAAAGAAAAAAAAACGGTATTAACAATTTAATAAACTTTACGTCAGCAGAGCCTAAGAGGGATGTTATGCATTGCATACCACCACCCTAACATTTTCAATTTTTCATTTCTAAGTACTTTTAAGAAATGTAGTAGCAAAATCTTTGCACCACTTACTGAAATAATTGGGCTTCAGCAGGTCTGCAGGAGATACATTTATGGAAAGAGCTTCCAAGACGGCATTAACGGAATCGTACTGTATTTGGTTGGGCAGAGAGAGGAGTGGAATTGTGAATGGTGAGCGTCTTGTTGCGTAATAAAATTATTAAAGGGAGGCCTTCTTTATAACCCAGCTTATTGTCGGTCGCAAGCCCTAGACACCATTCTTCTCATCTCTTACCCACACACTATGGACCCGGCACCCGCACGGTAAACCCATGCAATGCTTAGAAATTTGTCTTCTCTCTCTTCATACCTAATTTTAAAGTAAAGTATCATCACGACCGTTTCTCTTTCGGGGTGGTCAGAAACCACGCTTATAAGCCGATTCACATTTAGCCAACTTTACGATACGCCAATCATGACAAGTGGCAAGCTCGTCGATGTCTCCAGCGTACCAAACTCGAAAAATATCACAAATTAAATATTAATTAAATGTATTTATTTACATTAATAAATATTTTAGTGTTCCGACCAGGAATCGAACCCGGTACCTCCGAGTCTTAATCCACGTATCCAGTATGTAAAAAACTACAATGTAATAACAAAAAATAAAGAACTGTCAACATTTTATTACTATAGATACATAAATTATTTATATAATAAATATAATTAAAAATATTAAAAAACTAAACTATAAGATATATACATACCCACACATACAATATACATAGCAACAAAATACATACACACACAGAGTAAAATAAAAATAGTTGTCTGCAGCTGCGCAGATAGAACTATCTTTTTAAGTTTAGACCTAAACCCAGTCGCAGACTGCATGTCGCGAAGTGGCGGAGGTAAGTCATTCCAAATATTCGCAGCTGCGTATCTAAAACTACCACGGAATGCTGATGCCTTGCAGCGCCGAATGCACAGGAGGTTTGAGCTACCACATGTAACAAATGGTCTAGGGAAGCGCGGCCAGCTAAGTTTATCATAGAGATAATCTTAGCTAATAAGATACACGGAGTCAGAACTTTGACAGGACAACCGCCTCACATAGCTTAAGCAGCTATATCCTATACAATCTGGGCGTTTGACAGCTGTAAAGAATAATTGAATGGAGGAGCTTTCGCAGAAACGTCTTAGAATATGGGTGTTAGTTAACATTTCGTGTCAGGGCCCGATGAATGCCGGATAGGTAAACGAAGCCACTTAAGTAGCTTGTCCCAAGTACTGTGTGTTTTCCAATAAATGGAAATAGATAACTAACCTGAGGACTGCACAGGCATAGAATGCTATGACCATAGATAAGGCACAGGCGTAGTCCATGAACTCTGTAAAGGGAGTGTCGCGTGTGTGGAAGATAGCCGACCAGGACCACGCGTGGATACACACCTGAAACAGTCAACAAGATTTTATCCATTGTTAACTTAGTTTTGTTCAGAACCAAATTAAATTAACCTAAACAATCATGAAAGCAAGAATGACTACAAAATTTCTGGTTTTATGCCGTCATTACCTGACCACTCGCAGCCATATTTGTATCTGTTTGCCCGTTAAATTCAAACTAAATTTTATAGAAGTTTGAACAAAAAAAAACATTAAGTTTTACAGATATTTAATTTGAAATAAATGTGTGACGCGAGGTTTGTGACGCCATATTAGAACGCTCGTTACAACCATCGTTCTGAGACACGGAGAGTTGTTATATGCGGTGATACAGCTGCTAGCGGGACTTGATATTTACGGAAATTTTAAACGCTGTTGTGTAACTACTTAGTATTTTGGAATACTTAAACTAATGTATAATATACATACAAGCTCTACTGTGACAAGGTTGCATACCCATTCTTCATTCATTTATAATTTTAGGGGCATATTTCACCAGAGCTTAACAACTTAGAGGCTAACAAACAAATATGATAGTAATTGGTAATTGTTACTTTGCCTACCTAACACTTAATAAAAAGTCTTAGTTTATGCCTCTTTACAGCAGCTATAATTTAAGTGACACCTTAAACTGTTTTTGTTTTAGCTTATAGTATGACAATGCCATTTTACAGCAGCTATAATCTTAGTGACATCCTCATAATTGTTTTCGTCTTAGCTTGTAGTATGACAATGCCTCATTACAGCAGCTATAATCCTTGATGTATTCATTTTATATTTGTGTATGTCTTAGTTTATAATATGACAATGCCTATTTACAGCAGCTATAATTTTAAGATTATAATTATGTATATTTGGGTTGTAATGTGCTGCTCCAAATACAAGCTATTTCCCAGAAAATAAGCTTTTCGTTATATTAATTAATTTTTTGACATGTAAAAGCAGAATACATTATATTTATTGTCCTATGCCGACTTACAAAATAAATAAACTAGTAAAAAAAATACCAATGCAAACATTTTCCAGCTTGTCTTAAAAGGTGGGTCATAATTTCGAAACAAGACATTCATCTTTTTATACATCTGCACATGTGCTAGCAGGTTGAGGATGGAGAATATGGCCGACGCTGGCTCTTGGATTCCAAACAATCGGTAGAATGGCCACTGAAATAAGACAAACACAAATATATTTCTCATAATTGCAGGAGAACGGTCAATGATTAATCCAGGGGTGATCAAAGGCTCAATCTTGGAAAATAAAAGGAAATTTAGAAACTCCTAAATTAGACTGTACTGCAGCCCTATTCTGTTACTTAAGCGCAAACATTATTTACTTCAGCTTGCATCATAATTATAAAATATTATACAATTCTCAACTCTATAAGCGCTTGACCTTGACAGCGGCCCTGCAAATATCAATTTTAATAGCATGATATATATATAGTAAAAGGATTTCATTATATGCTTGCACCCTAACAGAATAGGAGGAGTAGAAGTGGCTGCCGTACCTATACAAATTTATTTATTAAAGGAACACTTAAATCTGAAGGAAGTGGTGAATCACAAGCCCAAAATCCAGCTTACACTTAAGAATTTTATACTATATTATAAGTTGGAAAATTGAAGTATCTGTTTTGTCTTACCTTTCCATGGAACTTTGGGACAACATTGTGAGTTCCAAACCAGTCCACGGTCCTCCACATGCAATCATATCTACACTCATCTACACAGCCCCAACCTAACAGCCAGGCTCCTAACTCTTGGTTTGCAGCTGCATGCTCTTTAAAAACTAAAATGTCTATAAAAAAACAGAGATAATTCCCATTAACCACATAATGGTAATTTGATCACTTCTATTCTTAATTAGCAACTTTGAAAAGTCTATTATTCTAATGTGAATCATTAAGTTTTTTAAATCTAAATTATTCATGTTAAGAATATATTTTTTGCAACAAACCCATTAAGTTTATTAAAATAGGAGTAGGAGTAGAAGAAAAAGACAAAGCCGGGTCCATTATGTATGGGTAAAAAAAGAGAAGAATTATTGGTACTTTTCTGTACTTTGATGATAGTCTTCAAAATAATGCCACCATGGGAAGTTCATTGAATTAAAGGAAATCATGGAAGTGTGTCAGAAGTGACAAAATAAAAAAAATAAAAATTCTAGCACATGTGTCTTCATTCGCATTGGTATTTGTACTTATGCACTGCATGGTGGGGATAGATATTATTATATTAATATCTCATTATTTTAGATATTTCCATTGGGTAATAGATTCTACACAAAGCATGCAAGCTGTCAAAATTACATTTATAATATAACTCAACATATAGCAACTAAACAAAAAGTAAGAATTACGATTAATAAATGTAACAAAATATAGTGTTTGGCACATGGACCAATACCTATGAGGTATTGTAGGTTCATGGTAATCTATACAAATACTAATTCATCTTGACTTTACCACAAAATTAAACCAGCTTGTCACTTGACACACTTGACCACGCTGGCCAGACGGGTTGGCGAGGATTTAATGTAAATTTATTAACGATTTTACAAATTGGTATTGTGTATTTCTCATTGGTACATCCCGAGGGTTTGAACTGACCTTTATAAAATTTTAAGTAAAGCGCTCTTACAACCGCGCCACTACCACTCGGGCCACATATTCACAGATTATATAGTAATATGTACCACGTCACATATTATTTTTCTATTCCAGTACTTACTTTCATTTTGTTCACTTTTAGTACAATTTGTGTAAATACAAGATTGGAGGCATTTTTGGTAATAACTTGATCGATCACCGTTACTTGACGAAACTCGTGTTATTAGTAAAACACTTAATATTAGAGTAGCTGCAATTATTTTTAGGTCCGACATAACAAATAAAAATAAGTAGTAAGGTTTTTCACAGATATATCTAATTACAAAATAAGAATTAAGGTTATTTTGATAATCACCTTATCAATTATCAGCTGCTAATAAAAACATAATACCAAGATCAAAAAATAAATTGTAACGTCTCCCCAATATATAGAATTTAAATTGTAATCTATAATTATTTACATTGTAGCATATTATTAAACAAAATAAAACCACTTTTGACTAACAATTTCTACATTAAAATGCATTAAAATAATGAAGAAGTAATTTTCAAAACTCCTGAAATGAAGACAAGTTTTCCCGCGGCGCGCTGTGAACGAACTGCCATCCATATTATACCCGACGTGTTTGGGCTATAATGCTGCGAGCACAGACCATATAGCTAATGCTGCGAGTAATTCCAAGAAAAGCATCAAAATTCTTCAACATCTAGAATTTGATGATACCTCATAAGAAATAAAGATATATTACGTCCACAATTACGTCAGATTTGGCTGTATGGGCTAGACCCTTTGCCTTCCTATCACTTTATTACTAAGAGCAAGGACATAGTTATCTTTGGTTTATTACTTGTTCTGTGTTCACCTCCACAGATTATAAATTCATCACGGGAGAACTGAACCATAGATTAGATTATAAAGATGAATTAACCGAGAGATATATGTTTATAAGTATTCATACCTACTCAAAGATGTAGAATCCGTAATTTATCTTAATTTTATTAAATTAAATTTATTAATTTTAATATAAATTTATCTTAACCATTAATTTTGCCCTTTCAGTGTTTGCGACTTACCGCGTCGCCCGTAAAATAAAATGCCTCATTGGCGACTGCCATTTAGTGTATAGAAGAGAGGAGTCCTTCGATAGTCTGTGGTCCTCCGCGACATTTTGCGCGGACATGTCAAATGCAAGTTTTTATTTTGTTGTAAATTATTTTACTGTGAATATTGTTGGTCAAGAGTGGTGCTGTTTTGTTTAATAATGTTCTGAAATGTGAATAGTTATGGAAAACGATAAATTGTACTTTGAATATGGGGCACAAGTTGCAGTTTATTTTTTGCGGTTTTCCCGCGCCGTTATAATCATTGTGTTATAATGCCGCGAGTGACTCCAAGAAAAGCATCAAATTCTGCAGCATCTGGAATTTAATGATTACCTCATTAACTCATAAAAAAAAGATATATTACGTCAGACTTGGCTGTATGAACTAGACTCTTTGCCTTTCCTATCACCACATTCATCATCCATCGGGATGAAAAGAAGAAGATATCACGTTGAGCAACTGTGCTGAGCATCCAAATCACAGATTATAGAGAACACACATAAACAAAAAAAAAACAACCAATAATAATAATAATCAACCTTGAAATTGTATTTATTAATTTTACTTAAAATTCGGTGTTTAAAATGGTATTTTTTACGAGAACTTTATTCAGTAAAGAAATACGGCGGCCAAGAAATTTTCTTAGAACAAAATTCTTAGATTCAGTCAGACTACATGTGAAGGGTGGCACCGGTGGAACTGGTTTGCCAAAGTTTGGAGGTTTGGGAGGCCAAGGAGGATGTGTTTACTGCATTGGAAGAGAAGGCGCAAATTTAAAAAATATAATGAGTAAACATCGTGCTAAAACAATAAGCGCCGGTCACGGCGAAGACAGTCGCAAAGTGAAGATCGTCGGAAACCCTGGAGAGGATGTACAGCTTTCAGTGCCGCTGGGAATTACCATCTTTAGAGAGGATGGTAAAGTTCTAGGCCAGATTAACGAAGAAGATGACACGGTTATTGTGGCGCGAGGAGGACCAGGTGGTAACCCTAATAACGAGTTTCTGGGACATTCAGGTCAGGCACATCACATTAAACTGGACCTAAAATTGATAGCAGATGTAGGTCTAGTGGGCTTTCCCAATGCTGGTAAGAGTTCACTATTAAAAGCCATATCTAGGGCCAAGCCCAAGATAGCTAACTATCCTTTTACAACCATGAAGCCAAATTTAGGTATTATACATTATCCGGACCTCAGGCAGATCTCTATGGCAGACTTGCCCGGCCTTATTGAAGGGGCACACATTAACATAGGGCTAGGCCACAAGTTCCTAAAGCATGTGGAGAGAACAAAGCTGCTACTTTTCATAGCTGACGTCCAGGGCTTCTCACTAAGTCCACAACATGCCACCAGGTCATGTCTAGATACTGTATTATTATTAAATAAGGAATTAGAACTTTATAATGCGGAATTACTTGATAAACCTGCTATACTAGCTGTAAATAAGATGGATACAGAAGGTGCCAAGGAAATATTTGAGTCAGTTAAAAAATCAATAAAAAATATTAAGAACAATTTAGGTATGATTCCAGAAGAGATAAGGCCACAGAAGTTCATTTACTTTGAAGATGTTGTAGGCATATCGGCACTCCAGCGTGGCAGAGACGTTGTTGACCTCAAGGAGTTAATTAGGAAGAGACTTGACCAATTTGCAGAAGAGAATAACCCGGAGCTGGTGGAGGCCAGTGACCTCCTAAGGAAAACTAAAGCTATGGTCCAAGAAAAAGGGCCACAAGTTACTTAAATATTAAATTATTAAATTAAATGTTCTTTTATTGTATATAACTACTCAAACGAGCAGAATCCTTATTTTTTAGGCAGGCTCTTGGCAATTATTCTGAATAAACTTTAATTGCACCTTTATTAAAAGTAAAAGGTGCTTTACAAAAGAATAATACACAAGTTACAGATGTGGTGCATAATGGTTTTCCATCGCATTTTAACGGCAAATTTCGCATTTATCGGGCTCTCAATTAGTTTCAGAACCATTTGTCACTAAGTAATAAAGTTCCATATTAATGGATATGAAAATGTCACTCATTTAACACAATAATGATTCGACACTTCCGGTGCCGTCGTGTTCCGATTGAGACCCATTTGTTTCCCATGGAAATACATTATACAGAGTATTACAGAGTGGACCATAAGTCTTTTTACTTTTCAAAAACTGATTTATAAAAATGAGATAAAAACTTTATTTATAATATAACCCTTTCAGCACGGACAATACCAAGCGTGCGCTATTACAAAAATATATCTAGCGGTCTCCAAATTGCGAGCATGATCTTGAGGCCTTAATTCCTGTACCATTTTAATTTTGTACGGATGTAAATTGAAATCTTTGTGGAGAATGCGGTTTAAAGATGTTCTGGGCACATAAAAGACGCTGACCGCTTTCGAGAAGCCAGGTTCACGAATAGGCGGTCTTATACGCTCTACGTTTTCGGGATCCCTTGAAGTTGTAGGTCATCCGCATTGCGGTTGTTCTATTGTTGAACCTGTCTTCGCGAACTTCAGGATCAATTATCTAATCAATTGAATCGATGGAGTTTTATTTCTATGCCGTTGTAATGAGCACAGAACAAACGTTGTGCTCCGCTGAACGACGCCATGGCACTTTCCCTATATATAATAGTACTCTTTGCATGGCACTGAATCACCTTTGGCTGCTCTTGCGTCTCGTAACCCCTCCGCCCCTCCCCGCAGTTGCTGCCCGACGCAGCTACCGATTCAAAAGTAAACGGACATCTGTAATGACTAACGATGGTAATAACGCTATCTACTTTAATATTTTATTTGGGTAACTTAATACAGCTAATACAATAAATTAAAGACTATGTTAATGACTACAAGCTAATTAAAAGTTACCACACATAACAAAAATACAAGTTAAAAAAAGAAAAACCGTATGTAATAAAAACTAAACTAAAAATAGTTATTCATTTAAAGTTACTAAATTGGAAATTATTTTGCTCCTCACGGAATAAATACTATCACAAAATAAGTCAATGTATAAATTGTGACTTAGTAAGTTAAACAACGATACTGCTCTAGGTATATAACTATTCTGTCTATAATTGCTATGAGCATGAGGTACACATAGTAGGTCTGAAGCACGCAAGCAACGGACTGGTGTCCTAAGACTAATCATATTTAACAATTCTGGACAGTCAATGATACCTCTGGCAATCTTAATCAGAAAAGTCAGGTCAGCTACATCGCGTCTGATCGAAAGAGGGAGGACGTGATATTTTATACAACGCAGTTCATAAGTAAGACCAGGTAATTTAAATTTATAACTGAGAAATCGAAAAAAAATTCTCTGGATCTGTTCAATCTTACTTATGTAAATATTATAGCGTGGGTTCCATACCTGACAAGCATACTCCAGGTGGCTTCGAATATAATCAAGTAATGTGAAACAAGTTTGTAATGTCGGCAAATTATAAGCTACATCATCATGACAGTCCCTAAAACACGGAGACCTACTACTCCACTGCTGAAGATGGACCTTCCAGAACTTATCTGGAGAATTAGGCCTACACTTGCCACGCTCGTTAGACGGGTTGGCTAAGAAGATAAGTGGTATGGTTTATTCTAGCAATCCCTCAAATGCAAATCTAGCCGCCTCTTGGGTGATATCCTGAAATCCCCCATGCAGCGAAACACGGGGCATTTGATGGTGGTGCCCTGCCCGATATAGATAAATTGGTCGCAGTCTAAATAAGTAACTTTTGTAGGAGAAATGGTTTTTGAATTGTAGTTACTTTTGGTTTTGTGTCGCTTACATCTTTCTCCAGGGCCAGAATTCAAGCTAGGGTATACTTAAACCTGCTAAACTCAGTCGGAAGAAAACACCAGGACAAAGTATAGGGAATACAGGATACTCAAACTACGTAGCAGGGGTACATCACGTTTTCACAGCACAAAAGCTCATGACTACATAAATTCTAACACCGTTTGGTGTTAACGGCTCGTTGTACATATTTTATTTTAAGTATTTAGTTAAATGTTAATATTTAATCGTAACGGTGTTATTTGCAAGGGAAACGAAAACAGAACTCTTCTCGACTCCTCCAGTCCACACCAGAGGGCGTAAGCATACATCACATCATTTTACTTTACCGTTCCAGCGTATATTTGAGTGATTTCCTTCTTCCAACCCAGGTTGGATATTGAGAACTCATAGTGCCGTCTTCTAACCTGCCTCGGTTTGGATAGTGGGAATATAATTATTATGTTTCTTCCCATCTTCCAACCTGTACTGAATTGGCAGGTAATTCTATAAAGTCAAGTCGTTGGTATGTTTATATTTATGTAGGTTTGTCTATTTGTCTGTATGTAGCGACGATAGCGTATCCCGCAGGCTTGATTATTTCTTTATATGTATTATCTCCTACCCCAATCAAAAACCAAAGTACCCAATCGTTACGTAACTTGGCTTTTGTTTCAAGAGTGATATAAAAACGTCTTCACATTTACCTGCATTAAAATAATTAGCTGGCCATATTTAATACATTTCCCACCCATAAAATATTGTATAAATTAAAAATCTACTGATGAACCCGGGCCCGGAGTGGCAAGATGCCTTGTAATGACGGGCCAGCGTGGCGAGTGTAGGCCAAATTCTCCAGAAATTTCTGGAAGGCCCATCTCCAATAGTGGAGTTCTCGGATTCTGTGTTTTACCATCATCAAAAACAAGGCAACGTATAGGACATTTTTGAAGGAATAAATATGACCTATATGTAAGCACTTCTTAGTTTTTTTTGTTTGTGACTTACTGTCCTTAACCGTACTGTTTGTACTTAAGTTCATGTTGGAAGATGGGAGGAAAAATCAATAATATTTCCATTTTCTTGGATAGTTCCAACCCTAGGCAGGCTGGAAGATGGCACTGCGAGGTCCCAATTTCCAACCTGGGTTGGATAGCTAGGTTGGTTGAAGGGAATCACTCGTTTATTTAAATAGTGAGTTGAATGATGGATAATTATTAATTATGGAAGGAATCAAAAGGAGAGGATGATAATAAGCCACAACAGTAACATTTTATAATTTCGGTTTGGCTAAAGGTGTGAAGTTTAGGTAAACAAAGCTAATCACTTGACCTAGACACTTCATTTCAGTTCTGTCATATTTGTTGTATTATCAATAGTTCTTACAGAAGTTCTGTCATATTTGTTGTATTATCAATAGTTCTTACAGAAGAGTTTTAAAATAAGAATACCAATTTAAAATTCAAAAATATTTATTGGAACAAGCTAAAACCTTGGAGATTTATTTATTTATTAAGAGATATAATTATTTATTACATTGATTATTAGAATATTCCTTTACATACATTATTATCACAGTAGAATTTTAGAAAATTGATTTACCCTTAATCAAACATGTGCAACTAAAAACCACCTTATTAATGTTTATTATTAGAATCGCACTTTTATTCCAAAACTGACTATCAAATTTGACAAACACTTAGAGGATGCCAGAAATAGCTCCAGCACGCCTAGTAATTGACTCGGGTATCAAAAACCCTGTAATATTTATTAAACTTTATTATTTAGCTAGAAATATATACGAGTATATGACTGCAAGCTTTCTTCCACCAATGCAGCTTCGGGGACAGAGCGTGGAGTGGACGTTCAATGGGGCAAATGGCGTCATGCCGTCAACCAGGCGAAGGCGGTCTGAGCCATGTTACATCCTGTTATGAATTCCAGATTGCCGCTCGGATTGAAGGTCCGGATCTACAAGATGTTCATCCGTTCCTAACTCACCTGCCAGCCTCGACCAGCTTCTGACCATATCTCAGAGTGGTCCCGAGCGCCATGGTTATTGCATAATTGCGTCATAGCTCGGATCTGGAGATGCCTACTGTTGAGGAATTCGTCGTCGGCCTGACTAGACGGATGTTCTATCGGGCCGACGACGGACACCTTGAACCTAGGCCCTCTGGGTTCGTGACCAATACGGGCGCAATATCGCTGTATTAGCACATGTGGCGGATAAATTACCAGGTCACCCGCCGAAATCCTGCGGGTTAAACGGAGAAATATCCCCCATCGCCAACCCAGGCCCACTATTCATCCGGGCCTGGACGACCAGACTTTCTGTTTGTCATTTTAGCTTAATATTTGTTAGAAAACTGCATTAATAGGACTTTGGATTAAGCTTCTTCCGGCTCGCTTAGGGAGTGATTTGTATGAGCTTATTTACATTGGTTGTGAAATCGTTTAAAAACTCCAGGCGTTCAATGATTTTCATAGTTGAATATATGCTATCCAGCAGCTTCCTCAAAGCTTAAATGTGGCAACATATACTCTATACCTATAATTCTATACGACGGTATACATGCTATAGCTTTAAAGCTTGGTGAGGCATTATCCTTTCACACAAAAAATAAAACGTTAAGGGCGCTTTTAAAATTTAAGTTTGAATTATTGCTCATATTTGATCGGGGGTATATAAAACAATAAACAATCAAATGTTATAATCACTAAATAGAAATAGACTAGAAAATTACAAAACACTTATAACTAGTAGAGTGAGCGTGAAGATATACCCTACCTTTAAATCGATAATCAACAATAACCGTCTACATTTTTTAAAAACTCATTAACTGTCGGTTTCTGTAATAAGGATGAATAAATCGTTATGATACATAAGGGGATACTATACGTAGGCATTACGCGTGGAACTAGCAAACTACGTCTAGTTGACGCACTTAAATCATAAGTAAGCTATTTATCGAGCCGTATGCTTTATAGGTTGGCTAGCCTGAGCTCATTTGGATTCCACAACTTGTTCCGAAATATTTTATACGTATACCTAGTATGCTGATAAGGCCAAAGTCACAAGCTAACTAATGGCTCATGTGAAAATATTGATCCATAGATTATTTTATTAAATCGTGTGACTTATAATCAAAAAGATAAACATAATTATTCATCCTTTGAGAAACCGATTGACTGTCAGAAGAGAACGAGTACTAAATGTGACAGGATGCATACATTATATATTAGAACGCAATACACGGTGTATAGGTAAGTATACAATAAAAATTAGAAGTCTTGAGATTTTTCTCACAAATAACAAAATGTGGGCTTCAAAAGAAAATAAATATAATATTAAAGATAATTAAGTAACTTGGAGCGACAAGCCGAGGTGTGTGCTTAGTCCATTCTATAACAGAGAAAAATATATTAACACCCATAATCTAAGACGAATCCTCAAAGGCTCCTTGACTCAACCATTCCTTCCAGCTGTCAAACGGGATCCTCAAAATCGGTATTCTTACACCCTTCATCTAAGGAGTTTTCTAAACGCCTCCTCCACTCAACATTTCCTTGCAGCTGTCAAGCGAAAATAAAATTTCTGTAATTGTTACAATTAAAGTTAAAAATAGAGACGAGCCGACAGTTTTATTTTGAAGGTTAGCCGTAAGCTGCTACATTAGACGCCATTTTTTATTTTAAAAGTCTAAATTACAGAGACTTAATTTTCGTTTGACAGAAGTGTTGAGTGTTAGTTGTAAACTCTCCAAACTTTATTTTCTGGTAACATTGAAGATTGCTTCCCGTATTCTAATAGTAGTTTATGAAACTGTTGCATAATAAGGGGTATTATGGCGAAGTTTTTAATAGTATCACACGAGTGTTTTAATACCTAGTTATGTGCAGTTTCATACGCTAATTTATCTACTCTCATACATTGAGATTGGACCTACTAAATAAGAGAGTAAGAAAAATCACACGAAATGCTATACAACAAAACGTATTGAATGGCGCCAATTTTTATTTTTATTTTTTTTTTAATGACCATGGTCAGAATACATAAGTCCTAAACAAAGAAATGGCGCCAAAACCTAGCACGCGCTATTCCGGGCGCGGGCATAGACAAGTAAAAATTGAAATCAAAACTTTTTTGTAATGGAACTAGCCTTAAAAAAAGTGTTATATAATATGTACGATTCTATTTTTTAAATGAATTATAACATTATTTTATTAGAGAAAAAGTGTTATAATATGATTCTATTTTTAAATTTCAGCAGTATGTTTATAAAGTATGTCAATATAAATTCGTTTTGAAGTTTGTAATTCGCATTTTATGATATGAAAGTAGATAAATATATTTATTAAGTCCGAATTACTACACGCTCTATCACTTTGGACATCCATAAGTCTGTCTCTTTCATATCATGAATATTCACGTGTCATGAAAATGATTTATAATTGTGAAACGAAATCTGATTTGAATCGGTATGCCTAGTGTGACAGTGAAGTTTCGTAAACGCAACTATAGTAGTAGAGTTTTCTTACTGAATTTTCGATGTTCATTGCCTGTTATTATAGCCAAACTTGCAATAACACAGTTACGTTTTCCGAAACTTGCATGTTACACTAAGCACACAGTTTAATTATTTGTTTAATTTAAAAATGTCTTCTTTAACTAAATCAAGTAATTTAGCTATATTATTAATAAGAAATACAAGCTTGAATAATATAAATATTAGTTGAAAATAAAATGAAGACGCTTCAAGGACACTTGCGTCACAGTTCCAAGGAACACAATACAATCTATTCCTCGCGTGCCGAGTACTGCCGAGGCGTCCGTCCCTCCGTTTGACAGCTGGGAGGAATAATTGAGTGGAGGAGCCGTTGACGAAACGTCTAACAAACGTTTCCTCAACGCCTTCTCAACTCAACATTTCCTTCCAGCTGTCAAACGAAAATTAAGTTTCTGTAATAGTTACGAATAAAGTTACAAATAGACAGTTTTATTTTGAAACTCAGCCGTAAGCTGCTACATTAGACGCCATTTTTTAATCGTCTCAATTACAGAGACTAAAATTTCGTTTGACAGCTGGAAGGAAATGTCTAAGAATACGGGTGTAAATCCCAGCAGAATTATGTATAATTCTGGCGCGTTCAAAATGGGATGGTAAATCAAATTAAAAGTGACAGAAGTAATTAGTATAATTGTTTTGTATGTATCATTATTAAAAAATATAAATTTTACGACAATACTATAGAAACAATATTTGGACTTCTGCTTCTGTCGTCTTCAATTAATCGTGACATAATTCCATCCTATTCTAAACGGAATTAGTGGATTATAACAAGATAGGTCCTATTTTAAACCATTACAGGAATCCAAGACTTAGCTTTGCGCAGTGCGAGAGAAATCCATTTTTCAGAAAAATGAGTCATATAAATTGTTTCCACAAGTGTTAGTACATGCCGGGGTTGGAACCGCGACCTTTTTGGATTTAATGGAAAGCGCTCCTACAACTTATTATATTTATTAAAGTACATATAAATATTCAAAGTGACTCCTACGAGGGGCGTTCAAAATATTCTCGGTATGTGGATAAAAACAAACAAGTACGAAAAGTTTGATATTTTTATTTTTCAATATACTCCCCCCCTATGTTCATACACTTATAAGATCGATCAATTATTTTTTTTAATCCCTCATAAAAATATTTTTTATCTTTGGTGTAAAAATGCTCCTCCACGGCCGTCTTCAACGCTTCATCGTCAGAAAATTTATTTCCACGCAGATCCTTTTTAAGATTGGGAAACAAAAAGAAGTCGCTTGGGGCTAAGTCCGGACTATAGGGTGGATGAGTAACAGTTTCAAACCCACATTCAACAATAGCTGCCTTGGCAATATGAGCAGTATGGACAGGGGCGTTGTCATGCAGAAGCAGAACACCTTTGGTTAACTTTCCTCGCCTCTTTTCTTTGATCGCATCTCTTAATTGACGTATAACGTTAGCGTAGTACTGCCCTGTGATATTTACACCTTTTTCTTTATAATCGATAAGCAAAACTCCTTCACAATCCCAAAATATTGTGGCCATGACCTTGCCAGCTGACGGGATTACCTTGAACTTCTTGGGATGAGCTGAACCCTTAATGTGCCACTGCATGGACACCTGTTTGCTCTCTGGGTCATAATGATGAACCCAGGTTTCATCTCCAGTAACTATTTTTTGCAGCACCTCATCGGGATTTTCACCACACAGGTCGATAAAATCTGAACAGCAAGCCACACGCATATCCTTTTGAAGAAGCGTCAGCATTCGCGGAACCCATCTTGCACTTACTTTTGACATATTAAGATGGTCATGTATAATGTCATGTACGGTACCAATAGAGAGATTGGTTACTTGAGCTATAGATTTTACCTTCACTCGGCCGTCTTCCAATATAAGTTTTTCCACTTTATCAATATTTTCTTGTGAGGTAGCCACTACAGGCCGGCCAGGTCTAGGGTCATCTTCAATACTCTCCCTTCCACGCTTAAATTCGCTTGACCATTTTTGAATAGTAGATAAAGAAGGAGCAGACTCACGGTAAACACAATCCATTTCCTCTTTTATGGTTTTTTGATTTTTACCCTGTTTTGTCAAGAATTTTATGACGGATCGGTGCTCTAATTTCGTTAAAATTGTTAATTCGCTCATGGTGTTCATGTTTGTTCGGCAATTGCAGAAAAACAAAAGAACATCTCGGTTCCAATTTTACTTTTTTTTAATGTCAATGGATGAATCTTAGCGGCCAGTAACAAATATATATATAAAAGAGGTTGTAACGTATCAATACCGAGAATATTTTGAACGCCCCTCGTATATACATTTTTGGCCATGGTCCTTTGACAGATATGTTGAAAGAAAAAGTAAATCTGCAGTTACCTCTCCTCCGCCTCGGTGGCGGTCTCGGCCACGGGCAGCGGGTTCGGGGCCCGCGCGGGGGACGGGGGCCGCGCGGGGGACGGGGGCGAGCAGGTGCACGAGTCCGAGGTGGGTTCGTTGGTTACATCGTCTGTCAAAATTAACTTAATTATAATAGGAAAATTTGCTTATTTGTAATGAATAAATTCTAAAACTACATAAAAGAGGATCCAAGACGGCATTAACGGAGTCACATAGTATTAGGAACAGAATGGTGGATGGTGAGCGACTAATTGCGCAATAAAATAAATAAGGATTGTTGGCCGCAAACCTGAGACACCATTCTTATCATCTCTCTTTCCCACACACGATATAACACAAACGAATAATAATACAATAATTATATAGGTATATCTATGATATGTTCGACTTGGAAGCAAATAAAGCAAAGCTTGTTTAATTTACCGAATTTTGTATGAAAACCATAGACAAACGCCAAGTCGAACACAGGGCTATATAAGCTATGCATGTCTATCTGACTGCCTCCGTGGTCTAGCGGTTAAGTCCGTGGATTTAGACTCGGAGGTACCGGATTCGATTCCTGGTCGGAACACAAAAATATTATTATTATTAAATGTATATAAATACATTTAATTATTATTTAATTTATTAGTGATATTTCTCTCCTTTGGTACGCTGGAGACATCTTGCCACTTGCCCAGATTGGCCTATAGTAAAGTTGGCTACATGTGAATCTGCTTATTTATAAGCGCGGTTCTGACCACCACTTACCGTCTGCGGTGGAGGGTGGCGGACAGTCCCCGGCAGCCGGGCCCGCCTTGTCGTCCACCTGCGCCGGACACTCCAGGTGCACCATGTGGAACACCTGACGACACAATTATTCATTACTATGATGACAGGGTTGTTACGCTTTCTTCTCTTCTCTTCTCGACTCCATACTCCATCATTCTGAGAAACTTAGTTAATCAACTTTCTAATAAATTTAAATTACTGACATTTTAGACATATTTTTACTTTCTTCTTCTTCTTTTTTTAAAAATTAGTAATGGCAACCACCATTAAGGCATTTGTGCTAACATCACGTTTGTATGTTTTATTAAAATAAATAGATGTTTTGTAGGTATATTATTTTACTTTCATATCCCTAATTATAAAAAGAGTTGTGACGCCTAGCGCCATGTAGTGGTATAATTTGGTACTAATTTGTAAATCCAATATTTTCACATGTGGAACTCGGTAGTGGTTCTCCTCTCAGTCCCATTCCGTCAGCACGTCTAGTGTTTTGATGCTCGCCCTTGATCATACCTTTCTGAATAGAGTTATAACGCTGTGTTTAAGTGGTACACCATAAATAACTTATGTACGTTTAAAAACTATGAAAAACAAATCATAACCCCTCGCCAACCGTAGTGTCATAGTACTTTGGTAGGCAGTCTGAGCTTAGGATCTCGCCGTCCAGCTTCATTCTGGAACCTGACAAATATCCCAGAAGTCAAGAACTGCAGCTACACCCAGATGATGAGCTCATGCAGAAGAAGACTCAAGATAAGACGTGCATGTCTTTCTTAACATCCTTTGTTCATACTTTGTGTCACATATAAATTTAGATTGGCCATCCAGTCCCTTATGGTAATCGCGTACAGTCCACTTATTCTAAAATTACAGTCCACTCGTTCCATATCAAAGAGTAAATCAGCAAAAATACTTATAACGATTTTCCTCTATTTTACTAAAATAAATCTATCATTAATATATCTCTAAAATTTTATTTCCTAGAAAGCTGATTGAATTACATTCCCCAAATATACACTCAGATTTGTCTGAAGGAATAATGTGCAAAGTGTAACGAGGGTTGTTGAGTGATAACGACCGGTTGCAAAAGGGCTAATTATTTTTTGACATGTATGCCTATGAGGCCCATCAGTGGCTGAAATAACCAAAGTTAGAAACCAACTACCAATTATGTGGCGTATATCAAAATACCATATTAATTCGCACATCTAGTCACTTATCCTTGTGTTTAAATATTGCTATGAAATATGTATTGTTTAGACGTATAATCTGTAATGTAAATTTTCATGGAAACAAATAAATAAAATGTTCATCATGTATTATTTTAATCATGCTTTCTGCAACCGGCCGATAGAATTTTAAAGTATGCAATGCGAGATTTAAGACGTCATATTACAACGCTCGAAGTAGATTTACCGGTTTCAAGAAAGAGAGAATTTTTCAGAATAAAAACAGGACACACCGTTGGGCAATCGAAGTCTACACGTCAGACGATCATCCACTACGATTCTAATCTTCATTCTCTTGTATAGTTCCACAATTTATCACTTAGTTATCAGTTTATGTCGCAACATTTATGTAAAGAAATCATTATTATTAATTTTAGTTGATTTAAAAGAAGAGAGATTGAACTAGCTCTGCTTTAGCGAAATGTCTGAATAAAGTTGTGTTTGACCCACCTCGTTAGCAGAGTTGTTGGTCCCGACGATCCGGATGATGGAGACCGGGCGCGCCGGGAAGTAGATCACCTGCCACGACCTGATACACACAACACAATCATAACTTATTAACGATTATATCTCAGACTTCATAACCATGAATCATCAAAAAAGGAACCATAGTAAGATGTCTTATATTCTCAGGTCATCTGCTTAAAGTTAAGTTCAAGGGAAAAATAAACGATTAAAGATCCTGTCAGATGTTCTGTTTTAAGAAATTTCTACGTGCTTCAGTCTTTTCTGGCCAAAGAGATAGAGTGGGTATTGGATGTTATTTTTATATTATCTTGGTTCTCCTTCTATTGTGAAAGAAGAACGTGTTTTACATTTCCGTAGCATGTAGGACGGCATATTGTCATTAAAACAGCAAAATCAATTTGAAAGTGTACGGTCACCCATAACCGGCAATGTAGTATCATAGACTAATTCATTCTAAGACAATTGACCATGCCTTAATTCTCATATCATTTAGCTTGAGTCTTGTTATTATTTGTGTTTGTCTCTGGCACTTTTTAAATGAAATTTTGATTCTATAGTGCCTTAGTAGTACTTGTCATTTAGTAGTCCTCAAAAAAGCTGTTTACCGCAGTAATGATATCCTTGTTGCTGTAAAATCTTCGTCTTCCAAAATTTTTTTTGAGGTTAGGAAACAGGTGAGTTTATTTTTGATTGAATGAGATTAGATTTTTTTTCCATTGCAAACTGATAAGCCAGAACATAAACAGGTTTTTTTGCCAAATGAGGTCTTTTTGTTCACCCCATCGCTCAAACGTTGCTGTAAGCTCTGCATAGTAGTCACCAGTGATACTTCCACTCCACTCCAAATCCTCCATTTTCGTGAAAAGTCTAAGTTGTCTGATTTGTGCTGTTGAAGAACAACTAACCAAGCTGACCTGTAACTGTAGATACGAGCTAGTCTGGCGTTAAACTAAACGCTGCTAGCTGGCTGTGTGAGGCCCGGGGACTTATTAGCTAATCCTCATATTATTTGTAAAGTGTCCCAAAAGCCACCTGCAAGTATCCCTGGTGCGGTCCGCCACGGTCTCCCAGTTCCAGTTGTTGACGGAGGTCTCCACGTAGTAGGAGTAGTGCCTGTAGTCGCAGTCCCACAGCAGCAGCCGGATGGAGGAGAGCAGGTAGGGCTGGGCCAGCTGCACCACAATGGCTCCGGAGCCCAGTTGGTGGCAGGTGTACCCGTGGTCCCAGTCGTAACGCTCCGTGTCACCATTGATAAGAGCGTTGCGGGAACGGCTGGGAAAGTGACACTGTTAGGTTATGCTCAAAAATATAATATACCTTAACAATGATATCATACAACCCAAAACGGTACATCACTATCACGCTCCCTGTGACGACACAACACATTAAACATGGGTATGATTTGATGAATGCACAATATTGTTTAAAATTAATTTTGTGACAATCAAGTATACCAGATGTTTGGAATACAGTCTAATAGTACAATTCCTGGTTGGAACACATTTATTAATGTAAATAAATAGATTTAATTAACATTTAATTTATTTGTGATTTTTTCTCGAGTTTGGTACGCTAGAAACATCGACGAGCTTACCACTTGTCATGATTGGCTTATAGTAAAGTTGGCTAAATGTGAATCCGCTTATTTATAAACGTGGTTATTGACCACCCCGTAAGGGAAACGGTCGCGATGATACTCCAATAGTTAATATTAAACAAACATTAAAAAATAAACATTGGCACTGACCTGATGCCTTCAATGACGACCGCAGACATTTCTATGGTGGCCACATTCTTGACTGGCTTGATGAGTCCATCGAAAAGAGGGGGCACCACAGACGTGTGGCGTGCTTCCAAAGCCACCGCGTGAAATACCTGTATATTTTTTAAATAAATATTATAACTATATCAACATGACCGGAAATTATAATCACATTGATGTTGGGATGTTGTTGCTAACCATGTAGCCAAAAGGGCCCAACTTGTCGCCAATGAGCGTTTTGACAGCTTTCGGGTTGCCTTAATTCTGACATACCTGGTCGTCTGACAGATTACTCTTCGGGCCACTTTGCTGTTTAGTCGTCCACTAGCAGAAATAATTTAAATAATGACGTCCCAGAACTTTGAACATTGAACCAACACACTGATAAACTCTGGTCCCCTTTGCAAATGGAATTGTTGACCCAACCCTTTAACGTGCTAACGACGTCAATGCACGATCGGAGCCATTAAATTTACAGAAAACAGAATAGAAATAATTGTGGCCTTGCTTTTACAGTACATTGTACAGCCTACTAATGGTCAACCATGTGTGGCTGAAGTCCAATACAATTTAATTCGACACACAAGTACACAATGCCTTGAACAGACCGAGTTGTCGCAGATATAAATGATACTAGTTACTACGGAGGATCACAACCCCTTAAAAGAGAAATGCAAAAAGAAGTTACCTTGTTGACAGTGTTGCTGGTGCCGACCACCTTGATGAAGCGCACCACCCTCGCAGGGAAGTACAGGTTTTGCCAGGAGCGGCAGTTGTAGGAGGAGTGGTCGATCACTCGCACCCAGTCTTTTTGGTCCACAGACACCTCCACAAAGTATGTGTACGATCTGGAGACACACATAGTTATTTAAAATAGTGGAACTGTCATGAGGTAGAGAAGGCGAATTTCTTAATAATCCATATAGAAAGAAAGAAAGAAAGAAAGAAATACGTTTATTCATCGCAATACAGATACAATTTACACAATTAAGATTAGGATATGCAGCACAACGCGCCCCGACAGGCACCCAACCGAGGCATATAGGCTCCACCTTTGTCACTCACATGTTTTATTTCAAAATAACAATCGGAGAGTGAAGGGGAGCGACGTCATTCCCTTGCGGTTACCTGTTGTCCCTGTCCCAGAGCAGCAGTCGGATGTGGTTGATGATGGCGTGTGCGTGCAGTTGGACCTGCAGACCCGGATTGAGATGGTGGTCGTCGGTGATGGTGTGCGAAGGGGAGCGACGTCATTCCCTTGCGGTTACCTGTTGTCCCTGTCCCAGAGCAGCAGTCGGATGTGGTTGATGATGGCGTGTGCGTGCAGTTGGACCTGCAGACCCGGATTGAGATGGTGGTCGTCGGTGATGGTGTGTCGGGAGTACCCCCTCTCCATGTCGTAGGTCTCCGTGTCCTCGTCCAGCAGCGCGGCCCGCATGTCCCCCGCCACCACGCGCGCGCCCCGAGACAGGGTCGCCACGTTCTCCTCGGGAACTAAAAAATGCATCACATACAGCTTTAACAGATCCGAACGATCTATTGCAATTTTTTACAATTTAGCAGTCTGAAAATTAAAGTTCACTTAGCCAATGACTGAAATGATAAATTTCTAAGCAATCCATGGATTTACCGTGCAAATGCTGGGTCCATGGCAAGAAACAGACTCAAATTACATTATAAAGTGGAAGAAGACATACCTAATATTTAAAATAGTAATTTACTTATAGTTTTTTGCTCTAAAGGCCTCGTCAGATATTATGAATTGGTATAAAAAACGTGTGCAGGAAATGGGAAGAAGAACAGATAACATAATGTTTGTTACCAAGTATTCCTCGGTGTGGAAGGTCGGTGTTCTTGGTCTGTGTCTTCTGGTGGATGGCGTCCAGCAGCATGTCGGGGGTGACGAGGTGGAAGGGCCGCACCGCCCCCAGCAGGTCCTCCAAGCTCATCAGAGTGAAGCGGACACATCGCAAAATCGATTCCTTTAAACAAAATGCTATACATCACCAGTGGCCACAATAAAATAAATGACTGATTGATTGTTTTGTATACAGCCAAATTTACCTCTATTAATACTTGCACTTTCACAACAATGAAATAAAGTCTAAAGAGGAAGAGATTTGTCTATTCGCTAAATTAGGGAAAATCAAAGCTCACTTGAAGCTTGGGTATTGGTAATAATATCACGAAATAATTAATAGGTCTGGGTCTCGGTCGAATCGTTCGCTACTTGTTATTACTGTTTAAAAATAGAACAAATTATCGATTATGTTCCTGAAGGCTTATACCCCAGCAGTGGAGAACTAGGATTCTAGGGGCTGGGATGATAAACAAAAAGGATAGTTACGATTTCGTCTCGTCTTTCTTCTTCATTGATCCACTGCTTGTTGGCGTTGAACCACTCGCAGACGGAGCGGAATATATCCACCTCTGGGGCGAAGAACGAGTCTCTTTCCAATACACCGCGGAGAGCATCCTAATAACAAAATATACACAATAAGTTCATTTGTCTGAGCACAATCCTGATCTTCTGAATATTTTATTATATGGGGCATCAGATATGGAATGTGACTCACTTGAAAACACTTATAGGGCTTAAAATCAAAGGAACGACGCGACGTTAGATGAAGTTAAGGAAAAACTAACTGTAAATTCGGACAGAAGTTATATAATCAGATGAAGCGGTTGTTCCCATTAAAAAGAGCGTAGCTCTTAAATCTAATGATGAAGACTGCAAATTAACAAATTTGTAAATAATAATATGCAAATTACAATATATGAATGTCAAACCATATTATACTAATAATAATAATGCTTTTTTTTAGGTTATTTGTTTTTTTTTTTTTAATTGTATAAAGTAATGTAAAAAAATATACGAACAACTGAGAGCTGTAGGAAGGAGGAGTGCAACATGACCTCGGACGCCTTCCTGTCCAGGAACTTGTAGCAATACTTCATCAGATCCTCCAGGCCGTATAACCTGACAAAACAATTACTCATTTAGGAACTAGTCTTATGAAACTATTAATAGTACAATGAGAATAATAACATAATATAAAATAATAACAGATGAGCGCTTTCATATGCCACGGTTTTCTGTGTGCTAACTTCGCTCTAGGCACTTAAACAAATTCGGTTTTCTCTTAAAAAGTACTGCTTCACACAACTGTAAATATTATACTTTATTTATTTATTTAATTATTCATTTCCACAGCACATTACAGAACATAAAGGTTAGTATATAATTGAGTTTATACATTGGCCAAATTAGGAAACATACTTTATTAGGTGTCAAAGAAAAGGAGCAAAAACAGAAGAAATATAACTAAAAGATACAGAAAATCAAATATATAAAATAAAATAAAAACAATCCAATATTAAATTAAAAATTAAAGAATTCTAAATTATATAATTCTTGGCTGCCCTACCTACAGAGAAGTGTATGTACCATCATTACCAACACTTAAATATATATATATTTGTCTATTTTCTTTATTCAGGACACCTACAGATCCCATAAGTAATTAACATTAATCAGACATAAAGTGATGAAACCGTCTGCATGTTTCAATTATTATTAATAATTATTCTTATATGGCTCAGATCCAGGGTACAAATTCCGGCCGCCAACAAAGCTAATACGGCGCTACCAATTCCACAGGGGTGTAGTGTAGGATGTGTGTGAGTAGTGGTGGTGTTCATCAGCACAATATTACTTTATTGTTGTGTCTTTGCAGCTAAGTCACGAATTGCAGTGACTTTGGCTGTAGGTGCAGAATATATCCACATCTGCAAGTTAGTATTATAGTTTTTTAGTATTCTACATATGACAAAAAATCTCCTTTAAGCGGGTCGCCTTCTCCTTTAAATAAAATACATTTGCCTTGATAAATATTTATACATGTACCTACACTCTGAAATAGTAATATTGTAACTTTTTATTTTTTTAGAGAACTAATAAATAAATAGAGTTGTGGTGAAGTAAAGATGTAATTCTAAGGAATGGTAGCAGGAGCCAGGAGCCAGGTAAACAACGATTGTATCTATATGATATATATGCCTTTAACCTGATGCTAGCTGACCCTGGCTCCCGGTTGGACTAGGTTACTATTTAGGTTAACAATAGAATAAATGATTTCTTTATTTAGGTTAAGTTTAATTAGGGCTCTCAATGTTTATAATGGCTAAAGGCGCGCACCGTCCGTCAACGTATTTAAAAACCTAACTACATTATTTCTTGAGAAACAAAATGTATGTCTCTCGTATTAACGAACTTGTTCAATATTTTATTTATATATATATATTTAATATAATATAAAGCCTTGTTAGGTTATGCCTTATAGCCATTGACACATTATAAACATTGAGAGCTTTACTTATATAGGGCTTGTATAATTTACAGGCCAAAAGTAGCGAACGCGTACATATAAATTTGGAGACTCTTACATCTGTTGCCTAAAGAAGATGTAGAATGCTCACCCAGTGTGTTCCCCTATTCCTGGAGTCCTTCAAGTGAAGTGTGAATGTTAGGCCGGCATAATGGTAGAGACTGATGTCGGTCTCAAGTAGCTGGTGTCAGTTGGTCAATTAGGTAGAATAGAAAAACATAAAATTTGAAACCTGGCAGCTTCAAGCACGGAGCATACATTCCGGAGAGCCAGAACTTGTCGCAGGTAGTCGCAGATAGCTTCCTCGAGGTGCGGGAAGTTGTATTGGTGTGCCAGGCCTAACATGTCCACCACCGTGTCCTCTCGGTGGATGGATAGACCCATATGACCTGACCACAATTACTAATATAATATGTATAAAAAAAAATTGGGGCCCCCTTTGTTAGCCACATACAGTGCAAAAATTTAATTTAAAAAATTTATTGCACAAATGTACAAAGGGCCAACATATGGTATATGTATAACTTTATTTTTGTATGACATGTATTAAATGTTTGACTAATCCAAGTTCCAAGTTTAATGGCCTATAACTTAAAATTAACTTAATGTGGATTGGATCGTTTTTGCGTAATTACGTCCAATTAATAATCAGAATTTTTGATGACTCAATTATATTTGATAGCAGCTTGTCGATAGTTCCCAAAAATTGAGGAAAAATAGTAGACACACGGCACACAAGGGTGCAAAATAATAATTATACAGCGAGAACGCTATTTTAAATCCAGAGCGAAGCGAATGATTTTAGAGTATAGAGATTCTTCTGTGTACAATCCTAGCATAGCAAGAGATTCAATACTCTTCATCCCCCTCAATGAGAAAATTAAATAACAAGTCACTCTTCTGATATTTATTTAATAACAATTAAACACTTAAATTAAAAAACCTTACTTTGCCGTTATTATTTTTTATTTATCAATATTTCTAGCTTCATCCTTTTCTCTCATTCTTTATAAATTTATGTTCTAAGTTAATTACTGTCCACTATTCTTTCCTATATTAGACTTTATATAGAAAAGACCTACTTAACTCGCAATTATTTTAAAACAAAGCATTGTATTTTAAATAATAAATAATTGGTACCTGAGTATACATATCGAAGGAGGGCCTTGAAGGCTTGAAGTGGAGCCTGCAGTACTACTTCAGCCTGGAACAAATCAAACAGTAAATAGCATGTTACTACTATAAAAATAAAACTGTTTACAACAAATGCAATCAATTGGCATGCTTATTATATATTAGCTTACAAGTAATATTATATCTGGCTCAACAATTCAAATTGGGCTGGCATTTTTATATTTACTTAAATATTTTAATTATTAGTTTTTCCTAATAAAATTACTTTGTTGTTTAACGTTTTGGATACATGGATTTACACCCACAATTACACCATCAACACAGAGACCATGGAGTACTAGACATCTGCTGGAGATGGGCCTTCCAGAAACACATAGATGGAGAATTTGGTCTTCTCTTACCACTCGGGCCAGAGGAGTTGGCTGGGTCAGTATTAGTGGAAAGACCAATGTGGTAACATGTTCTCAGAGGCACAAGTACAATAGTTTTGTAAAGCAACAACTAATGTTAAAGTGAATTTCTCATTTAAATTCTGGGGCTTTACCTTTAGGATTACGAGAAAGCGCTCTAATTACCAGACCACTATTTTATAACCCATAGCCTTTGTAGTTGCGGCAGAAAAGAAATAACTAAAAAAATGAACCTTTAGTTATTACCTGATTGGCTTCCTTCATTCCTCCATAGAGCAGGGCCCTGAAGAAGTCACTGCTGGCGGCCAGCACCACCTTGTGTGCAGGGATCCTGTGCCCCTCCACCACCAGAGTCACGTCCGAGTACTCCGAGGACAGACACAGAGACCCTATGTTCTCAGATAGGTGGTCTGATGACATCACAAATATTGCTACTATTAATTTAATGAAATCATCTGTGTATTAATTGTCTATCAATTTTTGTCATTTTTTAGTAAAAAACATTTTGTATTAAGTGTCATAAAGAGCAAAATTTTCTATAAATTCTGCAATCTGTTTATTTAAGGTAGAAAGGACAACAATATTTATAGCAAAACAACCACATGGATTCATCACATTGATCTCATCTCTAATGGTGGGTCCAGGCTTCATACATTTGTGCTCATGGTCTATTCTTAGCAATTCATAAATTCACCGTTTGGGTGTCAATTGTGTGTGGAGAAGTATAACAGACTTGCAAAAAACCACATATATATTATATTTTTTCAATTGACAATTAAATAAATAAATAAATATTTCCAGACAGATCACACAGCGCCATCTAGTTTCCGTGGTAAGCTACGAGGCTTGTGTTACGGAAACTAGATGGTTGATAAACTACATATTATACTTTTTTTATTTTTGTAAATATATACATATTATACATATAAACACCCAGACCGAGACAAATTATACAATGTACAACTTGCCCCCGGTGGGAATCGAACCCACGACCTCCCGAGTTTACGGCAACATTTGTTACCACTAGACCAGGAAGGCGGTAATTGCTGGAATATTTAACTTTAATAGGATTGTAATAATAACATAGAATTGCATTTTTAGAAGACCTTTTTGACGTGACAACGTCTTATAAATTGGTTTGCCGGGTGACACTTCAAGAAACTGCGTTACGCTCCGCTCACGTTATGCGCTCACAATGAGAGCGAGTGAGAGGCACGCGTCCCTTCCACTCGGGCATGGTTAGCCCGCCTAAGAGCGAGAGAGACAGACATAAAAAGTGAAAGGCACGCGTCCCTTCCACTCGAGCACAGTTAGCCCGCCCAAGAGCGAGAGAGACAGAGCGAGAGAGAGAGAGTGAGAGAGATAGGCATACACACCGGTTCATGTCTTGCGCTTCTATTTCGCTTAGGCGCCTGCATACAAGTTTACACGTTGCCAGTTAATTGTAAAACGATTGTGTAGTGATAATGTGAAGGTAGTTTCGTCCATCGCAACAATTCAAACAGCAAAGGTAAATAATTTCAGACTGATAATATAACATGATGAAATAAATGACTAAGACATAAGTGAATAGGTTATGTTGTAGTAATCACAATGTTGTGGTAGTTTTCAATCAAAAAAGTAGTATAAATCGTTTCTCAACCAATAATAATTTGTTTAACTTGAAAAAATGAAAACGCTGTTTCATTGTACGCAAATGTATTGCAAGTTATTGTATGTATATTTGTATATAAAAACGTATGTATGTGTAAAGGTAAAAATAAAATTTTGTTAATATGAAATTCAGTGCGAGATTCTTTGTATAAATTAATGTTTTAAATATAATTCTTTGTATAAATAAATGTTTTAAATTGTTACTATTATTTCATCCTTCTTCCTACTATACGAATGAATATTCACATTAAAATTATTTTACCACTCAAAGTCGTTGTCACGTAAAACTTTCGGCCGTATACCGACTTTACAGGCAACCAATTTTTTAGGACCAAAAACAATCTAGAATATAATATTCACCAGTGGCAGTCTTGGATTGTGTGCTGCTGTTCTCAACCTTATGCAGCATTATGCCATTATTTACAAAAATCACAGTTTAAATAGGATTTTATTTTGAAAAATATGTTTAAAAAGAAAATAACTGTTTTTTTTTTAATATATACTAGCATGACCTTACGCCCACCTTATGATAAGTGGTCTGCAAGGTCCATGAATGTACAACTGCAATCGGACAGTCATGACTGACATCAGTCCCTAACACTATGCCGCTGGACTGGGCATACCATTAAATAGATCTTTAAAAGAACTTAAGAAAAAGGCAATTTTCTTAGCATTCCAAATAATCACCTTCTTGGGCTTGTGACCAACTATAGGTAGGTAGGTATTCCCTCAAGCTGTAATGTTAAATAAAACACAAAATAACTAAAATCTTGAAAAGTTAAAATCTGTCTCATGTAAAATAATGGTCCATAGACCACAGTGTGATAATGATGATACTTACGGACATGCTCAATGTCCCCCACTCTAGTGTTGGGGCTGGATTTACCCCCCAAGTACTGATGCTGAGAGCTCATCTTCACATGCTCAAACAATCTGAAAAGGTATGACTAGGATTATTTATTTATCAATGGTAATCCATACAATACGAATTCATTTCTACTAATTCATTTCACTACCATCGCCCATCTTATTATGTTGTTAAACTGTCTCAACAAAACCAAAGACTTATATTTTTGCTCCAAATAAATAATTTAAAAATTCAGTGGACAATTACAATTAGGATACAACAGGTTTCTAATATCAAAAGAAACAAAGTACATAAAATAGCATTAATATCTACCCTGTAAAAATAACAACAGCAGTTTACCACATTGGTGAAGTTTTTATTTATGTACCAAAGAAATTGGAGGAATTGTAATAAACATGATAAGTTATAAACATACGTACACAGAATTAAAGAGGTGAAGGAAACTCCGGTATATTTAACAATATAAATTCCTAATTACTATGATCACGTCACAACAAAATGATTGGGTAAATTAATAAATAAAAAAATCGTAAAAATATAATCGACGATTAATCTAATCAATAATAAGAGAATTGGAGAAAGGAAATGGAAACAGAAACACCATTGATTGACGAACGTTATTATTATTGTGACTGACAAATGTAAAATACTGACTGAGAGACGTAGCATATTAATTTTTTTTTTTGGTTCTTTTCTCCCGATGGATGATGAATGAGATGATAGGGAAGGCAAAGGGTCTAGCCCATACAGCCAAGTCTGACGTAATATATCTTTCTTATTCATGAGTTAATGAGGTCATCATCAAATTCCAGATGCTGCAGAATTTGATGCTTTTCTTGGAGTCACTCGCGGAACCATCCACTGCTTAAACACGTCGGGTAAAATATGGGAGTTGACAGCGCGGGAAAACCGCAAAAAATAAACTGCAACTTTTGCCCCATATTTAAAGTCCAATTTATCGTTTTCCATAATTATTCACATTGTAGCACATTATTAAACAAAACAACACCACTTTTGACCAATAATATCCACAGTAAATTAATTTACTAAACAAAAACTTGCACTTGACATGTCCACGCAAAATGGCGCGAAGAACTCCCCCGTAGCATATTAATCTGTGACTGAGAGTCTGAGACTGACTAGCGACTGATGACAGCAACTACTAGTCATGTAAACAAACCGTATTAGAAGAACCGTATTACTACGAATTTTGGGACTGTATTGCACTTTATTTACGCTGGGTTGCACCAAAACGAAATCTCTAGCCATGTTCGACTTGACTTTAGATATGTTTTTACTACTTCATTTCGCGATTTCAAAGATAAATTTAGTAAAAAATTGCGATTTAAACTTTAAGTCAAACAGGGAGGAAATTGTAACTCAATGTGGTTGATTGGGACTTTAGGATGTTTGATTTGCAAATGGCTTATCACTTACATAAAATACCTTGCAGCAAAACGTATAAGAATTGTTTGTAGGTACAAACGTAACAGTACTTGTATCTTTTCTCCTAAGCCTGGTAATTTTTTTTGCGTACTAAACAGACAGGATTTGAAAATAAGTTTTACAGGGTTAAGTTCCGTTTAATAATTTAAATGTCTTCGTAATTTAGAACAAGCAACTGAACTGAAATTAATACTATTTTATGTTTGCTTTCAATACATTCTATTTTAGTTTTTTTTTAAATGGTGATAACAACTGATATTTGCAATTTGAATTTTTAATCGAGAAGATGGCGCGAAATTGGAAACGAAAGCTTTGTCATAAAAATCCTTATCCGTTATTGGCCTAGAATTTTAGTTTAACCAACCTTATAAAAATTATGGCTATGTTGTTGCCAGAAATTCCCTACTGGTGGCAATAGAGGTAAATGTATTTGAGATTTCTGAAATTTATTTATTTTTATTAGATAATAAATTACGATAAGAATAAAATTAAAGTGTAGAAAAATAGCGCTGTCTTCATACTAATATTTATTAATGTTGTTTGAAATTATTTAAACGTAGGGTTAGTGTTTTGTGAAGTTTTGTGCAAAAGGTTGCGATCGTATAAAAGTATAGAGCATAAGTTACAGTGCCAATAATGCAAAATAAATTGTACAGACTTAAATAATGATGTATTGAGACACAATAACAAATTTATAATCTAGCCAAAAGTTTTAAAGAGGCACTGAAGTCCTTATTTGTATTAAATTTTCTTGTGCGCGATTTTATTTTAGTAAACAATATTTTTTGAAAAACTTTCAGCATTTAAAGAATGTATCGCGCACGTTGAAAAAGTGTTGGTAATGATTCGAGAAACCTTTATTTTGCCGCGAGATGGATCCTCATCCTTATAACTCACTTCAAAAGTTGGAGGACTGCAACTCTGAAATATTAAAAAGACATCTGCTGCAGTCTGGCAGCCCCGTAGCGTGCCACTCCACTTCGCAACACAATGTTGTTATTAATTCCCTCAGAGTAAGTCTTCTTTAATTCAAGTTTAGTTATTCAATTGTTTTTGTAAATCTAATTCTTATTTTTAAATTTCCAGCCATCTATAGCTAATAGCATGTTGATGTCGTCGATGCAGGCGCCCCCGCAGCCGAGCGCACAGTTGTTGGCCCACACCATGACTCCAGTGAAGATCCAACCGGCCCCCAGACCCTACCCCCTCCATGTGTCCACTGTGCATGTGCCTGTTCACATACCGATGCCTACTCCCAGCATGGGTGTGCCCATGCAGCTCTCCGGACCAATAACTGCTTCCAATATGAGTCTTCCTATTCAAGTTTCAACATCAAGTCTACCTGTACAACTGACTTCAGATATTAGTGTTCCGTTAACAAGTCAGAATATTCAGTTAACTACAGGTTTACCTCCTATGGTACAATTGTGTGGTAATGGACGGTTGGCGGTAGACAACAGTGTAGATTTGACTATCAAACGTTCAGAAACCAATGGAGAGTTGCCAAAAATTAAGCTCGGCAACACCAATACTACAATACAGGCTATTCCTCCAAAGCCAATCCAATTGTCCTCTGTTGGTTCTATGCAAAGGCCAATGAGAAACACTTCCCACATGGTATACATCCAGACCCCGACTGGACTGAAGCCCGTGGCCAGCAGTGAAGTTATGAGCCACACCAGTAACAGCGGAAACCCTAAGCAGATCATTGTCAGAAAACCAGTGAGTAAACTTATTACAATTTATGTAATTAATTATGAAATATTGTAATGTGTGCAACAAAATGTTATTCTCGTGGTATTATTTTCTTTTTTTTTCTCACAGCAGTATGTTTTTAGTATTTTTTGTATTATATTTTTTATTTATATAATTTAGAAGAAAAAAACAATTGTTTACAAATAAGACTTACTAAATTAAAAATAATATGTGATTTTAGTACAATTGGCATCAATTTCCACATAGTACTAACATGATTTATACAACTAAGAAGTAAAATATATATATATATATAGCTTAAAATATAAATAAAACTGAAAAGATATCTTTTAGAAATAATAAAGAAAGTAATAATTTACATAATTAATACCTAGTACAAAATATGTGTAACATACTAATCAGTGCAAATATACAAATAAGCAGTTAATTTTATCATTCAAGTATATTCATTACCATAGAACCCCTAACCAAAGACTTGTATCCTGCCTTTTCTGTAGAAAAAATATCAAACATGTTATGTATATCACTGCTGGCATAATGTTTGTAATTTATTATGTTAAAATATTGTAGTTGCTAACTATGAGTTTTGTTATATTGGTGTGATAAATACAGCTAAAACTAAACTAAAACTTTATTACCATGCATGTAACAGTTGTTATTTTCTTTTACAGGTAACTAGCACTTCAGGCCTCCAGATAGTAAGCAACGCTAACATTGCACCTAAAGTTACTATAGCTAACAAATCTTCTACGCTCACTCCCGTAAATCCCGCCCAACCAATAGTCATACAAAAATCCAAATCAACTGACAAAATTATCGTTCCAGGTAGCTTGGGAAAATCTGTCACATTTATAGGTGGAGTTAACAAACAAAACTCAAACTCAACACAAAACCAAAAGGTTTACATAACATCAATGGCTGTTCCTAAACCAAAAAAATCAAAATTTGTTGTACCTGTCTCTTTACCTCCAACCATGTCATCTAAAGGCCCCATTTTTAACTTCCAAATAGCCAATGGTCAATTACAAAACGACTCGCAAGGAAATATTACAGTAATGAGGGATGCAAATATAATGAACAATAATGATTCTTTCAAAGTTAATGGTATGGAATGTACAACAAGTACAGATGTCATTAAATCTGAGAACAGTTTTGCTATATCTATACCGGGTTCTCGAGCAGAATCAACGGGAGAACAGGAGTACACTCTGTCTATTCCAGACACCAATGCATCCATGAGTGATGATATATTCACAGTGTCCATAGCTGACGAGGATGGAGCCGAACCAGAAGAAACTTCCTTCACATTAGCTATTCCAGAAAAAGGAAAAAATTTGTTAACCAAAAATGTTCTAGAGCGAGATGTTTCCAATATGGTGGTTCCCGCACCGGCCATTTTGAGAAGGTCCTATTCGGATAATGGCGAAAGTCAAATGGCCGTCAATACCCATATAAAACGCCGCATATCATTATGTGTTGACAATGTCACCAACAGGCATACTGGTGTAAATATGAAAAAGCTTTCCATTAGAAAGGAAGTGGAGGAACACAAGGTGCCTTCATTATTTTGTGATGAGAAATTGGACAAGGAAATGGATATCAAAGTCAGTCCCGAACTACTTGATAAAAAGTGCATCATTGAGCGTCACATAATTAAAGAATGCTCGACTAATAAGATACATTTGTTAAACGAGAAGTTAAAAGAAGAAGAGCCTCTGGGATTGAAGTGGGACAATGGAGTGGCCGCACTACATGGCAGTTCACTCAAGTTCCATACCAATGAATTTGGTTTAATAGATGTCATCAACAGTGAAATGCAAGAGCAAGTAAAATATGAAACGCCATTAAAAGAACAGAATTCCGCTCGCGGAAAGAAAGCCAACTCTCCCGAAGACATGTACAGGTGTGACGGTTGCGGCTGTCATGGCATGCTGGCCGAGTTCATAACGCCTAACTACTGCAGCGCCACTTGCGAAAGCGATGTCAACAAAACACTGCAAAAGAAGAAGGACCGGGAGAGGATAGAGAATTTGAGAAGAAAGAGTCGGATAAAGAAGACCTTTGTGAAAAAGAGACTATCTGAGACAGAATTGTTGGTAAAGGAGGATAAGGTACCGCTGAAGCCGTATGACTCGATGCCGAGCATGCCGGTAGATGTGCGCCTCTCTGTAGATGAGGACAGTGACAAATCTCCATGGATGTGCGGAAAGAATGGATTCTCATGGATGAAATACTTGGACTACTGCAAGGCTAAAGCCGCTCCCGTCAAGCTGTTCAAAGACCCGTTTCCATATAATAAGAATGCGTTTCGGGTGGGCATGAGACTGGAGGCGGTGGACCCGAGCCATCCATCCTTGTTCTGCGTCGTGTCTGTGGCGGAGTTGCAAGGATATAGGATGAGGTTGCACTTTGATGATTATCCGGAAATATATGATTTTTGGGTGAACGCCGACTCAGTGGACATCTTTCCGGCGGGTTGGTGCGAAAAGAACGGGCGCAAACTGAAGACGCCTCCGAGCCATAATGGCTCCTTCTCGTGGCCGCAGTACTTGCGCCAAGTGAAGGCGAGTGCTGCACAGAAACACTTGTTCCCACATCTAGGATCCAATGCAAGTATTATTAATAGCTATCTTTTGATCCAACATTTTACCTTTTTTTATATATTTAGGCTGGTTACTATGCTTGACTGTCCAATCAAAAGGGACGGTCGCTTGCGTCATTTATACAGAAATTAATAACAAATTTTATATGCACTGACGGTAAACAAGCTTTCTTTCCGACCGTCTTATGTCGGTCAAGCACTTAGAAGGGCCTATTTTATTTATGTTAGCATTTTCTGTTATCATTTCTTTATTTATTTAGAAAGACGCAAGTTGCAGCACTTTAGTCAGCTATTAATATACTATATGGTGCTACAATTGTACCACAACTCATAATGTAACCATACGGCAAACATTAATATGGTTATAAATTTAATAATGTAAAGCAAGAAAAAACTTTAAAAAATAATGAAATATTGTTAAAAATCGAAATAATTTAATATTAATTTACTTTTATAAATATAAATGTCAAAACATATTGTATATAAAAAAATAATGTAATAATAAAATAATATATATAAATAATCTGGACTGTCGTAATTTTTGCAAACTTGTCGTTTTTGGAAGGCTATGATCATTCATCATTACAGCCCATAAAGGAGTTTAAACTTAAAACAGCTTTTTTTAAATATATTTGTTATTATAAATATTTTAGGTCTTGATGAATAAACCTTGAAATGTAAATTTCAGGTAGTAAAACCAAACGGTTTCCGCATTGGCATGAAGCTGGAAGCGGAGGATAGGAAGAACAACCTGATATGCGTGGCCACCGTGTCCGACATGCACGACAACCGGCTGCTCATCAACTTCGACTCCTGGGACGAAATGTACGACTACTGGGTGGACCCCACCTCGCCCTACATCCACCCGGTCGGCTGGGCCGAGGAGAACAACATGTCTCTCACTCCACCTAACTGTAAGTAATCTTTGTTCATCATCATCAGCCTCTGTCTCTACATCCTGGATCTCCTTTTATCCTCATTCAGCCCCATCCAGCGAGTTCTTTAAGTTGTCCATCAATCTAGCGGGAGTCATCCCACTCTGTGTTTCCATCGGTCATTGGTGCTGCATGTGTCTGGCCCTTGGACCAGATCCACCTCCAGCGGTCTCTGCTCTGTACTGGTAATGCTATCCTAATCAATCTCAAAATATCGCACCTTCAACTCTCTCTTTTTTTTTAGTTATATTTTCTGATTATTTGTAAGGCATGTCGCCCACACACTTCTTTGGTATCACACGGTAGTGCGCAGGAGCATGAGGACATCTTATGTAGTCAAAGCATATTCTCATGTGTCGCTTCGGATGTCGCGTTTAGACTTGTTGGAGGGAGCATTATGGTGGGTCAACCAACTCTTTATGCATTCTAATAACTGCCTCCGGATTGTGTATTTCAATGAATTAGCTGTTTTATCGAAGTAATCTGAATATCTTTTACACTTTGAAAAATGTTAGAAGCGATACCAAAAATTAACCCAAATTATTTGTGTAAATTTTTGTAATTTATTTTATTAATGTAACAACCGTAAAGTATTAAGTAGTAGTAATTATAACTTTACGATTAATTAATATGTACAATTATTATATAATGTTGTATTAATTACATCTATCCTACATCATCACATCACGACCGTTTCCCTTTCGGGGTGGTCAGAAACCACGCTTATAAAGAAACGGATTCACATTTAGCCAACTATACTATAGGCCAATCATGACAAGTGGCAAGCTCGTCGATGTATCCAGCGTATCAAGCTCGAGAAAACCCCTTGAACCCTTTTAATTTGATAACAAAAAGGTATACATACATAACAACATACAAAAAAAAACATACCTATCTTCATGTCAGATCCCTTGCGGGGTAGGCAGAGACAATTGGGCGCCATTTGACACGATCACGACACCTCTCTCGCTTCGTCAACATTCATTAACCTCTTCATACATGCCATTTGGTTAAGAAGACTTTTTAATGCACCTTCAGTCAGTGTTTTATTTATTTGATCGTGACTCGCGTCTCGGTCTGCCAGGGCCTCTTTCACCCACAACTTTCGCATCCTATATGTATATGTAATAATAATAATTTATTTATTTGCATAAATGTCATATTTACAAATTCATAAAAAATACAAATTGTATGGTTCATCAATCTTTCTTCGCTCATCCTTTCATCATGCCCGAAACATCGTAGCATGCCTTTCCTTATTTTTGTCTCATGCTTTCCTTTATACTAACCCTTTTCCGTACTTCGACGTAACGTATGCGGTCCGCAAAAAGGAATAGAATTAAGTAATCAGTGATTCTTTATTTATAATTGTGTTATTTTATTGTTTCTCTTTCCAAATGATGGTTATCATGTACTGCTCCAGATTCACCAATATGTACTATAGAATTATATCGTTTTATATATATCAATATTGTAAAAATTGACGTGTAAAAGTGCAGAATACATATCTTTTTGTCCTATGCCTACTTGCAAAAATAAACGAATTGAACGAATTGAATTGGTTCACAGTAACCGATAGTGGAATGTATTCTTACAGTCGCAATTTATCGAAGTGCATGATGCTATGTATGACCGAGCCGTGACCGTGCACGAGAGAGTTCAAATACCTCATCCTTATCGGATCTTATCTGCTATTGACATATTGCACTGGCAGACAAATATTTCAGATACACTAAAATTTTCAATTATCGCATTTTTAATCTAAAATTATATTTCGTAAATAGCATAATACTTATTTGCAATAATACAATAACAGAAACAAAATTAAATACCTATATAAAAAAAAACTCAAGACACGACCTGAGAAATAAAAGCAACTTACGCCGATATATATTTGTTGATATGTATCAATATAAACTTTTAAACTTTCGCGCACATTCATAATAGTTTTTATAATTTTAACGGGTCTTTACGCGAATTACCTTAGAGACAACAAACACCCGTTAAAATTATAAAAACTATGTATCAATATCGCTATTAATTTCGCTTTCCTTCGTACTTCTAACTCTTATGCCCAACGCCAATTGGCATCCCAATCGTTTGCATGCCTCGCTTGGAAGTGTCCGCAAATCTACCACGCTCCGCTGTTAAAAATGCTGAATCACGTCAACAAAACGCATAAAACATTATAAACACTCTGAAGTAGAAGAAGCATCATCCACCAGCCGAAGGCCGCCAGAACAAAGCCGAAGGCCGCCAGAACAAAGCCGAAGGCCGCCAGAACAAAGCCGAAGGCCGCCAGAACAAAGCCGAAGGCCGCCAGAACAAAGCCTCGATCGCTGTACCAAGCTTGGCATCACCATCATCACATTCCAAGACAATTTATTAGCGATTCCACAAGTTGATATCCGGGGCAGACAGCTTAATGTGTTCTCGGGTGCACGAGAATGGTGGTGTTGGTAATCTATGACAAATGTACGTAAGAAAAATAATTCTCATTTGCCTGGACCGCGAACATTTTTAATTGAAAAGCGTTCTTACAACCGAGTTATCACCGCTTCATAGGCTAATAGCTACATTAGCAGACATAATTGCCAGCCTTCCTAAAATACATTCTTTATTTAGAGTAACGAAAAAAATACATGAGGTTTAATTGAATGAGCACAAATCTATACAAATACTTTAACTGTATGTCCGTTTAATTGAATGAGCACAAATCTATACAAATACTTTAACTGTATGTCCGTTTAATTGAATGAGCACAAATCTATACAAATACTTTAACTGTATGTCCGTTTAATTGAATGAGCACAAATCTATACAAATACTTTAACTGTATGTCCGTTTAATTGAATGAGCACAAATCTATACAAATACTTTAACTGTATGTCCGTTTAATTGAATGAGCACAAATCTATACAAATACTTTAACTGTATGTCCGTTTAATTGAATGAGCACAAATCTATACAAATACTTTAACTGTATGTCCGTTTAATTGAATGAGCACAAATCTATACAAATACTTTAACTGTATGTCCGTTTAATTGAATGAGCACAAATCTATACAAATACTTTAACTGTATGTCCGTTTAATTGAATGAGCACAAATCTATACAAATACTTTAACTGTATGTCCGTTTAATTGAATGAGCACAAATCTATACAAATACTTTAACTGTATGTCCGTTTAATTGAATGAGCACAAATCTATACAAATACTTTAACTGTATGTCCGTTTAATTGAATGAGCACAAATCTATACAAATACTTTAACTGTATGTCCGTTTAATTGAATGAGCACAAATCTATACAAATACTTTAACTGTATGTCCGTTTAATTGAATGAGCACAAATCTATACAAATACTTTACTGTATGTCCGTTTAATTGAATGAGCACAAATCTATACAAATACTTTAACTGTATGTCCGTTTAATTGAATGAGCACAAATCTATACAAATACTTTAACTGTATGTCCGTTTAATTGAATGAGCACAAATCTATACAAATACTTTAACTGTATGTCCGTTTAATTGAATGAGCACAAATCTATACAAATACTTTAACTGTATGTCCGTTTAATTGAATGAGCACAAATCTATACAAATACTTTAACTGTATGTCCGTTTAATTGAATGAGCACAAATCTATACAAATACTTTAACTGTATGTCCGTTTAATTTGCCCGCCAGTGTATTATTTTGTATGCATTTGTACAAATAACTTTAAGTCTAAACAGCTTGTTTCGTTTGTAACTGTTGTTTATTATTTACTGGTGCGTTTTAGATATTGCATAAGAAACTTTCTTATATTGTTTAATTTCACAACTATTGACTTATACAAATCGTTTATTAGCACACTAAAAATATTGATTCGTTATGGTGAACCTGCATGAGTTGAGCTGTATAACAGGAGACAGTGTCTTCCAACAATGAACATACGACGATTTAAAAGAAAAGTAAAATAAAAAAAGTTACAAATTTAGTATGTGATTGTGGGTGAGATGTCTGTATATGTGTGTGTATATAGGGGAGGGAGTGGGGAAGGGAGGAGAGGGAGAGTAAGCTTGTGGGTTTGGGCTTGCCTAGTGAGTTGATAATTGTGTATCTTTTATATTTTCAATATATTGATTGTTTCATATATTTTTTCGCGACTGCGCGTCGCACATAAGGGTTGTGTATTTATCAGCCTATATATTCAATTCAATTCAATTCATTTATTCACCATAAGATACATGACGTACACTTGGTTTTGTCAGTTATACAATCAACAGTTTACATATCATGGAAGGATAGCAAAAGATCGACCTTAAGTGCAAAGAACAGCCATCGTCATAACCAAATTAGGACTATGTAAATTATACACTCCCTAAATATAGATGCTGCTGTAAAAGAGCGTTGTCAGTTACTATACTACTTAAACCTACATTATTAAATTAGATGTCAGTAAATGTCACAAAATATATTAATAAATATTACACTATGTAAGATAAGCAGCTGTAAAAGGGCGTTGTCACTTAAAAACTAAAAATAAAAAAATATATATAAAAAACTTATGTTTGTTATCAAAGTAACCTAAATGTCATAATTAAAATCATAATAAATAAAAAATATGAAAGAATGTCACCTAATATATTCCTCTTTTAAAGCATCCTCTATGGTGTAATATGATTTGTTGATTAGAATAGTTTTAATTCTGTCTTTGTACATATTATAATCTAAGTTTTTTGTGTCTACAGAGAGTTTATTATACAACTTGACACATTGACACCAGAAGCACTTTGATATTTTATTTAATCTGTGCTTTGGTACTTGGATAAGAGATGACATGTGATGGTAACGTGAGTTTTCTCTAAATTGCATTTTGGGAAACTCTTTAATGTTCTCCTTAATATATAGCAAACACAGCATTATATAATATATATGTTTATTATATAATATGTATGTTTGTTAATTACATACCAGTTAGATAGGTATTACTTATACGATCGGTAGTTTGACATTGTCTATTAATACGAGGCGACAGCGATAACCAAAAAGTATAAAATGTAAAAAGCTAATTTAAAAAATAAAAAACCTTACTGCATGAACAATCTGTAATAAAAAATTGAAAAGACATCACTTTTCGTGACTCACCCAACATCAGGCGTCAGCTGAAAATCAGCGCAAATAAACCCCGAGACTGGAAATCTTCCCAAAAGTTAAAGTCGCTATGTTGTTTTTTTTCGTGTGAATCATATAAAATTATTTCAATTGTGTAGTTCAGGTATTAAATAAACTTTTGGACGTAGCCTTTTTTTTTTTTTTATACGGAGCACGACATGTGACACCGCGCCCACCTGATGGTAAGCGGTACGCGAGGTCCAAGAATGGGAGCAACTGACGCCAGCCTCAGACGACCGACATCAGTCCCTACCACTATGCCGGCCTATAAAGATGCTTTTTCACACTTCGTTTGAAGGACTCCAGGTTATAGGAGTGGGGAAACACACTGGCTGGGAGAGCATTCCACATCTTCAGCGTAAGATGTAAGAGTCTCCAAATTTGTATGTACGCGTAGGGATAGTGGCTACGGTATGTGGATGCATATTTTGGCCTGTGCGAGTGGTTCGGTTGCGGAATAGAGAAGAAGGGATAAGGTTGTGGAGCTCTTCAGAACATTCACCGTAGTATAGCTTGTAGAACACGCTCAGGGAGGCCACATCTCGGCAGCGATTCGAGAGTTTTGGACACTGTAGTATCGTCCATTATTCGAATAGCCCGCCTCTGTGGGACATTGAGAGCATCTGTAAGGTACTTAGCGGAACCATCCCAGAGGTGAGAACAGTATTCCACGCATGACCTTATTTGCGCTTTATAAAACATAAGCCGGAGTGAGGGCGGAAAAAAACGTTTTACCTTGTTAAGTATCCCTAGTTTTTTGGACGCTGTTTTGGTGATGCTTGGTTTGTTCGTTTTAGTTTTTATTTATATTTACTCAGTTTCGTTTACTGTGTTTTTTTTTTCTAATTTTCTTTCTATGTAAGTCGGGTTTTTGTTTGTAATTTGTTTTTAACTGTCACTTTAATTCGGAAAAATGTTTATCTAATTTAATGTATAATTTATTTCATACATATATTTTGGTTCCTGACGCTCCGCGCCCTTTAACACATGTTTTGGCCTTGTTATGTACCATTGTTAATCGTCTAGGATATTGGTTATATATACCTACTTAGGTACTTTAAAAATAATATACCTACTTTATTCTTACATTTTTACCTAAAATAGATATTTGTACAAAACAATATTTTAGGTAAAAATGTAAGAATAAAGTAGGTATATTATTTTTAAAGTACCTAAGTAGGTATATTATTCATAGAAAGACTTAGCTTAAGTTGACAAAATATTAAGATTAAGAAAATATTTTGTCATGGTAACTACAAGTAAGTACCTATGCATTATAATATTTATTTATTTGCTTAATACTTTATCGTAATGATTGTACATATCTAATATAATACAAGTACCTATCTATTAGTTGCGTTTATATATTCATACATAATATATATTTATGTTTATTATACATATTATTTTAATTATATATCATATAAGTATTTATGTAATTGTATTTATCTTAATGCGCCCGCGCAATCCTCTGCCACACTCCCAAAGGTTAGTTGTTATAAAATGCCGGAAGGCATTAAATTTGCCCTTGTACACTACTTTTAAAGTTATTTTGTGCAATAAAGAGTTTATAAATAAAATAAACAAGATTAGTCTTATCAATAAAATTATCGAAACTACTATTTACATTCATTGTACACAACACAAGTGGCACAATAATAGTCAAGAATGTCTTTTACCAAATAAAGCCTTATTGTGTGTTAAAGTCGTTATGTATATATCTATACATTTATCTATGTTAAAACTTGCTGGTGAAAGAGATAGAGAAATGCGCGCACCTAAAACGCGTCGCGATGTGTCCGTCAGTTGTTATGTATGTTATGGAGTTGTATCGTGTCCTTGCAGCTGTCGCAGAACCCGCAATAAGTCTCCTTTCTTTCCACCGTCATTTTGTAATTATTAAATTGTATTTCCCCAGTCTACAAAGACCCGGACACATTTACCTGGGAGTCTTACCTGGCAGAGTCGGGCGCCTCCGCTGTGCCGGCCCGCGCCTTCAAGACCAGGCCGCCCATGGGATTCAAGGTTGGCATGAAGTTGGAAATTGTCGACAAAAGGGTAAGAAGAAAAACCTAGTCATCTTCGCCCTGGGGCGGAACGCTCCGGGGTTATCCCCATTAAGCGTGCGTTATTCACGGTGGGCGACGGCCCGTCGGTTCCTTGTTTTACCTCGGCGGCTTGAGCCGCCGGGGAAGGGACCACTGTAGGATCTGTGGCACCTATGGGCACTAATATTGTAAGTAACTGCTGGTTACGCTTCTGCCCCCAGGATCTCACGGGGCAGGGGACGGCCCTCCGGTGGCCGTGCGTGCAGCGGTGCGATTCCCCGAAGATGGTCGAAGCGGCTGTGGTCGGCTCGATCGAACATGGATTTCGAGAGCCTGGCCACAAACTGCTCGATGGTCTCCATCTTCAGGTCGTCGTGGAGGACGGTGTTGCGCACGAACCATGGAGCTCTGACTGTCGCGCGCAATGAAATATTTTGTTGCGCTTGGATCGCAGCAGCTATGGATGGCGCCACCAGGTGGTGCCATGCCGGGCCGGCGTAGGTGAGGCGCGAGCGGACGAACGTCTTATAGATGTTTAGTTTCACCCGGGGTGGTAACGACGAATGCAGCAATGGCCTCAGTTGGGCCCGAGCGGCTTTAGCGCGGTTGATTGTGTGGCGCGCCATAGGTCCCATACGGAGGCCGCGGTCGATCACGCACCCCAGGTAGGTTACAGTGTTCGTCCAGCTCACTTCCTTCCCACGGAACAGCAGCGAGTCGGGAAGGCGCCGGCGGGACGTCAGGATGGCGGCGGTCTTGTCCACGTTCGCAGACATCCGCCATCTGTCCAGCCACGGCGGCAGCAGATCTAGCAATCTCTGCATTTTCCTGGCAGCGTCGTCGGCTTTTATGGCCGAGGTGAAATATGCGCTGTCGTCGGCATACAGCGCCAGGACAACGTTCTTTTCCCCTCTTTTCAGATGTCCGACGAGGGTAGGGATATCGTCTGTGAAGGTGGCGTAGAGCACCGGTGACAGGCAGCTCCCTTGTGGGACGCCAGACAGGATGGTTTTCTCCGCGGACGAAGCTTCGTCGACCTGCACGAAGAATCGTCTCCCCTCCAGGTATGATGACAGTAGCCTGACTGCCATTCGTGGTAGGCCGGCGTCAAAGAGCTTGGACAGAAGACCGGAGTGCCACACTCTATCAAACGCTTTTTCCATGTCGAGAAAGACGCCGACGGAGCACCGGCCCCTGTTGAGCTCTGACGCCAGATAGTGCAGCACCCGCGTTAGCTGGAGTGTGGTACTGTGCTCTCCGCGGAATCCGAACTGCTCCTTCCTAGGAGTCAGGGGCTCTCGGATCCGGCGGAGAAGCAGCCTCTCAAACAGTTTCGCGGGGTGCGGCAGCAGGGTGATAGGTCTGTAGCTGGAGGGGACCCGACGGTCCTTACCAGGCTTGGGTATAGTAATAATCTTCCCGAGCTTCCAAGCACTGGGAAAGTGGCCGGTGCGGAGTATGCCGTTGCAGAGCTTTGTGTACGCGATAAGTGCTCTGCGGGGCAGCTGACTGAGTGCCACGTTGGAGATGGCGTCTGGACCTGGAGCCTTCCTCGGATGTAGTCGTCTCGCGGCACGCTCGACTTCTACCGGCGAGACGAAGTAATGGCCCGGCAATGGTTCCATCTCTTCGTGAACTAGGTCCCGGACTCTACGCTCGGTGTTGTGGTTGAACGTTTCGTCAACAACTGGAAAGGGCTGGAACTGCTTCTCCAGGTGGTCTGCCAGAATGTCCGCTCTGTTCTGCGCGGCGTAATGACGAACTCCGGTGGAGTCGACAAGAGGGTGTATGGGTAACGGGGTATTGGTAAGTCGCCTGGTGAGGCGATAAAGCGACGCATGGCTTCCCTCCTCCTCCGTTATGTCCGTCATTAGTCGCTCCCAGGACTGGCCGCGAAAGGTCGCGACTTCCAGCGTTATCTCGGCAGAAAGCGCGTTGAGGTCTCGTTTCGTTGCTGGGCAACGGGAGTGTACCCAGCGACGCTTGAGAGCGCGCTTCCTTTGGAGCATTTTCCTGATGTAGTCTGGGAGCGCCAATCGGCGTCTAGAGTGATCAGTAGGGAGGGTGGTAGTAGCGGAGGTCTGGGCGTCGCTGATCGCCTCCATCAGGCGGTTCGCGGCCTCCTCGACTTCTTCCGGCGTTGATATGCGGCCGGAATGGTTGTAGGCCTCCATGGTGGTCCTAAACTTGCCCCAGTTTGTTTTGGTCCGTCCTCGGGGGATGGTCATGTTCGCAGCGGATCCCACGATCACCAGAAGAGGGAGGTGAGTAGAATTAGTGTCATACAGCACCTCCAGGTGTATCGGAGATCGCAGGCCGTGAGACACGACGATGTCCAGCACGTCTGCCGAGTGATCGGTGCATGACGGGACGTGCGTGGGAGTGTCGGGGCCAAGGACCTCATAGTCCAGCCTGTCCGATGCTTGGTATAAAGCCTCCCCGGCTCTGTTAGTAATTCGGGAGCCCCAGGCCAAGTTCTTGGCGTTAAGATCGCCGATAATAAGTGTAGGGACACTGGCGTCAAAGGCCCTGACTAGGTCTTGGACGTAGAGCTGGCTCCCTGGAGGACGGTATGCCGCGTAGAGGCGCATCTCGCCGTCGTCTGTCTTCAGTCTAACTCCGACCATACGCGTGCTATGGAACTCCGTGAAGTCGAGCTCCTCGTGTACCACGTCAAGGCGGACGAGGGCTGCTGTCCCGCGGTAGGCGTAGCCCGCCGGAGATATCTCGTCGCGGCGGTACACGGTGTAGCCCGGCACACGGAGTGGTGATGAAGGCAGAAGCTTCGTCTCCCCGAGAAGTAGCACATGGGGCCGTTGCTCCTGGGCCAGGAGACGAAGCTGGTCGGTGTTAGATCGAACCCCTCCTGGGTTCCAGTAGATGACCCTGAGGTCACACACTGTAACTGACTTTTTGGCGGAGTTTGTCCAGAGCGCTAGTCACGGCAATTATGAGGTCCTCCCCGGTTGACAGCGCCTGTAGGATCTCCAGCAGGATCTGGATGATTACCTGTACGTCTGTCGGCCGTTGATTGGGGGCATCGTCCCACTGCCGTTGGTGGTTAGGAGAGGGTTCTATCCTCCTCGGGTTAGCTGGGTGTGTGGCCTCAAGGGCCGGAGTGTGGTGTGTGGCAGCCTCCTGCGTCCTCGCGCTCCGCGGGGCTGTCTGTGATGTGGTCCTGGGCATCGACGACGCCCGGATGTGTGGGGCCATGTTGGGGGCCCGAGGTTGGGTAAAAGCAGGAGGCTGCTGAATCGCTCTGGATGGCGGGGCTGTCTTAGGTGCATGTGGGCCTGCCCTAGGTGGCGAGGCTGCCCTAAGTGTGGGAGGGCCTGGTCTAGGTAACGGGGCTGCCCTGGAAGTTTTGAGGTCCATCCTCGGTTTTGGGGCTGTTCTAGGTGGTGGCTGGTCTGCCAGGGTGTGTGAGGGGCCTGCGGAGTTAGCAGCATTGGTAGTTTGCACGCGGGCTTTCTTAGTTTTCCATAACCGCTTTTCCCGTCCTCGAGCCTGGTGCCTCGGGTCGTTCGCAGGAGCCATCAGGTTGTTGGTCTGCGTACGCTCCGAGTGTGTGACCGGCGGCGGGGTAAGGGGTGCGGTAGGTGCAGCAGTGGTGCGTCTCGCCGGTATGAGGGGCTGCAGAGTGATACCACGGTGTCGAGCCTCTCGCCTCAGCGCCTTGCACGCCTTGCTATTCGCCGGGTGGTCTCCACGGCAGTTGGAGCAGTGGGGTTGGCTGTCGCGTACGCAGTCACCAATCGCGTGGGGTCCGGCGCACCTCAAGCACCGGATGTCCCGGAAGCAGCCCGCTGAGGCGTGGCCGAAGGCCTGACAGCGGTGGCACTGTGGGGGAACAGGTCGGCGTACCCATTCTCCCACCTCTACTCCGGGCATGCAGAGCAACTCATCGATGGCGTATAATCGACTCAGCTGCTCCTGGGAAAGATGGGGAAACTCGACAAAGTAGGTTGTTTTTTTTCTGTTCCTTCGTGGCGGGATTTCTTTTATATGGTTAGGCAAACTGCCTACCATCAAGTGGAGCTCCTCCTTTAATTCCTCTAGTGGTGTATTTCGGGGGAGATTGTAGACCGCCACCTTATGAGGGCGCTCCTCCGATAAGGCATAGGTGTGCCCCTCAATGGTCGGGTCGCGGGCACGGGCTTCGGCGAGGTACGCCTGTACAACCCGGAACTCTTCTGTCGACTTGGGCATAAATTTGATGCCCTGCCCAAATGGACGGGCGCTTGGTGGGGCCTTAAGTCGTTCCTTCAGCTCCCTGAAGTGATTTGGCCAATTCGGCAGTACGTTCACAATTATAGGCGGGATCCGGGGCGTGGGGTTCACGTCGGTGGGATCAGGTGCTGTTTGCGGCTGCTGGTGGGATGCTTCTGCCTCCATTGGTGATGCCGGGCGTTGCGCGGCCTCACTGTAGGACGTGGCCGGTGGGTTCCGGGCAGTGGCTTGGGCAGGGCCAAGAGCAATGGGGTCGGTGGGCCTCCGTGGGTCGGGGGTAGCCGTAGTAATGCTGCTCTCACCTTCTGTTGGTACGTGGGCTTGAGCGATGGGTGTCCACTGTGGGTGTACCTTTTCTTGGTATGATGGAGGCCGCTCCTCCATCGGCGAGGATGTTCTTTGGCCTTCAGTTGCTGATATGGTGGCGGTGGGGTTTATCGGCGACAGATGCAGGTGTCTTCTTTGCTGGGGTGGCACCTCGTCGGACGCCGACACGTCCTTGGTCCTCTTCCCGGCTCTTCTGTTTCCCCCCTGCTCCATGTTGATATTAAAGGTGGGGGGGTCATGGTAGAATGTGGAGTCGTCTGACTCCTCCTCGTCTCGTGGCACCGGCCGTGGTCTTGTCCTTCTGGATTTTCTCGGGGCGGTGTGGGTGAAGTCCGTTGCGACGGACCTCCATTGTCCGGTGGTGTTATCCCGCGTGACCACTAGGCCGAGGGGAGGGAAGTTGCCGGCGTCCGATTGCAACAATCGTCGCGGCAGCAGTTCCTCGGCCGAGTGGGAGCGCGGGCGGCGCGGCGATGGATTCGCGCTAGGTGTTGGTGATGAGTCCGACTTCGTGGTGCTCAGCGGGGTAATCCTGGGCCCTGCGCTAGTTTCATCGGGCTCGGCGCCTGGGGTTTCATTGGGGTTGTCTGTGCTCATGGTTCGGGTAGCCCCCCCTGCCTGTCTGCCGGGCTCAGGGGGGTCAAGCGCCGGCTACTAACAGCTAGTAGCCGGGCGATTGACGCGTAATGGGGGGACGCAGGTGCCGCAATGTGCGCGGCCTCCGACGGGGACGGAGCCACCGTCGAAGAGGGGACTATGGCTTGTCCCAAGGTCGAGTTTGTCGCCGGGCTCGCGCGCGTACCCAGCGACCGCAAACTTTTTTGGGTATCAAATTCCACCGACTACCCTCATGTTGTTTTTTTTTTTTTTTTATTTTTTTTTTATTTTCTTTTGAGAAGCGATACGTCTAGCCTGCTTGGCGGCCGGTGGCAAGATGTTGTATGTTTATATATACTCGTATATATAAATATAGTATGTAACCAGTATATGTATGTGTTATCTATGTATTGTATGTATTTATATTATAGATTTAATATCGTTTTTTTTTAGTTATAAGTTTTTAGCTCAATAAATCTCAAATATTAGCGGTCATGTAACTTACAATCCCCGCTCACATCTCCCAAAGGTAGCTGTTAGAAAATGTTTTTAGACATTAAGCTCGCCTATGTACTGTAAAATGTATTATTTTCTGTGCAATAAAGAATTTATCTATCTTGTCTAAATCTTGGATGAAAACTGCTTTTGTTCATGGTTACCTCAAAAATAAATATTAATTTTATTTAAAAGCTACCGACGACTGATTTAAAAAGTTTGCCTCTATCAAAAATACAAATCGTACTACGCTGGTAGGGGCATCCATTTGGGGTTGTGACTTTGCTTGAGGAAGTGGTTGCAAGATAAACATTGTAGACATTTTCTACCTAATTATACTCAAATACTGCATTATGGAGAATGGTGTAAGGATTCTTAATCTCAATTAAATTTTTATTCGTTAATTTTGAGTTGTGAATCGAAGCTTTTGTAACTTTTCAGATACCATTTCTGATCCGCGTGGCTTCTATAAGCGAGGTGAAGGGTCATCAGGTGCGCGTGTCGTTCGACGGGTGGGCCGACGAGTTGTCCTACTGGTTGGACGACGACTCGCCCGACATACACCCCGTGGGCTGGTGCCTCAAGACTGGACACCCTCTCGAGCCACCACTCTGTCAGTATTCAAACAACGGTTTATTAGTATATTAGGTTAGGTTACATAACATTAAATTTAAATAATATTATCAAATAAATATCTAGCACATACACTTTTTACAGTTGAGTACAAGCATTTGCTAATTTGTATTAAAAAATTAGCTAATAAAACTAATTATATACGATTTAGAAAACCTAATAAATTATTTATTGGGTAATAATAAAAATAAATGTACACATTTTGATTTAATGTGTTTGTATTTTTCGGAAATAGATGCCAATTATTAAAAAAATAATTTATTTAAAACTGCAGACCCTCATCAAATCGTGAGGCCAAATTCCCCAAAAATATAATCTTCAAGGCCCATCTCCAGCAGTGGAGGTCTAGAACTGTGTTTCCATGGCTGTAATGATAGTTACTCGTTTTGTTATTTTAGCCGAGCAAGACCTGGAGACTCTGGGAGTGTGCGGAGTGGGGGGATGTCGCGGGCTGGGCTCTGCGCTGGGAGGGAGTCACAAGTGTCACTCCGGGCCCTCGGACTGTCCGTACCGCGCCGGGGACTCTCCGCGACCAGACCGACTCTCCAAGGAGCCCAGCGACTCGGTCGCTCCCCGGACACGCAGGTACACAATCATAACAAACCATTCCGCTACGCAAAATGACAGAAAACATCCCAAATGAAAAGTTTTTTCATTTGAAAATGCTATGCATGTTTGTAGTTTACAACCGATAAATTAGGATAAATAAGGAAATTTATAAAGAAAACAATATAATATTAGCTAATCTGGCCGGTCTCCACCACTAATGTCGACTTCCTCCGTTGCTTATGATTTTGTTAATTTTCAGGGTCGTGTCAAGAATAAAGCCGAGAGGATCCAGCTCACCAAACAGCACAGACTCCAAGCCCCGAGGGAGACCTCCTAAACACAAACCAAGTGAACATGCCAAACCTGATCCTGCGTCCGATGAGGTGTGTCCAAAATTACTTGATTTTAATACTAATTTACACTGTTTATATAGCAGCTAAAAGTATAGTGAGATCATTTATAGGTTCCACCCTGTAGAAGTAGATGAATAGTCTATTGATTAATAAATAATAAATATAAAATAAATATTTCCAGACAATCACACAGCGCCATCTAATTTCCGTGGTAAGCTGCGAGGCTTGTGTTACGGAAACTAGATGGTTGATAAACTACACATTATACTTTTTTTTTTGTAAATATATACATATTACACATATAAACACCCAGACCGAGACAAATTATACAATGTACAACTTGCCCCCGGTGGGAATCGAACCCACGACCTCCCGAGTTTACGGCAACGTTTGTTACCACTAGACCACGGAGGCGGTGAGATTACAGTTTTCTGATTTGTAGATTAATATGAAAGTCTTACTTATTATTAAATTTTGTAGGAATCTGTGGGCAGCAATAGTGGCAAGAGGTGGAGACACAGCAGTAAGGAGGTGGAGAGCTCGGTGACCCGTGACTACCTTGTGCGGGCTGGTGGACAGGCCCTGCCCTGCGGACTGCACCTGCAGCCGCTCCTGCACTCCCTGCCCCCCGAGCCCGGCACCTGGACTCCGGTCAGTACTACTGTCGTCATCATCGCATTTTATACATCTTAATAGAGAAATCGACCTGCATTTTAATAAATGCTGCAGTAAATGACTGCGGCGCGTCCAGCTTTCGTCTTAAACCTGAAGAAGAGTCATTCTTACCATATTTCCCGATAATTTGGCCTACCCTCGCCCCACTGGCCAATTGGCTGCGAGGGCCTGATGTCAATTGAATGTTGGCATCACTGGTTTGTCTATCGCATCTAATCAGATTTATTTATCATAAGTATCTCGTAGTAATTAAAATAATATTTAAATTGAAGTGAGAATATTATCCAAATTATTTAATCACATGTAGTCTCGATAGTTATTACTCTTCGTAAACAAACTGAAATTTCTTTTAAAATAAAAAACTGAACGAACTAGCAAGTTATTAGTTTTATTATATCTTTTCAAAATTGAGTCTTTTCGACGACCTTTTAAAACGCAGCCACTGTATTTTCTAATATCAAAAATATATAAAATAATAATTATAATGTTTCAGGAGGAAGTGGTGACCCTGGTGGAGGGCGTGGCGGGTCCGGAGGCGGCGCAGGCGGTGCGCGCGGGCCGGCTGGGGGGCGCCGCGCTCCTCATGGCGTCCCGGGAGGAACTCGTCGACTGTCTGCGGCTGCGGCTCGGGCCCGCTCTCAAGATCTACACCGCCGTCAAGATCCTCAGACACTCCTGTATGTGATCCGCGAGACTCTATGCGCTCTCCGTCTTCATGTAGTGACCGGGAGTGTCTGCGGCTCGGGCCCGCTCTCAAGATCTACACCGCCGTCAAGATCCTCAGACACTCCTGTATGTGATCCGCGAGACTCTATGCGCTCTCCGTCTTCATGTAGTGACCGGGAGTGTCTGCGGCTCGGGCCCGCTCTCAAGATCTACACCGCCGTCAAGATCCTCAGACACTCCTGTATGTGATCCGCGAGACTCTCTGCGCTCTCCGTCTTCATGTAGTGACCGGGAGTGTCTGCGGCTCGGGCCCGCTCTCAAGATCTACACCGCCGTCAAGATCCTCAGACACTCCTGTATGTGATCCGCGAGACTCTATGCGCTCTCCGTCTTCATGTAGTGACCGGGAGTGTCTGCGGCTCGGGCCCGCTCTCAAGATCTACACCGCCGTCAAGATCCTCAGACACTCCTGTATGTGATCCGCGAGACTCTCTGCGCTCTCCGTCTTCATGTAGTGACCGGGAGTGTCTGCGGCTCGGGCCCGCTCTCAAGATCTACACCGCCGTCAAGATCCTCAGACACTCCTGTATGTGATCCGCGAGACTCTCTGCGCTCTCCGTCTTCATGTAGTGACCGGGAGTGTCTGCGGCTCGGGCCCGCTCTCAAGATCTACACCGCCGTCAAGATCCTCAGACACTCCTGTATGTGATCCGCGAGACTCTCTGCGCTCTCCGTCTTCATGTAGTGACCGGGAGTGTCTGCGGCTCGGGCCCGCTCTCAAGATCTACACCGCCGTCAAGATCCTCAGACACTCCTGTATGTGATCCGCGAGACTCTCTGCGCTCTCCGTCTTCATGTAGTGACCGGGAGTGTCTGCGGCTCGGGCCCGCTCTCAAGATCTACACCGCCGTCAAGATCCTCAGACACTCCTGTATGTGATCCGCGAGACTCTCTGCGCTCTCCGTCTTCATGTAGTGACCGGGAGTGTCTGCGGCTCGGGCCCGCTCTCAAGATCTACACCGCCGTCAAGATCCTCAGACACTCCTGTATGTGATCCGCGAGACTCTCTGCGCTCTCCGTCTTCATGTAGTGACCGGGAGTGTCTGCGGCTCGGGCCCGCTCTCAAGATCTAAACCAAAGTCAAATAATATTGGAGACCATAACATTTGTTCAACCTAATAACAAAACAAAGCTTCAATTTAAGTAACTTGTCCCAAGTTTATTTTAACAAAATTGTGACTACAAGTTGTGAAGTGATGTAATTTTGACTTATCCAAATGTATTCGACTAATGTTTGTATCAAGTTAGATTGCATTCCAAAATTATAAATATTTTTCCTGTTAGATGAAAGAGATATACTGTTGACTGTTAAAAGTGATAGACCGGGTTGTAATTCTGACCGAATTAATAATTAGTATACTGAAACCAAAGACAGATAAATAACAAGAAGCCATACGTTATGAGAATCAAAGCAAGGACAATCGGCTCAGAATGAGATAGTCTTTGACCATGCATTGATGGTTATGCTCAAGTTCGACGTCCACTTTCAAATTTATTTTGTTGTTTCACGAACAATATGCTGACCTGCATGCTATGAACGTTCTTCTTCGACAAAAGACGAACAAAGTAGATGGCGTTAAAAGATAGTTCAACAAACATTTAGTATGAAAATCAATACTATATATAGTATAGTATAATCTCTTTGACTGGAAACGCAATCCTCGAATAATGTTAAGGTCAGCAAACATGACTATACAGTTATTATAATTTAGGACTGGGAATATATTAATATGGCATATAAATCTATCTATTACATAGCTTATTATGTAATTACACACTAGTTTAAGTTGTAATTTTTTCGAAATTCAAAGTTATGAATTATATATTTAGATAGACATATTTTAATACAATTTAAAAATAATGGATAGATTAGTAAAATATTTTTACTTGCGTTTACCTTATAATTGGGTACAAAGATATCTAAATTATTAATTCTCCTATAGCTACTGATAATATGGATATAAATATGTTTCATTTCATATACACACATATATGAAATGAGATTCTTTGGAGTAGAAATTATTGTAACAATCATATTTTTTTTATTAGTAATTTTAATTCTTGATATCATAATAATGAGTCACTTTTGCAGAATAATGCATTTATATTTATTCAATTGTAATTACTTAAGGGCAGGTAGTGTGATCCTTTATGCTACCCGAATGTCACAGGGTATCCGATATAACCTTGTGTATGAAACACTTTCTCAATTCAAATTGAAACCTCCATTTTTCGAAAAGATAATTAAAATAATCCATGTTTAACATTGTGGTTGGTTTGAGTAGTTTAGTTTTCATTTCAGCCACAGAATACAAACAAGAATAGAAGATGACGCCTAGAGGGGGCGGTAAGGGGCCCAGAAAGAAACGATTTATTTAACGAGACTTTATTTTTTATTTTGAAATTAAAACCCACCTATAACACAACATCGATTATTTAGTTATATTCGGTCAAAGTAAACGGTAGACGAAATTTGAATAAATAGCTACTTGTTCCGACACAATAAAGTGCAATTCATGTCGCACAGCGCTAATTACCTTTCGTTATATTAAGCTACAAGTTGCCTTTTTTTTATCGCGTAACCCTCATCTCTTCTGACGAGGTTAGGGTTGTGTTCTTTTAAAGAATATAGGGAAGAAGGTCGACCATGTCTTATTTTTTCTTACAAAGAGGTGGTCAAAAACACGCATAATTAAGATTATTCCAGTGGCCGATCTGCTGTGCGAGTGGGTTTTGAGCCCCTGGACTAATTAAAATCTTTAAGATTACATTACCTACATAAAATGTAAAAAAAAAGAAATTTAAATGATGAAGAAAAACATTATTTAAATGTATTCCTTTAGATTTTTACGTAATAAATGTTAAACAAGGGGAGGGGGTCAAAAATGTCTTACGTAATAAATGTTAAACAGGGGAAGGGGGTCAAAAACTGTCATAAATGTCACTATTTATGAACAAATCGAGCTTTTTTTAGAAAGAACCATTAATTGTCTTTTTTTTTTAATGTTATAAATTATAAAATTAATTGTTTTATTTATTATTTTATTTAAACTCAGTCAGTGCCACAAGGTACAATATCAACTCATTTGTCGATTACTAAAAAAAATAATTTTTGTTATTTTTGGCGCTTGAATTGACATATAAAAGAATCTTAGTAGTATGTAGATCGAAACACCATTTTATTTTGAATATCTACAGAGGTCATTATGCGGCATACGTTAGTATGGAACTTGTCTATGAAACTAAATATCGCTTATGTGTTTTGATAGGTAGGTAGGACTGACTGACAAGTCGAACCCGCCGCGTACTCATAGCTTCATACCTCAAGTAAACCTACTTGGCCACAAACTTGCTGAAACATATAAATAAGCAAATATCAAACATGCATTCATTTTATTATCTTTTCGGAGACCGATTAGTCACAAAATCGTAAGATCAATGTAGCAATAATTACTAACTGATAATTATAGTGTAACTTCAGCCTTATTGTTGGTTAAGCTTTATTTATAATATAGTCGTGTCATATTAAAATCGCATTTCGACAAAATCATTGTTAATATTTTTTTACAAAATGTGGTTGTGACCAATATATATTAGCAAAGTTAGGCAAAATTTACTCTATTTATCTCCTAATGTAAATAAACTAAATATTTATACTCAATGTAATCATTAAAACCATCAGCATAAACTTCTTCCATGATGTTTATACTTATTTATAAAAAAATGTTACTAATCTTTAGTCATAATGATGGGAATGCGCGCCCATTGAACTGAAATATATTATCTAAAGAATATCTATGAATTAGATATACACATCTTTTATTAAGTGTTGTACCTATAGTCTAATTATAGTCGTGACTCTTGTCCAACCGTATGGCACATTTACCTAATGATATAGATATTTCTGTTTTACCAAGATTTTTAAATGGCCTATCCACCATAGGCCATTTAAAAATTTAATATTTAATAGTACTCGAACTACGTAAAATAGTAATTTTCTGATAACAATATAAAATCTGTCAACCCGTGGGTAGTGTAAGCTAAATTCTTCAGATATGTTCTGGAAGACCTATTTCCAGAAGTGGAGTGGAGTGGAAAAAATATTAGGACATACGATTCACACCAAATACAAACACTAATTTAATAGAAAAAGTAAATGGTAAGCGTGCCATCCCGCAATAAAAAGGGACTCCCAGCATATCGGTTGCAAGCCCGAGATACTCTTTTCCTTTCCTACACGATCGCCACTCGCACGGTGAATCCATGGATTGCTAAGAATTTTGTCTGGCGTTACCGTGTGCTTAGGTGAACAGAACAGAAGCAATGAAATTACATAAATATAAATTATGTATACAAAAATCTAAAATAGCTTTGCTTTATTTTTAATCGTAAAATTAAGTAATTGTATGATAATTTTAAGGACTTTATTGTACATCTCAAGTTGTTGAGGCTCTATTGTTAAAACTTGTGTTCAAAAGTATAATAGAAATGCCATTTCATGCCAACAATGTCTGTTACTCGAAAATATTGTAAATACTTGTTACAATTTAATCTGTAACGGTATAGCAGTTAAATTATGATTTATACATAATGCCATAAACATTATTGGCCCTTGTTTGGAGAAGAGATGTACACAATTAGCATTTAAATATTTGTTTTTAGTAAATTAGAAGGAAATCGTTGTTACTGTTTGTTTTATTAATTTCCGTCTAATGTAGGGTACTTGACAATTGTTTATATTTACTGACGGATCGCCTTTATTTTAAATATCGTATTTGAATTTTCGCCCAGAAATGCTGCAGTTGCAAATGGCTGCCGAATGACGTCACGTAAGATTTTAAGCAAAATTCAGTAAAAAAGAGCGCTTTGCTTTCAAGTCGGAACACAGTCTTCGTATTATTAAGTGACGTCACTCACGCTGACTAATGTTTTTAATAAATACTAATAAATGATTTCGTTAATAAAAACGAAATTTAGTGTGTTTTTACGTATTCTAAATTTATAATAAAACAAAAAAACACATAATAAAATTGAAATTGTATGTCCAAAATCCTCGCCAACCCGTCTGGCCAGCGTGGCGAGTGTAGGCCAAATGGAAGGCCCATCTCCATCGCCGTGGAGGTAGAACACAGCGGTTCTAGGGGCTGTAACGATGTCCAAAATATCAATTATTTTACTTCCTAGAAAGCTGTTTCACTACATTTCTTAAAAGTAGACTCTGACTTTAAAAATTGGGTTGTGCGAGCGAGAGAGATGCAAAGATTAACAATCTTCCTATCAAAATATTAAATCCTTTTGTAAACTTATCTGGGATCTAATGTAATGTATAAACCATAACCCAACTATATATGTAACTGTAAACTAAAGAATTATACAAGTGTGACACAATGAAAGATCTCTGTATGTTTTTAAGTCTTCTTTCTTGCGCTATTTTTAATCGTATTTTCGCAATGATATTCCTATATCATAAACTGATTTTAGTTACTATTGCAATAATAATATTTCAGGTTTAGCCTTAAAATGTCTATATATACAAGATGTTACAAAAACTCAAAATCCTCATATTGCATATTTTTATTATCGTTGAATACTTGTAGCATATCTCTGTGCGAGGTTGTAACAACCTGTATATATACATAATTATATTGACAATGGATTTTAGTCATTTATGGGAGTACAGATCGTGTATATAGTCATCCTGTCCCGGCTAACAGGTACCTTATGTAAAAATTATAGAAATATTTCTAGTGATTATCTCGGCTAAGTTTTGTCAATACATTATACATGTTTGGTACATATATCAAGCCTAGGGCAGGAGTGTACAAATAATGTTTTGAAGTGTTATATTGAATGAAGTGCCATAATAGGGTTCGTGTGCTATTTTTTAATAAAACTCGAAAAAGTATTGAGATATTTTTAAAATGTATTTTTTAAGACACGAATGTCTTTTTAATTTTATCAAGAACATGTTCCCTATTGGATTGGCATTCCACATTAACTGTTGTGTATGATTTTTAATAAAAACATTGAAGATACTATAACTTTTATTTTCGATATTTCCACGACGGCACAACATGCATGATGATGATGATAGATGGTACCTTATATAACTGTCAGTTGCATAGAAAACTTATATTTTTATTACGAAATTTATTATTTTCTGGATATTATGTCGAAGTGAGCAGCTTTTAAGTGTACAAATCGAGATTTCCAAGCGAAGTCAAAGATATGGTGATCTCAAAATTGCCGTTCTATTAATTCAACCTATTTTCTTTTTAAAGACGGTTCGTTTTCTTAATCCGTATTTTAAGGTAGGTAACGTTAATTTAAAATACATTTATCTGTTATAGAATAGAAAAAACTACAAAAACATTTAAAAAATGATGCGTCAAAAGGTGTAAACAAGGTACCAGTGCCGCTAGCGACATCTACAAAAAGCTTTGCCTGACACACCCCATTGGTACGTATTCGTTTGTGACGTCACAAATTATATTATTCCTCGCGCTCAGACAATATTGTAATTCGTTTATACTGTTTGTATATTACTTCTAAAACAAAACTATAATTAATATTTAAGTAGGAAGTAAATAAATATACGAAAATAAGTTAATAATATTAAACATTACCTACACATGTAAAGCTGAAAAAGACGAGAGAGGTGTGTTACTATTCATACACAAAGATGTGGAATCTGGAATTTAACTTCTATAGGTACATTAAATAAAACTTATGGTATGAATAAAATAGTTTAGACCAATGAGGTTAGACCATTTCGAATTGAAATCACGCTCTGAGCATACTCAGGGACAAAAAAAACTATTTAAGTTAATATAGTACAAATACAACAAATGTTTACTCTAATAATTATGACTTTTACTTAAATAAAATAAGAATAAAAAATGCCTGCCTGCGTAAAAAAAGATTTTGAAATAAAACCTGAAAAGAAATAAATAAAACTAAAACTAAAAAAAGCTCAATACCTTGAAATAAAAACTGAAAATAAATAAATGAAACTAAACTCCATTAACCCTATACTTTTTCAAACAAAACATCTACTGCATAAATGCAGCCTACATGACATGTCAATAGTACTAGCCTGGATTCCCGGCCACTGTGGTATTCCCGGAAATGAAAGGGTGGACCAGGTCGCCAAAGAAGTAGTTCAATGTGGCGACATTTTTCCGTATGAACTATATCCGCATGACTTGATTTTACAGCCTCAAAGATACTTACATGAATCTTGGTCGCAGCAATGGCCTAGAAGCAGCAATGGCCTAGAAGCAGCAAATCAAAAGGGTCATACTTCTTCATGATTCAGCCCTCAATCCCCACCAAGCCATGGTTCACCCAAATTAAATTAAGCAAAAAAGACACAAGTACTATCTGCCGCCTAAGATTAGGTCATTGTTGTTCCACTGCATTTCTTGCCAAACTCAGGATCAGGGACTCGTCAATATGTGAGTGTGGGTTGGATGAGGGAAATGTAAACCACATTTTCTTCTGCCCACTCTATGACAGAACTATCCTATTATCCTCCCTCTACAAAATTGTACCCTTTCCTACCTCTATCACCTCACTTCTCCACTCTCTTAATCCCATTATCTTTGCTATTCTTACCAAATTCCTTAACTTAAATGATATCAACCTTTAAATTTACAACTCGGGCATATCTCTGTTGACGGGGAGGAGACAGACCTCATTCCGGTTCGCAGGTTCATGTCCCCTTTCTCGTCTCCATGCAGACCGAGAAAGTAGTTTTCTCATTATGCATGAGGGCTGGGGGGGGGGGGGGGGTGGCGTGGCTCAGCGAAACCGTCGCTTCGTCCCTGTTTGCAGCGCGGTGTCTCCGTATGGTCAAGCGTGATTTCGTGTGTAACTCACTATGTTACAATGTAATTATATTTTGTATATAGTCCCCAGTATTAATAAACTGTTGTGTTGTGACGTGCCATTCCCACTAACTAAACCCCCCCCCCCTTTTTTCTGTTTTAGTGTTGGTGATTCACCGTGTCCAGTTAATTAATATAATAATTAAACATAAACATTATTATTATTTTTTTTATAAAATCATACAATCGTGATGTTGGCACAAATGCCTTCAATTCAATTCAATTCGTTTATTTTTGCAAGTAGGCATAGGACAAAAAGATATGTATTCTGCACTTTTACACGTCAATTTTTAGAATATTGATATATATAAAACGATATAATTTTATAGTACATATTGGTGAATCTGGAGCAGTACATGATAACCATCATTTGGAAAGAGAAACAATAAAATAACACAATTATAAATAAAGAATAACGCTTAACATTATAGCTGCTGTAGATAGGCATTGTCACACTATAAGCTAAGACAGACACAATTATAAGAATATAAATGTCAATGTCAGTTAAGATAATAGCTGCTATATATAGGCATTGTCATACTATAAGCTAAGACAGACACAATTATAAAAATATAAATGTAAATGTCAGTTAAGATAATAGCTGCTGTACAGAGGCATTGTCATACTATAAGCTAGAACAAACAATTATTAAGAAAAAAAAAAAAAGAAGGTAACTTAAAATTATAGCTGCTGTATAAAGGCATTGTCATACTAAACTAGACTATAACTAAATACAAATTGTGTAATAAATGAATTATAATACTTATTAGCTGCCGTACAGAGGCATTGTCAAACTACGAGACGTATTAAAATGCTATAATTTTATACCCAAGCTTTTTTATCGTTCATATAGTCATTAACAGTATAATAGCCTTTTTGCATTAATTTATTTTTAATGTGATTTTTAAATGTATTTAGTGGCGATTGCCAGTACTAGTTTTCTAGTTTTAAAAAATGAAGAAGAAGAACTTGCGGTCACAGATTATATACTTGCGGTTATTTTTGCCTATGGACGTAAAGCAGAATTATTAAGTAAAAGAACTAGCCTTAGCTACTCTTTATAGTCTGTGTTCGAAATAATTCTCCGCACAGATTATATAGACCACAGCGGTTTATTTTCGGTTTTATCGTATTTTACTTATTTTATCTTAATGTAATTAATAGTATTTGATAAATTTCACTTAATTACAGCTAAAGTTGTGTGTAAAATGGCTCTATACTGTGCAAGTAAGTATATATTGTTGATTGAAAGTTATATTTTTGTACAGCATGCAAGCAAAGTAAATTCGTAATTTTACTGCTTTTGGCTACAATATTATGTTTATAATCAGTGAAATCAAAGAGACAACGTTTATTAAGATGATTATTAGTATTTGTGTGTATCAATAAAAGTTGTAACCTTAAATGTTTGTATAGTATCGAACGAAGTCCCCGAGGCGCCCGTGGTGTCTCCCGTATCGGGGGCTGTGTTTGAAAGACGAATTATAGAGAAGTACATTATAGAAAATGGCATAGACCCCATCAATGGTAAAGACTTGAAGATTGACGAACTGATTGAAATCAAAAGTAAGTATTACTGGAAAAGTAAGGAACAGCATATACTTCTAACCAATTCAGATCTGCATAAGTATCACAAGTGTCAACAGACTTGATAAATTATATTTATAAGTTAAATATATTTTTTGTTCTTGACCGGGAAAAAACCCTGTACCTCTATGTCTAAATCTAAGGTCCTAACTGCTAGGTTTGGGCTACCGAGGCTGTGCTATGTATATCTTACACAGACATTTTGGTGTTTTCTGAGAACTTAAATCATGTTATATGTGTATTGAACTAACCAAAAACTACAACATATTGTCTAACCAAGAGAAAACAAATTTCTAAGCGTTCCATGGAATGTGGGTACTGGGTTCATTGTGTGGGAAAGAGATATGATAAGAATGGTGTCGGGCTTGCAACCGACAATAGGCTGCTTTTCAAAGGAGGTTTTCCTTTTTTATTTTAATGTGCAACAAGACTCACCATATTCTGATTCTGTTAATGCTGTCTTGGAAGCTCGTTAACATGTTAAGGAAATGCTTATACTTTGCTAAGAGATAAGTTTAAGGAGTATGATATTCAGTAGCATCTCAATATATACTAGAGAATACTATACATGTCTATTATAAGATATGTGATTTGTGTAGTGATAAAAATGCCTGGTAGATATGTAAATGAAATTTATTATATTTTGGAATCATAAAAAAAAACATATAATATAAAGTAATGTCACAGTACAAAAGAGCCCGATAAGGCCACATTGTGATAAATAAGTTTTTTTTACTTAGAATGATCAGGAACAGATTAAAGTCTCGGCTTGCGGTTAGTGCTATAGTCATTCCAATAAAATCTTTGCACCACTTTGAAGAATTGGGCAAATCTGCCGTCAATACATTTATAAAACAACCTTCATTTGAGACACCGTTAATGGAATCATACAGCATTTGGTTGGGTAGTGAGAGAAGCAGAATGGTGCATGGTAAGTGTCTTCATACGCAAAAAATGGAATGAAAAAATGGGCCCCTCATATCCCCAGCCTATGTTGATGACAAACAAACGTACAATTGACTCACAAAAAATACATAGATTGCGAAGAAAATTATCATCTAAGTATAATTTGACTTGCAGCCCCCGCCATAGTAAAGCCAAAACCCCCGAGTGCCACATCCATCCCGGCCACCCTGAAGAGCATGCAGGATGAGTGGGATGCCCTCATGCTGCACGCCTTCACTCAGAGACAACAGCTGCAGACTGCAAGACAGGTTACTCACACAGAGCTTTAAATTCATATACCCACGCCTAGGTAGTATATTAAAAAAAGCTGTTTGACTCAGATTTGTCAGTGTACTTTTATGGTCAGCGATAAAATCATCAGCGGTATGGTCACGTCATATTTAGATTTTTTTGTCATATCCAACCCTAGTTTCATGGTAGCATATCGGCCAAATTTTAACAAAATCAAATAGGAAGACTGTTAATTTCCATCTCTGTGTTCCAAGGAACAATCATGCTAAATTTCATCAAAATTGGTTAATTAGGTGTAAATGTAAGGTAAAACTACATACAGACACACAGAAAGTTTCTTTCACATTTACAATATTAGTATAGATGTTTGCGCCACTGAAGAAACTGCGTGCTCTAAGTACAAAAAATGTGAATGAATTTTAAGTTCTGTTAGTCTTGGACCAAAGCACAAGTATGGAAAGGTAAACTGACAATCTGTAATTTTGTAAGCACTCATTAACTTAGGATTAAAATCTTTTTGTCCATTTGCTCTCTTAACAGCACTCTGACCACAAATGTATTAATTTTGTATCTCTGCAGGAGTTGAGCCACGCACTGTACCAACATGATGCGGCATGTCGTGTCATAGCTCGTCTCACCAAAGAGGTTACAGCTGCTCGGGAAGCACTTGCCACACTCAAACCTCAAGCACCAGCACCTCCTGTATGTATATTATATAACTGTTCAACGTTAAACTACTAACTTAGACTAGCTTGGTACAAAATAATGTGCAATGTACAATTAAAATGCAGATGCCGTGTTCAAAACCCCAAAGAACTGGTTTGCAGCAAAATGTGGTTGTTATTGATCTGTGGCATTTCAAAGATTACATTGTTTCAAAATCATATGACAAGGTCCTATCATCACTGGATCATATGTCCTCTTCTGTTGAAATTATCTCGACTGTGCCTAATGTTCACCAGCCTGTTGTTGTAATTCAGTGCCACAGATATGCATACCCCACATTTCTCATGAAGTGATGTTCTTTTGGAGCACCAATTTTACTGTTAATTAGGTTTTTTTCAACATTTTGTTTGCGTCAAGCAGACATTTAATATATAACAAGTGGGTCATGAAACCAAAAGGATGATAATGCTAGGACAATAGTCTCAGAATTAATGACATCATGATGGTATAGTAAAGTTGGCCAAAAGTGATTCTTCTAAATAAAAAAAAATTAAAATGCGTGGTTTCTGACATGGAGGGCATACGGTCGTGATGATGATACTATGACAGTGCATTGCCGATTATGGTCGTGTATGAAGTGCACTTGTGATTTGATTTTGTTGTTTTACTGACAATATACCACGAAAGTGTAAAACACAAAAGAAGTTGGCATAAAAAACTAATGTAAACCTTTGGCATAAATGTATTATATCGGAGGAAACCTAAGGACATACTGTAGTAGGAAAATATCTTTTTTTTCAGGCGGAAGCACCAGTTTCTGGTGTGACAGCTACGGGTATGACAGCAGAGGTGGTGGCCCGACTGCAGGCCCGAGCTACGGCTCTCACCCAGGACCGCAAGAAGAGAGGACGCACTGTGCCCGAGGGACTCATGGCTCCCGACCAGATGTCCACCTTCGTCACAGTGGCCTCCCATCCCGTATGTATACAACATGAGGCACAAGGTCGTTATGGTTTACTATTGTGGCACATAAGTTATAAAATATAATAAATTATCTATTGCACAAAGCAATAGTACATTAATGACGTGGTGTGTAATGATGGCCGAAGTATTGTCGTTCCTGACGACTTAACTAGCGATACTATTGATGTTGATAGTATTCAAGCTATTAAAAATTTTGATAGTATTGTCTTTCTTGACGAGTTAACTAGTGATACTATTAAGTATTAGACTATCAGTAGTTGCCATATTTTTCATAGTATCACTAGTTGGTAATGACAATAGTATAATTATCGGTCCTAAACCGTTCATCTGGCGAGAGGCTGTCCCATTCTACGTTTTTTCTAGTTCCTTGTTATTACTTGGCAAAAGCTCACAAATAATTCTAATTTCTTGTTTACCGTCAGGGTCTCCACTCTGCCAGTATTCCTGGTATCCTGGCGCTGGACATCAACCCGTCAGATCCTAGCAAGTTGTTGACGGGAGGTAACGACCGGAACGCCATTGTGTTCAATAAGGACACGGAGCAGGTGGTTGCTATCCTCAAGGGCCACACCAAGAAGGTGACCCGAGTCATCTACCATCCCGACGAGGACACCGTCATCACCGCCTCGCCCGACCACACCATCCGCGTCTGGAATGTGCACTCGTGAGTATATCAAAACTGTTAACTCGTGTAATCAACTGGCTAATAAAAACAAACTGGACAAGTGGCTAGTAACTATGGTGAGCAACGCGCTGCTCGCCTATTAATCAATAATAATACCGCTAGGTATAAAAGTTTATTTATTTATTACAAAAACCACAGCTCATTACAGAAATAAATACATAGGTATACCTTATAAGTAACACATTGGCCATACATATATTATACGTCTTCCATAAAATGTAAACATAGAAATCAGGTGGTGGTGGATTTAAGAAACAAAGATAATGTACAGGCACTGCTTGGTGGTAGTCTTCTTTTTTTAATAAAAAATGTATGATAACAAATATATAACAACAGTAATAACTTAGCACAATAAAAATAATAAATCATTTTAACAAGGAAATAATAAGAATTGAATAAAATTGTTTGGAGAGAATCACACTCTCATCAACAAAAAGATCAAAAGTAGGTAAAAATATGGATACAAACCAAAACATACCATTATTATTTTGTTTGTTTGAAGTCAGTAATTTATTTGATTATTTGTCTACAGATCCCAGACAACAGCCATTCTTCGCTCACATGATGGTCCTGTCACTGGTCTATCTCTCCACCCCACGGGAGACTATGTGCTGTCCACCTCCACCGACCAGCACTGGGCCTTCTCTGACATCCGCACTGGCACCCTGCTGTCTAAGGTACACACGGACTCCAAATTACTTTAAAATAAACATAATGATCTGTGACCAACTGTGTGCAATAAAACTACTACTGCCATTGATCTGTTAATATGCTATATTAAGTTTTATATCATTAAATAGTACTTGTGACACTCAAGAAGTTTTAACCTCTATGATGTAATTTGCCACATCTACCAAAGCGAGTCCCTCATGATGACACAGGCGAAGCCGGGTCAAGCAGCTGGTTATGAATGTTGTAAATGATGCTCTTACACAAACTCTTTCTAATGAGATATTGGCTGCAAAAAGGCAAACTGTTGGTTTTCAGTATTGTGCAGACACAACGCTCCAATAATACAAGTAATTAACAACTAAATATCCACAGGTAACGGATTCCTCTGGAATGAGTCTAACAACAGCTCAGTTCCATCCCGACGGTCTGATCTTTGGAACAGGAACAGAGAACTCTCAGGTGAAGATCTGGGATCTGAAGGAGCAGAGCAACGTAGCGAACTTCCCCGGACACACGGGCTCCATCACCTCTATCTCCTTCTCTGAGAATGGGTACTACCTGGCCACCGCTGCGGAGGACTCCTGCGTTAAGCTTTGGGATCTGCGGAAACTCAAGAACTTTAAGACCATTCAGCTTGAAGAGGGATATGCTATTAAGGTCAGTTAATATAATTCAGAAAACCAAAGTTACCGTATAGTCTTAAAATCAGTAAGCTGAAGTGGCAATGGGGATAGACTTGTTTGTCACAGAACCAATGGCCAACGGAGTGTCTGGAGTGAGGACCACAACAGGGAAAACGTTCAACAACCGTCAGTTTCATTTTTTTATGCTACACATTTAAATAAATAAATATATAAATGCGGTAGGTGTTACTATTTTGACATCCATGTCGGACAGATGACAATTAACAAATGTCACCAATCGTGTGGACATAATGATGACAATCATGGCTGTTTTGTGTTCGACCCTCATAGCCTTTACATTGTGTTGCTTATCATGATATTATGTTTCAGGACTTATGCTTCGATCGTTCGGGCACATACCTTGCGGTGGCGGGCGGAGACGTGCGCGTGTTCCTGTGTCGGCTGTGGCAACCCCTGCGCACTCTGTCGGCGCACACCGCCACCGCCACGGCCGTGCGCTTCGGGCCACACGCTAGGTACCTCGCCTCCGTCGCGATGGACCGCACTCTCCACATCTACTCGCCCCGCGCCTAGATCCTGCACCACAACCTCTGCGCCCTCTGTCGGCGCACACCGCCACCGCCACGGCCGTGCGCTTCGGGCCACACGCTAGGTACCTCGCCTCCGTCGCCATAGATCCTGCATCAGTTGCTTACTATCTCATTGAAAGTCTATTTCAAATTATACAAGAGGTCTCTCAGACGTGTGCTGCAGGCATCCTTCTTTCTCTCTCCCTTCTCCTTCCTCCCATTAACGGCCTTCTACAGCTGGCGCCGTTTTTGTATAATAATGGTAGGCGACAACTGATTTGACTTGCAAAGAGGTCCATAGTTTGTAAGATTTTGGTATGTTTAAGAGTTGTACATGTACGCCCGATTAGGACTGTCTTCAATAACCTATTGTAGTCGAGCGTATACTTTAGTATGGTGAATATGTATGTCTAACAATATATTTTATTTTAATAAATTAAGTTTCAATAAATGACTTTTTGTTTGATTTATCTAAGACGGCACTACGGCTAAGCTAATCCGCTGTTTTAAACAATGTGATTTTGAGTTTTTACAAGCTACCGCAGCACTCGAGTTTATTCCTGCTGATTTTACTTAATTTCGCGGTATAGCAGTTATCTGCACGTGAAAAAATACTGTAGCCCGCCTCTTCACGTTGGCCAATCTGATTGCCAATGAGGTGGCCAACATGTCAGCCGAGAGTTTGATAGCATTTACACGTTGGACCCTTTGTTCTGGGTTAGACCGATGCAATGTCCGGACGATACTCGTATTTAAGTGGTGAGGTTTATTTATGAAATGAATTATTTAATATTTTTCAATAGGCACATTTCACTAGGATGTATGCATAAATTTATTACTTTAGAAAGGAATATTTATCGTATCAATTATGATTTACGAATCGCCATTTATAACTTTCTATAGCTCTAGCACGATCAAATTCCGTTCAGTAAAAAAATCGATTTTGTGGAATGTGTGAAATCTTGTTGCTGTCTAAAATCCACACCTCATGTTCTCGATTCGATAATGGAATTTCATAGTGCCAAAGGCTACTGTATTATAAAAATAGCACATGCATATTTGTTCTGTTTCTAAAAAGTACGATCACAAAATCTGTTTTTTTTTCCAATCTTCATAATCTACATTTGGTTATCAGACAAATTATTAGAATATTGTTTCAAAACGACATTGATAGATTGCGATTATACTTTAAAAAATTGGACACCAGCATTTGCTAAATATTTTTCAAAGTAGAAGAGGGTACAAAAAAACAACGTTATTTAAATAAAACAATGACTTTATTATCTAGAGCATCGAATAATTTAATACACTATACAAATCTGTTACCACCAACGAGGTCAAATATAAGATAGAACGGGCCAATACTATTTTCATAGCGCTCCGTTTATAGAAATTATCAGCGACGACGCATAAAATGCCAACTTTAGAAGTCTATTACCAAAAAAATGTATCAATCTGACAGTCTAAGCTAAAAACTTTAGCATGTGATGTTAGCGCGGCTTATAACTGGAACTCGCGAAGTTTGTAATAAGTCTACTGAGTAATGGATGGAGCCAATTTATTTAGATAGGGATATTCCCCCGTTTACCTCGGCAGGATCTTAGCGGGTATAACATTACTGGTATAACAGCGCCTGTGTGGCCCACGCACCCAGGGGATCTAGGTTCGACTACTCGAGCTCCTTTTTTCAGGAGCACTTTTTTAAGAAGTGGTCTCTCGTTGGGGGGGAGCGCAAAACTAAGCGTTATTCTGGAGATGCTAAAGTGTCAACCCGATAGAAGATACGTCTAGTCAGGTCGACGACAAACTTCTCAATAGTAGGCAACTCCAGATGACGACAGCGCTCGAGACAGCACTAATTGAAGACTATAATTGTGAACATCTATAATATCTATGATCAAGTAACGGAGCTTTTTTCTAATGACTTGATATTTAAACAAAGTGAACTTCTAGATGTTTCGTGTAATTTAGTTAAAAACTTAAATAAAATTAGTTCAATTAGCAAATAACAAAATAATCAATTTGAAAATGGACGTCTAGCACGAACATAACGGCAATGACCGTCGGGCACTAATTTATTCTGTATCGATTGGTATCTTTGATTGTCATACAGTGTACTTGTATATATTTAATGTCCCTGGTTACTAAACGTGTCACCCATCATCTTTCGTACAGTTCCTAATAATTTCGTTATATTTATGACCTGCATAAGTGTTTTTATTTTTTGCAGACAATTTAACTTATCCGATTCCTCCAAAAAAAATACTATTTGGACAATAAAATCTCTTGCACATATTTTTTTTATTGGGGGTTTTTATTAACAAAATGTATTAATGATATTTAGGTATGTTCATTGTGAACATATGTTATTTCATTATTATCGGAATAAGCTCACGTAAGTATAACTATTAGTTTAGTATAGGTCCTAGTTTTCGTATTATCCTGCGATTACACTATAATATATTTTCACTGGAATCAGACGAATGAATGAGTCGTATCACACTTTTTTTCATTTCCCATTTTCGTTATCCTTGGGAACGCATACATAAAAGACGTTTTCACACTATTTCTAATTCTCACTTCATAAAAGAAGTATGTATTATTGTTCACTATAAGTCTGCAAAATATTTGAAGAACACAGTATATTAAATATATTTTATTGAATGTTTTTGTTAAAGTTTGGTATATGGTGTATTGTGAAAGTTCCCTCAGGGTCAGCCGCCTGAAGGTAGAAGGAGAAGGTTAACGCTTTTCATCGCTCTCGCTCGTACAATCCAATATTTTCTAATATTTTTGAAGTGTATTTTTGAGAAATGTAGTTTATCAACTTACTAGGAAATAATATTACGGACAATTTGGACATACAGTGTAAACTCCATGTAACGTCTTCTCTCCATTTACCGACTTCTCTCTATATCGCCATAGAATGCACAGTCTCTTCAGTGTCGTTATCTACACTTTTATATACCTAATTATAGAGAGAGATTAATAACAAAAATATTTATAATGATTTTTGTCTATTTTACTATAACTGTATGATTAAATACAGTGTAAACTCTATATAACGACACGGAAGGGACTGTGTAGTTTATGGTATAGAGAGAAGTCGGTAAATGGAGACAAGAAAATTCTGAATTGGAAGACAAGCTAAACCAACCAAAGCCAATTGATTTGACGCTTTAGGGAGTTTGTCGTTAAATCGAGTGACGTTACATGGAGTTTACACTGTATCTCTAAACTAAAGTAAAAAAGTATCATCACGACCGTTTTCCTTTCGGGGTGGTCAGAAACCACGCTTATAAATAAGCGGATTCACATTTAGCCAACATTACTATAGGCCAATTACGACAAGTGGCAAGCTCGTCTCCTATGTCTCCAGCGTACCAAACTCGAGAAATATCACAAATAAGTTAAATATTAATGAAATGTATTAATGTAAATATAAATATTTTTGTGTCGCGACCAAGAAACGAACCCGGTACCTCCGAGTCTAAATCCACGGACTTAACCGCTAGACCACTGAGGATCTCTAAAATGACTGTAATTTTATGAAAATTATTGCCTACATTTCTTAAAAGTACCCTCTGACTAGAAAATGTTTGTAAATGTGGTAGTGTGTGAGCGAGAGGGAACTTTCTAACCATAAGCGAGGTGTTCAGTTGAGTACGAGCGTGTGGTCCAGATCGTCTTCCTTGATGTCGGCGGCGGGACGGCGGAGGGCGCGGGACACCACGTCCCCCAGCGCCTCCCGAGCGCCCTCGTCCAGCAGGGACAGAACGTGCTGGAATATTACAATTAGAACTATATACTCGGACCAAGTTCATAGATGTTTATGTGTATCCTTTATTAATTAATAAGATATATCGACCTCTATTTTGTGCTATTAAGAAAAAAAGCGACCCGCGAGCCAATGGTTGTTTACATTGTGTTTGTTCGCCCCACTCGTTCGGTGCTGCGCGGGCCGTTCAATTACAGTTGCAATCGCCGGCAACGAGGTTTTATATTCAACCCCGACCCGCACCACCTCGGCCGGCATGGCCTCCACCCTGCCACCTTCCTGTCCTCACCTGGTACGTGTCGTTGTTCTCCTTGAGTCTCAGCAAAGCCCGGAGAGCGAGCTCTGCGTCGGCCCGCACATAGGCGTTCTTCTCCTTGGTCCCGTTGACGAGCGCCGGCACCGCGGCCCGCACCACCTCGGCCGGCATGGCCTCCACCCCCACCACCTTGCCCAGCTCGGCTAAGGCGCGCGCCGTCAACTGCTTCACCTCGTTACTGGCGTGGTTCATACTCTGGACAATAAATATTGTTAATATAGCTACACGCACAACAGGGAGCTTACATCTTTATCATGAGTGTGCACGCGTCACCGGTGATTCTATTATATTCCGTGAGTTGAAGCAAATAAAATGACAAAGATTTTATAGAATCTTGACATAGTTGTGTTCACAATCTTGGTGTGGACATAGCTTAACAATATCCATTTTAGCTGATGTCAACTTTTCAATACTCTTTTATAATTTTTTAGCAAATCCATCAAATCGTCAAGTAGAAGGAAAAGGTTAAATTCTCCGAAAAATTATATATAACTTTTTAAATTATGATATTCAAATCTTTAAATTATTAGAAAATACTACTGATTTTTTTGCCCGTGTATTTGCAAAAGTATAATAGATTAATCTATGAATACTCACTCTAACAAACGTCTGCAACATATTCTGCGGCAGAGGTTTGCCTTCCTTGAGGAGATAGATGAACAAGTAGGCGACCCCTCGAATTCCGTTGCAGACCACGGGCACCTTGTCGCTGGCCAGGTGGACCATGAGCGTGGCGCGTATGGAGTCCCCGTGGGTGGGGTACACGTCTGCCGGAGTCTCCTTGAGGGCGACGAAGAGCGCGATGGCTCGGGAGGCGAGCAGCGGGTCGTGCGGGTCGGCGGACAGCACGTGGTGCTCCAGGGCGGCGTCGTGGTGCGGGGCGGGCAGCGCGTGCAGCAGGGCGCCCAGCGAGCCCGCCGCGCCGGGCAGGGCCAACAGCGCGGGCGCCGTCAGGGCCGTCAGCACGGTCAGCGACAGTGCCGCCGACATCTTGGAGCCGCCCGCCGTGATCGTGCCGCGGAGGGCTGCGGATATAATGCTCATATGACATTTCGGAGCTGCGGTAGCACAATTGTAAGAACGTTTTTCTTAAAATCCATAACAATAACTAATGATAAACATAGGTTTGTCATCACAAATTGACAATAGATCCTCGTCGACCCGTCGAGTGGCGAGTGTAGACAAAATTCTCCCTCTATAAAGGCCCGTCTCCAACAGCGGAGGCTGTCATGATGAGACTTTGCATTTGGTCTGTTGGATGGCCACCTTTACAGGTTACAGTTCAACCTGTCCTTACCCTGCAGAGTGGTGTCGTCACAGGTCTTGAGTCCGGCCACCATCTCCGTGAAGAGCGCGTCAGGCCTGGCGTGTATGTCGACGAGTTGTGCCAGGCCCTGTCCGGCTCTCAGTCTGACAGCTCGACTGGGCTCCTGCAGGGACTTTAGGAAGGTCGTCTGTAACTGCGGCAGGAACTGCTTCAGCAAGATGCCCACCTGAAACAAATATGAATGTGTTTTAATGTGTACCATCTGGACCACCATTACTTTAGCGCTGTTAAATACGCATTGAAATGATGATGTCGTTGCAGACTCCATCTGTTATGTATATCGTTCTATGGTAAAATTGTGCTATCAATTCATTGTGTCATTCAATGTGGATACACTTTATTAGGTTTATCGGCACGAAGGGTGGACACTTCAAATTACAGGTAAATTACCACCACCGCCTACCACCTATTTGTTGTTTTTTTTCACGAAGTTTAGTTTTACAAGTGTGCTCACCTTGGAGAGTAGGAGTGCCAGGGTCTCGAGGACGGCGGCCTTCACGTTGGCACTGAACCGGTCCCCGAGGATCCGGATGAGCGGACCGGTAACATGCACCACGGAGGACTGGATGGCCTTGGCGGAGGTCAGCTTGATCACCTCTCCCAACATGAGGGCAGCGTTCTCCTTGTCCTCGGGTAGCCCGTTCAGGATCGACTCGCGGAACAGAGGAAGCAGCGGAGCTATGCCCTGGAAATATAATATCAGTAAAGTAGCTGAAACCTTCTAGTGGCTATAGGGTCACATATACTGTTTACATATTAGTACTAGACGCAATGTTCAATCTTGGTGTCCAAGAAATATATCTGCCAAATTTCATTAAAATCGTCGAGTCGTGAAGGCAAATCTTATGTGCAAAATTACAAATGGCGTGGAGTCACAAAACGTGATCAGATGTTTTATTTTATTTATTTAAGGGTCACCAACAGGGTATAGATTTATATGAGTATTATCAGATCATGCATACAAAATTTTGGCCTAATGCTCCAATTATAGGATACCACATGCAATATGGTGCTTAACATACTTATATAATTAAAACAAAAATGAACCAAACAGAATATTAAAGTAAAACAAAATACAATACAATTAGTGTTTAAATTTAACATTTATAAGTAGGTGAAAATGATGACATCATATAGGCTATGCCCTGGTTTTCAAGGATTTTATAATTTATTAATTAATATGGATGGAGAACGTTTTGGTGAGCTGACCTTGGGCAAGCAGAATCCGGGCATGAACTCTCCCTTGAGGTCGGAGGCGGCGTACCGCACGGCTTGGCGGATGTCAGAGATGTGCGCGATCTGTCGCTCGGCGTCCAAAGTCTTAGTCACTGCCTAGAAACACAACAAAACACTCATAACTAGTTCAGATGATAGATGGCTGTACTGAGTGCACCACTAGTCCAGGCTCGCGTCGATTGGTGTTCCGTACCTGCAGCGCATCCCAGGCGGTCATGACGACGTGGTGCTCGTCCGCCGCCATCAGCACCATGAGTCCGCGCAGTAACTGCGGCACGTGCGGACCTAGCTCGCCGCGCGTGTGCGCCACGTACGTGCACAGGAGAGCCGCCGCCGCACGCTTCCTACAACCACATACTACTATTTCAAAATATACAGACAGAAGAACTCAACTTGTGGTTTCCCATCGTGCGTGGGTCATCACATCACACCTACTAGTACACTGTTAGATATGACACTTCCAGAATTTAGCCTTCCCTCGCCACGCTGCGCTGGCGCATTTTAGTAACAATTTTTAACGATTCCACGTTTGTATTAGTATTAGTGGTTTCCTCTTTACGGGAACATTGGTGTCGTAAATTTCTACAAATGTATGTAAGATACGTTTATATCTTATTGGTACCAGCAAGGGTTAAAACTGCGACATTTTTGGGTTATTATGGCGTTGCTATTCGCATTCATGAATGTCGCCTGCCGTTGCTGTGCGCAGTCACCTAAGAACTTGTACCTTAAAACAATGCATTGTCAAATAGTATAGTGACCTGAGAGGAGATCCTGTGCGCGTGGCTTCCAGCAAGGTGTCCACGATGGTCCGGACCCCGACCTCGTCCGTCACCGGCAGACACGCGTCCCGGCACTGCTCCAGCTCCTTGTTGTAATAAACAGTGTCCTGGACAAACGAATAACAATGAAGAATAAAGGATGGACTAGAAATCGGTTACCTATCTGAGAAGACACGTACCAGGGCGGGCTCGAGGGAGGCCAGCAGGGCGGGCAGGACCCGGTGCAGGTGTCGGCCCAGCGAGTCTCCGGCGGCGGCGGCCAGCGCGGCCAGGGCGCGGGTGTTGGCGGGCCGGCACGTCAGCTGGGGGACCAGGTACGGCAACACTGCGCGGGATTTGATCGCCATCACCTGGATATAAATACATATTCATGAGTGTAGATAAATACCGCATAGTATGCAGTAGGTTTTCTGTAACCAATAAAAGCAGACATCGACGGTTACCTGTCTCAGTCCATCGAGCGTCGCTTCCGCCACGTCGGGGTCGGGATCGTGCAGACCCTCGAGCATGAACGGCAGGATGTCGTCGAGCGCCTTGCTGCCGATGGTGGCGTGCAGGCTGTCGAAGGTCTTGGCGGCCGCCATGCGCACCTCCGGCAGCGGGTCGCACAGAGCCTTCCTCACGGTCGGCACCAAACCGTCCGCGAACGTCAACACGGTGTCGCGAGAAGTCGACGCAATGATCTCTCCCAAACCGATACAGACTCCCTGTCTCTGATCGGGCCGATCGGACTGCAGCCCGCGTTCTAGAATTGGCACTATTTCTGGCAACACCCTTTCCCCTAGTTTCCTCACTAGATCCCCGAGAGTCCTGGCCGCCACCTGTCGCTTATCGTAGCTGGTGGAAGCCAAACAACCGAGCAATAAACCGAACAGTGTAGGAAGTATTTCTCGCAGCGTTTTGGGAGTATTGGTGACGACGACCTTCCAGACGTGCAGCGCGGCCTGGCGCACCATGAGGGCCACGTCGCTGCGTCCCATGTACAGACCGGCCAGGACCCTGTTCCTTCGCTCTCCCCCCAGAGCCTGCATGATAGCTTGGTGAGATTGTTCGGTACCGAAGTTATCGTCGTCGGATGCCGTCTCCGTGCTCATCTTTCCAGTGACTCCGGATATCCTGTACAATAAGTCTCCGAGTAACTGAACGGAGCTGAATCTGATTCTCCAGTTGTCGTCAAATAACCCTTTTTCCAATTCCGGTAAGAGCAAGGTGATGGCGGATTCGGCGTACAGGTTGACGATTCTCTGTCCGGCTTTGAGAGCGGTGTCCCTGACGTACTCGTTCTCGTCGGCCAGCGCCTTGAGGATGGGGTTGATGATGAGCCCTATGTAGGGGAGGAACTCGTTGGTGAAGGCCCCGGGCATGTAGATAAACATCATAATGTAGCCGTCCTTCACGTGCGGGGCGATGTCGGTGCGCTCGGCAGTTGCAATTATGTCTGCAACAATTAAAATAATTTAAATTTGGGCAAAACCATATAAAATTAAAATCTAAAAATATTATTGCCACACTGTGTTCCTAAAGTTGCTACGTTATTCAGTAATGTAGGATACAGTAGGACGAAGTTTTAAATATTTATTTTTAAACTTCACTAGTCACGTAATAGATATTTTAAAAAGTAGCCATATGTATTGTAAAGCAAACTGCAGTTTATTCGCGAAATGACAAGCTAGGCTTTATGTATAAAAAAATATATATCGCACACCCAGATCAAAATTAATATTATTCGGGTAAACTGACTGTCGTACTAAAAAAAACACAGGTTAAACTGACTTTTTTCGAGCAAATGTACAATATGTACAAAAAAGTAACATTGTCTAATTGAAGTGACCAGTTTAAGTTAGTTAGTATACCTGGCATAATCTTGTGCAGTTTTTCCTGTCCCAGGCCGGCGACGACCTCCGAGAGTCCCTGCGCGGCGCCCGAGCGGTCCACGGAGCTCACCTCGGAGGTCAGCGTGTGCATCAGCCAGGGGAGCAGCTCGTCGAACGAGTCCTCGCCCATCCCGCGCACCATGGCGCCCAGAGCGCGAGCCGACACGGAACGGACCTACGGGTTCAAGTAATCACATGTTAATCACCTTAATAATAATATCGCTAAAATTAAATAATTCTAAACCATATTTAAATAGTCAAGCAGTGCACCTCCCGCCACTTTGGTCAAGCAGTGCACCTCCCGCCCCTTTGGTCAAGCAGTGCACCTCCCGCCCCTTTGGTCAAGCTGGGACGCTATTTATTGTACAAGTTTTGTAGGTACACTATGTGTTTAACAGACATTAGAGGTTCAAAAGCTTTATTGTCAGTCATGATCACAGGCCCTAGAACACAGCGTCCCAGAGGTCTCGGAGAGGGCGGCTCTGCTTGGCGAATGGAGAAACCCGTGTATCTAATTATATTGTGATTACTAGTGTACTAGTGTACCTTATTATTTAATAAACGTATTTTAAGAGATCACCACTGAATAATATTATTCTATTTATTAATTAATATACTATTGTTTTATTTTTCTTGACTATGACTTATATTATTTATCATAATATTATTTATTTATTCTATTCTCATTTGTTAAACATATATGTAAACCGTACATTTAGTGCTCCTTCCGATTTAGTAAATGGTACTGTATATCTCTGCCACCAGTGACTGACCCAACATAAGGCATCAGCTGAAAATCAGCGCTGCAGCCTCGGCTGACCACCTATTTATCGCCACACCTGTTTGTATGTTTCGGTATATAGAATAGGCTTACATTTTAATTTATTCCTTGCATATTTTTAATTTTTTGTAACTATTGTAATTGTTGCGATAAATAAAGTATTTTCTCTCTTTCTTTCTTTAACGCATCATTTCAAAAATACAAATTAAAAATTTTGATCCCATATGCATCACAGGTAACACTCCGATTTTGATCCCATTTTGTGCATTACAGGTAACACTTCGATTTTGATCCCATATGCATCACAGGTAACGCTCCGATTTTGATCCCATATGCATCACAGGTAACACTCCGATTTTGTGCATCACAGGTAACACTCCAATTTTGATCCCATATGCATTACAGGTAACGCTCCGATTTTGATCCCATATGCATCACACGTAACGCTCCGATTTTGATCCCATATGCATCACAGGTAACGCTCCGATTTTGATCCCATATGCATCACAGGTAACGCTCCGATTTTGATCCCATATGCATCACAGGTAACACTCCGATTTTGATCCCATATGCATCACAGGTAACACTCCGATTTTGTGCATCACAGGTAACACTCCAATTTTGATCCCATATGCATCACAGGTAACGCTCCGATTTTGATCCCATATGCATCACAGGTAACGCTCCGATTTTGATCCCATATGCATCACAGGTAACGCTCCGATTTTGATCCAATATGCATCACAGGTAACACTCCGATTTTGTGCATCACAGGTAACACTCCGATTTTGATCCCATATGCATCACAGGTAACGCTCCGATTTTGATCCCATATGCATCACAGGTAACACTCCGTTTTTGATCCCATATGCATCACAGGTAACGCTCCGATTTTGACAATACGAACAAAAATAATATATTAAATTATGGACGGAGCGATCATAAGAAGTAGATTATCAGACTTGAAAAACATACTTTGTTGCCATAAACAAGTACAAGTATCTTAACCTATATTCAAGATATAATGACCGTGACAACTTAAAATGTATAATCGCAGGTTAGGGTTGCTAATGCGTGTCGGCGCATATTATTTAATGTAGATAATTGTATATAAATACCTCAGGTACAGGGTCCAGCAGCGACGATTTAAGTCCTGGAATAATATTAGGCAAGTACGGCATGAGATCTTTTTGGTCTGTGAGGGAGTACATGTTCCCTATGATCTGTGCGGCCATCTTCCGGGTCTCGGTGGAGCGGTCCAGGAAGGCGCGCTGCACCACCGGCATGATGAGAGCCAGGGACGGCGCGTCTATGAAGTGCACGAACTTCGTGTCCAGCAGCGTCTGCAGGCAACCGGACGTCTTGTTCGACGGGTCTTGGAGAGCTTCCAGGAGCATTGGGACGATCGCTGGAGCAAAATATTAATGGTCTTATTTATTTATCACACAACACAGGATGTCCGGTGACAGATTTCGAATTTTAAAATGAAATAATAAAAAATACAGTATATTAATTTGCAAAAAACAATAAATTCAGTGTCACAAATGCAGATCCTTTTCAAATAATACAGTCAAAATATTGTCCCTCGTGTCGTACACACTCGTGGAAAAACTCAGCACCTCTAATCAGTTTGGGTACTATGGACGGCAAACAGGAAGACAACTGTGTGGGTGTGCAGTATGGACTGACCTTGTATTTCTGGGTTCCTGATGACGGAGCCAATGACCCCAAGCGACTCGGCCCCGGCCGCCTGCACCCGCATGTGGGAGTCGCTCAGCACCTCTATCAGTTTGGGAACTATGGACGGCAAACAGGAAGACAACTGTGTGGGTGTGCAGTATGGACTGACCTTGTATTTCTGGGTTCCTGATGACGGAGCCAATGACCCCAAACGACTCGGCCCCGGCCGCCTGCACCCGCATGTGGGAGTCGCTCAGCACCTCTATCAGTTTGGGTACTATGGACGGCAAACAGGAAGACAACTGTGTGGGTGTGCAGTATGGACTGACCTTGTATTTCTGGGTTCCTGATGACGGAGCCAATGACCCCAAGCGACTCGGCCCCGGCCGCCTGCACCCGCATGTGGGAGTCGCTCAGCACCTCTATCAGTTTGGGAACTATGGACGGCAAACAGGAAGACAACTGTGTGGGTGTGCAGTATGGACTGACCTTGTATTTCTGGGTTCCTGATGACGGAGCCAATGACCCCAAGCGACTCGGCCCCGGCCGCCTGCACCCGCATGTGGGAGTCGCTCAGCACCTCTATCAGTTTGGGAACTATGGACGGCAAACAGGAAGACAACTGTGTGGGTGTGCAGTATGGACTGACCTTGTATTTCTGGGTTCCTGATGACGGAGCCAATGACCCCAAGCGACTCGGCCCCGGCCGCCTGCACCCGCATGTGGGAGTCGCTCAGCACCTCTATCAGTTTGGGAACTATGGACGGCAAACAGGAAGACAACTGTTTGGGTGCACAGTATGCCATCGCTCCCAGCAACTCGATTGATCCTGGTGGAATGAAAATCAACGTTTATTTAAATCTTAAATAAAAAAAATATATCTGACGTGATTATGCACCATATGCGTACTACAGTTAAACTGAGTGTCGTTAAGATATGGAATGCAGCGATGACGACATTGGTCTTATCCACGGAATTATGAGGGTTCGCATATTATAAGAAATTTCTGAGTCTGAGCTGAGTCATGAGCCGTTTTGTTGTAAATCCTCCTATCAGAATGAAGACGTGCCTGTCTAAAGAGACATCAGAATATTTTCTGATCAGAATGCCAGAGAGCGTGCTCTTTATACGCCACGAATGGGCACGCCGACTCAGATTACAGTGATATGTGCTAAATGTGCAATTAATTTTGCGCTATAGTAAAGAACAAAACGCCATTAGTATCATGTAGCGGATTAAATAGATGATATTTTTATTTAGTATGTTACCAGTCTTGGTCCTCCAGTTGTCGTCCTGCAGCGCCTGTAGGAGCGACGGCAGCACGAGCTTGACTCCGTGTGCGCTGAGTTTGCTCATGATAAGTTTGGCAGTCTCGTCGGCCGCGGTCCTCACGTACTGGGAGCTGTCTCCGAAGCAGAGCAGCAGGTGAGGGAGGATGTGCACCACGTACGGCTCGAACAAACGACCCAATTTACGACATAACATCTCGAATGCGAACAGCGCTCCTGAGAGAGAAACAGTTTCTGCGTTAAACGGTGATCTGAATAAACTTAAAATAAAAAAATATCATTTATTTCAAAGCAAGAGTCTTAAAGGAGAATCAACTAAATTATTTATATATCTATTAAGTATTTATAAACAGTTATTTTTGGAGTTGGTGCCAGCCAAGAAGAACAGTTTAATCCTGCCTCGGCAAAAAACGGTACGAAGCGGTGGGTGGCTGGAGTAGGGCGATAGCGGGGTGATGTGCCCGATAGCGGGGTGATGTGCCCGATAGCGGGGTGATGTGCCCGAGTGCACTACCCGAACACAGGCAGACGCGTAAAGATAGACGATGTTGACGGTTGTGTCCAAATGCATAACAATTTGATTGTCTTCTAAGGCTCTTGCGTTGAAGTAATTAAAATATATTTTTTTACTTATTAGTTTAAGTTTATACCTGTATTGTTTTGAAGTTGCTTTTATTTTTAAACAAAATTATAATTAATAGTGGTTTACTATTAATAACTCAGGTTGACCCGGTAAAGATTTAATCATAAAAATGAACAAAGTAAAACGATATATATAAAATACCTTCTTTATACTTGAAGTTTTTCTTTTCCTGTATAGCTTCAGTAAGTTTGGATATGATCTCCAACTGCTTGAGTACCAAGATTCCCAACCCCTTCACCACGCCGGCCAGACCGTACGCTGCACCCTGTATACAATAGACAAGTTTAGAATATGCACCTACATTTTATTAAATAAAAATAAGAAATACTAAAATTAAAAAAGTTAATTAAAGAAGAAAGTGAACCAATAATGTGTCTGATAAATAAATGCTAGGCCCAGGGGAAAAACAAGCGTTTTGACATATTTTGAACTGGCAATGCCATTTTTGCAGTGTAATTTGCTAGTTGTTGCACCTGGCAATTTCAAATGTTAAACCGATCATACTTTCAGACAATCCTCTTTTATATGTTTATTAGTTTTTATTATTTAGCTTATATTTTATATATTTATAATTATTTGTAGATTATCTATAAGATACATTAAATCTAAATTTCTAATAATAATAGTAGTCTATTAGTCCTAGAAAATATTGATTTAAAGGGCCTGCAACAATATAGATATTTATAACGAAGCGAGCCTCATTCATCTTCTTACTCTGCCTTGCACTACAATGCCTAATGATATTTTTGTTATCTTTTTATTTATAAGCAATTAAAAATTATATCCTACTAGAACAGAAACACGTTGAAAAACAGCGCGACACACACACCTGCAGCCCTATTCTGTTACGTAAACGCAAACGTTATATAATGGAATCCGTTATTTATCAGGCTATTAAAGTTGATATTTGCACGGACGCTGTCAAGGTCGAGCAGTGACAATGAATAGATTTTTATCTATTTATTGAAGGTTGTATAGTTATGTCATACCTTTCTGTCTCCATATTTCTCGGCTGTCACGAGTTGTTTCATCAGTTTGTTGACGATGGCGGGCATCTCCTCCTTGAGAGCCGGTGACGTCACCAAGTGCGGCAGACAGTTGCTAACCGCTTCTTGTACCTGCCGACCACATTACAATTCACTTAAAGTAGATCAAATTAAGCAAATTAACATCCTAAAAAGGTGGGTTCGAACCTTGGCATGTACCAATAAGAACTACAATTCCTTATGACTGACAAACCTATTTATAAACTCAATTCATTGCTTGATCTTGCCTCTTTTTCCTATTTTTATTGTTATGTATTTTGGCCTATTTATCATGTTCTTCCTTTAATTTGTATTCATCACCTATTCATGTCTATGTAAATAATATAAAATCTTCTTGGCCTATGTTCTACTAATACTATAATGTTAAATGTGTAATAATAATGGCTATGATTTTTCTTGAAAATAAATAAATACACTTTTCTTAAGACCATTTGTCATAAATTTACATCCTAGCCTCGGTGGGCGCGTTCAGCCGTCGGTCCCGGTACCACTAATACCAACTTGTGGAATCGTTAATAAATTGTCATTAATAAAAAAAAAATACGTAGCCAAGCCAACCCAACCCGTATGGCCAGCGTGGCTTACATTTATTTATTTATTCGTGGGAAAATTTACAGCATTAGCAATATTATGTATACAAAAAATATGTAATCTTAAAGCCTTACAAATTTTCACTGTTAGCTATAATGAAAAATAATAAAAATAAGAACCAACAAAATCAGTACAATAACAATGAGATATGAAATAACAATTGCATTTGTATACTGATCCCGTTTTACACCTTAAGAATTATACAATATAATAAAATTAATTAAGTGCAACAACAAGTATTAGTAACAATAAGTAGGTACTCAAACAACACTTTACAAATGCCAATGTTTAGGCCAATGTCTCCAGAAATTTCCGGAACGCTCATCTCCAACAATGGACGTTTATGACTCTATGTGTTCTGGGGGCTCTGATGATGTGATGAGATCAGGTTTCAGCGTTTGCCGTCTATTGTACGTGCTGTTACGTGTCGAGGGGCTCCTTTATAACGTTAAATCTTCTCTCTCTGGTCAGACTGCCCACCAGCTCCATCGCGAACTGTCTCCAGATGTTACCTGCTGGCTGGGGGTGTTGAGCGAGGCGATGAGACGGAGGGTGATGGGTCGGATCCTAGCGTCGTCCCTCTCCAGGTGCTTGGCAAGACTGCCCACCAGCAGCACCACAGACTGTCTCACAGCATCATAACTGCCAGACTTGGGTGCTTTGTCCAGGAACTCTTCGTATACTGGCAGCTGGATACTAATGGTTTCCTGCACAGAGTAAGTGTTATTGGCACCCAAGTAAGACATCCTAGATAAAATGGCCCTAAAAACCAAAGAACGACGAAAATATGAAAGTTGTAGTGAAACATATTTTATATTTATTTTTAAATGTTCGGAGAAACATGCTATGACAAGAAGAACTTCAGATCCACTCTGAGCAAGCTCCTTAACATATTCCTTTGGATTAGGGAGTGTTGACTATTTTTTGAAAGAAGTCCATCTACTAACCTTCCCGTGTATTTCAACAATAGCCATGGCTGCATTGAGCATCTCTGCGCGTACTGTTTCAGCCCGGTCGCCCAGGCCCTCCTGCACGAAGAAGGTGAGCACCGTCTGCACGCTCCCTGCCAGGCGCGGGGCCAGCGCGGTGAGGGCCAGCCCGCAGCCACGCCGTCCGCCCCACTCATCCACCGCCGCCTCGGTCACGTGACCGAACTGGTCCAGCCGGGCAGGAATCATCTGAACAAAAAACTATTTCAGAAACGAAAAGCAAATGTTAATAGTAAACGGCAATTTAGGGGCTGATTGTTTACCACAAACATAGGACCATGGGGATTTTATATGAACCCCATCCTCACCTCCCAACAGATTTAAAACTCGTGTCTTTCGAAGCTCCTCAAGTAAATAAAATAGGTTAAATATATTTCAATTTGGCGATTTCCTTCTATTATATAGGGTACACCCGGAGTGTCCATAACTTTTTTGTAGTGATACCAATGGTAATAAAAAAAAAATACTTATACAAAGTATATTTCAGGCTGATTCTAAAAATGTATAGTTGACAGACAGATACATCATTTAAAATAAAATAAAACTTTAACGGTGGGGATGGGGTCCTTTGAATGTAACCATGAATTGTTACTTTAATGGACACATCTTACAACTGGGCTTAATCTATGACCATATAACTACTAAGCTACAAGGGCAGTTAATTAATAATAATAAAATGTGCATCATTTTTTTTGTATATGTATATTTTTATGGCAGATCGTGTTGTTAAGAAAATAACATTGTTTACAATATAAGTCTCTCGCAATTAATATTTTATTAGAAATATTTTAGTACCTTATTTTAATTTTAATAATATAGTAACTGACCGGTAACTTTTCTCTGTAGACTGCCAAGATGGCTGCCACTGCAGTGGGCGCCACCTCCGGGCGGGACTCTAGTAGGTGGGCCAAGGCCAATGCTGCTGCCTTCTGTACGGGTTCAGCTGGGTGTTGCAGCTCGGCCAGCACCGAGGTCAGCAACTGTTCCCACAACTCACCCACCAGCGACTCTGGGACAACAGCATCCCACAACTTTATTCCCAGCTCCCTAAAGACAATTCAATTATTTTAAAAGTTTGTTACAATATAATCTTACAGTGTTTGGAAGGGTAGGCAAAGGAATAGAATTGTGGATGGTGAGCGTCATGTTGCGCAATAAAAGAGTTATTAGACCAGCCTAAGTCAGTTGCAAGCCGAAACACACATTCTTCTCCTTTATTTTATCCACACACGATGAACCTAGCACCCGCAAGGTGAATTCATAGCATGCTAAGACATTTGCATTTTCTTTCCTTTGAAATGTTAATTTAAAGGTACAGGTTGGGTAAAAAATGTAAGTACAACATTTTGAAAGATAGAATTAAAATTACTTTATGGTCATGTCATGTCAATGTAGGTAATACATTAACAAGTTAATGCGACAAAAACAAGTACACCCCTACTACATTACATACCTATTTTGTTCTATAACGTCAAACTTTGCGAGCAACAATCTCTTGCACAATTGAGGAGCTGTCTCCGGCTGGGACAGAAGTTCTGGCAGCACGTCTTGAAGACATTGAAGGCCACATAGTGCAGCGTCACGAACTGCCTGGAAAATACATTATTGTCATTTAAATTCTCTTAAATGTACGCATTTCTATAGATTGTGAAAGAACCAGCGGCGTTAATAATGATTTTGAATAAACTTTCTTGCATCAAGAGTTGTCTATAATTCTGTAATGTACTTTGGTAGCTTTAAGGGATAAGAATTGTCATGCAGATTATCTTCCCAAACCTGCAAACTGGTAAAAAATATATATTAGCTTTGGACCTTGCTACTATTAGATAAACACAAGGTCATCAGTCTCATATTTTATTACATAAAAAACTAGACATAGTTCTCTTCTTACCTCCATAGGATGTTGCAGACCCGTGAGCAGGACTTCTACCTCCAGGAAGGTAGCGCTGTGACAACCCTCAGCGCCGGAGACACAGTTGGCTACGTCCAGTAAAGCTGCCACTACTTGAGTCTGGGTACGGCTAGATGTTACACCTGAAAAAATATTCACACATGTAAAACACCTATTTGAGAGGAAGAAGGTGACATAAGTTGGTACTGATATAATATGGGTTGACATCATATTCTATATTAGTCGAATTTGTTAAATTAAATTTTATAATTCAGGTCACAATCATACGTGATGACGACGACTGGATTGCGTCAGCTTAGTCTCTCAAATTTTAAACTATGACGGAATTTGGAATTAATAATATTTAGGGAAAATTATGTTATGTTTTGTAGTTTACTAGACTTACTAATGAGATCGAGCAGCATCCTGAACATGTGGTCGACAGGCAGATGCATGGGGTGGTAGCAGTCTTCTTCGTCTTCTCCGCGCATGTTACTGTGGTGAGACACTATCTTGATCCCAGTCACGATCACTTCGTCTTTTAGTTTCGAATGTAGCAGAGTCAGGCCTGAATAACATAGAGATTCTTTAAGATGATTATTTAAATTCTTCTTCTTTCTATTTTCACTCTTACACTGAAAGCATATTGTGAATGGTCAGCGAGTAAGAAAGAAGATGCGTATTCGTTTAGACGTACTCGGGTAGTCCAATCAGTAAAGAAAAGTCAGTTTTGGTACTAATTTATATTCGTTTGGGTCGCAACTATCACAATCTCTGCGAACAACACCTTTGTATATGTATTAAAATAAGAAAATTGCGGCACGTTTACCATACCAGACGAGTGGCGCGACATTAGAATTTAATCTTGGAGGAAACTAACTATCTCTTTCTTACTGGACACTTGAAGATTTTGTGAAGAAACTATTTAAAAGATTTTTAGTTTTACAATAAAGTTTTTTTCAGCCTTTTTCCAGTGAAACACTTACCTTTATCAATCAAAGGGAAGATGTAGCAGAATGCTGGCGCATTTAGGTCCATGATGAGTCCTTCGTCGTCGTCGTCCGACTTGTGTGACGCGATTGTGACGTCATAGATCATCCGGATGACCCTTCCTGTTGCCGTTTCTATAGGCTCCTGCTCCCAGTTCGGGTCCAGGTCGCATTGAGGCCGACACAGTCTAAAAATAAAATATTTTGCAATGACATGATTCTTTCTTATGCATAAGTTGGTATATATTTGCACCATCCATGATGCATGTCATGATGACGGGGGGAAGCTGATCAGTCCATCTTTTTGGAGACCTACCATGCATCCTCAGACAATCCATGGATAATTTCCCATGCTCCGGCACGTGTCTAAATACATTTTTTAGAACATATTTATGTTAATGTTGCTTTATTCAGAGTTCTTCCTTTATAGACTTGCTCCTTTCATCATGGCAGCCCCTCGAACACAGTCCTAGATCTCCACTACTGGAGATGGGCCTTCCCGAACATATTTCTGAAAAGTGTTGGCTTGGGCCTTTCTTGTTTCTGGTGTATGTTACCCCTCGTTCAAAACCATGCGTGATTTCAATTCAGAACAGTTTTTTTTTAATCTATAGAAGATAAATTGCGGATCCCGCATCTTTGAATACGAATACTAACAAACACACCTCTCTCAGCTTAATAATCTTTATATGTGTAACATTTACTATTATTAACTTATTTTGGTCTTCTAAAATAACTTGCCGTCTTACCGACATTTTTTATTTACTTCCTACTTAAATATTAATTGTAGAGTTGTTTTAGTAATAATATGCGAACAATATAAAGGAATTACAATATTAAATAATTTAAAAGAAAACCTAATATTAATAAACTTGGAAATAGCGCGCGACATAATGACAAACAACTGACAGTGCTCAGAGCGATCTACCTCGATATCGTGAAGAGTCTGAGCGCGAGGAATGATGTCATTTGTGACGCCACATAGCTTTGGCAAAACAGTTTATGCACGTTTCGGAACGGCTTTAAGCGTGTTTAGGTTACTATTATCGTGTCTCGGAACGAGGGGTTAATGATTTACCTAGAAGTACAAGGTTTCTATGGTACTTTTTGCAGACGATAGTACATTACTGGTCAAGTGTGAAGATTTTAACAGTTATGAATCAAATATAACCTTAGGTCTACAAGAGGTGATTAACTGGTTAACACTTAATAACCTGATTATTAATATTGATAAAACTAAAGTAATCCATTTTAGACAAAGAAGAAAAAAAACGGATATAAATATTAACTACATATTAGTATTTTAAAAAATATGTACATTGATAAAAATATAATTATTGTTTTTATTTTGAACCGTACTGATCGACGGTCGTACTTAATAGTTATACGACTTCGGGCAAAACATACAGTACCACAACTACATTGTATACCAGAAATAAATAAATTTGGTCTTTACTCGCCACGCTCGCGCTCGACAGACGGGTTCTTGTTTCTTTAAATTGCAGTAAATATTACCTGAGTGTGACCATAGCAGTCGTCCTAGCCAGCAGCCCGTACTCGTCTGGCAGTATTGTGTGGCACTGCACGTACAGTTGGGAGAGATGGGGCGCGGCCAGGGGCGAGCGCTGGGCAGACAGGAGCGGGGGCAGGAGAGTGCGCGCACACAGGCCCAGAGCAGTCACTGACCCTGATAGTGCAGCTCGGACCAAACCCACAGAACTACTCACCAGACCGTGTAACTGGAATAAATTAAGGTAACTTTAAATAGACATCAACATGGTCAAAAAATAATCAACAATCACACAGGTTGTTAAAAATAATACAAGGTTAAAACAATCACACAGGTTGTTAAAAAATTAAATGCGACATAAACGAAGGAACGACTGTAACGATAAAGATTGATGATGAAACTCTAGAACAAGTAAATGAAATTATATATCTGGGCAGTGTTTTCACTGCGGATGGGAAGTATGATAGGGATGTTGAAAGAAGAGTGAACGCGGGAAATAGTGTCAACGGTGCCCTGGGGTCGCTGATCGGCAGTCGAAATGTCAGTGACAAAGCTCGGCTCGCCATACACAATGTTATGTTGGTACCAACACTAAGGTATGGAAGCGAGACGTAGATATGTCAGAATATGCATGAGAGTAATGCAGTAGAGATGAGGTCGTTGCGTCGGATGTGCAGCTTCACTTTGGCGAACCGCATACATAACGTCGAAATACGGAAAAGGGTAGGTATAAAAGAAAGCATAGATACAAAAATAAGGAAAGGCATGCTACGATGGTTCGGGCATGATGAAAGGATGGGAGAAGAGAGATTGGCAAACCAGGTATATAATGCGAAAGTTGTGGGTAAAAGGTGCCCTGGCAGACCGAGACTCACATATCAAGATCATATAAATAAAACAATATAAGCTGCATTAAAAAGCCTTCGGAACAAAAGGGCATGTATGAAGAGGTTGATGAATGTCGACGAAGCGAGAGAGGTATGTCGCGATCGTGGCAAGTGGCGCTCAATTGTCTCTGCCTACCCCGCAAGGGATCTGGCGTGAAGAACAATCTTTTTTATACATATATATTGTATGTATAAAAAAAATTTGAAACTGTTTAGTTTATAGAAAGTTATATTTAAATAATGGTTAATGCATCGGTTTCTTATTTTATACAGTTTTGTCAAAAAAATACTTACTTCAGATAGCCTCTGACGGATAACAGATTCTTTCGCCAGTTGCGTCTTTATTGCTTCTTTTTGCTTCGCTGATAATGGAGCCTGAACGAAAACAACAAAAGTTTTAATTTCCCATAATATTCTGTGTGAAACAATTGTTATACGACGGACTTTGATCGTGACCTGTGCATACATATAAATCTGAAGATGTCGAATGCTCTTCCAACCAGTGTGTTTACACCTTCCTAATCCTCGAAACAGTGTGAAAAGGACAAAAAGAAAAAATATTCTGCGTTAACATAAATTAGTTTTAATTTTGATTAACATGATATAGTACACAGAGTATAATAATACCTGGTGATATCTGGAGCAGTATAAAATAATGATAACTATGTTTTGAGAAACAAACTAGAATATTATATTACAAAATGACGCTTAAAATTATAGCTGCTGTAAATAGGTAATGTCATTCCAACTAAGTCCACATTCACAATTAATCCATACCTCTTTGTGTTTTCCCTCCTTCCTCCTCTTGTCCTCGAGCTCCCTCCTGAGTTGCAGTTCCTCCTGCTGGTCCTTAAAGCTGTAGGCTTTATTTTCTCTCTTCATATTCATTTCATTGTTGTTGTCATTTCTGTACAAATAGAAAAGGATATGTGCAAAAAAAATATTCACCAGACAATTTAATTCAATTAAAAAATAAATAACAAAATTACTCTACGATAAAAAAATCTGCCAAAACGTTGTGAACAGCTGAAAATCAGCAAGTAAACATATAGTTTTTTGGCTGACTGTGCATAATGAGACCGTATTTTGGACACCTCTTTATGTTTTCTTAAGATTTTTTTACACCAAGTTGAAAATTACATACCCGGGCACCACACTCTTGTCGTAGAGCTCTCCCTCTGGAGTGAGGTATACAAAATATTCGTCTCTGGTGACCCTCAGCAAGGAAGGTTTGCTGATGCTGTCCAGCACAATACGGATGAGGGCAGGTAGAATGGCAGGTGCATTTACTCGGACCAAGGTAGACACTACATTTGACATAGTCTATAACAAATAAATGAAGTAGAAGTGTTAATGCACAACTAGTTTTGTAAAAGATACCAGGCGTGGAGTCACATCTGGTGGTCCATCGTCTGCCATAGTTGTATATGAGTATACAATTTTATACATATGATCATATTGTCTGTTGACAAGAAAAACTCATGAAGTGAAATATTAATTGTATTCTGTATTTACTCTATTTTTGCTTCTATTCGGAGTTAATCTATGACAAGTAGAAGTTATTAACTGTTTAGTGTACTTCATACTGGAACTGTGCTGTGGATGCAGAGTACAATGATTATAACCTCTTCGCAGGTAAAACTCATTTTTATATTAATTAACTCCATTAGTAAAATTTTGGTACTTAATGAGTTTTACAATAATGAGAGAAACATAAACGGTCTTAGACAAAATTTCTGCAAAAACTGTCCACCTCTATATTCACAGCCGCTAGAACACAGCGTCCTAGATTCCCACTGCTAGAGATGGGCTGGAGAATTTTGCCTACACTCTACACCTCTATATACCTTCATGCTATTTCTTTATCTACATCTATATGATACCATATAATGACCTAATTTAAAATAAGACATCATGAGTGAGCTATTTAGTGGACCGTTTTTGTGCACTGAGCATTTTACACTAATAAAGTTAAATCTTTCCTATAGTTACCTACTTTATTACTAAACAAATTGCCATAAAAAGAAACATTTAATAATTATTTTATTATTATTAAATTATTTTCAAAAGTCAGGCCTTTGGTCAGTTTTCTAAAGTCACCCTTGAACTTTCTATTACACTCACAATAATTCATAAATACGCTGAGAAATATTTCTTTAAGGATTTTTTAAAAATACATACCTCATTATTAGGTTTAAATCCAGATACGTATGTGTTGATTAGGTTATTGCTATGTGATGCGATGAGTTGAACTGGATTTAATTTTAGTCGCCTGACGAGAGACAACCACGCCCTCTTGTTGGCGGCCAGAGACAATGGATGGTGGTAGCTCGGAAGAGCAGTTATCACTAAATTTCCCAACTCCTCAAGAGAGTAATCTAAAAAAATTAAAGTAATTGGACGTAGTAATATTAATTTTGGTAATTTTAAGTTATAGACCATTAAAGTTGGAATTTAGATTAGTCCATCGATGCAACAATGGATTAGTCTAGCATTTTATACATTTAGAATATGTCAAAAACGGTATTTTTTATGTATCGTTTTTGATTTCAGCCAGTTGTGGATCAAAGGATAAATAAGATATCAAATTATTAACTTTGTCACAACACAAACAAGCCAACTACATTTGATTAATTCATATTTTGAGAAACTGGCGGTAGGTCGCCAAACTGGTGGTAGGTCGACAAAACTGGTGGTAGGTCGACAAAACTGGTGGTAGGTCGACAAAACTTGCAAATAGAATATTATCATATTGTGATTTGACTCATTATTTTGTATCAATTAACAAAGCTTTTTAATATATTTCTATGACATTGTCAAAGGAATAATGATGTTAGATATAATGATTCACAATGCTGGGTCAAGATCTATCAAATTAAAATTCAATCAGAATTTAAAATTCTTGCAAACACTTTTAATAATTTAGAGTCGGGTTAGACAAGCAAATAGTTAAATAATTACCTCTACAGGAGCACAGCGCGTTAGCACAATCCAGTATTGTTTTCCCCGTCAAGTCAGCCTTATCATCCGGGGGACTTCTCTCCTTCATCATCCCCAGCTTCCCTTCTTCCAGCACATCATTCAGTTTCAACACTAAAGCCTTAGCAATGGAGTATCTCTTTCCACCACTGAGGAGCTGTTTAACATTTTCAATTGCACTGCTCCTTACACTAGCGACATTAGACAATAGTGCCAATATGAGCGCGCGATGTACTGGACTGTCGGGCTCAGATATGGGATAGTTCTCCAATACATGTCGGCAGAGCAACACCACCTGGATTAGAACTATAAAGGGATGAGTGTACTTTTAAAACTTTCGCTTTAAGTTAACTTATTAAAAATAAAATCAACACCAATTAAAAGATTTAGAATATGGTTTGCTGTTGGGATCGAAAAGTTTATTTTATTTTATTTTTATTTATTCAGGAAACATACAGATCTTAAATCATAATTACAACAATTCTAAAAGTTACACAATCCAGCAAAGTTTCCACTTAAATATCAAACATAGATTTTGCAAAAAAATATTATAATAATAGGGATAAGCTTAAAAACAATACCTATAGAACAAACACAACTAAATAATATACATATATATATAGTAAAATAATGGAAAATGAGAAAAAAATAAAAAGTAATCAAAAAGAAATTAATTAAAAGTTCTACAAGCATAATCTATTATTAATTTCTTTTTTTAACCTAGCAACACTAACACTGAACAAATCAATATCACTGAAATTTTCATTGTAATTTAGGCATGATCTTAGCACAAAGGAGTTTTTCAAGTATTTTGTTCCAGCAAATCTGATAGCAAATAACAGTTTGGATCTATTCCTCTTCCTACTACAATTCAAGTTTATTTTACTTAATAAATACGGCGAGCTAATCTTACAATTTATTATCTTATACAAGAAATGGATGTCTCTTACAATACGTCTATTTTTGAGAGAGGTGAAAGGGGGTTTGTTGTAACACAGTCCTCTATATTTAAGATGTTTGATGAATCTGTTTTGAATAGTCTCAATATGTCCAACGTAGACCATATACATAGGGTTCCAAACCACTGAGGCGAATTCGAGGTGACTCCTGACAAAGGCGTTATAAAGAATTTTAAGCGTATGCACGTTCTTAAAAACCTTACCAATGCGGAGTATAAATCCCAACATACGGTAAGCCTTATCTTTCGCATGTGTTATAAGTTATCATCTTTTGCGTTTTGTCGACTTTCGGGTTGCATATAGGCATGTAGTGTATCTTAATTCTGACTTGCCTGGTGGGTTACTGCCGTACCAGGTATTGTAATCTCATAGATATAACTAAATTTAAAAGGTTATTAATTGATCGTTGTGGTGCAGTTCTGTATATATTTTATTTTGTAAATCTGATATAGCTGTTTTTTTTCAGTCAGTTTAAACATGCACAGGTCACTGGAATCTGCTAAGCTGCTGGTCTTCTGCTGACAGCTTGCTTATTGGACCACTTTGCTGCTTAGTCTTATACTAGCAGGAGTAGAATCATTCAAAATAATTAAATTAATGACGTTTCATAAATGCTTGTAATAGGTTTACGTGAATAATGATATTTTGACTTTGACTTTGTGTAGTCATAAGAAACCCATGGTCGCTGCAGTCAGCCGCGCGCCTAAAACGCAACAAATACGATGAGATCATCATTAATCACTGCTTCATCCCATTTGCAGTCAAACGATGCGTTCGTGGTCCGAGGAGGCTCTGGCGTTCTCTCGTGAGCTTAGTGAAAAACTCCGCTTGGCGACGGGTGATCCTTTGAGTAGAGAATATTTTGCTCAAAGGGTCAGCCTCGCCGTTCAACGGGGGAACGCAGCGAGTGTCCTCGGCATACGGTTTTTATTTTTTATTTATTTAATGTTAGGTTTTCTTTTTAATTATTTAATATTGTAAATTTTTATACTGTTTGTATATTAGTTTGAATAAATATTGTGCACATACTTAGTTTTTATAATTTTAACGGGTCTTTGTTATCTCTAAGGTAAATCGCGTAAAGAGCCGTTAAAATTATAAAAACTATTATAAATGTGAGCGAAAGTTTAAAAAGTTCAAGTGAACATACTTGTTAGCAAACCTGTTCTATTTTTATAATTTTAAAGTTATAAGCATATTTTCAGAATTAGAGGGTCGGCACAAATTTTTGGTATTTGACAAGACTTGAAAGAAATAGGTGTTAATATTTACCATCAGGCGTAGCGGCTTGTAGACTTCTGTCATGTAACAGCACTTGTTTGTCTTTGTGGGTGAGTGCCGACCACACGGCGACGTGCTTGTTCGGTAACTCCCGGGACTTGTCCAGAGAAACTAAGGCCAACATAGCGCTTATAGCCTCGCTTACTAATGGTTGCTAAAACGAACATTAATGTAAATCAAAAAACTGTTTTAAGAAGTTAATAGCATGTTTTTGTTTTATAATATTTGAACACGTTTTTTTATTTGAACATGTATGTTTGCTATATCGCGTAAAAGATGAACAAAGAGAAAAACTTCTTTCATATTTTAAATATTAATATATTCATTAATATGCAATTTTCTTAGTCAATAAGGAGTTGTATTTTAATCAAAATCATAACCTAACCAAAACTAATTCATTGTATTTAGGTCCTTCAATACGGATCATTCGACGTTTACTAGCGCATGGGGATGAAGCAAGAATCATAAAAATAAGAATTTAAATTTAGGGTTTTACAATTTATAAATAAAAGTGTTAAAATATTGTTATAAAGACATGCAAAAAACTTCTCTATTATCTACAAAAAAAGTAAGATGAGATATAAAGTTAGTAATGTTAAGAACATATATCGTTTGGTGTAGCAATAATTTTATACATTTCATATTTTAGCACATTCCCCCTACCTCATAATCAAAGTGCTCAGTATTATCCCAAAGGTTGGCCGCCGATAGAGAATGCATAGAGCCCGCCCATCGTACATAGTGCTATAAATAAATCATATAAACTATGTATCATACCTGCAAAGGCTGTTGTATTGCTTTTTCCTGGGACTTGATGAAGATGAACCATAGAGCATCCCGCTCCTTCTCTATGGTCTGATTCTCTGCCAGCACTGATGCTATGTACCTCATGTAGGTGATGCGCACGGCAGGAGTGCACGACTTTAAGTTTAGATTTTTCTGTAATAGAATAAAAATAAGACATCAAATAATAATGAAGTAGCTTTATATCAAAACTGAAGTACTGGAACCTAATGTAGATTTGTTCAGACACCAAAAAAAATGCCAAGCAACAAAAAATAATAATTAACTTGGGTCTAGAATTCGCCGGACACATTACAAAGGTGGCATTACTTACAAACTAATTGTCTTTTTGTCATGGTTATTAAAATTAAAGTGACATTGTAGATAGGGGCTTATGTCTGATATAAGTTGCTCACATTATTGTACTGAATTACTAACAAACTTAAATTTACAATTATTTTAAGAGTGGGAGCAACTAGCATCTTACAAATTGAAATCCAAATAACAAATAAGTGTAAGCCTCCAGTGTGACAATCTATAGTTACCTTGAACATCTGCACATGTAGGTCACACAGTTTGTGTGTGGACCATGCAGTGACACAGTTGAGGGCGGCCGACACAGTCCTCTCGTGTGACTCTGACTCCAGGATCCGAGACAGTTGTGTGTGAGCCTCCAGTGACAACCTATAGTTACCTTGAACATCTGCACATGTAGGTCACACAGTTTGTGTGTGGACCATGCAGTGACACAGTTGAGGGCGGCCGACACAGTCCTCTCGTGTGACTCTGACTCCAGGATCCGAGACAGTTGTGTGTGAGCCTCCAGTGACAACCTATAGTTACCTTGAACATCTGCACATGTAGGTCACACAGTTTGTGTGTGGACCATGCAGTGACACAGTTGAGGGCGGCCAACACAGTCCTCTCGTGTGACTCTGACTCCAGGATCCGAGACAGTTGTGTGTGAGCCTCCAGTGACAACCTATAGTTACCTTGAACATCTGCACATGTAGGTCACACAGTTTGTGTGTGGACCATGCAGTGACACAGTTGAGGGCGGCCGACACAGTCCTCTCGTGTGACTCTGACTCCAGGATCCGAGACAGTTGTGTGTGAGCCTCCAGCGACAATCGTTCGCGGCACTCAGAGTCTACTTTCATAGCTGACAAAGCTGATGCTCCCTATAAGAAAGAAAAAATAATGTAATTTTGTTTTAACACTTAAGGATCTCATGCTTGTGAAACTAGTATTTATTTATTTTAAGTATTTAAAAACTGTATGACATAATTAAATCTATAATCTATACAGAAGACATTTTCTTGAAATTATAAAAAAAACTTTAAAATAAACATACATAGACATATATATTATATAGCATACTAATACTACATAATATATAAACACTTTAATATTAATAATAACTCACCTACAATAGATTATACATGATACGATCAAAATAATAAAAAACAAGGGAGTCAGTAAAAATGACTTGTCTGACTTCAACAAGAAGGTTGGGGATGAAGATGACACAACAAAAAAATAATGGAAATAAAGTTAATTGATGGGAATAGATAGGAAGGATAGTACTAAGTACAAAAGAGGTAAAACTATTTGTCTGGATCTATTAAGATTACTATAATTCTAATACTTGCAAAATATTGACTAAAATCACAATAATAGATAAATAAGTCTAAGTTTAATATTCTGACTTACTGTATGAATTTTAAGTTTTTGAAACAACTTTAAAGACTACGAAACTACTTCATATGCTCAGTACTCACATCAAGTACAGATATCTTCTGCTCGGTGGCGGATAGTTTTCCTCCCTCGCCGTTGTAGTGCGCAAACACATGTCTCAACAGTGCGAGTGCGGTTTGCGAACTGGTCACGCGCCGAGCTAACGCACCCAGACTTTGTACCGCAAACGCACCCACAGACTCGTCTTTTGAATGAAGATTGCCTAAAAAAGAGTTATTTTTGAATGCTTCTCAAATTGTACCTTAAAAATGAATGCAAAAGTAAAGGCACTATTTGGTTCAGCAACAACTACTTTTCTTAATAAAAAAATATATCATAGTTTTTTTTTCAATATACTTTTAAAGGGCCAGAATATTTCGTCCCATTAGAATTTGAAGATGATGTCTCTAAATGGTGACCTCCAGAGTTGATGCACCTTTGAGCACTAATTATTTAATTTTTCATATCTTGTTGCAACACTTATGGTGATATATTCTTGTTTGCTATTATAACCTAACTATTCAATAATTATGTATTAAATAATAATGATAATTCGTATTCACACTAATATCATAATATAATATTCTTATGCTACTTGTGTATAGTTATTAATTTTTGGTGTATTTGTTTACTTCACAATTTTTAATATCCGAATGGCAAGAAATGCATTTTAAAAAAAAAGTTTTTTCCATAGTGCCAGTACTTTTTCGCCTCCCACTATACTCATACGAACAACATACCAAAAGGTACAGCTGTGATAAAATGGTACAGTTTTTGTACCATTCATAAAGCAGAGCAATGCAGATATGTTATAAACTATAACTGTTATTTTCCTATTCAGCATCTGCTTATACTTAATTGAATACATTTCAGACATACATAGATAATGGAACATAGATTTTTTAGCACGACATGAGACCTTACGCCCACCTGATGCTAAGTTGCGCGCGAGGTCCATGTGTTAATAATGTTAGCAATTGGAATCAGACACTCATTACTAACATCAGTCCCTAACACTATGCCGGCATGACGGGAATTCGAGCCTGATCCCGAAACGTGTGGGTACACTTTACTGGGTTTATCGGCACAAACGGTGGATACTTCCCCACCCTGGCAGACTGGGCAAATTACCATTATCAGTCCGCCTACCACCTATTTATATAATTAACAAAAATATAACTACTACATTTATTTTGTTTTCCACATACCTATAAGACTTTTTCCCACATCCAGCACAATATCATCAAGCTCTATAGAGAGGTTAGCTAGTACTTCTCCCACAGTTTGTATGATAATCTCAGGACTCCTGAGCATAGCCTTGTGCAGTGCAGGAAGGAGACTGTCCTTCACATCATCCTTGGTGAGCATGGCCAGCAGCTCTGAGCAAGCCGAAATGTAATGCACATTGGGACAGATCTTAACGCTAATCAGACTTTTGGTAAATATTTCCAACATTTTTGCCTGAAACAAATTTTCAATAAAACATATTTTACCAGGCTAATTCAGTATAGACAAAATCTTACATTAGTTTTGGTAGACCTGGGACCATACCAAATAATGGTAAATAAAGTGACAGCGTCTTAACCCAGCTTTATGGTCACAGGCCTGAGACACTGGGATTTCCTGTTTCACACATCCATCACCCACAGTAAATTCTTGAAATTGTTTATTATGTACAATGTTGTAGTTACTGTAGACACATTAGCCAAATCTCACATGTACGTATCAACCTCTGTACAGTTTACGAGTTTGGGGTTGAGACAATGGGCCCATGGGTTGTGGGAGTTGTCCAAACGGTAGACAGAAAAGTCTGTAGACAGGAAAGGTAGCAATCATTTCTGCCAATGTTTTAGCCTAGCTATAGAGAGGGGTAAGGTTGCCAATCCCTTTTATTTATAGCTTTTTTATTAGGTTTAGTTTAGATTGAATTCTTATTTTTTATTAATATTCACATTGTATAAAATATATGAGAAATAGTTTATTATTCACAAATTAATGTAGTAAAGTTATTTAATTTATTACTTCCAACTTACTTTTAATGTGTTGGAGTCAGAATGTTTATTTTATGATTTTCCTCACTCATCATTATAGTTTAATTTTTACGCTTTATCATTATCACAAGTGATGATGTTACCTTGTGGACCAGACACTTGTCAGTCTCTGCCAGAGTGATGTGGTACTTGATAAGGGCAGAGAGCCCCACGGCCACAGCGGGCTGCGGCTCTGCACACAGTAAGGTGGACAACCACCTCTCTCTCCTCTCCGCTGTCAGGGACTTCCATGACACCTCACACTGCAATTAAACTTTACTTTTTAGGTACAGCACAAATTTTGTACAAAATTTGGCAAAACATTAGCTATAAATACTAAATCTTGCTAATTATGAGCTTCTGTTATAGAAAAATTTAAAATAAACAAAGCTCAAATTCACTTGAAAATATATTTATTCACATAAACTTAATACAGGCATTTATGAAATGTCATTAATTAAATTATTTTGAAACATTCTACCTCTCCTAGTAGAAAACTAAGCAGCAAAGTGGTCCAAAGAGTAAGCTGTGACCTGTTAAATCTGGCTGAGAAAGGTATATGTTAGGAAAACTCAGCTTATATGATTTACAAAATAAAACATATACAGAACTACACCACAACAATCAATTCAAATCAAATAAGGTGACATAAAACATATTATTATTATTGATTTATAGGCGAGCAGCGCATCGCTGTTATGCCTATATCAAGCACTGGTGTAAAGTTTATAAAATTGTCAGTTATGTCTAGTAGTCCATAGTCTATTTTTATTGTCACTAGCCACTTGTCCAGTTTTTAAAAGTGTTTACGGTTGAAGACTTTTGTTCCATATATTTACAACTCTATTATTCATGAAGTGATATCCTACATTTGTATTGCTGGATTTTCTCATTGGTTTCATTCCGTGGTCACAACTTGAAACTATTTTTTAAATTAAGCTAAAACACTTAACATTAGTTCAGTTCCATTTAAATCAGGCTTTAGCCAAAAGCAGTGCAATAAAACCAAATGGGAATACTTACAGAGATCTGTGCCTTAGCGGTGGCTTTTTTGTACCCTCCAGCTACAACGGAGGCCAGCAGGTATGCCTGCACGGGAACCAGCACTCCATAATCTATCTCCTCATCCTCACAGCCCACAAGACCCACAGTCACTAAAGTACGCAGCCAGCCCAGGGCATATAGAGCACTTTGACATGTGTTCTTCCTAAAACATTGTTTATCTCATTATAAAATTTTGCTTCACAAAATATACATGGCGTGAGAATAGGTAATATAAAATAAAATTTAATTAAATAAAGCTTTTGATAACGCCCTCCCCTTCTTCAGTTATATTACTAAGAATTGTGACCTACAGATAAATTGGTGTTCATCTTGGTGATAGTGCGACACTCGTAGGAAGGATAGATAGGCTCTTCGGGGGCATGCACAGAATCATGGAAGCTAGTACTGGTAGTGGGGTGGATTTGGTCAGACCATTGTACCGGGCTTCGAAACAAAGAGTTTTTTGAGATTGTTTTTTCCCTCTCTGGCAATATGAATTACTGGAGTACCCTACGAAGACATATGGTGAATAGCCTAGTCAATATTTTTAGTTGTTTCAAAATCAGACTGCTTTGATAAAATATACCCTTCCTTATTTAAAATTCTGCTGTTTCAAGTTATTTACATATTTTAATCATTAAATATGAATAGCTGAAAAGATCAGTTACATATTTATTTTTATATGGTTCCCAATGTAACCCTAGAATACAAGAGGCGTAACCCACAATGTTAATACAGTATTACATGTTAAAATACTTACGAAGGTACAACCCCCTTGAGCTGTTCAGCTACTTCAAGCAAAACTTGTGGCAGGTTTTTAATAGTCCATGCTCGCTGGTTAACACAGAGGTGGGTGATGAGTCTCTTTACTAGCCACTGGGACCGGGAGTCCCGGTATCTGTGCAGCGTCCATGGCAGCAAGCGGCAAACAAAACGCACCACCGGCTCAGTTATACCTGCACAATTTATTTTTAGCTATAACCATTTCCAAAGTGTTTACAGTCAGGGGACTTTAATATGTCTTCAGGTAATTTTTGCAATATTCATAATACTGTTTTTTATTTAAACAAAAATAGGTTGCATTTATGACATTAATGATAGAACCTAATGCCCTGATGCATGCACTAATGATTTTAGTGAGGAGAATTACTGGTAAAAAAATATAATGCTTAATAATTTTAAGATTAATTTGTAAAAAAATATTGACACAGAAAGAATTGATGTAAATCACAATCAAGTTATATGCAGAAATCATTTAAACTATACTGCTAGGGAAGGTTTAACTCATTGTGTGTTTGACTGGCTGCTTAAAGCACAGTGTCTTTACTGAATTTTGATTTGACAGGTGTTCTTATAGAGTTCTATTTGCTTTAAAGCAGAACATCCAATTCAATTAAAGTCAATTAAGTCCAAACCTAGTAAATGAGGACAGAATCTAAAGCATCTCCTGTTATATTTATAATTATGTATTATGTTAAGGTGCTATATGATTATGAAATGATGATCAATTACATAATAAATGCCTATAATAATTAGGGTACAAAAACATATTAAATCACAATACATATATACACTACACCTATACTTTCAACACTTACACATATACAATAGTGATCTGTGGATAGGTAGGTTATTATTTAGATATTTTTTGTTTTATTTTTAATGTTTCCTATTTGTAGTAGTTTTATGTTTGTGATTTTATAAGTTTAGCTAATGTAATGTTTTTCCTAAATTATCTAAGTGTTTAAAATTAAGTTAGATTGATAATATTAGTCTGTAAGTTAAAGCTGTATAAAATAATTATAAACTGTGTTGTTTCATATTGTGCCTCATTAAAATTGTCACACCATTATAACAATAATTTTAGGTTACAATTTTTATTATTATGTATTTCGAAGTTTTTGGTATGATAATTATTTTGGAAATAATATATTGTGCAATTTGTAGTGTGTGCACACGTAAACACAAGGTAAGACCGATAAACACAAAAAACAACCTTAAATAATATTTCACAACTATTTGTAGACAAAGAAATCTGGATAAGTAATTAATGATTGTGTGTATGTATTTAATAATATATCAATTATGTGATTGGGAACGCAATAAAAATAGACATAAATACCGTCGTGAACCAAAACATTCTGAATTTCATCAAACACCTCACGTCGCTCATTCAGACTTGCGGTTTGGATTTTAAAGGGAATATCCTTTAAAACCTTAAGTATCTAAAAAAAGAAACGTCCATTAATTAATGCCTTAAGCGTAGCTATTCATTGTTGACGTTTACAAGCTAATTTTACCTCAGAATCTGCCATTATTTAAAACATATTCACAAAAAGTGAAGAAAATGGAAACACGTCTTCGGCAGACATTTGAACTGTCAAATAATGAATAGTGTTGCTATTTGCTAACAAGTTTTTATTTTTTATTAGTTTGTACTTTTTATATAAAATATCATGCCTAATATATTGTCGCATTTCTTTTATTTATGTATGAAGAAGAATAATGTACAAATTATTACGACATACAAACAAAATATATAGAATGAAATAAACCCATGTCGCATATGTTCAAAACATTTTTTTTTTCTTTTGTATTTATTTATACCTATGCTAGTTTATTAATTATTGTATATTATAAAATATTGCTATAAATACATATTTTAGTAAAATATAGCAATTTAGCAATTTCTTGTATAAATAAAATATAGTTGAAAAAATAGTTTTTCTAAACGAGAACTCTTCTGTCAACTCAAACCAAAACCAAAACATAACCTAAAATACGTGAACAGTTCGTAATTATTTATGTAAAAAACCAAGTAATAAGTAATAGTCTATTGAAAGATGGAAAAACGTAAGCGAGATTTGTTGGAGTTACATTCTTATATAACAAACGTAGACAATGAAGTGAGCTTAGCTTTGCAAAGTTTGCAATGGGACAAAAATAATTTATTACAGGTAAATAATCTATGAAACCTTGTCATTACACTACATACAGACCAAAATCACTAAAATTTTATACCTTTCAGTGCACAGAAACAGTACTATGTGCGCACAACCCTGCTCACAGGATCCCTGTCTCCAATCAGCAGTACCATCAGAGACACTGCAGTTTGAAATCTCTAGGATATAGTGACGAAGACGTGATGCTGCCAGACCCTCCCTACCCTGCCTCTAAAGCCTGTGTTTCCCTCTGTATGTATTTAGTTTTTACCAATGTACACGCAAATATTGTAGAATTATATGTTGAAACATTAACTTTAGGTGTGGTCCCGTCCCATTAGCTTTACTTCACTTTTTATGTAGTTTTGGTTATATAATTAATTATATATTATGAGTTTCCTATAGTATATGTTTTCTTTACATTGGTTGTTTGCTGTGTTAGCTATTGCTATTGTGATTGATTCATAAATAAAACATAAGGAAAATAAATAAAATTTATAATTATTATATATATATTTCAGGTAAAGAAAAAATTGGAGAAATAATAAAAAATGCTGCTGAACTTGATCCTTTGTTTAAGAAAGGTATTTTTTTTATTATTGTACAATAATTATCTTTTATGTTTTTTATTATGTTACATTTTTTTATTTTTATGTTTCATTTTCAGTATACTGGATCATGTTTTCCTGTACTATTGTATCCTTTATAGTTATCATATTATTCAGATTTACCTTATAAGAAAAATATTAAGCATAGTTGTCACTCACTCCCGCCTATAGGCCTCAGGTGCATTTAAAATAAAATTTACCTAAATATATTTTGAAATGACTTTACCACAATTTTATTATAATAGGCTCGCAGTATGATGCTGATATGCCAATATCAAGCCCTGGTGTAAAGTTCATAAATTTGACAGTTATTACCATTGTCTATTTCTATTTTCACTTTTTGTTTGCTTTTACAAGTGTCTACAATTGGGGACTTCGATAATATGTCTCCGAGCATTTTGTTTATTATATTTACAACTCTTTTATTAATTTAAAAATTTCAGTTATTTAGATATTAATTGTTTTATTTTATTTTCTTATTTATGCAAAATATATTAAATTTCTATATATTAGAGTTATAATTTTAGAAAAAATAAATAAACTTTGCTAATATGATAATCTTGTTATTTATTTAATGCCTTGCAACATGCAAGGTTTGTCCCATGTTGACCCGGAGCCGCTGACTCTAGCCCGGCTACAGACCTCCTACTCCTCGGACGAGAGACGGGCCCTCTACGATGCTGTGGTGGCCACTGCTCCCATGGTTGTTCAGGATGTGGACTTCATACTGCCCAGGTAGGTCATACAGCCCTCTTAAGAATTCCGTGAGGTTTTGTTTGTCAGCTTTTGTTAAATTATAACAATATACAGGATTCATTTCTAAAAAAGCCACAACTATTAATTAAATTGTAATAAAAACAAAAGCATACTAATAATCCATACTATATTATTACATTTTTTTTCGTATTTTTGTAATAATTATAGTAACCTGAAATTTTTCAAGTGCGGATTGTAAGAAATGACCCTGTATTCTGTATATACTCATACCTTCAATCAAAGATTTTAATGAACTATTAATAATATCTTCAGTGATCCAACAAAGGGTGAGGGTGAGCAGCAGAAGTCCCGCTTGGAAGTGATTGCTGAACTTCGGGACATGAAGCGACGCCGCACCAAGTACAGAGTCACCAGGACCAAGAACTATTCCCAAGTACTCAACGACGTCATACATCATCAGGTAACTTTACCATCAGACTTTTTTATCCTCATCTGTCATTACCTATCATCTCACTTTTGAGCAACCTTAGACCAAAAGTAAAGTATCATCACAGCTGTATCCCTTTTGGGGTACTTTTCCTTTACTTTAACTGTATCCCTTTTGGGGTGGTCAGAAACTACAGTTTATAAAGAAGCTTTGACAAATTGGAGTTTCTAATAAATATACCCCTATTGTTTCAACCCTAAATGCCACAAAGTTTAAGCGTTTCAGTAAGAACTGATATTAGAAACATTCCTAGAAACTAATTTAAACCTCAAAAGTATATTAGTTGGTAGTTAATATATATACCTAATTGGTTAATTTGTAATGCAATTGCTACTCCTAATCTTGGTAAGTTGCAAGCGTGGATAACCTTATCTATACCTTTATGTTCATAATAGTGGCTTTTTTTACAGATGGAACTTTATGTTTCCAGCCAGCCACAAATTGAAGACAAAATAGACACTACAGACAAACACAAAGACCAAAGAGACCTCGACAAAACACAAGCTAGCCGCAAGAAAGCACATGATGAAAAATTAAACAAAGGTAATAATTATAATAAAAGTGATAAGTACCGGACTCAAACACATGATATAAGGCGTGATACTGATTACAGAAATGATAGAACTTATAAAAGAAATAAATATCCTACACATTCTCAGAATAGATCTTCCTTCAAGGAAAAAGATGACAAAGAATTTAAGGATTTTAGACATGATCGTAACAAAAGGGACAGAGATAATAAAATTAACAGAACTTTTAAAGAAGAGAAGAGAATAGATGAGCAAAAAAGAGCATGTGAAGAGAGAGGTCGGAGTGAAGAAAGTAGGAGATATGAAGCGAAAAGAGTAAGAGATGGTGGAGCTTGTAGCAGTGAAAGTGACTACAGATATGACAAAGAGGAAGATAAATATAAGAGAAAACATGACAACGATCATGATAGAAACCATCGACATGAAAAATATAAGAGATATTAAAATGCATATCAGGTTCTTATTTAGCCATATTCTATTAATATGCATACAGTATGAGTATATATACAATGGAATCATTTAACTATGTACTTGTATATATAAATATATATATATATTATGCTATTAGAGTTGTATTTGAATGCATTCTGTCAAGTGCTATTAAGAAATATGCAAGATTGTATTTTATTATTTTATGTAATAAAAGTTAGTAATAAATGAGATACCTTGAGGAAAACTGATTCCAATACATATTTTTTTCTATTGGTGATTACATCAAAAACGGTATCTCTGTGACATGACAAAACAAGAGTCTATTTTATGTGTATTGTTTAAAATTCATTTTGTGACAACCAAGCAAACCCCCCTTTTGCCCCTCAATGGCAATATGCCAAAGTCGTTTCATAATTATTATATTTAATAGGGTGTATCACTAACTTTTTATCACGATAGATGGCGCATGATACCATCGTACCTAATATAACTGTCAGTTGCATAGAAAACTTGTATTTTTATTACGAAATTTATTATTTTATGAATATTATGCTGAAGTATTAAGCAGCAAGTATTAAGTGTACAAATCGAGATTTTGAAGCGAAAGCAAAGATATGGTGATCTCAAAATTGCTGTTCTATTAATTTAACCTTTTTTTATTTTAAAGACGGTGTTCGCTTACTTAATTCGTCTTAGGTTATAAAAATAAAACTACAAATTAATTTAAAAAAATGATCCGCGAGCGACATCTACAAAAAGCTTTGCCTGATACACCCCATTGGGATATGAAAACACATAAATGTATAAGATTACTTTGTTTTGTGCTGTGACGTCACAATATTTACAATCATGGGTAAAGCAGCGTTTAGTTATTGCAAATAAAATTATTTTTATTTTCCTTCCACCACGAGAGAAAGACAAATTTCTAAGATTTCATTCCATGGATTCACCGTGCGGGTGGCGGGTCCAAGAGAGAGGAGAAGAATGATGTCTCGGGCTTGCGACCGACTTTAGGGGTTTAGTCTGGTTTACAAAGAAGTATTATTGCGCAACAAGACGCTTACCATTCTGCTTCACAGGTAGCCATAGGTAACTCTAATATGTCTGTAATGCGAACACTTAGTCTTAAAAATGTTGGATTGTGCGAGCGAGAGGGGTGCGAAGTGTAACAACCTTCTATAAGTTATTAATTTAGTATTTGAGACATTAAGGATCGAGGACCGGTAGCTGAATTCTTTCGTAGGCAAGATATTTGATCACCTAAATCCAGAAATTTGTATGAGTAAGTGAACCAATGACTCAATGAAGGATTCAGTAACCGACCCCAAAGTCCAGTAATTCAATGTCTTAATATTAAAGTTTATCTTCAATGCAGAAAATTGTATGAGTAAGTGAACCAATGACTCAATGAAGGATTCAGTAACCGACCCCAAAGTCCAGTAATTCAATGTCTTAATATTAAAGTTTATCTTCAATGCAGAAAATTGTATGAGTAAGTGAACCAATGACTCAATGAAGGATTCAGTAACCGACCCCAAAGTCCAGTAATTCAATGTCTTAATATTAAAGTTTATCTTCAATGCAGAAAATTGTATGGAAAAGGCGAGTTTAAAGTTGAGGAAGACAATTTTACAATATCATTTGTTACAAAACATCACACATCACCAATTCACAGCCCAGAACAGGACTTTTTCCTAGAACTCCACTGTTGGAGATGGGCCTTCCAGAAGATTCTGAAGAATTTGGCCTACACTCGCTACGCTCTGGTCAGACGAGGTGGTGAGGTTTGTTTCTATAAATTTTCTAATGACAATTATTTAAGGATTCCACAAGTTGGTATAATTGGAACCGGGACCGACGGCTTTTGTCTCTTTTTTAAGGAAAGTAATTTTACAACCGAGCCACCAGCGCTGTTTTCTTACAAAACAAATATTCCATAATAAATATATTGCATAATAATCACAATTTAAGTTAGTTTTATTCCATTAACCTACTTCACCTACTCTCTAGGGACCGAAGCCATCATGCCAGCTTACACAATGATAAGCAATGACTTCGCATCCTATTCCTGGCACGTCAGACAGAACGGCATAATTATTTATTACAAATTTATAATTTTCAATATTCAAATTTTAAGGCCGTTAGAAATCAAATATTAACGTCGTTCTAGATAGTTACAAATTACTACATAATTAACGAATACTCAATTAGGGCTGAGCTAGTTACTACAAAATGATGTTTCTGTAAATGTAACGATTAAAGTTAAAAATGGCGTCAAATGTAGGTACCAGCTGCCGGCTGACCTAAATAAAACTGGTGCATTCGATTTACAATTACAGACTTTATTTTGGTGCAACTCAGCCCAAAGAAATAGATATAAACGTTTGCTTCTTTGATTTGCAAAAAAAAATGGAGAAAAAAATAAATAACAAAACACGCCCGATTCAATTTAGTCACGTTACTATAGGCGTATCATGACAAGTGTCTAGCGTACCAAAATCGAGAAATCCTAAAATATATATATATATATCCGACCAGGAGGAATCGAACGTGTTACTTAACCGCTAGACCACGGAGGCAGTTAATAAATTGAATTCCCTGTTGTAGTACACTCGTCAGTCTATACGGGTAGATGGCATTTGAAGGCTTCATTGAGTTATAATAAGTCGGAATAATTAAATGTCTTTATGAAACAATCGTAATTTGTTTCGGTTCAGCGGAGTCCAGACTGACACGACGACTGTTTGATAAGGAAACACGCACTTCCAAATATTGTTTAATTGTGTGCTGCAATGCATGTTTATAATTAGTAGCCATAGGCGTAGCGAGGTACGGACAAGGAGTTGCAGCTACCCCCTCTTAGAAGAGCGGGTAGAAGAAAAGCTTCTTGTGAAGAGCCTGGTAGATTGATTGTCAAGTATCAAGCTATCTGATTTTTACCTTTTTTTGTAATTACTACCTTCACTGCGAGACGTATTAGCGAGGGTATTCCTCAGACATATAAAGAGCTATTTATATCTATACGTTTCAAATAACTCGACCTATACTTCTAGTTCCAGACCAAATTAATGTATGGTTTTTATTGTAATAGAGTGTAAATTCCAGAGAACACACAGGTACCAACCACGCTTGATGTTAGAGCCTGAGTCATAACCCAGTGGTAAAGTTGCTTGTCAGATGGAGAGCACCGGAGCGTCCAGCTGGAACTAATTGCACCTACTTTTGGTTCTACCTGTCTCGCGATCGTAATCCTTCGTGTGGTGGTTTGAAACTACAAGTATTAAAGGAACTATACAGGAATAAAAAATGAAGAGTTCATCAAATTGGTCAGTCTGTAGAAGGTTTCAAAAGGTAAAGAGCTGACGTCTATTTATCTAATACTTTTATTTTCTGTAATTAGGCAAAGGATAATTGTAATTTGCATTGTAATTTACAATATTTTATAATATAATTCCACAGCACACTACCAAGTAGAATGCTATGGAACGATATACTTATTTGTTCTTCAAACTCCATAGCAACCGATACTTCAACTGTGCTGTAGACGAATTAGTGTGAATCGGTTGGAGCGTGTCAGCGGGATCGCAAGAAAAGTCAAGTCGCCAGACGATCACGATCCATGATCCATGCCTCACGCTCCCGGATCGCGGATCGCAGAATTAGTGTGAATCGGTTGGAGCGTGTCAGCGGGATCGCAAGAAAAGTCAAGTCGTCAGACGATCACGATCCATGATCCATGCCTCACGCTCCCGGATCGCGGATCGCAGAATTAGCGACCCAAAGTTGGATCGTCTGGTGGAGACCCGGCATCGCAATTGGAGGCAGTGACGCGTAAAGGATCCAAACCATATTTTTTGAGAAATTTAAAATATAAATTGTAATCAGGTGCTTAGGATGACATAGGTATCTTATGTCAAAAACGATCTATATATAATACCGTTTTTGACATATTCTAAATGTTGGACTAATCCATCGATGGACCAATCTATTTTCCAACTTTAATGGCCTATAACTTAAAATTAACTTATTGTGGATTGGAGTGTCTGAAAATCACGATTTCTATCGTACGGCCGGTTGCAGAAACGATGATTATTATTTGACATGAAGTGACAAACTAACTACCAATTACGTGAAATATGTCAAAATGATCGTAGATTATTTTAGCCATGCTTTCTGCAACCGGCAGTAAGTGATAATATTTATTGATCTCGCTCACAGCCGAGAGACGAAATAGAGAGAGAAAGAATTACGTCTCGTCAACGTTCGCGCAATCGTCGATTTTTATATTGTTAGGAAATCTTCTCTGCACCGTAACTTAAGATTTTATTAGTAAATAATTAAAATAAAATATACGTAGTTTTTTTTAATTCTAGATTATAATATAAAAATATTTGCTTTTTAATAACTTCCAAGCAGCATATTATATATTTCCATTATATCATACAAATGGGTAAGTCAGATAAGTACGACCGCAGTCCGTGTTGTGTGAGATAGTATAAAAGAGAAAACAATTAAATAATCTTTAAAATCACGATGCAAATTGTGTTTAACAAACGGTAAAATTAATGTCAATAACTGAATATACTTACTCGTACAGTAAGAGATTTTTTGATTTAGTTATGAGTTTAGTAAACGAAAGATAATTCGTGGCGGTTAAGGCTGAGTTGCACTGAAATGAAGTATAGCAGTACTCTTGTTATTTTGAAGGTTAGCCGTAAGTTGGTACAATCGACACCTTTTCAAACCTTAATCCTTACAATTACAGAGACTTCACTTTGGTAAAACTCAGCCTAAATCTGTGTGTGGGTGTAGATACGAAATAATCTTATTAGGTCTGCATTGAATAATGTGTGTTTCTTACATCAAACGTTTCGAGCAGTAATCTTTAAATATTTTTATTAAATATAACTTACATGAAACTTCACTTGAGGTTATCCGTCTCGAAAGACCAACTGTTACTTTCATACAGAAATACCATCGATTTCCAAAAGTAGAACAAAAAAACGGACCCATAAAATAACGATTAACAATATAAATAAATCTTCAAAAGTAATATAACTGCCAAATAATAATCAACTGCCTAATGAGTTAGTAAAACTTGTATGCATAGTTTATTTTCACAGAGTTATGACAAATGGTAAACAAACAACTTTTTAAAATTAGATTATAAACTAATTATATTTCTGTAGGTAGTACGTAGTAGTAGCATTTTTAAAATACGAGTATGTAGGTTTAAAGAAAGAAAGAAAAATATTTAATTTGTCACATTAAAGAAAAAAAGTAGACCTAAAATTAAAAGTGTGTAGAGACAAATAGGGAACCAGCTCAGCATTGAGCTGCGACGCTTTAAGAGTCACAGCGCTGATTTTCAGCTAATCCCTTAATATACGAGTAAATATAAATAATAAACAATCATAATTAATGCATATTTATGCATGACAATGACGATATAGTATTATATATATATATATATATATATAAATAACACATACATATAAGTCACATTAAATAAAATTACAAAGAAATTAAGTAATGAAAAAGTTCAATGTGTAAATAAAGTTACAACGAACAAGAGACTCATATCCCATCCTTGTATATCAAAGTGGTCCTAGGGCAAAGCCAAAACTTAGCCCTATCGTTCTTTATGCATCCGTTGGCCGAACCTAGGTTAGGTACCTCCCTCGGAGGGCCTAAGGATGGGGACCCGGAAAGCACTGCCGATCTCGAGCAAACAAGGGGTCACAGGGATCCTGGGCAGCGGGGTTAACTTATCAAAAGTCCGAGCAAAACCCCGAAACGCTCGGTGAACACACGTTACTCCAGTTCACACCAAGACAAGAGGCCATTATAGAATTCGTGAGACCGCAGCGGTGGTACACAAAATAAAATTAAGTTACTGCAGGTATACCGACTTTTTTGTATAGGGTGTGTTATTAAAAGTGTTAAGTACTAGTGAAACCGAGTATAGTTGTGGTTTTAACAAGCGGCACAAGTGGACGAGATCGTCTGCGCACGAGCACTGGTCTTCGTGACCCCTCACACCGGTCTTCGTGACCCCTCACACCGGTCTTCGTGACCCCTCACACCGGTCTTCGTGACCCCTCACACCGGCTAGTCAGAGAGGCAGAGGTGGTTTTTTTACTTATTATACAGCGTTGAAAGTTTTTTTTCTTGGATTGATTTTAATAATAAAATCTACCAATATTATATTATATTTACAACACCCACTCCTAAACATTCGTTTAAAATTAATTATTATTTAATATTTATTAAAATAGTAAATAATACCAATCTGAAATTTATTTATTTATTAAATACTTTATTGCACTTTACTTAAAAGTATGTCAAAGGCGAACTTAAAGCACAAAGACGGATTTATTGTCGTTAGACTTTCTCTGTTTTATACCTTATATGTACTCACACATGTATTATTTTCTAAATAAATAAGAATTTCATTGCTTGTGTTATACTCGTTGTTGTTAAATAATAAATCTAATTCTTGTCTACCGTGGCCTGTAACACCTATCAGGAACGGCCCGCGCATTGTCAGCAGTGGAATTTTAAAGGGTTTTTGAATGAATTTCTTATGATACAAAATAGCGTAAGTCACCCTGCCTATGAGCCCCGGGTCGTCCCACCGAGGCCCACGCGTGACGCCGCTCGAGCCGCAGTCGAATCCCGCGCGCGATCACAGACGTTCGTAAAAACCGCGCCAAAAGCCGCGCGCGGTATTCGTAATAAAGTTTTCTTATAAAAATAAGGCATATATTTCAAGTGTATCGTTCAACCTAGCGTGTTGTTACTTTAATAATAGTGTTTAAATAGAGACAGGTGTGTGTTTTTAATTAACGATTTCAAAGTGTTGTGTTTAGTTTGTGAGACTGTTTTACAACAACGGATTTTTATTTTGTTTTTCGGTTTGTATTTTTTTTTATTCTTAAACTCTATACAGTAAAGTATGTTAGCGACTTCTAGTTCCTTACGATGCATGTGGCCAGAAGCATATTCCATTTTAACAAACGTTTAACAAAACAAATGTTAATGCCAGCCTGCAATATTATCGGCCTAATAAATCAAATAAAATGTACTTTAAAAAAAAATAACAATTAAAAAATATTTATACTTACCTTTTTTTCTATTGGTTTACATACAATCATCGGGCCATGCATATTCTAATTCTAATTCTTTATTGCATAAGACATCTTAAACTAATAATAATAAATGAATATAAACATTTATATACCTATATCAGGCTTTGCAAAAATGCCTGACTTCAGCATGCAATGTAGGTATGACTTGATGTCAGCACCATATTCATTATTTGTGTCAAAGAATTTATATAATGTCAAAACTTAAATCTAAATAGCCATATAATGTCAATATTTAATTTTAGTTTTTTATTTAAAAAGTAATTTGTAGAATAAACGCAAAAGTCGCACAACCAGACGGAAATTACTTTTTACATATACATTTAAATTCAAATATAATTATTTGAATTAATATTATTATCAAATTTGAAACAGATTTCATATCAGCAACTAGATCATACTCGTACTTTACTCTCGAAAAAACTAAATAATTAAATATACATTCAGCCAATTTTAAAACTCTACCTTCTGTTTGAAAAACGTTGTAATCAAAATTACAAACTCTACAACTACAGAGATTCTCGTTAGAGTGAAGAAAAGTAGTACCTATATCTCTATAAAAAATGTGGTTTAATTGTTTATATTATGTTATTTTTACTCAAAATTTTGTAAAAAAAAAAATCCTAATACAATATAAGTTTTCCTATATAAATAAGTAAAGTATCATCATCACGACCGTTTCCCTTTCGGGATGGTCAGGAATCACGCTTAGACGTAGACGTACACGCCAAAGCGTACCGAACTCGAGAAATATCACAAATAAATTAAATATTAATTAAATGTATTTATTGACATTAATAAATATTTTTGTATCCCAACCAGGAATCGAACCTTCCGGTACCGGTACCTCCGAGTCTAAATACACGGGGGCAGTATATAAATAAGTATATAAGATATTGAAGAACTATTTATTTTCCATTTTAATTTTATATTTTTATGTATTTAGGTGTGTTGAAACTATTGACTATCTATATAACTGTAAATATTTTCATGCTGCACGACGCGCGACGGCAGGATACGTCGGAAGACTGTACTACTACTAGCCACAATATGTACCGTATTCTCACGCTGCATCACAGCAGGATACGCCGGAAGACTGTACTACTATTAGCCACAATATGTACCGTATTCTCATGCTGTATGACGGCAGGATACGCCGGAAGACTGTACTACTATTAGCCACAATATGTACCGTATTCTCATGCTGTATGACGGCAGGATACGCCGGAAGACTGTACTACTATTAGCCACAATATGTACCGTATTCTCATGCTGTATGACGGCAGGATACGCCGGAAGACTGTACTACTATTAGCCACAATATGTACCGTATTCTCATGCTGTATGACGGCAGGATACGCCGGAAGACTGTACTACTATTAGCCACAATATGTACCGTATTCTCATGCTGTATGACGGCAGGATACGCTGGAAGACTGTACTACTATTAGCCACAATATGTACCGTATTCTCATGCTGTATGACGGCAGGATACGCCGGAAGACTGTACTACTATTAGCCATAATATGTACCGTATTCTCATGCTGTATGACGGCAGGATACGCTGGAAGACTGTACTACTATTAGCCACAATATGTACCGTATTCTCATGCTGTATGACGGCAGGATACGCCGGAAGACTGTACTACTATTAGCCACAATATGTACCGTATTCTCATGCTGTATGACGGCAGGATACGCCGGAAGACTGTACTACTATTAGCCACAATATGTCCCGTATTTTCATGCTGCATGACGGCAGGATACGCCGGAAGACTGTACTACTATTAGCCACAATATGTACCGTATTCTCATGCTGTATGACGGCAGGATACGCCGGAAGACTGTACTACTATTAGCCACAATATGTACCGTATTCTCATGCTGTATGACGGCAGGATACGCCGGAAGACTGTACTACTATTAGCCACAATATGTACCGTATTCTCATGCTGTATGACGGCAGGATACGCCGGAAGACTGTACTACTATTAGCCACAATATGTACCGTATTCTCATGCTGTATGACGGCAGGATACGCTGGAAGACTGTACTACTATTAGCCACAATATGTACCGTATTCTCATGCTGTATGACGGCAGGATACGCCGGAAGACTGTACTACTATTAGCCACAATATGTACCGTATTCTCATGCTGTATGACGGCAGGATACGCCGGAAGACTGTACTACTATTAGCCACAATATGTACCGTATTCTCATGCTGTATGACGGCAGGATACGCCGGAAGACTGTACTACTATTAGCCACAATATGTACCGTATTCTCATGCTGTATGACGGCAGGATACGCCGGAAGACTGTACTACTATTAGCCACAATATGTACCGTATTCTCATGCTGTATGACGGCAGGATACGCCGGAAGACTGTACTACTATTAGCCACAATATGTACCGTATTCTCATGCTGTATGACGGCAGGATACGCCGGAAGACTGTACTACTATTAGCCACAATATGTACCGTATTCTCATGCTGTATGACGGCAGGATACGCCGGAAGACTGTACTACTATTAGCCATAATATGTACCGTATTCTCATGCTGTATGACGGCAGGATACGCTGGAAGACTGTACTACTATTAGCCACAATATGTACCGTAGGTGCCGAAGACTCACGGCCGCCTGCCCGCGCGCAGTAACTGTTCAGTGTCGTGATTCTACAACTCTTTAGGACTACCCTCGGTAAAATTTCAAAATAATTATATTGATGAATATTAGCAAAATGGGTTTTTGCAATGCATGTAAGGCTGCGGTAAAACCGGCGGAAAAGGCAACGTGCAGCTCGACTTCTTGCACCCTTATCTACCATTTCGCATGCGTCAACCTCACTATAAGTGGGTTTAGAAGGCGAAAAGACTGGAAATGCCCCTCATGTGTGTCAAAAAAACCCAAAGGTGACATCAATAACACACCTATTCGACCCATTAGGACAGACGATAGCAACTCGTCGGACTCTGAGAGCGGTGAATCCATCGTATCTGCAGCTGCGCCACAAATAGATGCCAGTCTAATATCTGCATTGCGCAAAGACATCCTAAATGTTATGCGTACCGAGATCCCGACATTAATAAGAGATACTATTTGCACCGAGCTAAAACCTCTGAAGGATGAGTTAAAGGATATTCAAAAATCAGTAGCCTACATCCTGGAAGAAAATGCCGACCTAAAGGAACGTGTCAATAGCTTGCAGTCTGAAAACAATGGCTTTAAGACACAGAACCTAGAATTAGAGAAGCGTGTGTCTACTCTCGAGCGTGAGCATGCAAAACAGGAACAGTGGGTCCGTATGCAAAACCTGGAGAGTGGGTATTCCCGAGAGCTCAAATGAATCGCTGACAGATGTCGTCATGTCTTTGGCAGAGCACATCGGTGTTAACCTTCACCCCGACGAGGTAGAATTTGCCCATCGTGTTCAGGCCCGCCGTGCTGCAGCCGGTCGGCCCCGCTCGATAGTCCTGCGACTGCGCCAGCGCCGCACCAAGGATGCCCTCCTGGTGGCCTCTCGGAAACATCGCAACCTGACCACTACAAGCATCGGCGTCAACAACGACTCGGGAAGAATATTTATAAATGAGCACCTGACTCCCAATAATAAGTCATTACTTAAGATGTGTAAAGACAGGGCTAGGGAGCATAATTTTAAATATGTGTGGACAAAAAACTGTCGGATTCATGTACGAAAAAGCGATCAGTCACCTCCCGTACCCATTTTATGCGAATCAGACTTGAAAAAAATTATATAACCACCTGTAACACATGTACACAATTATTAATAATATTTATCATAGTTAAAGTAGGATATTACACTCATTCATACTTACAAGAAACACAAACACACTTTTCACTTTCATACATCACTAATACAATTACCATAATAACTATTATTATTAAATGCCTGTTCCTAAATATATCTGACACCTATTGCCTTAAATTACTATTAATGTTAATACGTGATAATTATAACATAATAAAGCTACCTATTTTAAAACATCAGTGTTTCAACTACATATTCCGTTGGCAATTGGCCGAGCGAGACTTGCCCCATCCAGTGCGGTCTACGCGACAGTTGAGCATTTTCAGACTTCATTCGGGAGGCGCAATGTATCTGTTAATGCGGACTGATACGTTAGATAGCGGAATATCGACGGCATCCATGACTGAAAACTTATTATTTAAGTATTTTAATGAACTCGGAACGAGAGCCTGTAGCCCACTTTTTTATGTACGCATGATAATAGTACCTAAACTTTGGATCTACAATTTGTACCGCCTAAGGTATATAACACTAACGTGGATAACTAACTTAGTAATTTTGTCCCACCTATACAAGTCTAATAATATTATCCTACAATTATTTTATCGCCACTACTTAGTGCTACAACATTCATATATGATTAATAACTATTGTAATGGAAATAAATTATTGGCCTGCCGTTACTTCATTGCAATAATACTTATAGCTCTTAAATGTTTAATAACAAAGTCCAAAAAAATATATTTGTGTTTTTAAACGAAACAGATGGCCCGAGTGAGTAAATCATTACGTATGTTTTACCAAAATGTCAATAGTATTCGCAATAAAACAACAACTTTTTATAACAATACCCTGCTAGGCAACTACGACATAATGCTACTAACGGAGACTTAGCTATCTGACGGCTTTTTAAATAGCGAACTGGCGAACTGCGATAAGTACGATGTTATTAGGCGTGATCGAGTGACTAATACGTGGGGCGGGGGCGTAATGGCCATCGCAGACGTGCGCTTGAATGCCCGCGCGCGGCCCGACTGGTCTCGCGACGATCTGGAGTGCATGTGGCTGACGATCGGAGCTTCGGCACTCGGTGGCGACAGCAATCTACACATAGCTGTGGTATATATACCTCCCAACTCTCATCTACCTAAGCGAATGCAGTTATTCATAGATTTATTGAAACACGTGACTTCCACATCTGATAAAGACGATCACTTCTTGATAACAGGTGACTTTAACCTGCCTAACCTAAACTGGGAGTCTACGGGACCCACGTATCTCAAAAAAGGATCTGTTGAGGTCCAGGACTCGGGAATCAATCTCGTCAACCAGTGTAGTTATGCGGGTCTTGCGCAGTTTAATCTGCTAAGAAATATTAATGGAAACACGCTCGACTTGGTTTTTGCTAACTTCCCATTGGACATATACAGAAGCGATATTCCTCTAGTCCCGGAGCACAAATCCCACCCTGCTATTTATTTTGATGCCACAGAAATAACAATACCGCCCTTTCCCAAGGTATCACGTCTTAAATATATGTACCGAAAGGGGGACTACGATATCATAAATGAACAGATAGATAAACTTGATTGGCACTCTCTTCTAACAAACCACACTGTCGACGAGTCTATATCTATATTTTATAAATTAATAAACGAAATTATTTCCAAAAATATACCACAAAGACTAGTCCCCGCAACAGCCCAACATCCTATATGGTACAGTCGATCGCTTATTAAAATAATTAGGGAAAAGAAAAAATACCACTGGCTCTGGAAGCGTCATGCAAACCCTTTGGACTATGAAACTTTTTCCCAACTGCGTAAGCGCCAAAAACAGGTTCAAACTGAATGTTTTAATGCTCACATTACGCGATCTCAAGAAAACATTAAACTAGATCCTAAAGCGTTATGGTCTTACGTAAAATCTAAAAGGAAGGGCGGTTCAAACTATCCGAAAAATATGAACTACAATAAGAATGCACTGCAGAGTGAAGGTGACGTCTGTTCAGCTTTTAATGACTTCTTTACCAAAATGTTTATCACACCCCCTCAAAGTTACCCCCCCTTTGATGACACAGGAGTTGGACAGAGCAACAACAACTTTGTGAGCGATGTGGCAGTCACAAGGTCGGAGGTCGCTAAACTATTAAACCAGCTTGACGTCTCAAAGGGTGCTGGATGTGACTCTCTGCCCCCATACTTCATAGCAAATTGTGGAAAATCATTATCGTACCCCTTGACAATAATCTTTAACATGTCTTTCCATAATGGTGTATTTCCAGAGTTGTGGAAGCGTGCTAATATAGTTCCTGTTCACAAAAAAGGGTCTAAAGCAAATATTGAGAACTACAGGCCCATCTCCATCTTGAACGTCATCAGTAAGGTGATGGAGAAAGTTGTATACAGCCGCATGTACCCAGTAATTTCACAAATTGTACCGGTTCAACAACACGGCTTCATGAAAGCCCGATCCACTCTAACAAATCTTGCTAAGTTTACGAATGACGTCATGCTCAGCATGGACCAGCGCATCCAGGTCGATGTAATTTATACAGACTTTGAAAAGGCATTTGACCGCGTGGACCACACTCTCCTTCTTCGGAAAATGGATAGGTTAGGTATCAAAGGCAATCTTCTTCGATGGACAGAGTCCTACTTAAGGAATAGATGTCAAGCCGTGGTTGTGGGTGGTCATCGTTCAGACTTTGTCCACGTCCCTTCAGGAGTTCCCCAGGGATCACTCCTTGGTCCCCTTTTGTACATTGCCTTCCTGAGCGACATACCCACATGTTTCCATCACGCTAAGTTTCTGCTTTACGCTGACGACAAAAAGATATACATGAATATCAGAAACATGTCAGACTGTGCTCTACTACAGGATGATCTGAACCGGCTTAGTCAATATTATAGTGTCAACCGCATCACGGTCAATGTTGCCAAGTGTAACTCTATCAGCTTCACTCGTAAAACCAACCCCATACAGTACGCTTACACAATCGACGGTTGTCCGATTGAAAAGGTTACGGTGATTAGGGATCTAGGAGTGATCCTCGACAGCCAATTAACCTTTGCACAGCATATAGACAATATTACCACCCGAGCGTACAAGAACCTCGGCTTCGTCTTACGAGTTAGTCAACCCTTTACAGACTTGAACTGCATAAAATGCCTGTATTACGCATATGTGCGTAGTATGCTGGAATACTGTAGTCCTGTCTGGAACCCCCAATATATTAAATACAAGCAAAGCATCGAGAGAATCCAAAGAAAATTCACAAAAAATCTCAACTACAAGAAGAAACATTTCTGCGCGGACTATGACCTATCATGTCGATCTCATAACCTTATGTCATTGGAAGATAGACGAGAACTTTGTGACTTGCTTCTGCTATATGACTTGTGTAATAGCAAGCTAGACTGTCCCGACCTTGTCTCTGAGACAATTCGCCTAAATGTACCCAACTACAGAACTAGAGCCGCCTCTTCACACTTATTTTCACAATCTTTGTCTCATACCAATTATGGTTCAAACTCAATCATCCGTAGGATTCTGCATAGATACAATAGGGACTTCTCAGACGTGGACATTTTCTACCTATCAAAAAATCAGACCAAAACAACTGCTAGTCTTAAACTTAAAGACAAAGCAAATAGGAGTAAAAACAAATAGTAAAATAAAAATAAAATAAGGTAAAATAAAGTAAAGTAAAAAATAAATAAATATATATATATATATATATAAAATAAAACTTTTTATAAATAAATAAAATAAAATTTATACATAAAATAAAATAAAATTTATAAATAAATGATTATAGTAAAATAGAAAAAAAAAAAACTACTAATTCTAGATTTAAAGATATATTTAATAATACGGAGTACAGTTCGAAAGGTGTTTAATTTGATATATGATAAAATAATACACAATTTATTTAATGCCAAACAGGTTGTAATACATAAGATAAAACAAATACGCACAATATTTAAGCATATCACACTTACATCACCATACACACACAAACACGTACACACTAACACAACCCATAGGTACACTAACATAACACACATGCACTCGCGCATCCATAACCATTTACAGTATTTTGTCCTCTTACGAGTAGCTTTATATTGTTATGAATATTGGCTTATGTTTTTGTTTGTATTCTTTATATTATTATTTCTAGTTTTTAGTTTTAGTTTAGTTTAGTTTTATTTCCACAAATAAGTACTATTTATATAAAGTAAAGCCATGTATGGCCAATGTGTTACTTATAAGGTATACCTATGTATTTATTTCTGTAATGAGCTGTGGTTTTTGTAATAAATAAATAAATAAATAAATAAATATTCTCATGCTGTATGACGGCAGGATACGCTGGAAGACTGTACTACTATTAGCCACAATATGTACCGTATTCTCATTCTGTATGACGGCAGGATACGCCGGAAGACTGTACTACTATTAGCCACAATATGTACCGTATTCTCATGCTGTATGACGGCAGGATACGCCGGAAGACTGTACTACTATTAGCCACAATATGTACCGTATTCTCATGCTGTATGACAACAGGATACGCTGGAAGACTGTACTACTATTAGCCACAATATGTACCGTATTCTCATGCTGTATGACGGCAGGATACGCCGGAAGACTGTACTACTATTAGCCACAATATGTACCGTATTCTCATGCTGTATGACGGCAGGATACGCCGGAAGACTGTACTACTATTAGCCACAATATGTACCGTATTCTCATGCTGTATGACGGCAGGATACGCCGGAAGACTGTACTACTATTAGCCACAATATGTACCGTATTCTCATGCTGTATGACGGCAGGATACGCCGGAAGACTGTACTACTATTAGCCACAATATGTACCGTATTCTCATGCTGTATGACGGCAGGATACGCCGGAAGACTGTACTACTATTAGCCACAATATGTACCGTATTCTCATGCTGTATGACGGCAGGATACGCCGGAAGACTGTACTACTATTAGCCACAATATGTACCGTATTCTCAAGCTGTATGACGGCAGGATACGCCGGAAGACTGTACTACTATTAGCCACAATATGTACCGTATTCTCATGCTGTATGACGGCAGGATACGCCGGAAGACTGTACTACTACTAGCCACAATATGTACCGTATTCTCACGCTGCATCACGGCAGGATACGCCGGAAGACTGTACTACTATTAGCCACAATATGTACCGTATTCTCATGCTGTATGACGGCAGGATACGCCGGAAGACTGTACTACTATTAGCCACAATATGTACCGTATTCTCATGCTGTATGACGGCAGGATACGCTGGAAGACTGTACTACTATTAGCCACAATATGTACCGTATTCTCATGCTGTATGACGGCAGGATACGCCGGAAGACTGTACTACTATTAGCCACAATATGTACCGTATTCTCATGCTGTATGACGGCAGGATACGCCGGAAGACTGTACTACTATTAGCCACAATATGTACCGTATTCTCATGCTGTATGACGGCAGGATACGCCGGAAGACTGTACTACTATTAGCCACAATATGTACCGTATTCTCACGCTGCATCACGGCAGTATACGCCGGAAGACTGTACTACTATTAACCACAATATGTACCGTATTCTCACGCTGCATCACGGCAGGATACGCCGGAAGACTGTACTACTATTAACCACAATATGTACCGTATTCTCACGCTGCATCACGGCAGGATACGCCGGAAGACTGTACTACTATTAACCACAATATGTACCGTATTCTCACGCTGCATCACGGCAGGATACGCCGGAAGACTGTACTACTATTAACCACAATATGTACCGTATTCTCACGCTGCATCACGGCAGTATACGCCGGAAGACTGTACTACTATTAACCACAATATGTACCGTATTCTCACGCTGCATCACGGCAGGATACGCCGGAAGACTGTACTACTATTAACCACAATATGTACCGTATTCTCACGCTGCATCACGGCAGGATACGCCGGAAGACTGTACTACTACTAGCCACAATATGTACCGTATTCTCACGCTGCATCACGGCAGGATACGCCGGAAGACTGTACTACTACTAGCCACAATATGTACCGTATTCTAGAAAATAAATGTTTTGATTTTGATTTTCTAGTCACCAGTTCTTTTGTGGCTTACTTAACTACATACAAATTTCATTACGTTATACACTGAGAAAAATAAATATTTAATAGGTAAATCTCTTAAAAAACGACTAGGCATCCGCACCAACAATTCGTTGTATTATTGGTAAAGAGAAATGGCACCTCGTAGTGTCAAAGTCAAAATATCTTTATTCACGTAAACCTATTACAGGCATTTATGAGACGTCAATTTTTTTTTTTTGAGTAATTCTAATCGTGCTAATGGAAGACTAAGCAGCAAAGTTGTCCAATAAGTAAGCTGTTAGCAGAAGACCAGCAGCTTAGCAGTGATAGTTATAACATGAGTTGGTTTAACGGCATTGTATTCGTGAAGATTATAAATCTTAAAGTTTATCCGATGATTTTTAATTACATCAAATCCATTTTCAGTTGGAGGCTTATATCTTATGAAAGAAATGAACAACCCTAAGGGCAGTAGGTCGGTAGGGCAGTAGGTCGGTAGGGCAGTAGGTCGGTAGGGCAGTAGGTCGGTAGGGCAGTAGGTATAGCATGGTATAGCGTTTAAAGTATCTACATATTTCTTACAGACGCGCTGAAGTATGCTTGTATGTAGGTAGGTACATGGTAGAGATGCGATGCTCCGGTTGTGCAGAAAGCGTCATAATAACGTCATTAGACCATTGAGATCATCTTCACGGCTCCATCATTAAGGATTACCAACTAATTATTACATTTAAAGTTACTTTAGGTTAAGTCCGTGGATTTAGACTCGGAGGTACCGGGTTCGATTCCTGGTCGGGACACAAAAATATTTAATAATGTAAATAAATGCATTAATTTAATTTATTTGTGATATTTCTCGAGTTTAGTACACCACTGCCACTTGTCATGATTGGCCTATAGTAAAGTTGGCTAAATGTGAATCCGCTATATATATATAAGCGTGGTTTCATACCACCCCGAAAGGGAAACGGTCGTTATGATACTTTACTTTATTTACCTGGCGCCTTTATTTTTATTTTTTTTATATTAAATATGTACTTAGCCTTATTTATTATTAGGATTTATCGTGCGGGTGCCGGGGCCATTGTGAATGGAGAAAAGAGGAGATGAATGGTGTCTCGCTGGCTTGCGACCGACTATGGGCTGGTTTTAAAAGGATGGCTCCTTTTTTATTACACAACAAGACGCTTACCGCACACCATTCTGCTTCGCTTCATTCTCCTAACCCACCAAATACTGTATAAAGCTCAACTGTTGCCGGTTCCACTTATGCCAACTTGTGGAATCGTTAATAAATTGTCATAATTGTCGCCTAGCCGTCTGGCCAGCGCGGCGAGTAAAGGCCAAATTCTCCAGTTCTGGAAGGCCCATCTCCCTCAGCAGTGGAGGTCTAGGACGCTGTGTTCTAGGGGCTGTAATGAGAAATGACTGTCGCATTGTTGATGAGTTACGTATGTAGAGCTGCTATAGCAAAAGCGATTTAAAATTACAATGATTTTTTCTAAATTGAATTATTTAAACCGTTGGATTTACAAATATTTTAGTTAATTCAAATTAATTATAGGTTTCTGACATAGTTGGTTATTTTTTAAAAACTATTATTAATGTTATAGTACTACTATTACCGTTAAACTAATCTAAGGTTATAGCAAATATAGATTAACATTGCCGTGAATACTAGCGTTTAGAATATCGATATTAAGTAACACCTAAGATTTGAAAGTTTCGGAATAAGTAGAGGCGCTACGCCTGCGCGATTGCTGTACATAAGACATCAACGCGTTGCTTTCCGCCCACGCGCCTTCGTCTAAATATTTTGATATTTTTTTATTGCCATTATACTGTTATTTTACTGACGATGATACCAACACAACGTACCTACTAGAATTTATTAAAGTGTATACGTAAGTTTCTTAAATTACTCGTACTTATAGTCAGCAAAGGGACGCTGGCCAAAAACATTAAATACTCGTAGGTATATATAAGACTCCATCTTGTGAGATCATATGAGAATTATTATGATATGAGTAAAGAAAAGTACCATCACGACCGTTTCCCTTTTGGGGAGGTCAGAATCCACGCTTATAATTAAGCGGATTCACATTTAGCCAATTTTACTATAGACACATCGAAGCGTTTGCCACTTGTCATGATGGATCTATAGTAAAGTTGGCTAAATGTGAATTTGGGTTTTGGAAAGGATACGGTCGTGATGATAATTAACTTTTTTTACTTTACAAATAGGATGTGCCCATTTTTCAACGCATACAATTTATCAAATCTATTTACATTCAAAACGGGACATGTATTTTCAAAGAGGAGATTTGTTGCGAATTAATAACCCTGTCGACATATCGGATTACATGGTCTAATGTACGAGAATGCCTAAAATCTTGGTACAGTCGGAAACAGACGGACTTCACCAAGGTAGGTATTATAGTCCTTATTCCAATGGCAAAAGTATAAACACACTCGTATAGCCAGCGATGTTAACTCTATTGAAATCTGATCTACACCAAACTGGTTTATCATTTTAAACCTATTAGATATTATTAAAAAACTATTGTTGGAAGTTGTTGAGCGAAAAGGGTCGATTTTTTATCGGCATCCGGTAGAGTTGTGCAGTTTCAAACGGTTCCATTGTAGATCTCATACTCGTAGATCTGAGGACAAAAAATAATAACAACAATAAAAAATGCATTTTGGACTTACGAGTATAAACATTCCCATACAGTGCATAAATTCCCCTAGTTAAGCATCGGCTGAGCATGACCTAAGTAAATAATATGTATAGCACTTTATTAAAGAATTAATATAAAATATTAAAACAAAATTTTAAAACTAGGTACTTGAATAATAAAAATAAATATACTTAAACAGATATATTCTCTGATCTAATTTTTATTATTTTTCTATTTTTTTACTTACTTGTATATCTTTTAAGTTTATAAGTATGTTACTTTAGTATCCGAGCTGTATTCCCTTTATAATTCTTGTGACATGACGTGAAATCAATTACTAAACTAAAATAATTGACCTTACGTTTGGTTAAAAATTTAATCTTACGAAAGCTATAAATGACGCTTAAAATAAATAATACTGGAACCTAAAGAACTGCCTCCGAAATCTAGCGGTTAAGTCTGTGGATTAAGACTCAGGGGTATTGGGTTCGATTCCTGGTCGGGGCACAGTAATTTATTGGTGATATTTCTCGACTTTGGTACGCTGGAGACATTGACGAGCTTGCCACTTGTCATGATGGGGCTATAGTAAAGATGGCTAAATTAATGAACCCGCTCATTATAAAAAAGCGTGGTTTCTGACCACCCCATCAGGGATACGGTCGTGATAATATATCTTCTAAAGAATAAAAAAAACCTACGAATTTAGATGACACAAGCGAACCCTTGTCGAAATCGTCAATCAAAACATGGAATTCACTCAATTATCCAATTGCAATAATACTCTCAAATTGTGAAGAACCCACTCGAGCAAGTCATCCTCAACAGCTCCCGATTCTATTGTTCTGCACCCACAGACATAATACTGCAAAATATATGAACCGGAATTATTATTTATACTTTATTACCCAACCGGTTTACATCTTCCCAACAATGTGACTCAACTATTAAAGTCGCTATGTTTCGCATCAGAATTTATCATTTGTTTTATGTGTGCCAATCCTAAAATTATTTCAATGTTGTAGATCAGCGGTTCTCAAAATTTTTTTTTGCCGACGGAGCTTGATTTTTCATTCAGTTTTTATTTAAAGTTCATTTTAATCAGTTTGGTTTATTAAAATTATTATTTATATCTTTTTAGTTTTTAATTAATGTAATATTTTTTACGTAGTCGGCTTCTTTTAAAATTATTAATAACAGCTTCTGCTATAATCTACCTTGCGCTAACCGATATATTCGATTGGAAAGGTCCATAATGAGTAACTAAACAATATTAAATTAAAGTGCAATAGATATTGAATCACCGTTTCTGTGTTCAGTACCCCCCGCCGGTTCTACAATACCAATATTGGTATTAGACCCTCGCTAATCCGTGTGGACAGCATGGCGTGTGAAGGCCTATCTCCAGTAGTGTAAGTCTACGACTCTGTATTATACGTACAGGCTGTGATGTAAAAATTTTCATTTAGCCCCTAGAACACAGCGTCCTAGACCTCCACTGCTGGAGATGGGCCTTCCAGAACGGGAGAATTTGGCCTACACTCGCCACGCTGGCCAGACGGCTTGGCGAGGATATGATGTATTTTTTTTTGTATGACAATTTATTAACGATTCCACAAGTTGGTATTAGTGGAACCGGGACCGACGGCTTACGAGGTGATTATTGCTCATAATTGTAGTCAAAAATACGAATCGTAATATCATAATCGTATTCGCATTTTAGACTATATGGTATCATAAATAATTTATTTTGCTAGACCGTCCATATTGTAAGTACATATGTCTATGTTTGCACCCCACAGAGTTTACAAACACAAATCAACCCCAACAAGAAATAGAAGTCCGTCACGTACAAAAATAAAACTTTTATTTATATTGTACAAGCAAATAAGGTTGAATATCGGTATTTTTTTCATTCCTACATAGGTACATTATCACGCCGCGCGGGCCGCCCCAGTCTGTCACTCAGTCTCAAACGTTATTAGTGGAATTCGTTATTTACGTCAGATGTTGCGTCATAATTACAAAATATTATTCAATTCTCAACTTTATAAGCGCTCGACCTTGACAGCGGCCGAGCAAATATCAACTTTAATAGCGTGATATATATATTTATATATAGTTAACGGATTTCATTATATAACGTTTACGACTAAGTAATAGAACTCCTTACGGGGAAGGCTGAGATTTTTTTGTTTTAAAAATAAATGTGGTATTTTATAAACCTTAAAATATTATATATTAAAACTACTTTAATAATAAAATAAATGTTAAATGGAATTTAATGAGATAGTGATTAGTAATATAATAGAAATCTATTTTTTTTCATCACTATTTAATTTAGTTAAATGTAGATTATATATAACTCGTAATACGAGTATATACACGAGTTAAATTATTAACTCTAAATTATTTCTATTTTATCGTGTTTTTATAGTTAACGTCCGTTTTTTTCAATAGCTGTACCTACCAGACGTAGTTTATTGAATGATCGAATCGAGTAACATTGATCCAGTTAATTCGATGAAGTTGTAAACGTCAAACGGACAATGGTCTGGGATGAGTTGATTAATGGCTGTATTTGTGTGACGATCTCCGAGGGGCGAGCCGAGAACCCCGCGGGGCGAGCGACTGTTACTGCGATAGGCTTTTTTGACACATTTATAAACTTACTAGCTGTTTGACCCGGCGGAGATACCTTACACATATAGTCATCACCCGTCGGCCCCGTCTCCACTAATTTCACGTGAAATCGTTAATAAATTGTTATTAAAATTAACCTCGCCGACCCGTCTCCTCTGCCTAGCGAGGCGAGTGCCAAATTAACCTCGCCGACCCGTCTCCTCTGCCTAGCGAGGCGAGTGCCAAATTAACCTCGCCGACCCGTCTCCTCTGCCTAGCGAGGCGAGTGCCAAATTAACCTCGCCGACCCGTCTCCTCTGCCTAGCGAGGCGAGTGCCAAATTAACCTCGCCGACCCGTCTCCTCTGCCTAGCGAGGCGAGTGCCAAATTAACCTCGCCGACCCGTCTCCTCTGCCTAGCGAGGCGAGTGCCAAATTAACCTCGCCGACCCGTCTCCTCTGCCTAGCGAGGCGAGTGCCAAATTAACCTCGCCGACCCGTCTCCTCTGCCTAGCGAGGCGAGTGCCAAATTAACCTCGCCGACCCGTCTCCTCTGCCTAGCGAGGCGAGTGCCAAATTAACCTCGCCGACCCGTCTCCTCTGCCTAGCGAGGCGAGTGCCAAATTAACCTCGTCGACCCGTCTCCTCTGCCTAGCGAGGCGAGTGCCAAATTAACCTCGCCGACCCGTCTCCTCTGCCTAGCGAGGCGAGTGCCAAATTAACCTCGCCGACCCGTCTCCTCTGCCTAGCGAGGCGAGTGCCAAATTAAACTCGCCGACCCGTCTCCTCTGCCTAGCGAGGCGAGTGCCAAATTAACCTCGCCGACCCGTCTCCTCTGCCTAGCGAGGCGAGTGCCAAATTAACCTCGCCGACCCGTCTCCTCTGCCTAGCGAGGCGAGTGCCAAATTCTCCAAATATACGTTTGTTTCCTGTAAGGTCCATCTCCAACATTGGAGGTCTATAGGAATCTGTGTTTTAGGAGCTATAATGATGATGAAGAATGATACCATAACTATTTTTAAATTTTAGGGATCTTATACTTACTTACGTACTTACTTGCATGCCTATTTGTATCCACAAACTCTCTTGCTGTCTATAACGTTATTAGTTAGATGATTATTTATTATTGCTATTATTTTTACTTGTTTACTTACGATATAGATTTAGTTCCACTCGCTACTGACTTTTTGTTTTAGTTTTGATAATAATTTTGATTTAATTTAATATTATTGTATTATTAGTTTTATTTTAATTTAATTTAATTTAATCAAATCAAATCAAATCAAAATAATTTATTTCCGTATGGTTAGCACGTAACACTTGGATATTGTCAATACATACAAGCCAATAAATAAAGAATAATGATAAAAACAAATAAAAAATATTACCATTGACCATGGCTGGACCGAACCTAACATCAATACAATAATTATAATTATAACTAAAACATTGTTGCCATAAACGAGGAATTTGTTTTTTCTTACAGCTAGATACTTAATATTAAATTCGTGGCTGTAATTTATGATTTGACTTAATTTTATTCAATTTAATTTAATTTGATGTTAGGTTCTGCTCAATTTTAATTAAAGTAAAAATCATAAATAATAAAATAAAAATCATTTTGGCTAATGTATAACAAAATTCCTATCGTCAAATATGTATTAATTTAATGCTGTGATTTTGTAAAACCAATAAATAAAATAAAATAAATAAATTAAAATCACCTCTGCCAAATTTTATCAAAATCGGTTTATTAATATTGGCGTGAAAGATTGTCAAATTAGTATGAATACAATACACTGAACTGTTAACCTATCTATACGTACCATTCACACATGTTTATTGAAACTTACCAGGATCATACTGTATTTTGTCACTTTTGTTCTATAAAAAAGTGACAAAAGAAGGCCTAAATAAGATTTAGTGAAACGTTTTTCTGTGACTATAAGCCTGCCTTACTATAAGACATTTTTTTGAGACACGAGGTTAAATTTTTAGGCATATTGGAGTTCAGTTATTATTTGATTATCAAAATTGTAAATTCCCTTAGGTTATTTACTTATCAGTTTTATCGCGAGTTTACGTCACAATTTATACGAATATACACATTTGACACGGTGTCCGTGCGATTATTAACTTTACTAGCGTTTGACATGACAGTTTCCGTTAGTTAAGAATTCCTTCATAATAAGGTTTGCTGTTAAAGAATGAGAATTCAAGTTTAGGGAAAATATGTATTTAGCCGCATTTAGTGTATAGCCCCGGTGTTTTAGTCACTACAGAGCGTTGTTATTTATTTGCAATGAAAACAGTTCAGTGGTCACCAAACTTTAGTTAGGTATCTTTATCTACTCATAGGTATATATATTGTACCTGCAAGCAGCCGTGCTAATATTTACTTATATACTAATATCATAATCAAAATTTCACAACAACGAAAATAATATAAATTAACCTGTGTTGTACTTAAAATAGGTACCTACTCTTTTACTATATAAAATCTATAGCCAATTCGTTAGTTACCTAATTTAAGGGCCCTGCAATACTTTTATTTATAGTATTGTTAATCTTGAAATAAGATATTTTTAGTTGGTATCTTGCACTGGATTTGGCCTAAATCTCAAAATAATTCATTGTAAATTGTCACTCAAACAGACACACAAACAATAGCATTGTCCTACTCGATAGGGTGACCACAGTTTTAGGACTAGATGTTTATGCTTTGTAAGTTAGTTCATAGAAAACTATGCGAATACGGATTAATCTCAATTGCACCACTAAATTAAACTAGCTTGTAAACGGCGAACCTATTCCCCGATAATTTATCTTGCTTATCGTTAGATTTAATTTAAATGGGGAAAGAGCCAGAGCCAGAACAAGAGAGTTGGTCTTGTATTTTTTTTTAGTGTAAACGACAACTGGATTTTATCGTTAGAAATGAGAATAATTCTTGCACATGCTCGATTGATTGCGCGAAGGAATGCTCAAATAGAACACTAGAGCGCTTTGAATAAACCGCTTCGAGAAGCGAGCACTTTTGAACATGCAAGAGCGCTCTAAGCAACTATTCGCACACGCTCGTGCTCCCGCTTACATTGGGCGAGCGAGCATTCTTAGAATATACCTCAATATCTTCGCGAGCAAAGGTAGAACAACGAAATAATCTCTTAGAATTTATTAAATACCCACGCTTTTAATATTGGTAAGACGTTTATATGCAAGTCAATCCTTACCTATATATTATTTGTTACATTATGAAATAAAATCTACAATACCCAACTAAAAATATATAAAAACGATTTAGACTGCAAAGTCAAAATATTTGGCAATCTGAATCCGGCGGTTGCGCAGGCGCATTCACCATTAGAGAACAAGTCTCGCATTGTTCTTGGCTACAATGGGGCCTGGCCGACCCCTGCCCGCTTCATTTCACTATAAAAACAAAATAACGCGCCCTACCGGTTATAATCGACGCTTCCAGTGTCGGTTATTTTTAAATCCCTTTTGTTAATCCAACTCAATTATTATAATGGGAATTAGGGTTAGATTATATAGCGGGGAGCCAGCCGAGGTGTATGTAAGCAAACCAACAACCGGGATGTTCCGGAATTCATTAAAAATCGTTTCAACAATGTTTATTTAGGAAAATCTTTCTTCTACAGATTTGCGTCAGATCAGTCCACCAAATACCAGATATATAAAGTGAAATAATGAAAGAACTAATAAATATTTCATGTTCATTTCAATAAATAGACCATTTTCATAGTTTTTGATTTGTTGAATTTGTCTTCGTCCCGAATAACAGAATTACTATTAATAACATTGGAAAATTTACGATAAAAAAAAAAAAAGATTTTCCCATACAAAATGTTAAATTGTTTTGTGTGAGTATTATTATTAGTAATGACAGTCATTGACTGTCAGTCGGTACGAAGTTCGCTGGGTCAGCTAGTTACATATAAATTAGACGAACTATTGGGTTAAAAGGTTTATCCATAGGTAACCATTTCACTGGGAAAAACGTAGATAGTTTCCATCAGTATGTTCGTTATTTACGAATACGAAAAAAAACTATTTTTTGTTCGCCAGTTGTTCGGCAATCTCGTTGGCCATCTGTCTTATTAATGGTATTAGAAACTCTAATCTCATAAGAAATGCCTTCTGTGTTAGCCGTTACTGGAGACGGGGAAAGTGGTTATACATTAAGAACACACATTTAATTTTCATCATCATCAATGAACCCATAACGCATCAACCCATAATCTACTGTGCAATTTTATTTCATTCTCTGTATGACATGTGATTTTGCTCTTGCCTGTTGGTACTAGCCCAAGAAATAGGAGTAGCTACTTTGCATTAGGCATAAACGACAGAGGCAAGTTCATACTATACCGGCTTGTGAATACTTTTACAACTCTCCTTATTTTAATAATATTATGATAAAAAAAAACATGTGATAGGTTTGCAAGTTTATAACTTAAAAATATGAAATCACACATCTTTATTACGAGTACGTAGTTTTATATTCGCATCTTTGTAACGATTAACCACATATTTTATGTCAATTAATATGTAACTAACTGAAGATACATATGTTACAAACAGCGTAAGCGTCTAAATCAGGGCACTGCTGAAAATGCGTGGTTTGGCAAACGGCGCACTAACTGGCTAAAAATATTTAGGCGATGTTTCTGTGGCCTATTTTTTATATGACAAAATAATTCAGATCATTTAAATAAAGTAGTGGCCATTTTAATTTATTATCTTTATTATTTATTGAAGTGCTGGGTACCGATTATTATACTATTGTTTGCGACGGCTTGCTTTAGTCAAGTGACGCAGTTTATCTGTTTTGGGACGCAATTACAGGTAGGTACAGGAGAAAGTTTTGTGCGGCGCAAGTATGTATCCATATTAAAAAGATTACATATATGTGTTTTTTGTTGTTAAATTCTAAACACAAGGAGTTTTTAAAAGAAATGCAGCACCTCTTGTGGTCTCCTCTTGTGACTGTCTTGACCCAAAGAATCAGCATTTTAGTGGGAAAATGCAACCAGTGTTCTTGCCACCATCCCACGCATTTTCATTTTCGATTAAATATATACATACGTCTAGTATTACTAAGTTTAATGTTAAGTGAACAACCGATTAAGAATGTATGCATTTCTCGAATAATAAAAAACAATAATGTCGCGTGCATATTCTAGAAATTCTGAGCTTTCACGATAATCAGAAATATTTCCCCTTTACGTAATAAAATTGGTTTTTACTCCATTGTTCGGAGCCGTGGGAGAAACACTTGAAAAATTCTTCATAAGTTTTCGACGACAAAGAAGTTGATACCAATCATAAACAACTACACGTTATTCTTTACCAAAGAATTAAGATAATTGATAGTTAACTATATTCTTTGTTCAATTAAGTAGTTAGAAAATAATAGTATAGTATCATCACGACCGTTTCGGGGTGGTCAGAAACCACGCTTATAAATAAGCGGATTCACATTTAGCCAATTTTACTATAGGCCAATTATGACAAGTAGCAAGCTCGTCGATGTCTCCAGCGTACCAAACTCGAGAAATATCACAAATAAATTAAATAATAATTAAATGTATTAATTTACATTAATAAATAAATAATATGAAATGAAATGAAATGAAATGAAATGAAATAATTTATTTGTCAGAAACATGGTAGGTACAGGGATGTAAATTATTATATGTAATTATATCACATGATTCGCTATTTCTAGCATACAAATATTCATTTAGTCACATGACTTTGTCGAGCTTAGTGTCTAGGTATTCTTTTGTCGAATAAAAACATTTATTAACCAGCATTTGTTTGACTCTTAATTTGAACAGTTTTAGTGGCAGCTCCCTTATAGTAACTGGAAGCTTATTAAATATCTTTGTCGCCATTGCATAACAATTTCGGCTATATTAAGTACTTTTATGAGCTGGAATAATTATTCTACTAGGATAACGCGTTTTAAAATTGCAATTATCCCCAAGAGTTTTAAAAAGTTCCGGGTGGCTTTTTCAGTCAGTAATTTTAGTTTTATAAATAAAGGACGACAGGAAGTCATAGGAGGTGTGTTACAAATAGCACGAATGCATTGTTTTTGTCCAATAAAGATTCTATTTATTTCCACTGCATTACCCCACAATAATATGCCGTACCTTATATTTGACGCAACATATCCATGGTATGCCTGAAGGGCGGTTTTTTCGTTAGCTACTTTAGTTAATCGCCACAAAGCATAGACAAATCTATTTATTTTAGTTGTTATACTACATATATGTCATGTCCAAGAGCAACATTGGTCAATCGTTATGCCTAAAAATTTTATTTCATTGGATTGATTTATTTGGTCGCCATTTATTTTTATAGTAACATGTTTCTTGTTAACGTTGTGTCTATTTATAAATTGAATGTATGTCGTTTTATTAATATTAATTTTTAGATTATTAGCATTTAGCCAATTTATAATGTCCGCAATAGTTTTATTTATTATGTTATTATAGTTATTTATTTTATCGTCAGTTATTATCACGGATAGATCGTCAGCAAAAAGTATACAGTCACAAGAAGTAGTATCAGGTAGATCATTAATGTATAGTAGAAATAGCAAGGGCCCCAGTATACTGCCCTGGGGGACACCAGCTTGATTTACTTGTGTTTTGGACCTAAAGATAGACTCCTGGTTAGCATTGTCCAGCCTTGTAACTTCAACGTATTGGTTTCTAGAAGAGAGATAGCTCTGTAGCTATTCTTGTACTACGCCACGTAATCCATAGGCTTCGCATTTTTTTAATAGCAGGTCATGACAAACAAAATCAAAAGCCTTGCTCATGTCAAAAAATACTGAAGTAGTAGCTATTCGTTTATCGACGTTTCTTAATATATTGCTAATAAGGTTAAATGCTGCAAGAGATGTGGATTTACCTTTTTGGAATCCATTTTGTTCATCTTTGATTATTTTAAATTTATTAAGATAGCCTATCAACCTGGTATGCATCAGTTTTTTAAACACCTTTGATAATACAGGTATTAGGGCAATCGGCCTGTAGTTGTCAAACTCTGTCTCATCTCCTTTTTTGAAAAGAGGCTTTATTATTGTTACTTTTAATATGTCCGGGAATTTTCCTTGAATAAATGACAAATTTATTATAAAATAAATTATAAAAATAGATTATAAAAAACGAAACTAATATCAAAGTTATTATCTTCTAAATATTGTTTCTACTTTGTGTATTCCAATTTGGGTTACCTGCCTTAACATTTTATTTCTACTTTGTTTATTCTAATTTTATATCTTAACATTGTTTTAATTATTTTACATATATATATTTTTTAAATATGAATTATGTTTTTAGCATTTATACCTACTACAGTAACACTAAGAAATAATGGGCGCAACATAGCTAACCCTGAACAAGTCTACATTCTAATAAGAAAAATGTTCTAATAAGTGCATTACGCGTAATGACCATCAATACAGGAAGTCCACTCACTCGTCATTATAGTATTTCGTTCCAAACTCAACCTTACCACCATGGAACACGAACCCAGTTATCGACCAATGCAGTATATATATTGACTAACAATAAAGACTGGTCTTTTAGTCAAAATAAAGTAAAGTATCACACCACCGTATCCCTTAAGGGGTGGTCAGAAACCACAAGTGGATTCACATTTAGCCAACTTTACTATAGGCCCTTGAAACATCTGCGACTGGATGACGGCGCTGTCTATTCAAGATACACAATATCTTGAATTTATCTCCTCGGCACTTAAAAACTATTTTTTCGAAAATAATAATTTACATAATATAAAATAGGTAATATTACATTTTACTTAATTAAAATTAAATAACTATAAAATAAACCTAATAAAATCAAACTATAAATAGAACATGTTCTCAAGAGACGTCCCATCAGAGATAGTCCCAAGAAGACTGGCAACATTTCCTCTCTGTATAGCGAGGCTAATACGTCGACAGAAATAAATGCCAGCCTTCCTGTATTCGGATTTCTTCGTCAGCCGTTTGGACAACCCCTATGCCAGACGCTTCGCTGAGGGTCCCATGGTCATCTCCGTAACTGAACTAGCATTGGCCTCTAAATGCGTAGGTGTGGTATTTTTTATTAGTCTGATGTTTTATGAGTTTATGAGTATCTTGCGGTATTTGATGTTCATTAGCGCACCGGAAGACGCCGCCCGAGCCAACTTGTCACGCTATGCGCGCAAAATACTCGGAGTTTTATATACCAACAAGTAAAAAAAACTTTGACGGAATTCATGATAAATCTTAATTACTGATTATTAAATTAATAACGCTTCGAGCCTGGTAGCCGATGGCGAAGCATATATCAGTAAAGTAAGCTACCATGCGGTTGAACTTGGGCTACTTTTCAAGATCGCAAATTATATGAATCTGAATAGCTAATATACGAATATGTGCTATACTATTTCTATAATTTTTATTTAATTATTTAAAAAAATATTGCACTAAAGTACAAAGGGATAACATAATGTAGACATTATCTGCCTGCTAACCTTAAGGACATGAAGTGACGGGCGTAGATTCACCAAAATAATGTATGTTTTATTAGGTTTAGTTTATAATTAATTATATTTTTAATATTTAAGTAGTTTTTAATTTATTTTAACTACCAAATCTTTCTAAAATCTTTCTGGCTTAAGATCTAATAATCTATAATACTGTAGATTTATGTCCAGTTATAAGCTGTGATTTTTTTGAAAATAAATAAAACCAATAAAAATAAAAGTGATTTTAATACATATTATCTAACATCTTAATCCTAAGACCTAATATATACCTACATATCTATTACATACATAAAATATGTAATATACCTATAACGTAAAAATAATTATTTAGTTTAAATAAATACTACTTAAAAAGTAAAAAATATATATTGTAATAAAAAATAAACAATGTCCTCTAGTGACGACTCATCAGGGATAGTCCCAAGGAGCCTGGCAATGTTTGCCAAGTTTCCACGGCCCAACGGTCATGCCGTCAGATCTCTTGCCATCGCTCTGTGGAATCCCAGAGGGTTCCAGGATCGCGGGTACTCCAGCAGTGACAAAAGCCCTTCAGATAATGTCATCGAGAGCCGCGTGACGAGGAATGCGGCCAGCACTTCTATATAATTATACTATATACCTACTCGTACATGTAACTACTACGAGTACAAGTATATACCTAATAAATACATACTAATAAAAAATTAAATAAAACTACACAATGTCATGTATATGATACAATAAGTAAATATCAACAACTACATTAACTATAATATAGTATTTAGCTTTATTGTGGTTTTCAAAATACATATAAACTTGTCTCTTTTCTTTATTCTGTTGCAAATTGTTAATCGCGATAAAGAAAAATGGAAGATCTATTCGTAAGCACATTGAACCTTTAAATTAATATGCATTTAATAAGTACCTAAGAACATCATGAACACTGTTACTTTAATTAGTCTCACTAGTAGGTACACCGGAAGGAATAAAATGACATTCCTTGAGTTGTGAGAGCACGACCCGTGACCGACAGGTGCAGGGCGGCGGCACACCCAGCAACCGGCTCATACCACTAATTCTATTCATTACTATTGGACTTTGGACTCTAGGTATAATAAATAGACTGAGTCACTGCAAAATAGGATGGCAGATAATTAAGTGTATCTAAAATCAAAAGATCAAAGAATTGACTTTTATACAAAGTACATAAAACCATTGTCTTTGGATTTGACACTACCGTTTTTTCTTTCGTCGCTACTATGGTTAAGAGAAGCATCGCGTGGATTTTATTTCTGGAATGCCTATCTCCAACAGTGGAGGTGTAGGGGCTGTAAGAGAAGAGTGCTAAGCTAGGCCAGGCAATACACCGACGCAGTTTTTGTTACCTAAATAATTCCTTTGTAAACCCATAAGTCCGGCCTTTCTCCAAAGTGCTCAGGTGTACGACATGAAAACAGTTATAGGCCCTGCAGCCGAGGGCCGGCAGCCGAGCGTGAAACTACATCATTGTTCGTGGTTCCCACGTACGGTCCCGACGAGCCCTGGCAAAAGGTCACAGGCAAGGGCTGCCATCTCACTATCATACTTTACAACCTTATGCTTTACTAACAATTATTACGGAGCCCTAACTTAAGCGTAAGTTAACGTCCCTCGAGAGAAATATATCTCTACAAAAGTCGGCGATTGTTCTTGGAAAAATGATAATGAAAAATAATATCGTTTATAGGAATGAACGTACAGGCATTATCACAACCTGAAAAATATTTCAAGGCTTCTTGCTCATTTAAAAAAGGCTGGGTTGTACCAACATGTCTCGGTGATTGTAATCAGCTGACGGCTGACCTTCAAAATAAATCTTCATAATACATCAACGCCATTTTTGACTTACATTTACAGAGACTGCCTCCGTGGTCTACCGGTTAAGTCTGGATTTAGAAACAGAGGTACCGGGTTCGATTCCTGGCCAGGCACAATTTATTCGTGATATTTCTCAAGTTGGTCTGTTAGAGACGTCGACGAGTTTGCCACTTGTCATGATAGGCGTACATATTGTAAAAGTATCACTACGACTGTATCCCTTTCAGGGAGGTCAGAAACCTAGAAACCCTAGGTTTACGGTCGTGATAACTCCTAGGAGTCTAGACTCATACTAAGAACTTATAAGTATGCCTTCTAGGCGTTGTCTTTACATGAAACTGTAGCAACGACGTTTATTTTTACTTTGTTACAACGGTAACTAAGTAGATATTTTATAACTTTCTTTCTTCAGGAACTTACAAGTTAGGTACGGAAATGGAGTGGAAGCGGATGCAGATGCGCGTACACACGTAGTTTTCGATCACAAACCACTAGGTGGCTGTTATTGACGCGTGACGTTATTGATCGCGATGTCTCTGCCGCTATGCATTGATTTATTGTCCTATGTAAGCTGTTGCATGCGACGCGACTGATACTTTATACTGCATTTGTATATTTTAAAGTTTCTCTTGGGAATTCTTGAATCCTTAATATTCGAAATTGTTAAAATATATTTTGTGCAGATTTTAATATTTTTTTTGTTAATCGGACTTAGAATCATGTGGTTAATATTAGATAGAATAAACAAATTAATTACCTACTTTGTAGTGAACTCTTGTGAACTGGACAAATAGTCCTATCTGTCTATTTGGAAAAAAAATCATTATAGGCGCAAATTGTTATTTGTGTCTGTTAAAATAAGATATTAAACGGAATTTAACAAGTAGGTAGGTGGGATCACCAACAGACCTACGTTAAATCTAATTATATTAAAAGAAGCATACCGTTAAAAATAAAAACCTAATACGTAATATAATAACGCTGGAGACTTGCCACTTGTCATGATTGGTCTATAGTAAAGTTGGCTAAATGTGAATCCGCTTCTTTATAAGCGCGGTTTCTGACCACCCCGAAAGGAAAACGGTCGTGATGATACTTTATAATATATAATAGGTAACGTACCCAAGGTGACGACAACGTGTCAAACTACATTTACTATAATAATAATTCGTTTTTCTTTGTCTTTAAAAGTTACCAATGAACAGTTAGGACGACTTGCTAGATATAATAATAAAATAGCGTGATACCGCTTACTGAGGACAACAGTATCCGATTGGTATCTGCTGAGAAATAATTGTGGACTTTCGTATTTTTTGTTGTTTTTATACTTTTACTTATGGCATGAGATATCTTATATTTAAATGACTATTAAATGATAATAAGTCAATTTAACTAATCATTTTGAATTAGAAAAAAACATAGACAATACATGAGCAATATATAAATAAATAAATAAAAATAAAAAATTCTTTATTGCACAAAAACTAAATTAACTTAAAATTAATGTGCACAGGCGAGCTTTATGCCGTAAGGCATTTTCCACCAGCTAACCTTTGGGAGTTTTAACGGATTACAGGCAGAGTGCCAAGTATTTACTAACAAAAACAATAATTTATACAAATACTACATAAACTACATATCATACATATTATAATACATACAAGTATATCTATAATACAATACATATAATTACATATATACAGAAACAAACAAATACACACTATAATATAGGGTTAAGGTTAAAAATAGAGAAAAGAGTGAAAGAACAGTTTAACACAGATACATAACTTTAGTTATTCTGAATGGATAGAAAATGGGAGTAAAGATAATTTTTGAATGAAAGCGCAGTCGTTAGATTTCGAAGAGAGAGAGGGAGAGTGTTCCAGAGATTCTCTGCGGTAACAGTGAAGGAATTTGAATATCTTGTCGAGGAGTGGAGAGGAATAGCAAGAAGGTTATTTTGGGTAGATCGCAAGTCACGAACATGAGTCGAAGAAAGAAATTTAAAACGTTCCCTAAGGTATAATGGGGAAAGGGGGTTGTTTAGGACTCCAAAGAGGGTAGTGAGAATATGCTGACGTCTGCGAAAGCGGATATTGAGCCACTTTAATTGAATTCGAAATCGGGAGACGTGATCATACTTACGTAGGCCAAATACATAGCGTATACATAAGTTGAGAAGGCGATCAAGTTTATTCAGCAGCTCTTCTGTGATATCAGGATAGCAGACATCCGCATAATCAATTATAGGGAGTAACAGTGTTTTCGCCAACGATAGCTTTGTAGATAGGGGCAGGAAGCATTGAGCTCGTTTCAGGGTGTGCATAGATGCGAACACTTTCCTACTAATTTCACTTACCTGGTGATTCCATTAGAGGTCCTGACTGATATATAGTCCTAGATTTTTGACTGTTTGGCAGTACGGAATATCTATATTATTTAATCTGACATATGGGATCGTGGAAAAGTCTACTCTACTAAGCATATCCCTACTGCCAACCATCATGACTTGCGTTTTGTCAGGGTTAACTAGTAAACCAAACCTATTAGTCCATACCCGAATTGTTTCCAAATCATGGTTAATTTTTTTCACCGCATCTGCTGCTTTTTCCCTATCAAAATGTGTATAGAGCTGAAGGTCGTCTGCATAAAGGTGATAATTACAGTCTATTGATTTTGTAGCATTATTAATGAAGATAGAAAACAGCAGAGGGGACAGGACACCACCTTGAGGCACGCCAGCCGTAGATTGGCACCAGTCAGAAAAAGTGTTATCTACTCTGATGCATTGTGCACGTCCATACAGATAGCTTTTAAACCAATTTAATACATTCTGCGAAAGGTTTAAGGAATGCAAGGTAGCTATCAGAATCTCGTGGTCAACACAATTAAAGGCATTGCTAAAATCAAGAAGAGTAAGAAGGGTGAGTTTCCGACTGTCCATTGCGAAGCGAATGTCGTCTGTTATTTTAAGAAGAGCAGATGTTGTGCTATGAGCGGGACGGAAACCCGACTAGTAGAAGAAGTAGAAGAGTCTTCTCACACCCCCCGCAGGGGGGAGTGGGGAATCTGTGTCAAGGTATTTGCCTTCTAACAGAGGTTGCGTTCGCTTTCCGTAACTACGGACAGGGCATGGGGTAACCATTAAAGGTTGAAGTATACGAGCCAGGCGGCGGAGCCGCGATTACGACTCCGTGATTGGCAGCAGGTGACGAGCGTAGCATTGTCTGGCGTCCGGCGGACGGGCGTGCAGAGGGGCCAGGTTTCTCACAAGTGGGAAATCTGTCGCCTCTGCGCGCGCGAACATGCCAGCCGCCAGACGACGCACGAATTCGTCCAGTGTTTCCATCCGCATATCCCTATGGATTACATCGTTCCTCACGTACCGCGAGGCGCCGACAATGGTACGAAGCGTTAGGTTTTGTTGCGCTTGTAAACGTGCTCTCAGCGTGGCTGAGGTGAGAGCGTACCAGGCCGGCGCGGCGTACGTGAGTCGGCTGCGGATATAGGTTTTAAAAATGAGTAGCTTCGTGTGAAGCGGCAAACTGGATGCAAACACTGGGCGAAGTTTGGCTCTCGCCACCCGCGCCATGTTCACAGTGGCGGTCACGTGGGCGCGCATGTTGATGCGTTTGTCTATCGTGACGCCCAGGTATTTTACTGGATTAGTCCACGATAGACTCTCGCCGTTCAACAGAAGCGGACGGTCGGGTTTCAGCCTTCTCAGTCCAGTCTCAAGGAACGTAGCCTGAGTCTTCCTGGCGTTCACCGACAACCTCCAACGGGAGAGCCACTCGGGGAGGAGATCGAGACAGCGCTGCATCTTCGTCACCGCGTAGCTCAAGACCCTAGAGTCTGTGAAGTACGCGGCGTCGTCAGCAAACAGCGCCAGCTCGACCCCCTCCGCCAGCGGTATGTCGTTGGTGAACCAGGAGTAACAGGACGGAGAAAGGCAGCTACCCTGGGGAACGCCGGCTCGTATGGGACGTGGACTCGAGGCCACGCCCTCCACTGCTACGTGAAAGCTCCTGCCCTCAAGGAAGGAGGCCAATACCTTGACGATCCTAACAGGGGTAGGGGATTGGGACAACTTGTACAGCAGCCCGTTATGCCAGACTCTGTCGAATGCCTTCTCCATGTCGAGGAATACTGCAACCGTGGTGTGTTTCTTCTCAGAAGAAACCACCACGTGGTGCAGCAGCCTCGTCAACTGGAGCGTCGTGCTGTGTTCAGACCGAAAGCCGAATTGCTCGGCTCTCGGCGTGATGCACGGGTTCAGGTGCAACAGCAACAGTTTCTCGAACACTTTCGAGACCGTCGGCAACAGAGTTATCGGTCGGTAGCTCTCCGGTTTCCTCACATCTTTTCCCTTTTTCATGAGCATGATGACGCGCCCCTCCTTCCATGCTGCTGGGAAATGCCCGCTGCGCATGATGCCGTTAAACAGGCGGGTGTAGGCCACGACTGTTCGTCGCGGCAAACACCGTAGTGCCATGTTTGGAACGCCATCTGCGCCGGGGGCCTTTCTCAGCTTCACACGGGAGAAGGCACGCTCCACCATGCCGGGAGTGAAGGTCACCGGTTCGTCACCGGCCGACAGCTCTGCCGCCAGGTAGTCCCTGACGTGCCGATCCACTGTCTCCGTGTGCACCCGATCCGATGAAGGGTTGGGGCTAAACTGCCCCTCCAGGCACTCGGCAAAGATTTCGGCTCGGTCTGCTGCGCGGAACCTCGGGGTTCCGTCTGAGGCTATCAGAGGATGAACGGGAGGTCGTTCATTAGATAATTGGGCACATAGACGGTGCGCACTAGGTACGTGATCGCCTATGGAATCTATGTGCTCTTGCCATCGGCTGGCGTCGTAAGTGTCCAGCTCCTCTCGTATCTTCGCCGAGAGGGCGTTCAGGCTCGTCTTCATCGCCGGGCAGCGGTTAAACTGCCACAGTTTCCGTAGGCGCCTCTTTTGCTGTAGTAGCAACCGGATGTGGTGGGGGAGCGGGGGTAGCCCCGCCCTTCCCGCCACAGCGGAAGAGGTCTGCCCTAGTGCACTACGGATCTGTGCGGCGATTTCAGACGACAGCCTTTCCACCTCCTCGGCCGTTGACACCGGGTAGGAGGGAGTATGCTGGGCCATAAGGGCGGCAAATCCCTGCCAGTCAGTGCGTTTCCGCGGCACTGCCAGCGAGACTTTTGTGGGATGGCCGGTTAATTCGACCAGTACAGGAAGGTGATCGGATTCCAGGTCGTAGAGAACCTCCTGTCGAGGGGTTTCCGGAATCCCACGGACAATGATGATGTCGAGGACCTCCGCCTGCCCTCTCGGGTTCCCAGGAATCCGAGTGGGGGCGTCTGGTCCCAACACATCATATCCGTGGAGTTCCGAATCCTCCAAGAGCCTCTCTCCCTGATGGTTGGCGATAGCGGAGTTCCAGGCTGCGTGTTTGCAGTTCATGTCGCCGGCGAGCATTGTCGGAGGGCCTGCATCCAAAAGTGTGTGGATCTCCGACATGTCAAGAGGCACACCTGCAGGCGGTCGGTAGACCGCATAAAGGTGTGTCTCCTTTCCCGCGACACTTACCGCAATCCCCACAGCATAGAAGGAAGTAAGAGGGGATGGTGGTAAAGGTTGATGGATGAGGCTTCTCCGCACGATAACAGCTAGGCCCCTGTAAGCTCGTCCGTGCGGAGAGCACTCGTCCTGGCGATAAATGACAAAGTTCGGGACCTTGAATTTGTCATTGGGATGAAGGTGAGTCTCACTGATCAGCGCAACGTCGACACGCTGTTCGGCAAGGAATGCTCTTAGCAGCTTGTTCTTACGACGCAAGCCGTTGGCGTTCCAATGAACGATCCTCAGCGCCTGGACTGTGAAGAGGACAGTGTTAGCCTCGCAAGGCCGCTGAGGATCTCTGGGATCGCGTCTCTCCCGTCTCTGATAGCCTCAAAGATGGAGTTTAGGATTTCGATGCCCTCCTTGATCGGAAACATGCCTTCTGGCGCTGTTCCGGCCGAGGAGGGCGTCGGGATTGCTTGAGCTATGGCTGGGTGTTGGGGTTGCTCCTTAACTGGGGCCTCCGCTGCAGCTACTACTGGCCTGGGTTCGGGGATGGACGAGGAGGAAGCTTTGTTTTTTTGCTTGGCCTTGGCCGCCTTCCTCCTTTTCCCTCCCCTGCCTCTTCTACGCCTGTGGGCCAGTCCGCCATTTTGCGGGTCGTTGGCCTCTGGGCGGAGAGTGGTCGGGAAACCCGACTGAAAAGGATTAAACAGGTTACGACTATTCATGTAGTGTGACAGTTGATAGTGTACAACACGTTCTTGAATTTTTGAGAGGAAGGGGAGTATAGATATCGGTCGGAAATCCGTAGGTTGCGTAGGTGAAGCCTTTTTAGGGATGGGTAAGACATAAGCCTTTTTCCACGAAGAAGGGAAAGTGCCCATTGATAAAGAAGAATTTACAATAAAGGTAATAAAGGGTAGTATAATATATCGGTTTGTAATTTAGTTTATTTAATAAAATTGTAGTTTTAGTACATACTTTTAAGGTTCATGAATGTCGGCAAAGAGATAGAGGTAGGTATGTGGTGATCGTGACATATGGCTTTCAGTTGTCTCTGCCTACCCCGCGCCGCGTCGATAGATCCAAGATAGCGTTTCAACTTTGAATTTACTTGGAACTTTAAAATATAATTCATATCTCGTTAGTTTTTTTTATTTATATTAATATATCGCATAAAGTACAAGTGAAAAGCATCAAAAACATATCAATGATTTTGACAAATTTACGTGTCTGGATTTATACCGAAATGATGAAACTATTCATCAAAATGAAAGATTTATAGACCGAAAGTCAGAGCACTATACAAGAATTAGGTCAACGAATCAACCGAAATTAAACCAAGGACCTAAGCTTACACACAGACAGACAGCGGAGTCATCCGGATATTCAATGGGCCTGGGCTGGGGATGGGATAATTTCCCGTTTTATTTTTTGTGTACTTTAGTGCTTCTTCAAGTGCGCCTCCCTAGGTAGTGGCCTCCCCTCCGGGGGCCGTGCGAAAGTAGGAGCGATATCCTGAAGATGCTTGTAGGATCCGTTGTCAGCCCGGTAAAACATACGTTTAGCTAGGCCGCAAACCACGGCGCGGCGTTCTGGATGTTACTTACTATAGGATTTAACGAATACTAGACAAATAAACGTAGTACAATTAGCGCACTCACTAATAATTGATTAAATGTGATCATCGGAAGACAAGTTATACCTAAAAATAGTACTACACGGACAGAAGAATATATTAGTACCGTGAGACAGATATGAAGTACGTTTGCGATTAGCACTTGTAAGCACTTCAGGGTGAAGGCAGAGTTGTTCGATGCAAAAATACGTATTCTTGGTTTTTACCTTTTAGTTACCGAAATTAAAGTACTTTCTAAACACATGCATTTTTACTTACCAGTTTCAAGATTTTACGATTGGAGGCTTTTCCGATATTGAAAGTACACTTTACCTGATTACAAAAACATTTGTTCTTGACTTGGATTCTTATATATAGGCATAAAGTTAATTTACAGGTTACCACCTTTCACCGAAAATTAATTACTAAGTTTGTTGGAGAAATTGTAAATAATAAATATGCAAAAGGCTTAAGTTTAAGGGCTAATAAATTGTACTTCCAAATTGAACCTTTTACCAATGCCCTAAAGTCCAGTGTTCAGTAAATGATGTCAAACCGGTCCGCGCCAAATGTGGAGCGGCGCAAGAAAGCTGCATTTTAATCTTCATTCGATAATTACATCTTCTGGTTTTTATTTTATAATTTGAGATTTTACAGTATTTATCACATGACAATTATATATATAAATATATATTTATTTTCATACCAGTTACAGTGACAACTTTCAGTAACAACTGCCGCACTTTCAAGCTGCCAAGACGCGTGTTGTCGGTTCTAATCGGCATATATTTTATAATTTAGAAGTAAATTAAATATAATTATTAAAAGTTTTGTTTGTTTTGGTTATGGCATTTGGGGCGCTCATAAAAAAATATATTTTTTTTATATTAAGAAAAAACCGAGTAGGTATTAGTTATTAGGTACTTATAATTGTGTTAACAATGATATTTTTCTTAATTATATATTATTTGAGGTGCTTTTTGTAAAAAGTTATTTTATTTGGGTTAATATATTTAAAATTAACGACAGCAATCCTTAGCGCTTTCACGAACTTTTCGGGGCCTATCGTGACAAGCAAGCTCATCGTTGTAAATTCGTTTAAAACATAATTTACCTAAAGAAGTAAATTTCACAGATAAAGTCGGTGTACAATTCTGCACAATATTTTAGCTAATGTGCTTGGTATGGCCTGTGGGGTTCAAGGTGAGATCCACCATTGGCACGCGCATCGCGTGTGAGGGATAGCCTCGCTACCAGTAATCAAGTCTCAACTGAAACAGCTTCTGACATTGATACTTAACAAACTACTAATTTATATATGTAGCAAATCGTGAAATTTGTAACAAATTTAATTTATGTCATTTTTTTTTTAAATCAAATTAGAAGTTATATCATCGAAATCCGCGCAACTTTCAAAATCTAATATTTACTAACATTATCCACTTATTCATACTGAATATAAACCCAGGATAAAATATTGAGGGCAAATTGCTTTTGATTACGAGATTGACCACAAACCGCAGTTTCCTTGAGATACCCATGAGAACCAAGTTAGCTAAAACTAAAGTCGGAAAACATTTAAGTTTAGGCGTAAAAAAGGCGTTACGGAGATCGGATTTAGCTTTTAATAATTAGCAATCGTTTGGCTTTTGGCTACCGACGGCTTAACGTGTTCATAATTTTTAATAAAGCATAATTTAATGCAATGCAATTCAGCGTTGTTATTATATTTTGTTAAATATTTAGTTAAAATAAGTACCAATTCTAATTTGCGGTGCACCGGAAGGCCACCTGATTACCTACTACAATAGATATGTATTTTAAATAACGCATAAGTACACCAGAAGCCAAATTCTGTTTTTTTAGTGCTAACGTTATTCAACCTCGTACATATAAAGAAATCTTACAGACGTATCAAATGATTTATTAAAGTTGATATTCATATCATCACAGCCCCCAGATTACAGAGTCACAGACTTCCAGTGCTTCAAATAAGCTTTCTAGAATATATTTCTGGAGAATTTGGCCAAAAGCAAAAGTGGTGTAACCTAAATTTGACCTTTTTCTCCAGAAATATGTTATAAGGTCCAACAGTGGAGGTCCAGGAGGTCTGGGTTCTGGGGCTGCGATGAAGCTTGCTTTAAACTAGAATTCTCCACAGCCTTTTTTTTGCTAGTTTTAAATTGGTTTTTGAAAACGCTCGAAATAAGTATGCATATTACTAGCTACGCTTTGACTCACGTGCTACTAAAAATCAATTGCTTAATATAATATAATTATTTATGTTTACTATAATTTATAAAGGAACAGACTTGGGTCACTCTGGTAGCTATAAGCCACATAATTACCTCGGGCCTGGACCTTGGAGGTACCTTCGTGGTCGTGACTCGTGTCAACGTCAAATTGCGTTTACATCAGCGTGCAGTGATGTGGGTTTGGGAGCTGTTTAGGGCTTGAATGCCTCCTACATATTATGTACCTATAGTCCGCTATAAGCCAGACTAAAAACAATAACTAATAAGAACAAGCAGGTTGTGCGGTGCAAAGAAAAATTACCCTTAGATGGTCCAGTGACCTTTTTTTACTGTACCTACCGTAGTACCACCCTATTATAAAGCGTATAAGTACCCATATATTTATTAGGGCATGCACCAATGAAAAATACACTTTTCTTACGTACATTTGTCATAGATTTACAACACCACCGTTCCCGTGTCTCGGAGAGCATGTTAAGACGTCGGTCCCGGTTCCACTAATACCAACTTTTGGAATTGTTAATAAATTGTCTTTCTTACTTGGTAAAATATATAAATTGAAGCTTAAAATTTTATTGCCAAATATTTCGCCTCTCTTTGGAGCGGCGTCATCAGTGACAGTGACTAAAGGTCTTTGTCATAAATTTTGAAAAAAGTAATTTTATTTCTTTTAGCAATGGTAAAGGCAATGCACTATATAGTTGCTTTTCTATCCTTAAGAATAATAATATTACACGAAATCTTTTGGAAACGTGCCTTAGTGTAACGTATAAACAAAATAAAAATTTAAAAGCTATTTTAGCAAAAAATAAAAATATACGGAGTAATAATACATTGTTAGGTACACACAAGTGCAACCAATCTCGTTGCAAAACATGTCCCATAATAAATTCCGATATCAATATACAAACTCATCATAACCCTGTTGTCATCAAAATTCAAAATTTCGCACAATGTACTACTTCTCATTGCGTATATATGCTGGAGTGCAGATTTTGTAACAATTTTTATGTGGGAGAGACTACGACACCCCTTCGTACTCGCATGAATGGACATAGACATTCAGTAGATTCTCAAATTAATAATATTTTACCTGTGCCCACCCATGCGCGTATACATAAGTAAGAGTATTAAAGAGTTTTCCTAAAACTATTCGGTCTATTGATTTAAAAACATGGGAAAGCTCTTTTATATAGCAGCTTGGTGCATACTATAGCCCTGGTCTGAATGTAATGCATTAGGTTTTGTCTAACTTGTTTTGTAAATTTATTAATATCGAACCAACAATGGACATAACATACTGATGATGTTCTCCATGATGCGCTAGGTGATGATGATATTTTTCTAAAAAATAAATACAAAACTATATAGTGCATTGCCTTTACCATTGCTAAAAGAAATAAAATTACTTTTTTCAAAATTTATGACAAAGACCTTCAGTCACTGTCACTGATGACGCCGCTCCAAAGAGAGGCGAAATATTTGGCAATAAAATTTTAATCTTCAATTTATATATTTTACCAAGTAAGAAACACATCTAACACATTTTATTTGTTGCAGATAATAAATTGTCTTAAAATTTATATCAGAAACTCGCCAGCCCGACTGACCAGCATGGCGAGTGTAGGCCAAATTCTCCAGTTATATGTTCTGGAAGGCCATATACAGTGGAGGTTTGGGACGCTGTGTTCTAGGGGCTAAAATGATGATATGAAATGAAATTAGTGACATTTTTGTGTGTGTGTAACTTTATTATTTAGTCTTAAAAATCAAAAGCGGATTAATAGAGCACGATAAATACTGACTTTTCCCATAAAATACGATGTAAAACCATTGTTTACTACAACTGGTTCCCGATTCTCGCGCTTTTGACATGCGTGTTCGCTTGATTTGTTCCAATGAAACTGACAGTTTTTTATAGAGATCTGTCGCTTTTCATTCGAATATTTCGAACCGACACTTAAGTCGAAAGCGCCAGAATTTGGCCCCTATACTTTTGTAGGATATTTAAATTCTATTCGTAATCGTTGGTTAGACTATTAGGTAAGAAAACTTTAAACGAACTTGAGAAAACCTTGCCCCGACAATATTATGTTGGCTTTGGTCAGAATTAATATTTGTTATTATTGTTTCATAATTGCTACAATATTAAAGTAGGTAATATAATGTCGGAGAACCTATAACTTAAGTGCACTGAGTTTTATGTCATAATCATAAAATAGATAGTCTCGGTCGGCCTCGGCGCTCGCAAATTGTGTGCACAACTTCCGAGATGAGATTACGGTCTACGAGATTTACATTTAGTGGATATTATTATTTCAAGGTAAATACTGTTTACAACCGTCTGGCCAGCGTGGCGAGTGCAGGCCAAATTTTCCAGTTCTGGAAGGCCCATCTCCAGCAGTGGAGGTCTAGGACGCTGTGTTCTAGGGGCTGTAATGAATGGATTGTTTAATATCTTTTTGACCCGGCTTTGCCCCTGAAATATAGTGGTCGGCCGAAAAACCCTTTAGTACCTCGTATAGGGTCACATGTTCTTCTCCTTCTCCAATAGTGAATTTCCGTCGATCTTTGAGTTCCAAGGAATATTTATACCAATTAGACCTATATAATATACTTACCAGACATATATAATATTAGTATGGATATCTAGTGTATAACCTTTCGAAATTGACTGTACGTATTGCCGGCATTCGGGAAACTTCGACATATTCTTCATCGTCCATACCACAGTGTTTGAAGACAAAAGTCTTCAACCAGTGCGTCCTCCCCGTAATGTCGTACGGAGCAGAGACGTGGACACTGACAGTGGGTCTGGTTCACAAATTCAAGGTTGCTCAGCGAGCTATGGAGAGAGCTATGCTTGGTATTTCTCTGATGGATAGAATTCGAAACGTTGAAATTCGTCAGAGAACCAAAGTTACTGACATAGCATTCAAAATTAGCAAGCTGAAGTGGCAATGGGCCGGACACATCTGCCGCAGAACCGACGACCGATGGGGCAAACGGGTTCTGGAGTGGAGACCACGTACGGGACGACCCCCCGCCAGATGGACGGATGACCTGAGGAGGGTCGCTGGTGGGGGTTGGATGAGGATTGCAAAAGACCGCGTGCAGTGGCGAGCCTTGGGGGAGGCCTATATCCAGCAGTGGAGAGACACAGGCTGATGATGATTGCCGGCAAAAGGTACGCGAACTCATTTATACAAATAGTCTGGCAGTAAGTGGTGTCGTTTAGGGATGGATGGCTAATAATAAGGGTTGCGTTTTTTCCGGCCGGTTGATCACTACACGTAGACAGTCCCCGACAGGTTCACAGCGATTATTCAGAGCATTTTTAGTGCTGGCACGGTTACTGGTAGGCATATAACAGCGCCCGTTCGGCTCACTAACCCAGGGGATCTAGGTTCTAGATAGTGACTAATAAAATACATTTATTAAATATAATTATGTTGTTAAATATATTTATTCGAAGGAACATTAGAAACAAAAAACATACAATTTATATTAGTGGCGTGCAAGGTTCATGAATGTTAGCAACTGGAATCAGACACTCATGACTGACATCAGTCCCTAACACTATGCCGGCTTGACTGGGCATGACGGCAAAACGAGTCTGATTCCGAAACGTGTGGATATACACTTTACAGGGTTTATTGGCACGGTGAATACTTTCCCGACCCAGCAGACTGGGCAAATTACCACCATGATTCCGCCTACCACCTATTTGTTGTCCTCGTTGAAAGTATGGACCATTTGCAGTGATGTCAAATGCCAATTTAGATTTTCAAGGAGAATTAATATTTGAAGCCATGGTGATATTTACGAGTATATAAATAGAACACCGCTTCGAACAAGAACAGGTAACATAATACAAGAACAGGTAACATAATACAAGAACAGGTAACATAATACAAGAACGACACTCACTGACTATGATATATATCTATATTACTAAAGTGATTTTGATACAATTTGGCAGATATGGTTTGGACATGACGATTGACGGCCACCTGAAGGTTTTGTTTGCCGACCACTGTATTACACGAGGAACTCCCGGGCAAACAGCTAAGTAATTTTGTCTGGCCTAGAATTAGTAAAGTACGTTTAGTTTGTAGGTAGCTCTGAAACGGAGCTTCTAGGTTAGCTAAGTGGGGTGTAAGGTGGTACTTATCTGCGCTCAGTCGATCGCTGTAATCAGCAACCTCGTGCCAACACCGTAACTCATTACACTGTCATGCACATAGCCTTGGCTTGTTACTCTTAAATAGGCATTACTAAGGTATTCAGGACGATCTAACAAACGCGCCTCAAAATGCGAATACGATTGTGAGTACTACCATGCAAACGATCTCAAATCGTCCTGTAAAATGCCTAGAAAATGTTTTTTTTTTTTTTCAAATATACGTCAAAACAATCGTATGCCAAGAAAAATTACGACTTATTATGGAATAAGTATTAAAATAATAATGTTATGCTTCCTTTAAGCAAAGTCCAAGCAACGTATTATACTCGTAGTAGGACTGTTACGTTCGTTTGACGCTTTTGCATCCCTCTCACTCGCACAATCCAATATTTTGAAAGAATGTTTAAGTCTGAGTGTACTTTAAGGAAATATCTATTTTCTAGGATTTCTATTATTATTTTTTGGACATATTTTTACTTTCATGTACTTAATTTATATAAATTTATAATAAAAATAGAGAAAAATAGCAAAACCATTTTAAAAAGATTTTCCTCCATTTTACTATAAAACAAGTATATGATTAATATATTTCCAAAATAACCTTATGTTCCCTAGTAAGTTCATAGACTAACATGTCATCCAACGTGTCGCTAAACGGGTTAGTTTATTCTATCATCTATATCCATTCAACTGAGTCACATTTGTTGCCTAACTACGAGATATCAGTTTAGCCAATCATTTCCGACTCGAGCTGCAACTGTTTACTTTTCTTTGAAAATACTTACAGTCGACTCGTTTCTAGACTCGACTAAATTTCTAGGTTCTTACTAAACTAAGTTTAACATCTATACACTTAGAGTAATAACGCCTAGAACGATAGTTTCATACAAAAAGTCAACCTTTGAGGCAGAATATAAGAATATTTATTTTGTTTTTCCGATACATTGTGACATTGTCGTAGTCAAATAAAATTCCCGAAAACAGTGTTAGCAATATGATATGATTTGACCTCAGTGACTAAAACTGGTCTTACAGTAACTAAGCCGTTATGGCTTGGCTTTATTTGCCTCATCGTGCATGTACTTGATTTCTAGGCGCGGTTTATTACGAGTAGATATCGACCAAGGTAAAAATTACTACTTAGTTGTTGTACACTAATGCAGTAATAACTTTTGTCAAAAGCATTTCTCAAAGCACGTGCCAAATTACATGATCAAGGTGAGATATGACAAAAAGCCTTCTCGGTTACATAACCGGCGGAACTGGTTTTTGCCATCTCACGGCGAGGCAATTCGTTCCGGACCCTTTGGATTCTTGTTTTTATATAATGACATGAAATAAAATTACTTTTTCTTCCTAATGTCGGGACTCGATTACTTGTTTTTAGTTTTATGAGCGCATAATGGTTTCATTTCATTTAATTTGTCTTACTCGTACCTATGAATATCTTTATTATCTTAATTCTTACACTAAAGACTTGTTTAATTGTGGTTCAAAAACTACAACTATTGGACATTGGTGTCATGATGATCCCTTGCCTACTACACCGACAATAATTTAATTTTTAGAAACGTGTTATACCGCAACATCTAACATTCTAAAATTCCAGCCACCCAGAACATATTTTTGATGTTAATTTTATTTATTTATTTAAAAAACTTTATTGCACAAGAAGGCGGACTTAATGCCCGAAGACATACAGCCAAACCTTAGAACCTTTACAATTTATTAACGATTCCAGAAGTTTGTATTAATGGAACCAACGACGCCAGACTACTCAACGTCCTCTTCTCCTCACGGGAATGGTGGTGTTGTAAATCTATAATAAATGTGTGTAAGAAAAGTGTATCTGACTGATATATGCCGGGGCGAACCGCGAACTTTTAGGGTTTTAGTAATAAGTTTAATTTTGGACCACCGCTGCTGATGTCATATCCTCGGCAAATCATTTGGGGGCAGCCTCCGTAGCACGGGTTTTCTAGTCAATTCGTTCTGAATCATAAATCTACACTTCATCCAATTTGCAGTCGAAACGATGATCCGTGGAGGCTCTGGCGTTCTCTCGTGAATTTCGTTTGGCGACGGGTGACCCTTTGTTAATATAATATTTTGTTCAAGGGGTCAGCCTCGCCGTTCAACGGGGAACGCAACGAGTGTATTTGGCACACAACTAGGGTTATGATTCGAGTTTTTAATTTCGTAGTTTATTTATAAGAGAAGACAAATTTCTAAGCATTCCATTTACCGTGCGGGTGCCGGGTCCATCGTGTGTCGTAAGAGATGAGAAGAATGGTGTCTCGGCCTTTTTTATGATTGCGCGATAATACGCTCACCATCCACCATTCTACTCTTCTCCCTACTAACTACTGTATGATTCCGTTAATGTCGACTTATAGGCAAGGCCTATTATAAGATAAATGATTTTATTAGTGACAAAAATGCCTGGTAGATGTGCAAATGTATATTATTAATATATTTTGGACACCTTTTACTGTTGGTGTATGTTTATATTTAGGTCAATTCAATTGTATTGTAATAAATTTAATATAATTTATTTAAATAATTATAACAATGTAATGTGACAATACAAAACAGCCCGAGAAGGCCAAATTGTAATAAATGATTTGACTTTGACTTTGAATGCCGTCTTGGAAGCTCTTTCCATAAATGTATTGACTAGTATTTAATTTTATATTATGTAAAATTTTTTTTTTTAAATACACACATCAAAAGTGTCTAGGGATCAACATATATTTTTGCAATAACTTTTCTCCTGATTGATATTCATTAAAATTTTCTTTAAGGATTGATCAAATAAAATGTTTTCGTTTGTCTACAGTAACGATAAACCAAGTCACCTTTGCATTAGTAAAAAAAATTGCCATTTTCCTAATAAAGGGATTTTTGACATTTGAACCACTAACATTAAAGTTCGAAAAAAAGACTGAAATAACAGTTTTTTTTTTAATTTTATTGGGTAACTTAAACAATTAATAATCCGTGTTTCTACCGCGAACACTAACAACACAAGAACATCGGTTTGGCATACTCAAAATGAGTTCATCCAAATCACGCTGTGGAATGGCCGCCCATGTTCGTTGCAACAACAAAAAAAGGTCTTCTTGCGACTGGATACCCTCCATATTCGGCAGAGCTCTTCTCTGAAGAATATCCCATGCATGCTCAATCGGGTTCAAGTCTGGCGACTGAGCAGGCCAGGGCAGGACATTGATGTTAGCTGCGGCGAGAGTCTGTCTTACAACTCTTGCGGTGTGCGGTCGTGCATTATCATGCATTAACTGAAATAAGGGACCGATATGCACTTGTAGAGGAACGATGACGTCTGATACAACCGTCTCAGCATAAATTTGAGCGTTGAGGTTGCCTCTGATCCAAATCAACTCAGTTCTTCCGCCGATCGAAATACCCGCCCATACCATGATGGTTCCACCACTATAAGGATGGACTTCCTGGCAGGATTTTAATCGCTGTTGGCGTCCAGGGGTTCTCCAGTGTCGTATACGTCTTGTATCCGGCCTCATACCAAAACGAGACTCATCAGAAAAGCACACGAAACGCCATTGTTCTTCTGTCCAATTTCTGTGTTCAAGAGCCCATTGATATCGAGTCCTACGATTGTGCATTGCTATAGGTGGTACCCGTAGCGGTCTTCGGGAATGAAGGTTCACTTCATGCAAGCGGTTTCTGACTGTTTGGTCGCTAATTAAGTTCCCTGAAGAGCGATGAAGGCTCACGGCTAACATCATGGCGGTTATTGTTGGAGTTCTTCGAGCTGTGATTTGAATGTATCGGTCTTGTCTCCGTGTGGTGCAGCGATACCGTCCTCCATGGCGCTCAGCCACGGTACCAGTGGTTCGGTAACGTGTCCAAAGTCGACTGATAACACTCTGACTTGTATTCAGAGCTAAAGCCACAGTACGTTGCCGGGAACCAGCTTCTATCATTCCCACGGCTCTGATCATTTCTTCCCTGCTTAAATGACGTCGCCGCTCCATAATAACGTTGGTTTTAATCAGTAGTAGGGAAACAGTAGCACTAATAATGTCTTCAATGCGTCTTATGTTTTTATAGGGAAAATATTGACAGCTGATTTTCATCTTTTACTCGAATTTGATTGACAGTTCCTGTTTTAAATTATGAAATGCACCTAAAAGGATCCATATAAATTTATAAAATCATAAATTTATTACAAAGCCACATCTCAATCACAAGAAATCCGCATAAACATGCTTGATCCCTAGACTTTTTTGATGTGTGTATATATATATATATTTGTTGTGCCATACCAATTGATTTCACAACCGCTTAAAGTTCTACCTAATCTACCTCATTCAATCCTATACTCGATTTTGTTCCTCATACTCAAATGTCATCAAGATGTCAAATCTTAACCGTGAGATATTTTTTATCATTACTTTCCTAATCTCAAAGCCAGTGTGTGCTGCGAGGGCTGTTTTGTAACCAAAAATTTAGGACATCACAGTATTTTTCTGGTCCACGTTTACTTGTCCTAAAGAAATTGCCGGTGGAATAAGTATATTGTTTTGTTTTAGTTCCTGATGCCGATGAGTGTGGAAGGTGAGGATGTCGGCCGTCATGAGCACGCTCTCCATCATCAGCGGCGGCAGGCGAGTACACCGGAAATTGGCCAATAGGTAAAATCATCATCAACCTGACCTAACCATAGATAGATACTGATACTAATACATGATCCTTTTTTAATTTTAATCTAGCACGATATGTGAGCATCAACCATTATTGACGTTGCGCTGACATAATGGAATACGGCTGAGGTTCTTATAGGAAGGGTCAGCCTGGTCACCAAAATTTAATGTAGGTAGGTTAAGTATATATTTTGGTAAACATCTGTATTATTCAACCTACCCTAGGTTATGACCGCCTCCGTGGTCTAACGGTTAAATCCGTGAATTTAGACGCGGAGGTACCGGGTTCGATTCCTGGTCGCACAATAATTTATTTGCGAAAGTTTGAGTTTGGTACGCTAACGACATCGACGAGCAAGCTTGTCACTTGTCATGATGTAAATTTAGCTAAAAGTGAATCCGCTTCTTTAAAAGCGTGGTCCCTGACCACTCCGTAAGGCAATTCATGGACTGACTGTGCTAATGCTGGATCATGCTGGAAAGGAACGCCCCTTATCTCTGACATAGTGGGACAAAAAAAACTTTTTTTTTTGTTACAGTGGTCGTAAGTCTGGGCAGTTCTCGGATGCCGGCGACGAGAGGCGCTCCAACAATGATCTCAAGCAAAGATCTGCTTCTATGGTGAGGAAATACATTTTAATTTACTAGGTTCTTAGCTCATTATCATTCGTTCAATTCAGCAATCGTGATCCAACTGCGTATAGAAAGATGAAGTTACTGATATTTTTGTCATCATCATCAGCCTGTGTCTCTTCACTGCCTCCCCAAGGCTCGCCATTACTCTTGATCCTCTGCTACCCTCATTCATCCTCCACCAGCAAAACTTCCTTAGCCACATGTCTATATCTCCACTTCAGAACCTGCCTACTTCATCCTTCATCGGTTCTGCGACAGACGTGTTCGGTCTATTGCTACTTGCCAGCCAGCTTGCTAATTTTGAAAGAGTTCATAAATTTAGGTCTCTAAAGTTCTCGTTTCTGCTCGATACGACATTATTGGAAGAATGTAGTTGAAAAATTTAAACCCTGTATTTCCCATAGTAAAATAATGCTATACAATATATTTATAATAAACACAAAATGTAGTAAGCGGCCAACCTGATAGTAAGCGGCGTATGAGGTTAAGGATGCAAATGAAATGAAACACTGACGACGAACATCGGTCCCTAACACTATGCTGCCTTAAGAAGGTGTAACAAAAATTTTAGACAATCAGCTCAGCATCTAGCGCTGATTTCCAGCCAATCCCCGGAGTCTAAGAACTTTAGAAGTGTAGAATATTAACAGTAATAAAACCAGCCACTTTATGTAGAACCCTATAAGGTTATCGCAGATAGTCAGGTATTGCAATCAAACGATAGTGTGTAGGCGGAGCTCGATCGTATTGTTCTAGCTCTTGGCGTCATATTCCTTCAGATAAACTTATCGAATTACTATCAAATCTCACCACCTCTTCACAAGATTAGTGTTTTAATCACAAAATAACTTTTAAAAATTTGGTTGTAATCAAGATTAGTGCAGATTTATAAACAAAATAATACATAAAAATTGGGAGTTGTTGCATTTACGAGAGGCATGTATATGAAATGCAACTGCGTCAGTCTTGAAATACTAACCTCACCTAACAACCACCTTACTGCAGAGATTACATAGGTACATACTAAAATTTGTTGGCTTTGATGTGTTATGGATGAGTTTTTTTAACTTGGTATTTGAGGTTATTTATTTAAAAACTTTATTGCACAAAGTACGAGTACAAAGGCGAACTTAATGCCCGTAGATATTTTGTAAAAACTTGGGGACAAATTAAAACAATTATAGGTGAAATGAAAGAAATACTAATAGTAGGTTAAATGTAACAACATAATTAAATAGTTACATAATATACCTTTATTTATACTGAAATATCAATATACTAAATACTAATACGTACACAAAATATAAACATCCATGATATACACTGATTAATATTGTTGCGAGCTATTTAGAAGCTGTAGAGATAGACAAGTTTTTTGAACGAAGGATCTGGTAGACGTATGTTAACAGGGATACTATCCTATCCAATCCTATGTCTATATCGATAGAGCCTTTAAGGTAAACATTAATCCGTTTTAAAACAAAAACAATACAATATCTTCAAGAATAATACCCAAAGATACATCAGCATTGAATATCGAGTAACGGTTCTAGCATATAATTATGTGTTCGTAGTTATGAACCACTGTTTGTTATTATTGTGTCTCATTTATCTAGTTTTTGTCTTCGAATTCGCGGAATGTTAAAGTTTTGCTTGTAACGAACTTTTTACTCTTTTCTCTGCAATTTGAAATTCTAATTGTTATGTTTGCTATTACTATGACATTTGTAGAACATTTTAATTACAGTAGTAGGTAATAGCAGGCATTAAGCAATGACCTTGCACGCGATAAAATTTACGATTCTTTACGTATTTTAATTCTCACAACTTAGGCTCTATTCATTATCATCTGTGTCTCTCTTCTGAGTATATCCAGGCCTTCACCAAAGCTCTCTATTACTTAAGATCTTTTGTCATCCACGTCCAACTTCCATAGGTTATCCATCCATCTGTCGGGGGGTCTAAACTCTAGAACTTTATCGTTCGGCAGTTCTATCCACTTCAGGCTTACCCGATTATTGCTCTTCTAATTTTCTTTCATAATAACAAATATAATTGTACTTCACCAGTTTTTTGGTAAGTTATAGAGTTTAAATATGGTGGCAAAATTAACAAGAAGTAAGAAGCGTAGGTTTCAGTGTTAGTGGTTAATTACTGGTTAATTAGATAGCTCAACGGTAATTAGAGATGTAGGTCGCGTCAGTTGTTAGCTACTAATCTACACTGTTACTGGGGAGTGATGAGCTTTAAACGAAAGTAGGTGGAATAATAGTATTAGGAAGTCGAAATATTATAATGTCTGATTGCCGATTGGTGGTTTTCAAGTTTTTCATATCTTGTTTACAAATGACTAGTCAGTAGCCGTAACACGACCAAACCCCGTGATATAATTTAGATAGCATATATAAAAAAAACTGAGCAGTTAATTGGTAGTTCTGTTATGTCGCAGCTCATGTTCATGTCGCCGTCTAAAGATCCCATACTTCATGTTCTAACTAAAGTAATTGATCGTGCCTGGGCTGCAGATCACTTAACGTATTCACCCTATGTCCATCGGAAGTAATATTATCTGCATTCTATTTATCTCACTCCAGTAACATATGTAGATGTGTATGTGTGGCAAACAGACAGACAGGCAAACCTTCTTCCGAGTATAAATAAACAATCCGTAGACAAAAAAAAGTTAAATATTATGGAGTAACGATGATATTGTTAAGGTAAATCTATCACAAACTAGACTGGGTTTATGATTAAAGGTTAAGATAACATAATAGGTATAAAGACCAAGAGGTTTATAAATAAACATAAATTGCAATTAGTGTAATTGTGGGAGCAACGTTACTACTGCGTTAATATCCGGACTGAGAATACTTGCTGGTCATTAGGCATATCTTGTACACTAGATTTACGGAGCTGCTTATAGATCTGGCTGGTTTATTATAATAGATGTGTTTTTATAACTTTAGTTGTTTTATTTCATGTTAATATTAAAATTTCATCTGATTAATTAGCAGGTGCTGCCTAGCCCTATATACGAGAATTTTGTTTTGAAATTAAATGAATGGAATATATAATATTTTATTACAAGGTACATGGTTTTTATATAACTCACATACTCCGCCATTTCTGGCACACAAATTTATACAGTAATTATATTTTACAAAACACAGTAGGTATAGATTTGACATATGTAAATTTTAATGTAAATCAACAATGGAGGTCTAGTACGTTGTTCTAGGGCTGTAATGTTGGTAATGATGTAAATTTCTACGATTACATAATGTTTGAGATTTTAGTTAATTTGTTAATATAATTTAGTTGAAATTCAAAATATAATTTGCTTAACAAATAAAAGCAATATTCTAGAAACTTCTTCATTCTTGATTTAAACTGATTATTGGGTAATTGTTTAAAAAACTCTGGTAACTTGTTATAAATAATTATTATCGAAAACTTTGCTTTTTGGTTTTTGAGTATCGGTGTAAAATTATAGTTGATACTTATATTATTATAGTTGATACTTATTGTTGGAGGTGTCATACATTACCTAGGTAACAACTCTATCAAATGTATCAAATGGCTAGTAGTGTCGATGGGTCAAATTCTATGTGGAAGGTATTAATAATAAACTACTACTGAAAAACAGTAATTTTATAATTTTATTAATCTTATATATATTTATATAAGAACAATTAAAATAAGTAATATAATAGGTAATTAATAAGAAAATAAGAGATACACCTTTAAATAAATAAAACTACTTAAAAGTAAAAATTTAGATAAATTTAAACTAAACATAATAAATAATAAACTATAAGTAAAAGTTTAGTAATTGTATGTATTAGAACTAAGTTATTGTGTACGCACCTTAGTTAGTGAACAATGTTCATCGAGTGTATCACAGCCGACTATTACACCAGTTATCAGTCCGTACCATGTGTGCCACCACTAACATACAACATTTTTTGTTTTTATTTATAAAGTCTAAGGCTGAGGTCTATAAAGGGTGCTTGGACTTTGTCAAACTTCATTACAGACCCCAAGAACAGTATCCTAGACCTCCACTGTTTTCAAAACACTGGCCATTATTTTCATAATTTTGTAACGATTCCACAAATTAGTGGAAGTTGGTGCGAGAGAAATTCCAGCGAAACCATTGCACTTACTGAAAGAACTGGGCAGGTTTACATATACATTTATGGAACAACCATCCAAGACGGCATAACGGAATCTTACATATTTAGTTGGGTAAGAAGAGGAGCAGAATGGTGGATGGTGTGCGTCTTCCAAAGCTCGAGACACCATTTTTCTCCTCTTACACGCGATGGTACTCGCGTAAATCCGCATGGACTGTTTAGAAATTTGTCTTCTTTTCTAGTTAAGGGATGTGAGTGATGTTGAGAATGGTATGTGGGTATGTTAAATGTGTATTTCTTATTGATACATTCCGGGGTTAGAACCGAAAGAGTATCTGGTAGTATGAGCAAAGTTGAATCACACCGATGTCAGCTGACCCACTAATGTGTTTATTAGCAATAAGTAGTTGTATTCTGCATTGATTGCTATATTTGCAATGAAAACTGGTATTGTAACATGATACCTGATATAAATTATGTTGTTCAGTGAGTATTTATTAACTTGAAATGCCCGTAGAGTTTAGGTTAGTGTGTTAAGGTGTTTACATGAAATTCTAAAGTTACTTAAATGTAATATTGATTTTATTTATTTATTTAATTTAGGTAAAATATTTTTGTATAGACTGACAACGTTATATATGCCTACGAACTACGTCATTTTCTACAATTATTTGTGTATTGCTTCCTATTTAGTGGAGTCGGAGTTATTTATTTATTGAACACTTTATTGCACATAGACAAAAGGCTTTAATGAGGTAAGACATTTTATCATAGAAAATATCGGGACAACTTTAACTGATGACTGTTAATATTTTATAACTAACTACATATAAATATATATAATATACAAAATATGAATACTTAAATAATAATCATATACACAAACATACACATACGTATACTTACAACCGTTAAGATAAGAAATGAGAATTAAATCATTATTCTAAATGCTAATCGTAGATGCTGGTTTTATGTTTTGTGGTAGATTATTCCACAAATTAGTCGCAACAACTACAAACGAATTTGAAACGAACTATACTATAGAGTTATACTATATTACTCAATGAGATTTATTACTATAGGTTTTGGAATTAAAATATATTTTGGTTTCAGCAAACCCTGGAGACGACGGCCGTGGGAGGAGTGGTCAACCTGGAGAGCCTGGAGGCCAAGGTAATGCATGTGCAAGGTTAGGCTGAATTGCACCAAAATTAAGTCTTTGTGAATATAACGATTATAGTAAAAAATGGCGTCGATGAGTTTTATTTGTAAGGTCAGCCCAGCCGTCTCAGTTTCGGTATAATCGACGCCATTTTTAACTTTAATTGTTAAAATGACAGAGACTTTATTTTGATAAAACCCAGCCTTAAAAGTGCTTTAGCAATTTTTTATATTTTATAGTAGTACATATTTAACATTCAATTGTTATTACCAGATTATGTCGTACAGGAATACAATATTTCCATACACCGGAGAAAATAGTTTAATGGTAAACATAAATCTCTCGCCTACACGTTTGGCCAGCGTGGCGAGTGTAGGCCAAATTCTCAAGAAATATGCCCATCTCCAGCAGTGGAGTTCCTAAAATAAGTAATTACACTTATAGCATGTTGTAGGTATAGTACCTACTTAAATATATGCTAATAAATAATAATTATTAAGAAGGTAAATGTAGAAAGTAGAGTTAATGTTATGTCATGGTCCGGTTCGGCAGGAAGCTATTTGAGATAACAAATACAGCTTATGGTCGATTAACTTGTCACAATTAATATAATTTCGTCGGTGTACAAAATTTTATAAGTATGTTGTAATAGGTGTGAATGTAAACACGTAAATTTATCAGAGGATTTAATTAATTAATAATAATAGTGAAAAGCATCAGTATATTACAATTATATTTATTAGTATTAGTGTATTATAGTCTATTTATAATTATTTAGTGTAAAAGTGTATGTAAAAGTGAATTTATAAAGGTTTTTGCTACACTTGCCTGCTGGACATTTTCTCAGACATCTACACAAGTCTTACAAACCTGAGATATCTCTTTTTGCATTTACTATGGCCGCTTCTAGTAGTATCGAACAATCTCAGCAATTCATTGAAGACAAATTGACCAAGAGGATGGCTCAGTTTGAGATCCAGTTGTCAGCTGTTAGGGATAATCCTCAAACTAACAAGGTGGAAACATTGGAGCAAGAATACCAAGAGTTCAAATCTTTTACTATTGAGATGTTCTCAATGCTCAGAAATCAGATCTCTCAAATGCAGACATCCCTGGAGCACTTGGAAACTAGATCTCGTGATGACTGTTTGCTGGTGAAGGGTGTCCCGGAGCAGCAGGGGGAGGATGTCGCCCAGACCATTGCTGTGATTTTACAGGATAAACTTAATATTATGGAGGCGAACCCACAAATGTTCCGGGCATGCTATCGTCTTGGGGCAAGAAAAGAGACCAACCGGTCTATTGTTATCAGGTTTTGGGACCGCAGGCTGCGTCATCAGGTTTGGAGCAACAAGACCAAGTTAAAGGGGTCTCCGTACAGTTGCTCTGAATTCCTAATCAGAATCCGGCAGCTGCTTTTTGTTGAAGCCCGAAAGCTCTTTGGTGTGCGGGACTGCTGGACCCAGGAGGGAACCATAATAGTCAAGCTTTCTGATGGATCAAGGCATAAGATTCTTCACCAGGCAGATCTTGCGGCCCTATCATTAGCGGCTAAGATACCGGACCCGGCTCCAACTCATCTTGCGGAGGGTGATCAACATAGGACTAAGGAGCGCCCAAAGCGCGCAGCTCGGCGTTAATGTTTTTAGACTAGGTAGTCTTGTTGTGGTGGCTACTCATCTGGCTCACCTTTGGGTAGCCCGATGGGTGGCAGAGTCCCCTGTGCTGATGTTTTGTTTTAATTTGTATAATGATATACATATATCTTTTCTTATGCTTGCTTAAATTAAACTAAGGGTCACTAATTTTGCCTCGTTAGCCTCAGGCTGATCACTGGAACATGAAGTGAGAAGGGTTCTGCTATAAATTGACAAGAAAACAATTATAATTATAATAAATCATTTATTTCTGACATAATACATATTATATATGTTAGTACCAGTTTAACGTAAAATTATGTTAGCATACACAGTGGTCCAATGATAGTTTGTTACACCAATAATTACACTCTGGTACTGTTTCTATTGTCACTTAGTTTATAAATCTTATTTTTTTGCAGTGATCGGCTTGAAATAGCTACACAAATTAGGAAATAAACACATAACTGGCTGATGTGTTTTTGGCAATTCATTAATGTTTAACTAGTAGTAGTTAATACAGGTTCCTAGACGAAGTGGAGAATAGATAATCTTGTTATGTTATTGTTTTAGCGTTATTATCACACACAGAGGATTGTTAATGGTTTGGCAGAATTCACAGATAAACGTAGACTAGATTTCTATTCAGATAAAGGATTTTGCCTATCACGTTCACTGATTTTATACTCAGATTATATGGTAGATTATATGATTTAAGATCTTGTTGGCTGAATGATTGACTGAGATTGATCATTTAATATTTTTATTTTCTTATTGGCAATGGTAGCTAGGTTTTTGCCGCATCAGTCAGTTTAGAGTCTGACATTTTTCTTTATTATATTTGTTTAACGTCCCTTAATTTTTGTTACTTTGTATTGTTTACAAACCAAATTATCAGTGCATTTATAATATGTGTGTAATCCTTCGCTTTCTGCATCGGTAATTTTCTGATAATTTCAATATGCTTAGAATTTAATTGATTAATGCCTATGCAGGGGTTTTTGCGCAGGAGCTATACGACTGTATAAAATTTGTGTATTATATGTAAATTTTCCGGCCGGCAGGACAAGTAGTAAAATCCATTTTTATTTTTATACATATAGTAAATAGTTAAGATATATTATTACAGTATTATTATTTATATACATTATTATTTTACACTTACATTATAACGTTGTATGGACTATTTCAGTACAGATGAAGACTCTTTTCACTCTATCACCAGTACTACATCTTCCGACTCATTTGAATACCAGGACGCGGATGCGGGCTTGGACGTCTTTTTGGACACTGAGTTTTCTCCTTTAAAAGATAACTTTAATGTGTGCCATATAAATGCACAAAGTGTACCAGCCCACTACAGTGACCTTCTTTCTTCTTTCTCATCTCCGGGTCTAATAGATGCTGTTCTTATTTCTGAGTCCTGGCTTAAACCGTCCTTACCGTCTACCTCCTACTCTCTTCCAGGCTACATCATGATTCGCAACGACCGCACTGGATCGGGCGGAGGTGGTGTAGCCATTTATTTGCGTGCTGACTTACCATACAAGATAATTTCTTCCTCACCCAGCCTATACTCAGCTTCGGCAGAATACTTATTTATTGAGGTGGTAGTTAGGGGTTCACGAGTGTTGCTTGCTGTTGTGTACTGTCCTCCATCTATTAACTACTTTAATGACCTTGAAAGCGTTCTTGAGGAGGTAGTACCACTTTATACTCATCACGTCATTATGGGCGATTTTAACACCTGTCTCCTAGATGACCGTCTGGCTAGCAAATCACGGGCGTCTAAACTCCGTAACATCATTAACTCTGTTAACTTGTCTCTCCTGCCGTCTGGGCCAACTCACCATTTAGCTACAACTAACACTCTTCTCGACCTTATTTTTACCTCACGCCCTGATGTTGTTGCCAGTCACGGTCAGCTCCTCGCTCCTTTCTCACACCACGATCTCGTTTATGTATCATACAAAGTGAAACCGCCTACAGTGGAAATGCGCCATTACGCACGAATAAATGTCGACAAGCTGCGTGAAGACACTGGTCGTATAGATTGGGATGTGTTGCTTACTGCTAACAATATCGACAACATGATCGATAAATTTAACTATGAGCTGCTCAAGTTATATAATGAACATGCTCCACTTCGAGCCACAAGATTAAAACGGGCACCTGCGCCGTGGATCACGGAAGATGTTCGAATTGTTATGAGGAAACGAGATCGTGCGTATCGTAAATATAGACGTAGCCGCTGTGATGATGATCTGGTTGCATATAGGGTTGCGAGAAATCGCTGCAATCAGGTGTGTAGGATTGCCAAACGTCACCACTTTATTGACAACATTGCAAACAAGCCTTCATCTAAAATATGGCAATTCTTTAACTCATTGGGTCTGGGTCGTTGCCGCAGCCAGGTCAACCTCGGTTCGGTGACACTTGATCAGCTCAATACTCACTATTCCTCGGCTCCAGTTCTTGATAGTGTTACAAAATCATGTACTTTATTAGAAATAGCCGCGCTACCGATACAAGACACTGAACCGTTCTCCCTCGCAGAGGTTTCTGGTGATGTTATTCTTAAGACGATTAATTCCATTACTTCGAAAGCAATAGGATGTGATTCTATCAGTCGTGCTATGATCACTCCAATTATTGACCTACTCCTTCCTATTATTTCACACATTATAAATTTTTCCATCATATCCGGACAATTTCCTTCCATATGGCGTAAGGCCTTTATCATCCCACTACCAAAAATACCTTCACCTACATTGCCTACCCATTTTCGTCCTGTCTCAATATTACCTTTCCTATCCAAGGTCCTAGAGTCGATTGTCCACAAGCAGTTCTCCCGTTTCCTTATTGCAAATAATCTTCTAAATCCTTACCAGTCCGGTTTCCGTCCAGGTCATAGCACAACTTCAGCTTTACTTAAAGTAACTGAAGACATCAGAACAGGCATGGATCAAACTAAAGTCACAGTACTTGTACTGATTGACTTTACGAATGCCTTTAACACGGTTGATCCTGATTTGCTAATCGCTACATTGTCTCGTCTAAGTTTATCACCGGAGGCCATTGCCTGGTTTACCCAATATTTACACAATCGCCAGCAGCAGGTTCGAGTTGATCAAGTGTCGTCGGATTGGTGTGATTTGGATACGGGCGTCCCACAGGGTGGCATACTTTCACCTTTGTTATTTTCAGTCTTTATTAATGCCATCACCTCTCTTCTTCATTGTCATTACCACCTGTATGCAGATGATTTGCAGCTTTATGTGCAGTCAGATATCAACTCGGTCAATAGTGCAATAGCTTGGCTTAATTCTGATCTTAGTAGTATACTCTCGTGGTCCAAACGCTTTGGGGTTGTTGTCAATCCGAGCAAGTGTCAATCAATTATAGTGGGGAGCTCCCGAACATTGAGTAAAGTAGATTTCAACAGTATTGACCCTGTTCGGTTTGATAACGTCCCAATTGCGTATTCCAGCGAGGTGAAGAATCTAGGTATTTATCTAGATTCCAATCTAAGCTGGACAGCCCAGGTTACCAAGACGAGTGGTAAAATTTTTGCTTCACTGCACTCTCTTAATAAACTTAAAAACTTTCTGCCGTTAAAAGCTAAAATAACCCTTGTTCAAAGCCTTCTCCTACCTCTGCTCGACTATGGTGACGTGTGTAGCATTGATATGTCGGAGATGTTGCTCAATAAGATGGACCGGTTACTGAACGCATGTATTCGGTTTATCTATTGTTTACGTAAATATGATCACATCTCTGAATATCGTGCTAAGTTGAAGTGGCTGCCTATTCGTTGTCGCAGAAATCTTCGAGCCCTTTGTCTCCTTTTTTCTGTCTTGAATGAGCCTACGACACCGAAATACCTCAAGGACAATTTCGCCTATCTCTCTTCTTTCCATGACAAATCCCTTCGCTCTGCTAACAATTCTCTTCTATCTGTCCCGTCTCATCACTCTTCATTTGTGTCTAACTCTTTTGTAGTTGTTGCTACTAATTTGTGGAATAATCTACCTGTTAACATACGACAAGCAACTACCAGAACATTATTCAAAAAACTGGTGTTTTCACACTTTCTAAATAGCTCCACACAGTGTTAGTAAGTAGTATATATGTATGTTTATGTATATTAATATGTATGTATTAGTATTTAGTGTATCGATATTATAATATTTATTCCATATATATTGTAAGTAAGAATATATTAAATTGCTGTTAATTTAAATAGTTATTTATTTCTCTTATTATCTTTATGATTGCACCTACATTTGATCAAATTTGTCCCCAAGGTTTGGCTGTCAGAGAATGTCTTCGGGCATTAAGTCCGCCTTTTGTACTTTGTGCATTAAAGTTTTGAAATAAATAAATAAATAAATCTATGGTTTTATCTAAGTTCTTTTTTATTTTTTGTAGAAAGGAGCTAAATATGTAGTTATTCAAGTAAATATGAGAACCCTTAAACCCAGCTTTTAACTCACCAGACTCATCCAAACACCAGAAACTTGTACTGTGTGTAAATAGATAATATAGATAGAATTGTTGTTCTCTCTACCTAATTTGTCTATTGACCATTCACCTTGACAGTCAGATTTAACTTACTACCAAGAGCGGCGGTGGTAACTCGGTCGTAAAAATGTTTTAAAAAGGTCGATTCGAGCACCGGCATGTACCAATGAGAAATACACTTTTCTTACGTGATAAAAAATGATATGACAAATTCATATCATTTGTCACAGAAGAAAAAAAAACAACTCAGCCTTACGCAGTGGAAGTTGGAGAGGAGAGGAGTTCCAGCAGCATTACCGGAATCACACAGTATTTGCTTTGGTAGGGACACCGTTCCCGTGCCTCGGAGAGCACGCTAAGTGTCGGTCCCGGTTCCACTAATAGCAACTTGTGGAATTGTTATTAAATTGTCATCAAAAATTGACACCAGACCTTTCCCATTGGAGGTCTATGAATCTGTGTTTTAGGGGCTGTATTGATTGAATAAACTGGCAATCGGAATTTCGTGATGACTTAAAATAAATAACATTTGAAACAAAATGACAATGAAGAATATTTTTCATAATCATGGTTACGTAGAAAAGAACATTTAACAGCTACGAGTACAATAGAAACGTTTGTTAGATGAAGCAAGCTAGTATAGTATAGTATCATCACGACCGTTTCCCTTTTGAGGTCAGAAACCACGCTTATAAATAAGCGGATTTACATTTAGCCAACTTTACTATAGGCCAATCATGACAAGTGGCAAGCTCGTCGACGTTAATAATAATATATAGGTAGGCCATAATACAAGTATAAGCAGTATCCTTAGCAAGTTAACACCTTATACTCGTAGGTAGTGGACGATGGCGTGTGGTCCCCGCTGCAGTAAGCAGATCGCTCGCCACTGATTAATGCCAACAGACTTGTTATGTAAAAAACTCAATTATGCTAAACTCGAAGAAAGTCTACATTGAAAGTTAATTGAATGTGGCGCTCGGTTGATGCCAGCCATCACATGTAAACACTTGCATGTATAATGTATGCTTTCATGCACTATGCAAATCCTGCAGAACTTTATGTTGTTAATGTCTCATTATTCGTTGCATATTAGGTCAGCGATGGCAACTTTAGTTATTTATTACATGCTTATAACATTATGCAGTCATCTTACATAAAACAGATACAATCAATAATAAACCCTCAAAATGTAAGCTCTACCTAAAGCCTACAATTCTAATATTCAAGTTATAATAAGGTGTGACATATATTGCAGTAATTTTATGAGGATGATAAAATAGGCTGATTGATACCCATATAGTGAACCCCAGTCACAACATTTGTTTATTTATTTATTATGAGCAATAATAATAAAAAATTAAAAACAAAGGTAAAGACAAAAAAGTTATATTAACTTGTGGTTGTCGAGTTCTCGCGCGAAATACTTTTTTTAAAGTCGCATATAATAAATATCTATCTTGCAGCACTAGCACTGACCGACCACAGTATGAGTTAGTATTTTTGTACATCTAATCTGGCCAAAAGTCATGAATAACCACCAACTTGCGGTCCGTTGCAGAAAGTCTTATTATCCTTTGCAATATGTTTAACGTAGGCATATTATTGGCTGAAATAACCAAAGTGACAAGCTAACTACCAATCACGTGTTGATCATAGATCATATTTTAATCATCCATTCTGCAAGTGGCCGTAATATAAAAGAGTCTTAAAGACACATTGATGCTAGGTGCCATGCTTGGCTTTTGGACCATTCTTAGAAAGGTATTTTATAATAATAATAATTGTGAACACAAACAAATACTTGTAGGCGAGTACCGAGTATGATAGGTGCACATTTCCCTGTTGCTCCGAGCCGGCGGCGTCAGATTCGCTGAGAGATATGAGCTTAGCATTTAGGGTCCCCCACAATACCAAATACTTAGTGAACCGATCTTGAATCTTGCAACTCGCTTAGTAGGCTGACGCGAATGAATTGTGAAGTGCAAGTTTAAAATTGAAAACACAATGAATATTCATATGAGAATGACAGGTTCCAATTTCCAATATAATATTTTTTAATGGAACAGTATTTATGACCAGACTATATTATATACCTACGAGTACGTACTTTTCCTGACAAAATAACTTTCAGCTCGTATTATATTGTATCCTGATTTGAAACTAATAGGTAGTTAGTATAAAAAAACTATAATATCTTTATTTTATTATCTTTATTTAGGAAACACAAAGATCTTTTAATATATTTATTACAGCCCCTTGAACAGAGCGTCCTAGACCTACACTGTTGGAAATGGGTCTTCCATAACATATATCTGGAGAATTTGGCCTATACTCGCCACGCTGTTCAGACGGCCCAAGATCTTAGTAATGTTATATATATATACAACTTATCCAACAAAGTTTTCAAATATAAAAATTACATAACAAAATAACAAATTTTGCAAAACAAAATAATAAAATTATAAAAGAAATGCAACTAAAAAGAAACAACGAAACAAAAATAAAAACAATAAACAGAACCAACAGGAGAATAATAATTGACCAAAATAAAAATACAACATAATTTAATCTGGTTTTACTTTGATGATTCGTTGCGAATCATCCTTCTTAACCCAGCTTTACTAACACTAAATAAATCAAAGTCCCTGAAGTTTTAATTATAATTTAAACATGATCCACAAGGATACATTTATACAAAAAATAAAATCTGTCGTCGTAAGGAGCACGCAGTATTTTACTTTTATCAAATAGTATTTCTATAGGCCAGAAAATAATGTAGCCATTTGTAAGCCCTGAGTGGTTGCAGTGGTAGGTAGATAAGTTATCCTGCGCGCGCGCATCTCAGTGATACCTTCATTACAGATGTTATCGCGCGGCGGGAATGTAACCAGATACACTCTATTGTCGGCTTATTTATTCCAACTATTTTCCAGGCAGGCATTTTAGCTTTTTAGTTTATCAGCAAGGAGTGCCGCATGCCGACTGGTTGAAATCCATTTTTTTTCTTTAAAATAATGAGAGTATCACTGCAATCAGCATTTCTACCCTGTGTTTTTCTTGTCGCTTTAAGCGCTTTTTTTTCACTTTATTTCGCTTCGAAAGTCGTTCGACTTGGCGTTTGTCTATGGTTTTCATATTTACAACACCACCGTTCCCGAGCACGTAAAGCCGTCGGTCCTGGTTCCTCTAACACCATCTATCGGATTTTCATTAAAATGGACATCAGACCCTCGCCAAACCAAGATGCCCGCGTGGTGAATGTAGGCCAAATTATCCCGAAATATGTACATATACGAGTATGTTCTGAAATACTCATCTCCAACAGTGGAGGTCTAGGTGTTGTAATGATGATGATGATTATGTAATACGCTCGTCAAATCGTATCACTATTTGTCACGTATTTATTCCCAGATGGCGAGCATCGAGGTGTCTCTGGCGAGCTCCCGACGCCGCAGCAGTGTGGCGCGCGAGCAAGGCCGAGAACTTGACGCGCTCAAGACGGCCCTCCAGGACAAGGACACGCTCATACAGAGGTACATTATTAAACTGTATAAATAATATTAATCTTTTTGGCTTAAGATCTTATAATTTATAATAATTTTGTCCTAGTTACAAGCTGTGATTTTTCTGAAAATAAATAAATAAAGATAAAATAGTAGTGGTGTTCGAGAAAATTCGCCTTAAATGATCAGCGTGCGAAACGTTATTTGCTTTCCTCTGTAGTGGAAAACTTTATACAAGAATACCAATTTTAAAGGCGCTTAACACTGACAAATTCCATTATTTAAGGAATTCCTTTATATAAGGTTTGCGCTTAAGTAATAGAATTGCAACCATAACTTTTTTGATAAACTCCTTTATCACGAGGCAGAAAAGCATGATTAAAACAGAAAGAGAAAAAAAAAACAATCTATTATTTATTTTCCAATACATATAACTTATTAAATAACCCGCCAAACTGTAACCACAGTTTGTTGGCGGAGACCACAGAGTAATAAATGAAGCGCTATTTAAAAACAGACTGACGTTGGCGCAGGACATACACCACTTTGGTGGTGTATGAGTGGTTGACGGTCCGATACAATATGCTACTTCTATTCAATATTCCTACTTCTATGGCGGAGACAATTACTCTCCAAGATTAACAAATATTTATAGTAGGTACATAAAAACCTGTCTAAAAAGTCTATCTCTTTCTTAGGATGAGCACTCATCTCTCCCGAAGATACAGCACGTGCTGTAATGTTCACTGCAAATGCGGAACCGATAGACAACACACGCAAAGTCACACCCACTGCAGTTGTTCCACCGATGTAGTTAATGAATGAGATAGAATTTGTTCCTGTACTCGGGCGTAACATAATGCATGTGGCGTCCTTCAAGTGTGTCAGTTAGACCTAATTTGCTTGTTCCATGCGTAATGTTTTCGTAATGTATCTTCCCCTTTTCTTCTAGGAGTTTCATTGATAAAATATGTTATTACGAAACAATAATTATTATAAATTTATAGAAGCTTAGTGCTTGCTAATATTTAGTGATGTTGACCAGCTTAAAGACGCAGCTGAGCGCGTCCCTAAGCGCGGCACGGCTGGCGGCGCACCCAGGGTCTCCGCTACGGGCCGGGCGGGATGACGTCACGGGGCCGCTGTCCGCCGAGGAGCGCCGCGCCCTCGAGGAGCGGGCCACCGCCGTCAGGCAGGACCTCGACGTCCGGAAGAACAACATCGCCGACCTCCGCCGGAGACTCGACAGGACGCATGTTACCGAGTATGTATGCACGAGTCGAGTGGGAAACTGGGAGGCTACACGCTCAGTATTATATCGGTTCAGGTTACACCAAGGAACATAATACAAGGGTTACACGATCAATCCAAGACTGACATCCGACTGATGAAACAAACACGAGTCTATGTCACAGACTACATAGAGACGAAAATACGAAAATAGTCGCCGTTTCACATTAGTATTTTATCATTCACAATGAATCGAAGGAAATTATTTAAATTATTTATTTTTCATATTTGTGGCTTTGACTGATCGTTCTGACAAAACCGATAAAATATTGAGCGCTATTTATACCTCTTATTGTCGCTGTCTTTCCTTCATGCATCATACGAGTACATTGAAAAATACATACCTACAAGATTTTTTCTAAGATATACAACACCACCGTTCCCGTGCTCTCCGACTGTCCGACTGTTCGGAATTTGTGGACCCGATAAGAAGGTCAAATTATTCAGATATGTGTTCTGGAAGGCCCATTTCCAGCAGTGGCACCTCCACTGCTGGAAATGTATTCTAGGGTCTGTGATAATGAACTTTATCGCACTTTAACTTGCGTCAATTATACATTCTTTATTTTCCACTGGCAGTAACATCGACAGCCGCATCCAGCAGGCGGAGCTTCAGTACAAGCTGGGGCGGGAGGAGTTGGAGCTGCTGACCTTGGGCGAGCAGGCGCGCGTGCTGCACGCCCTCATACAGCACGCCGACCACACTGATGCTGTCACCCTCTACAGGTAGGTTACAAATACAGCAGATATTGGACCAGGAAGCATTTGTTGACGTGAACTTCATGACGCCGAAAGAACGTGGTTTCCATCACGGTCGTGAGGATACTATAACTAAGAATGGCGAAACGAATTTTGTTAAAATGTATGTGCACGATCTCTATTACAGATTAGCGTTTTGCTGTTCAAAACAATAACATTTTCATAATTGTATTTTCAACACAAAAGTCTATTCGGAACGTGTAAATCGGGCCGAATCTTCCATCGGATAAGCATTCGGAAACCATGGAGACCTATTCCACTACTTTCCGTTTTAAAATCAACATTATAATTCTTTTTTTCAGAATGTAGGTACGATGCATCATTAAATTATTTATTTATTCTTAGGATTTACAGCCTTTATTTATTTAAAACTTTATTGCACTATGTATCTATATTATTGATGCTAGACAGTCTGACAGACAACCTTAGAGACAGATAAAGATAAGTACACGGTAGGTGCAAATAAAAATAAATATATACTATAACTAAACGAACACATTGTAAGCAATAAACATTAAAGTTGGTTTAAGACTTATGAGTTGCGCATCGAATACTGTCTTATTTCCTAGTGTCTATCTTTACCAACTTGACGCCTAGTTAAAGTCAGGATATTATTTTTTACACACAGATTACATGTTGTATGATTATTCTAACTTTTACATAATTGAAAATTATTCCAAAATTACAAGAATGGCTCTCCGAGTCAGCAGACGAAAGTGTCCGATTCCTAATCGAGATAGTGGCTAACAAATAGTTGGTAATTGTTACGTTTATTACGTACATTTAGTGGCCATTGTTTCCTGGGGGCGGAGCGTGGAGACCTGCTTTCTGCTGGGAACGTCTCAGAGTTAGGCGATGATGAGAGAAATCTGATCGAGGGACTCTATTCGAGAAGCAATCATCTTGCTTCTTGAGTTCTGTTTCAATTTTTTTAAAAGGTAAAACAAACACATTAGTTTTAAATTGCAACTTAAAATTTCTTACACAGAGCACATGTAAGACCGCACCGATGTGATGGTAAGCCTGACGCAAAGTTTAAAAAGTAATTGGTATTGGTATAACGACATATATCATTATTTACATTCACTTAAAATCACGACCAAACAGATCCTATTACTGTTTCTTTCCAATTTATACCAGTAACTTATTCCGTTTGACTTGTTTACAAAGAAAATATTAAATCGAAATAACATCGAAGTTAGATTTAACATCGCTCCATCATCGTCTGCGCCCACTCTGGAAGTCCTTAGCACAATGATTAAATCATTTAGCGAATGCATAATTACACCGATGAGTTGCGAGTTTAGCAACTTTTACTGTAACGAGGAGAAAGTTTTTATGTTTCCGCGCGATGTTGTTGTGCCGTCCACTGCTGGGTTTCTCAGGAAGTGACGATGGGGACCTAGACGATTCTGGTTTCACAATACCTTTGTAAATGAAGTGATCGATTTGTTTATTTGATCAACTACACATCAAACTTTTTAAGCTTCCGCATTTAACCGTAATAAAATCAAAGAAAACTAAACGAGAGTCTGCGACGAACAGCTTAAGATTTACTATAATTTAAAAAAGAACAAAACGTATTTAACAGATTTTAATCCGTAAAAAATATTAAAATATAGTTAAGAAATAATTGGTAATTAGAGAAATTAAGCAAAAAACTAAATAATTACTACAAATTAAAAAAAAATCGTAATCATATTTTAGTTTTTGGCGGAGTCAAATTGACGCAGAAAAAATTGCAGCTTAAAAAGCTATTTTTTTTTTTAAATTCATTTTTTTTGTTACAATCGTAATCTCTATTTAGAGAAGCATCATGCAAGATGTAGAAGCATAACAGATGTAGGGCAGTGGTTTTTCATCGTATTTTATCGGAAAAGTTCGTATTTATCGTGCTCTCTAAATTAGCTTCAGTATCATTTGACACTAAGTAATAAAGTTCCATATTAATGGATATGAATTTTAATACAATAATTTATTGACACTTTAGGTGCCGTCGTATACGATTGAGACCCAATTTTTTTTTGATGAAAATACATTATGCACTATATCTGTAGCCAACTTCACTAGAGGTTTACATCATCGAGTAACGTCACGAATAAATTAAATTATTTGGTTTCTGGTTCTATCAAACCCATCAGCACCTCCGCGTTTTAAATCTACCGCCTTAAGAGCTACTCGCAAGTACAAAAAGTACATAGGTATCTACCTAAATTACGAATAGTTTTTAAGTGCAATAAGACTACGTACAGAGTGGAAACTATTTCTCGCGGCTATCTGTAGTGAATAAGAGAAACTAAATGATGATACACGCTCGTAATATTCGAGATTGGAGCTCACAAATTGGAAATGTTACTTTACTTGCCTCATGATGGAGCGTGAACAACTTAATAATACCTGCAGCTAGATAGCTACGAGTATATAGTTAGATCTAAGTATAACTTACTGGCAAATGCTTAAATGTAAAAATACATAATGTAATCTTCATTTTCATTGTTACAGCCCCTAGAACAGAGCTTCCTAGACCTCCACTGTTGGAAATGGGTTTTTCCAGAACATGTATCTGGAGAATTTGGCCAACGCTCGCCACGCTGGCCAGACGGGTTGGCAAGGATCAAATGTCATTTTTTTATGACAATTTATTAACGATTCCACAAGTTCGGATTAGTGGAACCGAGACCGACAGCTTAACGTACTCTCCTCACACGGAAACGGTGGTGTTGTAAATGTATGACGAATGTACGTAAGAAAAATGTATTTCTCGTTGGTACATGCCGGGTGGGTTTGAACCGACCTTTGTAGGATTTTAAGAAAAGCGTTCTTACAGCCGAACCACCACCGCCCTCAAATAAGCCTTACCAAGTTGTTTATTTCCAATGTCGTATTACATATTTTTACCGAAGGCATGACCGTTGGGCCCGTCCAAACTTGGCAGGTGACTGATGTGGGATGACCTCGCCAACCGCGGGAAGTGCGGTGTTTTCTGCTGAGAGCCTTAAGCTGCGTAAATATGCCAACCTTTTCGGTTGGGGAATGGAGAGGAAAGAATTAGGTTATAGAGCTCTTCAGAGCACTCACCATAGTATAGCCGGTAGAAGACGCTCAAAGAAGCTACATCTCGGCGAAGCTGCAGGGATTCGAGAGTTCCAGATATAGTGGCATCGTCCACAATTCGAACAGCTCGCCTCTGTAGGACATTGAGAGCATCTGTGAGGTACTTGACTGAACCATCCCAAAGGTGTGAACAGTATTCCACGCATGATCTTCACCTTGTTCAGTATTCCGAGCTTTTTTGAAGCTGTTTTGGTGATGCTCTCACAGATGCTTCCTAATATAATATAATGTAATGCAGAATAATTCCTAAATACCAAAATATAGAATAAACTAACAAATAAATACCTATAATGAAATCCTGTGCTCATCTTGAGAGGGGTCAATATTAGGTGCCGTTTCGCTAATGTAGAATGAGATTGTTTACGTAGTGGCAGTTGGCGTGGGTCTTCTATAGTGCAGTCGTGTGGCAGGCCGGAGCCCGCGGCGCTCTCACGATTACTAACAACTCAACGCACCTAAATATAGATAGCTTTAATGAACAAGATTCGAATTAAAAAAAACTTGGATCAATCAGTAGTAGTATTCATTATTAGTCAATAAAATCAAATTATTTTATTATTATTATTATTAGCGGATGTATCCTTTTGGGTCCCCGCGAAGCCGCCACTCCGGCGCCGAGGAGGAACGCCGTCAGGTTTTAGTCGGTGCGAGCCCGACGTAACCTTTCCCTGCTGCCTCCACAGCGGGGATTGGTATCCGGTAGGGATTTCCTAATGCAAAAAAGGCGTCTGAATGGGATGTCGTTGATTCCATACAAACAGGACCGCGCACTGGTTTGGGATGCCATATACTCAGTCCGTCACATATGACATCCAGCCTTAAACGCAACAAGTACGCGTAGATCACCATAAATCACCACTTTATCTCTTTGGCAGTCGAAACAATGGCTCGGTGGTCCGACGAGGCTCTGGCGTTCTCTCGTGATTTTGGGGAAAAACTCCGCTTGGCGACGGGTGACACTTTGAGTATAGAATATTTTGTTCAAAGTGTCAGGCTCGCCATTAGCGAGGGAACGCAGCAAGTATTCTCGGCACACTACGCCGACGGTTACGATTTTAGTTTTTAATTTTAGTGTATTGTAGTTTATTTATAAGCAATCGAATCAACAACCGAAGTAACCTTTTTATTTTAACCACCTATTTCAAATTATGTCAGATGAACAAAATTTCTAGAAGATGAGACTTAAAAATGTTCTCTCTTTAATCCTGTATCCACGTCTGAATCTCATAGAACCGTTACATGAATACCACTATACGCTGCGTATGTAAGTTTGTGTGAGCTCTATAGATTTGTACCTTAATCACTTAATTGTCACCCCGGGGAGTGTTTGAGCGAATTCTTGGTAAATATTTCTCAGATTTTTCTAGAACGTTCCCGTTAAGCTAATTATATGTTCGATTGTGTGTGCGGTTTGCTCACGTTCAGTGTTGCCAACAATGTCTGCGGATAATTAGGTGGATATTTCTCTTCATTTAAAGTATCTACACTTAAAGTTTAAAAATTATAAATATGAATGAGACTGTTCGATGTCACTTTAATGATTATTATCAAACTTGGGTACTGGCTTTAAAATAATTCTAAACGATAAAAATATATAGCAGTCACATATCATAACAAAAAAAGTATCTCAAGATACCGACAAGAGTACCGGCTTCTAATATTGAACCCATTTAAATAAGCATCTATTAGCGACCTATTAACGTATAGGGCCCATTAAACTTTCGTAAACTTTCGCGCACATTCATAATAGTTTTTATAATTTTAACGTATAACGTATAAGTTGCACGAAAGTGCCCGTTAAAGTTGCATTTGACGGTGACATTGACGGTTACATTCAAAGGACCATGGGGTTTTTAAAAGCCCACCTCTATTTAAAAGCCCCACCTCTATTTAAAAGCCCACCTCTATTTAAAAGCCCCACCTTTATTTAAAAGCCCCACCTCTATTTAAAAGTTTATTTGCCTTTGTTTTTCTCCGACAAGGATTATTTTTTTCCTGTTTTTAAATTATTTTAGAATTTTAAAAAAACATTTTTAGAAACAGAATAAATTTTCAGAATAATTTTCAACACAAAAATATGGATACTTTGGGTCAACCCCACATACTTAAAAAAAAAACGCCATAGTATTTAACCTACTACTACAGGCTTTTTAAATTTAATAAACAGACTAAAAAGTATAGATAATTCAAACTACTTAAAAGTAAAAATTAAAATCAAATAAACTTCGACGATACGACGAGACGATACTTCAGTGACAGTCTCAAGAAGACTGGCAACATTTCCCCTCTGTATAGCTAAGCTAATACGTGACAGAAATAATAGCCAGCCTTCCTGTCTCCAGACTTTTTCGTTAGCCGTTTGGACAACTCCTTGGCCAGACGGTTGGCTATGTTAAGGTGTTTTGAACCACGAGATGTCCGATTTTTACTTATTTTGCCACAACTTTGTGAATTGTAGTTTAATAAGGATTTACATTCTGCATTTTCAAGTCAAAATTTAGTTAAAATAACTTAGAAGTAGACATAAGAATCTGCCTTATAAAGTGGAAATATTAAGTTATCATCCAGTATAAATGAAATATTGCAAACCGGATGGTACAACTAGGATAAGGTATACAATCGATACTTTATCGATGCTGTAGGAACTTATTAATATATCGAGTACAAAACTATTAATACTTTACCCTTAGGGTAGGGTAACCAGGAACTGATACAAGCCTCAGCTGTAAGTAGTGGCAGTTAGTACGAACGGAATGGTGGGTGATGAACGACTTGTTGCACAAAAAAAGAGGAGGACACCTTTTCAAACCAGCCTATAGTCGGTCGCAAGCCCGAGACACAGCATTTTTCTCCCCTCTCTCCCATACATGATGGAGCCCACCCGTACGGTGAATCCATGAAATGTTAAGAAATTTGTCTTAGGGCCAACGGACTATATACGAGGGGCGTTCAAAATATTCTCGGTATTGATACGTTACAACCTCTTTTATATATATATTTGTTACTGGCCGCTAAGATTCATCCATTGACATTAAAAAAAGTAAAATTGGAACCGAGATGTTCTTTTGTTTTTCTGCAATTGCCGAACAAACATGAACACCATGAGCGAATTAACAATTTTAACGAAATTAGAGCACCGATCCGTCATAAAATTCTTGACAAAACAGGGTAAAAATCAAAAAACCATAAAAGAGGAAATGGATTGTGTTTACCGTGAGTCTGCTCCTTCTTTATCTACTATTCAAAAATGGTCAAGCGAATTTAAGCGTGGAAGGGAGAGTATTGAAGATGACCCTAGACCTGGCCGGCCTGTAGTGGCTACCTCACAAGAAAATATTGATAAAGTGGAAAAACTTATATTGGAAGACGGCCGAGTGAAGGTAAAATCTATAGCTCAAGTAACCAATCTCTCTATTGGTACCGTACATGACATTATACATGACCATCTTAATATGTCAAAAGTAAGTGCAAGATGGGTTCCGCGAATGCTGACGCTTCTTCAAAAGGATATGCGTGTGGCTTGCTGTTCAGATTTTATCGACCTGTGTGGTGAAAATCCCGATGAGGTGCTGCAAAAAATAGTTACTGGAGATGAAACCTGGGTTCATCATTATGACCCAGAGAGCAAACAGGAGTCCATGCAGTGGCACATTAAGGGTTCAGCTCATCCCAAGAAGTTCAAGGTAATCCCGTCAGCTGGCAAGGTCATGGCCACAATATTTTGGGATTGTGAAGGAGTTTTGCTTATCGATTATAAAGAAAAAGGTGTAAATATCACAGGGCAGTACTACGCTAACGTTATACGTCAATTAAGAGATGCGATCAAAGAAAAGAGGCGAGGAAAGTTAACCAAAGGTGTTCTGCTTCTGCATGACAACGCCCCTGTCCATACTGCTCATATTGCCAAGGCAGCTATTGTTGAATGTGGGTTTGAAACTGTTACTCATCCACCCTATAGTCCGGACTTAGCCCCAAGCGACTTCTTTTTGTTTCCCAATCTTAAAAAGGATCTGCGTGGAAATAAATTTTCTGACGATGAAGCGTTGAAGACGGCCGTGGAGGAGCATTTTTACACCAAAGATAAAAAATATTTTTATGAGGGATTAAAAAAAATAATTGATCGATCTTATAAGTGTATGAACATAGGGGGGGAGTATATTGAAAAATAAAAATATCAAACTTTTCGTACTTGTTTGTTTTTATCCACATACCGAGAATATTTTGAACGCCCCTCGTATATAGGTACTATACTCAAAAAAAAAAACCTCTATATAATATATCTTTGAAAATCCGCTCTGAATGTTATATTTTTTTCTATGTTTGGAGATTCGAGATAGTAAATTATTCCTAAAATATATCAGTAATAACTGCTGCGCGAGCTCACACTCGCATCGGTCCTCACGAGCCGCGTCCGAGTGACAGCGTTTAATACGAGTGATGCCGAACGCCGCAATTTAGCCAAATGTAAGTTAATACTACTGCACAAGTTTGAAATGCTTTTACAGGACTCTTTGTGACGACCTATGCGAGTGCGAGTTTGTGCAAAGCGGAAAAGTTTGTGTAATCACCTGAAGCTAGGACAAGTATGGATTTAGAAGTATCGATACTGCGCTTTAATTTCAGTTGAAAAGTAGTCGATACCAAAAAGTATCGATAGTTCTTTTGTGTCCCTATATAGGTACAACGCAGGCCAAGCCTCATTATAAAAAGGCAGTTATCGCCGCACTCCATTTTGCCATCGTCCTATCAAATTGTCCATAAAAATATTTATTCATAGACTCCTTTATTGGGAAAGATTTCTAGTTTCTTGTCGGAGCGACTCTATTGAATATTTTTATATAGAATAAAATGGAATTTATAAATATAAGACGCGGTTATCTTATTGTATAGGTAAGTAGATAGTAGAATTTAGCAAACGCTATTCACGGCCTTATTTTATTTTTTTATACGCGAATGTTATAAAGGAATTATTATTAGACGAACTATCATCAATTTCGATCGCTTTTCATTAATTAATATTTTAAATAACATGATCAATTTTGGGCTATTTATATTTTATACTACATAGCAGCTGTCTACAATGATAAAAACATTGTAAATAGTAGTTTAATGTTAAGACTAATGTTATTTTACTATATATTAACTGCCTCCATGGTCTAGCGGTTAAGTCCGTGAATTTAGACTCGGAGGTACCGGGTTCGATTTCTGGTCGGGACACAAAAATATTTATTCATTTCAATAAATACATTTAATTAATATTTAATTTATTTGTGATACTGGAGCTGTCATGATGATATTTTAAACGTTTTGCACGCCTATAATAAATAAAGGGTTTTTCTGCTTAAATGCAGAGCTTGTTACAATAATATATCAAAAAATGTATATATATATAAGAGATGAATAATGTATTTGTAACGGTTATAGATAGTAGAGCTCTCATTAAAATTACAAAATATTATACGTACACGTATATCAACATTAATACAAATCGTTTATTAACACAAAAATAATAAAACGTGTACTTATTAAAAAGACGGAGTTCGTTCGTTAAATGATTCCGTAATATACCGTTTACGTTTAGAGAAGCAGGTAGCTTTGGGTATTGGATCACATAATAGTACAAGTGGCGAATTCTTGTTTTTAATTATTTAAAACTTTATTGCACAAAGTACAAACCTTTAAAAGAACAGTTACTTTTTCTAAGGCCGAGTTGCGCCAAAATGTTTATTTATTTGGAACTCCAACAGCATTACAAGAAAATAAATATTATTAAATTTTATACAATATATAAAAATAATGGGTTCACAATTTAGGTATATCTAACAGTGAAAACATAACTTTAATCGTTTTGGTACAACCCTATAAGTATGTAAACTTTACTAATATAAATTATTGTTATCTACCAAACTATCTCCTATAACATTTTAATTAGTCATATAATTGTTATTACCTTCACCCAATTCACCAAGTTTTTATTAAAATGTTCGATAACAAGATTATACTTGAGTTATCTAAACTAGCATCACTATTTACATTGTGTCATATTTTATTGCTAGGTACTTGTGTAATAACACTGTTCCCACGAGTTCAGTCACTTAATTTGATCGTAAAAATTAACAAACTTTTATCACAATTATTAATACCTAATGCTGTTTACTAAATTAACTAAAACATATTTAATAGGTATTGCTTTTTAAAATTTTATATATTATATATTTGCCTATATTAGATATTAATCTATTTCAAGTGGTCTCTTTCCTATAGGCCCATCATGACAATTGGCAAGCTCGTCTATGTCTCTGGCATACCAGACTCGAGAAATATCGCTAATAAATTATTGTGTTCCGACCAAGACGCGAACCCGGTACCTCCGCGTCTAAATCTAAGGTCTCAACCGCCAGACCACGGAGGCAAGCAGATGATATGTTCCTAAACCAAAATATTTTACCAACACTATTTAGTTGCTCTAAAATAAATTTACTGATTTTATTAAATTAATCCTATTTATTAATATTGTTTACTAAATTATCTGTAGAAAAACATGTTCGGATATTGCATTTTTATTATTATTTGGTTTAAGGCCGAGATCTATGAAGCATTCGTATACTCCAACTTGTTAATTACGTGGTCAGCGAAAACTTTCAGGTGGCCGTTCTGTCATATCATACTAATGTGTAATTTAAATTGGTTCAGTAATAAAGGCGTGACGACGAATTTAAGAGCTAAATAAATATTGGTAGTGTGGTCAGGGTTCTAAGTAAGTTTTGGGAAATTTTATCAAAATCGGTTCTTTACAATTCAGGTGGAAGGCGAGACAAACAACAGACACATGCTGCATTTCACATTTATAATATTAGTATGGATTTTGGAAGTTTTTATCAATTCCTTTTTCTTGGTTTATCCTTTAAGATGTCATTAACTTTCAATTTTACCGTTTGTAGTGTGAAAGTTTCCATATTTAATACTTAATCCAATGATAACTTATTTCTATCTAGGGAATTAATAGTATAGAAAGTTAATTGTAATTAATTTGAAACATCTCTGATCAACCACGGCGTGCACCAAATAAGGCCGGCAATCTCCCCACACGTCACCACACATGACGGACGTTCAGATTATACAGAGCACTACCTTCATCCATTTTGATATTTATCTTCTATTTTATTCCGAACATTCTCGGCCGATGAATGCGCTGCTCTTTGGTTCCCGATCTCAGAAGCCGTCGCATCATTCAAACTTTATGGTCAATTTTCTTCCAGAGATTAACGATGATGGGTAGATAATTATGATTTTATTATTTTCATAATATGGTGAAAAGGTAAGTTTAATTGTGTTTTTAAATAGATATAGAAATAATTTAAATAACTGAAATACTTATATTTGCATATTATATATATTAGAATTCAAGTGGCAGGGCACCAAGAACTCTGGCATCTTTCCCCAGCATTACCTGACATTTTTGTACCTCCATCGATCATCTTCGATCAAGTTCTTTTAAAGTCAAATAATTTAATAAAATTTGGCCTGAATTATTAATTTAATAAAATATTATTGTGTCCCGACGAGGAATCGAACCCGGTACCTCCAAGTCTAAATCAAGACCGCGGAGGCAGTCCATAAACATGCATCAACAATATATTTTAACTCCACAAATTTCTACTTCCTAATAATACTTATATTATCTTCATAAATGTGTATCTACTATAATAAGTATATATTGATGAGTATTTATGTAGTCTATGTATACATACTATTTATGTAGTCTATGTATACATACTATTTATGTAGTCTATGTATACATACTATTTATGTAGTCTATGTATACATACTATTTATCAATGAGGTTTATATATGTATATTAAACATCATTGCTATTTATGTAGTTTATTTTATTTTATTTTATTTTTTTATTCATTTTGGAAAACCAACAGTTGACAATATTATAGTAAATATTATACAGTAAATTCACTAAGAACTATTAAAGGTTTTCACATATAAATTTAAAGTTAAGTAATAAAGAGCAAGAGAACCATAAGTAAGTTGATAATGAAAAAACAAATCACTCATTAGGGATTGCTGCCGATGATCGATTTAACGTAATGAAGCGTCATTAGACGTCTAATATATGTTGCTTTGGAGTTAAACATGTCTATGTCCAAACCTTCCGCAAGAATATTATAGTTGTTACATGTTCTTAATAAATAACTGTTCTGTCTATACCTGGTACTAGCATATGGTACGAACAAGAGTGGGGGACATCGAAGATTAAACCTAGGTATTCGTAAACCCAAACAAGCCAGCAACTCAGGACTATCACACATTTGCTACATTTATTAAATATGCAACATCAGTGATGTTGCGTCGAACTTCCAATGGAAGAAGATGTAAGTTGTGACACATAGTATCATATGGGCGATTAGGTAGCTTAAATTTATATCTGAGATGACGAATGAATCTTTTTTGGATATTCTCAAGTCTCAATATATAGACCTGATAACAGGGATTCCATATTTGTGAACAATATTCAAGATGACTACGGGCATAAGCGCAGTACAAAACTTTTAACGTCTTCATACACTTAAAGGGCTTACATGACCTCATTATAAATCCGAGGGCCCTACTAGCTTTTGCAACAATATTATCGATGTGTAGGTCAAAAAGAAGTTTATTATCATGTATTACACCAAGATCTTTTATTTGGCTGACTCTTGACAGTCGCGTATTTTTCAGAGTGTAATTACCTTTAATGATATTAGACTTACGGGTAAATGACATTAGATAACATTTGGTGACATTAAGTTCCAATTTGTTACGAACACAGTACTCCTCTAGTCTAGCTAGCTGGTTAGAATTGGACCCCACATATTTATACTGTCTCACTCTCCCAAAGGTTAGCTGGTAGAAAAAGCCAAAATGGCTTTAAGTTCGCCTTTGTACATACTTTTAAGTAAAGTGCAATAAAGTATTTAATAATAATAACAATAAAATGTCTTTAAAATATAATATAATAAATTTGCACATCTCCATCTACCAGCCATTTGCACATCTACCAGCAATTTCCACATCTACCAGCCATTTTTGTCACTAATAAAATCATTTATCATATAAATAATAGCCTATTAGTCGACGTTTAATGTGTTTGTTTAGTTTAGCTTTACTGAGGCGAAGTTAAGACGAGGCTAATTTGTGCTTATTTCCTGTGTTATAGAATGCAAGTCTCTATTTATTTTAATGTGCCTTAAAAAATAAATAAGACAATTAAAATAATATCAAATATTTTACCAAAATACCTACATTATTCGGTTTATAAAAAAGTTTGTAAAATAATTTTATTTAATATGCAAATATGTGTGTGCGTAAGATAGTGTGAGAACTAAGATGGCCGGACGACTCCATTGCATTGTGCCAAATGTAAAAACAATCAGAGGAAAGTGCTCGGGGAAAGTAATTGATGATCATCTTCACTCGCTTTCTGTCGACGTGGGCGCAGGACTTTGAGATCCATTATATAAAACGATCTTATAAATTCCGCCATACAACTGTAATATTATATATAACAAGATATAATGATTTCATAAAAAAAACTTTCATCAAAGGAGTTGTCTGACGGAAAACTTCTGGAGAAAGGAAAGCTGGCAATTATTTCTGCCAACGTATTAGCCTCGCTATACAGAGGAGAAATGTCGTCAGTTACCTTGGGATCATTTTTATTTATAGTTTATTCTTTATTAGGTTTAGTTTACATTTATTTATTTTTTCTTTTTAAGTAGCTTTTAATTTTATATAAATATGTTTCTATAAAATTAGTAATGCAGGAGCATTATTAACTTGTATTATTTTCCATGTTATTAAACTAATCTCAATACAATCGCGAGATTTTTGAAAAACTTATAAATTCTCATATATTACTATTTTGGCTTTGCATAATGTTATTTTTTGCATTATATATTCATAATGGTTTAATTGCCAGCCCAAAGAAGTGAAAATAATTACGATTTTATCATTAAAATAAGCAAATAAATAGGCAAATGACGTTTGAAGCCGACATCGCTTTACGCCATGAGCATTATATGCGAATTGTCTTTTAAAAATACAAAAACAAAATACGAGTATGCGTTGTGTGTGAACAAGATGAACCCCGAACGGGCTCATCAGAAACTATTAGTGAAAGTCAGGTTACTGATGTAGTTTATGTCAGTATGACCAATAAAATGATGTTTTTAAAAAGTATATATTTTCTATGTATAGTTGGTCGTAGCATCAGGTCAGTGCACCTTCCAGCGCCGGAGGACCCATTGACCTTTGGTACCCATAAACGTTGGCTTCGAGTATTTATAGGTTTTATACAGCTCGAGAAAGTTTATTCTCAATAATATTGTAAGTAAAAAGTTGCAATTTCCGAAGCATTATGTCGTAGGCTTCGATGTTTTATGTTATATTCATAGGTACTATCATGGTTTTTATGGCGTATAACAATTTAGTAGACAAGAATTATATCAAGCACCTATTTCAGAAGTTCTAAAAGACGATGACGACTGATACAACACCAACTACCAAATGAGGGCCGGTAAGTGAATCCTTCCTTAGTGGCATTTGGTTACCAGAATATTTGCGCGGGCATTTAAGTGAGCGAATGCCACTAACGAAGGATTCAGTTACCGGCCCTCAGTGATTAAGGTGAAATATTTAAGGCTTTAAGATGGAGGTAGGTGTGATTCTGTATTCTAGCCGGGCGTTATGACCTTGCACTTCCCAAAGTCATTTGCGAACAGCTTGGTGTGTAACCCTTTGGCATCCCTTTGGCATTTGACATTTATCAAAAGTACACTCACACTTAAAAAATCTTTTAAAATGTTGGATTGTGCGAGCGAGAGGGATGCAAAGCGTTAAACTAGTAGCTATTTATTTAAAATAAAACACTGTAGTGTCACAAATGCCTGTAAGTCACGAAAATCGTTTACACGCATCTATTTGGACATAGAATGTTTGTCTTTATGTGAACTTTTATGAATAGGGTCCCGTAGCTCAGCACTGCTCTATATTTAATGTTATTGTATATTTGTCAGCACGGTGCGAGATGTGGGCGGCGAGGGGTCGCTGGTGTCGGCGGAGGCGCACGAGGGCTCCTGGGGCGCGGCGCCCTGTCCCGGGCTTGGCCTGCGCGTCTCCTGGGCCCGGGAACACTCCGCACTCAAACCGGGAGACAGGTAACGCTTTTCTTCTTTCATCTTATAATATTTACTTGAGCGCATGAATGACAGGAAGCCAAATACCGGGAGTTTGTGTGTTCTTACCTTAGACTAATATGTGATCCTATTAAAATAAACAAACAACTTTTCTTTACAACAACTTTAAGAAACGCCAGTGACAATTTTTTTGGGCTTCTCCATACAAACTGTTAATTTTAAAATAGTCAATTTGTATGTTAAATTTTTTTGTCACTTCCGACATGGTTTTATAGAAAAAATAAAATATTAGTCTAAAGTAAGAGCACACAAAGTATACCTAAGTAGAGTTATTAATGTCTTTTGATTATCAGTAAAAATATGACTAAGTATATCTTGTCACTTTAGGAAATATTCAGAGAGTTTATTATTTACACAATGTAAGAAGCTACACACAGAGTTACCCAGTTCGTATCCAAATAGACCTTAGAAGCCGTTGCATGGCCAGTTGTGTGGCCAGTTGTGTGGCTGACAACGGCTAACTTATTGGCGCCTGCTTTGCATCTAGTGGCACGTATTATTAGCCATTTATTTTTCTAGTTGACGAGTTGTGAACTAAAATTATTACTGATAGGTACAAATACATAATTATTTATAATATTATTGTATGGAGAAGCCTAAAAAAATGTCTGGAAGTGACATATGGTTTCTTAGGACAAGTTGTTACTTTCTATCCATAGAATAAAAGTAAGATCATATATAATAATTTGTAATTCTACGTTTGACTTGAAAGCAAACCTTGTTTTTTTGCCGAAGTTTGTATGAAAATCATAGACAAACGTCAAATTGAACGACTTTCAAAGCGAAATAAATAAATAAAGCTCAGTCAAACACAGGGATTATAAGATGAAATAAATTACAAACTAATTATAAATATAATTAGAAAACTAAACAATATAATTAAAAATAAACTAAAATAATAAATAATTAATATATAGTAAATAGTTTTATCAAATCTTTTAAATATCGAGTGAGATGACTTATCGCTGTATAGGTTGTAGGTACTGCGCAAGTGGGATCCCCTCAGGACAGTTCGCTTCGTCGCGTACGCTGGCACTCAGTTATTATGTTTACACATAATAATATAGGGAACAAGTACACTTGTACTCCTAACAAACTAATGAGAGACGTCAGCTATAAGTTACTTTAGTGTAAGCAACGACTATAAAGTTACACTGCATGTTACAGCCAAACACAACGTTAATAAATGGTAAACCTAGAAGTTGTCACAATCTTTGTTTCTAAAATAATTAATTATTAATAGTACCTACCTATATAATTTCGTGGCTGCTAATGCACTACGAATTTTAATAATAACGAATGTAAATCGCCAATTTTTGAACAATAATACACGTAATTCTGGTGTGTTTACTTATAATTACTATCAGTGAACATTTGTAAGGCTTCTAGTTACTTTATTCCCATTGTACGAGTATTCATGAAAAGGCTGTAAATTTTCCTAATAAAATAATAAATACTAGACTCCGAGCACTACAATAATAAATACTAGACTCCGAGCACTACAATAATAAATACTAGACTCCGAGCACTACAATAATAAATACTAGACTCCGAGCACTACAATAATAAATACTAGACTCCGAGCACTACAATAATAAATACTAGACTCCGAGCACTACAATAATAAATACTAGACTCCGAGCACTACAATAATAAATACTAGACTCCGAGCACTACAATAATAAATACTAGACTCCGAGCACTACAATAATAAATACTAGACTCCGAGCACTACAATAATAAATACTAGACTCCGAGCACTACAATAATAAATACTAGACTCCGAGCACTACAATAACTACCTATAGACTGAGTGTATGCTAGACAGACAAGTAAGAAATAATAAATACTAGACTCCGAGCACTACAATAACTACCTATAGACTGAGTGTATGCTAGACAGACAAGTAAGAAATAATAAATACTAGACTTCGAGCACTACAATAACTACCTATAGACTGAGTGTATGCTAGACAGACAAGTAAGAAATAATAAATACTAGACTCCGAGCACTACAATAATAAATACTAGACTCCGAGCACTACAATAATAAATACTAGACTCCGAGCACTACAATAAGAAAACGATTATTTTATTTTAAACATCAGAACGATTTAATTTCAAACGTAGAAAACTAGGACCTATAGACTGAGTGTATGCTAGACAGACAAGTAAGAAATAAGGCAATAGGGTAGGATATCTCTAGGGATATTCAAATGAGACGTTGACAAATAGTTGAGTGTTCAGCTCTGTACTTACGTGGACGATGTCGTTATGAATTAATGCTAATATATTCTCCGCTCAGCAAGTATTTAGTAATTTGTGATGACAGTAATGTCTAGTGTTGTTGTCTGTGTTAGCCTGGGGACAAACCTAATACAAAAATAGAAACGTAATTTTACAAGTCTAAATTTAAATATAATTGCGTTAATTAAGTTGTAGCTATCGGACTGTATCGTTGTGTGAGGATTTGAGAGCCATGAACGCTTTATTGGACAAGCAGTATACGATCTTCTGTTTATTTTTTTTTCTTTTAACTCTTTTTTGGGTTTATGCTGCAAATCTACAGACAGACAGCCACGTGTGAGCCCAGATAATTAATGCCCTGCGTTAAGAATAAGGATAATGTCTCGCTTTCTTCGGCAGGATCCCCTTGGTAAATTTATGTACCTATCGTGATTTCCGCTGTGCCGTGTGTGGTTCATAATGTTTTGTTTTTTCTAATCGCGTTATGTTCCAGACTGGTAGAGGTAAATGGCGTGTCGGTGCTGTCGTGCCGAAGCGCCGAAGAGCTGCAGCGCGCGCTCGGCTCCTGTCCGGCGTCCGCCCAGCTCGTGCTACTCAGGACCTCCGCGCCCTCTACCACTGCACTCACACAGGTAACCATAACCAGGGATCGGGTTAAAACTCATAATAACGGCTAGAGTTTGGTAAAGATGCATTAGGTCGGGCCAAAATCGAATCAGTAAGAGTGAATGTTTCAGAGTGAGGTATCAGCGCTCCGGTCCGAGCTGGGAGCCCTGCGCGCGGCGGCCGAGGAGGCGGCGCGGGACAAGCAGCGCCTGCGCACCGACAACACGCGCCTCACACACAGGATCTCCTACCTCGAGGAACAGGTCGCCGATCTACTACCTTTACACTCTAAGGTACTTATTTGTACATTTTAACTACAATAGAAAAAATAACTAGCAATCTAGCAACCAAACACTAGGTACTAAAATGTAGATATGATAAAGGTTGTTCAAATTAATTTGCATTTTATATTTGGCTTATTTAATGGCACAATATGTAGCTAGACAGGAGTAACTCCATCAGTAGATCACTCTCACCAGCTTATAATCTTTGATGCCAAAACAAAAACAGTCTACTGATTATCAAAATTTTATATTGTGCAGGTACACTCGATGAGCAGCAGCGAGAGCTGTTTGAAGTCCACCGTGAACAAGTCCAACAGGAACGTCACCAACATCAGCATCACTTCCGAACCCAAGTCGCCCAAGTCCGAAGTGCAGGTGTTCCAGAAGGGGCCCGACATCACCGCCATAGTGGCCAAGTTGCCCGGCCTGCAGGCCGAGTCGGCGCTGTCGGTGCTTCGGCCGCGGTCCGGCGCATCCTCCCGCGCATCACCCCGCGCGTCTCCCGCGCCGCGCCGCTCCCACAGCTCCCACGGGACCGACCCCAGGACGCACAAGATGAGACCGTCACAGTCCCACCACTGTATCGCCGACTACCACGCCGAGACCGACGCCGCTCTCAGACTCATAGAACGAAACCAGAGACACATAGAGAAACATCGGATGAAATGCGAACGTCTCTCGAGATGCGACGGCGACGACCGGTTCAGATCCGACAACTCGGATTTCAAAGAATCAAATTCCAATTTAGGCGAATTTCCACATAACGATATAAAGAAGGCAGCAGACAGAATAGAAGAGAGCATCAAAAAAACCAACTGGGCAGAGAGAAAGACGCTGTCTATCATAGAGCAGTTGAAGAAGTCTCAGCGGCTGAGGAAGTTGAAGAAGAACGACAGCGCCGAGGACGTCCAGCTCGAGTCTGAAAAACACTACATGTACAACAGGATAGACGGAAAGGTCTTGGAAAACGCTCACAAGTCCAGCAGACGGTTCTCAAAACTGCACTCGAGGAGCGCCAAGTCTTCGGAACTGGAGTCGGAGTCGGACTACCATAATGGCGACGTGTACAGCAGCTCGCCGCGAATAGACTACGCCTCCGAGACCTCCAGCAAGATGGGGCACTACAGGAAGCACGACGACAGACCGGACGCGGAGGCCAAGTCCAGGCCCACCCCTCCGAGGAAACCCTTGAGACTCTCCTTGCACAAAGCGAGAAGCGCCCACTCCCTAATCGATGGCAGCGAGTCCGAGAGCGGTCCGCGCCCCGCCGAGAGCTGCAAGAAGCCCGTGAAGAGGACCCACGCGGCAGACCGCCGGGCCAAGGAGACCCCCCGTCCGTCCAGGAAGTTCCATAGCGGGCTCAGCGAGGCGCCCGCCGCCGACGACCTGTACCCCCCCAGCGGACACCCCAGGTGGTGCTGATACGCTGATTAAACATCTATTTAGGAAGCTGCAGCAGAAGGGAGCCATCACTGGCGACCCTGATCCGTTAGTTGTGCGGAATGTCCCTAAAAACATACGTCTCACATAAAACATTAATGATATCGGTTTGACCAATGTGGGGAGTACCTAGGTATAGGAAATAAATTATATTTAAAATGTTGGTATTTATATAGTTATTAAGGTTGCATCAAAATGTAATATATAGTATATAATATTTTTTAAGAATTATTTCTGATGCTACCTCCAAATATGTAGTTTTAGAAATGTTCTTGTATGTACATATTAGATAAATTAAGCACCCACCGCATTAATTAATACTCACTATACAATTTATAATATAAAATGTTATAAGTACCTATTTGTAAAAAATGTTGTTTTATTGCTCATCCCGTGAACGTATCATATTCTGTGGTATAAATTGGGAATACATTTATGGAAAGAGCATCCAAGACGACATTAACGGAATCCTACAGTATTTGGTCGAGTAGAGAGAGGGGTGGAATCATAGATATAGGATGGTGGAATGGTCTTGTTGAGCAATAAAATACAAAAAGGAGGGATTTGTAAACCAGCCTATTGACGGTCGCGAGCCCGAGAAACCATTCTTCTCATCTCTTACCCACACACATCTTATACGGCACCCGCACGGTGAATCCATGGAATGGTTAGAAAGTTGTCTTCTATAGAAATACCTAAGTGTTATCACAAATAACAGATAAACTGGCACAAACGTTAAAAAATGTATACTTACAGCTTAGCACTTAAATTCTCTCCACAGCACATTTTATTGGTAATTAATTTATTGTTTTAACATTACTGTAGGAGCGTCATTTTTACGGCCAATTGCAGAAAGGCTGATTATCTTTCGACATGTTTAAAGTATACACGTCATTGGCTCAAATAACCAAAGTGACGTATATGCAAATGTTAATCATTAAATTTTATCATCCTTTCTGCAACTAGCCGATAGCACTAGTCGGACAATCAAATATTGTACGGGGCGCTCATTCAACCCCACCGCACCGCACCGCACCGAGACAGAATCTCTGCCTGGTAGGTAATTCTCGAGCAGTAGAGATAATGTTGCATGCGATATGGCGAGTATCTAGTGAAATATCTGTTTTTTGGTGTGCATTTCGACAGAAATTTAGATAATTGTCGAATTCAACATTACTATTGCTTGCGAATCGGCGCCCTGCCTGGGCTTTTAGTAGTGTTGCGTAATCTTGGTCTTGCAAGACCACCGATATGTTAACATGACTCTTCCTCAGGCATTTTTATTCCTAATTTTGTGTAATATTTTATGAAATTGAAGCACAATCCACATTTTTCCCAAATTAATTATAATTTTAATGGGGTCCTTAGGATGATATATCTTATATCAAAAATAATACATATTAAAAAACCGTTCTTTCCATATTCTAAATGTAGGACTAATCTGTGGATGGGAATGGCAACATTCATTGTTATGCTGATGACAGCACGGCTCACGGGCGGTATCTGAGTCCTCGAGCTTTGGGAAGCAACCAACTAGAGGAGTCACAGCGCATCATGACGGCAGAACTGGACGACACCCTCCACAAAATCTATTTGTGAGGCCTAAATCTTGTCCAGTTCAATACCAACTCAGGCGTGCGCGCTGACGGCCAAGAAGTTCCGGGAGGAAAGTAGGGGGACCTATTCTTCAGAGCACCACGCTGGATCTACAACCCAGCTTCAACATTCTCGGGGTGGAAATACGCTCAGACCTTAGCCACCGGAACTACATTTAGAGCACCAAAACAGCGTCAAAAAAGCACGGATGTGTAGAATACTGTTCTCACCTTTGGGATGGTTCCGCTAAGTACGTATGATCTCATTGTCCTATAGAGGCGAGCTGTTGGAATTGTGGACGATGCCACTATATCTGGAACTCTCGAATCCCTGCAGCTTCGCCGAGATGTAGCTTCTCTGAGCGTGTTCTACCGGCTATACTATGGTGAGTGCTCCGAAGAACTCTATAACCTAATCCCTCTCTCTCCATTCCGCCACCGAACCACACGCACAGGTCAGAATATGCACCCACATACCGTAGTCACCATCCCTTCGCGTACCTATAAATTTGGGGACTCATACATCTGTCGCACGATAAAGATGTGGATTCCAGCCTCGTGTTTCTACTTTCCTATAACTTGGAGTCCTTCAAGCGAAGTGTGAAAAAGCATCTAGTCAAGCCGGCATAGTGTTAGGGACTGATGTCAGTCATGAGTGTCTGACTTCAGTTGCTAACATTCATGTACCTTGCGCGCCACTTACCATCAGGTAGGCCCAAGGTCACATGTCGTGCTAGTATAAACAAAAAACTAAATCCAACTTTAACCTATAACTTAAAATTAACTTAATGTGGAAACTAACTTTTTGCGTAACTACGTCCAATTATACTGCTCTGTGTCTGACTTTTTTAGGGTTCAGATCCTTATGGGTGACCCTGGTGTCTGTCTGTCCCCATTAAATATCTTCAAAACTGTTCTGCTGTACAACTGGCGATTTTTTTTCGATCTGGCAGTTTTTTTTATTGATCGTCATGTATACCAGTAGTTCTTGAGATAGTAGTTTATGGCCAGACACTTCGTCTCACAAGATTTTCTTACTACAATGAGCAACATATATGTTCAGTGAAAGCGACTCTTGCGCAACGTGTTCCTGGGCTGGCCAAGTCTTGGTCTCGACTAGGGCAACACGGCTGCTAAGAATAAAACACCGAATAATTAAAAAAATCTATATTCATAAATACATAGAGATAGCGAAACTGAACAGATTTCTCTTTGCCGAAAATGAATTATATTTTGAAATATTTACAATTACTTAGTACATAAATCTTAATTGAAGTACTAACCTATATTACTATAAGGTTCAATATTTGAGTAATTTAATAATATTCATTTCCTCCATTTTGTATAGTCGATACAATGGTTATTGCACACCGGTCGTCATACAACACACAATGCAGACATATATATACGATCTGATAATATACAATAAATGGCAGTTTTCCGTAAATGTTAATACTCCATAAACAAATATAACATCTTAACAACCGTCCAACAGTTTCAATCTTTTTTACATTATAAAGATATATCTACATACAATTATAAAATAACGCATCCCTTTCGGTCGCACAATCCAACATATTCAAAGATTTTTCAAGTTTGACTGTACTTTTGTAAAATGTGGAAAATGTCCGTAATTTTACTTCCTATAAAGTTGATAGAATACATTTCCTTAAAAGACATGAAAAATCATTGAAAATATTGGATTGTGAGAGCGAGAGGTAAGCAAAATCGTTACACCTTGTTTGTTTACACTTTTGGTCCAATTATTTCGACTCAAAAAGTAGAGAATTTTGGATTTTAGTAGTCCAACCATCAAACTAGTTTAGTAACACATGTTAAAGAATACTATAGCACAAAAAAAGAAACAAAACAATTCAAATGGCGATCTTTAATATATACAACAGGAGCCCAAGAACTTTGGGTACCCCTATCGGGGTGGTCCCCCATCCTGACGAGTGGCAAGCTCGTCGAAGGCTAACGTACCAAACTCGAGAAATATCACAAATTGAATCAATTATTGTTAAACCAGGAATCGAAACCGGCAACTCTGCGTCTAACTCCACGGCCTTTACCGCCAAACCACGCCTTCGATCAATAATATAACTAGATTCAAAGTGACAGCTCTCAAAACGGCCCGAGGAATAATAGCACAAATTAAGAGTGTGCTCTTATTTCCGACTGTACGGTCAAACTATGTATGATCAACTCACGCTTAAAGTGACTACAAAGTGTGTTCAAAAATTTAATAAATATTATCCAAAACCACAAATCGAATAGAATCTCATTATATATTACATAATGATTATCGTCCAATTAGATGATTATGAATTTACATACAAAATGGTAAAATTTAGAGTGACTAGCGCCCATTTTGTTTCCAAACCATAAAACCTCGTCGAGACAATTTATAACTGTATTATAAAACATTGAAATCCGTTTGTCGTTTATTAATGACAGAATGAAATAGCATGTCCGTAGAGTTATAGCAGCAATTTTGTATGACACCTTTTTATCTGGTTGTATTTTTGATCGAAGGTAAGTTGATTTACGACCACAGAATACAGAAACTATTTGTGAGGAGTCGCAATAGTTCCGGAAACACAATACTACAGGATGCTTAGAACCCGTCCGGCCGGCGTGGGGAGAGATGTCTGGTAGGCCCACCTCCAACAGTGGAGGTCTAGGACGCTGTGGTGATGATGTGATGACTTAGAATACAACTACAGAACTAGTTTTATTTAAGTAAATTGTCGATGTACACTGAGTACAATGCGGCTGAAGTTATAAAATGACATCACCACAGCCTTCTTCAAACGCCTCCCTACTGTATAATGTACAATCAGTATGCCTACAATTACATATGACTTTTTACACTGTGTCCTTGAAGCGTGTTGATATAGTTTTCAACTAATATTCATGTTATTTAAAATTGTATTTCTTGTTAATAATTAGTTTTTCTATAACAAATTAGTTATTTTAGCAAAGGAACACAATTTTAACATTTTTAAACGAAACAAATCTTTTCTAATCGGAAATATTTAAAATGGTCACCAGGTTCGGACAGGTGACTACTAAGAGGGAACCTGGTGGAGTGAAGGAGCCGTTAGATCACGGGTGTTAAGCTCGAGTCTCCGTAATTGTAACGATTAAAGTAAGAAATGCTGTGAAAGTACCAGGTTCATTTTGCCAGGTCCGCTGGTGCAATTGAAGTCATTTTGCCAGGTCCGCTGGTGCAATTGATGTCATTTTGCCAGGTCCGCTGGTACAATTGATGTCATTTTGCCAGGTCCGCTGGTACAATTGATGTCATTTTGCCAGGTCCGCTGGTACAATTGATGTCATTTTGCCAGGTCTGCTGGTACAATTGATGTCATTTTGCCAGGTCCGCTGGTACAATTGATGTCATTTTGCCAGGTCCGCTGGTGCAATTGATGTCATTTTGCCAGGTCCGCTGGTACAATTGATGTCATTTTGCCAGGTCCGCTGGTACAATTGATGTCATTTTGCCAGGTCCGCTGGTACAATTGATGTCATTTTTAATTTAAATCAATAAAATTACAAAAACTTCGTTTTGATACAAGAACCCTTATTGACTTTGAGGACTCTTCGACTACATTTTTTCGGTTACTAGGTTGACCTCGTTAAGTGACAGATCGACAATGCTTTATTCGGAGGAAATCTTTGACAAGTAAAAGTTATTAAGTATATGGTGTGCTTCATACTGGAACTTTGTTGTGGAAAAAAACAAATATGATATGATTACTTCGCAGGTAAAACTAATTGGCTTATCTCCATTAATTATTAATTGTCCAGAAGTAAAAGTAAAGTATCATCACGACCGTTTCCCTTTCGGGGTGGTCAGAAACCACGCTTATAAAAAGGCGGATTCACATTTAGCCAACTTTACTATAGGCCAATCATGACAAGTGGCAAGTTGTCTCTTGTAATTATTAGTCAATTATGGTACTTAATGAAGTTAATAAATCTGGTACATTCGAAGCCATTTTTAACTATTACAGAGACTTCAATTTAAAGTCTGATTAAAATATTTAATGCCGAGACAAGAATATGATCCTGAATATGTAGTAATATTGTACACTTCTTTATTTGCTTAGTAAATATGTAAATGTAATCGTTGTGGTGGATTCTGTATGTTTTATTTTGTAAATCTGATATAGCCGAGTTCCTTGCAGATTCCTTTCTCAGTTTTGACTTTATGCAACAAAAAAACAACATTAGTCCGTAGTAAATATTAAACCTAATGGAAGCTTCAAATTACATGTGTCTCAAATCTGTTGTAGGGTGAGGACGTTTCTTCCCATTTGTAGTTAAGTATGTAAGAGCAAAAGCCGGTCATTGTTTCTCAGCGCAGAACAGGTAGGAACGATAGGTTGCTATGAAGTTTGGGTCATCGCAGATTTGGCAGGTGGCAAACAAGTAGCAAAGGTCAATTAAATGTATCATAATAAATAGCAACTCTACTTACTTTATATCCAAGTATTCATATTATTGAAATTTAAAAAAAAACAATAATTAATAATAAGACAACAAGGCGTTGCCAATGACATGAATTCTAATATTATTCTGAAGAGATTATATAATTCTTCTGAAGATAATATATATTGTTCTAAAGATAATATAACAAAACTACCTTTTATTATTTGATAAATTATTGATATATTTCCGATATGTTAGGATCGGGCTGAGAAACATTTAGCTTTTATAAAATAATGAAAGCCTTATCTACGGGCTGTCAGAAAATTATGTAACGTTAGGGAGAAGGTTGAGTCCTGATATTAAAATTATTTGTCCTGTCTAATGTGATTGGTGTTGATGGCTACACTATATAGGTCCGCTGTTGATGTCCCGGGTTGGAGTGTCCACGGTAGTGGTGTCTAATGACTGTTGCCTCGGCTCGGCCAGCATGTTGTCCTGAGATGTGTTGTTGTCCTGAGATGTGATGGTGTCCAGAGCAGGGTCGAAGGAGCGGTGGTAGTTGATGTACCGGCGCAGGGTGATGGGGATCGGCAACTCCCAAATCATGTTCTTCATGAGGGAGCTGAACTCCTGCAATGTTACAATGTGTAATGTACTAAGATGTAGAATCTAAAAAGTTCAGCTTATTCAATTCAATTTATTTATTTTCAACCTTATATTCGGCTTGAAAGCATATAAAGCAAAATTAGATTTTCTTACCGAATTTTGTATTATAACCATAGACAAACGCCAAGTCGAACCACTTTCAAAGCGAAATAAAGTGAAAATATAGCGCAAATGGGTAAGTAAGCATAGGACAAACTAAAACATATTGGTATAATATAATAGTGACATAAGCTGAGACAGACACAATTATGAAAATATAAATGTCATATGGGGCCGTCCATTAATAACGTGATGTTTTGTTAGTATTTTTGAACCCGTCCCCCGTGGTGATAGGTGATAGGTGATAGGTTTAAGACTAAACCACTAAAAATCACGGCGAGCAGATAGAAATCGCTCTTTCGACGAAAAAATTAATTGACGTGATATTTTACTACCCCCCCCCCCCTCCCCTAGTGATATTTTATGTATTTTGTCGAACCCCCTCCGCCCCCTTCCGAGCCTCACGCGATTAATGGACGGCCGCCATAAAATATAAACTTCTACAAATTGTCTATATGAATTTGTTTATATGTATTTATCTGATTGATTGTGACTTCTTATGATATTAAAAGTGTGCCATAGAAAAGGCTTATACGTGTATGTCTCGTGCGATACTTTGAGGCAAAATTTACTCAAAAATGCTCATAATGGGATCATTATTTTGACGACATTCTTTAAGCAAAGACCTCGACCTGCGCGTCGCTATACTTTCGGCGAGCACCATATGTTAATGCTTAAATATACTTTATTTTTGTTCGTAAACATTAGTTAAAAATGAATGTTGTCGACCGACCTGCCTGTTGGTCTCCCGCGTGTCTGCGGGCTTGCAGTACCGGCGCTTGCGAGCCCGCGGAGCACTTGCTGTAATAAAATTAACTAATTATCCACAAGGTCACTCTACGGGACATCTCTCTAAGCCAAGCAAAAGCAAATTACTGTAAATGCCTAAAAGAGAACGAAAACATGTAATGTGAGTTTAGGATTCTACATGTTCTTTGACCAGGCTTTGCCGGGTGATAGAGCGGTGGAAAAATGATGTTTGTGTCTAGTATCAACAAAATTTAATTAAAATCAGTTTAGTAGTATAAACATAAATGCAAATCAAACATTGAGACACATGTCGGCGTGCATGCACATGTCGTGATTATATCTGTGTCTACAGCTGCATGTATTGTTTACGTCTCTACTATCTACTTTTGCCGATAAAATTAGAATTTCGATCGAACTTTTTGTCATACCATAAACCGTTTTGCTGCAGACCCTCGAAAGTTACTTTTAAAATAGCTAATGTATAAGTAAAACAATTATATTTAAAAAACCTATTTAAATTCATATTTGGCTAGACTCATAAAAAATCTTATTTGCCCCCAATATTCAATATAAGATGTATAAGATATATAACTGTAGCCAACAAACATGTGTACGTATTTTCGCAAACTTTCGCGTTTGTACTATTAGTAGAATTTGACTTAGACGAACACCTACGACATGACAGGTCTAATCCTAGTATCCTAAGTGAATGTGGTACCTCTGTCCTCTGCAGCGCTGGAGTCGTCGTCGGACGAGCTCCCCCCGGACCTGTCCAGTTTCACCCGCGAGTTCTCCCGCTCGCCCGAGTCCTGGTTTCTCCCGACGTCGGACGAATTGTCTGTTACATCATCGATGGGCCTCTTTCGCATCTTCTTTCGAATAGACACATCTTCGTCGGAGTCCTCCGCTTTAGATCTGTTCTCTGCTCCCTTGTGGCTCGTACCGGGCTCGCGGCTACCCGATTGGGGTTGGGAAGTTTCGGCTTGTGCTCGATCGGTCTCCAAATCGTCGTTTTTGGGTCTGACTTCTCTGGATTCCGGAGCCGAATTTCTACGTTTCGGTTTTGAAATTTTTATTTTATTACTTTGACCTTCCGATTTTCCGTTCGTAGGTTGCGTCTCTTCGGTTTTGTTTCTGGAACTTTTCTTTTCGTTGTTAGTTTTGGATTGTTTCTTGTCTCGAGAAGTGGTGGGGACGTCTGTCTCGGAGTGCCTGCTGCCCTCTCCCTGGGAGTACCTCGGGAACGGCTCGTCGCTGTCGGAGTCGGAGGAGGGCGACACGGTGTCGTCCTCCGACTCGGGCGTCATGTCCTCGTCGATGATGTCGATGGCCTCGATGGTCTCGACGGACATCTCGTCCTCCATCAGTTGGCGACCTTGAGCTGAAATAAAACTGAATATTATAAATTATTTCATCATTACAGCCCCTACAACACAGCGTCCTAGACCTCCACTGCTGGAGATGGGCCTTCCAGAACATATATCTGGAGAATTTGGCCTACACTCGCCACGCCGCTGGCCAGACGGCTTAGCGAGGATATGGTGTCAATTTTTAAAGACAATTTATTAACGGTTCCACGAGTTGGTATTAGTGGAACGCACGGGAACGGTGGTGTTTTTAATCTAAGACAAATGTACTTAAGAAAAGTGTATTTCTCATTGGTACATGCCGGGATTTGAACCGACCTTTGTAGGATTTAAGGAATGCATCCTTACAACCGTGCCACCACCGCGCCCCTGTTATGTTATTTCAGTCCTACTTTATAGTATGACAATGCCTTCATACAGCAGCTATAATTTTAAGTGTCCATATTTTATTGCCATGTATGTATGACAATGCCTTTTTACAGCAGCTATAATTTTAAGTGTTCATATTTTATATTTTGTTTGCTTATAGTATGACAATGCCTTTTTACAGCTGCTATATCTTCAAGTGACACAATTATTACAGCAGGTAAATTTTTCAGATTAATTATGTTTATTTGGCTGTAATCCTGCTCCAAATCCAAACTATTTCCCAGAAAATAAGCTGTACATTATATTAACATATATTTGGACATGTAAAAGCTTAAAATAGAATATATTCATTGTCCTATGCCTACTTTTAGAATAAATAAATTGAATTGACATCAGACCCTCGCCAATCCGTCAATCGAGCAAGGACAAATTCAGTTAAAAAAAATGCTCTGGAATGCCCATCTCTAGCGGTGGAGGTCTAGGACGATGATAATAATACACTTGTGAGACATATTTTTGTGTTAACATGTTTATTTTATCAAAATACATGAATATTATATTTGTAAGTATTTGGTTGGGTAGGGAGAGGAGTAGAATGGTGGATGGTGAGCGTATTATCGCGCAATAAAATAAAAAAGGGAGGCCCCCTTTTTTATAAACTAGCCTATTGCCGGTCGCAAGCCCGAGACACCATTCTTCTATCACCCACACACGATGGACCCGGCACCCACACAGTGAATCCATGGAATGCTTAGAAATTTGTCTTCTTCTATTAAGTTACTATTGTAGCATCTATTCACACTTTATTGAAGTTTTTATTTTAGATATGTGTAAATTGCTACAGTGGGAAATAGATATTTTTTAAATATAATTGAATTGATTGTTACCAATAAGATTTCTCTGGAAGTTTCTCATGACGTCCCTGTAGTGCTGCGGGCTGCGCTCCTGCTCGTCTTCACTGGAGGTGAGCTCCTCCTGCATGTCCCCTCGGAAGTTCCCCATGCTCAGCACGATCCTCAGCAAGGCGTTCATCTCGCGCCCGCCCTCCTCCGGACCCAGCTCGTCGATCTCTTGAAGAGCATCCAATCCCGCTGATACATTTTACTTTATAACCACACATGCCCAATACCGTAGTATCTATAGCAGGCATGTGCAGTCTCAAATCTAATGTACAAATTATTATACCCTCTAACACCATTTGTGGAATTGTGAAGATTTACAGCAACCTTCATTGACTTGTCTGATCAACTAGGCAAGTCTGGGCCTAATTGTTCCCGTAGGCTTATTTCCAGCAGTGGTGATTTAGGACTGTCGTATTGTAGAGAATGGAATAGTGAAATAATCACAAGGATGTTAACGGCCTATAGATTTCGACGCCTTGGGGTAGAAAGTTAGTATAAATTATTTTACCCAAAATGAGTTATGTATGCAGTCTTATTAATAATTTTCCGCTCTATTGATTGATCTTTAAAAAAAAAAAAAAAAAAAGTATCATCACGACCGTTTCCCTTTCGGGGTGGTCAGAAACCACGCTTATTAATAAGCGGATTCACATTTAGCCAACTTTACTATAGGCCAATCATGACAAGTGGCAAGCTCGTCGATGTCTCCAGCGTACCTGTGTGGTGTCCCGGACATGTGGAATAAAAAAAACGTGTCGAATGCAGCTCTCGACATAAGAGATAGTGGTAATCACTAAGTTCTCTCTTTTTATTGATTGGGTGTACCCAACTCATCAGTTCTGCTCATTGTTTTCAACTCTATAAGAAATACGCTGGCCAGATAACGTGTATGACGTAGCCATATCGCGGAACGCTGAGCGTCGCACTGTAACGCTATGTGATAAAGCCTTATTGTCAGAATTGAGTCAATCTGTCAGAAATGTTCAATAGCCAATGAGATACCATAAGGTGCCCTACACTTACATGAGTCACGCCACTAAACTGGGTAAAACTCCCTGTAGTCAAAGTCAGCGATTTATTTTATATTTAATACAAATTTTTGAATAAGTATGAAAACATCAATTTGTTTGGGAAACCGTACAAGACGTGAATATATACATTGACAAGCAACTTGCATATATTTTTTAATTTTTATTAATATTGTTATATTCAATTGAATCGAACAATCCTTAAGTTTTGTTCTGGTCAACTTATTCACGCCTTGTACCAATTTAAAGTGTGTGGTCTGTAATAGCTGAGTGAAGTCGGGTGAGTATATGAATGAAATTGGGTAAGTATATGTGTGAATTCGTGTGAGGTCACGTGAGTAAGTGCGTGAGGGCATCTAGAAACTGTGCTCTTTGTGAGGTGGGCAGGGTGACTACTGAGGAGTCCAGGTGGTCGAGAGAGACAGAACACCCACTGCTGGTGGCCGCCTGTTCGAAGGCCGCTCCAAATAAATTGTGAGGTTCCTGTCGGGGAGGGATCCCGGCGAGCAGACAGTGCGAGGGAGGTCGGGGGGCCGACAGCCTTGATCTTTGTACAATAAAATAAAGTAATATAATTCTATAAATATTCAAATAAAATACATATTACCGAGGTCGTTTCCTCCCCCGAAAATGGGTATCCGGATGTGCCTGGTGGGCATCTTGGCGGGCGGCGGGCGGTGCGGCGGCGGGTGCAGGTCGGGACGCGCGCCCAGCAGCCCGGTGCGCAGCCGGGACCGCACCGCACTGCGCGCCAGGGAAGACAGCCGGGATGGGCACACGTCTGAATACAAACACACATTAAGGTACAAAGCGACACTATCGGTTTCTCTATGAAATATATTCCATAACTACCCTATTGATATGTCGGGTGGCGAGCATTAGTTGCAGTTGTTGCAAGCACATTTTTTCCTGGATGAGAAATTTATAGATAGACGAGTGAAACTGCTCATCAGTTAACATGGAGAAGCTGTAGTTAATTGTAAAGGATAATTTTAAAATGAGATGACAAGAGTTTTAGAAAGGAAGAAAGAAAGAGTTTGTACCAATAAAAAATTTGGCGCTGCCCCTAGCAATAAGTGATTGAGTTGATTTAGTTAATGTACTTGTATAATACACTTAATTATTAACTTATATAAATTAAAATAACTCTCCTCACTCACCAATAGTGAAGGTGGGCAGCTGTGGCAGGCCAGGGGGGCAGGGCGGGCCCGGGGTGTTAAAGGGCCCCGGGGTCACCAACTCCACAAAGGATACCTGCAGCAAGATCTTCTCCTTCAACCTGTCCGCCGACACCTTCTTGATTTGAAGCAACTTCTCCTTGAACGGCATCACCAGGATACCCCCCACCTATTGTATTCATATACTGATAGAATTTGATGCAAAGTTTTTGCTTTCGTAAAAGTAGCTTTGAAGATGATAATATTGTGAGTTGGATTTATTATTTAACATCTTAGACATTTTTGTTTTGAATCAAGTATGGTAGGGATTTGTAATATTTTTCTAAATCACTTTATAAAAATATGATTATTATTCTCAAATTGCTAAAACTTTAATTACTCAATACAGTATATATCAAAATGTTCCATTACTGTTTTTGACCTCAACCTCAACCCAACCATGACCATCACAAGTCCGAGGTACAGTTCTTGTCTTCTAATAGACTTTACCTTGAGCAGTTGCTGGAAATGATTGTGGTACTCTTGAGGACACTCGGCTCCGCAGTAGATCCTGTCATAAACCTCCTGCATGCCACTCATACTCAGGCCATTGCCTGCAACAACACAATATATTTATTGCAAATGATGGTAACATCAGGACCAGCAGCCAAATTATATTTCTTCAGACAAAAAGTTTATATAAAGAAATCACAATAAAATAATTTATTTGCAGAAAACGGTAGGAATCTGGTAGATAGCATTGCCTAGATTCGAAAAATGTAGCTGTGCTCTGCCTCGTGGCAGACACGTACAGACATCATATTGTAAAACTGACAATGTCAACCGCTTTTATTAAAGTTGTTAATTTTAATGTGAGCTTGGTTGTGCTTGGTAACAGACTTCAACAATTTTAATGTGAGCTTGGTTGTGCTTGGTAACAGACTTCAACAATTTTAATGTGAGCTTGGTTGTGCTTGGTAACAGACTTCAACAAGTTTAATGTGAGCTTGGTTGTGCTTGGTAACAGACTTCAACAATTTTAATGTGAGCTTGGTTGTGCTTGGTAACAGACTTCAACAATTTTAATGTGAGCTTGGTTGTGCTTGGTAACAGACTTCAAAAATTTTAATGTGAGCTTGGTTGTGCTTGGTAACAGACTTCAACAATTTTAATGTGAGCTTGGTTGTGCTTGGTAACAGACTTCAACAATTTTAATGTGAGCTTGGTTGTGCTTGGTAACAGACTTCAACAATTTTTTTAGTTTGCGCCTAAAGAGCCACAGCTTGTAAACAGTTGCTTTGAAAGATTGGATCATGATTGCATTTCCATATTAAAACTAAGAAAAAGACAGACAACATTGTAACACAGATGTGAATAATAGGTAAAATAAATTAAAAATATCTTAACTCTAGACACATCTACAAGCTTGCCACTTGTCATGATTGGCCTATAGTAAAGTTGGCGAAATATGAATATGCTTCTTTATAAGCGTGGTTTCTGACCACTCCGAAAGTGAAACGGTTGTGATGATAATTGATTCTAAAAAATCTAAAGCAAAAAAGCAAAATAAGAAAAACAATAACACAATCTTTCTGAAAAATCTTTTATCTTGTCAATTTTATTTTGCCTTGAATAGTGTACTAACATGATGGATGGAATCATTAGAATCCATTGATTGCAAGTATTAAAAATTTTCTTCTTTACTCACCACAAAAGAATTTTGGCTCACAAAAGTCCATTTCATCCAGTCCTGCACAGTTGTCTATGAACTTCCGGAGGTGAACATTGGCATAGTCTATAAGTGAGTTTTGTATCTCAATGCCATGGTTAACCCCACTGGCACCGAGGATGAGACCCACCATGGTGTTGAGGTACCCAGTTCCCGACCCAATATTAAGGAATGACAGACTCTTACGCAGCTCCAAACCTTCTAAAACTTCACTAAAATATTTCAAGAAATGTTAAATTAGATATCAATTTGCAAGTATTAATATATAAAAGCTTTTACCATTACCAACTCATTTGGCAAAGTAACTACAATTCTCCAGTGAAGTTATAGAGTAGACTGATTTAAAAAAGGCATGGACATCATAAGACATGTAAATACAACAATGCCATTCAATATCTTTATTAAATAAAGTAAAAATTAATAAAAAAACAAACCTATAAATGCAAGGAGCTGATAAGTGTATGTGGCCATACTTCCAGGCCGTGTCTCGGTAAGCCTGCAGCCTGGACTGGGGCGTCATGTACAGCGCTCGGTCGACGGCACGGAAGACCTGCTCCACCTGTGCCGTGCGGATGTGGGTACCAACAATTAAGTTGTCGGTGAACTCATTATTGTCTTTACCAGAACTTACTGCGCCTCCCATGTCGTTTTGTTTACTTATCTTTATTTATAAACCTATTTTTTATCGACCCCAAATGCCTCAGCTGATAGTGACGTTGATTGTTTTGATCACATTATTTTTAGTCCATCCTCGAAGGAATTTCTCTTTGTTTATATCTAAGAAGACTAATGAAATAATCACAACTAGTAATAATTCAGAAATAGTATAAAGTTTGATAAAAATCTGGAATAATATTGAGACAAAAACAGAAAGCAAGACGACCACAGACAAAGAATATTTTTTTATGTTCTAAGGCCTGGCGTACATAATTGTACATTGTACTATGAGATTTTTTTTAAAACGCTGCGCCCCTGTGTATATACATCAAGCGCCCGGCGAGTTACTATACTCTTGTGGCCCATGGCCCAAATGTGTGCACGGAAACTATATACTTTGTGCCTTTTTAAGGTGTTGCGTTATATTTTTTCTGACAGAAAGTTGTTACAATGATGTACGCCCGGGCTAATAGATAGAAGACAAATTTCTAATCTTGTATTATGTTCCTTGGATCTAATCATATTTTTATAAATTACGTATATAAACATTGTATTTATTATCCAATCATAAATTATATTTCTATGTGATTTTTATCATCATTATTATAATTTACATTACTGAAACATAATTTACAAAAGTTGTTACTACAATAACACATATATATGTAATTCGATTATTCTATTTTCTAAAATCGATCTTATGGTAATAACATAAAGTGCACATTGTAAAAAAATCTATAGTCTATTCTCTGTGGCTATCTATAAAATTGACAGCTAATATTTTTTATGATTCTGAATAGTGCTGAAACTTGCGCGAGATATGTGACTATTTTGTTTTTTGATTTAATAAAAACCATTACAATTTAAATTGGGTGTTGTGAGAGAATCTATTGTTCAGGTATTTAATATAATATGTAAATATCTTATTTCAAGAATGACAACAATGACATTCACCTCGGGACCTCAAGTTTTACGTGTTAGATTTTTGATTCTAATTAAGGATTTTAATTGCTCGCATTTATTGTTCTGTTGTTTTATTCAGCGTTAACGATGGCAGAAACAAGTAGTAGTACCAGTGCAAGTGCCAGCCAGGCCGAGGCAAATGCGTCGGCTCCTGGAGGCAGTGGCGAGAGCGAGGAGAAGAAAGATGAGCGGATGATGGAGTGCAACATTTGCCTGGACACGGCACGTGACGCCGTCATCAGCATGTGCGGACATCTCTTCTGGTAAGTAATGATACAACCAATTGTAAATCAACAAACATAATCCTATTGTCCATAAATCCTGTTGTGTATTTATTGTGTTGGAATTTCCTATTTAATTAAAAAATGCACCAGGCTTGTGATTATTTTAATAAGGACACAAGATGTATAATGAAAATTTACACTTCCCTGTACCCAGTTAAGAAACTGTGGTAGTTATTAGAGTGGTGTGTTCCAGCTGGCCATGCCTGCACCAGTGGCTGGAGACTCGGCCTAACCGCCAAGTATGTCCAGTCTGCAAGGCTGCCATCAGCAGAGACAAGGTCATCCCCCTGTATGGCCGAGGGAACACCAAACAAGAAGATCCCAGAAATAAGGTCAGCCTTAGCCCACTACTTCAATATACAGTGTAAACTCCATTTGACACCACAATTTTTAAGTTGCTTTCTTGTCTTTGCCTTTGTTGTTTGTAAATTTAATACTTTAATAATAAATTTATAATATAATAGTAAAGAATATTGTTTATTCTTCCTTCTATTTAACAACAACTATTAAGATAAAAAAATAATAATCAGCAATGTCAAGTATTGCAAATTCTTACTTTGCAATACTTGACATATTTTATTACAAATTACAGCAAATATATATCTTTTATTATTTAAGTTATTTAACAGGTTATTATAGATTTTCATAAGATCTCAGCCTAGGAGGCCTTTGTGCATTATTATTTATTTTATTTTATTTAAAAACCTAATTGCACTTTATACATAGGCGGACTTAATGTCGTTAGACATTCTCTGACAGCCAAACCTTTAGGACATTTAGACAGTATCAATGGTAAGTAGGTGCAATATTATTAAATGACAATTTGTAAGATATACAAGTATGTAGACATAACAACAAATACATACTAATGATACTTAATAATTACATTCTAATACATATATAAATTATTCATTATGGATTATATATATATAATATAATAACAAAATAAAACCAGTCATGTGAAGAAGAAATAAAAAAAATAAAAATGTAAAGATAAATTTTAAGTTAAAAGATAGTATTTGTACACATTACTCTTGAATATTGCACGATTAGGAGCTTGTCTAATATCTTGGGGTAATTCATTCCACAAATTTGCAGCGACGACAGCAAACGATTTAGAGACAAAAGAGGTGTGGTGAGAGGGGATGGAAAGAACAGAGTTAGAAGAGGAACAAAGTGTTTTTACATGCTGCGAGCCCAGATAACAAAATATTTTTTTAAGATTGTTGTAAACATGTGGAACAAAATACCAGAAGACATATTAAAGTCCTCAACTATAAACACTTTTAAAAACAAACTGGTCAAATCTGGCTAGTGACAATCAAAATAGACTATGGTGATAACTGACAATTTAATAAACTTTACACCAGTGCTTGATATAGGCATATCAGCAATGCGCTGCTCGCCTATTAACCAATAATAATAATAAGATACTTAGGAGTATCTGGTTCGTTAAGAAGACTATAACAAGCACAAAACCCTGCTATTTCTCCGTTTGCGAATAGGCAGCCATTTAAGCTGATCTCGTGAAGACGTAATGTGGTCATATTTCCACAAACCAAAGATGAACATAATACACGTGTTGTGTCTTCTTTCTAATTTGTTAAGATACACCTGTGAAAGGTCGACACAACATACGTCGCCGTAGTCGAGTATCGGCAGAAGAAGGGACTGTACGAGTGTAATTTTAGCTTTTATTGGCAAAAAGTTTTTTAATTTGTTGAGAGAGTGCAGTGAAGAAAATATTTTACGACTGATATTAGTGATCTGCGCTCCCCAGGAGAGATGAGAATCTAACAGGGTAGATTTCATTCATGTTTACTTTTGATAGTCGGGAACTCCTGATAATTATAAACTGACACTTGTTCGGGTTGACAATGACACCATACCGCGCAGACCAAGAATATATACTACTATTAATGTTATTCAGGTGCCTCCCCGTCCAGCGGGCCAGCGCACTGAACCTGAGGCCACGGGGGGGTTCCCGGGATTCGGATTTGGAGACGGCTTCCACATGTCTTTTGGGATTGGGGCTTTTCCCTTTGGAGTCTTCACCTCCACCTTTAACTTTGGAGACCATCGACCTAGCGCAGGTATGATTCACAGTTTTACTATATTAGGAGTTAATTTAAACTGGACAAGTGGTTAGTGACAATAGATAGAGACTATGGTAATAACTGTAAATTTTATGAACTTTACACCAATGCCTAATATAGGCATATTGGCAATGTGCTGCTAGGCTATTAATCAATAACAATACTTATTATTATTATTAATCCACCTATTACTTACTAATCTCTCATTATTTTTACAATTAGTAGGTAACATTATTGAAATTTTGCGAAAGTGTCAAATAACATACTTTTTATTTTATTTATTTTTTATAACTAATATTTTGAGAGTTGGTAAAACCAAAGAAACTCATAAGTTAAGATTATATTTTTTTTGTCAGGGTCCCTGTACGATTAGTAAACGGGTTTGCAACCCACATTTTTTAGGGGTTATGATTTACCTCCCCCACTACTTGACTAGTAACAATGTCTTGTGTTTTTCACACAAGTTTTAGCATTACATAAAGCTATTAAACTGCCTCTGCGGTTAGGTCTGTGAATTTAGACTCGGAGGTACCGGGTTTGATTCCTGGTCGTGACACAATAATGTTTATTAATTTAAATAAATAAACTTAATTAATATTTAATTTGTGATATTTCTCGAGTTTGGTACACTAGAGATATCGACGAGCTTGCCACTTGCCATGATTGGCCTATAGTAAAGTTGGCTAAATGTGAATCCGCTTCTTTATAAGCGTGGTTTCTGACCACTCCGAAAGGGAAATGGTCGTGATACTTTACTCTTATTTTTAAAACTATTAAATAAAAGAAAGCTGGCTTGTACTAACGCTTTCCATAAATTTTGAAATGGTTGGTTCAAACTTCTAACCAATGAGAAATATGAGAAATACACTTTTCTTATGTACACCACTATTTCTGTGCCTCGGAGAGCATAGGGTCCCATTTCTTCTAATGCCAACTTGTGAAATTGTTACTATATTGTCATTAAAATATGACATTATACCCTCGCCAACCCATCTGGCCAGTGTGGCAGGGGTAGGCCAAAATCTCCAGAAATTTCTGGAAGGTCAATCTGCAACACTGGAGGTCTACTACGACTCTAGTGTTCCTTGTAGTAAGATAAGATTATTTTTTATTGGTACATGCCGGGGTTTAAACACAGACCTTATTGGATTTTGAGGAATGTCTTTGTACAACTGGGCCACCACTGCCTCTTTAGCCTTCTATTAACTCCAAATTCCAGCTCCGCGCGGCACTGCCCAGTACGAGGAGGAGCAGTTTCTTTCCAAGATATTCCTGTGGGTGGCCATCTTGTTTGTGTTCTGGCTGATATTTGCCTGACAGACGTATCCCTACTCGGTAGTCCAGGCCCGGAAGATCCACAACCAATAACTTCACTGATTGTATAGCTTGCTTCTAGAACTGCATGGATCCATATTTTTTACATAGAAACAACATTAAACTAATCTGATAAATTAATTTATGATAATTTTGAGTAATTTTGTTCCTGCTTTATGAACAACTTAATACAATTATTTGTTTATTTATTATTAAATGAAGTATGGATTACAGTTCAAACAACAAGTTAATATGCCTAATAAAAATAGGCAAATTTTGGATTTGTAAACTAACAAATGTTGGTGATGCTAAGGCAAAACTCGGTATGTCCGTAATTGCATCAAAACACACAATGTTACTCAAAAATTTTGTACATGAAATAAAAATATGTAGACATTACAGTATGCGTCTATTTTACATATCTGGTTCTGCCTTAACACCACAGATGTTAAATTGTGTTTCTTTATATTTTTGGTATAGTAACCGGCAGATAAAAAGAGCGCTGACCGGTAATTGCGCAGAAACCGAAAATTGGTTACTTAAGCTCCGCCCCCTTTAAAATTACAGTCGTGGACACATGTTTTTGAGCTTGTTATAAAATTTTGTTATTGTTAATAGTCTTGTTTATTGGTTAAATAAAAAATATGAGCAGAGATTGAATAAATATCGAAATTACATCAATGCATGTAACTTTTAACTTACTTGAATAATAGATTAATGGTTTTTATTGCACAAATTATATCTATAAAATATATATAAATATATTTGTTGATGACTGTACCGATGCGCAAATGAGCTCCACCCACAGCTATCCAGCGCTCTTCTTATCTGCCGGTACTTCTAATACTTGTTTACGGCTGAATGCAGCAGAGAAATGAGTAGTGATTGAAGAATAACTTTTAAAAGACATTTGATATAAACTAGTAACAAAAATGTTACTTCACGTCGTAATGGGTAGTCCTCTAATAATTTAATGAGATCAGAATTCGTCGGTCTGAGACGTTACTGGAAAATGTTACTTCACGTCGTAATGGGTAGTCCCCTAATAATTTAATGAGATCACAATTCGTCGGTCTGAGACGTTACTGGAAAATGTTACTTCACGTCGTAATGGGTAGTCCCCTAATAATTTAATGAGATCAGAATTCGTCGGTCTGAGACGTAACTGGAAAATGTTACTTCACGTCGTAATGGGTAGTCCCCTAATAATTTAATGAGATCACAATTCGTCGGTCTGAGACGTTACTGGAAAATGTTACTTCACGTCGTAATGGGTAGTCCCCTAATAATTTAATGAGATCAGAATTCGTCGGTCTGAGACGTTACTGGAAAATGTTACTTCACGTCGTAATGGGTAGTCCCCTAATAATTTAATGAGATCACAATTCGTCGGTCTGAGACGTTACTGGAAAATGTTACTTCACGTCGTAATGGGTAGTCCCCTAATAATTTAATGAGATCACAATTCGTCGGTCTGAGACGTTACTGGAAAATGTTACTTCACGTCGTAATGGGTAGTCCCGTAATAATTTAATGAGATCACAATTCGTCGGTCTGAGACGTTACTGGAAAATGTTACTTCACGTCGTAATGGGTAGTCCCATAATAATTTAATGAGATCACAATTCGTCGGTCTGAGACGTTACTGGAAAATGTTACTTCACGTCGTAATGGGTAGTCCCGTAATAATTTAATGAGATCAGAATTCGTCGGTCTGAGACGTTACTGGAAAATGTTACTTCACGTCGTAATGGGTAGTCCCGTAATAATTTAATGAGATCAGAATTCGTCGGTCTGAGACGTTACTGGAAAATGTTACTTCACGTCGTAATGGGTAGTCCCATAATAATTTAATGAGATCAGAATTCGTCGGTCTGAGACGTTACTGGAAAATGTTACTTCACGTCGTAATGGGTAGTCCCGTAATAATTTAATGAGATCAGAATTCGTCGGTCTGAGACGTTACTGGAAAATGTTACTTCACGTCGTAATGGGTAGTCCCGTAATAATTTAATGAGATCAGAATTCGTCGGTCTGAGACGTTACTGGAAAATGTTACTTTACGTCGTAATGGGTAGTCCCGTAATAATTTAATGAGATCAGAATTCGTCGGTCTGAGACGTTACTGGAAAATGTTACTTCACGTCGTAATGGGTAGTCCCATAATAATTTAATGAGATCAGAATTCGTCGGTCTGAGACGTTACTGGAAAATCTCAAAATTGGCAGTTTTGAGATGTAGCACTTACCAAAAGATAAAATTGTTTTAAAAAATAAGTTAAAACTAATTTACCATAGAATTTTCGTATTTATATATGGTATGGTCGACTTGAAAGCAAATGAATCAAATCTTGCTTTTTTTTACCGAATTTTGTATGAAAACTAAAGAGAAACGCCAAGTCGAACATCTTTCAAAAACGAAATAAAGTTAAAAAAAGTACTTAAAGCGACAAGTAAAACAGTATACATTTCGAAATAATTCAAATATTAACTAAAAAATGTACATACAACTAGTCATCTCAGACCCCCAGGGCGTGATATATCTATATATTTGAGTTGTTCTGATAGTGCTCTATAACAATTGATTGACGTGTAATACAATAGTGTGTAACAAACAAAACACTGTGGTAACGTCCCGGACCGACGACATATGTATTGCTTGTAATATTTATCGTGTAAGGACTAACACCTAATTTTTTAACCGTCAATATATTTCTCTCAGAGACAGGCCCCTAAATATATCTGAAAATAAATTTTCAAAAATTTCAATGGAGCATAAAATAATGATAATTAATTGAAATATTTCTAAAGAATAATAATAAATATTTCTATATTTTTAAAGATTATTCAAATCTGACATCCATATTCTTAGATTTTTCCACAACGGATCCTCCACTCAACATTTCCTTCCCGCTGTAAAACGAAAATGTAGTCACTGTAATTGTGACGATTAAAATTAATAATGGCGTCGAATGTACCAGCTTACCGCTGACCTTCAATATAAAACTGGTACAATCGGCTCTATTATTAACTTTAATCTTAACAGCTGGAAGGATACGTTGAGTGGAGGAGCCGTTGAGGAAGTGTTTTAGAATAAGGGGGTAAGACTTGAAAAATCATAGAAGTGTGCGAGCGAGAGAGATGCAACGCGGCAAAACTACCTTCTTGGTCTAGTTTATTAATTGGACATTATTTTGAACTTGTTTTAACATTGAGTTTTAGAAAGGATGATTAAAATAATTCTGGTTTAACATTTACTTGTATGCTACGTGATTCGTACCTAGCTGGTCCTTTGTAATTTTAGCCAATCGTGTGCCACATGAGCAAATGTTAAACTTAAGTTAATTTGATCATCGATCATCCTGTCTGAAACCGATTGTAAGCGTATAGATTTTTTGAATCATGACCATGATAGGTCTGAAAAAAATATATAAATAAATAACTATACAGCCATATTGCTCGGAACTCATCTGCTTAAAGTTGGTGACCGATTGCAACAACTAAAACCATTATAAAGAGATGAGTCATGGTCACACAAGCATATGCATAGCGATTTACGTTTTGTGTTTTTTTAAATTTATATTTCAATATTCGGGAATTATCCATTGAGCCTCCAATAATATAATAAATTCTTCAGGGGCCTTTCGAGATAATATTAATATCTCGCCATTGTTTTTGAGTTGCAATATTTCACCCGGAACAAGACAAACAAACAAGAATGTGACTTAATAAAAACGTGGTAAAGTATGTCACTCACACATAATACGGTATTTTGCATTTGAAAATAATTGTTTGTCATAGAATAGTGTAGATACGTCTGAGAGCGACCTTCACCGATCGGTAATCCGAATGACATCCACTTTTTAAATGTACTACGCTAATAAAATCAACATCGCAACCCATCGCCCAATAGAATATATTATATTTGTTATTAATTTTGATCAATTAAAAACATTCTGTATTGTTTCTCTAGCTGCTGAAGTCGATGATAAGGATAACATTTTAGGAAATAATGTCAAAAATGGGGAAACCTGTAATTCGAACCCTTTTGTCAAAAAGGGTTCAATTACCGGCTATCATAATAATATTAGTTATTGAAAACTGTTACTCGGATGTAGCAGTTTTGGTCTTTATTAAAGCCGCCTGAAAGAACAGCATTTTTCGATATTTCTCTTAGCTAGTCGTCATCCTTTTGAAAAGTTCTCCCTGTATGATCTTGAATATAATTCGTTAGGCAACCCATCACCGCCGCTTTTGTTATGGTCTACATTTATATCAAAAGTAGATTTAATTCGGTAAAGGTCATTCTTATATGGGTCTCGTACTATATGGCTTAATGTCAAACTTAAATGGGTAATGTGTGCGATACTATCTGTCTATATAACTAACACAGAGTTTCTGAAAGCATGGATAACATTTCAGACGTTTATAGATATCTTTTTGATTATTAGACACGTGGTTGGCTCAACATCTACATATATATGGCTTTGTATGCTCTCACTTTAAACTAATATGTTATATATGTAAAACAAACAACTTTTCCTGAGAAATCGTACGTCGAAAGTGACTTTTTTTTGGCTTGTCCATATAAATTGACTATTTTAAAATTAACAATTTGTATAGAGAAGCCAAAAAAAATTGGGTCTAGATATTTTATATTTGGCGGTAGGTACGTCCGTTCACTACTAGACCGATTTAGAAAAAATCCCTCGGTATAAATCCACAGGCATGTAAAGAAAAATAATTAATTGACATGTGACCATAGAACCAATATTATTGTTCTTATGAAGAGTTAGTATCGAATATATTTTGGGTGTTACGAAGTGTTGAATCAAGTAGTAATAAATAAAACAATATTAACCGTCTACAATTTCTTATTGATCTTTAGGAAACTAAAAAATAGTTTAACAAGATGTATGAAATTGAATTGAATGAATATATAGAGCTATAGGCTATCCAAAGGTTATATTGATGGTTTATAGAAATGAACATTGAAAAAAATATATTACTAATTTAAGGTTTACTAAACATCGATTTAGTTTTATTTTATTTAGGTAAACCCTGTCATTGTTTTGGAATTACTTTGATTACTTTCGGACAGAATAGGAAATAACTTATGTTACTGTAAAACGAGTTATTACTTTCGGACAGAATAGGAAATAACTTATGTTACTGTAAAACGAGTTATTACTTTCGGACAGAATAGGAAATAACTTATGTTACTGTAAAACGAGACTATACTAACTTTACTAGAAGCTATTTTTAATTTTTCTGAAGAAAAAAAAAACATTTGAATTAATTTTTTATCATTGTTTTTTCACTTGTTTTTGGCCTTTATGGTAATTTAACCGACGGTATGTGTTTATATTATATTTAGAGGGCATTTTTTTAAAGTATTGTACATTTCGATCTAGAGATAAAAATTAAAAAGCTATATTTTTTGAATATACTGCAATTGGTAAATAAAATACAATTGCTATGATAATATATAATTTGGATTATAATTGCGCTATTTTAGCATATCGAAATTGCTAAAAGTTTGGTCATAATTTATCTTTTTTAGAATATATTTTGGGATCAATTGGAATACTTTTTTGTATTAATTAAAATATTTTCTTGACATTATAATGAAGCAATATCTTTTTTATTCGCGTATTTCTGTCTCAAGTCTCACAAAGAGGGAGATACATTTGTCTCACTCGTTTACATTCCACTAGCCAATCGCAAACCAAATGTTATTGCATTTGTAACCACTGCCTTGTTGAAACTTGTCTCCACCCATTTTGTCAAAGGATCAATCAGATACCAAAGCCAACCACCAATTACCGTTTAACAAAAAAGATAAACGTTCGATATCTTATTGATATTTTAACAAACTGGGGTTCGATGTAAATAAATGTATATATTTGTAGTATAAGTGTCTCATTAGTAAACGCGGGGTAACATTTCGCCGGACATTAACATTTAATATTGGGCGGCAGATTTAAAACTACCCACTTTCGCGCACTTGCAGTCGGCCTCGTGACCACGGTCGATCCGACTTCCAAACGAGACGAGACGGTAGAAATATCACTAAGGTTAGTTATACCCGTTTAATTACAAATTTTATTATGAAAGTTGCCTTACGTTGACTAATAAGGCCATGAATATTTGCACAATTCAATGCAGTAAAATAGGTTTTGATGTTAAATAAATACATATGAAAAGTGAACATATATATATATAGGTGTGGCATCGCACCATCAGCAGTAATAATAAATGCGGGATATTCCAATAACTCCATTCTAAGATCTTGGCTACTAAAGGTTGTTTTTTTTAGAGGTATAGAACTTTAAGTTGGCAACACTGTTTTAACTGGCGGCCATTTTTGTCAGCTGTCAAGTGATTTAGTTTGGTTTGGCATTTCAACATGAATAGACTGACGCCTGAACAACGCTTCCAAATTGTGTAAACGTCTATTTTACAGTCAACATAATCGTCCATCAGAGCAATTAATTTTACTAACTATGGTATTTTCGCACCACGATTACTTTAAGTGATAATGCGCATCCACAGAGATGTATAGTGCGTACCGTAGCGTCGAAGACCCGAATCAGTCCTTCCGCCATCGTGCACAGGAATTGAATATGTGTCCATCCCCTTTATGGAAGATTTTGCGAAAAGATTTTGGTTTGCGTGCTTACAAAATCCAACTCGTGCAAGAATTGAAGCCACACGATCACCTAACAAGGCGTAGATTCGGTGAGTGGGCCCAAAACAAGATTGCCGGTGATCCTGATTTTCATAAGAGATTTTTGTTTAGCGATGAAGCTCACTTTTCGTTAAATGGCTACGTCAGTAAACAAAACTGCCGTATTTGAAGTGAAGATAATTCTTAAGTGTATGGGCTGGTGGAATAATTGGTCTTAATCGCAAACGTTAATAGTGGATATCGTTATTTACGTCAGAGCTTGTGTTATAATTAACAAATATTATTCAATTCTCAACTCTATAAGCGCTCGACCTTGACAGCGGTCGTGCAAATATCAACTTTAATAGCGTGATATATATATGTATATAGTTAACGGATTCCATTATATAACGTTTGCGCTTAAGTAACAGAATAGGCTACAGATTAGATTACGCCCGAGCCAGCCGTGGCAGTCATATGATAGCAATATAAAAATTATCTTTTGAATAGTCAATTTTAAGAAAATGTTTTATTCCTTTTCAAAGTTCTATACTTCTAAAAAAAACATCCGTTACATCCAAATGTATGCAGTGCCTTGACGTCGGCTCTCCGCTCGTAGTACGCGCTAAATTGTATTCGTAAAAGAAGTAATTAAATATTTATAATCCTTTAATAGAGAACTCCTGATAGTAACTCCGAGGACGCACAACTCTATAGTATCACTTCATTATTATGACACAGTCTGATACTATTCATTCTTGGTAATCTTTGTTTCCTATATCAACGAGTTCACATATTGACTTAAAGTTGTTTAATTGTTAACTCTTCCTAGCAATATAAGCATAAGGTAGAATATTTTTTGGACCTATTTGTTTAGTATTATTAATATTTTGCCTCCTAAACTATGTACTTAGTACTTGTAAAGTTTTACATGTTAGATGACTTATTATGAGCTTAGATCTGTAGTACAAAATTACGATTAGAATACCAGTGGGGACTGGGGTTATCATCTTCTACTGCTGTCATACATTTTTGTTGGGGTCTGATATTAAAATATGTCTTAAGAGGTGAATTATCCTTTTACAAAAGTATTTAATTAATTCACCTCTTGGGCTTACTTATTCCTACATGTTACTGTTTTGGAATTGTGATAACAAATATATTCATTATAAATAAATTATTACTGTAGCATTTGGTTTGTTTATTTTCTCCTCAATAACCGCTAAAACTGAAGTTTTGGATTCTGATTGTGTCTGGAATCTCTTTACCACTACCTATTGACTTTTGTGCATTAAAGTAGTAGATAATATTATGATGCTACCTTATTACCCAATCCAGAAACTGTTATAGGTAAATGATAAAAAACAAAAAAATGGTAATAACTGCCTCAGTGGTCTAGCGGTTAAGTCCGTGGATTTAGACTCGAAGGTACCGGGTTTGATTCCTGGTCAGGACACAAAAATATTTATGTAAATAAATACATTTAATTAATACTTAATTTATTTGTGATATTTCTCGAGTTTGGTATGCTGGAGACATCGACGAGCTTGCCACTTGTCATGACTATAGTAAAGTTGGCTAAATGTGAATCCGCTTCCTTTATAAGCGTGGTTTCTGACCACGGTCGTGATGATACTGACTGGTAAAAATATAATGCGTATATGGAAAGCATCACTCAACTTTCGTCTTGTCCAAGTTCATTTCAAGACCAACCCATTGGGAAGCTACGTTAAAGCTGTTTAACATTCCACTAAGATCCTTGAGCGACCTGGCCATTATGACTATGTCATTTGCAAATCGGAGGTGTGAGATAAATTCTCCATTGATGTTTATGCCGCAGTAAGTCTAAAAAAAAACATCTTCCAACAGCTATGGGGATATGATATCCCCCCTGTCGCACGCCTCTTCGCATTTTGGATAGGCTTTGTATGCTGACCCTGTAACTGGACGGTCATAGTCGCAGAGCTGTAGATACATTTCAGTACCTCAACGATAACCTATAGGCGGGTTGCCGAAGCTTTTGACATTTCTGACAGACGTAATTGATCTTAGACAATATGTTTTCAGATGATTGTGCACTCCGCCTCACCCCACAGGAGACAAGACGGCTGGGCAATATTTGGGCCAAAGGAATAAGTTTTTTTATTTGTAATATTTTAGTTAAGTTTTATTTATTTTTCTGTTTTTATTGTAGTCTTTTTTTATATTAAGTATATTAGGTTTTTATTATTAATAATAATTTGTAATTATCATTCAAATAAATTCTAGATGATATTTAAGAGTAAGAGGAGATCAGAGTGGTAGATTCATGTCTAATGATGTTATAAATTAATTGGGAAGTAATTAAATGGCTAGCCATTAATACATTTGGTTCACAAAAATAAAATATTTTGTCAGGCAATGCTTTGGATAATAATCAGGCTGGCAACCCTTGTCCTGCACACAATCTTATTATTGTGATCCAAAATAAATATATAAAAAATATTGGCCACTAAATGCAATAAATTGACGTCAATTTCCAGTTCATTTGGAAAGGTTTGCTTGCCATATGTTTCTGGTCATTTTGGCTGACAAAATATTTTTTGTTCATAAAAACCTATATTTTGCTAACCATTTAAATATATAAATGGGATGTTTGTAGGTTAACAATTATGTAGTCAAAGTAGGTGTCATCAATTTATTACCATATTGAAGGAATGTAATGATTTCTATGTATAATACAATTTACAAGATTTTCTGTCTCTTGTACATAATTATAAATAATTGTAACATAAATCAACATTAAAATTCTGAATTACTCTTTTGATTCCGGATAAATCCTTTGTTTTGCAATAGCTGATTGCATTCATCTCTATTAAGTTGTGATAGTGGCAGCCGCTCAATCTCCTGGTCGGTCTCATCTAGCAGGACAAGTTCCGGGGGGGCACCACCAATGTACTTCACTGCCACGCCTTCATACTCCTTGGCATCCTCTACAATAAACTTTTTTACTTCGGGGAGACGGTTTAACGAGCAACCACTGCAACTCTAAAATACATCATTTTATTGTCAATATAATTACATGGACATACAAAGTGTGGACAGTGTTTGTATGTGCCATCAGTAGTTTTAATTTATTGCTTAATTCGTGATGATCCGTATATAAAGGATTATTAAATTTGATAAAAAAACATTCGTTAATATCGTGTTTGTTTTTTGCTTGAATGTTTACCTCGATTCTAGCAGAAGACGCACCATCTTTGGAAGCCAACACAGTGGACACCAATGCGCAAATGATTACAACAAAGTATTTCATATTGGATGTAGAAAAACAATTTTATCCGAAGCCGCCAACAACAAAGAACAAACCAAAGATATTTGTTATCTAATTTGTTCGTTCTCTTCTCCCACAGACTAAGGTTCTTCTCCTAATGCACAGATTATAGATGATGAATCACAGACTGAGTACAATGATGATAAGGTGATAGGGAAGGCAAAGGGTCTAGCCCATACAGCCAAGTCTGACGTAATATATATATATATATATCTGTTCTACTATGAGTTAATGAGGTCATCATCAAATTCCAGATGCTGCAGAATTTGATGCTTTTCTTCATCACTCGCGGCATTATAGCCCAAAAAGATATGGGAGTCCACAGCGCGGGAAAACCGCAAAAAATTAACTGCAACTTGTGGCTCATATTTAAAGTCTAATTTATCGTTTTCCATAATTATTCACATTGTAGCACATTATTAAACAAAACAACACCACTTTTGACCAATTATATTAAACAGCAAATTAATTTACAAAACAAAAACTTGCACTTGACATGTCCACGCAAAATGGCGCGAAGAACTCCTAAGAGAATTGCGCCGCTCACGCAGAGCGAACAGTTTATGCACGTCTCAGTTGTATTCACAGACTATATAGCTAATGTTCAATTGGCATGTCAAAATAAAAATCCGCTATTGGCTAATAAGCTTGTATGAACATTCAAGGGCATGGTTGTATTAATCACTGGTATTAATGTTCCTTGATCGTGTCTCGGAAGGTAAATGCAGAGATGTTTTAGTTTCCCACATAGATAGCAGGTTTTGTAACAACAACATCCAATATAATCTGTGACAAAAACTAAATATACAATATTGTGAAATCATGGATGAAGAACACAGACAGGCAATACAAACAAATTTTACTTCCCTGGTGGAGCAAACTGACTTGGACAACATGGTTACTAGTCTGTATGAAAAAGGGGTCTTTTCTGAAGCTATGATAGAGCCTTACAAGGTGAGATACTCTCTGTCATTAAACCAAAATCACTATCCTTAACCTTTTGTGGTTTTAATACAGAAAATAAAACAAGCTGGTTATTAATTATATTTGTAGAACTCGTCCAAAGACTCTAGGTCCAGAAAAAGACAGTTGTATAGGGACATAGAGCGGCGAGGGCCCAAAGCGTTTAGCCTGCTCATAGAGACCCTGACGGAGCTGGGGTACTGGGACCTGGTGCGGGCTCTGTACCCAGACAGTGTCTTCAATAGGTGCATGCCGCGTAACAGAGAACCAGGTACAATCAGCAAAAGTATACTTCAAGTGTGTTATTATTTTCTGAAAGATTTTGAAGAAAGAAGTATATGATGCTTGGCATAAAAACAGCGTCAGTTAGTGCATCACATTATATAAAACCCTTGCCACATCATATAAACTTATTTTAAAATATTGTGCTATAGTTGTTATATTAATTGATGTGGCAATAAACGTTTTTACATTCTTATGCTTCTTTATGCATGTATACACAGTGTAAAAAAATCTTGTAACCCTTTAATTGACTTAAAAATTCCAGCTATTGAATATATAAAACATACTAAATATTTATTAAAGATACTTTGTTGAAGGAATTCTGGTTACTGAACTTCACTTTAACATTTTAGAGTTAATCAGTATAAAAGAAGATAAGAGCCAAGCTGAACAACAGAGAGGTATCTATCATTATTTATAGAAAATAAAATAAGTAAATAAAGATGACATACAAATGCTTAATTCAATTTAATTTAAAAAAACAAATACACCTGTGTAAGAGTTAATAATATAATATTTCCAGCCACAGCAGCCTCAGTGATGTACAATTCTCAGGCCTCTCGGGAAGAAATCCCCAAGTTCAATGTGGTCAAGTCCAAAACCTTTATAGAGACCACTCCGTCTGGTATCCCTGTGTACAAAACCCGCACCAACAAGAGAGGATTACTTCTGGCATTCTGTTTTATAGAGTTCAAGAACAACATTGAGAGTATCAGACATGGGGCCGATGTAGATTGCAAAAATCTAAAATACTTATTTAATGAGATCGGATTCAATAGAATAGTATTTTATAACAGTCTCACTAAACCTGTAAGTATGAGGGCTGTTCAAAAAGTATTGCAGTTTTTTAATATCTGCGGTCTATCTATGTTCAATATTTGATTTATTTGTGACGTTTATTTGGTACTCTTTTACCTCATGCTGACAAGGTCAGCCATATTAAACACTTAGTAAATTTTTGACAGCTATTTTGATTGTGTGTTTTGGCATGTATTGAATTACTGCCTATTCCAAAAAAATATTTAAAGAATTTTGTGTGAAAAACAAAATTAAGTGCTTTCTGAATGTTAACTGCATGGCATCGTGAATCTACCATGGACCAAACCAAAGTTTATTGGTGGTACTAAATGTTCTCAGAGAGCTGACAAAACATTGACAAAGTGAAGAAAATTATATTGGCCAATCGTCAGGTCAGTGTTAGAGAGAAGTTGCTGAGAACCTAAATATATTGATTAGCTTGTGCCAATCCATTTTTCCCAATTATTATGTTGCTGCAAAATTTGTGCCAAAATTTCTCATTTTTGACCAGTACAGTATTTATTTATTTATAAACTCTTTATTGCACAAAAAAACTTAAAAGTAATGTACAAGGGCGAACTTAATGCCTCATTTTATAACAGCTAACCTTTGGGAGTGTGGTAGAGGATTTGCGGGGTGCATTATTATAAATATACAATTTACATACAATACATAATAATCGTTACATACTACTACTTAAATAAATAAATATATATATATATACACAAATACGAAACTAAGTAAGTATATAGTACTGTTTACACACAATAAAAATAGTATGATAGATATAGGTACTAGGAAGATCTATGTTGTTTGTTACGAAAGTGAGCGATAAGTAGATTTTTAAATATATTAATAGACGGCGCCCGTCTGATAACCAGAGGAAGTTTGTTCCACTCCCGAGCAGCGGAAACTGTAAAAGAATCTGAATATCTGCTGGAAGAATGGGTAGGAATTTTGAGCTGATTGTTATTAGCAGAGCGAAGATGAAGATTATGACTGTCTCCAAGGAACTGGAAACGAGTCTTAAGGTATAAAGGAGTTTGGGGATTGTAAAGAATGCCGTAAAGTGAAGTCAAGAGATGTGCAGATCTGCGGAAGCGAAAATTGAGCCACTTTAATTGAATACGATATTGGGATACATGGTCATACTTACGCAAGCCGAACACGAAACGGATGCAGTTGAGCAGACGATCGAGTTTATTCAGTAGCTCTTCAGTGACATCAGGATAACACACATCTGCATAGTCAATAATAGGGAGAAGAAGAGAACTAACCAACATAAGCTTTGCCTTAAAGGGAATGAAGTACTGAGAGCGCTTTAGCGAGTGCATGCTAGCGAACATTTTCCGGCTAATTTCTGACACATGTAGGCTCCAGGATAGGTCGCAGGTCATGTGAAGACCCAGGTTCTTTACACTTTCGCAGAAAGGAAGTGGAACGTTATTGAAAGTTAATGGTGATAGTGTGTTCAAATCCAATCTGCTAAGCATGTGCCTTGTACCAACAATAATAACCTGGGTCTTACGAGGATTTACGAGAAGCCCAAGATTAGTAGATTGAAGACGTATGGCTTCAAGATCCCTGTTCATTATTTAGTGTTGTATTTACAGAAGAAGAAGACAAATTTCTACGCATGGATTCCAGGTGCGGGTGCCGGGTCCATTGTGTGTGGGTAAGAGATGAGAAGAATGGTGTCTCGGGCTTGCGACCGACAATAGGCTGGTTTAAGGAAAGGATGTGTGTAATTTGCGCAAAGCAATCCGCCAAAAACGACAGGAATTTTAGAAGATCGAAAATTGTCTTTAATATACAGGTACCACGATAACGCCGGGTGCCGGGTCCATCATGTGTGGGTAAGAGAAGAGAACAATAGTATACTGGGCTTCCAACTGACAAATAAGGCCTCCTTAATTATCCTTCAAGACGCTCACCATCCACCCTCTACTCCTCTCCCTGCCCAACCAAATGCTATATGACTCAGTTAATGCTGTCTTCTGTGACTTTTTACTGTTCCCAGTCATTTTGAAGGAGGCATAATATACTCCTATATTGAGTGAGGTAGGGTTTGATTCCAGGTATAAATCAAAAATATATTTGATGTTATTGTAACATTTCACGAGTCTGGTTTCGAGCACATCATTAGGCAGTGCAACAATTAACCAACTTAATCAAATTTTAGGAAATGGAGAACACAATAAAAAGAATAAATATGATGGTGAGTAAAGGGGAGTTTGAATGTGTGTTCATTGTGGTCTCCTCCCACGGCTACGAGAACCTGAATCGGAACGACACCGACATCCGCTGCAGTGACGGGGGCCTCATTTCCAGCGAGTACTTTATAGACCACTTCAACAACCGCAACATGCCACAACTGCAAGGAGTACCCAAGGTAAATAACATGTGGAATAAACACATATTTAAGTCCTTAACTGCAAACACTTTTAAAATCTAACAAGTGGCGGCACAATAGAAATACACTCGCGTGCAAGTAAATCGACTCAAGCCTCAAGTGCGCATAAAAAGTGATATAACTTAACAATGACTTATTTTATCTCTATATAATGTCTTACACATTCAAAGCCTAGTAATTAGGTTTTAAAATGGCGTAAGTTGCATTAAAATCGATTCAGTAGTTTAATAAAAAAGGTGTATGTCAATGACATTGTTAAAAACATTGAAAATTCATACAATTTCACAGTATGAGGTTATTGTGTATAAATGAAACAAAATGTGTGTTAGAAAAAAAAATCGTGTCAATATTTGGTATTCCCCCCTCTAGTCCTAATCACTGCTCTCATGGGATTCTTCATAGACCTAATCAACTTTTTTATTGATGATTGTGGTATTCGACCTCACTCTTTTACCAACGCAGTCTTGTGCTCATTTATGTTTGTAGGAGCTGGATTCCTCGCTCTAACTTTCCTTTTATACGACCCATATGTGCTCAATGGGATTTAAATCGGGGCTGAGCGCTGGCCAATCCATAGTGTCGATTCCAACTTCGTTGAGGAACTCACGTGTGGCCCCAGGAGTGTGACATCGGGCATTGTCATGCATCAACATGAAATGATCCCCAATAAAGCCTTGATAAGGGACAACTTGATCTAGTATAATATCTTCAATGTAACGCTCACTGGTCAGACCTCCTCCCCGGCCTCCTCCAGGAATGAAAACAAGATCCGTTTTTCCTTCTAAGGAAATTCCAGCCCACATCATGCCAGAACCGCCCCCATATGCAACGGTTTCAGCAAAGCAGCATTGTGAAAACCGTTCACCGGGACGCCGGTACACCCGGCCTCTCCTGTCGCTGCCATGGACACACATCCTCGTCTCCTCAGTGAACAGGACTGGCTGCCATTGCTCAATGCTGCAATCCAAGTGTTCTCGAGAAAAGAGAAGACGTGCTTGACTGTGAGCTGTGGTCAACTTCGGGCCTGTAGCGGGTCGTTTTGGAGTAAGGTTGGCTTCCTTCAACCTTCTTCTAACTCTTCATTGACTGACAGTCACCCCGCGAACTTGACGTAGCTCCTGCTGCACATCTACACCGGTAAGGTGTCGATTTCGGAGAGAGGTTGAGACCAAAAACCGGTCGTCATGCTCCGAGGTGCACCGGCTGGTATTAGGCATCCGAGTGAAGGCACCAGTCTCTTGAAACCTTCTGTACACCCTCGGGACACCAGACTGACTCATATTCAAACGACGAGCGACTTCTCGCTGGTTCAACCCTTCTTGCAACAGGGCAACAGCTTGAGTGGCTTCTTCAGGTGTAGTGTCCATAATTTTCTTCAAACAACGGCTTCAACTTGCAGAAATGTGTGGGGGTTTTATAGGGGGTTGTGTCGCGCAAGTTGTGTATAGGGCACGGAGCAATTTACGAGAGTTTGCGTTCAGTTGCATTCTAATTTAGTTATATCACTTTTTATGCGCACTTGAGGCTTGAGTCGATTTAGTTGAACGCGAGTGTAGACTAATTTTAGTTATAATATAGAATTTATATAACTGCCTTCGTGGTCTAGCGGTCATCATATAAATCTTTTTTGCGTTAAATTTTGTGATAAATAAATGCGGAATACCACAAGGAAGCGTGCTTGGTCCCCTTCTATTCCTACTCTATATAAATGATTTGCCAGATTTTATATAGCATCAGTGTGTACTTTTTGCGGATGATATATCAATTTTAGTAGACTCTGATAATGTCCCAGAACATAAAAATCAAGTAAATCAAACTATTAGTTCTGTAATGGATTGGTTGGATAAAAATAACCTTAAAGCTAACTTATCTTAAACAAATTATGTTAATTTTTGTAACAATGGTGGAATCAAACAGGGTTTACACATAAACTACTTAGGAACATAAAGCTCTAGGACAGACGTTTAAAGTTGCATGTGTTCAATGGGGTGTATCACTAACTTTTTATCACGATAGATGGTACCTAGTCAGTTGCATAGAAATCTTTTATTTTTATTACGAAATTCATTATTTTCTGGATATTATGCCGTGTGAGCAGCTTTTATCTGTAAATATAGAGAATTCCGAGCGAAATCAAAGATATAGTGATCTCAAAATTGCCGTTCTATTAATTCAACCTATTTTCTTTTTAAAGACGGTGTTCGTTTACTTAATTCGTTTTTTAAGGTAGGTAACGTTAAGTTATAATATATTTTTTATTATAAAAATATAAAACTACAAAAACATTTAAAAAATGATCCACCATAGGTGTTAACAAGGTACCAATGCCCCTAGCGACATTTACAAAAAGCTTTGCCTGATACACCCCATGAAAAAAAAACCCATGGGCAACTATGTGGCAAACGCGTGTATCAAAACCGGAAAATATTTATGTAAATTCAAATTCAAAATCGTTTATTGCACAGAATACAGGTAGATATAGGATAATACAATTTTACAGTTCAGCTGTATCCTACCATAATGGTATGCAAATAATAGTACATGTCATATAAAATATACTGGCACGATAATGTAAAACTATTATAGTCACGAAAGTATGGTCTACAGGAGTCGCGCTGTCCGAGATTAAAACTTGCACGGATGCATTTTTTGTGGATTATAAACAGCGTATCTATATCTACAGAGTTCTGTATTGGTTAAAGATTGAAAATATAAAAACGTCTTGTATAAAAATGTACTTAAATAAGCTATTTGCAAATTATTATTTTCATGTGTTTTATTTGCAAATAATTTGGTCTAAAAAAATAAAAATGCTGCCGAAAGACACTAACTATTCCACCGGTTGCGCGCACAGCTAGTCTTCTATAATTAAGGTGGCACCAGGCTATTTTGTTTTTTGAATGGTGCACATCTTGGAGATCTAATAAATAATAGACTATAGGGTTTCCTGTTTCCCTAGTCGAATGCTCTTCCAGCCACTATGTTTCCTCAGTCAAATGCTATTCCAGCCACCATATATCCTGTTTCCCTAGTCGAATGCTCTTCCAGCCACTATGTTTCCTCAGTCGAATGCTATTCCAGCCACCATATATCCTGTTTCCCTAGTCGAATGCTCTTCCAGCCACTATGTTACCTGTTCCCTTAGTCGAATGCTCTTCCAGCCACTATGTGTCCTGTTTCCCCAGTCGAATGCTCTTCCAGCCACTATGTTACTTGTTTCCTTAGTCGAATGCTCTTCCAGCCACTATGTGTCCTGTTTCCCCAGTCGAATGCTCTTCCAGCCACTATGTTACCTGTTTCCTTAGTCGAATGCTCTTCCAGCCACTATGTGTCCTGTTTCCCCAGTCGAATGCTCTTACAGCCACTATGTTTCCTGTTTCCTTAGTCGAATGCTCTTCCAGCCACTATGTGTCCTGTTTCCCCAGTCGAATGCACTTTCAGCCACTAAGTTTCCAGTATTAAAAAAAGAGTTCTGGGTCCAATAAGGTCCTGTTTATTTTATGATTACTTACACTGTCATGTTTTATAAAAATATTAGTTTATGCAAATAAACAACTTGAAAAAATATTTTCCAAAGTTCAAAATGTCAAAGAGTTAGAGACATTGATGAGCTTGAACTGGTCATGATGAGAAAATGTGGCAAAATGTGGTGCACCCTTTAAAACCCTTTGTAATTGAATAAAGTAATTGGACGCTTCAAAAAGTAAAATAATAATATTTTGTAATATGTTATGCATCACGTGTTGTGGCTTTCCAGGTATTCATCTTCCAAATGTGTCGCGGCGACAGTCAGGACCACCTGATACCGCTTCCGCACGCCCCCGAGACTGACGGCGCCGCGCCCCAGACTGACGGCGGCAGACTGTACTCCGACATACTCGTCGCCAACTCCACTCTGCCAGGTATGGGACATACACACACTCATCATTATCGGCCTACGTCCCTCCACTGCTGGATATAGGACTTTTGCCACCCGCATCCAACCCCTGCGGCGGCCTTTCAGGTCGATCATCCATCTGGCGGGGGGTCGTCCCACTCTGCGTTTTCCTGTATATGGTCTCAACTTCAGAACCCATCTACTCCATTGGGCATCGGTTCTGCGACAGACGTTTCCGGCCCACTGCCACTTCAACTCGCTAATTATGATGGCCATGTCGGGATAGGTTGGTTTTCTGATGTCAACTTTTCGAAGTCTATCCATCAGAAAATACCGATCATAGCTCGCTGAGCGACCTTACACTTGTGGATCAGACCCACTGGCAGTGTCCACGTACGACAATAATGTTATACACTGTGGTACGTATGATAACAGGATGTGGCGTGACTTCCCGGATCCTAGTTGAATGCGCCTGTCAGCTTCCTTGCTGAAGTTGGCTAAGCCTAGATGGATAGTCTGTCTATAGAGGTATATGTAAAATGTATGGTGGATGTCGGTGTGGGGAATCTGTCGAACATTTCGTACACTACGAGCTTTCTTGACCTAGAAATGCCGGCCGCAGTCCTCGTCACGACATCATCCGAAGGGAGGATCACTGCTGGAGTACCCGCGATCATAATCATTACAGTCCTAGACCTCCACTGATCGAGATGGGCCTTCCAGAGAATTTGGCCTACACTCGCCGCGCTGGCTAGACGGCTTGGCGAGGATATAATAAATAAATGTCAATTTAGTGGAACCGGGATCGACGACTTAATGTGCTCTCCGAGGCACGGGAACGCTGGTGTTGTAAATCTATGAAATGTTCGTAAGAAAAGGGCATTTCTCATTGGTACATGCCGGGGGGGTTCGAACCGACCTTTGTAGGATTTAAGGAACGCGTTCTTGCAACCGAGCCACCACCGCGGCGTAGTACCCGCGATACTAGAAACCTTTGGACCATGGGGACTCTCAACCAAGTATCCGGCCACTCGTTCAAACCGCGCTGACGGAGAAATCTAGAGACAGAATGGCTGGCGATTTCTTCTGCCAACGTATTAACCTCGCTATAAAGAGGGGAAATGTTGCCAGTGTCCTCGAAACTATCTCCGATGGGACGATTGATATATTTGTTATTAGATGTGTTTTAAAATTATATTCATAATTTTGACATAAATAATCAGAAATAAATTACTTTTAAGATTATTCTTTATTTAGAGCATTCTGTTTCAGCAACATATTTTTGTATTTATTATTAGTGCTGTTATGTTGAACATGTGATACGGCAGTTGGTAGGTTTGAATGTGTCCAGGGTTCCCCTCGCACCGCGACCGGGACAGCGGCTCGTGGTACATCCAGTCGCTGTGCGAGGTGTTCGCTGCGCGCGCGCACGACTGCCACGTGGAGGACCTCTTCAAGCTGGTGGACATCCACATGAAGCAGCACCGCCGCCCGCAGACCTCCTCCGTCGACAACCGAGGGTTCAACGGACAACTCTATCTGCATCCCGGACTCTTCCAGAACGACAACTCCTAAATACTAAACATCTATATGATGACGCTCAAGGCGTAGTGGTAGAAGTTGGAGACCTGATTCCGATATCTTGTATGAAAACGCATCGTTTGCAAACGGGAAAAAAAATATAATAAATTTTCCGAAAATAAAAAAACTCGCCTGGCCAGCGTGGCGGGTGTAGGCCAAATTCTCTAGATTTATGTTCTGGTAGGCCCATCTCCAGCAGTGGAGGTCTCGGACGCTGTGTAACGATGATTGATATTGATTCTTGCGAAATGAAAAAACGAAAGTAACCAAAAGTTGTCGTGACGTCACGTGATAAAGCAGGCAGTAATTAATACCATGTACTAAGTATTGTCTCTAATTATAGTTAGCTAATTCTCAGCGATATATAGATAGATAGTAAAGTTAAAAATCATCACGACCGTTTCCCTTTCGGGGTGGTCAGGAACCACGCTTATGAATAAGCGGATTCACATTTAGCCAACTTTACTGTCGGCCAATAATGACAAGTGGCAAGCTCGTCGATGTCTCCAGCGTACCAAACTCAAGAAATATCACAAATAAATTAATAAATATTATTGTGTCCCGACCAGGAATCGAACCCGGTACCTCCGAGTCTAAATCCATGGACTTAACCGCTAGACTAAGTTTCGTGGGAATGTTTTTATATCAGTTAAGGCCTGTCTATATATATATATATAGTGTGCCGACAAGAGCGCCGGATTTGATTTTAAAGAAATAATTGCCTTGATTTGTTGCACCAGTTGAACCTTGTGCTAATGCTGTCCTTTTACCAATGTTGATGCCGAATGGAAGCTCCCGGATTCCCTTACTGTGGCTATATCGAGGAAGACGATGAACAATCACAGACCGCCTCCGTGGTCTAGTGGTAACAAACGTTGCCGCGAACTCGGGAGGTCGTGGGTTCGATTCCCACCGGGGGAAAGTTGTACATTGTATAATTTGTCTCGGTCTGGGTGTTTATATGTATAATATGTATATATTTACAAAAAAAAAAAAAGTATAATATGTAGTTTATCAACCATCTAGTTTCCGTAACACAAGCCTCGTAGCTTACCACGGAAATTAGATGGCGCTGTGTGACCTGTCTGGAAATATTTATTTATTATTTTCTGACCCTTCAGCATAAATTTGATCTGACATTTTGTAATTAGACGCTTCACTGTCGATTCATTTGGCGCCTTATTGAGACCGAAAGCTTGGCGTAACTGGCGAACTGTTTTCGCATAACTTTCACCATTTTTGTAAAGTGTTTCCACAATAATTAAACATAGTTGGTTTAAATACTTCTTCATATTCTTAAATAGCGCGGTCTGTAAGTAGGTACGTGACGACTGTAATGAAAAAATCACCGCACAACTTGTATTAATAAAATGGCGGTAAAATAAATTCGGCGCTCTGGTTGGGACACCCGATATATATATACGTTATATATGGATAAATTTGGGGGAACGCCAAAAAAGTGATTTTCCTGTTATAATTATCGCGCGTGCCAACAAGGGGTATGTCGAAAGGACCGGAAGCAAAGCAAGTGCTAAAGGCTAACACTAAGCACTGATTACAATCATAGCTCACAGACTAAAGGCTAACACTAAGCACTGATTACAATCATAGCTCACAGACTAAAGGCTAACACTAAGCACTGATTACAATCATAGCTCACAGACTAAAGGCTAACACTAAGCACTGATTACAATCATAGCTCACAGACTAAAGGCTAACACTAAGCACTGATTACAATCATAGCTCACTGACTAAAGGCTAACACTAAGCACTGATTACAATCATAGCTCACAGACTAAAGGCTAACACTAAGCACTGATTACAATCATAGCTCACAGACTAAAGGCTAACACTAAGCACTGATTACAATCATAGCTCACTGACTAAAGGCTAACACTAAGCACTGATTACAATCATAGCTCACAGACTAAAGGCTAACACTAAGCACTGATTACAATCATAGCTCACAGACTAAAGGCTAACACTAAGCACTGATTACAATCATAGCTCACAGACTAAAGGCTAACACTAAGCACTGATTACAATCATAGCTCACAGACTAAAGGCTAACACTAAGCACTGATTACAATCATAGCTCACAGACTAAAGGCTAACACTAAGCACTGATTACAATCATAGCTCACAGACTAAAGGCTAACACTAAGCACTGATTACAATCATAGCTCACAGACTAAAGGCTAACACTAAGCACTGATTACAATCATAGCTCACAGACTAAAGGCTAACACTAAGCACTGATTACAATCATAGCTCACTGACTAAAGGCTAACACTAAGCACTGATTACAATCATAGCTCACAGACTAAAGGCTAACACTAAGCACTGATTACAATCATAGCTCACAGACTAAAGGCTAACACTAAGCACTGATTACAATCATAGCTCACAGACAGCTTTTCTAAGCATTTATGAAAAAATCATTAAGAAAATTCTCAATCCAATATCTTTTTTCTTAATTTCTGTTATTTTATCTTTAATTTTTTCGATGTTTGCAATTTTAAATTAACGAATATTAAGCAAATCCAAATGAATAGTCACAAGTATCCATGATTGTTAAGTTATTTTTTAGAAAACCAAAGGCATTAACTCTAACCACATTATATTTAAACTTATGTTTAGCTAACATGGACCTTCACTAACATTATAATGCTTTTATGAAATCATTTCTTCGCCACTAATCCTACATCTTATTAACCAAACGTCGGAAGGATGGTCAAATAGCTCGTATACTCCGAAAAGGTGTATGCGTCCCAACTTTGCTCTCCTATCTCGAACGCTTCAATTTTACCGATCGGGATTTTTAAACTTTATTGCACGCTGAATTGAAAACCGAAATCCTCGTCGCCAGTGTAAGTATGTATGACACAACGGTTTCTAGCGAATTGGGTTATTTTTTTGAAAACCAACGGTGGGTAGGCATACTCAATGATATTTCATTTAATTAATTTACACGCTTTTGCGTTCCTCTAAATATGTCCGTGAATGTATATCGATGGTAATTTTATAACGCTATACAATATTTTGTATTATATAGTAAATTATGTACTCGTGACTACATTTATGCAATACAGTGTCACCCCATCACACATCGTCCCACTTTCCGCAAGGACGGTTCCACTATACATGTTTAACTGGATAATAATAAAAGCGTTTAATGCAACAAATAGATGCGGTAGTAGTACCGGGGTCACTTCATCCGTATAAAACAAATAAAATATTAATTTATACAAATATGTGGAAAACATAAGTTATTTAAGTAAAAAATTAAATAAATATTTAATAATGGTCCAACTTATAGAAAACATTTACACCTATACGCTCCGTCCGTCGCTTTATTTTGGGTCCTATAGTATAAGTGACTTAAACGTGTGTTTATGTAATCATCCTTTTGGAAACTGCACCATCAATCTTAAAATAAGAATTCAATAGGAACTATTATATTGACCTGTAATGCATAAAAGTGTTCAAGTATAAGACCCAAGCCATACTATATTTTAAAAATACAACTATTATATATTTATATTAACTATGCGTTTCTTTTAATTTCTTGAATTGCACGTAGTTACCCAAAAAGGATCCAACCCACATTAATTTTAAGTAGTAGGCCATTAAAGAATATGTCAAATCCTGTATTTTTATCTGGATAGTTTTTGATATTAAAGATATCATCCTATTGGCATTCTAAAGTAAATTTCAGACAATTGTGGATTGGACTGCGCCTAATTATAGTTACAGATTGTGGGTACCTTTATGATACAGTAGGTTCAAACCATAGATTTAGTATATATATAGATTGGCAATAGAATGATTAGGGCGAGACCAAAAATGAAAAACACCGGTGTGCGTGAAATGCGCATGTGTGCGAAACGGATAGTGATGTTCGCGACTGCCTTGACTTAGATTATCGATAAAGATTGCAACGTTTTCGTGTTGTCTGATTTGACACAGATCTAGTTACATATAAAGTTAATGTTTGTTTGAGGTAATAAAAATTAAACTACAAAACATGTTAGATTTTTTATTTTTTAAAAAGTAACAGCTTATTAGGTACATTAAACATATAAACAAAATAGCAATAGTGGAACACAAGCTAATATAGGTAAAAAAAACATCTATAACTTGTGCATGCCATTTTTCCATTTAACCAAAAATTTTCCGAGAAAAACTAAAAAATGTATTCATTCGTTTTTTATATCTACAATTTGTTTTTTACATTTAGTGAAAATAACATTACTTCGGGAAAATTTGCCAGGAAATGCGAAAAACTGATTAAATTCATTTGGAAACCTAATATTTAATATTTGAAAAAATATTTTTTTGCAAACCCCAAATTTCAAAGATTTCTAATCACATATTTTGGTAATGTAACATTTTAATTTACATTATTTAAGGATTTCAACGTTAAATTTTCAGTTAAACAATGAAAAATTTATACAATAATTGAAAAATATAGTTTTTTTAGTTGCGTTTCCTAGCAAATATTCTTCTATGTTTATTTATTTACACCATCTAAAAGTAAACGATTCTATGAAAAATAAAACCACTGTAGGTATATAAAAAAAGGTCAAAGTCAAAATATCTTTATTCACGTAAACCTATTAAAGACATTTGTGACACGTCATTATTTAAATTATTTTAAATGATTCAACTCCTGCTAGTGGAAGACTAAGCAGCAAAGCAGATTCCAGTGACCTGTTAATGTCTGACTGAGAAAGGAATATGCAAGGAAAACTCAGCTATAGCAGATTTACAAATTAAAACAAATACAGACCTACACAACAACATAAAATAGATATCCTTTACTCCAAGATTGTCCTATAGGACAATCTTACTAACCCTACCAGGTAAGGCAAAACTGAAATAAATTACTTGCCCAAGCCCCTTGGGCAACCCGAAAGACGACAAAACGCAAAACGTCTGCTAATTTAAGAACAATAAATTGAACGTGTTCGGCAGAGGTCCCAGGCCCCCACAGCAGCACCCGATCACGGACGTAACGCATGTGCCAGCCATCCCCCCGCTCAACCAGGCCCTTAGGGACGGACCAGGACCCGACACACGTGCCACCACTGCAGTGACCTTCTAAGAAAGGTTTTTGCCATTTATTCTTTACTAAAATATTTTGGGGAAATCTGAAACATTATAAAGTTTAAATTATTTTATAAAAATATTTATAATTTAGTTCAATTAATAGGAGTTGCGCCATTTAGCTACGAAACTCCAAAAATTAAAAAGTAAAATATATAAAAAACATTTTTAAGAATTTAACGAAAATTAATAAGGCTGTATAGGCATAATCCATAGATTATGCATGCTATGCTGCATACAAGGCACAATACCTTTGCCATTTAGCGACATATCGATAAGATGTTATCGATAACATGTTATCGATATGTGTCAATCTCTACATAAGTGAGGTTAGAAATAGTAGAAATTCACGTATTTGATATTATCTTAAATTGAATTCCTATGCATTCAGAGTATTAATGTAATAAAAGGCGTTTATTTTTCCCATCTGTTTGTGTATAAAACCTTAGTGGCAGATCTAAAACATTGTATTTAGGCACCTAAATATTTTAATCGTACTTACGTGTTAAATGAATAATTATGCGGGTTTTCTTTCTTAGATGAGTTACATCCAGGTACTACACAAGTAACCATGACTAATTACGTCTATTAACCTCAAATTTACACTATAAAACCTTAGATTATTACAAATATAAGCGGAATTTGTTTTGTTTACAATTACGCCAGCCGCTACAAGTCGCGAACGTGTCTGTGAATGGTCCTGGCTATCTGTCTCGCTCTAACATACGCAATACTGTGCTCTTTCTCTTTTGCATTGCCAATCTAAGTATCCTATATCTATTGTTCAAACCCACCCGGGTGGCACCCGGTATGCACCAATGAGAAATACACTTTTCTTACGTACTGCAGTCATACATTTACAACACCACCGTTCCCGTGCCTCGGAGAACACGTTAAGCCGTCGGTCCCGGTTCCACTAATACCAACTTGTGGAATCGTCATTAAAATATACATGAGATCCTCGCAAACTCGTCTGGCTAGCGTGGCGAGTGTAGGCCAAATTCTTCATATATATGTTCCGGAAGGCCCATTCCAGCAGTGGAGGTCTAGGACGCTGTGTTCTAGGGGCTGTAATGATATATTATAATTATCACTAATTTTGGAGCTTCGGGACTAAACACTTGTTTTTATTATATTAAGGGTTGCGATAATTCAAATCGTATAATATAGGTAGTACCTATGGAACATTGATGAGTGGCCGCGACATCATGCGGGTTACCCTCATATTAGGAATGAAAGAGAGGACTCGATCTCAACTTTGACATTTATTAATTTGGTCTAGATACGCATAAGCACGACCTCCACGCAACAAAACACCCTGGATTATTATAGAAGTTGATAGTGTCGTTTATAAAGATAAAAATTAGGAAGTCAAACTTGAAGAATACTCAGAAATCGTACTTCTTATTCAATATTTACCAGATGTTATTTTTTTTTCAATAAAATAATGAATCTGTTTTAGTTTACATCAAAATATGTCCCCGAGAGAGACTTCAGCATTTTTCAATATTCATCGTATGAACAATCAATGTTAGGCAATCCATTAGCATTGTTTTTGTTAGCGTATAATTATCATAGAAAGTGGATTTAATTGTTGGATCTTGTAAGAACAATAAAACAACAAATGTTCGTAACGTTTTAATAACGCACAGAAGTCACATAGAAAATTAACACAAAATAGTTGTATGATATAGATCAGGGTTGCACAGACTTATTAATACTAGGGGCCACTCGGCCAAATCATGAACTGATAGCGGGCCGGCCGCCAGAAGTAGGTATAGGTAGTTAAAGACAATAAAGAATTGATAATAATTTATTAAAATTAAAAAAGAAATTATTAATTTGAAGCGTGGCACTGCATAGTGCTTACAATCTTTTTTATATTTGGCTCAAATTTACTTGTAGCAACACGTAAAACTGCTTCCAAACTTTCATTTGCAAGGCGGTTTCGATTTTTTGTTTTATTATTATTTAGTATTGAAAAAGTTTGTTCACATATATAGGTAGAACCAAATAAGCTGGCACATTTCAGAGCGTTTATGCGCAACTCTTCGTACATATTTTTATCAATGCAGCGGTAAAAGTTCAGCAAGTCTCCTTCGTTGAATTTGTTGCGTAAATCTTGGTCATTTTGAATGTCGATAATTTCTAACTGCATTGACTCTGGCGCATTTTCAACTGAAATAGTGAAAGGATTGCTGAATATGTCCAACAGAGGTTTCACTTTTTTAAACTCCGAAAATCTGTCTTCAAAAGATTGAATCAAAATATCTAGCTTTTCTACATAACTGAAATTAATCGCAGTTTTGTTGAATTTTTCAGCCATTTTCTTATAATTCGGAAAATGATTATAATTTCCAGAATTCAATTGTGATCTGAAAAGTGTCAGCTTGCATTGAAAGGATGTTACATGAGCATAGAGCTGGGATATCAGTTGATTTTTGCCTTGAAGCCGTGTGTTCAAGACATTCAAATGATTTGTAATGTCAACTAAATAAGCTAAATCACACAACCAATCAGGATTTTTAAGTTCCGGGACATCCCTTTGCTTTTCCGCCAGAAATATTCCAATTTCTTCTATTAAATTTAGAAATCGTTCCAGTGTCAATCCACGACTTAGCCACCTTACTTCTGTATAATACAGTAAATCTCCGTATTCGCTTTCGATGTCATCAAGGAATTGTTTGAATTGTCTGTGATTGAGTCCTCGTGATTTTATGAAATTTACAGTCGAAACTACTACTTTCATTACATTTTGAAATTCATTTTTTTTAGAACAGAGGGCTTCCTGGTGTATAATGCAGTGAAACTGCATGAGATCTTCAGTGTTTATGTTTTTTTCTTGCAGGTGCTTTTTCAGCAAAGTAACTAGCCCGGAATTGATACCAATCATGGAAGGAGCACCGTCAGTCGCAACTCCCGATAACTTAGATAAGTCCAAATCAGTTTTTGAACACTCGTCCAAAAGTCCATTGAGTATATCAACTCCTTTGGTTTGACCTTTCAATGAACACATTCCTAATAACTCTTCGAAGACTTCAAAATCTTGAGTAACACCTCGTATGAATATGAGAAGTTGAGCTGTGGAACTAATATCAGTCGATTCGTCGAGTGCTAATGAAAAAAATTCCATGATCTTAGTTTTTTCAATTAATTGTTCCGCAATATTACCTGACAAGGACATAATTCGTCTTTGGATAGTCATACGATTCAGTTGAATTTTCTCAAACTTTTTTGCTGCTTCTGGACACATTTTCTTAGCGGCAATTTCCATGCATTCTTTTACAAAATCGCCATCATTGAAGGGGCGACTTCGCTTTGCTATCATTCGAGAAATTTCATAACTAACTTCTGTAGCCGTTTCTGAATCTTGAATGTGTTTTGTAAACATAGCTTGCTGACCAATAAGCTCCCGTTTTAAAGACAACATTTTTTGCTTTCTTAATTCGCCTGTAAACTTGGTAAAAGAAGGATGCTGCGTTTAATAGTGCCTTTTTACATTATAATCCTTTGCAATCGCAACAGAATTCTTGCAAATTAAACAAACGACTTTGTTATGCGACCATACAAAAAAGTATTTCTCAGTCCAAATTTCTTGAAACTGCCGATTTTCATCTTTAACCTTACGTTTTTTACTAGGTCCTGGCTTCTCCATGTTGCGTTCTAATCCTGGCTAGGATTAACACAGCACCTAAAAACAATTACAGTACCCACTTAAATTACCTATCCTTTTTTAAATTATCAAAAATAATTGATTAAATATTATTTCTCAGAAATTTTAAGATTTTTATACAGATTTTATCTGAAATAATGACGTAATTATTACAGTTAGAGAAATTCTTATAAAAATAGTAATTTCTTTGTTTATTTTAATATTTAGCCAACATTAAAGCTAAATTTGATTAAAATTGATTAAATAGGTAGGGAAACACTTATTAATAACAGAGTTTTACTTACGTTTTCACAACACAATTATACACGGCACTTGACGGGTTAACACTGCAACAGGAAATCTACGTTGAATGTGGATCAAAATATATGACACCGGCTAGTCGAGTTAAAATCTACACTAGAACTATTGCCTCCCAAAAACACTAATAAACTGCACTTATTCTCAATCACTTATTACTTCGCTTTGTATTTTCGCGCTTATTTCTTTCTGTTGTTGACACTTCACTCAAATGAAAAGCGAACTGTTCGGCCGCTGCGGTTAACGTGATTTTTATACCGCGCAAACGAATCTGGAAGCTTCGTGTAGATACGCGAGCAATCGGGAATACGGGACTATATCTATCTCGCTTGCTCACCGCGCTAGAAAATTCTTGATTTCTATAGCGAGCGATGTTACTTGACTTAGCAATTTTGGGCGCTAGATTCAAATTGCGCGCGCGCGAGTTTCACATTACTTTTCGAACATATTTTTTTTTTGTTTTATTCTGGAATAGAATTCAATATTTTTCGAATGCACGAGAGTATTATTTTTGCTGTCGGCGGGCCACCAGTATTCGACCCACGGGCCGCATGCGGCCCGCGGGCCGCGGTCTGTGCATCCATGATATAGATCAATAGATCAAAACAATCCGCAACACGAAATTATGGAATAAAATTTCATAATTAATAACAATTTTATTAAATACCTAATTCTGACCGATTATATAATAGTTGTATGATAAATCTGTACTCAAATAAATTATGCATAATAATAAATACATGCGAAAATTGAAATAAACAAAACCAATTTGGATGTAAAGTTTGCCGGAGATCAGAACTATATCTAAGCAAGTAATCTAAGTACTTAGGTGTTATAAAGCACCATTTGTTCAATTTGATGAAATTAATGTAGAAAAATATTCATATATATATATAGTAGGTAAAATATTTAATATACTATTGTTAAGTGAACACTTGAGTAAGTATTTGTTATAAAAATAAATAATTACAGATATGTACAGCTCTCCCAAAGTGATAATGCGCATAGAAATCTTCGTCACTGTTCGGCAACGGTCGTATTCCCCGAGCGTCGGAAGACGATATGTATATAGAGTGGTTAAGTGCATTTTCTTTATGCATAATTTAGTAGAATTATGTGTTTTGTGCTAAAAGAGATAAATATTGATTTATCAGTAACGAAATTTGATTCAAAGTAAATAGCGAGGAAAACCATACGATTGAGAATATGCTACAATCTTTGTTGGATTGATTTACTTCGAAAATTTTATAGTACTGTAGTGGCCTCCTTTAAATATAAAATCTCTGCCTGTGTCAGACAGACAAGCAATTGTCAAATAAACTATTTAAATAAGATAACTAAAGTTGAAATTAAATTCACCTTTGAAAACAAAACCAAGAAGGTTGTGTAATAGCAGCTCTATATAATTCCACACAGAGAGAACACGTGCAGTCACCGCCAAAAAAACAAAAACAAAAAAACACTGCCCGAATTGTTTTCGATTGTGTACTCATGATATTGACTTCTATTTCTTTGGAACAAGGTGCAAAATGCAAGTGCATTGTTTAGTGCTCTTACGATTCAATGATTCGGGTGTTTCCGGGAATACGACAATTAGCGAAGATCTGCATGCGCATTATTAATTTGGGAGTACTGTATAAGTATATCTAAAGGGATCGACATATATACAAGTATTCGCTTTAGGTAATCTATCTAATCTTCGTCCAAATTTATGTTTGAGCATAAATATATACAAAATTACATTTAACATATTTAGCCTAGTAAAGTCAAACGCGGAAACAATTTACAAAATAGGACGAATCTTCGAGAGAAGGTTTATCTGTCGGAGACCGAGACCGCGAGAACTCCGAGCTCGGTGAGGTGCAGCCTCCCTCCGAGGTGGTCCCCGACCTCCTCCAGCCACCTCTGCACGGGGTCTATGAGGGAGCTCCCGTACGGCTTCCGGTCGCCGACGGCATCTCGCCAACGTTCGTCGGTGGGAGGGGTCGCGCCGTCGTTATAGTTGAGCCACTTGGTGCAACACATCACCTTGGCGGACGATATGACGTCCTCCGAGACGAAGGTCTCCCCGCGGAGGGTGGTGTTGCGGGGGGCGGGCTGGAGGGGGGCCAGCAGCAGCGCGGAGGCCAGCAGGGTCACGAGGGCCGCGGAGTAGCCCAGCACCAGCGCCACGGTGGCCGCAGAGACGCCGCTCAGCATGTCCGACAGGGCCGCGGCGGGCAGCTGACCGCTCAGCACGCGGAGGTCGCTGCACATATCACAATCGATACTAACAAATGTACAAACACGAAAAATTATGTAATTAAAGGATGTTTAGTGACGAGTTTACCTGTAAGTGTAGAACCCTCGGCCGCGCGCCTGTCTCAGAGCCACCTCTTTCTCCAACCATTTCAGTTTCTCTTCGAAGGATTCCTCGCTCACAAACACGTTCCATTCCTGCGATCACATAATATTATTGTTTACTGTAATTTCGGAGTTTCGAATGAGTAGTTCGCTCAAGAAAGAAATAATATACTGTATTGCTAAGAAAACTGTGGTGAAGTGCATACGATAGCCTGCAGGAACTGGATCTCGAGTCTCCTGAGCTGCTCGACCCCGAGCCCGCTGCTGTCCGCCCACTCGGAGATAAGCACCTCATCATCTTCGCCATTGTCTTCTAGAAACTTATTGCCGACCATCTGAAATTTGAAAAGGTCAATTATATAATAATGCAGTTTAGAGATATTGCTTTTGAGAGTGGAGAATCTCCACTTACCAAGGACACCAGGAAAAGATGGGCGGGTTCGGCCTGAGCGAGATAGGTTTGGTTGTGGGCGTGCAGTCTCTCCATGTACAGGAGAGCGAGCACCAGAGCAGTGGGAGACACGGAGGCGCCCCGAGCGAGCCGGGCCGCCTGCTCGGGTCTCAGGCGCCGCACCGAGCGACCTCGCTGGCACTCCGACCACACCGAACATGACACCTCTGCAAACAATACCTTTCTGTTCACTATCTAACCACAATAAACAATAGTACATGTGTGAACACAAATCAATAAATTTATAGTGCTTGTCATGATGGGCTTATAGTAAAGTTGGCTAAATGTGAACCTCCTTCTATAATCTGATCACCCGAAATACGATATTTTACTTTTATAGTCCTTTAATATAAATATATATTTTTAAACTCATATTTGTTATGTATGCTTTGTAACAAAAATGATGCCAAATATCAAAATTAAAAAATAGTCATTCGCGCCATTTTGCGCGGGCATGTCAAGTGCAAGTTATTGTTTTGTAAATTAATTTACTGTTGACATTGTTAGTCAAAAGAGGTGTTGATTTGTTTAATAATGTGCTACAATGTAAATAATTATGGAAAACGAAAAATTGGACTTTAAATATGGGAGCACAAGTTGCAGTTTATTTTTTGCGGTTTTTCCGCCCTGTGAACTCCCATATTATACCCGACGTGTTTGGGCGATAAAGCCGCGAGTGACTCCGTAAAAAGCATCGAATCTCATAGATATATTAGATTAGACTTAGCTGTATGGGCTCGACCCTTTGCCTTCCCTATTACCTCGTTAAATAGGGTTACCATCTGACCGTATAAATCCGGTCTTGACTTCGCTCGGCTTTTACTCGAGACAGTTCCAGTGACCTGTTTGTTGCGTGTTAAATCACGCTGAGAAAGGACGCTACAAGGAAAACTAAGCTATATTAGTATACACCCAACTACTAAACATGCAGTGGAGTGGTAAATACATTTAGCTATCCCCGGAGAATAAAATGATAATTACAAATACTGACCTTTTCAGTAATAAATAAATACCACATTATTACGATTTCTTTCGCAGATAAAAGAGTGTGCTCAAATGAAAGCTATTGCAGTACTGTCTTACAATTTTGTTCTAGGGATAAACCTCAAGAGATAAAAATAATAGGAAGTTTATTCAGATAAATTGTAAATATGTTATATAATGGTAATGAAATCTTTGGTTTAGTTTTTTTTTTTAAACCAAATAATTGGTTTTATTTTATATTAATCATAATATAAACTTAACTGTGAATACTATTGTATTATTTTATAACTTTTTAAACAATAGCGAAAACATTACAAAAAATATTTTGGTATACAAAAAATCCATAGATTTCAAATGTGGCAAAACACTAAAACTATGGCTATTGCAGCTATCATTTTATTCTCCGGGGACCACAATTTAAAAATAAAGGAAAACTTTTGCAAGGTACAATTGTTTTCTGACCAGTAACGGGAAGACTGAGGCAGGCCAGAGTAGGGAGCTGGCCATAGTATAGTGTCTTGTTAATCCTCTTCAGGAACTCTTGCTGGTCCCCCATACCCTGCACATAACAAATACTATGTTTATTTCAGAAAAAGTTTTTCTTTAAAATATACAAATAATAAATAAATTGCTATACTACGTCCTAATGGTGACTTGTCTATCCCTGATTTCCAAATATACTTCTATTTTTTTTATAAATTCATCCAAAGAATACTGCTAAATTAAAGATCATTCCAGAACACAACACAAATTACTTACAATTTCCTGGATTCACCCTCTGAATGTTTGGGAAAGAGAAAGGAGAAGAATGTTGTCTCGGCTTGTTACTTCTGCTTATTATTACACAAAAAGGACACACATCATTTACCATTCTGCTCCTCTCCTCACCCAACCAAATACTGCATGATTCTGCTAGTTAGAGCACAAGTGAATGTACTTAGCACTGGTGCTTACTTTACATACTGATGAAACTTGTGAATGTACTTAGCACTGGTGCTTACTTTACATACTGATGAAACTTGTGAATGTACTTAGCACTGGTGCTTACTTTACATACTGATGAAACTTGTGAATGTACTTAGCACTGATGCTTACTTTACATACTGATGAAACTTGTGAATGTACTTAGCACTGGTGCTTATACATACTGATGAAATTTGTGAATGTACTTAGCACTGGTGCTTACTTTACATACTGATGAAACTTGTGAATGTACTTAGCACTGGTGCTTACTTTACATACTGATGACACTTGTGAATGTACTTAGCACTGGTGCTTACTTTACATACTGATGAAACTTGTGAATGTACTTAGCACTGGTGCTTACTTTACATACTGATGAAACTTGTGAATGTACTTAGCACTGGTGCTTACTTTACATACTGATGAAACTTGTGAATGTACTTAGCACTGGTGCTTACTTTACATACTGATGAAACTTGTGAATGTACTTAGCACTGGTGCTTACTTTACATACTGATGAAACTTGTGAATGTACTTAGCACTGATGCTTACTTTACATACTGATGAAACTATAGAGTACCGCATCAGGCCACCTAATTACATCATATTATGAGATTTATTTAGGTACAGACAATGCAATTGGCTCTTATAGTTGTAATATAAATATTGTTATTGCATCGTATCATAAAAAGGCGTGACGTAAGTGACACCACAAAAGAACAATATGGGTTAGCAGTTAATTCGCACATTATCATTTTATGAAAATTATCATATACACGAAGAAAGTTTTTAATTATTTACAAGCTAGCTTTTAAGAAATCAGAATAGTGCCGTCCGCCACGATGCGACCTCCTTACCTTGATCTTCATTTTCATGTTGTTGTCTTTCTATTCTGAGAGGTTCAACATAAATCTAAGACAAAGAATATCACCGTTAAATTATAGACACTGAAACATTCCCATAACACGAAGTAATTTCTCCCTAAATAAAAAATATAAAAATTTTCCAACAAAACTAACCAAAACAAAACATGAAAAACGTCCACAGATATAATCTGTGGTCCACAGACAGACCAATTTTTTTTATTTTTTTTTTTGTTCTCCCGATGGATGATGAATGAGATGATAGGGAAGGCAAAGGGTCTAGCCCATACAGCCAAGTCTGACGTAATATATCTTTCTTTTTCATGAATTAATGAGGTCATCATCAAATTCCAGATGCTGCAGAATTTGATGCTTTTCATGGAGTCACTCGCGGAACCATCCACTGCTCAAACACGTCGGGTAAAATATGGGAGTTGACAGCGCGGGAAAACCGCAAAAAGTAAACTGCAACTTGTGCCCCATATTTAAAGTCCAATTTATCGTTTTCCATAATTATTCACATTGTAGCACATTATTAAACAAAACAACACCACTTTTGACCAATAATATCCACAGTAAATTAATTTACAAAACAAAAACTTGCTGTCAAGTGCAAAATGAAAACACGCGCAAACTCCACAGACAGACCAAATAGAAAACGTCAAGCAGCACAGATTATACATACGTCAAATCAAAATTTTAATAATCACCACAGACTATAAAATATACAAAAAATATTTAAAACGGCCACTAAAGAAAAAAAAAAAGAGATCGGCCCTTCGCGCCATTTTGCGCGGACTTGTCAAGTGCAAGTTTTTGTTTTGTAAATTAATTTACTTTAGATATTGTTAATCAAAAGTGGTGTTGTTTTATTTAATAATGTGCTACAATGTGAATAATTATGGAAAACGATAAATTGGACGTTAAATATGGGGCACAAGTTGCAGTTTATTTCTTGCGGTTTTCCCGCGCTGTCAACTCCCATATTTTACCCGACGTGTTTGAGCTAAGGTGCCGCGAGTGACTCCAAGAAAAGCATCAAATTCTGCAGCATCTGGAGTTTGATGATGACCTCAAGACTCATTAAAAAAAATATATATTACGTCAGACTTGGCTGTATGGGCTAGACCCTTTGCCTTCCCTATCATCTTATTCATCATCCATCGGAAGAGAACCAAAAAAAAAAAAAAACAAAAAAAAAGTTTAATAGTGATGTGCACTGTTTTTATTTTATAATAATTATGATTCAGACTTTCTTCTTTCTATTCTATTCCTAGCTTTAAACGATCGAGACTGTAATCTTGTGATTCAGCTTAACATAGTTATTTTGATAAAGGCTTGGGACTTCCCTTTGATTAATAAATCATACTAGTGAATACTAGAAATTTCAAACAATAGTTGTGATTGTGTGGTCTGTTGGCATCTACCCAGAAGGAAGCATGACGTCACGCCATCCGATCAGATCCTCTTGGTACATGTACTTAGTACTTGGTACTAATGCAGGAGCATGAGGACAGTTTAAGAATAGCAGTTTCTTGGTTATAAGAATGCCAACCTCAGGTGTGGTTCCCAAGTTAATGAAATGGGTAAACACGGCCTTAGTTATCAAAAGAGCGCCTGGCACAGCCAGGCAGATTCTCTAGACACCAAGTCTTAGATTAAGCCTTTTATAAAGAGAAGTTTATCCGTCCGCTAAAATCCCGTCCGTCCTTGAATCATCAGGTCCAGTATATATATATATATATACCGGTTTAAACCACATAAAATATAATAACATTAAACAAAGTTATCACTTTGTGGCATTTGGGGTTGAATCAATGGGAGTATTTCTTCTCGATACCTACAAATTCGTAAGACTGGGTAAACGAATTTATCATGAGTGTGGCGACCCCAAATGCCATGACTGCCTCAAAATATTGACATTATTATTCAACGAGGAAATGCGGCAAGCGTTTTATTTTAGGTACCCTCACAGTTAGGCCTTTAGTTTGTAGAAGATTTATTTTCATTGTTATTTATAGTTTAGTTGTATTTATAAATAGTTTTTAATCTATTTTATTTTAATATTATTGTACCTTTCTTGGAATAAATTATTAATCTGATAAAAAAAAGTTTATTTTGTTTATGATTTAAACATAAGCTATTTGGTCTGTGGAATTAAACCATGTAAGAGCAGCCCTATTTATATTACAAATTAAAAATAATATTGTCATTTCATTTATTAGCGTAGATTTTTTTCCAAGCGGTTCTTTCTCAGGAACATTTGTAAAAATATTGATAATATTGAATAGGTAAATAAAAACCGCTTCTTGGCATAATAAAAGGCAATGTTTTTTATATATATTACAGTGAGTGATTGTTAAAAGTACTCAAATATTTGGTACAGGGTGCGTGCAAAGTTCTAACTATTATTGATTACCCTTATTTTCTGAGAAAGAACAATTTAATACAATGTAGGTCAGTGGAGGGTTCAGGAGGGTTTGTGTAATTATTTCTGTCTCAGAGCTTAACATCGGATGTTTGACGGAATGCTATGATAATGGTTACTCAACATGAAAACTAAAAGTTTTCTACTATTTTCGTCGTCTGTTTTTGCTACAAGTATTTTTTTAATACTATTTCATTCACAACAGCCTGAGTCCATTCAGAATATCGTTACTCAAACTCACCAGCATATAAAAGACTTCAAAGTGAGTACAAGTCCATTTGTAAATATATTTTAAGTTATATAGAGAATACAACAATCTATTTAATTTTAGGAAAACTTGCGAGATGTGGAGGAGAGACACCTCGTGGACGAGGAGAGGTACCTGTCGGGGCTGGGACTGGGCGGGGCGGTCGTGGAGCAGTGGCACAACACCTCGGTCCCGGTGGTGGTGACATATGCTCGCGGTGACGGTCACGCACAAGCCGTGGGGTTTGTCCGAGCCGTCGCCGCCCGCCTCACACACACAGTGCTGCTCTATAACTTGGGGCTTACACCACATTCCTTGGCTATTGTAAGACTAGCATTATTTTTTATGAGTTTAATATATCATATATAGATTATTTGTATTTAAGATATTGTGATGCAGTGGGCTGAGTGGAAATAAGAGAATAATCCCAAGATAAACCTTGTTTAAATTGATAAGCTCACTGATGAATGTAATTATTTGAAGATGATAAGGTTATCATGTAATCTATTGTTTCAGGTGTCTAATTATTGTAACTCCTCTAAGTGTGTGATATTGGATTTTGCCCTGAGTGAATATCCCTCACATGTATCGGACGAAAGCCTCAATGCTTTTCGACCCCTCATTATTCAGGTGAGTTACGACTTACATAGTATCTTTTAGTAATGCTACCTATTGGTATTTAAAGTCATTTATTTGTCCAATAGGTATAGTAATAATCACTTTTACACCTAAAAAATAAATATTATTAAAAATTAGATATGTGACAACATTGTGCCAAAAGAGGTAGTGCTATATTTGGTAACATAAATAATGATTAGTGACTGTTATTGAGTTAATAGAAATGAGATTACGCAGGTGACTGCAAAACATGTGTCATTACTATTGAACACAGCTCGAGCAGTAAAAGTGGAAACTTCACTTTTAAAAATTAAAATCATTTATTTATTAACTTTTGGTACATTATTTGAGGATATTACAGGTATTTGTGAGCTACAAAAGTCAATCCTGCCAGGTAATAAATATTAATCAACAATTTTACTTAATTAAATATTATTATTATTAATTATACTTCTATTGTTAAATATTAATTAAAATAAAACTACATTACAAGAAAGAAACAAAATAAAAAATACAAATAAACATTTGTAACCTAAAAGTTATTTATATATACATATATTTATATATTATATAAAATGTCATTAACAATATGAAATAATAATATCGTTTTTAATCTTTAAGGTTGTCTGGTAGCTTATTGAATAATGTAGCATCCATATTATACAGGGTGGGCCACGAATTGGTTAACAATTGAAAAAATCGTATAAAAAAGCCATTTGGTATATTTTAAAAATTGTTTATTCACAAGAAAGTTAATTAATTGGATCTAAGCGAACACCGAAATTTTCGAATACTTGTCGACTAAGAGACCCGAGATCGCCGACATCTCTTCGCTGATTTTTTCCTTCAATTGCCGTAGTATATTTGGATTATGGATATAATAATAATAAATAATTATAATATAGACACGACTCTTTAAATAACCCCATAAAAAGAAGCCTGCTGGGGATAGATCTAGACTCCTGGGTGGCCATGGGATGTCGCCTCGTCTGGAAATCAGCTTTTCCAGAAACATTTCTTTGGCACCGGCAGGGACTCGTTGGTTGTGTGACAAGTGGCTCCATCTTGTTGAAACTAAGTGTGAGAAGAGAGAAGACAAATTTCTAAGCATTCCATGGATTCACCGTGCGGGTGCCGGGTCCATCGTGTGTGGGTAAGAAATGAGAAGAATGGTGTCTCGGGCTTGCGACCGACAATTGGCTGGTTTAAGAAAAGGAGGCCTCCTTTTTTTTCTATTGCGCGATAATACGCTCACCATCCACCATTCTACTTCTCTCCCTACCCAACCAAATACTGTATGATTCCGTTAATGCCGTCTTGGAAGCTCGTTCCATAAATGTATTGACGGCAGACCTGCTTAGGCCCAATTCTTTCAGTAAGTGATGCAAAGATTTTGCTGGAACTCCTCTTGCACCAACTTCCACTGCGTAAAGCTGAGTCTTGAACCCGTTCCTGATCAATTCTTCTGTGAGATCATAATATTTATTCGACTTCATGTTGTGGTCTTTTGGAATATTTGATTCCCACGGAACGGTAAGTTCAATAAGGATAACTTTTTTCAAGTTCCGAGAAAACACTAAGATGTCTGGCCTATAGGCTGATACAGCTAGTTCATCTGGGATCCTATAATGGTGTTCAAATGTATCCATGAGAATTTTCCAGTCTGATGCGGCGCCAAGGATCGAGGTGGGCTTGCATTTAGTTTTCGTGCTTTGCCCTTCCTTTACAAATGTGGTCAAAGTTTTATTTGTAGTCAGTCCCTTTCTGGCTCTTGCAATAGAAAGACTTACTGCTTCACGGATAACACCTAGGACTTTGTCATGTCGGCGTGAGTAATAGCCCTTTTCTAGGAGAGTAACGCACCCTACAAGTGTGTGTCTAGCAGTTCCTATGGCAGCACCACACAATGTACAGTTCTTTTCCGTAGCTTTTCCCCACCTTACCAGATTACTACATTTACTATTATTACAGATTGTAGCCAGCAAATTCCCGTACCAAGAACTCTCGTAACATTTTCACATACTCAGCATAATTGACAGTAACCGAACGGCTGCGAGAATCTTCGAAAAAGTAGGGTCCAATGATTCCTTTTGCTGAATTGCAGCCCATACCGTTACCTTAGGAGAATGTAGTGGCCTCTCATGTTTAGCTTTGGGATTGCTTCAACTACCTGCAATTCTGTTTGTTAACATGCCCGTTGAGGTGGATATGGGCTTCGTCGGAAAATAAGAGATTATCAAAATGACTGAATCGATCTAACATTGTTTGGGCATACGACTTGCGCAAATTTAAATCATTAGGTTTTAATTCCATTGCGACTAAACTTCCGAAAAGCGAGCTGATGGCAGACCCCTTCCCGCTCCCGCGCGGCTTGTTTAGCGCGAATTGTTGGGTTTAAATGTTAACGAACTCTTGGCCCACCCTGTACTATTACAACATTTTTTGGGTATACTTCATATCTGTTACTGTATTTGCAGAATGAGTTGTTGCAGAAATTTTTGAAAATCTTATAATAAAAAGGGTGTTCTTTAACTAAATTACAGTTACTTTGTGCATTTGACCAGCATATTGTAAAAGTATTTAAATTTAAATCCTTATTCAAAAATTAAATAGTCAAAATAGTGGAGCCCTTTATTTAGCAGACTCACTGCTCCGAGGCGCAGCGCCGCGTGTAAAGTGCTCTAATACCTCTAACATGGCTACACCCAAATGAAGATGACATGGTGGTGTCATAATAGCTTGGCTACTGGGGTTGTTGCAATATTAATTTATTTCTGTGAGATAAATTAATCTCTGTAACCTTTTCTAACACCTTTCAATTTGCCTAAGGCAAAACGTAGTTGCAATTTATATATTTATTTATATGTTTGAGTACTTCTATGAGTGTTGCATTCCTGAATAGATAATGGTTATCATAACCAAGTCAATCCAAGATAAGCTGCTAGTTGGTAATCCGGTGTGATGTCATCACTTTACCTACTAATTGGCACTCAATGGTCTAGATAAATAAATCCTGGTGGAATGAAACTAGATCCTTGATCCAGATCCATCATCAGTCGTGTAAAGTAAAGTATCAGTGGTCAGAAACCACGCTTATAAATAAGCGGATTCACATTTAGCCAACTTAACTATAGGCCAATCATGACAAGTGGCAAGCTCGTCGATGTCTCCAGCGTACTAAACTCGAGAAATATCACAAATAATTTAAATATTAATTAAATGTACTTATTTACATTAATACATATTTTTGTGTCCCGACCAGGAATCGAACCCCGTTCCTCCGAGTCTAACTCCACGGACTTAACCGCTAGACCACGGAGGCGTTATATATTTTTTTTATGAAATACAATATGTTCATAATTACTGTGATGGGTTACCAACGAAATATTTTTTCAAAATTTTCTAAATTAAAAGCTATATTACTATTACACTAGCTGATAGGGATTAAATTTTGAGAATGATACTAAACGAATGAAAAGCCTTATTATTACATAAGTTTTCCTTAATTAAATAAATCCCAAGTTAACTATAAAATAAATAATAACTTTTCTAGGCCCGATTTTTCAATCATCTGATAACTCACAAGTTAGATATCTGTCTGTTTAATCTATTTGATTGTTTATCAACAGAATAAATGTTTTAAGTTTTTCGATTACTTTTATTCTGTCAGTTAATTTTCTGTCTACGGTTAATTATCTGTAGATTGTTGTCACTAACTGTACTTCGTCTGGGCGAGAACCACTTACCAAAAATGTTACATGTTAGAAAGAAAGCGATATATTTTATCAGTTACGCATTATTTATACCCCCAATTTCCGTGCCCGAGAGCACGTTAAGTCACCGGTTCCGGTTCCATTAATACCAACTTGTGGAATTGTTATAAACTTTCATTAAATATTGACGCCAACTCGTTTGGCCAGCGTGGAAAGAGCCAAATTCTCTATAAATTTCTGAAAGGCCCATCTTCAACTCCACTGTTCTAGGGGCTTTGATCATGATGATAAATACATATTCTTTATATACAATTAATTGGTTATAATTGTTCGGTCGATAGCACGCTCTGAGTCGAGTGGGCGGCGTGGTGTTCGCGGAGCCCTGGCAGAGGTGGTGCGGCGCGGCCGAGGAGCTGCGCGGGCTCTGGACCAAGGTGAACCTTTGTATTTGCGACTCACAAGTGTGTTGTAATCAATCCGAACAGAAGATTTGCATCTTTCTCTGTTTATACAGGTTTCAATTTGTTTTGAGTAAAACTAAAGTATCATCACGACTGTTTTCCTTTCGGGGTGGTCAGAAACCACGCTTATAAATAAGCGGATTCACATTTAGCCAACTTTACTATAGCCCAATCATGGCAAGTGGCAAGCTAGTCGATGTCTCCAGCGTACCAAACTCGAGAAATATCATAAATAAATTAAATATTAATTAAATGTGTTTATTTACATTAATAAATATTATTGTGTCCCGACCAGGAATCGAACCCGGTACCTCCGAGTCTAAATCCACGGACTTAACCGCTAGACCACGGAGGCAGTTTTGAGTATTATAAATATATACAACTTGCTGACCCGACGAACCTCGTACCGCCACAGTCAATGAATTATTATAATAGTAATACTCACACAGAACAATATTCAAAACAAATCCCGGACAATTATTAAAAGAAATTTATTAAAAGTGAGACCAATCGATTTGACAGTAGTTGTTTTTTTTAATTAATTTTTATTTATCATTTATTTTATAAATAAGCTAAATATAAATTTCTGAACGCACGCGTAAATATTATATCCACGAACATTTTGTATGGGTGAATGTTTGACAGGTACCCACGAACATTTTGTATGGGTGAATGTTTGACAGGTACCCACGAACATTTTGTATGGGTGAATGTTTGACAGGTACCCACGAACATCTTGTATGGGTGAATGTTTTTTATTTTAATGTCAATTTTACAATGTTATTAATAGTTATTCTGCTATTCTGGACGGAGACAAATCTAACAAATCAAAACCCATGCATATCGGTCCAGCCGTTTTAGAGTTATAATTTTTCTAACGAACCCGACTTTGTTTTATATATTAAGATTAAAGAATAAGTTTTTTTTATATACTACAAGAGCAACGACTGAGTAACTATACATATATTCGTATATATACTACAAGAGCAGCGACTGAGTAACTATACATATATTCGTATATATACTACAAGAGCAGCGACTGAGTAACTATACATATATTCGTATATATACTACAAGAGCAACGACTGAGTAACTATACATATATTCGTATATATACTACAAGAGCAGCGACTGAGTAACTATACATATATTCGTATATATACTACAAGAGCAACGACTGAGTAACTATACATATATTCGTATATATACTACAAGAGCAGCGACTGAGTAACTATACATATATTCGTATATATACTACAAGAGCAGCGACTGAGTAACTATACATATATTCGTATATATACTACAAGAGCAACGACTGAGTAACTATACATATATTCGTATATATACTACAAGAGCAACGACTGAGTAACTATACATATATTCGTATATAATAAGAGCGCTAGCGAGTTTTAGGCTCCCGCTCGGTACTCGGTCGATATGCCCCACAAATTAGCGATGATGCGCGCCACCTATCGGACAACAATAGTACTATGTCAGAAAAATGGACCCGCCAATGATTACTGCTTTCAATCATATTTTGCTTTTAATTTATTGATCGACGCATTCCTGGACTGCAGATTATATTAAGGTCGATTTTTTTAATATTACGACAATAGAATGCTCCGTATCGAACATATTATGGCAGACTGGCGTTGTGTAGTCGGAGCGGGCGGGAACCGTAGTTGCCGTGACTCACGAGGACGGTGTGTCTCCAGAGCCAGGCGATGGGGGTGGTGGCGTACCCCCGGCGCGCGGCCGTGACGTCGCTGACGCACCCGCGCATGTTCCGGTACTTCCGCGCGGCCATCGACGACTTCCTGTTCGTGCAGATGCTGGACGTGTCCCGGCTGGCGGTGGCGCCGCACTCCGCCGTGCCCGCGCTCATGGCGGCCTGGATCCGGTGCGCGCTCACACTGGACTGCATCATGCCTCTCGGTAACTATGTCGGCCGTGTCCCGGCTGGCGGTGGCGCCGCACTCCTCATGGCGGCCTGGATCCGGTGCGCGCTCACACTGGACTGCATCATGCCTCTCGGTAACTATGTCGGCCGTGTCCCGGCTGGCGGTGGCGCCGCACTCCTCATGGCGGCCTGGATCCGGTGCACGCTCACACTGGACTGCATCATGCCTCTCGGTAACTATGTCGGCCGTGTCCCGGCTGGCGGTGGCGCCGCACTCCTCATGGCGGCCTGGATCCGGTGCGCGCTCACACTGGACTGCATCATGCCTCTCGGTAACTATGTCGGCCGTGTCCCGGCTGGCGGTGGCGCCGCACTCCTCATGGCGGCCTGGATCCGGTGCGCACTCACACTGGACTGCATCATGCCTCTCGGTAACTATGTCGGCCGTGTCCCGGCTGGCGGTGGCGCCGCACTCCTCATGGCGGCCTGGATCCGGTGCGCGCTCACACTGGACTGCATCATGCCTCTCGGTAACTATGTCGGCCGTGTCCCGGCTGGCGGTGGCGCCGCACTCCTCATGGCGGCCTGGATCCGGTGCGCGCTCACACTGGACTGCATCATGCCTCTCGGTAACTATGTCGGCCGTGTCCCGGCTGGCGGTGGCGCCGCACTCCTCATGGCGGCCTGGATCCGGTGCGCGCTCACACTGGACTGCATCATGCCTCTCGGTAACTATGTCGGCCGTGTCCCGGCTGGCGGTGGCGCCGCACTCCTCATGGCGGCCTGGATCCGGTGCGCGCTCACACTGGACTGCATCATGCCTCTCGGTAACTATGTCGGCCGTGTCCCGGCTGGCGGTGGCGCCGCACTCCTCATGGCGGCCTGGATCCGGTGCGCGCTCACACTGGACTGCATCATGCCTCTCGGTAACTATGTCGGCCGTGTCCCGGCTGGCGGTGGCGCCGCACTCCTCATGGCGGCCTGGATCCGGTGCGCGCTCACACTGGACTGCATCATGCCTCTCGGTAACTATGTCGGCCGTGTCCCGGCTGGCGGTGGCGCCGCACTCCTCATGGCGGCCTGGATCCGGTGCGCACTCACACTGGACTGCATCATGCCTCTCGGTAACTATGTCGGCCGTGTCCCGGCTGGCGGTGGCGCCGCACTCCTCATGGCGGCCTGGATCCGGTGCGCGCTCACACTGGACTGCATCATGCCTCTCGGTAACTATGTCGGCCGTGTCCCGGCTGGCGGTGGCGCCGCACTCCTCATGGCGGCCTGGATCCGGTGCGCGCTCACACTGGACTGCATCATGCCTCTCGGTAACTATGTCGGCCGTGTCCCGGCTGGCGGTGGCGCCGCACTCCTCATGGCGGCCTGGATCCGGTGCGCGCTCACACTGGACTGCATCATGCCTCTCGGTAACTATGTCGGCCGTGTCCCGGCTGGCGGTGGCGCCGCACTCCTCATGGCGGCCTGGATCCGGTGCGCGCTCACACTGGACTGCATCATGCCTCTCGGTAACTATGTCGGCCGTGTCCCGGCTGGCGGTGGCGCCGCACTCCTCATGGCGGCCTGGATCCGGTGCGCGCTCACACTGGACTGCATCATGCCTCTCGGTAACTATGTCGGCCGTGTCCCGGCTGGCGGTGGCGCCGCACTCCTCATGGCGGCCTGGATCCGGTGCGCGCTCACACTGGACTGCATCATGCCTCTCGGTAACTATGTCGGACGAGATCGCATATCGCAGGGAATAATTTGGGTAGTTTTAAATGTACACCCTGTCGCCGGCTGACTCGACTCGACCGGAAAGACTCGAGTAGAAAGTCCTTAAAACTGTAAAAAGCATAGCCAGGAGTGAATTATTCACTAAATTATTTCTCAATTTAAAAAATAATAATAAGTGGTATAAATAAATATATACTACAGTTCCCATTATCTTGTAAATGTTTTAGTTTCAGTTCCAGTTTTCATAGTAACGCAGGTAACGCCTACAGTAATAAATAATACTCCTGATGGTGTTTTAATAAGACACTTTTTTTACATTACAGCCTTTAGGACACGGGGTCAGGGAGAGTTCGGCCTACACTCTCTACGCTACCAGGCGGGGGCGACGATCTGGTCACAATATACTAACGATTTTACAAGTTGGTATTGGTGGAACCGGGGCCGACGTTGTTAATAAATTGACATCATATCCTCGCCAAGCCGTCTGGCCAGCGAAATTCTCCAGATATATGTTCTGGAAGGCCCATCTCCAACAGTGGAGGTCTAGAACGCTGTGTTCTGGGGGCTGTATGTAATATGTAAATTATATTTAAAAAGACAAATAGGTGTTAAAACATTAATCAATTACCTACACAATTAACTAAAGTTTATAATAAGACCAAAAACACGTGAACTTTCCGAGGTGCGGTTTGTATCTGCCGGTAAGTGGTTGCGTTGTGTTGCAGGCGCGCAGTCTGGCGGCTGCAAGTGCGGTAAGTCTGAACCAAGGTGCGGTTTGTATCTGCCGGTAAGTGGTTGCGTTGTGTTGCAGGCGCGCAGTCTGGCGGCTGCAAGTGCGGTAAGTCTGAACCAAGGTGCGGTTTGTATCTGCCGGTAAGTGGTTGCGTTGTGTTGCAGGCGCGCAGTCTGGCGGCTGCAAGTGCGGTAAGTCTGAACCAAGGTGCGGTTTGTATCTGCCGGTAAGTGGTTGCGTTGTGTTGCAGGCGCGCAGTCTGGCGGCTGCAAGTGCGGTAAGTCTGAACCAAGGTGCGGTTTGTATCTGCCGGTAAGTGGTTGCGTTGTGTTGCAGGCGCGCAGTCTGGCGGCTGCAAGTGCGGTAAGTCTGAACCAAGGTGCGGTTTGTATCTGCCGGTAAGTGGTTGCGTTGTGTTGCAGGCGCGCAGTCTGGCGGCTGCAAGTGCGGTAAGTCTGAACCAAGGTGCGGTTTGTATCTGCCGGTAAGTGGTTGCGTTGTGTTGCAGGCGCGCAGTCTGGCGGCTGCAAGTGCGGTAAGTCTGAACCAAGGTGCGGTTTGTATCTGCCGGTAAGTGGTTGCGTTGTGTTGCAGGCGCGCAGTCTGGCGGCTGCAAGTGCGGTAAGTCTGAACCAAGGTGCGGTTTGTATCTGCCGGTAAGTGGTTGCGTTGTGTTGCAGGCGCGCAGTCTGGCGGCTGCAAGTGCGGTAAGTCTGAACCAAGGTGCGGTTTGTATCTGCCGGTAAGTGGTTGCGTTGTGTTGCAGGCGCGCAGTCTGGCGGCTGCAAGTGCGGTAAGTCTGAACCAAGGTGCGGTTTGTATCTGCCGGTAAGTGGTTGCGTTGTGTTGCAGGCGCGCAGTCTGGCGGCTGCAAGTGCGGTAAGTCTGAACCAAGGTGCGGTTTGTATCTGCCGGTAAGTGGTTGCGTTGTGTTGCAGGCGCGCAGTCTGGCGGCTGCAAGTGCGGTAAGTCTGAACCAAGGTGCGGTTTGTATCTGCCGGTAAGTGGTTGCGTTGTGTTGCAGGCGCGCAGTCTGGCGGCTGCAGGTTCGACAAGAAGCCGCAGTACCGGTACAGCGGCTGCCACGAGCAGGACGCCTCCGCACTCAGCATCATCCTCGGCCTCCAGGTACACACCCACCCATCCATCTGCCCCCACTACACTACTTACATTCTAGTTTAGAAGTAGTATACATGGTATCATTTTTAATTTATTACTATTGAAGAAGTCTATAATACATACAATGCGTTTGGATAACATCTCTGGTAGTGAGCAGCTACTGTAACTGTAGTGTTTAAACGTAACGCTTTGGTGTGAGTAAGATGGGAAAATGTTTGTATGAATCAGTAGTCATTAAGATTGACATCAGATCAGACGACCCGTCCACGACTGGTTCCCGGAAGTGGATTTACTACCGCCCCATCGTGACAAGTCTGGTCAATCACATTAGCCTACCTACAACACATGTTTTTTTTTACCATGGTTATATTGCCTTTTCCATAATTGAGACGATTTGAAGTTGTTTGTTTACATTCAGTCGTATCATAATTCTTAGAGCACAGAGTCCTAGAGAAATTATTGGAGAATTTGACCTACAGTAGACCCGCGCACCGACCAGCGGGCGGGCTAGACGGGTTAACGGTTCTCCAAGTCGGTGTTAGTGAAGGAAACTATATATATGTACTTCCTAGCGAGTGGACGGCTTTCTAAGTTCTCCCAATTCTTCTGGAAGGCCCATCTCCAACAGTGGCGGTCATTCTAGCGCTGTCTTCAGGGGCTGTCATGAAAAAAACACATTAATATATATTATATAGTATCATCTCGACCGTATCCCTTGCGAGGTTTACTTAAAATAATGTATTATAGACCGCCTCGGTCAAAAAGCACGTTTTTTAAAGAAGTGAATTCACATTTAGCCATCTTTATCATGACAATTGGCAAGAGCTCGGCGTACCAAACTTGAAAAATATTATTATTAAATTAAATAAATTATTGTGTACCGACCCAGGAATCGAACCTGTTACCTCTGCGTCTAAACCCACAGACTTAACCGCAAACTACGGAGGAAGTTTGTAATGAAATAAAGATTAGGTTTCATTTTAGTTTTAAGGAAGTTTGAATATAATACATTTTGATATATACCTACTGCGGGGAATTCATTAAAGAGCAAATATTTTTATATTATAATCTAAAATAAAAATAAAGAACTACATATTTTTTATTTTAATTATTCGGCAATAAAATCGTAAGTTACGGTGCAGAGAAGTTTTCCTAACAATATCGCCACTCATACTGAGCCTAATCTAAGAATTTATTTGACATGCCTTAGACGGAAAATTCTTTTAAATAGTTGTATATTTTTGTGTCTTATGCCTTCTATAATAAAATAACGATTGTTATATAGGTGAAATATACAAATCAAGTAGGTAGCGAAAGGTCGACGATCGCGCGAACGTTGACTTACGTAATTATTTCTCTCTCTATTTCGTCTCTCGGCTGTGAGCGAGATCAATTAATAATAACACTCCCCAGCCTTTTATGAAGATGGATATCGCGTCTTATTCACCGTGCAATAGTGTTTTGTTTTAAAGATGATGATTTTTATCTTTAAAAAAAAATACATTTTTTATTTTATATGGAGGCTCTACTAAAGACGCCTGAAGCCTAAAAAAATATTTGCTCTTTTGCCAATTACATCGAGTATGTTGTGAGTGAGTGTAACACTGACGTTGTAGTTCGGGTTCGACGAGAGTCGGTACACGCTGCGGGCCCCTCCCGCGCTGTGGGCTCGCCGCTCTCTCGGAGAGGCGCGCGCAGACTACCTGGCGCTGCGCAGGAACGCCTCCGACCTGGAGCCCACCCCGGAGAACACCCCCGCCACATAGACCACCACGCATACCGTCGAAAGCGTTTCTTAACAACTATAACAAAAAATACTGATCACTCGCAGTATTTTTAACGACTTTGTACATTCTCAGGGGCAGCACTCTCGACTTTTGATAGCGATAGCTATTTTAGCGACGGAAAATTATCGATATTGTTCGAAGTCATGCGTTAAATTAGCGATTTTACCTAACTATTTAGCGACGGAATCAAACAGACCGCAAAGTTATCGAATATTATTAAAGCAGTTTGACAGCAGCCGGCTGACTAATTTTAATATTTGATATGAAAATGAGTAAATATGGAACTGCCCGAGTTTTTGATGATATACATTCTGACCATGTATAAATAATAATAATAATAAATATTTCCAGACAGGTCACACAGCGCCATCTAGTTTCCGTGGTAAGCTACGAGGCTTGTGTTACGGAAACTAGATGGTTGATAAACTACATATTGTACTTTTTTTTTTTGTAAATATATACATATTATAGATATAAACACCCAGACCGAGACAAATTATACAATGTACAACTTGCCCCCGGTGGGAATCGAACCCACGACCTCCCGAGTTCACGGCAACGTTTGTTACCACTAGACCACGGAGGCGGTCGGTATATTGATTAGTGTTGCCCAAAGGTCTTGCATCTTGGTCTTGCAACCATATCAGTAGTCTTGTTTGTGATATTGGTCTTGTAAAAAAGCAAGACCAAGATTAAGATTGGGCAACACTAATATTGACTGAATCAGCTTTTTAGATTTTGTAAGTGGCAACTTTTTTTATAAGTTAACAACCTAAATCGCTAAGATGGCGACCGTTATCTAACGTCGAGCCTGTTACCCTGTTCTGGATAATAGTCGCTGTCCTGAAGCCTGCGCTGTATGCTTCATTTTAATATTGTAAACTTCGATCAAGAATATGCGTCACTCGGACCTCAACCTTATCCTTTTAACCATAAGTTATAAATTTCCTGAACCACAAGGTCCCCCTAGCTCTCACTTTAATTAGTTGTATTCTTGATCGAAAATACATTAAAAATATTTCCTAATTGTAATTAATAGGATCTTTACTTTATTAAAACGATTGTGTTCGATACTTCTCGTTCGCTAAATTACAGTCAACTATCGCAAAAGACCTAAATGATATTCACAACTTATTGCAGTTTGTCAGTGAACAGTTGGTTGGAGTACAGGTCCTATTAAACTCGACCTGAGGAAGAATGATTAGGATCACCTTAAGTGAGTCCGGAGCTCGGGGACATCGAGTGATAGTTTTCCCGCCATTTTGCTCGCGCTGTCTCCATTTTTACTACAAAACTTTACAAATTTTGCTAAGACAAGTTTACAGGAGTTAGTGTTTCGTGTGATGTTCCTATTGGGCCCCGGTCTGGTGGCTGGTCTCAACATTTACTATTTGTTTAAGTTTTTTAATTACGAGGGTTGTTAGGGGTTGTGTTCCTCTCGCTCGCACAATCCAATATTTTGAATTCTTTAGTGTACTTTTCAGAAATGTACTTTATTTATTTATTTAGTTACAGATATACCATGTAGATTATTTTTTAAAATTAAAGCCAATTAATGAATCAATAAGAATATACAGTGAGCGAGTTTAGACAAAAATGGGAAGACTTGTTGTACATAATAAACAAGAACCTAACCTGATCTACTTGGCTAAGGCATCAGTATTGGTGTGTGTGGTTCTGACAGTTTGAGGTTTGGGTGGAATCCTCGGAATTGAACTTTTAGTTATTTATGTTTTAAATGAACTTAAAGGTAAATAAAATATGTCAATAGAGAAATGTTCATTGTAAGTCCTTGCCGATCTCGTGATTAAGGAATTGTGCGCGTAACTACAGTGCGCACTAGAGAAGGTACATTCAAGATTTGACGTTAGCATTTGGACATATCAAGGCGAGTAAATGAGACCAGTTCATAAATGAGACGAGTTCAGACGAGTGCAGACCCAGTTCACGTCTCAGATTCAATGGCAGAATACGGTATCGATGGTACGAATCGTGTTTGCTAAGAGATTGACAAGTTTTGTACTATATGTATATTATCTTTCTAGGAAATTAAATTACTGTCATTTTAGAGCGATTTATAACAATGTATATATATATATTTAAGAAATCTATGATTAATATAATAATGTATTTAATTTTATACCGGATCTGTCGCGCGATATTGTATGCTCTTACTGTAAACTAGTATGTTATTCTATTGATAGAAACAAACAACTTTTACTAAGAAACCGTATGTCGAAAGACACAAAAATTTTAGCTTGTCCATACAAAACTGTAAAATTTCAAAAATAGCCAATTTGCCCATGCAGCCAAAAATTTTTGTCACTTTGTTGTTTCTATCAATAGAATAACATATTAGTCGAGAGCATACAAAGTCACTCACCCCGTATAATTTATGTCTGTAATTTATTACCTACAAAGTTGTTAGACTGTATTTCTTAAAAGTACACTTATAGTTGAAAAATGTTTGATAATTGTAATGTGTGCGAGCGCGTCCCCCGGACCGAGCGCGTCCCCCGGACCGAGCGCGTCCCCCTAGGTATCGTGTACCTAAGAATTTCTATATTTTTGTTATTTTTTGTAATATCGTTTCGTTTATTGTTATTATATGCCTTTATTTTTATATGACTGTAAATAAACAACTCATCGTTATATGCGATCGGTCGATATCGTCTTCATGTGTCAAACGTATAACGTTCCAATTTTATTGAAAGAATGTACCAATATTTGAAATATAATCGCATACCGATGGCCACTCAAATGTGCATGACAAATAAATTCTTTATTTTGTCACCGTACATTCCCACTGGAATTCGGTTAGGTCTATGATTATCCTCATATGAATATCCACAAAAGAACTTTAATTTTCTGGGTTATCAGTTTGTTAGATTATGTTTTATTATTTATTAAATTAATTTATATAGTTCCATCTATTATACTAACACATTTACATCATATTAGCATACATATATATATATACCGTTTGACATTGTATGCTCTTTAGACTAATACATAATTGAATCGATAGAAACGAAACAACTTACCCTAAGAGAGCTTATCGTCTTTGTTCCTGCAATGTCTTATCAGATTGTTGATAACTTTCCAGGTAATAAAAATAACATTTTTATGAAATGTCATAAATATAGGACGAAAGCTAAATCAAGTATGTTTTTTGACATGTTTAAATTCGATTATGTCGCCGCGGTAGGGTGGGTCATATAACAGGACTAAATCCATTTTAATAAACATAAATTTTAATCGATTAGGACAGTTAGATCCAAAATCGGTCCAATAATATACGAGCAGGCGTGAAAGACAGACAAAGAGACAAACATAAAGCTTCTGTCACATTTATAATATATACATATATAGTATGAAAGTACCAACAAATATTGATCTTCTAATAATAATGTAGTTCTCAAACAAATATGATCTTGCTTGTACCATAATATCCAAAAAGACCGAATTTAAAATTTATCTTAAATAGACAGATCATCGTCAATCGTTTGGCTTCTTCGGAATATCCACTCCTAATAGTGTTATTTTGGTCTGAACCGGCTTCCAACCATGAACCATTCATTTTGTAATAATGTTATACGCATGTAACGAATTTAAAATAGAATACAGTCTACAATTAATGAAAATTTAGATAACTTTGTGAATCAAAAGTTTTAACTTATAACGTATAGATTGCGGTAGGTTAATGATTGCCATTGGAACTTTAGTGTCGTAGTAAAGACATCAACAGTTTAATAACAACACACAGCGAGCTTCTATTTAAAGATATTTAACTGAAAAAGATTCCAAACTTTAGGAATGAAATAGTATTATGAATGTATATTAAAGACTAAGATTAATTTTATTGTGTCACTTATTAATTTGATGTTTAAATTAGATGTAGAATATTACACGATACTCGATAAGTACATCGCCAGGCAGTTGAAATCTACATTGTCTCGAAACTATGGCGGTTTCAATCAGTACAACCACGTGCCGTTAATTTATTTCTCATTTTTAAAAGTACAAACTATTATTACGTAATTACTAGCGGAGTACATATTTAGCTCTATTGAACTCGTACAGAACCCATCACGTAAACCCAGTAATTATATTTATTTTGTAAAACATAATGTGATATTTGTATTAGTTAAGAAATAATTTTAATATTCTTCAGTTGGCAACATTGGCTATGGTTTCCATACAAATGTATATATATTATACTGGCCTATAAGTTATGATACTTTAGTATGACGCGGCAGTCTCGACAGATCTAAATATCATTAGTTCCAAAGGACGGTATTATTTTAATATGAGAACTTATCTCACTAAAGACTCAGGCAGCTCCATATTACTAATTTTAGGACGTAGGTAATATTTGTATTATGTCATATTAATTCGTCAGCAAATGCCAAAATGTCAGTTGAGTGCTGTCACACGGTAAAACTGTATCGATAATATTCAATAACTTTGCGGGCTGTCAAATTTCGTCATTAAATAGATCGCGAAAATCGCTAAATTGACAGAAAAAAATCGATACGATTCCGCCATTTTATACAAGATTATGACGTTGTCGTCACTGGCGGCGGCGCAACGCAAAATAAACTAAATGGACGTAATCCGAGGATGTGATGTCGTTTAAAACAATACGTTTCACCACTCAATTTGGTCTCTTAGAAGGCTTGTCAATGGCGTCCTTAAGTCGCTAAGTCAGCGATCGTTATGAAATGTCGAGACTGCTGCTCCTGGGCTTATTTTAATTATTACAGTGGACATGTTTTTACTTTTCCACCCTGTATACCTTGTTCTATAATTATGTCGATCGTTGTCTGACAGACTAACGGTGTATGATCTCATACATATTTTTACTTTTCCACCCTGTATACCTTGTTCTATAATTATGTCGATCGTTGTCTGACAGACTAACGGTGTATGATGTCATACATATTTTTACTTTTCCACCCTGTATACCTTGTTCTATAATTATGTCGATCGTTGTCTGACAGACTAACGGTGTCTGATGTCATACATATTTTTACTTTTCCATCCTGTATACCTTGTTCTATAATTATGTCGATCGTTGTCTGACAGACTAACGGTGTATGATGTCATACATATTTTTACTTTTCCACCCTGTATACCTTGTTCTATAATTATGTCGATCGTTGTCTGACAGACTAACGGTGTATGATGTCATACATATTTTTACTTTTCCACCCTGTATACCTTGTTCTATAATTATGTCGATCGTTGTCTGACAGACTAACGGTGTATGATGTCATACATATTTTTACTTTTCCACCCTGTATACCTTGTTCTATAATTATGTCGATCGTTGTCTGACAGACTAACGGTGTATGATGTCATACATATTTTTACTTTTCCACCCTGTATACCTTGTTCTATAATTATGTCGATCGTTGTCTGACAGACTAACGGTGTATGATGTCATACATATTTTTACTTTTCCACCCTGTATACCTTGTTCTATAATTATGTCGATCGTTGTCTGACAGACTAACGGTGTATGATCTCATACATATTTTTACTTTTCCACCCTGTATACCTTGTTCTATAATTATGTCGATCGTTGTCTGACAGACTAACGGTGTATGATGTCATACATATTTTTACTTTTCCACCCTGTATACCTTGTTCTATAATTATGTCGATCGTTGTCTGACAGACTAACGGTGTATGATGTCATACATATTTTTACTTTTCCACCCTGTATACCTTGTTCTATAATTATGTCGATCGTTGTCTGACAGACTAACGGTGTATGATCTCATACATATTTTTAGTTGGTTACTATAATTTCATATTTAAGTACAATATAAATAGTAATACACCGTTTCGAATGTCCACACATCGATATTTAGCAAATTATAGTTTTATTATATGGAATTGTGTTCTATGTATGTGTGTGTGTGTGCGTGTGTGTGTGTGTCAGTATAATGTTCACTAATTGCAATTAAATGAAAGTTAAAATAAGGTGTAGCAGTGTTGCCAACGTAACCATAAGTTTGGCAGCTATTGTACTTATTCTCGAGTGGTTTTGACCTCGAGACAAACCCGTATTCGTTTAGTCTACTCTTGCGAGGAAACTCCAGGGTGCCAATTCTATAAGAAATAGAGATAATGTCGTATCCGATATTTATAGCAAAACCTTTTATTTCACAAAAACCTCTTATTATTTATATTACTGTTTCATGCGACATTATTATTATTGCTTGAGAATTAGCCCTTTAATAAATCTAAGACATTTGATAGCTAATGAATTCTATAAGCGCCTAAATATGTGGAGTTACTTGGCAAGGAACAAATGATAAGAATACTAATAATAATAATAGTGGTGGTCCTTACTGCTCGAGACCGCAGCTAGAAGTACGTTGTTCAAATATAAATGTAGATATATGGTTTCATATAAAAAGTTAATGCAAACCTGCACTTTATTATTATTGAAATTATTTTTACTTAAGTTCGCACAACGTGCGCGAGTGGATTTGGAAATACTATATAAATCTAGTCTTATTGTACCAAATAGGTAACCGCGAGTTTGTCGCATCTTTCGGTCATGAAATGATTTTTATACGAATTTCAGTTACCCGCCATTAGAACTCGATCACGTGACCATCTGGAGGTCACACCGAGTTCTACAGAGCCGCATTTGAGAATAACTAATATGATAGTGTCGGCCGCGACAGTCGCTTGACTAAACGTTATAGTGACGAGACCTGTATGAGTAGTGGTCCAGTTCATCGATCGGTTTGTTAGTATTTAATACGAACATTTTAAAATCAAAAAGTCCTGGATACAGTCAACAGCAACAAAAAATCTTTGCTATATTATTCGTATGATACATTTATTGGTGAGTGTATCTAAGGGCTGGCGGTTCGAGCTACTCTCCGAACGGTTGGGATCGCTGTGGCTATAAAATTCTTAAAGTTACCGTAGTTATAAATTATTTGTGAATATAATTTTAGGTATAGTGTTAAAAGTTTTTTTTGTTAAATTTGAACTGCATCTAATTTGCCTCCTTTTAGCATACTTGTCTCTGTCACGGTAGACGGTGCTCTACAGCAATGCTTCACATATCCAAACTCATAGTGAGAACATATTTCATAATAGATAAATTAATAAATAATGACATAATTTATGGGCCTTTTATTTTCCTTATTATATTTAAACTATTAAATCTTGCACTTCTAATAGTCTCTTGGGTAGACCTGTATGACCTGGCGGTAGGTAGAGGTAACTCCTAACTCTGAAGGTAGTATGGAGTGCGAGTGCCCAAAGCAAGGCCAAGTGTTGGTCTTGCATCAAAACAGCTGGTCTCGGTCTGGGCATTGTTCTTCAATTCCTATAATTGTTGGTCTTGCATCAGAACAGCTGGTCTCGGTCTGGGCATTGTTCTTCAATTCCTATAATTGTTGGTCTTGCATCAGAACAGCTGGTCTCGGTCTGGGCATTGTTCTTCAATTCCTATAATTGTTGGTCTTGCATCAGAACAGCTGGTCTCGGTCTGGGCATTGTTCTTCAATTCCTATAATTGTTGGTCTTGCGCAAGAGTCTCGCAAGACTTACTCTGAAAATATATTTGTTTCTGATAAAGTTGTAGTGTCTGTACGCAAGACTTACTCTGAAAATATATTTGTTTCTGATAAAGTTGTAGTGTCTGTACGCAAGACTTACTCTGAAAATATATTTGTTTCTGATAAAGTTGTAGTGTCTGTACGCAAGACTTACTCTGAAAATATATTTGTTTCTGATAAAGTTGTAGTGTCTGTACGCAAGACTTACTCTGAAAATATATTTGTTTCTGATAAAGTTGTAGTGTCTGTACGCAAGACTTACTCTGAAAATATATTTGTTTCTGATAAAGTTGTAGTGTCTGTACGCAAGACTTACTCTGAAAATATGTTTCTGATAAAGTTGTAGTGTCTGTACGCAAGACTTACTCTGAAAATATATTTGTTTCTGATAAAGTTGTAGTGTCTGTCCGCAAACTAGTATCGCGAGAACTACTGGTCTGGATTTACTAGAAATTTGGAATGGTTATAGTACTTATACATATAGTTACACATACAACATTTATCAAAAAATGTATACAGAGGTTGCTTTGGGGATATTTGAAGTCTTCTACTATAATGATTCGATATTTTACCTCTGAACCCTAAAAAAGACAGACTCGAAACAGATACCAAACGAAAATAAAAAATATGACCATTTTTAGCGAAATTAGGAAAAAAATGTCTGAGCTTACGAGACTTGCCCAATACCAACCTCTTGCAAAAAAGCAAGACCAAGACTGCAAGAGTGGGTATGGCATGTCTTATTTTTGACTTCTGCGCAATAACTGTCAAAGCTAGGAGAGTTCCGAGCCGACACACTAAGTATACAATTTAATTATTCGAAAATAATATAAAATTAATATTAGGGATAGAGATATATGTCCCGTCCGCGTGGAATGGTGGCAAGAACGCTGGCTGCATTTCCCCGCTCGATTGCAATATATACTGATTCTTTGATCGAACAAAGCCCTCTTGTCACCGGCGGAGACGACAAGACGCGGTGTTATGTCTTTTAAAAACTTTTTTTAACTTACAAATAATATATATTGGAGTTTTAGAATATTGGAACTCGACCAAAATATAAAATATCTACCGTGGGCGATGCCACACAATGCTTTGCAACGTCTGAGCGGTGACGTTACGTTCTACATATAAAAATATCTACCGTGGGCGATGCCACACAATGCTTTGCAACGTCTGAGCGGTGACGTTACGTTCTACATATAAAAATATCTACCGTGGGCGATGCCACACAATGCTTTGCAACGTCTGAGCGGTGACGTTACGTTCTACATATAAAAATATCTACCGTGGGCGATGCCACACAATGCTTTGCAACGTCTGAGCGGTGACGTTACGTTCTACATATAAAAATATCTACCGTGGGCGATGCCACACAATGCTTTGCAACGTCTGAGCGGTGACGTTACGTTCTACATATAAAAATATCTACCGTGGGCGATGCCACACAATGCTTTGCAACGTCTGAGCGGTGACGTTACGTTCTACATATAAAAATATCTACCGTGGGCGATGCCACACAATGCTTTGCAACGTCTGAGCGGTGACGTTACGTTCTACATATAAAAATATCTACCGTGGGCGATGCCACACAATGCTTTGCAACGTCTGAGCGGTGACGTTACGTTCTACATATAAAAATATCTACCGTGGGCGATGCCACACAATGCTTTGCAACGTCTGAGCGGTGACGTTACGTTCTACATATAAAAATATCTACCGTGGGCGATGCCACACAATGCTTTGCAACGTCTGAGCGGTGACGTTACGTTCTACATATAAAAATATCTACCGTGGGCGATGCCACACAATGCTTTGCAACGTCTGAGCGGTGACGTTACGTTCTACATATAAAAATATCTACCGTGGGCGATGCCACACAATGCTTTGCAACGTCTGAGCGGTGACGTTACGTTCTACATATAAAAATATCTACCGTGGGCGATGCCACACAATGCTTTGCAACGTCTGAGCGGTGACGTTACGTTCTACATATAAAAATATCTACCGTGGGCGATGCCACACAATGCTTTGCAACGTCTGAGCGGTGACGTTACGTTCTACATATAAAAATATCTACCGTGGGCGATGCCACACAATGCTTTGCAACGTCTGAGCGGTGACGTTACGTTCTACATATAAAAATATCTACCGTGGGCGATGCCACACAATGCTTTGCAACGTCTGAGCGGTGACGTTACGTTCTACATATAAAAATATCTACCGTGGGCGATGCCACACAATGCTTTGCAACGTCTGAGCGGTGACGTTACGTTCTACATATAAAAATATCTACCGTGGGCGATGCCACACAATGCTTTGCAACGTCTGAGCGGTGACGTTACGTTCTACATATAAAAATATCTACCGTGGGCGATGCCACACAATGCTTTGCAACGTCTGAGCGGTGACGTTACGTTCTACATATAAAAATATCTACCGTGGGCGATGCCACACAATGCTTTGCAACGTCTGAGCGGTGACGTTACGTTCTACATATAAAAATATCTACCGTGGGCGATGCCACACAATGCTTTGCAACGTCTGAGCGGTGACGTTACGTTCTACATATAAAAATATCTACCGTGGGCGATGCCACACAATGCTTTGCAACGTCTGAGCGGTGACGTTACGTTCTACATATAAAAATATCTACCGTGGGCGATGCCACACAATGCTTTGCAACGTCTGAGCGGTGACGTTACGTTCTACATATAAAAATATCTACCGTGGGCGATGCCACACAATGCTTTGCAACGTCTGAGCGGTGACGTTACGTTCTACATATAAAAATATCTACCGTGGGCGATGCCACACAATGCTTTGCAACGTCTGAGCGGTGACGTTACGTTCTACATATAAAAATATCTACCGTGGGCGATGCCACACAATGCTTTGCAACGTCTGAGCGGTGACGTTACGTTCTACATATAAAAATATCTACCGTGGGCGATGCCACACAATGCTTTGCAACGTCTGAGCGGTGACGTTACGTTCTACATATAAAAATATCTACCGTGGGCGATGCCACACAATGCTTTGCAACGTCTGAGCGGTGACGTTACGTTCTACATATAAAAATATCTACCGTGGGCGATGCCACACAATGCTTTGCAACGTCTGAGCGGTGACGTTACGTTCTACATATAAAAATATCTACCGTGGGCGATGCCACACAATGCTTTGCAACGTCTGAGCGGTGACGTTACGTTCTACATATAAAAATATCTACCGTGGGCGATGCCACACAATGCTTTGCAACGTCTGAGCGGTGACGTTACGTTCTACATATAAAAATATCTACCGTGGGCGATGCCACACAATGCTTTGCAACGTCTGAGCGGTGACGTTACGTTCTACATATAAAAATATCTACCGTGGGCGATGCCACACAATGCTTTGCAACGTCTGAGCGGTGACGTTACGTTCTACATATAAAAATATCTACCGTGGGCGATGCCACACAATGCTTTGCAACGTCTGAGCGGTGACGTTACGTTCTACATATAAAAATATCTACCGTGGGCGATGCCACACAATGCTTTGCAACGTCTGAGCGGTGACGTTACGTTCTACATATAAAAATATCTACCGTGGGCGATGCCACACAATGCTTTGCAACGTCTGAGCGGTGACGTTACGTTCTACATATAAAAATATCTACCGTGGGCGATGCCACACAATGCTTTGCAACGTCTGAGCGGTGACGTTACGTTCTACATATAAAAATATCTACCGTGGGCGATGCCACACAATGCTTTGCAACGTCTGAGCGGTGACGTTACGTTCTACATATAAAAATATCTACCGTGGGCGATGCCACACAATGCTTTGCAACGTCTGAGCGGTGACGTTACGTTCTACATATAAAAATATCTACCGTGGGCGATGCCACACAATGCTTTGCAACGTCTGAGCGGTGACGTTACGTTCTACATATAAAAATATCTACCGTGGGCGATGCCACACAATGCTTTGCAACGTCTGAGCGGTGACGTTACGTTCTACATATAAAAATATCTACCGTGGGCGATGCCACACAATGCTTTGCAACGTCTGAGCGGTGACGTTACGTTCTACATATAAAAATATCTACCGTGGGCGATGCCACACAATGCTTTGCAACGTCTGAGCGGTGACGTTACGTTCTACATATAAAAATATCTACCGTGGGCGATGCCACACAATGCTTTGCAACGTCTGAGCGGTGACGTTACGTTCTACATATAAAAATATCTACCGTGGGCGATGCCACACAATGCTTTGCAACGTCTGAGCGGTGACGTTACGTTCTACATATAAAAATATCTACCGTGGGCGATGCCACACAATGCTTTGCAACGTCTGAGCGGTGACGTTACGTTCTACATATAAAAATATCTACCGTGGGCGATGCCACACAATGCTTTGCAACGTCTGAGCGGTGACGTTACGTTCTACATATAAAAATATCTACCGTGGGCGATGCCACACAATGCTTTGCAACGTCTGAGCGGTGACGTTACGTTCTACATATAAAAATATCTACCGTGGGCGATGCCACACAATGCTTTGCAACGTCTGAGCGGTGACGTTACGTTCTACATATAAAAATATCTACCGTGGGCGATGCCACACAATGCTTTGCAACGTCTGAGCGGTGACGTTACGTTCTACATATAAAATATCTACCGTGGGCGATGCCACACAATGCTTTGCAACGTCTGAGCGGTGACGTTACGTTCTACATATAAAATATCTACCGTGGGCGATGCCACACAATGCTTTGCAACGTCTGAGCGGTGACGTTACGTTCTACATATAAAATATCTACCGTGGGCGATGCCACACAATGCTTTGCAACGTCTGAGCGGTGACGTTACGTTCTACATATAAAATATCTACCGTGGGCGATGCCACACAATGCTTTGCAACGTCTGAGCGGTGACGTTACGTTCTACATATAAAATATCTACCGTGGGCGATGCCACACAATGCTTTGCAACGTCTGAGCGGTGACGTTACGTTCTACATATAAAATATCTACCGTGGGCGATGCCACACAATGCTTTGCAACGTCTGAGCGGTGACGTTACGTTCTACATATAAAATATCTACCGTGGGCGATGCCACACAATGCTTTGCAACGTCTGAGCGGTGACGTTACGTTCTACATATAAAATATCTACCGTGGGCGATGCCACACAATGCTTTGCAACGTCTGAGCGGTGACGTTACGTTCTACATATAAAATATCTACCGTGGGCGATGCCACACAATGCTTTGCAACGTCTGAGCGGTGACGTTACGTTCTACATATAAAATATCTACCGTGGGCGATGCCACACAATGCTTTGCAACGTCTGAGCGGTGACGTTACGTTCTACATATAAAATATCTACCGTGGGCGATGCCACACAATGCTTTGCAACGTCTGAGCGGTGACGTTACGTTCTACATATAAAATATCTACCGTGGGCGATGCCACACAATGCTTTGCAACGTCTGAGCGGTGACGTTACGTTCTACATATAAAATATCTACCGTGGGCGATGCCACACAATGCTTTGCAACGTCTGAGCGGTGACGTTACGTTCTACATATAAAATATCTACCGTGGGCGATGCCACACAATGCTTTGCAACGTCTGAGCGGTGACGTTACGTTCTACATATAAAATATCTACCGTGGGCGATGCCACACAATGCTTTGCAACGTCTGAGCGGTGACGTTACGTTCTACATATAAAATATCTACCGTGGGCGATGCCACACAATGCTTTGCAACGTCTGAGCGGTGACGTTACGTTCTACATATAAAATATCTACCGTGGGCGATGCCACACAATGCTTTGCAACGTCTGAGCGGTGACGTTACGTTCTACATATAAAAATATCTACCGTGGGCGATGCCACACAATGCTTTGCAACGTCTGAGCGGTGACGTTACGTTCTACATATAAAAATATCTACCGTGGGCGATGCCACACAATGCTTTGCAACGTCTGAGCGGTGACGTTACGTTCTACATATAAAAATATCTACCGTGGGCGATGCCACACAATGCTTTGCAACGTCTGAGCGGTGACGTTACGTTCTACATATAAAAATATCTACCGTGGGCGATGCCACACAATGCTTTGCAACGTCTGAGCGGTGACGTTACGTTCTACATATAAAAATATCTACCGTGGGCGATGCCACACAATGCTTTGCAACGTCTGAGCGGTGACGTTACGTTCTACATATAAAAATATCTACCGTGGGCGATGCCACACAATGCTTTGCAACGTCTGAGCGGTGACGTTACGTTCTACATATAAAAATATCTACCGTGGGCGATGCCACACAATGCTTTGCAACGTCTGAGCGGTGACGTTACGTTCTACATATAAAAATATCTACCGTGGGCGATGCCACACAATGCTTTGCAACGTCTGAGCGGTGACGTTACGTTCTACATATAAAAATATCTACCGTGGGCGATGCCACACAATGCTTTGCAACGTCTGAGCGGTGACGTTACGTTCTACATATAAAAATATCTACCGTGGGCGATGCCACACAATGCTTTGCAACGTCTGAGCGGTGACGTTACGTTCTACATATAAAAATATCTACCGTGGGCGATGCCACACAATGCTTTGCAACGTCTGAGCGGTGACGTTACGTTCTACATATAAAAATATCTACCGTGGGCGATGCCACACAATGCTTTGCAACGTCTGAGCGGTGACGTTACGTTCTACATATAAAATATCTACCGTGGGCGATGCCACACAATGCTTTGCAACGTCTGAGCGGTGACGTTACGTTCTACATATAAAATATCTACCGTGGGCGATGCCACACAATGCTTTGCAACGTCTGAGCGGTGACGTTACGTTCTACATATAAAATATCTACCGTGGGCGATGCCACACAATGCTTTGCAACGTCTGAGCGGTGACGTTACGTTCTACATATAAAATATCTACCGTGGGCGATGCCACACAATGCTTTGCAACGTCTGAGCGGTGACGTTACGTTCTACATATAAAATATCTACCGTGGGCGATGCCACACAATGCTTTGCAACGTCTGAGCGGTGACGTTACGTTCTACATATAAAATATCTACCGTGGGCGATGCCACACAATGCTTTGCAACGTCTGAGCGGTGACGTTACGTTCTACATATAAAATATCTACCGTGGGCGATGCCACACAATGCTTTGCAACGTCTGAGCGGTGACGTTACGTTCTACATATAAAATATCTACCGTGGGCGATGCCACACAATGCTTTGCAACGTCTGAGCGGTGACGTTACGTTCTACATATAAAATATCTACCGTGGGCGATGCCACACAATGCTTTGCAACGTCTGAGCGGTGACGTTACGTTCTACATATAAAATATCTACCGTGGGCGATGCCACACAATGCTTTGCAACGTCTGAGCGGTGACGTTACGTTCTACATATAAAAATATCTACCGTGGGCGATGCCACACAATGCTTTGCAACGTCTGAGCGGTGACGTTACGTTCTACATATAAAAATATCTACCGTGGGCGATGCCACACAATGCTTTGCAACGTCTGAGCGGTGACGTTACGTTCTACATATAAAAATATCCACCGTGGGCGATGCCACACAATGCTTTGCAACGTCTGAGCGGTGACGTTACGTTCTACATATAAAAATATCTACCGTGGGCGATGCCACACAATGCTTTGCAACGTCTGAGCGGTGACGTTACGTTCTACATATAAAATATCTACCGTGGGCGATGCCACACAATGCTTTGCAACGTCTGAGCGGTGACGTTACGTTCTACATATAAAAATATCTACCGTGGGCGATGCCACACAATGCTTTGCAACGTCTGAGCGGTGACGTTACGTTCTACATATAAAAATATCTACCGTGGGCGATGCCACACAATGCTTTGCAACGTCTGAGCGGTGACGTTACGTTCTACATATAAAAATATCTACCGTGGGCGATGCCACACAATGCTTTGCAACGTCTGAGCGGTGACGTTACGTTCTACATATAAAAATATCTACCGTGGGCGATGCCACACAATGCTTTGCAACGTCTGAGCGGTGACGTTACGTTCTACATATAAAAATATCTACCGTGGGCGATGCCACACAATGCTTTGCAACGTCTGAGCGGTGACGTTACGTTCTACATATAAAAATATCTACCGTGGGCGATGCCACACAATGCTTTGCAACGTCTGAGCGGTGACGTTACGTTCTACATATAAAAATATCTACCGTGGGCGATGCCACACAATGCTTTGCAACGTCTGAGCGGTGACGTTACGTTCTACATATAAAAATATCTACCGTGGGCGATGCCACACAATGCTTTGCAACGTCTGAGCGGTGACGTTACGTTCTACATATAAAAATATCTACCGTGGGCGATGCCACACAATGCTTTGCAACGTCTGAGCGGTGACGTTACGTTCTACATATAAAAATATCTACCGTGGGCGATGCCACACAATGCTTTGCAACGTCTGAGCGGTGACGTTACGTTCTACATATAAAAATATCTACCGTGGGCGATGCCACACAATGCTTTGCAACGTCTGAGCGGTGACGTTACGTTCTACATATAAAAATATCTACCGTGGGCGATGCCACACAATGCTTTGCAACGTCTGAGCGGTGACGTTACGTTCTACATATAAAAATATCTACCGTGGGCGATGCCACACAATGCTTTGCAACGTCTGAGCGGTGACGTTACGTTCTACATATAAAAATATCTACCGTGGGCGATGCCACACAATGCTTTGCAACGTCTGAGCGGTGACGTTACGTTCTACATATAAAAATATCTACCGTGGGCGATGCCACACAATGCTTTGCAACGTCTGAGCGGTGACGTTACGTTCTACATATAAAAATATCTACCGTGGGCGATGCCACACAATGCTTTGCAACGTCTGAGCGGTGACGTTACGTTCTACATATAAAAATATCTACCGTGGGCGATGCCACACAATGCTTTGCAACGTCTGAGCGGTGACGTTACGTTCTACATATAAAAATATCTACCGTGGGCGATGCCACACAATGCTTTGCAACGTCTGAGCGGTGACGTTACGTTCTACATATAAAAAAGAACGTTATGCCGAAATGACGTGATGTGCAATGCGATGTTCCCTGGCCGCAATGTAGCGCCGCGCCGTATCTCCTTCGTCGTCGTTCAAAGACATATAACAATAGAACGCATGTTGTTTGCAAAGGACGATATCCGAATGAATCTAATCCCGCGTTCCATTTATATAAATTACCAGCGGCGCTAGCATAAAATGCTAACATTATTAGCGAGAATCTTACCTTGGACTTTAAGCGCTTTTGTGTTCTTTATTTCGCTTTGAAAGTTTTCAAACGGAATAGAATAATGATAAGGCGTGAACTGTTCCATTACTAAAATACTGATACTGTATTTTTAAAAACGTAAATGAATAACATTTTGAACAGTGCTACCATAGAACAAGCATATGTCTACGAGTGCTACGGATGGTGGTGTACTTTTTGACAAATATCAAATCTAAATTGCACAGTTGTCGATGTAAATATAATAACCGAAATCGTTCCAATTATCGAAGCAAAACCTTTAATGAAACGGTTGGTAGTGCTGATGATGTTAGCATGGCTTGTAACTGGAACGCGCTGAGGATCAATCTATCATTTAAATAGCTTAATATTATATAATTTGTGCACTCAGCGCAAAAAGATAACAGATACATGATGTTAAAGTACTGCACTCGGACGGTAAAGGGATATCTCATAGTTATAAGAATGATAATAAAACTCGGACATCAAAATTACATTATTTATTTGGTTTCATTACAAAAATAAATTAATAAAAAAAACGATTAGTCATCAGTACAATACGACGTTGCACCATTTGATGGCTGCCAGTTAGTTCGTATAAACGGTGCAAGTCGTCTATATAACACTTGTTATTTACACATACATACTATCGTCACAAATATAACAGAAGGTCTGCGCGTCTCAATAATGGTATCTACCAGAAAACTCAATAGTTGTTACCTGCCTGCTCTAAACTAAATACAATAACCAACGCATTACAAGTAAAGAAAACAGTACACGTTTCATACATAGCCGACCTTCTGCTAAGTTTGTGCTATCACAGACGGACATGTTTCCTACGGGATAGGGCTGGTCACTTACACTACCTACATATAGTAGTCTGAAAAATAACGGATCACATCTCCACAACGATATTTGTATATGAAGGCCACACTCAAACTGTTTCAAACTGAGGACCTTGATATAAAACTCTTTAATACCACTTGGGTTATTTCTGCTCGGACTATATTGGTTGACAAGCAAGTGTCTTACTTTTAATGGTATTGTTTTCTCACAAGAATTTACTGAGCTCAGAGATGTGGCGGAGCGAGGTGCCTCCCGGAGCGAGGTGCCTCCCGGAGCGAGGTGCCTCCCAGAGCGAGGTGCCTCCCGGAGCGAGGTGCTTCCCGGAGCGAGGTGCCTCCCGGAGTGTAACCGCTTATACTATTTATATTCAATGACCTGAATATGCTAAAATTGTCCAAAAGTAGTGTCAAAGTACGCTTCACCAGCAACAATTGTTATCATATCAATTACTAATAAGTACAAAATTAAAGAGCGGTTGTGGCTCACTTTTCTTATAATATTAAAAAGTGTTGGTTCGAACTCCAGCATGTACCAATGAGTTGCACTTGCACGAGAGCGCGTCGAGCTGTCGGTTCCGGTTCCACTAAAACCAACTTGTGATATCGTCACTTAAATTAGACTTCACACGCCAACCCGTCCGGCCAGCGTGGCCAATGTAGGCCAAGTTCTCCAGAAATGTCTGGTATTTTTTATGTCTAAACACATAAAAAAATACAGAGTGTATTTCAGAAAATTCTACTTTGTATAACTCAGTTCTACTACTCTTTCTGATGGAAGAGTTTACACTGAAAGATACTCTAACTCCCGCATTCTAAGACGTTACCTCAACGGCTCCTCCACTCAGCGTTTCCTTCCAGCTGTCAAACGAAACTAAAATCAGTGTAATTGTAACAATTAAACATAAAAATGGCATCGAGTGTACAAGCTTACGGTTGTCCTTCAAAATATAACTGTCGGCTCTATTTTCAACTTACTATTAAACTTCTATTCAGAGACTTAATTTTCGTTTGACAGCTGGAAGGAAATGTTGAGTGGAGGAGGCGTTGAGGAAACGTCTTAGAATACTCGAGGTAACTCTAAACATTATTACTAAAATAAAGGACATTAAGAGTCGACTGTCGAGTAACTCCTCAGATGAGCCAAAGGAGTAAGATGTCATAATTATAATTAATGAATATTTTCCTTGAACTTTTCCAACAGTGCAGCGCCCCTTAGTCTAAGATACGTCCATCAAAAATAAAATAGGCTTTCAAATAATTAATTGTATATAATTGAGTAACCGGTAGTGTCGCTATCAGGATCACATTTTGGGAAGTCAAACTTAAGGAAACTGCAGGAATCGATTGAGATAATATCAATATTATATTTTTGTCGACGAGATTTAGTATTTAATAAAATCGGTCCCGAGAGGCTGCTATATATTTAGATATTCCTCGAACTTCGGAAAGTAGCCACTGACGCCCTTCAACTATTTCGTCAGGCAACCCATCTAGCCGCTTCTGGTAGCGTGTACCGTCCATACAGTGAGGTTGTACCGCCTGCCGCCTGTGCCTGTGCTTGTGCCTGTGCCTGCCGCCATCCAGACACACTTCATTTGGTTTCGGAAATATCATCTAATTAGGTACTCGAACCGCTAGCTTCCGGAACGATCATTCTAATAGTAACACGTATAGGTAAACCTAATATAGTATACATAGAGCTACGGGCCGGTTGCAGAAAGGTTAATTATCTTACGACATGAACGCCTATGAACCACATCATCGGCTGAAATAAACCGAATTGACAAGCTAACTATTAGTCACTTGGCGTATATCAAAATGTTGATTATTTTAACTATAGTTTCTGCAACCGGCCGTAATTGTTATAATACCCTAACAAACTTACTATTGCGCTACAATATTGGTGACATATACGAGTACTATATGTGTGTTATTGCGCTATAACACACATATACGAGTACTATATGTGTGTTATTGCGCTATAACACACATATACGAGTACTATATGTGTGTTATTGCGCTATAACACACATATAGTACTCGTATATGTGTGTTATTGCGCTATAACACACATATACGAGTACTATATGTGTGTTATTGCGCTATAACACACATATACGAGTACTATATGTGTGTTATTGCGCTATAACACACATATACGAGTACTATATGTGTGTTATTGCGCTATAACACACATATACGAGTACTATATGTGTGTTATTGCGCTATAACACACTTGTTAATATAATATTTATTTCGGAAGCTGGCGGTAACTAAAGAAAATTTGCCTAATTTGTTGTTTCTTAAACTAAATTATCTAGATATGGACGCGATCATTTGGTCGGTTCTGTTTTCTTCTCCTTTTTCTCCTCTTTCATGAACAGTAACGGAGTCATCCCCAGAAGGCAGCCCAGAGTTATTCCCAGCACTCTACCCTGGAATGAAATGGAAATACTTCGTTTCTAAATCAAAATGTACAGCGTCCTGCTGGCAACACTTAGTAATGTACAGCGTCCTGCTGGCAACACTTAGTAATGGCATTACAAGTTTAGGTTCATGTACAATCTATTGGTCAAGTACATCGAGCACAACCACGCTCATACAGATGGGATCGGCGACCAAACTCGGTTCTCTATGCAATCAACAAATCCTTCCAGCAAGTCAACCCCGACACTTTTTTTGTTTTTTTTTAAAATCACAGCTTATTTATATTAAACATATAAACAAAGTAGCAATAGTGGAACACAAGCCAAAGAGATTTTATATTATTTAGACAAAACAATTAAAACAGAAATAAGACTAAAATAACTTGTGACAGCATATAGATCGGTAGCTTCAACACGAGGGTCACGGGTTCAACGATGATGTGGTGGGGATACCACATGGTATAGATGACTATGATGTGGGCCAAGTTGAATGACTTGCATCCCATATGGTGCCACACTTTTATAAAATTATCCAAACATATATAACACCATTGTTGGAATATAGTTTTCAAGTATGCACCATACTACAAGAAAGATATAGAAATTGTTAAATGCGTTCAGAGTTGAGGAACTAAATTTCCATACCACTTCAAAAAAAAATCATACGACCAGAGGCTTCAAATCTAAAACTGACAAGTGTCAGGGATCGCAGAATGAGGGGAATAAAACTGATGAGGTAATCCAGCACTACAAATGCGAGATATCACTTCATGAATAATGTAGTTGTAAATATGTGGAACAAAATACCAGAAGACATATTGAAGTCCTCAACTGTAAACACTTTTAACAAAACAAACTGGACAAGTGGTGAGTGGCAATGGTAATAGACTATGGTGATAACTGTTCAGTTTATGAACTTTACAATTCATGTCATTATTTTGTTGTGTATCTTTGTAGACTGCTTTTAACATGATTAAAGCCAAAAAAAGGATTTTATTTCATGTTTAACTAAAACTATAAACTGGGGCCAGGAAGTCCAGCAGGAGGGCCCGTGAGTGTAGGACTGCGGCCTCATGCCCAGGCTGGTGGCCGCCCGCTCCACACAGCAGGAGGGCCCGTGAGTGTAGGACTGCGGCCTCATGCCCAGGCTGGTGGCCGCCCGCTCCACACAGTAGGAGGGCCCGTGAGTGTAGGACTGCGGCCTCATGCCCAGGCTGGTGGCCGCCCGCTCCACACAGTAGGAGGGCCCGTGAGTGTAGGACTGCGGCCTCATGCCCAGGCTGGTGGCCGCCCGCTCCACACAGCAGGAGGGCCCGTGAGTGTAGGACTGCGGCCTCATGCCCAGGCTGGTGGCCGCCCGCTCCACACAGTAGGAGGGCCCGTGAGTGTAGGACTGCGGCCTCATGCCCAGGCTGGTGGCCGCCCGCTCCACACAGTAGGAGGGCCCGTGAGTGTAGGACTGCGGCCTCATGCCCAGGCTGGTGGCCGCCCGCTCCACACAGTAGGAGGGCCCGTGAGTGTAGGACTGCGGCCTCATGCCCAGGCTGGTGGCCGCCCGCTCCACACAGCAGGAGGGCCCGTGAGTGTAGGACTGACCATGTTAGCAAACCGCCGGGTGACCGTCATTTCGAGCTGGGCGGGCGCCAGGTTGTGCGGCCTCATGCCCAGGCTGGTGGCCGCCCGCTCCACACAGCAGGAGGGCCCGTGAGTGTAGGACTGACCATGTTAGCAAACCGCCGGGTGACCGTCATTTCGAGCTGGGCGGGCGCCAGGTTGTGCGGCCTCATGCCCAGGCTGGTGGCCGCCCGCTCCACATAGTAGGAGGACCCGATCCCGATCACGTCACTGAATGTGTTCCCCAGAGCCGCCGCCGCCATCGTGGATAACGTGATGTATGCACCCATGGTCATCTCTATGGAGTCTCCCTGGAATTTACAAATTTAAATATGATTATGGTTGTTTTACACATGAACATATTACGGGCAATCATGACAGCTTCTAAATAAATTAAATTCTTAAAATGCTGCAGTCTTTGGTAAACTTCTAGCAAAAGACCAAATTAAAAGATCAAATAGTATTTTATTTGATAGAGAGATCAGATCAGTAATACTCACAGCAATAATCATGATGGCATTGTCCAAGAATCCAAATCCTATAAATGGCACAGCATTCACCAGACATACTGAAATTTACAATTTTCATATGTTCAGAGATAAAATACGCAGCTATAGTATAGTGAACTTACAACAGATGTTAAAGGAGGCAATAATATATAGGTATAGTATAGTGAACTTACAACAGATGGCAATAATATATAGGTATAGTATAGTTAACTTACAACAGATGTTAAAGGAGGCAATAATATATAGGTATAGTATAGTGAACTTACAACAGATGGCAATAATATATAGGTATAGTATAGTTAACTTACAACAGATGGCAATAATATATAGGTATAGTATAGTGAACTTACAACAGATGTTAAAGGAGGCAATAATATATAGGTATAGTATAGTGAACTTACAAAAGATGTTAAAGGCAGCAACAATATATAGGTATAGTATAGTGAACTTACAACAGATGTTAAAGGAGGCAATAATATATAGGTATAGTATAGTGAACTTACAAAAGATGTTAAAGGCAGCAACAATATATAGGTATAGTATAGTGAACTTACAAAAGATGTTAAAGGCAGCAACAATATATAGGTATAGTATAGTGAACTTACAAAAGATGTTAAAGGCAGCAACAATATATAGGTATAGTATAGTGAACTTACAAAAGATGTTAAAGGCAGCAACAATATATAGGTATAGTATAGTGAACTTACAAAAGATGTTAAAGGCAGCAACAATATATAGTATATAGCGCAAACTAGGTATCTGGTTGACCCTAGTATGATTCTTAGTTTTTATTATTGCTTTCACCTATAGCCACTTGTAACTTTCACCTATAGCCACTTGTAACTTTCACCTATAGCCACTTGTAACTTTCAACTATAGTTTTTAGCTTTTAGTTTTTTACTTATTGTTTTTGTTGTATAAAAATATTAGATTTATTTCAAATTACATACTTACAATGTAATAATTCCCTAGTGTTTGGTTTAGGTACATTCTCAGCTGAAACAAAAGAAAAGATATTTGCATTTTAAGCACAAAAAAGTACTGCTAGATCTATTTGACAGTACTTAAAAGACTATAGTCTAGCTAGCAGGGACACATTTGTTTAGACACTAGCTTTAATAAAATCCTTAATAATTATGCAGCTTAAGGCTACATAATAAAATCCTTAATAATTATGCAGCTTAAGGCTACATAATAAAATCCTTAATAATTATGCAGCTTAAGGCTACATAATAAAATCCTTAATAATTATGCAGCTTAAGGCTACATAATAAAATCCTTAATAATTATGCAGCTTAAGGCTACATAATAAAATCCTTAATAATTATGCAGCTTAAGGCTACATAATAAAATCCTTAATAATTATGCAGCTTAAGGCTACATAATAAAATCCTTAATAATTATGCAGCTTAAGGCTACATAATAAAATCCTTAATAATTATGCAGCTTAAGGCTACATAATAATAAAATCCTTAATAATTATGCAGCTTAAGGCTACATAATAATAAAATCCTTAATAATTATGCAGCTTAAGGCTACATAATAATCAACTAGTTATTATTATTGCAGCCTCTAGAACATGGTGTTCTCGACTTCCATTACTGTAGATGGGCTTTTTAGAACATATAATCTGAAGCATTTGGCCTACACTCGCATCGCTGGGTAGACCAGTTGGCGAGGAATTGAGGACAATATATAAACGATTCCACAAATTGGGGAATCATAACCAATGTCTTAATTGCTCTCCGAGCCACGGGAGCAGAGGTGTTGTAAATAGAAGCAAATGTATGTAAGAAAAGTGTATTTCTCATTGGTATATGCCAGAATTTGAATCGCAACCTTTTGGTTTAGTCCTTACAACTGAGCCACCACTAGTATTTAAGAATAATAAAAAAGTCAATGTGCATTTGTAAAAAAACATTCACTAAAATGTATAGAACATACAGCATGTTCCAGCAAGTTCTTGCAGTTCCAAGAAATTATAAATCCTATGTTATATTTATAATTTTAAAGTTGGCTATAAATTTTGGTTTAAATGAAGCTTTATTACAATATAAAGCCAGTTAACCATGATGTCAGATGTATTTATAGGTGTCAGTTTGTTTTGTTAGTTAAAACCACTATATACTGTGCACTATATTACTGCTGACTTATTAACCATTAACTATGGACACATGGTCTCATAGACAGAAAAACTGTTTTTTTATTCTTTTGTGTTTACCCACTTCCCAGTTTCCTCTCACTGACTGCTCAGTAGCTTCATTTTTGGTAGCGACACAATAAGAATCTCATTATAAATTTTACTTAGATATTTAGCACTCTGTGAGACCATGAAATTATGATGGGGAATGTGGATAATTAAATATAATATTAATAAAATACAATCATTAAACCTAAGTACTCACAATTAAGGATTATGCATGATACAGCTTCACTGTTAAAGTTCCAACTTATGTTCACTTTTTAATACTACCCACTAGTTAATATCAACTGTCATTACTGTCGCTTGTATACACAACACTAAGCCTAACCTAGTACTAAATACCCTAATGGTCAACAATTTTGATAAATTGGTACGGATTACACATATTTTACAAGTTACATACATACATATCTTCACGCCAGATCCCTTGCGGGGTAGGCAGAGACAATTGAGCGCCATTTGACACGATCACGACATACCTCTTTCGCTTCGTCGACATTCATTAACCTCTTCATACATGCCCTTTGGTTACGAAGACTTTTTAATGCACCTTCAGTCAGTGTTTTATTTATTTGATCGTGATATGTGAGTCTCGGTCTGCCAGGGCCTCTTTTACCCACAACTTTCGCATTATATATCTGGCTCGTCAATCTTTCATCGCTCATCCTTTCAACATGCCCGAACCATCGTAGCATGCTTTTCCTTATTTTTGTCCCTATGCTTTCCTTCATACCAACCCTTTTCCGTATTTCGACGTTACGTATGCGGTCCGCCAAAGTGACGCCACATATCCGCCGCAACGACCGCATTTCTACTGCATTAACCCTACTCTCATGCGTATTCTGACATATCCACGTTTCGCTTCCATACATCAGTGTTGGTACCAACATGGCATTGTGTATGGCGAGCCGAGCTTTGTCACTGACATTTCGACTGCCGATCAGTGACCCCAGGGCACCGTTAACACTATTTCCCGCGTTCACTCTTCTTTCAACGTCCCTATCGTACTTCCCATCCGCAGTGAAGTTGTATACATTTTTATATCAGTAGTTATTTTTACTTGCTTATGCATATTTATATATATATATTATGCCTAACATCATTCAACCAACCATTACTACCAATTTGTTTGTTTATTTGTTTGTTTTTATTGATTTTATTAGTGCTGACTAGTTGTTAGAAGCAAACCAAAGAAAGTAAAATATTTGATTTAAATTTTATAAAGATGATTTTAATGAGTGCGGTTCAGTCCTAGACTTCATCATAATACTATGTATAACATTTTATAATTTTATTGAATTGGTCGCTTTCTCAGCTTGAGCTCAACTCACTTGTTATTGAGCCTGTTATTGGTTCCTTGCTATTGAGTTGTCCTGATTTTAAGAATTCACAATAACTATGTAAAAAAATATTTAAATCAGTATTAATAAATAAATCCTATATGTAAATGGTGTAAATGTGGAACTTACCATATTTCTTTTTCAGCCAGTCTTCTGGCATTGGACAGTATGTACCAGTGGGGTCCACATCCCCCAGAGAGGGAATCTTGCTTGGTCGACCCAGCTTACTGCGCCATCGGTGACCAGCTAGGGTGTCTGAAATACGAATTTAGTTACCTATTATTATCTTCCATGGGTATTAAATGAAATGCATTTAATAAGAATCAAAATCACTATAATTTCTAATAAACATTACACAATATTAATTCTTAAATATAAATTACAAAATATGGCAGCGTTCACACGAACATCTCGAGCATGGTCGCCGAATGGTTCCCACTTTTACCGACATGCGCTAGCGCCACTTACAACCGGAGTACATTGAAGACAAATTTCTAAGCATTCCATGGATTCACCGTGCGGGTGCCGGGTCCATCGTGTGTGGGTAAGAGATGAGAAGAATGGTGTCTCGGGCTTGCGACCGACAATAGGCTGGTTTAAGAAAAGGAGGCCTCCTTTTTTTTTCTATTGCGCGATAATACGCTCACCATCCACCATTCTACTTCTCTCCCTACCCAACCAAATACTGTATGATTCCGTTAATGCCGTCTTGGAAGCTAAAATAATGAATATTATAGAGTATTATTAAATGATGATTAACAATCTAGATATAGGTAATATTGAGTATTGTGTATTATTGTAGTATGCTAACACTATATGAACAAATTCTCTCCTGATCTCTCTTGTTGCTAGAAGAGAAGTAAATGCAAGTTAAATATTCCTCCACCACTTTAGTCTTATAACATAAAAAATGCTTTTCAAAATAAACTCAAGCAATATTTCTTAGCGAACCATCATTTGTTGCCCTAACAAATGAAGAAACATAGTTGTGTTAAGTATTACTGTGGTACGAGGGTGCATTTTTAATTTCGCAGAATGAGAGGGTTGTGGTGGAGAATAGTAAGATTAGGAGAGGAAACCCACTAACCAGTAGATGCGGCGATCGAGGATTCCCCCTGGCGTCCTTCGGCTGGTTCACTATTTGATTTCTCCACTTATTTCAGAGTGAATATTGTTTATAGCGTGGTAATTATTTTGGCACTGCACTTGGAGAATTCGCGGCGTGATTTTGCGTGATTTAGCGTTTTTAATGGCGGAGCGCGGTAGGTTTGCGGACACGTCCAAGCGCGGCGGTTGAGCGATTGCGATGCCAACTGGCGTTAGGCAAAGGAATTAGAGGTAGGAGTGGAAGGAAAATGAATAGTAAGATAGATACATAAGAATATATATATATCGGCGTAACCATTCCCCCCGGCATGAAGTATCTTCATTAGAGAAAATAAAACAAGTAAAATGAGTAAAACTAGTAAATTGAGTAATTTGTGTAAAATGAGTAAATTGTATAAAATTAGTAAATGGTGTAAAATGAGTAAATTGAGTAAAATTAGTAAATTGAGTAAAATTAGTATGAGTGAGCAAAACTTATAACTAGCGAGTGAATCAAAACTTATTGTAGTGGTAAGGGGCACAGACGCACCACTGGACGCACATACTCCCCAGACTGAGTCTTTACCAAAGCGGTTCGAACAATACCGTCCTTTCCAGGATAAGTTTGTTCAACAATGGCCAAAGGCCAATACAAGGGAGGACTTTTATCGTCCTTTATGACAACTATACTACCAACCTTTATATTTTTAGCGTTGATGTCCCATTTATACCTAGTCTGAAGTGATGTCAAGTATTCCAGACTCCATCTCTTCCAATAGGATTGCACGAGTTTGTCGAGTAAATTATATCGAGTAAGACGGTTTTCTCCTGTGTTTGTATAATCACTAGCGGGTAAATATGGCAGCGGCGTTACATTTAAAAAATGAGCGGGAGTAAGCGCAGTCAAATCTGACGGATCTGAGCTAAGGATACACAGAGGTCTACTGTTTAAGAGACCCTCGATCTGAACCAATACGGTATTAAACTCTTCGTACGTAAGTATCTGCGAGCCTATAACTTTGTTCAAATGAGTTTTAACAGATTTGACATTACTTTCCCAGATACCTCCGAAGTGAGGGGCAAGAGGGGGATTTGTTTTGAATTGTATTCGTAAATCTGTCAGTTTTCGGCACATATACTTATCATGAGATTCTGAAGAGACAAAGGAGTATAAATCGTTAATTATATTTTTTGCACCCAAGAAATTAGTACCTCCGTCACTAACTATTAGTGATACCGGGCCTCTGCGGGAAATAAACCTTTTAAAGGCAGCGAGAAATAAGTCACTACTGAGGTCTGTTACCAACTCTAAATGTATAGCTTTGGTAGTTAGACATATAAACAGGCACCCGTATGCCTTTTGGCTTTTAACACCCTTTCGTCTAATATGCGTGACATAAAATGGGCCCATGTAATCTACTCCGGTGTGGACAAAACTTTTTACTTGCTCCACTCTAAACTTGGGCAGATCACCCATAATTGGTTGCATGTGGTTAGGTCTACGCTTAAAACAAATATTGCATTTTTGCACTATTTGACGTATTGAGTTGCGTGCAGCAAGTATCCAATACCTTTGTCTTAGAAGAGACAATAAGAGAGCAGGTCCAGCGTGAAGGTTTATTAAATGGAAATGTTCTACAATGAGCTTAACTATCATATCTTTAGCGGGAAGGAGTATAGGATATTTAGCATCAAAATTTAATTCAGAATGTCGAAGTCGACCACCAACGCGTAATATGTTATTTTTAACAAATGGATTTAATTTTTTAATTGAGTGAGAACAATTTTTATTAGTACTTAAAGCGGTTATGTCCGAGTGAAAATATTTATTTTGTATAACTCGAATTATATAACTTTCTGCGAAATCCAATTCTTCTATGGTTATTTGTTTGTGGTTTGTGGTTTGTGTTTTACGAAAACTTAAAATATTGGTGAATCGTAAAATGTATACTGTAATTCTTATAAATTTAGTCCATTTCGATACACGACTTGCGACCTCATATAAAATATGCTCAGGAGAAATAGTTACCGCAAAAACGGTAACTTTAGTTTCGGGTAAGTCTATATTAGTATTTATACTTTTGGTTGGCCAGCTGGCGGCCGGTAGCGAGGCCCAGGACGGACCCTCGAACCAACAGTTATAGTGTTGTAGTACAGCGGGAGTTACCGGACGAGAAACTACGTCTGCAGGGTTGTCCGTCCCAGCCACATGATTCCAATGTTTAGCGGAAATTTTCGAATTAATATCGGTTATGCGGTTTGCTATAAAAGTTTGAAATCGGTAAGCAGGCGAGTTGATCCATGCTAAAGTGACAGTGGAGTCTGAGAATGCGTAGATAGATTGTACGTTGCATCTATCGTTTAAATTATCTCGTACAGAAATCATCAAATTAGCGAGTAGAAGAGCGGCACAAAGTTCGAGTCTGGCTAGCGATATAATTTTAAGTGGCGCTATGCGGGATTTAGAGCACAATAAAGTGACTTTACCAGGTCCGTCAATGCAGTCAGTGACTTTGACGTACACTACTGCACCATAACAACGTTCGCTGGCGTCAGCGAAGCCTAACAATGTGACGCGTGTGGTCTCAGTTATACCTACATGTCTAGGTATCTGTATCTCCGAGAGTGTCGGAAGTTGAGTAAGAAAGGCGTGCCATCGATCTGAGATGTGTTTCGGAACGTTGTCATCCCAGCCGAGGCTTAATTTCCAACATTCCTGTACTAATAATTTCATAAAAGCGACTACTGGACTCACTAGGCCAAGAGGGTCAAAGAGTCGCGCGGTTACAGACAATATATTTCGTTTTGTACACTTAGTAATATCCTTTGTATTTATTGAAAATTGAAATTTATCTGCAGCAGGGTTCCACTGCACTCCTACCACGCTCGAAGAGCTATTTTCATCAAAGTTTTGAACTTGAGAGCTAACGAGTTCTTGGGGGATTGTAGACATTAATTCTTTACTATTTGATATCCATTTGATAAGATTAAAGCCCCCAGATTTAAATAAATTAATCATATCGTACAATAACTTTTCGGCTTTGTCGATCGATTCTACACTACTTATGTAGTCGTCCATATACATGTGACGCTCAGCGGCATGGGAGGCGAGCGGCCAGCGTGCGCGCGAGTCGGATGCAAGTTGCTTCACAGCGCGCATCGCGAGGTATGGTGACGAGGCTACACCAAATGCTACGCAGTTAAATTGATATGTGCTTATTTGGTCACGGGGATCAAAACGATAAAGTATTCGTTGATATGAGTGATGCTCGTCTTTTAATTTTAGTTGAAAATACATTTTTTCAATGTCAGCGGATATGGCTACGGGAAAAATGCGTAAGTTTAGTAGTAGGTCAAAAATACTACTTTGCAGATTTGGACCCACGTATAAAACATCATTAAGTGATTTACCTGATGACGTTTTGCAACTAGCGTCTAATACGATACGAATCTTAGATGTGGTTTTTTCAGGTTTGTATACAGCGTGATGCGGGATATAATAGGCGTTTTTAGTGGACATATTTTGTACCGGAGACAGGTAACCTTTATCTATGTATTCTTTAATTGTAGCATTGTAACCTATTCTTAAGTTAGGGTTGGAGTTAAGTTTTCTTTCCAGGTTCATCAAGCGGCGAGTAGCAGCGGCAAGCGAGTCACCGAGGGCTGAGGGATTCTCTTTGAAAGGTAAGTTAACAATAAACCGACCGGTTACGTCACGGCTGTGCGTGTTGTCAAAGATGCGTTCACATTCAGCGTCATCTGGACTTATGATTTTATAAGACGGAACAGATTCCAGTTCCCAGAACTTCTGTGTTATATTTTCTAGCGAGGTTTCAACCGTGGTACAAAAGGAATTTAAATTATTTTTACTTAACGACGTTATGTGTGGTTGTGGATAGCAGTCAGCCTTCCCCATGAGTACGTACCCAAGAGTAGTCTGCACTGCCACCACAGAAGAGTGAATAGACATCACTTTATGAGAACCGAGTAGAAGAGGAAACAATTCATTGCTAATGAGGCAGTCAATCTCATTAGGAGAGTGGAAAGAGTCATCCGCTAAAGGTACACCATTTAAATGACCTAACTGAGAGGTATCTATATAAGCGTTCGGTAGTTTACCTGAAATTGTATCAATTACGCGAGCTTTAACAGAATAACTACAGCGGAAGTCAAATATTGAGTGAATTGTAAAGCGAGCGAAACCTATAGCTGTCTTTTGGCTTTGACCGATTCCTTGAATAGTAGACGCAGCGTAAGAAATATTAAGGTTTAAGCGATCGCAACAGTCTTTCGTTATAAAATGACACATGGAACCACTATCTATAAATACTCTAATTTTGGTAAACTTATTTTTATTATCTGCAACATAAACTATAGCGGTTGGCAAGAGAACAGTTTTAGATTTAAATGAGTTTAAGTCATTATTATTAACGGAGGTTAAACTAGCAATATTATTTTGTGCGGCGGAGGCGCCTAGCAGCTGCCTACCGCTCGTACTAGCAACCGGCTCGTTCGGTGCAGTAGGTTGCGGTGCAGGCGCGTAAGAGACGGCCGAAGTCGACGCGTGCGCAAGCGAGGCGGCCGCGGCAGGTTGCTGAGATGCGTGAGGGAAAGAGAGAGGTGCATTATGTTGTTGCGTTTTAGGTTTATTTGAATATTGCGAACTTTCATGTGTCGCGTTCTGAAAGTTCGTAATATGTAACTTTGTGTGATGGTTTCTTCCACAGACAAAACATTTCACTTGTGACTTACAATAACGAGTGCTATGGAAGCCTAAACAGTTTTTACAAAATCGGTTTTTTATTACAATATTATTCCTGGAGACAGGATCTTGGTTTAAAAAATAGTTGCACTTGAACAGCGGATGAATATCAGCTGTTTTGCATACGATACATTTTCTCGAGGTAGCGGCAGGAGTATCGCTGTTGTCATTTACAACAAACGATTTTAATTTACTATACGATTTTGAATATGGAGCAGTCTGCGTTTGCGTATTTCGTAATAAATAAATTCGACTTTGTTCTTTAACGAACCTAAATAAGTCGTGAGTGGTAGGTATAGATTTGCTGCGCTGATCTTGCTCAAAGAGTTGAACCGTTTGTTTATCTAGTTTGCTTAGTGCTATATGAGTAATAAAAAAGTCTGCAAGATCTGTGATTTCGAGCTGACGGAGTGCTGCCTCCGCCGAGCAGAAAATATCTATAAACGAATCGAGCGTAGTGGAGGAAGCGTTTGAAATTTGTTTATAATTAAGCAATTGTTCGATGTACATTGCTGCTTGAGTACGTTTATCGTCATATCTATCCGTTAGCGCTTTAAAGAGTATTTTATAATTACTGGCTACCGGTTGTATTCCGGCACAAACTGTAAGGGCCTTGCCTGATAGTTTACCCATGAGGTACTGCACCTTTTCGGCATCAGTAAGGTGTGGATTATCGTGAATAAGACCTTTAAAATTCTCGTAAAATAGGACCCATTTGTTCGGAGATCCATCAAATGACATCAGTTCAAGAGGCGGGAGCTTGCGATTAAAATCGCTTGGCAATTTATTTATTTTTGTTTTTTGTTCATTACTTTCGAGATCACATTGAACCGACTTTATATAGCAATAAAGTTCATCGATGGAACCCATTGCTTCAAAGTTGGGAGTATATTTGTCATCTATTGATGAGCTGAGCAGATTTATATTTTCTACAACATTTAAAAACTCGTTCCTAGTAGATTCAACTGACTTTGAAAGAACTAAGAAACGTTGCGCTACATTTTCGTCAGAAATGTTTTGTATCAAATCATATACTCTTTGAATCATCGCGAATAAACTATTTTTTTTACTAGTTAAAACAGATATTTGCGATCTAATGCCCTTCTCTTCTGGGTTAACAAATTCCGTTAGTTTCGGCATCTTTACAAAATTTGATTAAAAACAATTTGTTACGCGGATTATTAGATGAGTAGGTGTGTATGTAAATAAAAGTTGCTGCGTTGACCTTGAGTTTTTTATACAAACGTTTGCGATGGAATTTTACTTCTACCCTCTTGTTTTAAGTCGCGGGCAGATCGCGGGGAATGCGTGTTTTTTTTTTTTTTTGTTTTATTGAAATAAATGTCTTAAATAGATAAGTAATAGCGTAATATGAGTTTATAGCGGGATTAGAGTTAAATAAATACGTAAATAGCGGAAATAAAATATATAAAATGGCGTCGTATTTGTGGGAAAAATACGCTGTTTTTTTTTTTTTTATTATTTTATATTTATTTTATATATAGCGGGATACATGTGTAAATGAGGGATGCGGTTTAGAAGGACCAGAAATGTGGTGGAGAATAGTAAGATTAGGAGAGGAAACCCACTAACCAGTAGATGCGGCGATCGAGGATTCCCCCTGGCGTCCTTCGGCTGGTTCACTATTTGATTTCTCCACTTATTTCAGAGTGAATATTGTTTATAGCGTGGTAATTATTTTGGCACTGCACTTGGAGAATTCGCGGCGTGATTTTGCGTGATTTAGCGTTTTTAATGGCGGAGCGCGGTAGGTTTGCGGACACGTCCAAGCGCGGCGGTTGAGCGATTGCGATGCCAACTGGCGTTAGGCAAAGGAATTAGAGGTAGGAGTGGAAGGAAAATGAATAGTAAGATAGATACATAAGAATATATATATATCGGCGTAACCAGGTTGTAAGGGGGTGATTAGGCTCATTAGAATCATAATGTGTTCAGTAACTCATATTAGTATAAATACGAGGTTTCATTGTTATTAGACTCCTTAAAAAGGAGGCCTCCTTTTCTTAAACCAGCCAATTGTCGGTCGCAAGCCCGAGACACCATTCTTCTCATCTCTTACCCACACACGATGGACCCGGCACCCGCACGGTGAATCCATGGAATGCTTAGAAATTTGTCTTCTCTCTTAGTCTCTGAGTTATCGTCAACCAAGCAACATAATCGGGAGTGAAAAGTGAAATATGGAAAAAATCGAATAATGTGCCGTTATAAAGTTCTTTACCAAGCAAGAAAAATCTGAAAAATCTTGTCAAGGAATAAATATTATGATCTCACAGAAGAAATGATCAGGAAAGGGTTCAAGACTCAGCTTTACGCAGTGGAAGTTGGTGCAAGAGGAGTTCCAAAAAATCTTTGCATCACTTACTGAAAGAATTGGGCCTAAGCAGGTCTGCCGTCAATACATTTATGGAACTAGCTTCCAAGACGGCATTAACAGAATCATACAGTATTTGGTTGGGTAGGGAGAGAAGTAGAATGGTGGATGGTGAGCGTATTATCACGCAATAAAAAAAAAAGGAGGCCTCCTTTTCTTTAACCAGCCTATTGTCGGTTGCAAGCCTGAGACACCATTCTTCTCATCTCTTACCCACACACAACCCGGCACCCGCAAGGTGAATCCATGGAATGCTTAGAAATTTGTCTTCCTCTTCATGGTGTACAAGTGGCACAGTTTATTTAAACAAGGAAGGTAATCCCTTGAAGACGACGCAAGGCCGGGCAGGAGCATCGCCTCGACCACGCCAGAACTTATCCAAAAAGTTGAAAAAATTTAACTCAACGATGCTGGACTAAAGAAGAAACAACTCTCAGAAATGGTTGGAGTATCTGATACAACCATTTTTAAAATCCTGCACAATCATCTTGGCATGACTAAGGTCAGCGCAAGATGGGTGCCGAGAATGCTCACAACGTGGGTACAGTGTTCACATGCATTTTTGGACCTCTGTAATAAAGACAAGGATGCTGTATTGAGTCAAATTGTTACTGGAGACGAAACTTGGGTTCATCATTTTGAACCTGAGTTGAAACAAGACTCCATGGCGTAAAAAGGGCACAGCACCTCCCAAGAAGTTTAAGGTGTCACAATAAGCTGGGAAACTCATGGCAACGGTCTTTTGGGACTCGTAAGGAATATTATTGATCAATTATAAAGATAAAGGTGTTTCTATCACCGGAGAATACTTCAATATTAGAGCAACTTAAAGCCAAGCATTGATCGCTTCAGAGGCCAATTCCATATTTCAATATTAATTCATAGATGGTCCCACCCCATATCCTATGCACGGCTATGTCCTGGAGTACTGTTGGGTACCTGTCAGGGCGTGTTGTGCTGCATATCTTAATTGTGTGCGATGAATAAACATTTTTCTTTTTTTCTATATTAGCAACATCCATTTAGTAGTATATATTTAAGACAGCCGTAAACAGCAGAGATAAGATATTGTAAAATTTGTTTTACTTAGCACTTAATCAAATAATAGTAACATGCATGCCTCTGATAAAGCATGGCTTTCAATATATAGATTAGTGGTGCCCTGCAAGGACACCTGAGGAAATTAAAGAAAGTTTAAATATATCCTGGTTTTTATTTAACTAAATATGCAGCTATGTGAAGATTAACCAAGAAATGTTAAAACCAACAAATGTAGTTACACATCGACGAGCTTGCCACTTGTCATGATTGTCCTATAGTAAATTTGGCTAAATGTGAATCCGCTTATTTATAAGCGTGGTTTCTGACCACCCCGAAAGGGAAACGGTCGTGATGATACTTTATTTCTTTCAACAAATGTTACCTTCATACTCTTCTTTAATTTTCTTAGATTGATATTCTTGTAATGCAGTGAAGAGAACAATCCTCTCCTCGTCTGTGAGATGGAGTACCAGCTCTGATGCGTGGAGTTTAGTTAACGGACCCGATTTAGATGATGTTTCTGTAAAGTCTTTCGATGTAGGACCTAATCCGAGACCGCGAACACTATTATATTGAAGATTATAAACTTTATTATCACTAAAACTACTGTGACTTAATATGGCTCTACTAGGCTGTTTTTGACAACACACATTAACATTATTTAACGAATGCCTACTAAACCTAAGTAATATTTGCGCTGACTTCATTATTTAATGTCAAATAATATAGAAAATCGAAACTAAATAGAAATAACTATTCGGAAACAACCTTCCTTCGTCTGACGGTCTATATAATCTGTGGTCTGACGTTTATGGAATTCCATTCCGTTTCGTAAATAAATGATCTCATTAATGACATAGGTAACCAAAAATAATAAGGATATAACTTTAAAATTTATTTATTTAACGAAAAGTTTTCAAAGTCAAATTCTAAATATCTTTATTCACGTAAACCTATTATATGCATTTATGAAATGTCATTAATTTAATTATTTTTAATGATTCTACTCCTGCTAGTGGAAGACTAAGCAGCAAAGTGGTCCTAAAAGCAAGCTGTTAGCAGAAGACCAGCAAATTCCAGTGACCAGTTAATGTTTAATCTAACTGAGAAAGGAATCTAAGGAAGGAAAACTCAGCTGAATCCGATTTACAAAATAAAATCATTTTATCCGATTCGCTGTTGAAATTAAGCACATTTTTTTTTCTAAAAACGTTGATATCTTTGCTTTGCTTTTTTTTTTTTTTTGTTCTCTTCTCCCGATGGATGATGAATGAGATGATAGGGAAGGCAAAGGGTCTAGCCCATACAGCCAAGTCTGACGTAATATATCTTTGTTTTTCATGAATTAATGAGGTCATCATCAAATTCCAGATGCTGCAGAATTTGATGCTTTTCTTGGAATCATTCGCGGAACCATCCACTGCTCAAACACGTCGGGTAAAATATGGGAGTTGACAGCGCGGGAAAACCGCAAAAAATAAACTGCAACTTGTGCCCCATATTTAAAGTCCAATTTATCGTTTTCCATAATTATTCACATTGTAGCACATTATTAAACAAAACAACACCACTTTTAACCAATAATATCCACATTAAATTAATTTACAAAACAAAAACTTGCACTTGACATGTTCACGCAAAATGGCGCGAAGAACTCCTCTTTGCTTTGCTTTGCTTTGCTTAAGTCAGTCGGCATCGATTATAATAATTCTAAATTTATCGAAAATGATTTTCACAACCCTAATAAATGTCAAATTTCATCCATCCAGCCCGTCTACTGTCATTTTTCTTATTATATTTTGGTCATTATTTTCTTCTAAACGCAAATAAAACATAATAATCATTGCCGAAAGTGTAAGTAATATACGTCGATTTTATAATTAATGCACTATGTAGTAGGAGAAAAATTCATTATGAGTTATGCTAATTAAACATGAGATATATTGAATAAACCTTTTATTATTGTTACAGGTGAACTATAACTAGTAATTAGAACATTTATGGGAGTAATTTGTGTCTGACGCGATCATGCACAATGTTGGAAGGTCTAGTAGTTTGGGTTTTAAACAATTATCTAGGGAAGTACGTCGAGAATCTAAATACAGACCAGCTAAGTGTCGCCTTGTTGTCAGGTTAGTTCTTTCACCTATACTGTTATTTTCTTTATACCCGTAGAGAGTAAAACCTACAATTGAAGCAATGCTGAGCATATACCAAGCCTTGTGTACAAGCATTGCTTCTACCCTCATCATTATTTAATACATATTTTACTCTTTTGCCTATATACGCTTTGCTAATGGACAGGCAATAATTCCTACCTTATACCTCCCCTGTTCTGGCATGTTGTGTAAGTCACCACCATCATAGGTTGTAACAATGTTAATATAACTTTTAGGCAAAGTAGAGTTAGAGAATTTGCCCCTGCGTAAGGATGCCCTCCGTCACTTGGGATTGCCCATGGAGGTACGAGCTGGTTTTATTGGGAAGGTCCAGCTGCAAGTCCCGGTGCGTCAGATACGATCTGCACCCTGGAGCATCTCCATCGAGAGGCTGTATGTTGTTGTCGCTCCTGTTAACTTGGATGAGGTATTTATTTATATAGGCAGATTATAATTATTGTTAGAGGAAGGTTACACACTCAGCATTTCATCAGTTCATTCTGTCTGTCAAACTGACACCAGAAAGTTGGATGATTTAAAAGGTTACACAATCACTGATAAAACATAATATGCTAGTCAGCCTCACAGATTATACAGAGTACTTAAAGATATTTTTCATGATTTAAACATTCTCAATTAACTGACAGAAATGTATTAATATGTTAAATTTAAGTCATCTATCAATCCGTAGGGTAGTTAATCATTTTCCAGTCATTCTGACAAAACTAATGAAATACTGAGCGTGTAAACTCTTCCAAACATATACATATTAAACTTCCAACTGGGAAAGACTGTAATCCAATAATTGTGTATACATCATATCATATTATCATATATCATATTGTGAGCTCATTACATAAATTATTTAATATAAGTTTTAAACCATTAGAATACTTTATTAGAGTTATTTTGTGTGTAGTGGGACAGCACAGTGGAGGCTACAATTGAACACGAGCGCAAGGTGGCGGTCCTGGAGGTGGCGGAGGCAAGGTGGCGTGCCGAAAGGGAGGCTCATGATGCCAGCTACTATGCCACCAGCTACTCCTCCTGGCTCAGCTACGGCACAGGACTGCTTGCCAACATTGTAGAAAATATGCAGGTAATCAAACATCTAATTATTATTTAGATCAATGATTAAATACTCATTGCATTGAGTATTGCAAGAGATCCTTGAAGCAATCTAACCCAATACACAACATTTAAAATTCTAACAGGCAGATATAACTGCCCCCACCTACGCAAAATGTTTACACAATAATATATCCCCATTGTGATCATAGAATGAAACTGATGAGAAATCCAGCGATACAAATGTGAGATTCACTTCATGTATAACAGAGTTGTAAATATGTGGAACAGAATACCAGAAGTCATATTCCTCAACTGTAAACACTTCTAAGAACAAAGTGGCTAGCGACAATAGAAGACTATGGTGATAACTGTTAATTTTGTGACCTTTATGATATATCAGCACTGTGAGTCTATTGATCAATAATAATAATATAAAGCATTTTTAATCAAAAATATAAAGTTTTTCTTGTTTAATTTTATTAACTCATGCACATCCTTCATCATTCTGTTGACCTTAATCTAGGTCCTAAGAATCAGACTAAGAATGCTAATTATTATTGCTGATAAAAAAAAATATGTTAAAGGTTCGTTGCAGTACATTTTTGTCACAGTCAACAAATATCACAAAGAAAAGTTATTAATTATAGTTTTATATGTGCTAGTTATAAACTGCTGTGTAACACATCCTGAATTAAACAGTTAAAAATAAACGACGTGCACATCCGTTACGAGGACGGTCTCTCGTCGCCGGGGTTCGCGTGCGGCCTCACGGTGTCCAACCTGTCGGCGGACTCCTGCGACCGGTCCTGGTCCCGCGGCGCCGCGCCCGACTCCGAGCCCTGCTCCTACAAGCTCCTCCAACTGCAGGACCTGGCACTCTACTGGGAGCCTGACCCCGACCTGCTCGCCTCTGCCGACCTCGCTGACCTGCAGGTACCGATACTTATATTAATTTTATATTCTGATGCTCCGCCCCTTTATAGAGTACAGTCGCGGACACATGTTTTTTGGCTATGTTACAAAGTTTTGTTGTTTGGTTTTGTTTGGATTTCTGTTTGACACCTATTCATTTATAATAAAAAAATGATTTTATGAGAAATGATGAATAAAAAGTGCCTATTATTCAATGAAAATTATTATAAATAAAAACGGAGCTGAAATGAAATAAACATCAAAATTAAATGAATGCATGAGTCAGACCGCAACCTATTTTAGTTAAACAATACACCAATTGCTCGTAGCTTTAAGATTTTAAAATTTTTACTTTATAACAAAAAGTAAAAAAAATATCATTTGTTTTTTATGACTGTACTGATGCGCAAATTTGTTTCAGCCACAGCTGTTCAACACTCTTTTGTTCTCCCGGCACCTTTACCTAGTTTTTTATTTTTTTTTCTCCTTTGATTACTGCATTCCTGGCAATCTGTACAGGCACAATGGGCCAGTCTTTTGTTTAATATGTCTATCTGTATTGATGTCAGTATTGGAGGGGAACCCATTGGTTCCTTACTCAGTCTCTGCTAAACCTGATGCCAGATGCCAAACAATCTTTTGCTTGAGCCTGCGGTGTGTGATGCATTAGCCTGAGGACTTTGCTGTTCCCCACAGCTGAATACCATATGTCTAAATTGGTTTGAGGATGGCCTATCAACCAATACATGTACTTAGTGACATCTAACAATGTATCTTTGCTGAAGCTTAGATTCGATATAAAATTACAAACAAATCATCTTGAAAACGTTTTTGCGGTTGTTTTTGTTTGTTGTGTAATACAAACAATCTCTAAAAGTGGAATAAACCGGTTAGCACTCGCTACCACGTATCTCTCGTACATAAGTAGGTAGCGTTAGGAGTGTCATGCTATTTTATGTCGACGCAAAAACGTTTCCAAGCCGATTATCTGTAGTTGGCTAATATTATTTATTACTATAGAAAGTCCACAGCTCACAGTCGTTCGTTGTTTATGTTTTGAAATAAAGTATTTGATTGTTAGAGTCACATGTCGTCGGAGCTGGCGCCGGGGCGGCGGGTGAGCGTGGTGTCTCCGTGCAGCGCGGAGGCTCGGCTCCGGAGAGAGAGGACTCCCTTGCCACTGCGCTCCCGGGCGCGGCCCCGGGTGCACTGCACTCTCACTGGAGACACTGTGGCTCTGCATCTTACTAATGTAAGTGTTGCCTCTTTACACTCAATATTCTAAACACAAAAAATCTTTAATTTTAGACATAGCTCGATACATTTTTCTTAGCGAAGTTCAATGCTTCGATATCCTATTTCGTGAGAATCGCCAAGTTCATCAAAGGAGCCATCAACCGAAGACCCCATATATGTTTACGAATTCACTTAGAGCTTTCACTATTAATGGCTGCCACATTAATACCTATCAACGTAGCATGTAAATAATGTATACTTTGAGACATAGTATTTTTTTTTCAACCAAAACAACAATCACGATCTAGTCAGGCTGGGTAGTTTTAGACTACCGTCATATGTCTTAAGCAATAGACCGGTCAGCTGAAAAGTATTTTATTTCCCCGATCATCAGCTGCTACAGTAAGTAACGTAAAATTTGCAGGTCATGATATCAAATCGATATATTCACGTTTCATTTGTATTTCTAGCGTCAATACAAGGCAGCAGAGAACAGTGTCCGCGGTCTGTCTCGGCTGGCGGAGCGGCGCGAGTGGAGAGCGCTGCGGCCCGCCGTGCCGCTCGCGGGACACGCGCGGGCCTGGTGGGTGTACGCCGTCAAGTGTCACAAGCCAGATCACACGTGTGAGTATCGCTTACCCAATGAGGAGCAGCAGCAGTACAGTTGGTTCCTCCCGTCTCGGCCGGCGGAGCGGCGCGAGTGGAGAGCGCTGCGGCCCGCCGTGCCGCTCGCGGGACACGCGCGGGCCTGGTGGGTGTACGCCGTCAAGTGTCACAAGCCAGATCACACGTGTGAGTATCGCTTACCCAATGAGGAGCAGCAGCAGTACAGTTGGTTCCTCCCGTCTCGGCCGGCGGAGCGGCGCGAGTGGAGAGCGCTGCGGCCCGCCGTGCCGCTCGCGGGACACGCGCGGGCCTGGTGGGTGTACGCCGTCAAGTGTCACAAGCCAGATCACACGTGTGAGTATCGCTTACCCAATGAGGAGCAGCAGCAGTACAGTTGGTTCCTCCCGTCTCGGCCGGCGGAGCGGCGCGAGTGGAGAGCGCTGCGGCCCGCCGTGCCGCTCGCGGGACACGCGCGGGCCTGGTGGGTGTACGCCGTCAAGTGTCACAAGCCAGATCACACGTGTGAGTATCCCTTACCCAATGAGGAGCAGCAGCAGTACAGTTGGTTCCTCCCGTCTCGGCCGGCGGAGCGGCGCGAGTGGAGAGCGCTGCGGCCCGCCGTGCCGCTCGCGGGACACGCGCGGGCCTGGTGGGTGTACGCCGTCAAGTGTCACAAGCCAGATCACACGTGTGAGTATCGCTTACCCAATGAGGAGCAGCAGCAGTACAGTTGGTTCCTCCCGTCTCGGCCGGCGGAGCGGCGCGAGTGGAGAGCGCTGCGGCCCGCCGTGCCGCTCGCGGGACACGCGCGGGCCTGGTGGGTGTACGCCGTCAAGTGTCACAAGCCAGATCACACGTGTGAGTATCCCTTACCCAATGAGGAGCAGCAGCAGTACAGTTGGTTCCTCCCGTCTCGGCCGGCGGAGCGGCGCGAGTGGAGAGCGCTGCGGCCCGCCGTGCCGCTCGCGGGACACGCGCGGGCCTGGTGGGTGTACGCCGTCAAGTGTCACAAGCCAGATCACACGTGTGAGTATCCCTTACCCAATGAGGAGCAGCAGCAGTACAGTTGGTTCCTCCCGTCTCGGCCGGCGGAGCGGCGCGAGTGGAGAGCGCTGCGGCCCGCCGTGCCGCTCGCGGGACACGCGCGGGCCTGGTGGGTGTACGCCGTCAAGTGTCACAAGCCAGATCACACGTGTGAGTATCCCTTACCCAATGAGGAGCAGCAGCAGTACAGTTGGTTCCTCCCGTCTCGGCCGGCGGAGCGGCGCGAGTGGAGAGCGCTGCGGCCCGCCGTGCCGCTCGCGGGACACGCGCGGGCCTGGTGGGTGTACGCCGTCAAGTGTCACAAGCCAGATCACACGTGTGAGTATCCCTTACCCAATGAGGAGCAGCAGCAGTACAGTTGGTTCCTCCCGTCTCGAACGGCATTGGTCTGCCAGTTGCTTGCTTTAGTTCTACGCCAAATCCCTTGCGGGGGAGGCAGAGACAATTGTGCGCCACTAGGCACGATTACGACTTTCAGCTATTGTTTTATTTATTCGGCCGTGATAGGTGAGGTCTGGCAGAGCCTCTTTTGTGGGTAAGAAAAGCCTCTTTCGCATTGTATATCTGGTTCGTGTATCTCTCTTCACTTATCCTTTTAACATGCCCGAACTATCGGACCTTTCCTTATTTTTGTTTTTCTTTCATATTTACCATTTTGCGTATTTAGTCATTACGCATGCGTCAAAGTGACGCCGCATGTCCGACGCAACGACCTCATTTCTACTGCATTAACTGTACTGTCATGCGTATTCTGACACATCCACGTATCGCTTAAAGTAAATATAACCAAAACAGTTAATAGAGAAGTAGTAAATGTTGACAACACCAGACATGGACCCCCGGCCGACGTGGCAGTCGTGCCTGGAGCGAGCGCGACAGACCAAGACGTACGTGGAGGTGTGCGTGTCGCTGCTGAGCTGCCCGGCCGCCTCGCTGGCGCCGCACCGGAAGGCGGCCAAGGACGACATCGAGCGGAAGTGGCCACTACATCTGCTCATGGCTTTAAGAGAGGTAATATCCGAGCCCGATAACTCTTCTTTTATAGTGTCCGACATCAAACTGTGTGAATCGAACCTGTCACTTGAGACAATCATCGACTCACGTATTACATCTCATAGATTGTAAGCTGCCACGGCCCTTTTACACCCATGAATATTTACACCCATGAATGTTTACACCCATGAATATTTACACCCATGAATATTTGCACCCATGAACCTTTACACCCATGAATATTTACACCCATGAATATTTACACCCACACCCATAAATATTTAATAAATTCAGTTCAAAATTCAAATTGTTTATTAATCAGACATACTTATTACTAAGGTTTCACAATAAAATAATCCTGCAAGAGATGTAGGTACAGATGTAGTGGTTTTACATCGTATTTTATGGGAAAATATTATTTAGCGTGATCTCTCTTTTCTTGGAGTGGTTGTAACATATGGATATGAAAATGTCACTTATTTAATACCATAATTGATTAACACATCGGGTTTTGTCGTATACCGATTGACACCTGAGTTTTCCTGATGGAAATACATTATGTACTCGTACCATATCTGTAGGCACTTTTTATTTATTTATTTACTAGTGGTCAAAAAATAGCAATACTAGTAATAACAGACACTACTGTCCCTGCTACCTAAACTAACAACAGACACTACTCTCCCTGCTAACTAAACTAATAACAGACACTACTGTCCCTGCTACCTAAACTAATAACAGACACTACTGTCCCTGCTAACTAAACTAATAGCATACACTAATGTCCCTGCTAACTAAACTAATAACAGACACTACTGTCCCTGCTAACTAAACTAATAACAGACACTACTGTCCCTGCTAACTAAACTAATAACAGACACTACTGTCCCTGCTAACTAAACTAATAGCATACACTAATGTCCCTGCTAACTAAACTAATAACAGACACTACTGTCCCTGCTAACTAAACTAATAACAGACACTACTGTCCCTGCTAACTAAACTAATAACAGACACTACTGTCCCTGCTAACTAAACTAATAACAGACACTACTGTCCCTGCTAACTAAACTAATAACATACACTACTGTCCCTGCTAACTAAACTAATGACATACACTACTGTCCCTGCTAACTAAACTAATAACATACACTACTGTCCCTGCTAACTAAACTAATAACATACACTACTGTCCCTGCTACCTAAACTAATAATAACTAATAGCCTTTCAACTACAGTTAAATATAGCTATTTATTTATTAAAGGATAACAAACGACTAATAACAAAATATAAATGAAAACAAAAATTGTCTATTAGAAGTTACCGCAAACATAAAGCAAAGTTTAAAATAAAATAAAGAGTACTTACAAAAAACAAGTAACAACAGCAGCTGCGGGTACACAGCTAAGGCCCATGCGTAGTACAGGACAATCAGGTCAAGTAGCTGCGAGCAATCGTTGGCTTCGTATCAAACAATCGATCAGAAATGAAATGAACGTTTATTTGCTTGTAAACTATAATAATTAATAAGTATAATTGTTCGTTTGTTTGTCCGGGCTATCCACATTTAGACTGACGTTGGCAATGATATCTGCACTAGTTACCTAAATAAAAAAAATAGAGGGCAATTGTATTTTTATATTCTTCATTCATATTTGTAAATTTACTACTAATTAACTATTGTTACTAATTTGGCTATCTCATTGTGAGCACTTACCAATTCTAATAATGTATTACTAAGTTTATTTTTTACTGTTTCTAATTGTAAGGTGTCATTAATTGGTAATTCCGGTAGGCTCTTTATATTACTCTCTGATTCATTGTTTGAATTTAGTAGCGTTTCGTCCCTTTCCAATAAATACAAATCATGTTGTGATTGCATAGCTCAATACTTCGAGCGTTGTTGAGTTATATTATCGAATGAACTTGATACTGTTACCTCTCCCCAAATCGTTAGTTAATTACTTTTTTTTACATATCTAAATAATAAAATAAAAATACTTATCTTGTTATTTATGCCAATAGAATAAGTTCGAACCGCAGCAAATGTCAGATTTATAGTCGTTTAGAAACATCAATGTAATCACTACGCGGAAGCATTTTAATTTTGTTGGTTAATCATTTTCTGTATGCACAACCAATAGAGATAACAAAATCGTGCAGTCCGATGAGAATTTTGATGTGTTCGCATCAACGGATGTGGAAAGAAAAAACATTGTCCTAAAGTACTTGGAGCCGTATTAATTCGCACATCTAGTCACTTATCCTTGTGTTTGAATTTTGTTATGAAATATGTATTGTTTAGACGTATAATCATTTTCATGGAAATAAATAAATAACTCGACCGTATCAAATATCAACTGTCAGATTAAAAGATGTTTTTAAACGTCAAAGAAGTAGTGAGATGCGGAAGCATTTCAGTTTTGTTGTATAATACTTTTTGTTTATATGATTCAACCAACTTTTGTTCAAGTTTTAAGCATGATTATTTTTCATACCTACACTATAGTTTTATCAAAATATGTGTAACCTTTCTTTAGGTATTACTTATATACAAATATATATACAAAAATAAAATTAATAAACAATGAGATCGTATACCAATATCAATACCTCTGACAGCAGACAGGAAGATGTGACTTGCTCAGACTAAAGTTGACATACTAATTAATAAACAATGAGATCGTATACCAATATCAATACCTCTGACAGCAGACAGGAAGATGTGACTTGCTCAGACGAAAGTTGACATACTAATTAATAAACAATGAGATCGTATACCAATATCAATACCTCTGACAGCAGACAGGAAGATGTGACTTGCTCAGACGAAAGTTGACATACTAATTAATAAACAATGAGATCGTATACCAATATCAATACCTCTGACAGCAGACAGGAAGATGTGACTTGCTCAGACGAAAGTTGACATACTAATTAATAAACAATGAGATCGTATACCAATATCAATACCTCTGACAGCAGACAGGAAGATGTGACTTGCTCAGACGAAAGTTGACATACTAATTAATAAACAATGAGATCGTATACCAATATCAATACCTCTGACAGCAGACAGGAAGATGTGACTTGCTCAGACGAAAGTTGACATACTAATTAATAAACAATGAGATCGTATACCAATATCAATACCTCTGACAGCAGACAGGAAGATGTGACTTGCTCAGACGAAAGTTGACATACTAATTAATAAACAATGAGATCGTATACCAATATCAATACCTCTGACAGCAGACAGGAAGATGTGACTTGCTCAGACGAAAGTTGACATACTAATTAATAAACAATGAGATCGTATACCAATATCAATACCTCTGACAGCAGACAGGAAGATGTGACTTGCTCAGACGAAAGTTGACATACTAATTAATAAACAATGAGATCGTATACCAATATCAATACCTCTGACAGCAGACAGGAAGATGTGACTTGCTCAGACGAAAGTTGACATACTAATTAATAAACAATGAGATCGTATACCAATATCAATACCTCTGACAGCAGACAGGAAGATGTGACTTGCTCAGACGAAAGTTGACATACTAATTATAAGTACATTTATTACTTCACGAATTAATATTAAGTACCTAGATGTAAGTAAAAAGCAGAAAACTTGTTTATGGCAACAGTGTTTTTATTTAAACATGATAGTAGAGCTGATAAGATGGGTGCACTCATCATAGCTGCTAAAGTAAATAAATCATTTGATTTAATTATGTATTTATTTATTTATTAAGGAAAACTATTGACATTTTACACAAATAGAAACAGAAAGTCATTTACAAGTTTTCACTAGTAGTGTTAGAATAATACATATTATGAACGATAATAATAATAATAATAAAATCGTTTATTTCTTTCTTATGACATAAATTAGTTTACACAAAATGAAATATAAAAATCTGGGCATGAGAGCTGGTGCCTGAAGTGGATATCCGAAGGATATCTGTATCTCAGGTCACCAGATTGCATCCCTCAGACTAAATACAAATTACAATTTGTGTTTTAAAAAAAATAAATAAACGCACATTAAAACCAAAAACTCAATAATAGAAACAATGTTTAAAAACTTAAAAGTTAGATAGTGCTCTCAGAAACAATACTAATTATACATTCTACCTCACAACAATCAACATTTGCTCAGTTTCATCATAGCTTTGGCCTTTGTTTTATACCGAATAGATAATGCCTTATTAACTTTGTTGTAACTATAGTATCCAAGAAAACAATAAAATCTCTTTACAAAACTAGATCTAACTCGTGTTGGCAGAAATACATCCTTATTTCTTCTTTGGTCAGTGTATACATTAGAGGATTCAGTCGTTACATGCTTTTTAATAATAATATTTAAAAGAAAGAGTTGACGAACTGCAATACCTTGATAATTACGATGATGGCATATAAGGATAAAATACTGGGAACTGCTAGACAGCACTTCAAAGACACCGTATAATGGATGCTTATCTGTTGTGTCAGGTGGCTCAGCAGAAGATGCCCCGAGCCAGTCCGGCCAGCACGCCGGAGCAGTCGCGGGTGGCGGGCCGCAGCATGCTGGTGCAGTGGTTCCCGCAGTGGTGGGGCTGGTGAGTGGAACCTGACACATAATGCAAACAGATTACATCAAGCAACATCTACGAGTATATAGCAGCAGCGGTCTGCTTGGCGCTGCGCTGTGCAGTGGTTCCCGCAGTGGTGGGGCTGGTGAGTGGAACCTGACACATGATGCAAACAGATTACATCAAGCAACATCTACGAGTATATAGCAGCAGCGGTCTGCTTGGCGCTGCGCTGTGCAGTGGTTCCCGCAGTGGTGGGGCTGGTGAGTGGAACCTGACACATGATGCAAACAGATTACATCAAGCAACATCTACGAGTATATAGCAGCAGCGATCTGCTTGGCGCTGCGCTGTGCAGTGGTTCCCGCAGTGGTGGGGCTGGTGAGTGGAACCTGACACATGATGCAAACAGATTACATCAAGCAACATCTACGAGTATATAGCAGCAGCGGTCTGCTTGGCGCTGCGCTGTGCAGTGGTTCCCGCAGTGGTGGGGCTGGTGAGTGGAACCTGACACATGATGCAAACAGATTACATCAAGCAACATCTACGAGTATATAGCAGCAGCGGTCTGCTTGGCGCTGCGCTGTGCAGTGGTTCCCGCAGTGGTGGGGCTGGTGAGTAGAACCTGACACATGATGCAAACAGATTACATCAAGCAACATCTACGAGTATATAGCAGCAGCGGTCTGCTTGGCGCTGCGCTGTGCAGTGGTTCCCGCAGTGGTGGGGCTGGTGAGTGGAACCTGACACATGATGCAAACAGATTACATCAAGCAACATCTACGAGTATATAGCAGCAGCGGTCTGCTTGGCGCTGCGCTGTGCAGTGGTTCCCGCAGTGGTGGGGCTGGTGAGTAGAACCTGACACATGATGCAAACAGATTACATCAAGCAACATCTACGAGTATATAGCAGCAGCGGTCTGCTTGGCGCTGCGCTGTGCAGTGGTTCCCGCAGTGGTGGGGCTGGTGAGTAGAACCTGACACATGATGCAAACAGATTACATCAAGCAACATCTACGAGTATAAAGCAGCAGCGGTCTGCTTGGCGCTGCGCTGTGCAGTGGTTCCCGCAGTGGTGGCGTCGCGCCGAGCGTGACCTCACTTCTGATACTCGTATGTATATTTTCGCTGTAACATTGGATGTTATTTCTTATCAATGATGAGTTTGTATCCGCAGGTATGGAGCTGAGACTGCTCCCCACGTGGAGGACCTGGAGGAAGAGATCCTTGATGTGATCGCAGACTCGCTGGATAACAACACTCTGCTCCGTAGAGATGCGGTCTTCGGGGACTTCCAGTTCCTCCTTAACAGTGGCTGTCTCACCCTCAGTGAAGCTGATGAACATCACAAGGAAATTGTGTACGTTGACTTGTATTATTATTCAATTAACTAAACTAAAACGACATCAACCAAAGAACACAATACAAGAAGAAGCGTAATGGAGTTACAAGAAAAGTGATCCAATTTTAGCAGCGCTACTACGGGTTCCCACCGAACTAGAATTGGCGACAATTTTTTTTTTAATTCTTTTTTTTTCTTTACTTTTTTGTTAATTAATGCATCCTTAATAACTGATCAATTTATTAATTGCGATAGTTACTATGAAAAAAAAAACATAAACAGTTTCAATTTGTTGAACAAAATTAATAGTAAATCAATAATTAAAAATGGTGGAATTGATGCGTAACTAAAATCTTGTAACTAAAATAAACACAAATAATATATTTAATTTTTTCATTTCTTTAACAACTTACAATGAATATTTTGAAAATTATTGATTTATTAAAATTGAAACACTTTTTACACATAAACTCCATCAAAAACAAACAACATTTAAATGGACATCTGGAACACTTATTGTATTATATTTATTAATTACACATATAACACATGTTTTTCGATTTACGTTGCTCAATTTAAAGACATAAATTTATCTTTCAATTCCCGTAAACAAACAATAAAATAAATAACAAATCTGCTTCGCAACAGTCAAGACTCCATTTTGTTTCGATTTAGTTTAGACAATTTAGGGTTACTATATACTTATTATTGCGTGCTAGATCCAAGGAACTTGAAATTCATTTGCACAGTGCTTACATAGCTAAGGTGGAGGCATCTATTATGAACAACCCTCGTTATTTCTGGTCCTACATCAAGCAGAGAAGCAAATCAACCTCAATGCCTTCTACAATGATTTATGGTAATTGTACTGCTTCATCAGGTAAAGAAATTTGTAATTTATTCACCTCCTACTTTAATGACAGTTTTACCAGTAGAGATGCCGATAACCTGAGTTGTTCTCAAGAATCTCTTGCGACTATTTCCAGCATAGGATCTATTAATATTAACTCCGTGAACGTATTCAGACTGTTGAATACTGTTGACACTAATAAATCCGCAGGACCTGATCATATCTCTCCTGTATTTATTAGAGGTTGTGCGAAAAGTATTAAATAAAAATAAAATAAAATAAAAAATAAAAAAGTTATTTATTTTCTCCCACAAAACTTAAAATTAGTAACATATTTATTAAAACATTTATGTAGGAGACTGGAGGCAAAACTAAACTAAGCGAAAGCATAGTCTGTGTGAAAGCACTCCAGGTTCCTCTGACTCAAACTTAATAATAAATACATCTATAGTGTAGTGTAATGTAGTGTAGTGTAATGTAGTATAGTGTAATGTAGTGTAGTGTAGTGTATATATAATTAGGTGTATATATTATTTTATCTTATATATAAATAGTTTTATTTTTATTATTTTGATCATATTTTATAATATATATTTATTTATATATACATAATATAAAAATATATAAGTGCAATATCTATTTATTTAATATTATATTTTTATTTTTAATATTTATCTATTTAAGTAAATTGTAATTCATTTAAAAATCGTTCAGTTTAAATTATAATTTCTAACAATTTTTCAGTATCCAAATAGTTTAATTTTAGAAGCCAACTTGTAATTTTCTTTCTACATTCAAATTTATTATTAGAGTAAATACTTAGAGATTTATTTGCTTGATTATACAGTTTTCCTCCTCTAAAGAGAAAGAATCGTTGTGCAAAGGAAGATTTTACAGGTGGGATTTTACATACTTCGTAGCATCTTCTTTTGTTTGTACTAATTATCCGTTTAGGAAATTCAAGAGTAGAGTGTTTCCGTAATATAGTAGATAGTATGTAATGTTGTCGTACTGTAAGAACTTCTGCATCACGGTAAAGGGTTTCTGTTGGATATAAACGCGGTTTTTTTAGACACACCTTTAGTATTAGTCTCTGGGCTCTTTCTAGCTCAAGTAGTTTAGTTTTAGCTGCACCACCCCATGTTGATATGCAATATGTTATAACTGATTGTACTAATGCCTGATATATAGTTTTAAGGGTACTCTTATCAACAACATTATTTAAATTTTTGAATATATAAGTTAGTTTTCGAATCTTTTGAGATATAGCATGTATATGATCGTTGAAATTTAAATTTTTATCTATTATAACTCCTAGATACCTTATACTATTTGTGTTTTCTATTTTTGCACATTGACATGGTTGTGCTATTAGCGGATTACAATTGTGGGCATAAAGAGCTTTTAAAGTATTTATTTTAAGGGGATGGTTATTTATAGAGAAATTTATATATTTTGTTTTAGTAGCATTTAGTGTTAGTGAGTTTTCAGCAAGCCAGTGGCATATCGCATTTAATCCTATTTGAGAATATGCGTATAGTTCATCCCAAGAGTCTGCATAGAACGTTAATGTAGTATCATCTGCATATGATATAATTTTACATTTATCGTTTTGAAGATGGCAAATATCATTAATGTAGCATAAAAAGAGGGTCGGGCCGATTATGGACCCCTGTGGAATGCCGCATTTAATCGAAATATCTTCACTAATTGAGTTTTCTATCTTTACACGTTGAGTACGATTTCGTAGATAGTCAGCTAAAAGTTCTAACTGGTTGCCTCTTATACCCATCCTCTCCAATTTTAGGATTAGATTCGAGATAGGGACTGTGTCAAAGGCTTTTGCTAGATCTAAGAAAATTGTCAAGCATTTTTTATTTTTAGCCATATTCATTATAAGAAATTCCATGTATTCATGAATCGCATCATCTGTAGATCTTTTTTCACGAAAACCAAACTGTGTGTCTGATAGTAATTTATTTTCTTCCAAAAATTTTTTAAGTCTATTATTTATTATACGTTCAAACACCTTGGACAACGTAGTCAGGATAGAAATTGGCCTATAATTATTAACACAGTCCCTGTCTCCAGATTTATATACGGGATGTACAATAGATTTTTTTAGAGCTGACGGAAAGACACCATTTTCCATACATTTGTTTATGAGATAAGTAAGGACGGGTGTTATTATACTGCTAATTGTCTTTAGAGCATCTGCTCCAATCATATCCCAGCCTGGGGAACAGTCGGTTTTCAGTTTATTGATGATATGCTCAACCTCCTCACAATCTGTTGGCAAGAGCACAAAAGAATCCCGGTTGGAACGGTTGTCTGTCGTGGTTAGTGAAGAAACAACAGGTATCCTTTCTGCCAGTTTTATACCTACAGATGAAAAGAAGGAGTTAACTGAGTTTATGGCGAATTCGGTTCCCTTGGGTGATTGTAATAGTTCGCTTGGTATATGTTTGGTAGTGCTCATGTTAGTTATATTTTTTATTGTATGCCACATATTTTTAGGATTGTTTTTAGCTTTCGTAAATTGATCTTTATCATGTTGTTTTTTAAGTTTTTTTAAAAGTTTATTACAAAAGTTTCTATATCGTTTGTATGTTATTTGTAAAATTATATTTTCTGGGTCTGTTTTTAGCTTTTTGTGCATTTTATCTCTGTTTCTGATACATTTTAACATACCGGCAGTTATCCAAGGCTTTAGTATTACTTTATTTTTAGAGAATTTTACTATTTTTGTGTTATTTTTTATCATATTGGTTAGCTGTGTTGTAAAAATATCTGTGGCATTGTTTAGGTCTTTCTCTTTATATACAAGGTCAAAATTAGTTAATGAGCATTCTAGTTTAAATTTTTCCAAATTTAGTTTATGTAGTATTTTCTCTGTTTTTGGTTGTTTATTTCTTTTAATGTTTAAACAAAACAAAACGGCCTCATGGTCTGTTACTGTCGTATTCAAGGCGAATGTGAAGGCACTTTTTTTTGTTTTAAGTATTACATGATCCAAACAACTTTTAGCCCTTGTGGGTACATTAATGGCAGAAATAAGGCCGTGAAATGATGTTATGTCTAAATATGCGTTACTATGAGAGCTCATTTCCAGAATATTTATATTGATGTCACCAACAATCACAATATTACTGTATGTACTCAGGGAAATTAGCATATCATTTAGGGATTGAATAAAGTTGTTAAGATTTTGGAAACTGGGAGGTCTATATATGGCAACTATGACAGTATCAGTGCCAAATTTAATTAGTAAGCAATTTGCTTCTAACAGGAGTGGTTCTTCTACGGTGCATTTCAATTGTTTTTTAATGTATAATACTATACCATCATTTTGGTTAAAGTTATTAAATGTTTTATATGTTTTGTATGTTTGCAGTTTAGGTAAATTATTTGAACGAGATAGCCAACATTCTGACAATACTATTATGTCACACTCAAACTTAAATCTCGATAGCAACGCTGTAAAATCGTTAAAATTTCGGTTAATGCTTCGTATATTTTGTTGCAGTATCTTAAGGAATGCGTTGGGATTACTTAAATGGATGCCACATTGTTCTGGGTTGCATGATATGATTTTACTTATTTCGAACTGATCAATATTTTTTAATAAGTTATCTATTTTTTTAAGGAGATTTTATTTGTATATAATGACATAAAACTTGTGTCCCTCGATAAAAATATATGACAATAAACTTAGTTTTCGCTATTTTTAATCCCAATATAAATAATAGTGATTTTCTAGTATTTTTGTAATAAGTTCGTGATGTATAATAATTCTTATTATGCTTACGTTTATACTGTATTAATATATATATTGTTAAATACATAGTTATAATGTAAATAAATAAATTTAATCTATTACTTTTTAATGTGTTAATTTTATAAAATATTTTATAAGGGGAATGTTTATTTTTATATAATATTAATAAATACCTGTATATAGTTATAGTGTTGATATTTAAATTTGTTTCAATAATTGTTAGTGTAAATGTGAAAATAGTTTGTATTTGTAAGATACATAATGAGTTCACGGGAGTACTTATCTTTATTAAGATGAATGTGAAAGTATAGAAAGCTAGTCATTTTTGTTGAATATTTTTGAAATCAGCTTCTTCATTTATCCTTATGGCAGGGTCACCTTGTTTCTTCCTTATGTAGATATTGCCATATGATGTCCATGCAAAATCATAGCCATTATTTTTGGCATAGTCTCTCGCCAGGAAGAATAATCTTTTGCCTTTAGCAGTAAGATTATCTGAGATGTAGATCTGTTTGACTGGACCTCCGAGACCTAGATCCTGAGTATTGGGTCTCGCTCCTCTATTGTCAGTATTTAACTTTTTCACAGCTGCTTGAAATTTATGTTTTGTGATGTTTGAGGTAAAATCCACAATAATGTGTTGGTTTCCATTAGGTTTCCTGACTCTGAAAGCATTTTTTATATTTGTTTCATTAATTGGCATTTCAAATTTTTTTCCTAAGTTTTGTACCATGTCACACAAGTCCATCATATTCTCGTTATTTTTCACAGGTACGTTTCTGATTTCTAAACTCGATTGGCGGGCATTTCTTTCCAATAATTCGATCTTATTTTCTAGGGATTTAATATATGATAAACTTTCCTTTTTTTCATATAGAAGCTGGTCAATATTAATCTTCATTTCATCATATTGTTTGGAGATAAAATCCATAGATGTAGTAAACTGAGATTGCTGTTCTGAAATTTTGTTGATAACCATGTCCAATTTTTTATCTTGTACCGATTGCCATGCTTTAAACATGTCTTCCATTTTGTTCATAAAACAGTCATCTTCGCCTTGTCCCAAATATTTTCTCTTCAAGGGTCTAGTCGTGACATTTGTTATTTCCTGCATAGCCATAGTAGTAATATTGTGTAAATCCGGAGCAGAGTCGCTATGATGTAGTATTGTATGTGACGATACAAACGGCGGCGCTAATTTATTTGTGGGTATAGGTGAAACCGGTGGCGTGCGCTTTAGCTTTGGCATCGTTATTTTGAATAACGTATTGTAAATATTGTACTTGCCGTGCAATTACGTATGCCGCCGCGGGGGTGAGGCACACCTTGTCGCTTGTCTTCGAGGTGCGGGGCGGGCGTGAGAGTGAGATTTTATTCACTGTTCCAACGTAAATTAGGCACTATGACACTGTATTAAGACTTTATTTCATTTAGCAAATTTATAAAAAATATTAATTACAATAGAATTTAACGTGACACGTCTGTCCGTAGCGGGCTCGAGCCGAGGAAAAAAGTAATATAATACCCCCTCACTTACCTTTTCGACAGGTCTCTCAAGGAGGGAACTATGCCCGATATTTGGAAGACTGCATTTGTCACTCCTATTCATAAGAAGGGTCCTAAAGATAGAGTTGACAATTACAGACCAATTTCAAAATTGTGTATATTCGCTAAAATCTTTGAAAAAATCGTTTATACCCAAACCTATGCTGCCTTAAAGCAGGTCTTTAGCGACAATCAGCATGGATTTCTCAATGGAAGGTCAACAGTATCCAACTTGATTCTCTCCAATGATTATGTTACGGATAAAATGCAGAAGGGAGGGCAGGTGGACGCTGTTTACACCGATTATAGCAAAGCATTTGATAAAATTAATCACTCTATTCTACTTGCTAAGCTCAACAAAGTCGGTATCCACGGTTGTCTTTACAGATGGTTCTGTTCGTATGTGGATAACAGATCTCAAGCTGTCGTCTTGGGTGGTTATGTATCCAACTGGTCTAATATTCCCTCAGGAGTCCCTCAGGGGTCACTACTTGGCCCATTACTCTTCACAATCTTCGTGCAGGACATCGAATCATGTTTTCTATCGTCCAAGGTTGTTTTATTCGCTGATGACATGAAAATTCTGAAGCCTATTGCGGACAATTCTGATGTCTCCTGCCTGCAAGCCGACCTGTTGCGCTTGGATGAGTACTGTCAACTTAATAAACTAGATTTAAATGTGTCAAAATGTATCTGTATCTCGTTTACTCGTAAGAAGGCTCCGATTTTGGCCAAATACTATTTAAAGGGCATTGAACTGTCCCGGACAAATGAGGTCAGAGATCTGGGTGTTGTTCACGACTCCAAACTTCTATTTGACAACCACATCAGTAACATCGTCTCGAGAGCGTCTAAGTCTTTAGGTTTCGTCATTCGTATTTCCGCTAACTTTAAAAATATTAAGACTTTAAAAATTTTATATTGCGCTTTTGTTCGAAGCCTGTTAGAGTACGCGTCGCAGGTTTGGAATCCCAGGTATGAGTTGCACAGATCTAGGATTGAGAGAGTGCAGAAACGTTTTCTTAGATTTGTTTGCTATAGAACTGGTCAATTGAATGTTTCATATGAACAGAGATGCATTAAGCATCATATTTTGCCGCTTCACGTACGTAGGGACATTGCAGACGTTATATATCTTATCAACATCTTAAGTGGGCGGGTGGATTCTCCCGAACTCCTAGGTAAAATTGGTCTAAAAACTACCGGCCTACGAACTAGGAGCACTTCCGTTCTGCATGCCCCTATGTGCTTTACCAATTACAGACAAAGCTCGTTCTTCTGGAGGTCATGCAACTATTTTAATTGTAACTGTTCGGAACTTGATTTGTTTAATACGAAGCCAACGTTTGCTCGCAGCTACTTGACCAGATTGTACTGTACAACCCATATGCCTTAGCTGTGTACCCACAACTGCTTTTATTAATTGTTGTTGTTTATTTTTTGTAAGTTTTCTTTATTTTATTTTATGTTTGTGGTCCATTTGCGGTAACTTCTAAATGACCCTTTATGTTTCCATTTATTTTTTCCAAATTTGTTATTAGTCGTTAGTTATCCTTTAATAATTAAATAAATTAAATTAAATAAATTACCAGTATAAAAAAAATACTACTAAAATATATCTTAATAATTTAAATAAAGATACTAAGTATTAAATAATATCGATATAATAATAAATATGAACAACAAAACTGAATAAATACGCAGAAATAATATTCGTAACCTTAAAAAAATATATATTAGCAACCCTCGATATTTCCCAATGGAACCAGTGCAATGTATGGAAGTCGATAGCCCTTGATACCAACTGTAAACTGCATCAACTAACAAAGTCAGGTATTTTTTTAAATATAAATTGATGGCTGTTGTTGTAAATTTAGTGTGTTTATCCTTGTGTAATTTATTATTAAATATTTTTGTCAGTCCCCGCCTGGAGCTCCAGCTGTCGGACATACGTGTTGGGGTGGTGTCCCGACCGCGAGCCTCCGCCTTGTCTCTCTCGCTGAGTGTCGGCGACGTGACGCTGAGGGACAAGCTCACGCCGGACACCTTGTTCCCCGTACTGGTGGCGCCACAGGTGAGTCTATGTGGGACACACGTGGCGGCGTGGTGTCCCGACCGCGAGCCTCCGCCTTGTCTCTCTCGCTGAGTGTCGGCGACGTGACGCTGAGGGACAAGCTCACGCCGGACACCTTGTTCCCCGTACTGGTGGCGCCACAGGTGAGTCTATGTGGGACACACGTGGCGGCGTGGTGTCCCGACCGCGAGCCTCCGCCTTGTCTCTCTCGCTGAGTGTCGGCGACGTGACGCTGAGGGACAAGCTCACGCCGGACACCTTGTTCCCCGTACTGGTGGCGCCACAGGTGAGTCTATGTGGGACACACGTGGCGGCGTGGTGTCCCGACCGCGAGCCTCCGCCTTGTCTCTCTCGCTGAGTGTCGGCGACGTGACGCTGAGGGACAAGCTCACGCCGGACACCTTGTTCCCCGTACTGGTGGCGCCACAGGTGAGTCTATGTGGGACACACGTGGCGGCGTGGTGTCCCGACCGCGAGCCTCCGCCTTGTCTCTCTCGCTGAGTGTCGGCGACGTGACGCTGAGGGACAAGCTCACGCCGGACACCTTGTTCCCCGTACTGGTGGCGCCACAGGTGAGTCTATGTGGGACACACGTGGCGGCGTGGTGTCCCGACCGCGCGCCTCCGCCTTGTCTCTCTCGCTGAGTGTCGGCGACGTGACGCTGAGGGACAAGCTCACGCCGGACACCTTGTTCCCCGTACTGGTGGCGCCACAGGTGAGTCTATGTGGGACACACGTGGCAGCGTGGTGTCCCGACCGCGAGCCTCCGCCTTGTCTCTCTCGCTGAGTGTCGGCGACGTGACGCTGAGGGACAAGCTCACGCCGGACACCTTGTTCCCCGTACTGGTGGCGCCACAGGTGAGTCTATGTGGGACACACGTGGCGGCGTGGTGTCCCGACCGCGAGCCTCCGCCTTGTCTCTCTCGCTGAGTGTCGGCGACGTGACGCTGAGGGACAAGCTCACGCCGGACACCTTGTTCCCCGTACTGGTGGCGCCACAGGTGAGTCGATGTGGGACACGAGTGGCGTCGTGGTGTCCTTGTTCCCCGTATCAACGTTTAATAAATTTATTTGTATAACTCGTGCCTTATTTCATTTTAAATAGTATTATTTCTCCAACAGGGTATGATCCGCGAGGGTCTAAGTTCCCTCGGACCTCACCCGTCGGCTCTCCCCTGGAGCCGGCAGAGTGCAGAGCCCCTGTTCCTGCTCACGTACGACACCAAACCCGGAGGGTCCAACTTTGATCACAAGTAGGTCGACATTTATCCAGGTTCTGCAGAAATCATTATCACAAATGAGATGTTACTAATTTATAATAGATTTACCTCATAAAACAAAAACAGCATGAAGTAGTGTTATTAAGTATAATAGTGTGCGGTAAGCATGGGATTCAAATATATATATATATATTAAAATTTAATTCCAATACAAAAAAAATCATTATATAAATAAATGCTTAAAAAAAGGTGAGAGAGAATGATTGTAGAATAAAGATGAGTGATCTAGTGGTGAACTGCCTGCTATATGCAGATGATGCTGTTCTTATGGCATCGTCCGAACAACAACTGCAATCACTAGTCACAAAAATGACAGTGACAGTGACGATAAAGATTGATGATGAAACTCTAGAACAAGTAAATGAAATTATATATCTGAGCAGTGTTTTCACTGCGGATAGGAAGTTGGAAAAAGAGTGAACGCAGGAAATAGTATTAAAGCTCGATTCGCCATACCCAATGCAACACTTATGTATGGAAGCAAACGTGGATATGTCAGAATACGCATGAGAGTACAGTTAATGCAGTAGAAATGAGGTCATTGCGTCGGACATGCGGCGTCACTTTGACGGATGCATAATGGCGAAAAACGCAAAAGGGTAGGTATTAAAGAACGCATAGGGACAAAATTCGATTACAGATTGCTCGAGGTGAGACGTAATGTTTCTCTAAATACTTCTTCCGACTGATTCGTGGCTTTACAGCAAACCCTTGTCTTCTTGTAACAATATCTTGGCGTATGACTGCTGTATTGACATATTCTCGTACTCCGAGCCGAGATTTCTGACATCAGCTGGACGCTATTTAGAATTAATTTCTACAAGGAGCAGCGTGATTGATGTAAATATCAATTATTAATGACATAATAAATTTATTTGTATAACGTGTAATTATTTAATTATTAGCCAATTGTATAAGTGATACCTATGTGTGAATTTAATGTATATATAATTGTATATTGACTAAGAGCCTGCGTGTTTGGCATTAGCTGTTGGTGTTGGCTTGTAATAATAATAAATATATAAAAATAAGGAAAGGTATGCTCCGATGGTTCGGGCATGTTAAAATTTTGAAGAGAGATTGACGAACCAGATATATAATTCGAAAGTTGTGGGTAAAAGAGGCCCTGGCAGACCAAGACTTGCCTATCCCAATGAAATAAATAAAACAATAGCTGAAGGTGCATTAAAAAGCCATCCAAACAAAAGGGCATGTATGAAGAGGTTGATGAATGTCGAAGAAGTGAAAGAGGTATGTCGAGATCGTGGCAAATGGCGCACAATCATCTCTGCCTACCCCGCAAGGGATTTGGCGTGAAGATATGTATGTATATACTTCGCTTTAATCCTTTAGTTTGTCTCTTCCAAGTTAGAAATCACATTTGCACTCGAGCAAGATATTGCCAAAAAGAATATCTTAATTCATATAAAATTTTAGGTAGAAACTTAATAAAGTATTTATTGGTAATATGAGATTATTCGTCAGGTTGTATGTGAAGACCCAGTCACTAGAAGTGGTGTACAGTCCTGGGGTTGTCCGCTGGGTCGCCGACCTGCTGGGGGTCGGAGCCGGGACCGGGGGACATCTGGGGGGCGGCCGCGGGGACTCCACCAAGGCCAAGATCATGAATCACTGGGAACAAATGCTGCAGGGTGAACTGGTCAGTCAAATGCGCTAAATAAACCTTATAACTATAATCAGACTGTGTTCGATTCCTGGTCGAGAACACAATATAACGGTATTAGAATATTTGACATTTCTCGATTCTGGTACGATAGAGACATCGACGAGCATTACAAAAGCATGGTTTCCGACCACCCCGATGCGAGTGTGGCCATGTCTGCTGCGGGCGTTAACGTTATTGTGTATTGAGATGTGGGTGTATATGTTTACCAGAACGAGCGCAGTAGCTGGCAGATCGAGCTGGACGTGTCGGCGCCCCAGATCTTGCTGGTGGAGGACTTCACGGACAGGGAGGCGGCCGTCATGCTGGTGGACTTCGGCAAGATGAGGCTCACCAACGGACCTGACCACCAGGACTCTGTCACGCTCTCCGACGACGAGGGTATGTGCAATTTGGAGTTCATTCTAGTTAAATCTCAAAAACGACCTTTACTTTTAACGACTGCTTCAAATGGTAGAAGTATTTCCCGGCCCCACATCTGGGCAAGTTTCCACCATCGTCCACATGCCTATAAGATCAAGGGTTGGGTCAACCGATTGCAGTTGTTCGCATTCTTCGCGTGTCGATTAATTGAATGTGTTTGTTTTCAGAAATGTTCATGACTCCGTGCTCGACCCCCCCTGGGTCACCGCAATCCCCCTGCACGCCCCCCGCAGTGCCCCCTTCCGCCCCCCCTCTGGACCACCTGCAGCTACACAAACGACTCTACGACACGTATGTATCCACATATCTGTTTTCTTTGACATTCGAACACATCAATTTCGCTCAGCAATTCGACAATCAGATTTAAATGATTCTAATTTAAATTTTGCGTATTAACTTTTTAGAAGTCGATTTCTAGGCGCAATAAATATTGCTGTATAAAGTAGTGGTTCAACATAGTCGATGATCCAAATATGATAATCGATGACGATGTAATTTTTTACACTCTAAAACAGATTAACTGCAGTTAGTTCTATTGTCATCATAAGTTGGCTTTTGGATTAGGACCTAATTGAATGACTTTTATTTCAGGTACTCCATCGAACTGAGTGATCTCCAGGTGCTGGTGGGCCGAGTACGAGACAACTGGAAATTCGCCCACACCAAGAGCACCTCCTCGCTCCATGTGCTTGACAGGTTCACCATATCTCTGCAGGTAACTACATCTCTAGGCTTTTCTTTAATTTCTTTCTGTCTGTCTGTCGCGAAGACCTAGGGATGGACTATGCAGTTGAGCTAGTTCCATACATTTCGGAATGTAGGTAGAGTGTTCACAGCGTCTAAATATGGCGATCACGTCTTCCGACTGCTGATGAGCCTTGCCTCTAGGTAGTTTATTTACATCTAGCCGCAGCGTGCAGATCGCTTTGCAGCAATCAGGGAAGGTGATCACAATTACAAAAAAATACAATTATATGATCGAAAATTACCCAGGTGCTGGCTCGATATTGGGTATGCAAGGTGTCGTTGGGTGATGACCTAATAAGCGATACAAAATATCACACCATGTCTGGTGCAATTCTACAATCTATGTGAGGGTTTATGTGCTTCACTACGTAGTGCTGAGTCTCGAATCCGTTCCTGATAATATCTTCTGAGATACCCAACTAAGGCGATAGAATAAAGTTTTGGTGTGTGTAGGCGGAGAGGCGTGTGGTGTTGACGTCAGACCCTCAGTTTCCGGCGGCGACCCTGTGCGGCGCGCTGCCCACCCTGGTGGTGCACCTCAGCGAACACAAGGTGGCCGCCGTGCGCGCCGTCCTCAACACCTTCTCCACCTCCTCGCCCAGATATAGGTAACTACATCACCTACTAAACTTGCTTTCTTTAATGAAGAAGACTTAATTCCTCTGAAAAGGTACAATTTTGATTATATTGACCGTTTATTATTATTATTATTTTGCCTTTTCTTACTTTTTATTCATTGTTATAGTGAGTAACGTCTGTGTTATTTGCCAACCTGCCCTAGATTAGTTTGACCAGACTTTTTCCTGTTGTTTAGACAATATTCTCGAAGCTCTTGCCATCTCGGTTCTGCTCATTGTACCGTATTGTATTGTGCAGTCCCTGGTCGTCCGGCACTCCGGCCCGCAGCGAGTGTCCCAGCGAGTCGGAGCACTCGGCTCGGCACAACTCCTCAATCTTCATGCTGCAGTTTGCCATCGACCAGATGTCACTGGAGGTCGGTATCCATCAGGACACAAACTTTATTTTATATTAGTTTGGTCCACAACATGGCTACTAAATAATGTTCAGGTGCAGTCGCGCGGCCGCAGCATCGCGGAGGTGCAGGTGTGCGGCGTGCGGCTGGGCGCGGGCCGGCGGCCGCGGGACCGCTCGCTGTCCCTCTCCGTGCACTCCCTGCTGCTGGTGGACGCGCTGCAGACCTTCGGCCCGGACTACGAGCTGCTGGTCGCCAGCCACAAGCACGTGGGGTCAGACTTTACAATAATTCTTCATCTCTCAATAGTGCACTATAATGTACATTTTGTCAAATTATCATTCGACGCCGTTGCAAATGGCACATACGTTCAACGAGAAATAGTTTATTGACACTAAAAAATACATATTAAACATTTTTTTTGTGCGGCCTGCGGTGGGGGTCATATAACTTGTTTAGATGACCTCTGCCGAGAGGAGGCAACTTCCGGTGCAACCGAGCGGGTTGGCAGGTTGTGGATAGCCAGAGCGGCCCTCTTTGTCAATAAGTAAGTTGGCAAAGAGGACCGTACCCCTAGGGGTCCCGAACAGCGGAAGATGCCATGGGTAATCCTAATCAATGCCCATGGTAATACCCTTACCTTCTTCCTGTGTTCCGTGGGCTTTGGTGACGAGTTAGGCATATACTTAAGCTTTATGTCTATCTGGTCATCACGGTCCACATCCCTTCATCCCCCTCTTCTTCCTGTCATACCTAACTCCTTCCTTCATACTCCTGGAAACTGATTGATGATGGGCAGCAGCGTCATCCGTCACATCCCTCCCTTACTGCGATCACCAACCCGCCTGCCAAGCGTGGTGATTACGGCATAAACCCCCCAATGCACAGCACAACCACAACACGGCCCCCAGTACCTGGCAGCCCTGCCGCCCCCGATCACGGTGACGGTCGGGGACTCGGTGGGACAGGGGGTGCGAAGAATCTCCGGCGAAGATCCGGTCACCATCCCCACCGACTATTTCTGGCAACGTACAATAACCGGACTTTGAGGACACAAGAGAGCTTGGAGGAGCTGGAGGCGGAGTTGAGCAGACTGAACTGGCACGTCCTAGGGTTATCAGAAGTCCGAAGAGAGGGCGAGGACATGGTATCCCTAGATTCTGGAAACCTGCTCTACTACCGCGAGGGCGACCAAACCTCCCAAGGCGGAATCGGCTTTCTCGTCAATAAGATCTTCCGTAACAACGTGGTGAATATATCCAGTATATCATCGAGGGTGGCGTACCTTATACTAAAGCTGACGGATAAATATTCCATTAAGGTTATACAGGTTTACGCCCCCACTTCGACACACTCGGATGAAGCTGTAGAAGCATTTTATGAAGATGTATCTAAGGCTCTTCATAATACTGCCAAAACACAATTCACAGTTGTTATGGGAGATTTTAACGCTAAGGTGGGAGTACATGATGGCGTCGAATCTAAGGTGGGACCACATGGTTTCGGGCAGAGAAATCGCAGGGGGCAGATGCTGGTCAACTTCCTAGAAATGCAGGGACTCTACTTGATGAACACTTATTTCAAGAAGAAGTCCCAAAGGAAGTGGACCTGGCAAAGCCCTGACGGTATAACTAAAAATGTGATTGACTTCATCATGACAGATAAAAGGCGAATATTCAGGGATGTCTCAGTGATCCACAGGTTTAATACCGGGAGTGATCACAGACTTGTGAGAGGCTCCTTGAATATAAATTATAAGCTCGAAAGGCTCCGCGTGATGAAAGCCAGTCTCAGACCGTCACTGCTCGAAACCAGTTTAGGTTCGGAGCAATTCCAACTGGAGCTGCAAAATAGATTTGACGGTTTGGAAACCACCGAAAATGTTGACGAGATGGCCGATAGCTTGGTGAACGTCGTTCGAGAAGTGGGTTGCAAATATTTTCAGCCGAAGCGAGGAGGCAGGGATTCAAAGTTTTCAACTGAGACTCTGGAGCTCACGAAGCAAAGACGGGAACAACACTCTGCGGTGGAATCGTCAAATAGAGACCTTAATAAAAAAGTCAAGAAGCTGATACGAAGAGACCTACGCCTCTTTAATACAAAAGCTATTGAAGAGACCTGGGCTGTTCTAGACTCCATGCAGCGATGCCTGATTGACTGGCGATACGTTGAGGTGTTGAGATGTCTGTATGAGGCAGCAACGATGACCGTCAAGTAGCTACGAGTAGTGTTAAGGTGTTGCGGTTGCAGGATGGACCTGGCGTCCGGGTCGCTGCTGTCGGAGCCCACCTCGCCGGCCGGCCCGCGCGCGCCGCCGCCCGCCCCGCCGCCCGCCCCGCGAGCCCTGGCGCGCGCCATCTGCTCGCTCGCAGCCTCCCCCACATACCGATCCCGTCAGTACACCCTGCATTTACAAAAATCTAAAGTTAAGCTACTTCTATTTGGAAGTTACAAAACATTGCACAGTTCGTTATGTAACTCTGATACTTAATTTCTGACCGTACCTATAAAACTTCTGGTATCCCTTATGTATTTTAAGAAAGAAACGGAAATTAAGAACGTAATTTTTAAACATGCGTTCGCGCATTTATTGTTCCATCTTTACCATGGCCGTCTTGTCAAGCGAGACTGTTGATGATCAGGGTTACCAGACTTAAGACAATATTTAATTAATTTTAATTCTATTTACATTTATAAACGTATTGTTATTTTAACACCAGGTTGTTTCGACTTCGAACGACGCAGTCCTGAAGCCCCTTGGTCTGGTGCAGGATGGGGTAGTGCAGGGGTGGTGGACTCGGAGGCTCTCATCGCTGTCGAGATCTGCTTTGTCAAGGGGGATGGAGACTCCAAGGAAGATCTCCGGATAGCCAATATACTGTTCAACAACCTCGACATCATTGGTGAGTCGGGTGCAGGGTGGTGGACTCGGAGGCTTTCATCGCTGTCGAGATCTGCTTTGTCAAGGGGGATGGAGACTCCAAGGAAGATCTCCGGATAGCCAATATACTGTTCAACAACCTCGACATCATTGGTGAGTCGGGTGCAGGGTGGTGGACTCGGAGGCCCTCATCGCTGTCGAGATCTGCTTTGTCAAGGGGGATGGAGACTCCAAGGAAGATCTCCGGATAGCCAATATACTGTTCAACAACCTCGACATCATTGGTGAGTCGGGTGCAGGGTGGTGGACTCGGAGGCTCTCATCGCTGTCGAGATCTGCTTTGTCAAGGGGGATGGAGACTCCAAGGAAGATCTCCGGATAGCCAATATACTGTTCAACAACCTCGACATCATTGGTGAGTCGGGTGCAGGGTGGTGGACTGGGAGGCTCTCATCGCTGTCGAGATCTGCTTTGTCAAGGGGGATGGAGACTCCAAGGAAGATCTCCGGATAGCCAATATACTGTTCAACAACCTCGACATCATTGGTGAGTCGGGTGCAGGGTGGTGGACTCGGAGGCTCTCATCGCTGTCGAGATCTGCTTTGTCAAGGGGGATGGAGACTCCAAGGAAGATCTCCGGATAGCCAATATACTGTTCAACAACCTCGACATCATTGGTGAGTCGGGTGCAGGGTGGTGGACTCGGAGGCTCTCATCGCTGTCGAGATCTGCTTTGTCAAGGGGGATGGAGACTCCAAGGAAGATCTCCGGATAGCCAATATACTGTTCAACAACCTCAACATCATTGGTGAGTCGGGTGCAGGGTGGTGGACTCGGAGGCTCTCATCGCTGTCGAGATCTGCTTTGTCAAGGGGGATGGAGACTCCAAGGAAGATCTCCGGATAGCCAATATACTGTTCAACAACCTCGACATCATTGGTGAGTCGGGTGCAGGGTGGTGGACTCGGAGGCTCTCATCGCTGTGGAAATCTGCTTTGTCAAGGGGGATGGAGACTCCAAGGAAGATCTCCGGATAGCCAATATACTGTTCAACAACCTAGACATCATTGGTGAGTCGGGTGCAGGGTGGTGGACTCGGAGACCCTCATCGCTGTGGAGATCTAATAGATAAACTCTTCATATCTATCCAGTATCAGAGTTCTTAAGTTGGCATGCAAAACAATTAACTTTTAATATGTTGAATGTGTTTTAGCAAACCAAGAGACCATAGTGGAACTGATCGGGTTCACCCAGCGAGTAATCGGCAGCAATACTGGAGCTCCTAACCCAGAGACCGGCGACACCACCAGTAGTATACTGTCTATGGCACCAGGTACCGTCATTCACATATCTTTTTTTTTGAGATATTTATTTACAGTTTCAAGTCACGAAGAAAGTAAAAGTTAATTGCATTCAATTAAGCTTAAAATAAAATTTCTTAGAACAGTAAAATGGTTTTTGGTCTATCTAATCTAATTTGTATAATAATAAAAAGGATTTATTCGAAAAAAATATTTACAAAATATAAAATAAAATTAATATTAATACTAAGGATAGGGATATAAGTCCCGTCCGCGTGGAATGGTGGCAAGAACGCTGGCTGCATTTCCCCGCTGAATAATTATAATATCATAAAATAATTATATAATTATAATAATTATAATTATATTATAATTTCCCCGTATAATAATTATTTTAATTTACATGTTGTGTGTGCTGCTCGGATTCCAGTCTAGTAACCCAAATTTGCAACCGACTGGAATCTGTTTGCACACCTAATAATAAACAAATAAAAATAATAAACATGTCATCTCCTATGTGATGTCAGGGTCGGAGCCGGGCGGACACGACGTGCGCACAGAGATCACGTTCGACTTCCACCGGCTCGGAGTGCTGCTGCTGCGCGCCAACACCAAGGAGGGCGCGCTCGTCGCCAACAAGATCGCAACCGCCACACTCACCAAGGCCAAGATCCAGGCCACACTCGGTGACCAAACTAATAATAATAATAATAACGATTATTGGCGTAAACAATTACACTTACATACATATACAACATTTGAAAACAGTGCAGAAAAGAACATTCAAACAAAGATGCTCGCCCTGGGCTGGCACCTGTCACTAAACTGAATCGCCAAGCGCAGGTCACTTAGGCTCGCCCTGGGCTGGCACCTGTCACTAAACTGAATCGCCAAGCGCAGGTCACTTAGGCTCGCCCTGGGCTGGCACCTGTCACTAAACTGAATCGCCAAGCGCAGGTCACTTAGGCTCGTCCTGGGCTGGCACCTGTCACTAAACTGAATCGCCAAGCGCAGGTCACTTAGGCTCGCCCTGGGCTGGCACCTGTCACTAAACTGAATCGCCAAGCGCAGGTCACTTAGGCTCGCCCTGGGCTGGCACCTGTCACTAAACTGAATCGCCAAGCGCAGGTCACTTAGGCTCGCCCTGGGCTGGCACCTGTCACTAAACTGAATCGCCAAGCGCAGGTCACTTAGGCTCGTCCTGGGCTGGCACCTGTCACTAAACTGAATCGCCAAGCGCAGGTCACTTAGGCTCGCCCTGGGCTGGCACCTGTCACTAAACTGAATCGCCAAGCGCAGGTCACTTAGGCTCGCCCTGGGCTGGCACCTGTCACTAAACTGAATCGCCAAGCGCAGGTCACTTAGGCTCGTCCTGGGCTGGCACCTGTCACTAAACTGAATCGCCAAGCGCAGGTCACTTAGGCTCGCCCTGGGCTGGCACCTGTCACTAAACTGAATCGCCAAGCGCAGGTCACTTAGTTATTTACTAAGACATTTTAAAACAGAACACTTTATTATTTTAATATAGTAGGTATCTTATTTGTTTAGTAATCATGTTACTAACAGACCAGTATTACATTCAATAGGTAGGTAACATCATTTACTAACACACAAAAATAGTACAACTAAAATATATATATATTAAAAAAAAAAAAATGAACATCGCAAGTACTTATAATCTAAAGAAAAATATTGAATTAAATGAACAAATTAACACATCCACAACAAATAAAATCGTCATCAATACTTACTTAGTCACCTCGCGTATTATTATCGAAATATTTAATTGATCAGTGTATATTTCGCGTGTGAAACTAGTGTGCCGTCCGCAGCGTTTTTCGCCTCATCAAATTCATACATTAAATCACTTATTTGCTTACGGAATTCGCTTATAATCAACTAAAATCTACGAAAGAAGACATATAGATAGTGTGCGGTATGAGAAAACTAACCTTTAGGCGGTTGCGGCGAGGAGCAGTGGACTGTATATGGAGGCGGCCTGGCACAATTTCTCACAGTTTTTCACTATTAAATGTCTATAACACTCTGTGCACACAGTTTTAATTATTAGTTTAATTCACTTGTTAAATTCGCGGATACTTTTTCTCCGAGCTAGTCGTCACCACGAGCTGCGAGGGTGGAGTGGGGCGGGAGGGAAGTGTGCGTGTTGCTAGTGTAAATAAATGTTACCAACCATATTCTCCCCCCTTGAACAATCGTAAGATTTTCAATGAATAACGCGGACACCTACTTAACTGATCGAGAATGAAAATCTTTAGAGTTTAACTTTGAGGTTGCGAACTTATTTTTGAAGTCGCGAACTAAATTTTGTAATTACGAACTAAATTTTTGAAGTTGCGAACTTAATTTTTAAAGTTGCGAACTATTCTTTTTTTTTGTAGTTATGAAGTAAATTTAGAACTTAGGGGGTTTCGAACTTCTTTTAGAAGAATCGAGTTTTGTTTAGAGGATTCGAAGTTTTGGTAAATTCGAATTTATTTTTGAGGATGTATTTTATTTAGAGAATTTATTTTCTATTTAGAGGATTTATTTCTATTTAGAGGATTAATTTATTTATTATTTAGAGAAATTTATTGAGTTGGGAGTGGGCATATCCGTACCACTGGTCTTTTATAAGTACCAGTGGCCGTTTTAACGGTGACCACTCGCACGATACCGTCGCGACCGGGGTGGACTTCCTCAACGAGACCGAGGGGCCAGCGCAGAGGCGGGACATTGTCTTCTCGAATGAGTACAATGCACCCTTTTACGATGGGACTAACACTATTGTTCCATTTTTCACGGACCTGAAGGGTGTTAAGGTATTTACTGCCGAGTTTAGAGTTGTTAAGGCGACCACCTACACGTATGACGTCATTATCGAGGAACGGGTATAGTTTGCGAAACCGAGGGGAGCAATCTTTACCGAGATGTAAAGATTTATATTCCGAGAAAAAATGAGTTTGTTGTACGATTTTAATAATTGCCATCTCCGATTCGTACAAATCGGACACCGTTATTACTCCGCGAGTTTTAAGTTTACCTCCGAATCGCAAAATATACACGACCGCTCTAGTGAGCTTATTCCAAGAACTAACTTTAGAGGCCAAGGTGTAGTAGGGATGAGTGAACTCAACCGTACCGCATGACAGAGCTGACGCGGATCTCTCTTCGGGCAATTCAGAGGGGGGCTTGGGATTAAACTCCTTAGAGGGCCATTCGGTAACGGCCAACGCAGACCACGGCGGTCCACTAAACCAAAACGAGTTGTTTACGAGTTTCGCGGGAGTGACAGGCCTAGAGATTATGTCACTAGGATTGTCCTCACTAATCACGTGACGCCAGTGCGTCGGAGGCAAAAGTTCTTGTATAGCGGAAACTCGATTGGCGACGAACGTTTGCCAACGATACGAGTGTGAGTGAATCCACGACAGAGCGACCGTGGAATCGGAAAACGCGTACGTCTCGTTTACTACACAGCGAGAGGTCAAAATATCGCGAACTGACTTTATTAATTTAGCTAGTAGCAAACAAGCACATAGCTCTAAACGAGGTAACGATTTATTTAAGAGAGGGGCTAACTTGCTCTTAGAGCACAACAGAGTGACGTGGCCGGCAGAGTGCGAGTTACGGCTGACCCTCACGTACACCGCGGCGCCGTAGCACTTTTCGCTGCTGTCGGCGAACCCTAACAGAGTGACATAGGAGCCCTCTTCTATTCCTACGTGTCGAGGTATTTGAAAAATATCTAAGTTTTTAAATTCGGTTAAAAACTCCGTCCATCGCTTAACGATAGACTCCGGTGCGGGTTGGTCCCAGTCTAACCCCACCTTCCAACAATCTTGAGTTAAAAGTTTGAGGTAGGTGACAATAGGACTTATTAATCCGAGGGGGTCATAACATCGAGCCGCGGTTGAGAGTATATTCCTTTTCGTACAGGGCGCGGTAACATTGTTAATATTTGAGTCGAAAAAAAAGTAGTCTTCGAACGGCTTCCACCTTAAACCGACTATTTTAGCACGGGAATCGCTATCGAAATCGATTACTTTCGAGGCTCGCAACTGTTCTGGAATAAATTCATTTAACTCAAGATTGTTGGTTAGCCACTTAGTGAGGTTAAGACCGCCACTGCGGAATAAACCTACGAGCTGCGAAAATAGTTGTTTGGCCTTTTCGAGGTTTTCTACAGAACCGATGTAATCGTCCATGTACATATTAGTGGGTACAAATTTGACTGCAAGAGGATATTTCTCTGCTTCCTCTATGGCGAGCTGGTGTACCGAGCGCATGGCGAGGTAGGGCGAGGATGTCGTACCGAATGACACGCGAGTAAATTCGTACGTCTGAATCGGTTCACTTTGATCGAATCTAAATAATATGGATTGATATTTGCGGTGAGGTTCGTGCATGCTAATACCGAAAAACATTTTTTCGATATCAGCTGATAATGCAATTGGAAATATTCTAAGTTCAATTAGGAGGTTAATAATGTTAGTTTGTAGGTTTGGACCACTAAACAAGACATCATTTAAAGATTTACCACTCGAGGACTTACAACTCGCGTCTATGACAATGCGCACTTTCGAGGTGGTTTTGTCGTCGCGACAAACAGCGCTATGCGGCATGTAATATCGCTCCTTCGGGTTAACTTCAGCGTCATTAACGAGTACGAGGTATTTTTTATCTATATATTCGCGCATAGTCGAGTTGTAACTATCTCTAATCGCAGGATTTTTATACAATTTTCTTTCGAGGTTTAATAGTCGACGGCGAGCTATTATTTGAGAATCGCCCAATTCTCTCCGAGGATCAGCCTTAAATGGCAACATGACCTTAAATCGGCCTGTCTCGTCACGAGTGTGTGTGCGTGTGAAAATGTCTTCACACTCCTTCTCTTCCGCGGTGAGTTGAAACGCGTTCGGAACGCTCTCCAGTTCCCAGAACTTACGTACTAACAGATCGAGCGAGGTTGTGTCTAGAGCCGAGCATAATGAAATATTATTTATTTCAGAGGTATTCTGTATACCGGCACTACCCATTATTATGTAACCCAATGTCGTTTCCATAGCCCCTATTCCGGATCCTGGTAACATAATTCTGTCAGTACGCAGGATTTGAGGCAAGTACTTAACACCTAATAAACAATCGATCTCAGCGGGAGTATCGAAATCTTTATCAGCCAGTGGCAGGTTTCGGAAACGCGCCACTTCTTTAGTGGATAGCTGAGCGTGTGGTAGTTTACTTGTAATACGATCCATCACGAGAGCCTGGACCGTATATACGTCTCTGTCATCTAACAATGAACTGAATTCAAAGTTAGTTTGACCTAAGACGGGACGAGAATAACCCCCTATCCCGGTAACCGAGGTTGGTACGCGACGAGTTTTTAAGCCAATACGTTTACAACAACTTTCTGTTATGAAATTACTCATCGAACCACTATCAAGTAGTACGCGAATTTTTTCTTTAATACCCGAGTTTGATAAAACAGAGATAAGAGCGGTGGGCAATATTGCTATTGTATTATCGTTCTTGTTATCATACGCAGTAAGGCCTAAGTTCGTTTGAGAGGGTTCTATTGGCGCGGATTGATCACGTGATCCGTCTTCATCGCTGGCGCCGGCGGCTGACCGGGCAGCGGTTTCAGCGCTGCATGAAGCGATCGCGCGTGTATCGAGCCGAGAATTTGAAGCGCTTGAAGCAGCTTTCTGTTTAATGTTGTCTAGATGTATCGCGGTATGGTGTTTCAATCCACAGGCTAAACAAAAATTTGACGAGGTACATTTTGAGGTATTATGAAATCCGAGGCAGTTAGAACAATAATTAATAGTTTTAACTAATTTATTGCGATCGACATTATTTAGTCGCATAAATGTCCCACATCGAAAAAGTGGATGTCGCGGAGAGGTCTGACACGCGGGGCAGGCCACCCCGCCTCCCCCCGTGCCCGCACACTCCGTCCGAGTTTTAGCTTTAAATGTATTGTTTACTAGCAGCGACAAATGATTCTTATTTTTTGTTGAACTTTGTATGTTTGTTTGTTTATTATAATATTTTTTATTGGTTCGTGCTAGCAACTTTATATGGCTATTTATAAATTGGCGAAGGCTTTCGAAGCTAGGAAACTTTTCTGACACGGATTGTTCGAATAGTTTCACCGTTTCAATATCTAGTTTGCTAAGGGCTAAATGCGTGAATATAAAGTCTGCCGTGTCTGGCAGCTTAAGATGTTTAAGGGCCGCTACGGAAGCGAACACCTTTTCACTGAACATCTCAAGCGAGGAGCTGGATGCGTGGGCAATACTTTTGTAGTTTAATACTTCATCGAGGTACGTTGACGCCAATTGGCGTTTATCTTCATATCTGTCCACGAGGGTCTCCCATATCAGGTCATAGGTATCAGCAGAGGGCGTAATACCGGCGAGGATTGTGAGCGCTCGATTAGACAAGCTACCTGTGAGATAATGTATTTTTTGTGAATTTGTGAGATTTACATTTTCATGAATTAAAGACTTAAAATTCTCATAAAATACACTCCAGTGCGAGGGGTCACCGTTAAAGTTAGGAATCTTCAGCGGTGGTAGCTCGATCCTAGGCGTCACGCGTGGGGAGGTGTGGAGCTTAGTATCGGCACTAACATCATCTTTAATTCTACATTTTTTTTCAACTGACTTTACGTGACAATAGAGGTCATTGAACGATTCAATTGGCGAGAAATTTGGAACAAAATTAGGATTAGTTTTTATGCATTCCAAATTTAAATCCTGAATTACTTGAGTAAATTCTTCTTTAGTTTTGTCGATACTTTCCAAAGAAGACATAAACAATGAGAGATATTTAGAGGAATTGATTCGTTCGGAATAATCGTAACATTTTTGCATTATTTTAAATAAGCTTTCTTTTCTGGCCTGCAGCACTTTGCTGAGAGCAGATTCCGGCGGGCTATTGTCCCGAGACATATTTATCAATTTATTTTAATTATATAAAATATTTAGCGATAAATTATTTGGAGGTGTAGTTTTTGAGGTTATTTGGAGGGGTTTTTATTTCGAGTATTTTTTAGTATTAAGAGCTAACGTTTAGAGGTGATTATTTTAGTATTTAGAGATAAGATTAATATTTAGAGGTTTTTTGTATTTGGAGAAATTTATTTAGAGTTTGCTTCGGAGAAAACGTAAAACAAGATCAGTCGAGTAGGTATAAAACTTGACACAAAATGGCGGCGTAAAAACGGTTTTTTTTTTTTTTTTTTTTAATAAAATCACGAGTATTGCGAGGTTTTTTGTTTTCGAGGGTGAGAATATGTAGGCGAATAGTGTAAACTGAGGGATTGTATCGGGGAGAAGGGCCAAAATGTGCGGTATGAGAAAACTAACCTTTAGGCGGTTGCGGCGAGGAGCAGTGGACTGTATATGGAGGCGGCCTGGCACAATTTCTCACAGTTTTTCACTATTAAATGTCTATAACACTCTGTGCACACAGTTTTAATTATTAGTTTAATTCACTTGTTAAATTCGCGGATACTTTTTCTCCGAGCTAGTCGTCACCACGAGCTGCGAGGGTGGAGTGGGGCGGGAGGGAAGTGTGCGTGTTGCTAGTGTAAATAAATGTTACCAACCAGATAGTGACAACTAGATTTCTATAGCATTTACCTTGACGTATGACCAGCTGTTTTTGACTGTACGACTGACAACTGTTGCCTGTCATTATTCATCTGTCATCAGTCTGTCCTGACGCTTGTCACTACTGTCACTTGTCATTACCTGCTGCCTGTCAACTGCCACCTGCTGCCTGTCATCTGTCACTGCTATCTGTCACCTGTCATCTGTCACCAATTGCCTGTCACCTGTCATCTGTCACCGGCTGCCTGTCACCTGTCATCTGTCACCTGCTGCCTGTCACCTGTCATCTGTCACCTGCTGCCTGTCACCTATCGTCTGTCACGGACTATCTGTCATAAGCATTTTTACTTTTTTTGGGGTCCAAGACATTAGTCCCTTGAGGTACGAGTATAACGCACATAACCTCATTAATTGAAATTGCTGAGTTTAACGCGATCCGAAATAAATAAATTAGACACCCAAGTTTGTGTTCAGATTTAGACTGACGACGCAAACAACAAAATAATGTTTACTTGCAGCAGATGTAAGTCATCGGTAAATGATGCCGTTAAGTGCAGCGTTTGCCATAATATGTTCGACTTTTCTTGTGGAGGTATAACAGAGTCTGGTTATAGAAAATTGGGGGATCGCAAGGCTACATGGCGTTGCTCTGGCTGTAAAGTTTCTGGACTTTCATCTCCCACGCCACCATCTCTCGATTGCCTTATGGAGGAGATTAAGAAAATGCAGATGCAACTGGCTATCCTGCCCGGCCTTGCCAATGATATTAAATCTTTAAAATCAGACTTGGCCTCCCTTACTTCCTCCGTCGAAGGTGTTCAGTCCCATATCGAGGGTTTTTCTGCTAGAGTGGACTCGATTGAAGAACGTGTTGCAGTCATCGAGGAGGTCAACTCTGAACTTGCTGATATCAGAATGAAGTGGGTGAAGCTGGAGGAGGAATCCAATGATAGACAGCAGTTCGCTAGGATGAACAACGTTGAGATAAAGGGCATCTCTCAGACTAATAATGAGAATCTCCTTGATATCGTCACTAAAATCGGGGCCCTGGTTAACTTCCCTATCTCAGTAGATCAAATAAATTATGTTACTCGTGTTCGGACCCGGGGACCCAATAATGAGAAACCTATTATTGCTTGTTTTGTGAACCGATATATAAAGGAAAACCTCGTTGCTGCCGCTCGATCATTCAAGTCTCTTAATGGCGGGCAAATGGGACTCAATAATGACCGCCGTATATATATAAATGATCACCTGACTGTGAGTAATAAGCAGTTGCTTACAAAGGCTAAATTATTGACCAAGGATCGCGGTTTTCAGTTCATCTGGGTTAGAAACTGTCGCATATTCGTGCGTAAAGACACCTCTTCTCAAGCTTTTTTTATTGGAACAGAACGGGATTTGAAGAAGATCTCATAGTCTCAATTTTCCTTATTTGTATGCATGTTATTTGTAATCACTTTAGTTTTAGTTTCATGTTTTCGAGGGATCTGGTCAAGTATATGCTATTGGTTGTTTTATTTTATGTAGTTGTCTGGTCCTCTCTAGATGTCAATCATTGCTTTTATTACAGAAATATATCAAACATTTTATCCAGGATAACTCACCTTACGAGTATATACGATATTTTTTTTACTGTAGTAGTTAATTCTTTTTATATTTTATCAGCTAACATATTTATTTGCAGTATTATTTTTCTGCCACGTAATCCAGTCTCTTATTTTAAACTATTTATATCATTGTTCTGCTCTCTGCTTCCTGGCTGTGCACCTCTCTATTATTTACTTTATGCTCCTACTTGTCGCGTACCCTTGCGTTCTCACTTTGAATTTGTCATTGTTGTTACAATGATACTTGATAATGGATAATGCTTTGAAAATCTACTTTCAGAACGTAAGAGGTTTGCGAACAAAATCTAGCTACTTTTTAAGAAACATTTTAATGAATTCCTATGACGTAATCTGCCTAGTCGAGACGTGGTTATTGGAGGGAATCAATGATGAGGAATACTTTGATAATCGCTATATTGTTTTTCGACGAGATCGAAATTATGCTAAGACCGGCCAGTCGCTGGGTGGTGGTGTGCTTGTGGCTGTGCGTCGTGAGATTGCATCTACCGAGCGACCCGAATGGAGATCTTCTGCGGAGGACTTGTGGTTGACTCTCTCACTATGTGGTGCTGATAAGCGGACACCATACAAACTTCATGTCTGTGTACTTTACTTGTGTGCCCAAAATAATGGAAAATCATTCTCGGATCAGATGACAGCCTTCAGCGATAGATTGGGTGAAACTGTACTGGCCTCTCCAATGGATAAATATGTTATTCTTGGGGATTTTAATATCAGCAATATCAATTGGGTTGCTGATAGCAATTCTGTTGGATTTTCACCTTTAAATATAATAGGAAACTACCAAACTAATATCTTTGACACATTCGACACTTGTAATTTTATTCAGTTTAACGATGTTAAGAACAAATACGGCCGTATTTTAGATCTTGTCTTCTCTAATGACTTAGTCAATTTTACCCTTTGCCCTGACGCCTTGGTAGTCGAAGATCCCCACTATAAAGCATTGTTGATAGACGCAAAATTTGCGGAGGTTCATTTGCTTAAGGAGGCCCCAAGATTGAAGTATTTTTACAACTCTGGTAACTACGAATCTATCTGTACTGAGTTGAATGAGGTGGATTGGCTACATGAACTACAATCACGGAGTTTTTCAGATGCTCTGAAATTATTCTATAGTTCACTATATTCTGTTCGTGACAAATATGTACCCCACAAAAATACCTTGTCATCCAAATTTCCTCCCTGGTGTAACTCAGTTCTCAAAAAAATTCTTAAGGAGAAATTTAAACACTTTCGTAAGTTCAAAATCTACGGTAATCTTGCAGACCACCAATCATACTTATTATTGCGTGCTAGATCCAAGGAACTTGAAATTCATTTGCACAGTGCTTACATAGCTAAGGTGGAGGCATCTATTATGAACAACCCTCGTTATTTCTGGTCCTACATCAAGCAGAGAAGCAAATCAACCTCAATGCCTTCTACAATGATTTATGGTAATTGTACTGCTTCATCAGGTAAAGAAATTTGTAATTTATTCACCTCCTACTTTAATGACAGTTTTACCAGTAGAGATGCCGATAACCTGAGTTGTTCTCAAGAATCTCTTGCGACTATTTCCAGCATAGGATCTATTAATATTAACTCCGAGAACGTATTCAGACTGTTGAATACTGTTGACACTAATAAATCCGCAGGACCTGATCATATCTCTCCTGTATTTATTAGAGGTTGTGCGAAAAGTATTAAATACCCCCTCACTTACCTTTTCGACAGGTCTCTCAAGGAGGGAACTATGCCCGATATTTGGAAGACTGCATTTGTCACTCCTATTCATAAGAAGGGTCCTAAAGATAGAGTTGACAATTACAGACCAATTTCAAAATTGTGTATATTCGCTAAAATCTTTGAAAAAATCGTTTATACCCAAACCTATGCTGCCTTAAAGCAGGTCTTTAGCGACAATCAGCATGGATTTCTCAATGGAAGGTCAACAGTATCCAACTTGATTCTCTCCAATGATTATGTTACGGATAAAATGCAGAAGGGAGGGCAGTTTACGTTTAGTAGGACGCTGTTTACACCGATTATAGCAAAGCATTTGATAAAATTAATCACTCTATTCTACTTGCTAAGCTCAACAAAGTCCACGGTTGTCTTTACAGATGGTTCTGTTCGTACGTGGATAACAGATCTCAAGCTGTCGTCTTGGGTGGTTATGTATCCAACTGGTCTAATATTCCCTCAGGAGTCCCTCAGGGGTCACTACTTGGCCCATTACTCTTCACAATTTTCTTGCAGGACATCGAATCATGTTTTCTATCGTCCAAGGTTGTTTTATTCGCTGATGACATGAAAATTCTGAAGCCTATTGCGGACAATTCTGATGTCTCCTGCCTGCAAGCCGACCTGTTGCGCTTGGATGAGTACTGTCAACTTAATAAACTAGATTTAAATGTGTCAAAATGTATCTGTATCTCGTTTACTCGTAAGAAGGCTCCGATTTTGACCAAATACTATTTAAAGGGCATTGAACTGTCCCGGACAAATGAGGTCAGAGATCTGGGTGTTGTTCACGACTCCAAACTTCTATTTGACAACCACATCAGTAACATCGTCTCGAGAGCGTCTAAGTCTTTAGGTTTCGTCATTCGTATTTCCGCTAACTTTAAAAATATTAAGACTTTAAAAATTTTATATTGCGCTTTTGTTCGAAGCCTGTTAGAGTACGCGTCGCAGGTTTGGAATCCCAGGTATGAGTTGCACAGATCTAGGATTGAGAGAGTGCAGAAACGTTTTCTTAGATTTGTTTGCTATAGAACTGGTCAATTGAATCTTTCATATGAACAGAGATGCATTAAGCATCATATTTTGCCGCTTCACGTACGTAGGGACATTGCAGACGTTATATATCTTATCAACATCTTAAGTGGGCGGGTGGATTCTCCCGAACTCCTAGGTAAAATTGGTCTAAAAACTACCGGCCTACGAACTAGGAGCACTTCCGTTCTGCATGCCCCTATGTGCTTTACCAATTACAGACAAAGCTCGTTCTTCTGGAGGTCATGCAACTATTTTAATTGTAACTGTTCGGAACTTGATTTGTTTAATACGAAGCCAACGTTTGCTCGCAGCTACTTGACCAGATTGTACTGTACAACCCATATGCCTTAGCTGTGTACCCACAACTGCTTTTATTAATTGTTGTTGTTTATTTTTTGTAAGTTTTCTTTATTTTATTTTATGTTTGTAGTCCATTTGCGGTAACTTCTAAATGACCCTTTATGTTTCCATTTATTTTTTCCAAATTTGTTATTAGTCGTTAGTTATCCTTTAATAATTAAATAAATTAAATAAATTAAAATTAAATTAAAAAACAAAACTTAGACCGAGTCGGCGGTCACCTTTAGTGCAAGCTATCAATCAATATCAATATGACAACTATCAATCCTAAGTTGCATCACCAAGCGACAACTATCAATCCTAAGTTGCATCACCAAGCGAGTTAGCTACTAAAACCGCCCGAAAAGATAGCAGGAGAGCTTTATAACCGTATCTTCTTATCCAAACACACCGTTTCAAACCGAGGTGCAAATTTGATTCGCTTATTTTAACAACAAAAATATCTCTAAATGTTAGTTATTGGTTATGGATCAGATAACGAGCGCGTGTCCGTCCGCGGGTCCCTGGGGGGCGTGCAGGTGGTGTCCCAGCGGGAGGGCGCGGCGCTGCACCGGAGGCTGCTGGCCGTGGGGACGGACTGCTCCGGTCTGCAGCACCCGTACGGGGAGGAACGCAAGGCGCTCAGCTTCACCGTCACCCGCACGGTCGAGCCGCACACCGAGCCGGACGCGCCAGGTATCCACCGCACCCCCCACCTCCATGCCTGCAGACTCCATCTACCGTGCTGATGTGTTTATATAAAATATGGCGGGCTTAGTGAAGTTCTTTGAATCACAACCTTAAAGGCTTTCCTTCCTTTTTATGAATTTATATGCAATAAATTGCATCGGCACGGTTCCGAAACATCGCTATAAAGGTACACCCAGATATGTTCTTTTGTATAAACGAACCTTCGTTCCGTATCGGCTTAGCGATCCAAAAATAATAGTTTGGTACGATACGGATACAGGTACGGTCCGATCCATCGGGTGTCGGTTCTCACGCCCCATCCCAAAGGCTACAGGATATGGTAGTCTGGACGCGCTCGTCGTTCACCACCACCGACGTCGTCTTTTTTCGTTATAATAATTTATCAACGAAGCACTCACAAGAAATTGCCAAATTCTCATAAACTTCTGCAGTCGAAAATATAACTGGACAGCACTCGGCGCGACGCCGTTACGGAGATACGTTCAATTTCAGTACGTCGAAATTAGCTCGGTACACGGGACGGACAAAAGAACATGCGGACCGGCCACAGCTAGTCCCTAAGGAACAGATGTTGACGTTTGGTTGCGCGCGCAGACTCGGTGAGGCTGGCGGTGAGCGTGCACGTGGCGTCTGTCCGCTACTCGCACTGCCCCGCCACGCTGGGCGAGCTGGGCTGCTGCGGGGCCGAGTTCGCGCAGTACCTGTCCAACCTGGCGCGCTCCATCCGCGCCGCCGCCGCCGACATGGCCATCGGACTCATGCAGACCAGGTAACGATGTGGCTGGCGGTGAGTGTGCACGTGGCGTCTGTCCGCTACTCGCACTGCCCCGCCACGCTGGGCGAGCTGGGCTGCTGCGGGGCCGAGTTCGCGCAGTACCTGTCCAACCTGGCGCGCTCCATCCGCGCCGCCGCCGCCGACATGGCCATCGGACTCATGCAGACCAGGTAACGATGTGGCTGGCGGTGAGTGTGCACGTGGCGTCTGTCCGCTACTCGCACTGCCCCGCCACGCTGGGCGAGCTGGGCTGCTGCGGGGCCGAGTTCGCGCAGTACCTGTCCAACCTGGCGCGCTCCATCCGCGCCGCCGCCGCCGACATGGCCATCGGACTCATGCAGACCAGGTAACGATGTGGCTGGCGGTGAGTGTGCACGTGGCGTCTGTCCGCTACTCGCACTGCCCCGCCACGCTGGGCGAGCTGGGCTGCTGCGGGGCCGAGTTCGCGCAGTACCTGTCCAACCTGGCGCGCTCCATCCGCGCCGCCGCCGCCGACATGGCCATCGGACTCATGCAGACCAGGTAACGATGTGGCTGGCGGTGAGTGTGCACGTGGCGTCTGTCCGCTACTCGCACTGCCCCGCCACGCTGGGCGAGCTGGGCTGCTGCGGGGCCGAGTTCGCGCAGTACCTGTCCAACCTGGCGCGCTCCATCCGCGCCGCCGCCGCCGACATGGCCATCGGACTCATGCAGACCAGGTAACGATGTGGCTGGCGGTGAGTGTGCACGTGGCGTCTGTCCGCTACTCGCACTGCCCCGCCACGCTGGGCGAGCTGGGCTGCTGCGGGGCCGAGTTCGCGCAGTACCTGTCCAACCTGGCGCGCTCCATCCGCGCCGCCGCCGCCGACATGGCCATCGGACTCATGCAGACCAGGTAACGATGTGGCTGGCGGTGAGTGTGCACGTGGCGTCTGTCCGCTGCCCCGCCACGCTGGGCGAGCTGGGCTGCTGCGGGGCCGAGTTCGCGCAGTACCTGTCCAACCTGGCGCGCTCCATCCGCGCCGCCGCCGCCGACATGGCCATCGGACTCATGCAGACCAGGTAACGATGTGGCTGGCGGTGAGTGTGCACGTGGCGTCTGTCCGCTACTCGCACTGCCCCGCCACGCTGGGCGAGCTGGGCTGCTGCGGGGCCGAGTTCGCGCAGTACCTGTCCAACCTGGCGCGCTCCATCCGCGCCGCCGCCGCCGACATGGCCATCGGACTCATGCAGACCAGGTAACGATGTGGCTGGCGGTGAGTGTGCACGTGGCGTCTGTCCGCTACTCGCACTGCCCCGCCACGCTGGGCGAGCTGGGCTGCTGCGGGGCCGAGTTCGCGCAGTACCTGTCCAACCTGGCGCGCTCCATCCGCGCCGCCGCCGCCGACATGGCCATCGGACTCATGCAGACCAGGTAACGATGTGGCTGGCGGTGAGTGTGCACGTGGCGTCTGTCCGCTGCCCCGCCACGCTGGGCGAGCTGGGCTGCTGCGGGGCCGAGTTCGCGCAGTACCTGTCCAACCTGGCGCGCTCCATCCGCGCCGCCGCCGCCGACATGGCCATCGGACTCATGCAGACCAGGTAACGATGTGGCTGGCGGTGAGTGTGCACGTGGCGTCTGTCCGCTACTCGCACTGCCCCGCCACGCTGGGCGAGCTGGGCTGCTGCGGGGCCGAGTTCGCGCAGTACCTGTCCAACCTGGCGCGCTCCATCCGCGCCGCCGCCGCCGACATGGCCATCGGACTCATGCAGACCAGGTAACGATGTGGCTGGCGGTGAGTGTGCACGTGGCGTCTGTCCGCTACTCGCACTGCCCCGCCACGCTGGGCGAGCTGGGCTGCTGCGGGGCCGAGTTCGCGCAGTACCTGTCCAACCTGGCGCGCTCCATCCGCGCCGCCGCCGCCGACATGGCCATCGGACTCATGCAGACCAGGTAACGATGTGGCTGGCGGTGAGTGTGCACGTGGCGTCTGTCCGCTGCCCCGCCACGCTGGGCGAGCTGGGCTGCTGCGGGGCCGAGTTCGCGCAGTACCTGTCCAACCTGGCGCGCTCCATCCGCGCCGCCGCCGCCGACATGGCCATCGGACTCATGCAGACCAGGTAACGATGTGGCTGGCGGTGAGTGTGCACGTGGCGTCTGTCCGCTACTCGCACTGCCCCGCCACGCTGGGCGAGCTGGGCTGCTGCGGGGCCGAGTTCGCGCAGTACCTGTCCAACCTGGCGCGCTCCATCCGCGCCGCCGCCGCCGACATGGCCATCGGACTCATGCAGACCAGGTAACGATGTGGCTGGCGGTGAGTGTGCACGTGGCGTCTGTCCGCTACTCGCACTGCCCCGCCACGCTGGGCGAGCTGGGCTGCTGCGGGGCCGAGTTCGCGCAGTACCTGTCCAACCTGGCGCGCTCCATCCGCGCCGCCGCCGCCGACATGGCCATCGGACTCATGCAGACCAGGTAACGATGTGGCTGGCGGTGAGTGTGCACGTGGCGTCTGTCCGCTACTCGCACTGCCCCGCCACGCTGGGCGAGCTGGGCTGCTGCGGGGCCGAGTTCGCGCAGTACCTGTCCAACCTGGCGCGCTCCATCCGCGCCGCCGCCGCCGACATGGCCATCGGACTCATGCAGACCAGGTAACGATGTGGCTGGCGGTGAGTGTGCACGTGGCGTCTGTCCGCTACTCGCACTGCCCCGCCACGCTGGGCGAGCTGGGCTGCTGCGGGGCCGAGTTCGCGCAGTACCTGTCCAACCTGGCGCGCTCCATCCGCGCCGCCGCCGCCGACATGGCCATCGGACTCATGCAGACCAGGTAACGATGTGGCTGGCGGTGAGTGTGCACGTGGCGTCTGTCCGCTACTCGCACTGCCCCGCCACGCTGGGCGAGCTGGGCTGCTGCGGGGCCGAGTTCGCGCAGTACCTGTCCAACCTGGCGCGCTCCATCCGCGCCGCCGCCGCCGACATGGCCATCGGACTCATGCAGACCAGGTAACGATGTGGCTGGCGGTGAGTGTGCACGTGGCGTCTGTCCGCTACTCGCACTGCCCCGCCACGCTGGGCGAGCTGGGCTGCTGCGGGGCCGAGTTCGCGCAGTACCTGTCCAACCTGGCGCGCTCCATCCGCGCCGCCGCCGCCGACATGGCCATCGGACTCATGCAGACCAGGTAACGATGTGGCTGGCGGTGAGTGTGCACGTGGCGTCTGTCCGCTACTCGCACTGCCCCGCCACGCTGGGCGAGCTGGGCTGCTGCGAGGCCGAGTTCGCGCAGTACCTGTCCAACCTGGCGCGCTCCATCCGCGCCGCCGCCGCCGACATGGCCATCGGACTCATGCAGACCAGGTAACGATGTCGCTCGGCCGTTGTTGGTAATATAATCGATCAGCTTTACAGGAAATAAAATTACGGCCATTTCAGAGATATTATTAATCATAGATTTGTTTAGTAAAAAAGAGTAAAAACGTTATGAATATTTTTGTTATTTTTCTCAGTCTAAAATTAGTAAATTCACCGTAACTTTATTTCCTAGAAAACGTATTGACTACATTTTGCAAAAGTACACTTAGACTTAAAAAACGTATTTCAAAATGTTGGAGTGCGAGAGCGAGAAAAACGTAAAGCCTAACAACCCTCTTAAATGAAACCAGTAAAGTTACGTACGAGTATGACCTATGGATCCGGCTCGAAGGACCAATATTTTTACTCGAATGAAGGTTGCAATGTTGTAGAAGTGACAACTGCCAGTCGGGCGCGCGGGCCGACGGAGTGTCTCCTCGGCGGCGCGCGGTCAGTGTGGGCGCCAGTCAGGACAGCGACTCGCTCGCCGACTGCCTCAAGTCAGAGAACATCGTGCTCAGGTAACATGCTCACAATTAATATTAATATATTAATACGTTTATCAATTAATATTAGACATATTGTATCCCAATTTTCTACTTTCATGTACCTTATTCCTCAATAAACGCATTTATTATTATTATTATTTGGTTTTTGTTAATATGTCGTTATACCTATGCTGATGGTGTCTCCAGTGTCTCGGTGGAGTTGGAGACGCCCGTGGTGGTGGTTCCGTGTTCGGCCGACAGTCCGCGGGTGTTTGTCGCACAACTGGGTCGCATGACGCTCGCCAACAAGGGGGCGCGCTACAGGATGAGGCTCCGGGACATCTCGCTATATACAGTAAGTTTGTCGCACAACTGGGTCGCATGAGGCTCGCCAACAAGGGGGCGCGCTACAGGATGAGGCTCCGGGACATCTCGCTATATACAGTAAGTTTGTCGCACAACTGGGTCGCATGAGGCTCGCCAACAAGGGGGCGCGCTACAGGATGAGGCTCCGGGACATCTCGCTATATACAGTAAGTTTGTCGCACAACTGGGTCGCATGAGGCTCGCCAACAAGGGGGCGCGCTACAGGATGAGGCTCCGGGACATCTCGCTATATACAGTAAGTTTGTCGCACAACTGGGTCGCATGAGGCTCGCCAACAAGGGGGCGCGCTACAGGATGAGGCTCCGGGACATCTCGCTATATACAGTAAGTTTGTCGCACAACTGGGTCGCATGAGGCTCGCCAACAAGGGGGCGCGCTACAGGATGAGGCTCCGGGACATCTCGCTATATACAGTAAGTTTGTCGCACAACTGGGTCGCATGAGGCTCGCCAACTACGAGTAATCCATTTTGTGGTTTTGCAAAACTCCAAACAACTGACGTTCTATTAGCATGATATCTACTTCTCTACTCAAAAATATAAGTTACGGAATCTTAAGATAAATGTTTTTGAATGTGTCAATGTATTTTTTGCCCAACGTTAAAACCTATATTTGTGTGTCAGATGGACCTGACGGAGTCTGGTGCGGAGGACCCGTCTCTGGGCAAGCCGGTGCTGCACGACACCGCGCTGCACCTCTCCCTGCACTACAGTGATCTACACGATGGACACACGTTGGTAAGTATCTACCAGCCGCACGCCACTACCGCAGCGCACCTTCTTAAACCAGAAATGATTATATCCATCCACGTATATCACATAGTCTGCAACCCACACTATTTCAAGATGCAACTCCTAAAGGTTAAATTAGGGAGAAAATCAGAACGTTTATTAAAGCGTTTATTTTAGCAAAAAAAACTATGATACGACGACGTGGGAAATTATCGCTATATCAACCATATCCGGCTCGAAGGATCAAAATAATGTTATGGGTGACTTTGTTATTGCTGTTATCATGCTTAGATAACTGCCAACGTTTCCTGATCACTGCTAACGTTTCCTGATCACTGCCAACGTTTCCTGATCACTGCCAACGTTTCCTGATCACTGCCAACGTTTCCTGATCACTGCCAACGTTTCCTGATCACTGCCAACGTTTCCTGATCACTGCCAACGTTTCCTGATCACTGCCAACGTTTCCTGATCACTGCCAACGTTTCCTGATCATTGCCAACGTTTCCTGATCACTGCCAACGTTTCCTGATCACTGCCAACGTTTCCTGATCACTGCCAACGTTTCCTGATCACTGCCAACGTTTCCTGATCACTGCCAACGTTTCCTGCAGCCATATTCTGTTACTTTTTCGTCAGAGTTTGGGTCATATTTACAAAATATTATTCAATTCTCAACTCTATAAGTGCTCGACCTTGACAGCAGCCGTGCAAATATCAACTTTAATAGCGTATATAACGCTATATATAGTTAACGGATTCCATTATATAACGTTTGCGCTTAAGTAACAGAAAAGGGCTGCCGATCACTGTTAACGTGCTTGATCACTGCTAACGTGCTTGATCACTGTTAACGTGCTTGATCACTGCTAACGTGCTTGATCACTGCTAACGTGCTTGATCACTGCTAACGTGCTTGATCACTGCTAACGTGCTTGATCACTGTTAACGTGCTTGATCACTGCTAACGTGCTTGATCACTGCTAACGTGCTTGATCACTGTTAACGTGCTTGATCACTGCTAACGTGCTTGATCACTGCTAACGTGCTTGATCACTGCTAACGTGCTTGATCACTGTTAACGTGCTTGATCACTGCTAACGTGCTTGATCACTGCTAACGTGCTTGATCACTGCTAACGTGCTTGATCACTGCTAACGTGCTTGATCACTGCTAACGTGCTTGATCACTGCTAACGTGCTTGATCACTGCTAACGTGCTTGATCACTGTTAACGTGCTTGATCACTGCTAACGTGCCTGATCACTGCTACTGATAGGATTCTGCTAGATGGAAATGCAAATGACTAGATAGCTTAAGTGTTGTTACGACGACGTACGATAGATCGTAGTAGTTTCGTGTATACCTTATACACTACGGTAAAGTACCTAAGCAGACATTGTATTACATACTAAGTCCTAGTCCACTAAGTCCTAGTCCACTAAGTCTAGATTTATTTAAATAATCATTTCGTTTACAAAAGTAGAGTAATAAGCACATAATTGGTAATTTAATATTTAAATTGATTATTCTTTAAAAGAAGACCGACGTGAACCCTAACGTCGCGTCGTCAGAAGAGAATTGCACTTTATTAAGTTGGAGCTAATAATAATAAATGCGTTTATTGAGGAATAAGGTACACTGGTATGAAAGTATAAAATTGGGATACAATATGTCTAAGGGTCGACTCCCCAACCGTCAAGCAGAGGCGCTCTACACAAACCCGCATTAATAACTGAGAGAATAATGATTATGTTCTCCATCCGGGTTAACTGCGCTACTCCACCCCACGATTGGAAGGTCAACCCCAAGAAGAATTTGGGTAGGTTGCATTGTTCAGCATAAACGCCTGCTAGATAGAATTTAATGCTGACGTTTCATGATATGACATAAAGCCTTTTTAATCCCCTAATGTTGCTATGTCCGTTATACACACAGTGTACCAACAAAACTTGTACAATTATTAGCGTCCCAGCCGCCGCACCAAAGTTATGTGTCGCGGCTGCCGGGGGGTGCACTGCTTGTCAATTTATATAATTTAGTATAATTTTAAATTTTATTTATTTTATTACTAAGGTAATGAACTATACATAAATATAAATATAAATCAGTAAAATAAATGAGGTGAGTGTGTGTCGTGTGTGTGATAGTGTTAGTGTTGTGGATGAAATGTGTGGGTATAGTGTAGTGAGTTAGTAAAATATGAGTTGGGTAGTCTAAGAATAATTTTATTTATGTTAATTGTAATTTATGTTGTGCTTGTATGCTTATGATAAAGCCAAAGACAGTGCCTCACAGGTGTTGTAATCCAGTTTATTTAATGATTTTGCAGAGTTATCAATATTTTGTACCTAATTATTTATTTATTTATTTAATTAAGCAAGTCAACAACATGTTTACAAAATCTTATACAATATACAATCTAGAAGGTATCTTAATAGTTTAGTAAACATGTTACTTACAGACCAGCATTGCATTCAAAATGTAGGTAACATCGTTTACTAAAACACAAAAACTAAGTAGTACAATTTAAAAATATAGGCATGACAAAAATAGTAAGCAACAGAAAACAACAAAAATGAATATCGCAAGTACTTACAAATGGAAACAGTATAACCTAAACAAAAATACTACTAATCGCATTTGTACTATAAATTATGTAATGTGTGCCACTACATATAGAAATAAGGGTCCCAAATGAATAAATACGAATATATTTTGACTTTGAAAATAAATAATAACACAGGTGTTGCAATTACAGTGTCAAATAACGGGGAAAATAGTGGGCGGTCTTCGAGTATCATCCACTCGCGAACAATACGAACAGCTTCTGGAAACTGTTCGGTATATCAGTGTGACTAAGAGTTCTCGCCCCGACCGCGATCGAGCTGCGGACGGCGGGCCTGGGCCTGGCGGGCCTGGGCTGGGGCCTGGCGAGGAGGCGGACGGCGCCGCCACACTGCGGCTGGACCCGCACGTGCGCGCGCAGACGGTGGTCCCGCCGCCAGAACATCACGTGCGGACCAGTAACACTTACTTCAAAGGTAACGTCATGTCATTACGGTGGCTTTTCCGCACTTAGTTTCTGTTGGACATTGTGAGAGACCTTGGCTCGAGGAACCTCAGTCTAAGCGCAGCCACATCCTCTACACAGTGTACCTCCACCATTATGCGAAGCCTCGCTCTGTCGAGACCCAGGAGGCGTATATTTCTACTTCTACAAAATTTCGCTTTTACTATTTTACAAAAGGGACTGTTTACCTAAAGTATTTTTCTTATATAGTTAACAGCGTAAATAATAGTATAAAAATATCATTTAAAAACGTCGTTTATTTATTTTGGCTATTGTGATGCATAAAAAAGTAGAATTGAAAATGACAATATAGGCTTAATAAAAAAATAGTTGTAGTTTTGATTTTATGTGATGTGATGTGTTGTGATGTGCAGTGAAGTTCAACCTGCCGACGTTCACTGTGGAACTGCGCGGAGACCTCGGGGGGGGCGAGCGGAGTCTGGTGGACCTCTCCTTCACGGACTTCAACCTCAGCTACGAGAAGCTGCAGCCGTACGAGACCTACGTGCAGGTATATTCAAGCCGCCTGATTGTAATGCTAGCTCCGAGAATTCATTTTAATATATATATATAAACTGACATCACACTTTTATACTAAATATTCCGAAAGGCATAAATCTTGTAGCGTTTTCTGTACTTGTTCGGCTTTCTACATCTAATTTTAAGATCATACGCCATGTACACTTGTACAGTGGTAAACTATCATTACGACCGCGGTGGTCAGAATTCACTTATAAAAAAGCATATTCACATTTAGCCAACTTTACAATAGGCCAATCATGTGGTAAGTCCGTCTACGTCTAGCGACCAAACTCGGGAAATATCACAAACGAATTAAATATTGATTTTATTTATTTATTTAAATTAATAAATATCTTGTGTCCCGACCAGGGGCCCAATTCTGGCGCTTTCGACTTGCGTGTCGATCCGAAATATTCTAATGAAAGGCGACCGATCTCCAGAGAAAACTGGCAGTTTCATTCCAATGTTTCGAACCGACACGCACGTCGAAAGCGCCAGAATTAGGTCTCTGGAATCGAACCCGGCACCTCCGAGTCTAAAGCCACGGATTCGACCGCTACACCACGAAGGCAGTTTTGAACGTTTTTATATGAAACAATGACATTTCGTCGGCAGGTATCCCTCCACTCCGTAACGATGGAAGACTTGACCAAAGACGTAGACGACAAGCATCGCTTCCTGATGGTGTCCCACACTCCCCAAGCGCCCAAAGCCATATTTGTGTCCAAGTCGTGTCCGGACTTCGTGTCCGCCGTCGTGTCCGCCGTCGTGCCCGCCGTCCCGGCCCGCGCGCGCAGGGGCTCCCTGCCGGCCGGACTCCGCGCGCCCTGCGAGTCGGAGCCCGCGCCGCCCCGCGAGCCCCAGGGGGACTCCGACAACCTGGTCTGGATCTCCGTGCACATGAGAGACCCGCGACATCCGCTCTTCGAACGAACCTACAAGAAGGTATTGTCGCTCGGCTGACAGTATGATACCTGGAAACGTATATAAACAAGCGATATTAATCAAATAATAATTGGGCAATATTAAAACTATACATTTTATTTTGACACGAACATGGCAAATGAATAATAAATACGTTTAGCTAATCATTTGTGCTAAGGGAGAAACTAAACTAAGTATTTAACTAATTAAAAGATAATATATTAACTTATAAAAACGAAACTTTGATCATGATTTACTACTACATACATACACTACACACGGCGTGATTGTGAATGCTCTGACGTTAGACTAATATGTTATTCTCTTGATAGGAACGACGTTTCCTAACCATTATGTCGGGGTGACATTATTTTTGGATTTAAAGCGTCTTCGATTTTAATAAATGAAATATTGGTGTAAAAATATATTTAAAAAAAAAACTTTAACCAAGTAAATCCTAGTTCCCAATGAGATACCAAACCATCTTTAACCAAGTAAATCCTAGTTCCCAATGAGATACCAAACCATCTTTAACCAAGTAAATCCTAGTTCCCAATGAGATACCAAACCATCTTTTTATGTTTTTATACTTTAACCAAGTAAATCCTAGTTCCCAATGAGATACCAAACCATCTTTAACCAAGTAAATCCTAGTTCCCAATGAGATACCAAACCATCTTTTTATGTTTTTATACTTTAACCAAGTAAATCCTAGTTCCCAATGAGATACCAAACCATCTTTAACCAAGTAAATCCTAGTTCCCAATGAGATACCAAACCATCTTTTTATGTTTTTATACTTTAACCAAGTAAATCCTAGTTCCCAATGAGATACCAAACCATCTTTAACCAAGTAAATCCTAGTTCCCAATGAGATACCAAACCATCTTTTTATGTTTTTATACTTTAACCAAGTAAATCCTAGTTCCCAATGAGATACCAAACCATCTTTTTATGTTTTTATACTTTAACCAAGTAAATCCTAGTTCCCAATGAGATACCAAACCATCTTTAACCAAGTAAATCCTAGTTCCCAATGAGATACCAAACCATCTTTTTATGTTTTTATACTTTAACCAAGTAAATCCTAGTTCCCAATGAGATACCAAACCATCTTTAACCAAGTAAATCCTAGTTCCCAATGAGATACCAAACCATCTTTTTATGTTTTTATACTTTAACCAAGTAAATCCTAGTTCCCAATGAGATACCAAACCATCTTTAACCAAGTAAATCCTAGTTCCCAATGAGATACCAAACCATCTTTTTATGTTTTTATACTTTAACCAAGTAAATCCTAGTTCCCAATGAGATACCAAACCATCTTTTTATGTTTTTATACTTTAACCAAGTAAATCCTAGTTCCCAATGAGATACCAAACCATCTTTAACCAAGTAAATCCTAGTTCCCAATGAGATACCAAACCATCTTTTTATGTTTTTATACTTTAACCAAGTAAATTATATTTTGTGTATGTAGTATATAATATTTAAAGTGTGTAGTATATGTAGTTCGTTTTATATGTAGTATATGTATGTACCAAATTAAGTAAGTATTGTGTATTATATTTATTTGCACCCTGCCCATGATTTCTCACTTTCCCAAAGGTCAGTTGTTAGAAAATGCCTAACCGGCATTAAACTCGCCTATGTACACAAATTTTAAGTTTTGTGCAATAAAGTATTTAAATAAATAAATAAATAAATCCTAGTTCCCAATGAGATACCAAACCATCTTTAACCAAGTAAATCCTAGTTCCCAATGAGATACCAAACCATCTTTAACCAAGTAAATCCTAGTTCCCAATGAGATACCAAACCATCTTTAACCAAGTAAATCCTAGTTCCCAATGAGATACCAAACCATCTTTTTATGTTTTTATACTTTAACCAAGTAAATCCTAGTTCCCAATGAGATACCAAACCATCTTTTTATGTTTTTATACTTTAACCAAGTAAATCCTAGTTCCCAATGAGATACCAAACCATCTTTAACCAAGTAAATCCTAGTTCCCAATGAGATACCAAACCATCTTTTTATGTTTTTATACTTTAACCAAGTAAATCCTAGTTCCCAATGAGATACCAAACCATCTTTTTATGTTTTTATACTTTAACCAAGTAAATCCTAGTTCCCAATGAGATACCAAACCATCTTTAACCAAGTAAATCCTAGTTCCCAATGAGATACCAAACCATCTTTTTATGTTTTTATACTTTAACCAAGTAAATTATATTTTGTGTATGTAGTATATAATATTTAAAGTGTGTAGTATATGTAGTTCGTTTTATATGTAGTATATGTATGTACCAAATTAAGTAAGTATTGTGTATTATATTTATTTGCACCCTGCCCATGATTTCTCACTTTCCCAAAGGTCAGTTGTTAGAAAATGCCTAACCGGCATTAAACTCGCCTATGTACACAAATTTTAAGTTTTGTGCAATAAAGTATTTAAATAAATAAATAAATAAATCCTAGTTCCCAATGAGATACCAAACCATCTTTAACCAAGTAAATCCTAGTTCCCAATGAGATACCAAACCATCTTTAACCAAGTAAATCCTAGTTCCCAATGAGATACCAAACCATCTTTAACCAAGTAAATCCTAGTTCCCAATGAGATACCAAACCATCTTTTTATGTTTTTATACTTTAACCAAGTAAATCCTAGTTCCCAATGAGATACCAAACCATCTTTAACCAAGTAAATCCTAGTTCCCAATAAGATACCAAACCATCTTTAACCAAGTAAATCCTAGTTCCCAATGAGATACCAAACCATCTTTAACCAAGTAAATCCTAGTTCCCAATAAGATACCAAACCATCTTTAACCAAGTAAATCCTAGTTCTCAATGAGATACCAAACCATCTTTAACCAAGTAAATCCTAGTTCCCAATGAGATACCAAACCATCTTTAACCAAGTAAATCCTAGTTCCCAATGAGATACCAAACCATCTTTAACCAAGTAAATCCTAGTTCCCAATGAGATACCAAACCATCTTTTTATGTTTTTATACTTTAACCAAGTAAATCCTAGTTCCCAATGAGATACCAAACCATCTTTAACCAAGTAAATCCTAGTTCCCAATAAGATACCAAACCATCTTTAACCAAGTAAATCCTAGTTCCCAATGAGATACCAAACCATCTTTTTATGTTTTTATACTTTAACCAAGTAAATCCTAGTTCCCAATGAGATACCAAACCATCTTTAACCAAGTAAATCCTAGTTCCCAATAAGATACCAAACCATCTTTAACCAAGTAAATCCTAGTTCTCAATGAGATACCAAACCATCTTTAACCAAGTAAATCCTAGTTCCCAATGAGATACCAAACCATCTTTAACCAAGTAAATCCTAGTTCCCAATGAGATACCAAACCATCTTTAACCAAGTAAATCCTAGTTCCCAATAAGATACCAAACCATCTTTAACCAAGTAAATCCTAGTTCCCAATGAGATACCAAACCATCTTTAACCAAGTAAATCCTAGTTCCCAATGAGATACCAAACCATCTTTTTATGTTTTTATACTTTAACCAAGTAAATCCTAGTTCCCAATGAGATACCAAACCATCTTTAACCAAGTAAATCCTAGTTCCCAATAAGATACCAAACCATCTTTAACCAAGTAAATCCTAGTTCTCAATGAGATACCAAACCATCTTTAACCAAGTAAATCCTAGTTCCCAATGAGATACCAAACCATCTTTTTATGTTTTTATACTTTAACCAAGTAAATCCTAGTTCCCAATGAGATACCAAACCATCTTTAACCAATTAAATCCTAGTTCCCAATGAGATACCAAACCATCTTTAACCAAGTAAATCCTAGTTCCCAATGAGATACCAAACCATCTTTAACCAAGTAAATCCTAGTTCCCAATGAGATACCAAACCATCTTTTTATGTTTTTATATTTTCGTCGTAGCGTCTACACCTTCTCCAAACAAACTGTTCATTCTAAAAAAAGTTAATTTAATAGAGAAGCCAAAATTATTTGTTACTTTCGAAATATGACTTCTATGGAAAAGTTGCTTGTTTCTATCAATAGAATCATAAATTGATTTATTTATTTATTCATTTACTTATTCCACAGCTATCTTTTACAAATAAATATTAATATTCTATATTTATATGATTACCGAACACCTAGCCAATTACGGAATAACATTATTTTCACTTAACATATAAATTAGTCTAACATACAAAGTCATGATCTCCTTGGTTCGTGGTGACTCGAGAATAAATAAGCTAAAGGCTCGCTTCACGTCGGTTACCAGGTGTCTCGGTTCACGAAAGTGGACTTCAACTGCCTGAACCTGGTGATCAGCATCGACAGCTGGGTGGTGGTGCTGGACTTCTTCGGGGTCTCCGACGACGGCGCAGAGGAGCCCGAGCCGCCCACCGCCAGGCCCACTCCCGACGCCACTCCCGACGCCACTCAGGACGACACGGGTCGGTCACAATTTGGTCTTCTATAAAAGTTTTTGACGCGAAAGCAGTTTAATATAATACCAGATCAACAAAATAATTAGCTTAGTTTGATCTCATATTTATGTTTAATTCAGACATTATTAGTTTTAGCTCAATTCAATCGATATATTTATGTTTGATTTAGACATTATTAGTTTTAGCTCAATTCAATCGATATATTTATGTTTGATTTAGACATTATTAGTTTTAGCTCAATTCAATCGATATATTTATGTTTGATTTAGACATTATTAGTTTTAGCTCAATTCAATCGATATATTTATGTTTGATTTAGACATTATTAGTTTTAGCTCAATTCAATCGATATATTTATGTTTGATTTAGACATTATTAGTTTTAGCTCAATTCAATCGATAAATTTAACCATATAATGTAAACAAATTGTCAACATAGGGGTCTGGCCGCAGAATTGGTTACCGCCATCTATTATTATTTGTGAATTTCATGCGCCCGTGTTGCGCTAGATGGCGCTACAGTCGTCGATAAAGTGTACCCTACCCTTTTATATATTACCTGTACTATGATGCTATGGATATGTGTTAAATAATAAAAAAAAATGATTGCGCACAGGGTATCCTGGCCACAATTTAATTGCCTGGCCACAATTTAATTGCCCGGCCACAATTTAGTTGCCCGGCCATAATTTAATTGCCCGGCCACAATTTAATTGCCCGGCCACAATTTAATTGCCCGGCCACAATTTAATTGTTCGTACCACTCGTCGTAGTGTCGCTCCACGCCTCGTCCCTGTCGGCGCGCGTGCGGTCTCTGTCGGGCGCGCTGGTGTGGCGCGGCCGGGAGCTGGTGCGGGGACACGCGCGGGGACTCGCGCTGCGGGGGCGCGTGGCGGGGCCCGGACTGCGCGGCACGCTGGGGGCCCTCACACTCTCCGCGGGCCCGGGCCGCTGGAGGGACGCCGCACACAGCCGCGCCGTCTCCGCACACTACGTCAGGTACCAGTACGGCGACACCAGGATATCTGGTGCGGGACACGCCGGGGGCCCTCACACTCTCCGCGGGCCCGGGCCGCTGGAGGGACGCCGCACACAGCCGCGCCGTCTCCGCACACTACGTCAGGTACCAGTACGGCGACACCAGGATATCTGGTGCGGGACACGCCGGGGGCCCTCACACTCTCCGCGGGCCCGGGCCGCTGGAGGGACGCCGCACACAGCCGCGCCGTCTCCGCACACTACGTCAGGTACCAGTACGGCGACACCAGGATATCTGGTGCGGGACACGCCGGGGGCCCTCACACTCTCCGCGGGCCCGGGCCGCTGGAGGGACGCCGCACACAGCCGCGCCGTCTCCGCACACTACGTCAGGTACCAGTACGGCGACACCAGGATATCTGGAGCGGGACACGCCGGGGGCCCTCACACTCTCCGCGGGCCCGGGCCGCTGGAGGGACGCCGCACACAGCCGCGCCGTCTCCGCACACTACGTCAGGTACCAGTACGGCGACACCAGGATATCTGGTGCGGGACACGCCGGGGGCCCTCACACTCTCCGCGGGCCCGGGCCGCTGGAGGGACGCCGCACACAGCCGCGCCGTCTCCGCACACTACGTCAGGTACCAGTACGGCGACACCAGGATATCTGGTGCGGGACACGCCGGGGGCCCTCACACTCTCCGCGGGCCCGGGCCGCTGGAGGGACGCCGCACACAGCCGCGCCGTCTCCGCACACTACGTCAGGTACCAGTACGGCGACACCAGGATATCTGGTGCGGGACACGCCGGGGGCCCTCACACTCTCCGTGGGCCCGGGCCGCTGGAGGGACGCCGCACACAGCCGCGCCGTCTCCGCACACTACGTCAGGTACCAGTACGGCGACACCAGGATATCTGGTGCGGGACACGCCGGGGGCCCTCACACTCTCCGCGGGCCCGGGCCGCTGGAGGGACGCCGCACACAGCCGCGCCGTCTCCGCACACTACGTCAGGTACCAGTACGGCGACACCAGGATATCTGGTGCGGGACACGCCGGGGGCCCTCACACTCTCCGCGGGCCCGGGCCGCTGGAGGGACGCCGCACACAGCCGCGCCGTCTCCGCACACTACGTCAGGTACCAGTACGGCGACACCAGGATATCTGGTGCGGGACACGCCGGGGGCCCTCACACTCGGCGCGGGCCCGGGCCGCTGGAGGGACGCCGCACACAGCCGCGCCGTCTCCGCACACTACGTCAGGTACCAGTACGGCGACACCAGGATATCTGGTGCGGGACACGCCGGGGGCCCTCACACTCTCCGCGGGCCCGGGCCGCTGGAGGGACGCCGCACACAGCCGCGCCGTCTCCGCACACTACGTCAGGTACCAGTACGGCGACACCAGGATATCTGGTGCGGGACACGCCGGGGGCCCTCACACTCTCCGCGGGCCCGGGCCGCTGGAGGGACGCCGCACACAGCCGCGCCGTCTCCGCACACTACGTCAGGTACCAGTACGGTGACACCAGGATATCTGGTGCGGGACACGCCGGGGGCCCTCACACTCTCCGCGGGCCCGGGCCGCTGGAGGGACGCCGCACACAGCCGCGCCGTCTCCGCACACTACGTCAGGTACCAGTACGGCGACACCAGGATATCTGGTGCGGGACACGCCGGGGGCCCTCACACTCTCCGCGGGCCCGGGCCGCTGGAGGGACGCCGCACACAGCCGCGCCGTCTCCGCACACTACGTCAGGTACCAGTACGGCGACACCAGGATATCTGGTGCGGGACACGCCGGGGGCCCTCACACTCGGCGCGGGCCCGGGCCTCTGAAGGGATCCAGATATTTGGAATTAAATATAACAAGCTACGGTTCGGTATTTTCGGTTTGTGGTGACGTTGTATCTGAAGTTTGACTACGATCCATGTGATTCTGTTACAGACACACCCCAGCAGAGGCCGCAGCCTTGGGCTTCACGTCGACGCTGACCATCGAGTGCGGAGACGTGCGGTACGTGCACAGCAAGCGAATGGTTAGCGAACTGCTCGCCTTCCTCAGGGACTTCTCTCTACTGCAACGCGTGCTGGCCAGAAGAAAGGTAAGGTTCACTGCACATGGAAGTGAAATTGATCCTTATTTGTAATGTGTAAGAAACTGTAGACAAATGAAAATACGTGTAAAAATTAACAACATACATTTTTATTATAAAATCGTTATAAAAATAATCAGCGAGGATGGGACGTCACAACGTCACTACAGTAATTAACAGGATTTATAAAGAAAACAATATATTATGTTACTAAAGTCCTAGAGGCCGACCACCACTCAAGTCTTACGGCTAAAACTGGAACTAAAAGTGACAGCAGCACTGTCTTGTAGTTTTACAAAAGCGAAAAAATAATAGGCTTATTATTTTTGCCTAAATGAACGGATAAGATTTGTCATATATTTGTTGTATTCAATATATATACAACAACTTTAGTTTTATATATTATTATGTTACTTTTTTTAGATAGAAATTATACATATTGTTACGAAACGCAGACCACTTTTATTTACTATTTCAACTTTTGTAAAATTTATATGAACTGTCTTTATTTGTCACTTTTGTTATGATTCTGTATTTTGTCATCGTTTGATTATATTGCATAAACAAACTTTCTGTTTTAGTATTATTATAGAACCTTTTCACCACAAAGATTGTTACATTAATACATTGTTTTTATTTCGAAAATATGTTTGTTTGTTAGGATATGCGCAGTATTTATGGCCGGGCTGTGTAGATATATGATTATATTACAAATTTACGTAGATATTTAAATCTTGTCTTGATAGAAACGACTACCAACAGCTTTAGGCTCATGCTACACGGATGGTTCTTCGGCCCTGGGAATCCGCGCTTATACTGCCGCACACACATCGCGTCAAACCGCCGCACCTCCAAACCATTCGATGTCGGTATCATTCTGCATTATTGCATCATTCTGTTCTATCATTATATGAGCTGCAAGAGAAGTAATCTTTGGTTGGTACATTTTGATAATGACCAAAAGATAACGATAAGCAGTATTCCGTGCAGTTTGATGTTCTGCGGCAGGTTTCCCTCTGCGGGAGATCCCCTCGTATAGCATTAGTCTAAGTTAGTTATGTATTGCCGGTAAGGTGTCTGCGGGACTGGGTCGTGCTCGGCGGTCCCGGCTGCGGCTGTCGTGCTCCTCCGTGGTCATGGTGGTGCCGGTCTCCGCGCGCTCCCCGCTGGCCCTCGAGGTCACCCTGCACCGGCTCGCGGCGGACAACAGGTTCCTCAGAGCCGGAGACCCCGACACCTACAGCACCCGCCGGGAAGATCTAGGTAATACTCATAGCAGAAAACTTAAAATAAATAACAGTTATCATAATGACATTTAATCGAGTGTGACTCGAGAATGACTCGACACGGAGCCGTGCGACCCGATCGTACTAGCTTCAGGATACAGTCCACAAAGTCGTTCCAGAACACCGCGAGTTGCTAAACGTCCGCAGTATCCTGTTGGAGCGCGCCAGTATCTACTGCGTGCGCGGAGCGGTGCGGGTCGGACCGCCGCTGCTCTCCGACCTCTGCACCGTCACTCTACAGGTTGAGCACAACGTCCACGACAACAGAAACGGTGAGATATTTTTTTCTGCCGATGAATATCATAAATGAAATTTTAATTTATCTTTGTCCCCTAGCCCTAAATGTATTATTTAGTATTTTTTTAACCTGATGTGCTGTAACTCATATAATTAATAATATTTTACGCTATCATCGTTTTTTAGTCCCCGACCTGACGATTTACGGTAGCCTGGCGTCCCTGGAGTGCCGGGTGGACCCCTCGCAGTACAGCGTCATCCGAGGGGTGCTGGCTCACAACCTAGGCGAGGACCTCTCCTACATCAACCCACCCAAACCACAGGTGAGACACTCCAAGAAGCAACGGTGCAATTGGGTTTCACTTCTCACACGAATTCATACTTTTTTATTGGCATATACTATGCTTAAAGTGGTTTTTGGCCAACCCGCATAGGGTCCAATTGTACACTGCTCATATAGTCAGTTCGCTGACCTATTCCTTCCAGCAGCCGACACCTCCCGGCACCGTGTGGACGCTGACCTCTCTGAAGTTGGACCTGCAAGACGTGGCCGTGAAGTTAGAGCCGCAGCACGGGATCAGCTCGCTCGCCTGCATCAACTTTATCAAGTCCCGGCTGCTCGTCGAGAACTACTCCGACCTCGGCCAGGACATCGACCTCGTCTCTCAGGAGATCTTGGTGTCCGACACGCGCTACCACCGCGAGCCCGCCAACCGGAGAGGCAACGTGTTCGGGCATATCGTCCGCCCCCTGCCCGGCACCGCGCACCCCGTCCTGGCCGAGCTGCACGCCCGCCGCCGGCCCGGCTCCACCGCCCACACCGTGCTGCTCACCTCCGTGAGACTGATGGCCGTGCTGTCCTGGTGGGACAGCGTGCGCCACTTCCTGTCCCGCCCGCCCTCGCCCAGGTACCGCCCGTGCCGCACATAGTGGCAGGTGGCTGCGTGCCAACCCAAAGCATGTAATTTGTTGTGTAGCGGCGGCGACATTCCTCCCCCTGGCTCTCTCCTGGAGGCGCGTTGGTCGGCGTGCGAGTCTCCGGCCGAAGGGGCGCTCGAGGTCAAGGTCAACATCACGGACTCGCAGGTCGTCTTCGTCGAGGACGCCTCCGTCTGGGACACCAATGCTGTCATCTTGAAGGTAATAACCACATATCTTAGAAAATTTATCAAAGAAGTATAATTTACTTGATTTTGGGAGCGTATTTGATATTGAGCCACGTAATGTTCGGTTCCAGAGTACGACAGTGATCTCGTACCGCAGCGCGGCTAACAAACCATTGACGTGTTCCCTGAGTGACGTGGAGGTGTTCTCGTGCGTGCTGGGGATGGAGGCCGACACCGCGCTGCCCATTGTGTCGCCCGCCGCCGTGCACGCAGAGATCACCGCAGACCGCGTGTTGCACGTGAGTACGTCCGTGATCTCGTGCGGTTTTCACGATTAGATATGTACACTGGCCTGCCTTATGTATTATTTAAAACATTTGGACTAGATGATGTTTTAGAGCAATGTTTTGGGATTTTAGTTGCAGACCGGAGTGTTAAACCTGCGCCTGTCCTACCACGACATGCTGATGTTTTCTGCCATGCTACACTCTATACCGGCCCAAGCGAGGACTGCCAATACAGGTCATTCTTTACCTAATTTATGTATTAAAAAGTTATAAAATTTTCCCATCCCTAGCAGGAGCTGTGAAATGCGAACAAAAGATCCTTTTCTCTCGGTAATAATGTGAAAAATTAAGATGTGGCTGTGGGTAACAAAATTTTTAAATTCAAAATTCTTTATTCGCGTGAGACACAGGTTATATTGTTCCACTAATTAACAAATGTGCACCACAGTGCTCTGCTTTTAATGCGTACAAATATTATAATATTATGTAATCTTAAGTTATATAAACATTTAAATACCTCGTAATATCTCGTTGCGAATATAATTGATAAACATTCAAATATTGCAAATTTGTAGTAACGTGGCGCCATCTTGTGGTGGCATACGTGGTAATTGGAAACGGAGGGAATTTTGTATTACTCATTATAAACCGCCAAGCCGTCTCACATACTTAACCAATATCAAGACAGTTAGGTCTTAAACATAAAAAAAAAAAAAAAAAAAAAAATACCGGTAAGTTAGATAAGTCTTTTATTTTTCCGAAACTAGCCGCTACATATCAGCGATTAACACGATATTCGTGTGGTTAAAGTCCAAGTATAAGATAAAAAGCTTAATACAATGCTGCAAAGCTATTATATAATGAGTGCATTAATTAGATATGTATGTTTGATATAGGATGTTCGTCCGAGCCGCCCCGCACGGCTCCGGCCAACAGTGTGTCTCCTCACGCGCGCTCCCTGGCCGCCATGGGGTTCAGCGCCAGGGACACCTCCACTGCACTCAAGGTACATCGGTCCCCGAAGGACCTACACCTCTGTCGCCTTCATAGATAGATACAGGAGGTGCGTCCGAGCCGCCCCGCACGGCTCCGGCCAACAGTGTGTCTCCTCACGCGCGCTCCCTGGCCGCCATGGGGTTCAGCGCCAGGGACACCTCCACTGCACTCAAGGTACATCGGTCCCCGAGGGACCTACACCTCTGTCGCCTTCATAGATAGATACAGGAGGTGCGTCCGAGCCGCCCCGCACGGCTCCGGCCAACAGTGTGTCTCCTCACGCGCGCTCCCTGGCCGCCATGGGGTTCAGCGCCAGGGACACCTCCACTGCACTCAAGGTACATCGGTCCCCGAGGGACCTACACCTCTGTCGCCTTCATAGATAGATACAGGAGGTGCGTCCGAGCCGCCCCGCACGGCTCCGGCCAACAGTGTGTCTCCTCACGCGCGCTCCCTGGCCGCCATGGGGTTCAGCGCCAGGGACACCTCCACTGCACTCAAGGTACATCGGTCCCCGAGGGACCTACACCTCTGTCGCCTTCATAGACAGATACAGGAGGTGCGTCCGAGCCGCCCCGCACGGCTCCGGCCAACAGTGTGTCTCCTCACGCGCGCTCCCTGGCCGCCATGGGGTTCAGCGCCAGGGACACCTCCACTGCACTCAAGGTACATCGGTCCCCGAGGGACCTACACCTCTGTCGCCTTCATAGATAGATACAGGAGGTGCGTCCGAGCCGCCCCGCACGGCTCCGGCCAACAGTGTGTCTCCTCACGCGCGCTCCCTGGCCGCCATGGGGTTCAGCGCCAGGGACACCTCCACTGCACTCAAGGTACATCGGTCCCCGAGGGACCTACACCTCTGTCGCCTTCAAAGATAGATACAGGAGGTGCGTCCGAGCCGCCCCGCACGGCTCCGGCCAACAGTGTGTCTCCTCACGCGCGCTCCCTGGCCGCCATGGGGTTCAGCGCCAGGGACACTTCCACTGCACTCAAGGTACATCGGTCCCCGAGGGACCTACACCTCTGTCGCCTTCATAGATAGATACAGGAGGTGCGTCCGAGCCGCCCCGCACGGCTCCGGCCAACAGTGTGTCTCCTCACGCGCGCTCCCTGGCCGCCATGTGGTTCAGCGCCAGGGACACCTCCACTGCACTCAAGGTACATCGGTCCCCGAGGGACCTACACCTCTGTCGCCTTCATAGATAGATACAGGAGGTGCGTCCGAGCCGCCCCGCACGGCTCCGGCCAACAGTGTGTCTCCTCACGCGCGCTCCCTGGCCGCCATGGGGTTCAGCGCCAGGGACGCCTCCACTGCACTCAAGGTACATCGGTCCCCGAGGGACCTACACCTCTGTCGCCTTCATAGATAGATACAGGAGGTGCGTCCGAGCCGCCCCGCACGGCTCCGGCCAACAGTGTGTTTCCTCACGCGCGCTCCCTGGCCGCCATGGGGTTCAGCGCCAGGGACACCTCCACTGCACTCAAGGTACATCGGTCCCCGAGGGACCTACACCTCTGTCGCCTTCATAGATAGATACAGGAGGTGCGTCCGAGCCGCCCCGCACGGCTCCGGCCAACAGTGTGTCTCCTCACGCGCGCTCCCTGGCCGCCATGGGGTTCAGCGCCAGGGACACCTCCACTGCACTCAAGGTACATCGGTCCCCGAGGGACCTACACCTCTGTCGCCTTCATAGATAGATACAGGAGGTGCGTCCGAGCCGCCCCGCACGGCTCCGGCCAACAGTGTGTCTCCTCACGCGCGCTCCCTGGCCGCCATGGGGTTCAGCGCCAGGGACACCTCCACTGCACTCAAGGTACATCGGTCCCCGAGGGACCTACACCTCTGTCGCCTTCATAGATAGATACAGGAGGTGCGTCCGAGCCGCCCCGCACGGCTCCCGGCCAACAGTGTGTCTCCTCACGCGCGCTCCCTGGCCGCCATGGGGTTCAGCGCCAGGGACACCTCCACTGCACTCAAGGTACATCGGTCCCCGAGGGACCTACACCTCTGTCGCCTTCATAGATAGATACAGGAGGTGCGTCCGAGCCGCCCCGCACGGCTCCGGCCAACAGTGTGTCTCCTCACGCGCGCTCCCTGGCCGCCATGGGGTTCAGCGCCAGGGACACCTCCACTGCACTCAAGGTACATCGGTCCCCGAGGGACCTACACCTCTGTCGCCTTCATAGATAGATACAGGAGGTGCGTCCGAGCCGCCCCGCACGGCTCCGGCCAACAGTGTGTCTCCTCACGCGCGCTCCCTGGCCGCCATGGGGTTCAGCGCCAGGGACACCTCCACTGCACTCAAGGTACATCGGTTCCCGATGGACCTACACCTCTGTCGCCTTCATAGATAGATACAGGAGGTGCGTCCGAGCCGCCCCGCACGGCTCCGGCCAACAGTGTGTCTCCTCACGCGCGCTCCCTGGCCGCCATGGGGTTCAGCGCCAGGGACACCTCCACTGCACTCAAGGTACATCGGTCCCCGAGGGACCTACACCTCTGTCGCCTTCATAGATAGATACAGGAGGTGCGTCCGAGCCGCCCCGCACGGCTCCGGCCAACAGTGTGTCTCCTCACGCGCGCTCCCTGGCCGCCATGGGGTTCAGCGCCAGGGACACCTCCACTGCACTCAAGGTACATCGGTCCCCGAGGGACCTACACCTCTGTCGCCTTCATAGATAGATACAGGAGGTGCGTCCGAGCCGCCCCGCACGGCTCCGGCCAACAGTGTGTCTCCTCACGCGCGCTCCCTGGCTGCCATGGGGTTCAGCGCCAGGGACACCTCCACTGCACTCAAGGTACATCGGTCCCCGAGGGACCTACACCTCTGTCGCCTTCATAGATAGATACAGGAGGTGCGTCCGAGCCGCCCCGCACGGCTCCGGCCAAAAGTGTGTCTCCTCACGCGCGCTCCCTGGCCGCCATGGGGTTCAGCGCCAGGGACACCTCCACTGCACTCAAGGTACATCGGTCCCCGAGGGACCTACACCTCTGTCGCCTTCATAGATAGATACAGGAGGTGCGTCCGAGCCGCCCCGCACGGCTCCGGCCAACAGTGTGTCTCCTCACGCGCGCTCCCTGGCCGCCATGGGGTTCAGCGCCAGGGACACCTCCACTGCACTCAAGGTACATCGGTCCCCGAGGGACCTACACCTCTGTCGCCTTCATAGATAGATACAGGAGGTGCGTCCGAGCCGCCCCGCACGGCTCCGGCCAACAGTGTGTCTCCTCACGCGCGCTCCCTGGCCGCCATGGGGTTCAGCGCCAGCGACGCCTCCACTGCACTCAAGGTACATCGGTCCCCGAGGGACCTACACCTCTGTCGCCTTCATAGATAGATACAGGAGGTGCGTCCGAGCCGCCCCGCACGGCTCCGGCCAACAGTGTGTCTCCTCACGCGCGCTCCCTGGCCGCCATGGGGTTCAGCGCCAGGGACACCTCCACTGCACTCAAGGTACATCGGTCCCCGAGGGACCTACACCTCTGTCGCCTTCATAGATAGATACAGGAGGTGCGTCCGAGCCGCCCCGCACGGCTCCGGCCAACAGTGTGTCTCCTCACGCGCGCTCCCTGGCCGCCATGGGGTTCAGCGCCAGGGACACCTCCACTGCACTCAAGGTACATCGGTCCCCGAGGGACCTACACCTCTGTCGCCTTCATAGATAGATACAGGAGGTGCGTCCGAGCCGCCCCGCACGGCTCCGGCCAACAGTGTGTCTCCTCACGCGCGCTCCCTGGCCGCCATGGGGTTCAGCGCCAGGGACACCTCCACTGCACTCAAGGTACATCGGTCCCCGAGGGACCTACACCTCTGTCGCCTTCATAGATAGATACAGGAGGTGCGTCCGAGCCGCCCCGCACGGCTCCGGCCAACAGTGTGTCTCCTCACGCGCGCTCCCTGGCCGCCATGGGGTTCAGCGCCAGGGACACCTCCACTGCACTCAAGGTACATCGGTCCCCGAGGGACCTACACCTCTGTCGCCTTCATAGATAGATACAGGAGGTGCGTCCGAGCCGCTCCGCACGGCTCCCGGCCAACAGTGTGTCTCCTCACGCGCGCTCCCTGGCCGCCATGGGGTTCAGCGCCAGGGACACCTCCACTGCACTCAAGGTACATCGGTCCCCGAGGGACCTACACCTCTGTCGCCTTCATAGATAGATACAGGAGGTTCATCCGAGCCGCCCCGACAGTCTTTTTCTTATAGTTGTTTTTGTTGTAGTATTTTAAAAAATGTTTTTTGCCTGTTTAATAATAAATAGTATTATTGTGTAGATGTGTTCTGGCAGCGCGAACGAGGCGGCCCTGTGGCTCACCGCGCACGCCCGGCCGCAGCCCCGAGACAAGCCCCCCTCTGCCAAGGAACCCTCTCTATGGCCACTCAGAGCTGTCAAGGTTATCTTCTTATATTAATATACAATCTCTACTATTGAGATATAATCCAAATTCATAAAATAAGCTTCCGGCAAGCGCGCCCTTTATAATTTCTCGCAACCTACCTCGATTTTGTTCGACTACAAACTATCAGCAGGTGCAGATAGGTCACTTAGTTAGTCGTCATTATCATATATCCTCGTTATTTGTTATTTATATGTACTTATTTTTGTTCGTGATAACTTGAAAACGTAATAATGAGAGCTAAGTGAGTTATTTCGTGTCAGGTATGTGCGGAGTCCGTGACGCTATGTGTCATAGACGACTGCCTGGACTCGGACGTGCCCCTGCTCGAACTCTGTCTCCAAGATCTGCTTCTGGAACAGGTAACACTAATCATCACTCTACAGTCTACAAGGTTTATTATCATTCACTGTAAACTACGCTCGTTGCCACACTGAGGATACGAGGCTGCTATTGATATACATTTTAGACTAATCGTCGCTTAAATAGTGATTTAAATTCCTGCATTAAAATTTAATTATAAACAAAATGCTTAACAACCTACCTATTGGCGCCTCCGTGGTCTAGTGGTAACAAACGTTGCCGTGAACTCGGGAGGTCGTGGGTTCGATTCCCACCGGGGGCAAGTTGTACATTGTATAATTTGTCTCGGTCTGGGTGTTTATATGTATAATATGTATATATTTACAAAAAAAAAAAAAAGTATAATATGTAGTTTATCAACCATCTAGTTTCCGTAACACAAGCTTACCGCTTACCACGGAAATTAGATGGCGCTGTGTGACCTGTCTGAAATATTTATTTATTATTTATTTATTATACGATAAAGAATCCTTACCCAACTGGGCTCGTTTTTGTGCACTAAATTATATTATAGAAATTTTGCATTTAAAAATATAATTAGTAGGCATGTACATGGCATAGGAGCCAAACGCACACTGTGGAGGCCCCGCAGCCTCAGAAAAAATTAAACATATTAAATGGTAAAAAAATATATTCTAAAGTACCCTCTTTTTAAATGTTACTTTTAATTGGTGAATTATCTAATTAAAATCACTGACGACGTTGGATGTGCTATAGACAACAAAAAACTATCTCTTCTTGACTTCAGTCACGCCTTCGATTGAGTCGATCTTATTGCATGACATTGCTTTCATTTAATATTTCGCAGAATTATTTCTTGAGAAACAGAATGTATGTCTCTCGAATTGATTATATTGTGAATGTGATTCTATTTTTAAATTTCAGTAGTATGTTTATAAAGTATGTCAATATAAATTCGTTTTGAAGTTTATGAAACTGTTAGATAAAATAATGTATCTACTCTCATATCGTAAAATGCGAATTACAAACTTCAAAACGAATTTATATTGACATTATAAACATACTGCTGAAATTTAAAAATAGAATCACATTATAACACTTTTTCTAACAAAATAATGTTATATTTCATTTTAAAAATAGAATCACATTATAACACTTTTTCTAACAAAATAATGTTATATTTCATTTTAAAAATAGAATCAAACATATTATATAACACTTATTTCTTTTAAGGCAAAGGTTCCATTACAAAAAAGTTTTAATTCCAATTTTTACTTGTCTATGGCAGCGCCCGCCATAGCGCGTGCGTGGTCATAAGCTAGGTTTTGGCGCCATTTCATTGTTTCGGACTTGTGTATTCTGAACCATGGTCATTTAAAAAAAATAAAAATTTGCGTCATTCAATACGTTTTGTTGTATAGCATTTCGTGTGATTATTTTTATTCTTGTAATACCCCTTATTATGCAACAGTTTCATAAACTATATTGAATTATACCTTTGTAGGTACTTATTTTATCTTTAATTTCAATTTAATTTAATGTTTCAAGGTAGATTTTATATTTCAGTTTTTTGTTTAATAAATGATAACGTCACCCGTCAGGACCTGCGGAAGGTGGAGGAGTCCCTGGAGGACCCCGTGCTGGTGACGACCCCGGCGAGCGGCGCGCCCCCCCCGAGTCCGCGGCCGGCGGGGGGCACTCTGGTGGCCACCTTCAGCGCAGACTACTACAACCGCTCGCTGTCCGGCTGGGAGCCCGTCGTCGAGCCCTGGAAGTACGTGCATACATACATACAACACAAACAAATACACCCGCAAAACAGTTATAATTGTCCCGGCCGCTGGGCCTTCACTGCTGGAAATTAGCCTTTCAGAACATATTTGTTCGGTTGGAAAAGTTTTTTCATATTATCTTAATATTCTAATGTCTTTAATGAATGATGAAATCGGATCAGTTACAAGCTGTCACTCTGGCCGATCCCTAAATAGAATTGATACCCATCTAATATTCCATCACAGCTCTGTTTAAAGTAAATAACTAATATTACTTTTAAAAAATAATGTTTGCTTGTCCTCAAGCCTGAGTATCCGGTGGGAGTACCAGCTGAGCTCGCACCTGCGGCCGCGCAGCCTCCAGCTGGATCTCTCCAGCGACGACATGCTCAGCATCAACGTCACGCGCACCCTGCTCAGTCTGGTGCGGCTCGTCATGGAGAACTGGACCAAGGACCTCTACACCACGCAGGTAGCTCCCAAGATAGCATACTGAAAGTCATCCGCAATCGCTCTCACGATACTGTTGCTGCCGCCTTTTACTCTATTTAATATGATGCGATCTCATTACGCACGATGGCATGAAGTTCCTTAATACGCTCCTCACTAAACATGCCACGTGCCAATGTGACGTTCGTATATCACCGTAAAAAATCTGTTGACCCTTAGAAATGAATTACATTTGTATTCCAGTCGTCCACCTCGGCAGAGCAGTCCCCCAAGTCGAGCCCCTCTGGCCACCGCCGTCGGTCCCCCTTCGTGCCGTACGCCCTGAAGAATGAAACCGGACACAAACTGTGGTTCACCACTCTCGTCACCATGTCTGACATGTAAGTGACTTGATGATGATGTGCGGCGGACACGAGTCCCTGACTGAGATGTGGGTCGCGGTGTGTGCAGTCTGACGGAGCAGAGCTCGGAGCTGTGGGGCCCGGTGGACGGGACGTGGACGGCGGTGCGGCCCGGGGACACGCAGCCCTTCTGCTGCGGGGGCGGCGCGCGGGACCTGTGCGGGGGCGGCGCGCGGGACATGCGCAGGCGCCGGCACCAGCTGGCCGTCCGCGTGGCCGGCTGGCACGCCCTGGGGCCCGTCTCCATGGACCGCGTGGCCGACTACTGCCGGGTCGCCGTGCACGAGGTATTCGTCGATACTAACTAACGGCAGGCTCGGGAGGCAAGTCGAACACGGATCCTTCCAGATTAACTTTATTGTTACATTCACTTTCAAACAAAAATATTTTAGAAAACAGGCGCCCGCGTGCCTATTCTGATCCAAGTATCCCTGGAGGGGTCAGCCCGGAAACTGGTGACACTGAGGGGGGCGCTGCTTCTGCAGAACCGGCTGCCTCATCCCGTGGAGATACGGATAGACAACGCACCGGGGGCAGGTATATACAAATCCAACTGCTTTATTGGTTCCGAGGTGAACTATGCCATCACGCTTTTTGGATCATAGAGCGCCTTGAAATTTATTACCCTACTTTTAATGAAATCTAACTAGAAACCATAATCTAACATAATTAATCATAGATTATTTTAATCATCCTTTTTCCAACAATCCGTTAGTCAAGAATTTAAAAAAGGAAAGCAGTTAGAAAAGTTTGGAATAGGTGAATTTTATTTGGCCACTAATGAGATACGAGTCGGTTATCGTGTGCCAGAGTGGTGGGGCTCGTCGTTGACGCGCGTGGTCCCCCCCGGGGGCCGGTGGGCGGCGCCGCTGTCCCCCCGAGCGCCCCCGCTGCGCCCCCGCCCGCTGCCGCCCGGCCCGCCGCCCCCGCCCGCGCCCCCGCTGTGCACGGCGCCGGGACTGCACCACGCGCCCGCACACGACTACAGGTTTCATACTAACATGTAGCTTCCATACAACTACACGCCTTAGCATATTTTTCTTAATAAATTTCAACAAAGTAATGACTTGCTACCTTTTTGTTCCATAATAATAGTATGATGGCACACCCGTCACCCACAGAGATAAATCGCGGGCGGTTTGTTATTCAATATACAATGACGAAGCTCAAAGAAATTTGAAATCCAAAACCGCAAGAAATGTATGGTTGTACTGAAATAAAAAAATCTAAATGCCAGCCGCAGTGCGGTTTTGGTTTTCAGCCATTACTAAACCGCTTGCATTTCATCGCAGTCCCTGCTAACCCTACTTCATCAGACAATGTCTACTTATGACCTCTATGTCAGCTATATGGCACCAACCTTATTTAGATTATCGAGCAAAAGTTTAAGGTAAATCAATAAATAAAGACCTTCTGTCTGGTGCGGAGCCTCTTCGTACGTGTATAAGATACACGTGTCCGGTTCTTGTTTAATTTTAAAGTTTTGGCATAGCTTGTGTTTGCCCGTTCCCATTTGTTCCTAAGCCTCGGATATGTTATAAAGTTTATTCTATTACTTAGTCGCAAATGTTATATAATGAAATCCGTTAACTATATATATACATATCACGCTATTAAAGTTGATATTTGCACGGCCGCTGACAAGGTAGAGCGCTTATAGAGTTGAGAATTAAATAATAATTTGTAATTATGACGCTATGTCTGACGTAAATAATGAAATCCACTTATAACGTTTGCGTAACAGAATAGGCCGCAGTTCTCCCAATAATACAAGACCGTATGTAAATAGAATCGAAAAAGAAAAAATCGTATATTAAATATATATCGATTAAATTCGAGTTGTTTGTATTCTGTGCGGTTAGGTTTTGCTACACGAGCAGAGTGCGCGAGTTCCCCGGCGACATCGGGTCGGGCGTGACGCTGACGTTGTTGCCGGCGCTGCGCGTGCTCAACCTGCTACCCGTGGAGCTGGCGGTGCGCGCGGGCCGGCTGCCGACACGACACGTGCCGCCCGGAGACACGCTGCCGCTGCACGAGGTACACGCACCACTCTCAGAGGGCCGGCTGCCGACACGACACGTGCCGCCCGGAGACACGCTGCCGCTGCACGAGGTACACGCACCACTCTCAGAGGGCCGGCTGCCGACACGACACGTGCCGCCCGGAGACACGCTGCCGCTGCACGAGGTACACGCACCACTCTCAGAGGGCCGGCTGCCGACACGACACGTGCCGCCCGGAGACACGCTGCCGCTGCACGAGGTACACGCACCACTCTCAGAGGGCCGGCTGCCGACACGACACGTGCCGCCCGGAGACACGCTGCCGCTGCACGAGGTACACGCACCACTCTCAGAGGGCCGGCTGCCGACACGACACGTGCCGCCCGGAGACACGCTGCCGCTGCACGAGGTACACGCACCACTCTCAGAGGGCCGGCTGCCGACACGACACGTGCCGCCCGGAGACACGCTGCCGCTGCACGAGGTACACGCACCACTCTCAGCGGGCCGGCTGCCGACACGACACGTGCCGCCCGGAGACACGCTGCCGCTGCACGAGGTACACGCTCCACTCTCAGAGGGCCGGCTGCCGACACGACACGTGCCGCCCGGAGACACGCTGCCGCTGCACGAGGTACACGCACCACTCTCAGAGGGCCGGCTGCCGACACGACACGTGCCGCCCGGAGACACGCTGCCGCTGCACGAGGTACACGCACCACTCTCAGCGGGCCGGCTGCCGACACGACACGTGCCGCCCGGAGACACGCTGCCGCTGCACGAGGTACACGCACCACTCTCAGAGGGCCGGCTGCCGACACGACACGTGCCGCCCGGAGACACGCTGCCGCTGCACGAGGTACACGCACCACTCTCAGAGGGCCGGCTGCCGACACGACACGTGCCGCCCGGAGACACGCTGCCGCTGCACGAGGTACACGCACCACTCTCAGAGGGCCGGCTGCCGACACGACACGTGCCGCCCGGAGACACGCTGCCGCTGCACGAGGTACACGCACCACTCTCAGAGGGCCGGCTGCCGACACGACACGTGCCGCCCGGAGACACGCTGCCGCTGCACGAGGTACACGCACCACTCTCAGAGGGCCGGCTGCCGACACGACACGTGCCGCCCGGAGACACGCTGCCGCTGCACGAGGTACACGCACCACTCTCAGCGGGCCGGCTGCCGACACGACACGTGCCGCCCGGAGACACGCTGCCGCTGCACGAGGTACACGCTCCACTCTCAGAGGGCCGGCTGCCGACACGACACGTGCCGCCCGGAGACACGCTGCCGCTGCACGAGGTACACGCACCACTCTCAGAGGGCCGGCTGCCGACACGACACGTGCCGCCCGGAGACACGCTGCCGCTGCACGAGGTACACGCACCACTCTCAGCGGGCCGGCTGCCGACACGACACGTGCCGCCCGGAGACACGCTGCCGCTGCACGAGGTACACGCACCACTCTCAGAGGGCCGGCTGCCGACACGACACGTGCCGCCCGGAGACACGCTGCCGCTGCACGAGGTACACGCACCACTCTCAGAGGACCAGCGATCGGCGCTTCCGATCAAATTTATGGCTTCTTCGAGACTTATTTAATTAAGCAAGTCAACAACATGTTTACAAAATCTTATACAATATACAATCTAGAAGGTATCTTAATAGTTTAGTAAACATGTTACTTACAGACCAGCATTGCATTCAAAATGTAGGTAACATCGTTTACTAAAACACAAAAACTAAGTAGTACAATTTAAAAATATAGGCATGACAAAAATAGTAAGCAACAGAAAACAACAAAAATTACAAAAATGAACTTACCACGATCATTGAAAACTTATCACGATCATTTTGGTTTATAAAGTAAAATCTATTTTGTCGATGTTTCTTCAGATTAAATCTTGCTTCATTGTTGCTTTATCTTCAAATAATTTATTTAAGTTAAAATGTATATATATAAATATATTTTGATCGCCTCCGTGGTCTAGTGGTAACAAACGTTGCCGTGAACTCGGGAGGTCGTGGGTTCGATTCCCACCGGAGGCAAGTTGTACATTGTATAATTTGTCTCGGTCTGGGTGTTTATATGTATAATATGTATATATTTACAAAAAAAAAGTATAATATGTAGTTTATCAACCATCTAGTTTCCGTAACACACAAGCCTCGTAGCTTACCAATTAAATTAGATGGCGCTGTGTGACCTGTCTGGAAATATTTATTATTTATTTATATATATATATATTGATAGTCATATTATTAGGTTGTAAATATATAGTTATAAGTTTATTAGCTTAAATTTGTTCGCTTCTTTTTTCTATTATTTGCTTTGTAATTAGCACTTTAAGTTGATTAATACAAGTTGACAAATGCTGTGCTCAACTGTAAAAAGTTGTATGTACTCGTACTAGATAAGTTTTTCAGAATTGTATAATAATCTAATGTTAAGTATATATATATATACTATTGTTTGAGTCTTAACAAATAAATCATCTGATATAAATCTGATATAATGAGAAAAGAGATACTTTTAGTTAAAAAACTTTAGTAGCTTTTGCTATTTTTTTTTTTTGTATTTCTTAAAAAAAAACACTTCTGCCAACCCACCTTCGAATGGAATGGAGTTTAGGAATGTAATAATAAAGGATTTTGTTTAGATAAATGTAGAAGAGGGCGTGGAGATTTGTGTACGCCTGGAAGGCTTCGGATGGTCCACCCCCGCCAGTGTGCTGCCCACTGCCACCTCCTCCTTCAGCGCGCGGCTCCGGCTGCAGGACGGCCAGGCCAGGAGACTGGACCTCACCGCCAGGGTCCACATCAAGAGAAACGACGGCATCAAGGTCAGTGCGCGGAGCAGGCCGCTCGGGTGGCCTTCTAACTTATGTGTTGACGAAATAAATCATAATAAATGCTGGTGATCCTACGAGCTATTCAGTTGAGCCTGAATAAATCTAGGTTAATATTTTTTTTCGTCATTCAATCGAATTCATTTGACGTAAATTGCACCTCACTACAGTCACCAGTTGACAGCGACGTAGTAACGTATATTATTGAAGGTTTCCGTGTCGGCGGCGTACTGGCTGGTCAACAAGTCGGGGGTTCCCCTGGTGGTGGGCGGTCCGGGGGGGGCGGCCGCGGGCCAGGGCACCGAGCACGAGGGGGCGCGCGCCGTCACCCCCCTGCCGCTGAGCCTGCCCGCCCCCGACTCGGCGCCCACCCTGCAGGCCCGACTCGGCCGCGCCCTCTACCTCGGCCCAGAGGTACGGAACATACATACAACTTTATTTCAGGCAACAAAATATAATTAAATTTTTCAAACATACACAAACAGTGTAATAATTTTAAATCAGCATTCAAAACAACTGGATATCGAAAAGATACGGGTATCAGTGTTTCTCATCATCGTGATTGCACCCCGCTTAAAACGGTATGTTTTATTTTTTTAAATCGGCCCTGAGAATACATGCAGTTGTTTTTTATTTATATTCCTCATAATTTTTAAAAAGTAGTGATTCGCCCTCACATGTAGAATTATCCTGTACATGCTATACCCGTATATAGATAGATGTATTGGAGTTGGGTTTGTTAACGTTTATGTTCCCTGTCAGTGGTGTTCCCCGTTCGGGTTGGGTCCCGGCACCGCCGTGCGGAGACTGGAGGCGCGCGGGCCCGTGGGGGGCGCCGCGGAGTCGGTCGGCGTGGAGGTGGGCATCACCGTGCGGGTCGGCCGCGGCAGGTAACTAACTTACTATATCTAATCGATTTATATTTTGTATACCTAAGTTATTATAAGTAATACATTATAGTAAATAAACGTTAATTAAAAATAATTATATTATAATAATAAGGTATTTGTTACATAATTCCTGTAAAGTAAATTTTAATTACATTATAAAAAGGGAACCCAATGTTTAGTATTATTAGTTAATGTTTGCAGAGTGACAATATTCCATACATCTTTGTCATTAATATAATCATTAATTTTATAATATGCTTTTGCAATTAGTTTTTTTTTTATTTATCTTTTAAAATTTAGTTATGTCTTATTTATTGAAGTTTGTTAATTTGTGTAATTAATGGTTTGGTTCTTGTGTAAAGTTATTGTTGTGTTTCCCAGATACCGTCACACCAACATCGTGACGATCTGTCCGCGCTACCAGATCCACAACAACACCTCCTTCACTCTGCACCTGGCACAGAAGTGCGACGCCACCGCGCAGGTCAGATCGCTCATTATTTTTGTTAGATTGCCGGCACTATAGCAAATAGTTGTTTTAATTGGTAATTATTGGATTTTACGCTTTCTTGAAGTTGTAAGTGTGTTTCAGAGCTCTTCCCGCTCGCTCCTGGCAGCTCCGGGTTGCTTTCTCCCGTGGCAGTGGGGCGCGCCCTCCGCCGAGCAAACTCTGTGCGTGCGCCTCGACAGCAGTGCGTGGAGCGGGGGCCTGGCGCTGCGGGGGGGGCGCTCACTCACCATCGCCTGCAAGTAGGTACTGGGGACTGCAGGGGGGCGCTCACTCACCATCGCCTGCAAGTAGGTACTGGGGACTGCAGGGGGGCGCTCACTCACCATCGCCTGCAAGTAGGTACTGGGGACTGCAGGGGGGCGCTCACTCACCATCGCCTGCAAGTAGGTACTGGGGACTGCAGGGGGGCGCTCACTCACCATCGCCTGCAAGTAGGTACTGGGGACTGCAGGGGGGCGCTCATTCACCATCGCCTGCAAGTAGGTACTGGGGACTGCAGGGGGGCGCTCACTCACCATCGCCTGCAAGTAGGTACTGGGGACTGCAGGGGGGCGCTCATTCACCATCGCCTGCAAGTAGGTACTGGGGACTGCAGGGGGGCGCTCACTCACCATCGCCTGCAAGTAGGTATCGGGAACTGCAGGGGGGCGCTCACTCACCATCGCCTGCAAGTAGGTACTGGGGGATGCAGGGGGGCTCTTACTCACTCGTCTGCTAGTCGGTACTGGGGACTGCAGGGGGGGCGCTCACTCACCATCGCCTGCAAGTAGGTACCGGGGACTGCAGGGGGGCGCTTACTCACCATCGCCTGCAAGTAGGTACTGGGAGATGCAGGGGGGCTCTTACTCACTCGTCTGCTAGTCGGTACTGGGGACTGCAGGGGGGCGCTCACTCACCATCGCCTGCAAGTAGGTACCGGGGACTGCAGGGGGGCGCTTACTCACCATCGCCTGCAAGTAGGTACCGGGGACTGTATATATATATATTGTCTATCTAGCTGTAAGTTGCCTGCATATATATATATACTCTTAAATACTACAAACATATAATTTATTTATAAAACTAACCTACCACCTGTATTTTGTATGCCAGAATATTTTTTTTTTTTTAAATTAGTTTACAAACTGGTTACATTCTTAAAATTAACAAATAAAATTATACATAAGCATGAAATGAATGCAACCTATTAATAGTAAACCTAACACTGATATTCAATTTAAATTCATAAAGACAAAGACAATTAATGATTAAATTAAACATTAAATAAACCAAAAAGATATCCAAATAAAAAAAAAAACAACACAAAATTATAAAAATGAAGACAATAAATATTAAATTTTATACTATGACTATACTACTATTTAAAAAATATATATATATAAAAGCAAAACAAAATAACAAGAAATATGAGTGAACAATATACACTATATTTATCCCTCAATACTCTCTTAATCGAGGCTACTAAATGGTGAAATGTGATCAGCCAAAACTAACCTACCACCTGTATTTTGTATGCCAGAAATGGCGAAATGTGTCCAGCCAAAACTAACCTACCACCTGTATTTTGTATGCCAGAAATGGCGAAATGTGTCCAGCCAAAACTAACCTACCACCTGTATTTTGTATGCCAGAAATGGCGAAATGTGTCCAGCCAAAACTAACCTACCTCCTGTATTTTGTATGCCAGAAATGGCGAAATGTGTCCAGCCAAAACTAACCTACCACCTGTATTTTGTATGCCAGAAATGGCGAAATGTGTCCAGCCAAAACTAACCTACCACCTGTATTTTGTATGCCAGAAATGGTGAAATGTGATCAGCCAAAACTAACCTACCACCTGTATTTTGTATGCCAGAAATGGCGAAATGTGATCAGCCAAAACTAACCTACCACCTGTATTTTGTATGCCAGAAATGGCGAAATGTGTCCAGCCAAAACTAACCTACCACCTGTATTTTGTATGCCAGAAATGGCGAAATGTGTCCAGCCAAAACTAACCTACCACCTGTATTTTGTATGCCAGAAATGGCGAAATGTGTCCAGCCAAAACTAACCTACCACCTGTATTTTGTATGCCAGAAATGGCGAAATGTGTCCAGCCAAAACTAACCTACCACCTGTATTTTGTATGCCAGAAATGGCGAAATGTGTCCAGCCAAAACTAACCTACCACCTGTATTTTGTATGCCAGAAATGGCGAAATGTGTCCAGCCAAAACTAACCTACCACCTGTATTTTGTATGCCAGAAATGGTGAAATGTGATCAGCCAAAACTAACCTACCACCTGTATTTTGTATGCCAGAAATGGCGAAATGTGATCAGCCAAAACTAACCTACCACCTGTATTTTGATACCATATTTAATTCCATGAAATTGAGAGACCAAAATAGGCTATAATTATGTCGTCGCCGTCTGACCACGGTGTGTCCCTACGCCGATTTTAATCAAATTTGGCAGACTCTTGACGCCCAGGGTATGGCATGTCCCCAGGGAACGGGACGGCTCGTACCAGTTCCTGCGGGTGGAGGTGGTGTCCCAGGGCGCCACCCTGTTCGCGGTGCTGACGGACGCCGACTGCGCGCCGCCCCCCATCCGGATCCTCAACTACAGTCCCGTCGCCATCATGTTCTCGCAGGTCGGTCGCCTTCCGGTCGGCAGGTCCGCCGAGCCTCGCACGTACCGATCTCACCGGACCCGTTCCGCAGGTGGGCAGCTCGGAGGAGTGCGTGTCGGGTCCGCACAGCGCGGTCCCCTGGGCGCTGCCGGAGCCGGAGCTGGCGGGGTCCCTGTGGCTGCGGGCCCCGGGCGGCCCCCGCCTGCGCGTGTCCCTGGCCCCGGGGTCGGCCGGCCCCGCCGCGCTGCACTACCAGAACTTCGTCTACATCGCCTTCTCCGCCTCCGCAGACGACGAAACGTAACTACTTTTATTGAACTTCGCTGTGCACATCTCCGCTCTCTGGACGACTGCGTAACCTACATTTAGGCGACTGGGACAGCCAATCCTGACGGGTGAATATATCTGTAGGTAATTGTAGCTGTGCGACCCGAATTGCACTTTATTGTGTCGGAGCTAGGGTCGCTATTGATTTAGATTCGGTACAAGTAGAATGAATCTTCTGTACTTTATTATACAGTGTAACTCCATGTAACGTCATTCGATTTAACGACAAACTCCCTAAAGCGTCGAATTTTTTTAGTCGAGGCTTTGGTTGGATTCGCTTGTCTTCCATACAATGATTCCATCTCTATTTAACAACAACTCTTTATAACGCCATAAAATGCCTTCAGGGTCGTTATATAGAGTTTACACTGTATTATGTATTCTGTGGTGAGATGTAAAGTCATAGTCAAAATATCTTTATTTACGTAAACCTATTACAGGCATTTATGAAACGTCATTAATTTAATTATAGGTCAGAAACCTCGCTCACAAAGAAGCGGATTCACATTTAGCCAACTTTACTAAAGGCCATTTTTAATTATGTTGAATGTTCTACTCTTGCTAGTAGAAGACTAAGTGCAACCCGAAAGTCGACAAAACGCAAAAACCTCTGCTAATTTAAGAACAATAAATTGAACGTGTTCGGCAGAGGTCCCAGGTCCCCACAGCAGCACCCGATCACGGACGTAACTCATGTGCCCGCCATGCCCCCGCTCAACCAGGGCCTTAGGGTGCGGACCGGGACCCGACACACGCGCCAACACTGCAATGACCTTCTAAGGAGGGTTGGGTTTCGTGTTGTTATTGCAGCAAGCACCACCTGATTATGTAATTTTACCTATCGGTGGCAACTTGTCAATAGCCATACCCTACCCATATGTACTGTATATATATTTTATGTATCTAGCTGTAAGTTGTCCTTAAACATTAAATAAAAAAAGGGACGACCACCGGACACGCCACACCATGAGAACCTGAACACTAACAATAACTTTCGAGACACACACAAGCATCAACATAACTAATAGATCTTAGGTACCCACATGTCGTTATGCAATTCTGTTAACAAACGAATAGATCTTAGGTACCCACATGTCGTTATGCAATTCTGTTAACAAACGAATAGATCTTAGGTACCCACATGTCGTTATGCAATTCTGTTAACAAACGAATAGATCTTAGGTACCCACATGTCGTTATGCAATTCTGTTAACAAACGAATAGATCTTAGGTACCCACATGTCGTTATGCAATTCTGTTAACAAACGAATAAATCTTAGGTACCCACATGTCGTTATGCAATTCTGTTAACAAACGAATAGATCTTAAGTACCCACATGTCGTTATGCAATTCTGTTACCAAACGAATAGATCTTAGGTACCCACATGTCGTTATGCAATTCTGTTAACAAACGAATAGATCTTAAGTACCCACATGTCGTTATGCAATTCTCTTACCAAACGAATAGATCTTAGGTACCCACATGTCGTTATCCAATTCTGTTAACAAACGAATAGATCTTAGGTACCCACATGTCGTTATGCAATTCTGTTAACAAACGAATAGATCTTAGGTACCCACATGTCGTTATGCAATTCTGTTAACAAACGAATAGATCTTAGGTACCCACATGTCGTTATGCAATTCTGTTACCAAACGAATAGATCTTAGGTACCCACATGTCGTTATGCAATTCTGTTAACAAACGAATAGATCTTAGGTACCCACATGTCGTTATGCAATTCTGTTAACAAACGAATAGATCTTAGGTACCCACATGTCGTTATGCAATTCTGTTACCAAACGAATAGATCTTAGGTACCCACATGTCGTTATGCAATTCTGTTAACAAACGAATAGATCTTAAGTACCCACATGTCGTTATGCAATTCTGTTAACAAACGAATAAATCTTAGGTACCCACATGTCGTTATGCAATTCTGTTAACAAACGAATAGATCTTAAGTACCCACATGTCGTTATGCAATTCTGTTACCAAACGAATAGATCTTAGGTACCCACATGTCGTTATGCAATTCTGTTAACAAACGAATAGATCTTAAGTACCCACATGTCGTTATGCAATTCTCTTACCAAACGAATAGATCTTAGGTACCCACATGTCGTTATGCAATTCTGTTAACAAACGAATAGATCTTAGGTACCCACATGTCGTTATGCAATTCTGTTACCAAACGAATAGATCTTAGGTACCCACATGTCGTTATGCAATTCTGTTAACAAACGAATAGATCTTAAGTATCCACATGTCGTTATGCAATTCTGTTAACAAACGAATAAATCTTAGGTACCCACATGTCGTTATGCAATTCTGTTAACAAACGAATAGATCTTAAGTACCCACATGTCGTTATGCAATTCTGTTACCAAACGAATAGATCTTAGGTACCCACATGTCGTTATGCAATTCTGTTAACAAACGAATAGATCTTAAGTACCCACATGTCGTTATGCAATTCTCTTACCAAACGAATAGATCTTAGGTACCCACATGTCGTTATGCATTTCTGTTAACAAACGAATAGATCTTAAGTACCCACATGTCTTTATGCAATTCTGTTAACAAACGAATAGATCTTAGGTACCCACATGTCGTTATGCAATTCTGTTAACAAACGAATATCTTGGTTAGTTACATACATACATACATATCTTCACGCCAGATCCCTTGCGGGGTAGGCAGAAACAATTGAGCGCCATTTGACACGATCACGACATACTTCTTTCGCTTCGTCGACATTCATTAACCTCCTCACACATGCCCTTTGGTTACGAAGACTTTTTAATGCACCTTCAGTCAGTGTTTGATTTATTTGATCGTGATATGTGAGTCTCGGTCTGCCAGGGCCTCTTTTACCCACAAGTTTCGCATTATATATCTGGTTCGTCAATCTTTCATCGCTCATCCTTTCAACATGCCCGAACCATCGTAGCATGCTTTTCCTTATTTTTGTCCTTATGCTTTCCTTCATACCAACCCTTTTCCGTATTTCGACGTTACGTATGCGGTCCGCCAAAGTGACGCCACATATCCGCCGCAACGACCGCATTTCTACTCTCATGCGTATTCTGACGTATCCACGTCTCGCTTCCATACATCAGTGTTGGTACCAGCATGGCATTATGTATGGCGAGCCGAGCTTTGTCACTGACATTTCGACTGCCGATCAGTGACCCCAGGGCACCGTCAACACTATTTCCCGCGTTCACTCTTCTTTCAACGTCCCTATCGTACTTCCCATCCGCAGTGAAAACACTGCCCAGATATATAATTTCATTTACTTGTTCTAGAGTTTCATCATCAATCTTTATCGTCACGGTTGTCATCCTTCTTCTTTCAAACACTAGTACCTTGGTTTTTCTCGCATTCAAACAGAGTCCTTTTTCTGCACATCCCTCCTTCATTCTTGTGACTAGTGATTGCAGTTGTTAATAAAGTTAAAAGTAACAAATACATAAAAAAATATATACAATAGTACCTAACTATATATATATATATATATATATATATATATATCTAAATGGCAGATATAACTGCTCTCGGCTCTTTAGTATTTAGGTTGGCGTCACCATCTTTATTTTATTTTATTTTATTAAGGTAACAAACAGTCACAATACAATTTATATAACAAACAATATACATATAATTAGACCTGGAGTACCAAAACTGTGAAAGAGAACTATACTTATTACATTTTCAAAATACAAATAAACCATAAAAGAAAGTAAAAATCACATTTATGTCTATTCTATCGAATACTTAACTCTAATTATCTCACGGACCCTGCTCCTATACACTGACTTAGAGCAAGCAAATATGTCCACGTCAACCAAGCAATGAAAAAATGAACAAAATGAAAAAAATACTTATTTATGTTTATGCAAGCAGCCGAGGTTCACAATTTCACATTATACAATCTGTTATTTCAAAATAATGAAGAGGCTGTAGACGGTGACGTCCCGACCTCCGCTGTAGGCGAGCCAGTGTCACGGAGGCCGGGTTGTGGCGTTGTAGACGGTGACGTCCCGACCTCCGCTGTAGGCGAGCCAGTGTCACGGAGGCCGGGTTGTGGCGTTGTAGACGGTGACGTCCCGACCTCCGCTGTAGGCGAGCCAGTGTCACGGAGGCCGGGTTGTGGCGTTGTAGACGGTGACGTCCCGACCTCCGCTGTAGGCGAGCCAGTGTCACGGAGGCCGGGTTGTGGCGTTGTAGACGGTGACGTCCCGACCTCCGCTGTAGGCGAGCCAGTGTCACGGAGGCCGGGTTGTGGCGTTGTAGACGGTGACGTCCCGACCTCCGCTGTAGGCGAGCCAGTGTCACGGAGGCCGGGTTGTGGCGTTGTAGACGGTGACGTCCCGACCTCCGCTGTAGGCGAGCCAGTGTCACGGAGGCCGGGTTGTGGCGTTGTAGACGGTGACGTCCCGACCTCCGCTGTAGGCGAGCCAGTGTCACGGAGGCCGGGTTGTGGCGTTGTAGACGGTGACGTCCCGACCTCCGCTGTAGGCGAGCCAGTGTCACGGAGGCCGGGTTGTGGCGTTGTAGACGGTGACGTCCCGACCTCCGCTGTAGGCGAGCCAGTGTCACGGAGGCCGGGTTGTGGCGTTGTAGACGGTGACGTCCCGACCTCCGCTGTAGGCGAGCCAGTGTCACGGAGGCCGGGTTGTGGCGTTGTAGACGGTGACGTCCCGACACATTCTCTGTGTGATTATTCACTATTTTGTACAGAAACATGGAATCGTTTTTTTAATCTTGAGTGTTGCTGGACATTGTACTGAGATGGTACATTGATTGGTCTATACGAAAGTATATTTCAGTTTAGTGACGTCAGATGGGTGCGCGGCGTCCGAGTGTTCCGACAACCTGCTGGTGCTGGAGGTGCCCATGGGAACCACTAAGGTCATACTCGGCAAGAAGAGATATGGAGACAGGTTCGTCTATATAATTTACTCATTACGTTGTTTTGTTTAATGTTGCCGGTAGCATGTTTAGGAAAATATTGTCTTGTTCATCACGATTTCATCACTCCCGGTTTCTGAAAGAATGCAATATGCTCAGCAAATAAGATGACAAGGAAACTAACTAAACGATTAGAAGACATTATTTATTTTGAATGTGGTACGACTGATCAACATAAATGGGTTTGACGTTTGTCATCGTTCAAACCCTACTCGTGATTTTTCACTTTCGATAAAGGTCGAAAAATTGACTGCGGTTATAGTCGAAGCAAGCGTCGACGGTTTTATTGTATTTGTTGTGAGAAGTGAGCGTAATGGTATGTACAGGAGTCAACTGTGGAAGCGCGGCCCGGCCGGGCAGCTGGTGCACGAGGGCAGCTCTCCTCCGCAGCAGACCGACGCGCTGCGGGACCAGGACGCGCCGCTCTCCCCGCACGCCATGGTAACGCATACTACACTCGGCGTATGTATATACGATATCGGCGACACACAATATACGAGTCATGTCGACCGCGCCAGGTACTGGACATCGAGGGGCCCGCGCCGCGGCCTCTGGCGCAGTCCGCGCTCCGTCTGCGCAGGAGCGACCCGCGCCGCGCCAGCACGCAGACCTGGCGCCGGGACGAGGCGGGCCGGCTCTGCTGCGGCCACCGGGCGCTCTGCGTCATGCCGGAGGGGGGGCTCTTCGGGCTGCGACCAGGTGGGTGTCGGGCGGGCCGGGCTCGGTGCCGCCGAGCGCCGCCGAGCGCCGCCGAGCGCCGCCGAGCGCCGCCTGAGTGCCGTCTCGTTCCGCAGACAGCCGCGCCGTGCTGGGGCTGAGCGGCGCGGGCCCGGCGGGCTGGCAGGCGGTGCGCGAGGTGCGGCTGCGGCCCGGCTCGGGCGCGCTGCGCGTGGCGGTCTCCGCGGACGGGCCCACGCGGCTGGTGGCGGTGGCGGACCGCGCCGCGCCGGGCCACGTGCTGGGCGGCGCGCCGGGCGGCGGGGCCGGGCCCGAGTGGGGCGCCGCGCTGCGCCTGGCCGGGCTGGGGCTCTCGCTGGTGGCGGGCGGGGAGCTGGCGCACCTGGTGTGGGGCGGCGTGCGGGTCGCGGCCGGCGGCGGGCCCCGCGCCACCGCGCTGCAGCTCACGGCGCGCACCATGCAGTGGGACAACCAGGTGAGGCCGGCTCCGTCGGGAAACGATTCGGCGGACGACGCGCATATGAACCGAAACGTTGTACAGTTGCTGGGCACTCCGAGCCCCGTGCTGCTGCACGCGCTGTCCCCCGACTCGGAGCTGCCCGTGTTGCTGGCCGACGTGGAGCTGACCCATTGCGCCTCCGACGCCTACAACGCCGTCTTTTTTAAGCACGCGGTAGTCACCCTGCAGCCGATCGCCATACGGTCAGTCGCACGAATAAACTTCGACTCGAACGGTACAGTTGATTAGAAAAAATATATAAAAACGAATAATGAGTCCCCAGGCTGGAGGAGCGGCTGATCCTCAAGTTGTGGCAGTGGCTGGGCGGGGGGACCGCGGAGGCGTGCGAGCTGCCGGACGAGGCGGACTACGAGACGCAGCGCATGCTGGCCGAGCTGACGGCCGTGCACGCCACGCGGTACTACTTCGGCCTCGTCAGGATCGTGCCCAGCCAGGTAACCCCCGCCCCCCCGCCCCCCCCCCCCGCCCCCCGCCGTGCCGAGTGACGGAATGTCGAGTGCCTGCAGATCCGGCTGTCGATGTGCACGGCGAGCAAGCTGGAGAGGGAGCTGGCCGCCCTGAAGCGGGAGCTGGGCCTGACGCTGATCCGGTTCGAGGACGCGGGGGTGGAGCTGCAGCCCTTCGAGAGGACGCAGCACTTCGAGACCGCCACCCAGCTCGCGCGCTCGCTGCTCAAGCACTTCAAAGATGTAACTATTTGTTTCCGTTCAGATTACGTTTTTTATATTTAACACTTATTGTAGGCATCGACTTCTCGAAACACTAAGCGAATCATTATTACATTTTGGTCTATCGGACGCTCATAGACTTACCTTATTATCAGCAACTGAAGTGGCAAGCGGCCAAGATCCTGGGGTCTGTGGACTTCCTGGGGAACCCGTTAGGGTTCGTGTCGGACGTGTCGGAGGGCGTGGCCGGACTCATACACGAGGGCAGTGTGGGCGCGCTGCTGCAGAACATCGCGCACGGGATCTCCAACTCCGCAGCTAAAGTCTCAGGTAATACTCGTATCACTACGATACAAGATATTATCGATATTTTTATTTATTTATTTATTGAGAATCCAACAGCGTTTCAACTTTAATAATACATACAAATTAAGTACTTACAAATTAACAATTTTAGGCCACTAACATGATTCCACGTATAATTTAATATTTATAACTGTGATACACAATAAAAGAAGTAAAAATTCAAAAGTTAAAAATACATATTTAACAATTTAAAATTGATTGCATAAAATTTGAAAAACTAAATCCTAAATTTCAGTTGAACAGTTATAATAATGTAATGTATTAATTACTCCTACACGTAATATTATTATATTTAATTTTAGTTTCGAGAAACGAGCTTTCCGTTTATATTAACTATAGTTCATTTTAAGCTATTGCTCGCGTAACCCGGACGCGGAAGTCGCGTACCGAAATGAAACTTATCCAGTTCGATACAGAAAAATATGAATAAGCGAGCCTGCGGTCGATCGTTGCAGAGTCTCTGGGAGACGGACTGGAGCGGGTGGTGGTGGACGAGGCGCACGAGGAGACCCGGAGACGCATCCGGGACGGCGGACAGTCCCGCCTGCTGGCCGGCGTGCGCGGGCTGGGGCTCGGGCTGCTGGGCGGCGTCACCTCTCTCGTGAAGCACAGCTACGAGGGCGCCGCGGCCGAGGGGGTGCCCGGCTTCCTGGCCGGGCTCGGCAAGGGGCTGCTGGGCACCGTCACCAAGCCCGCCATCGGCGTGCTGGACCTGGCGGCCGGCACCGCGGCGGCCGTGCGGGACGGCGCGGGGCGGGCGGGGCGGGCGCGGCCGGGGCGCGTGCGGGGTCCGCGCGGGGCGCCGCCCGGCCTGCTGGCGCGCTACTCGGGCGCGGCGGCGGAGGGCGCGGCGCTGCTGCACGCGCTGGCGGCGCGCGGGGAGGCGTGCCTGGCGTACCGGGCCCTGCGCGCCGGGCCGCACCGCGTGCGCGCGCTGCTGTCGGACCGCTGCCTGCGCCTCGTGACGCCGCGCCCGTGGCCGGAGCCGCCCGCCGTGGTGCTGGAGACCCCGCTGGGCCGCCTGGTGTCGTGCGCGGCGCTGGAGCGCGGCGGCCGGCACTACGTGGAGCTGGGCGTGCGCGCGGGCGGCGCCGTGCGGAGGCCGCGCGTGCAGACGGACACCGCGGAGGAGGCGCGCTGGCTGGCCGGACACGCCGCCTACGCGTGCTCCCTGTACGCGGACGCCGCGCACACCGTGCCGCCGGACGACGACGACGCCTAGACGATTGCGATCACGGATTGTTGTGATGTAATTGCGGCAATAATGTATAACATTAATATGATATTGTTCGCGATGCCGATGTATTCTTATTTCCTTCACTATAGTGAAGGAGCTGCATACTTGAAACCGAGTTTCGTCTTGACTTAAGTGGAGGAAGCGACTTGAATACTCGACGTATTGTTCGATGCAATTATTTTTAAGTAATAAATGTCGCCAGTGTCGCCACATTGTTTATTTATTGTAAATTATAACTTCATCACAATAGTAAAACCTTTATAATGTTAATAATGGTTGTGGGGAACACCAAAGATATTCTGGAATTGACTTGTTTGTGGACCGAGGTATACCGACCAGCTACAATAGTCGGATATGTAAAATAAATTGTAATACCCAAAAGCCCGGTATCGCGGCCGAACCCACTCATTATATACGAAAATATTCGTCAATTTCCCTCTAAAAATCATTTTTTTTTTTATAAGACAAAAATCATAAAATAGTTATAGTATAGAGTCCCAAACTGCATGCCTTATACCGTGTTCTCAAATCTGAGCAGTGGTGAAAACACTTGTTAACTAAAAATATTAATTTATTACCAATAAATGATTCAATATTAAGTTATAAACTATGGTGACTACTAAAACGTTTAAGTGGTGGGGATACAGGAGGCCAGTCGAATTCTTTATGTAAAACTCAAGATGGGATATATATTTGGTATGTTATTTAGATCCCCTTTACATTTTGCATAATAGCATTTATCTAAGTTTTTAAATTAAATATAATTCCAAAATAATAATAGCAACTAATTTCAAAATCCTTTAGTATTTGACTTGAGTTGGAATATTCAACTGAAATAGTCCGAATTTCACGTTTTATAGACGACACAACTTTTCTTTGCAATATGCGTCTTAAGGTTTTATTGTTAGTAAGATTTGACTGGCCTACAGTTTGAGACTGATTCAGAATGCATACTATCTCTTTCACACTACAAGGCAACGTTTATGTTGCGGATATACAGTAATTATATTGTTTGACATTCCGGAATCATCATTTTGGAACCAAATAGACAGCTCGATCAATTTAAATATCTACACAAATCACTCACCCTATACGAGTGTACTAGTTGCACACGGACTGTCTATTATCTTCAACTATCTGCTTTAAATTGACATCTGCCTTAAGATGACTGTGCTTCGCATCCCTTTCACGTCCGAGTGTCGAGTGAGGTTATATTGGTAGGTCGAGTGAAGTCATGTTGGTAGGTCGAGTGAGGTCATGTTGGTAGGTCGAGTGAGGTCATGTTGGTAGGTCGAGTGAGGTTATGTTGGTAGGTCGAGTGAGGTCATGTTGGTAGGTCGAGTGAGGTCATGCTGGTAGGTCGAGTGAGGTCATGCTGGTAGGTCGAGTGAGGTCATGCTGGTAGGTCGAATGAGGTAATGTTGGTAGGTCGAGTGAGGTCATGTTGGTAGGTCGAGTGAGGTTATGTTGGTAGGTCGAGTGAGGTCATGTTGGTAGGTCGAGTGAGGTCATGCTGGTAGGTCGAGTGAGGTCATGTTGGTAGGTCGAGTGAGGTCATGCTGGTAGGTCGAATGAGGTCATGTTGCTCAAACTTGTGTTGTTTATTTATTTAATTATTGTCGATCGTTTTGTTATTTAACTTATCTTAGTTTACCATGGTTTTGTTATGTCAATTGAGAGCGTGGAGTCTGTCCAAGTTAACTATATATATATATGTTCGCAATAAACATATCTTATTATAAACTTTTGTTTTATTTACCTACTATAGTTAACGGTCGTCCAATATACTGATATAATATGAAAAAACAAGATATCAACAACAAAGTAATTATTTACAATGCTTTTTTGCGACACCGTTTTAAAATTAATGCTTAACTAAAGTAAAAAATCTTTAAAAAATATTTTATAAAAAAACGTAACGGCCGGTTGCAGAAAGTTTGTTTAAATAATCTATGATTAATATTGGTTTTTAAGAGTGACGTGCCAAATAGGCATACATTTAGATAATCAGCCTTTCTGCAACCGGCCGTTACCTTATTGTAAATTACATTGGGCTGCTTATAAAGCGGGTCGGTAACAATAACTTACAAAATATAGGAGCTAGCTTAAAAGACTAGCTAGAAATAAAGACAATATGAGAGTACGAGTAGGTGTAGCGAGTGTTCGAGTACGAATCGCTAGTGTCGATAGTTCCCTACTAGATGGCGCTAGCGTCGTATAAGAACGTGCCTTGGTTTGGCGCAATCTTTTAATGTGTGTAGTTATTGTTTTAATAAATTGTATGCAATCCGGTGAAAAGTGTTCGGTTTAACCAAGATCGAAGTAATCGAAGACTCCCGCGAGTTGGGCTCTGTTCAGCGAGTATGATATGCTCAAATCAAAGTTGAAGATGTTAGTATTGCCGCCACGAACTATAAAATACTGCTAAATACGGTTTGACTTGCTTTTCTGTTCTGAGCCGATGCAGGAATATTCTCCCATTTCTCTATCAGTGCTTCTTTCAGTTCACGAAGCGTCATGGAGGAGAATATTTACAAAAAAAAGGCCAACACACCTATTCATTTAAGATTTTATTCAAGTCAATCTTTCTGCAGTTAATGTAATATATTTTATCACCACTAGCTCGGTGCAACAAAGTGGAAAAAAATCTAGACGTGTATGAACCCTTTGCATGGTACTTTCTCTTCAATGCAAGCTTAGTTATAGCGCTTTTGTAGACTATTTGCCTTTCATCGTGCGTGTATAGCTCAACTCGTCCGAAAACATTACTCTCGACCAGCCATCCAAAGTATAATTCATGTGTTTGCTATCGTACGGCTGAATTTACTGGGCCGAGCTACTACTGGGCTCATTTTAAATAAAATATAGAAAAAACAAACCCAGCAACTTTGATATGTAGACTTAACTCGTACTATTTGTTGATATTGACTAATTACTTTCACGCCCACAAGTGAACTGCATGTCGTTATTCGGCGGCATCGTGTCGCGCGAGGAGGACGTGTCCTACATTGACCACGTGAGTAAAGTTTATCTCGGCGAGTGTTTTAGTAACTTCATTTATGAGCGGCAACACGATTCTCCAACAACTTTTAATATTAACTAACTGTTAACATCGTGATTGTACAGTTTTTATTATTAATTCCGTCTCGGCACTTGACCTCTACTGTATTATTATATCAGTTTAGGCGAATGATTTAATTCTATGAATCCAGTTAGTTAACTAATTTAAGAATAGATTTGGGTTACTCTGTATAGTCCCCATCTACCCAAAGCATCTATATAGTTACTGATAGGTACCACTAAGGTAGGTTGCAATAGTAGTGTATAATACCATAGAACTTTTTGATTGTTATGTTGATGCTGTGTGTGCCTCGAAGGTCATTGTTAGTGTGCAGGTTCTCATGTGGCGTGTCCGGTGGTCGTCCCTTCCTTAGAAGGTCATTGCAGTGGTGGCACGTATGTCGGGTCCCGGTCCGGACCCTAAGGGCCTGGTTGGGGATGGCTGGCACATGCGTTACGTCCGTGATCGGGTGCTGCTGTCCCCACACCTGGGACCTCTACCGAACACGTTCAATTTATTGTTCTATAAATTAGCAGAGGTTTTTGCGTTTTGTCGACTTTCGGGTTGCACATGTCTACGAATATCTTAATTCTGACTTGCCTGATGTGTTACCGCTGTACCGTATTGTAATCTCATAGGTACTGATAACTAAATTTAAAAGGTTATTAATTGATCGTTGTGGTGCAGTTCTGTATATGTTTTATTTTGTAAATCTGATATAGCTGAGTTTTCCTTGCAGATTCTTTTCCCAGTCAGATTAAACAGTAACAGGTCTGCTAAGCTGCTGGTCTTCTGCTAACAGCTTACTTATTGGACCACTTTGCTGCTTAGTCTTCCACTAGCAGGAGTAGATATCATTCAAAATAATTAATTAATGACGTTTCATAAATGCCTGTAATAGGTTTACGTGAATAATGATATTTTGACTCTTTGTGTTCGCTGTGTATTATATCTTGTGATTGCAGTGTTTCAGGATGTCCACGGTAGACTACGACACGGTGCCCATTGTGGAGAGAGAACTTCACCGACCTCCCCTCAGTCAAGTTGTCGATGGTAATTATTATAAGAGACCTCTTAGATTATTTATTTATTTAGATTATAAATATAATTTAATATACTAAGATAAAAAATGTCCTCTAGAGATCCAGGACGGGACCATCTCCTCTGTATACGAAGTTAAGACATATTTGACAACCTTTCTCTAGCATTGGGAAATATTAATTGAATTTAATAAATTGTCTGGAAGATAACTAGCCTTGGCGATACTCCTGCCAATCAGGTTAACTCCTAACTGAAAAAAATATTCTCTTTTTCTTTTCATTCAAAGAACACAATTTTTTGCAGCATAAATTTTAACTTTTTAGTTTTGTCTCGGGGTCTGCTGTCAACCTTCGAGGATGTGCAGGTGGAGGAGGTGGCGTCTCCGGACCTCACGCAGCCACCATTCGGTCTCGCCGTGCCAGGTAACTCCACGTGTCCTAACGACACCGCAGACGAAGACGCTGTATAACTTATCAAGTTGGTAATCTTTATTAACGGAGATAAAAAGCAAGTACCTACCTAATAAAAAATCACAATTATATCCTACGGTAGTAATAATTAAATGAGATTTGATTTTACTACCTGTTAAGTGTTGATAACGTATTATCTGTTATTTGTTACCAACAAACCACTCGACATATCTGCCTACTCCCATTATCACTATTTACCTATTCATTGTTATATTATTTACTTACTGTACATAAACTTATCATTTAAAAAAATATGTTATAAGTATTGTGCGGTTGGATGTACTTTATAGTTGCTTTGTTTACGAAGAGAGCTCCTTCGTACTTTCATTATATTTTCGATATGAATTACATGTTTATAAAAACTAAACACTTTCCTACGCGGAACAATTTTATGCGATTGACAGCCATCATTACTTAAAGTGTAATAATTAAGTTGTGACTCTAACAGCTGGTATTTGTCTATAATCACTTATGAAAATACTCTCTGTCGAGCTCCCGGTTCTCTTTTTTTTATTCTCCAAAAAAAAAACCTTCCACTAAGTATGTCAGTCATTTTCATAACAATCCTATTCTCAGATAAAAAATCAAGTAAAACTCCGTAACCTACACGCAACAGTTACAGTACCTAATATCTGTTGTTGATTTTTTCCTACTATTAATATTTCTTTCATTGCACCTATAAATGGTCTAATTTGTCCCCAATGTTTGGCTGTTACAAAATGTCTACGGGCATTAAGTCCGCCTTTGTACTTTGTGCAATAAAGTTTTTAAATAAATATATTTATTGTTAGACATTATCAATACCAGAAAATAATTAACTCTAAGTACTATCCGCAATCGGCAGCCACAAATAATCCATTGCTTGCGGATGTTTACTACTTGGGCGCCGTTACTGGTATAACAGTGACCGTGTGTGGCTCACTTAGGGGTTCTAGGTTCAACTACTTTAGCTCTCCTCCGGGAGTACTTCTGTAGGACGCGGTCTCCCGTCGAGGAGCCTTAATAGTAGTTCTCTTGAGATCTCTAACACGAGGGTGTATCAGGTATATGCGGTTCTCCTAAGCTGATCGAGTTGGGTGGCGCGCCGTACCTGCTCCCGCTGGTGCGCCGGGACAAGTTGTACGACGCGGCGGCGCTCGTGCGGCGCCTGGCGGGCGCGGGCTGGCTCGGCGGCGCGGGGGCCGGGCCCTGGCCCTATCTCGGAGTCAACTGTGAGGTACTGCTCGTTACCTGGTCCTTCGCTGCCAGATCGAACGCTAGCCAGACGCAAGATTTTGTCTCGGTGGGCCGTTTGCAATAAATACAATACAATATCCCAAATTGGTATCGTATCAGTTCGGCAGACGGCACAAAGTAATTTTAAGTAATATTTGTTGAGTAGCTCTTCAGCTTCGATCGGGATAGTAGAGGTCAGCATAATCTATGTAATAAAATACAGATATAACCAAAATATAGGTTTTAATCTACTTAGTATGACAAATATATTACGATATTGGCAGATCATTTTGACAATCTTTAACGGGGAGCAGCAGAGATCTGTGTTGACATGTGTGTAACTGTGCAGGGCATCATGAACATGTCGGTGCAGAAGGACGGTGTGAGGCAGGGCTCTCGCGTGGTGTCTGTGGAGCCGCGCGGGGCTCCGAAGGGCAGCGCGGGGTACCGAGTGAGCGCCCTCCCGCCCGAGGAGACGCGCTCCGCCGTGCTGGGGAACTACCTCATGAGTCGAGGCCAACCGGGACAGGTCAAACTAAATAAATAAATAATACTTAACAACATTTTGTTAACTACGTAATTTTCATTACTATGCCGGCTTAACAAAATGCTGTTTCACACTTCGCATGAAGAAGCATTCCACATACCTACAGCCTGCGACAGTAGTCTCTAATTTTAATAATGTTTCGTTTCGTAAATAAATAATATGTGGTGTAGGTTCTAAAGGTGGTTGCGAGTAAGCGAGTGGGCGAGGCCAACTTCATCACGGCCATCAGGGAGACCCTGCAGAAACACTATGGAGACAAAGTTGTCGGTAAATATTTCAAAACCATATTTAACCTGTCTCATTACTCATTTGTAGCGCCAATACATACATAATATCTTCACGCCAAATTTCCTTGCGGGATAGGCAGAGACAATTGAGAGCCACTTGACACGATCACGACACCTCACTCGCTTCGTCGACATTCATTAACCTCTTCATACATGCCCTTTTGTTTCGAAGGCTTTTTAATGCACCCTCAGCCAGTGTTTTATTTTAATCTTGCCATACATCTTGCTCGCCAGTGATCGAACTAATTGCTCAGAGGTCCAAGTCCAATCTAGATCCCTTACCCTTGTATAAAGGAACGATTACTGATTGCTGCCAGTCCTCCGGTACTCTTCCCTCCTGCCAGTAAAGGTGCACAAAGGTGGTTCCACAGTAGATTTAAACCGTTCCAGACCCTCCGTATTTGATCATTTCAGCGAGCACTCGATCTTCGTCGCTGCAACACCTCATTTGTGTTTGCAAGAATATATGTTACCGCTCTTTGATTTCACTCTGTTCATTCGACAAGATGACTGATGCTACCTTTGGCCTTCCTAACTTCCCTCCAAAAGTATAGAGTTCTCCTTAAAGTTGCTTGTCATCCTATTTCCTTACATCTTTCGCGCTTCTCCTCAACCAAAGATTTAGTCTCATTGCTTTCTACCCACTTTTTCACCCCGCCACATACTTTTCTTGCCGATTCCACTAATACTAACTTGTGGAATCGTTAAAAAAAATTATATAAAAATGACATCAGATCCTCGTCATCCCGTCTGGCCAGTGTACACTCGCAGTGTAGGCCAAATTCTCCAGATATATGTTCTGGAAGGCCCAACTCCAACAGTGGGGGTCTAGGACGCTGTGTTGTAGGGGCTGTAATGATAACTCGCCTATGTACACTAATTTAAGTTTTTGTGCAATAAAGTATTTAAATAAATAAATGATAAACATTTAAAAAAAACTTAGCCTATTCTCCTTTGTGCGAAGGCATTAGTATTGGTGGGTGTGTAACATGTATGTGTGTTTGTGATAGTGTGGATGTGAGTGTCATTTGAAGTTTGGGTGGAATCCTCACAATTAAACTTCTAGTATTTCCGTTTTAAAAGATTTTTATTAATCAATGATTATCAGAGCCCCTAGACATCCGCTGGGCCTTCGAGGACATGTTCTGGAGAACCGGTGTCATCAGTAATAAGGTGTGTGAGCAGGTCTGGGCGGCGCCTTCCTGCTGCGCTCGGGGGCGGCGCGTCTGCACGTCATGCCCGACTTCTCCCGCTCCGAGATCCACACGGACCAGCAGGTGGACGACTGGCTGCACTTCTTCACGGTGCCGGCCCCCATCGTCTTCCTCGGGACCCTGGTCACCGGCGACCTGGTCAGTCCGCTAATACATCGCATTCGGTAGCAAGGTGGCAGATAATATACAAAATAGAAAAGTATACAGCCGCTTTTGTGGACTACAAGAAGTCACCAGGGCTGTTCTGGAATCCTTGCAACGATGGCTTATAGACTACCGATACGTTGAGGTGCTGAGGTATCCCTGTAGCTCTGCGACCATGACCGTCCAGTTACACGGTCAGCATGCAAAATCTATCCAACTACGCAGGAGGCGCGTCAGGGGATGTTATAACCCTGAAGCTGTTCACGAATGCATTAGATTATTTTTTTAAATGCTTGACTGGATTCATCATCATCATCATCATCAGCCTGTATCTCTCCACTGCTGGATGTAGGCCTCCCCTAAGGCTCGCCACTTAACGCGATCTTTCGCTACCCTCATCCAACCCCCACCAGCGACCTTCTTTAGGTCATCTGTCCATCTGGCGGGGGGTCGTCCCACTCTGCGTCTTCCCGTACGTGGTCTCCACTCTAGAACCCGTTTGCCCCATCGATCGTCGGTTCTGCGGCAGATGTGTCCGGCCCATTGCCACTTCAGCTTGCTAATTTTAAAAGCTATGTCTGTAACTTTCGTTCTCTGACGAATATCAACGTTTCGAATTCTATCCATCAGAGATACACCAAGCATAGCTCTCTCCATGGCTCGCTGAGCGACCTTGAATTTATGGACCAGACCCACTGTTAGTGTCCACGTCTCTGCTCCGTACGACATTACCGGGAGGACGCACTGGTTAAAGACCTTAGTCTTTAAACATTGTGGTATAGACGATGAGAGGATGTGCCGGAGTTTCCCGAATGCCGCCCATCCTAGCTGAATGCGTCTGTCGGCTTCTTTGCTGAAGTTGGCTGCTCCTAATTGGATAGTCTGCCCGAGGTATACGTAATTTTGCACAACTTCGAGAGTGTCGTTTCCTATGCAGATTGGCCTCGGCTTGACATGATCATTGAACATGACTTTCGTCTTGTCTAAGTTCATTTCGAGACCAACCCGCTGGGATGCTACGTTTAAGCCGTTCAGCATTCCGCTAAGATCCTTGAGTGAACTGGCCATAATGACTATGTCATCCGCAAATCGGAGGTGTGAGATGAATTCTCCATTGATGTTTATGCCGCAGTAATTCCAGTCTAGCATTTTAAAAACATCTTCCAACGCGTTCGCGAACAGTTTCGGGGATATGACATCCCCCTGTCGCACGCCTCTGCGCAGTTGGATAGGCTTTGTATGCTGACCCTGTAACTGGACGGTCATAGTCGCAGAACTGTAAAGACATCTCAGCACCTCAACGTATCGACAGTCTATTAGGCATCGCTGCAAGGATTCCAGAACAGCCCAGGTTTCGATTGAGTCGAAGGCTTTCTCATAGTCCACAAACGCCAGACATAGCGGCAGATTATACTCCTCGGTTTTATGTATTATCTGTCGCAATGTATGAATGTGATCGACCGTACTAAAGCCTTTTCGAAACCCAGCCCGCTCCGGGGGCTGGAAATCATCCATTCTCTGAGCGAGTCGATTTGTGACCACCCTTGAAAACAACTTATAGACATGGCTCAGGAGTGATATGGGCCTGTAATTCTTTAAAAGGGAGATGTTACCCTTTTTAAAGAACAGGACCACAACACTCCTGGTCCATGCCTCTGGCGTGGTTCCGTGGTGAATGACGTAGTTAAATAGTCTTGCGAGTTCTTTGAGTACTGGTTTCCCGCCTACTCTCAGAAGCTCAGCCGTGACTCCGTCATCACCAGGCGCCTTGTTATTTTTAAGTTGTCCAAGGGCTATATCGATCTCGCCTAGATTGACATCCGGGATATCCTCGGTATAGTGGCGAGTTAAAACAGCTCGTTGGTCGTCGTCCCTGCGGGCTATAGGGCGAGTTGCGTGTGAGGCATATAGGTCTCCATAAAATCTTTCAACTTCGGCAAGGAGCTCTGGTCTCGAGGTAACGGTTGACTGGATTACTGCGGCATAAATGCCAATTTAGAATACATCTGACACCTCCGATTCGCGGATGACATGGTCGTCATGGCCGGCTCGTTTAAATATCATAGCAGAATGTTGAACGGCCTAAACGAGACTTCACTGCTTTTGCTTACTTGGAATGAACCGACGACCGATGGGAGACGGGTTCTGGACGTGAAGACCACGGGACGATCCTCGCCAGAGGGACTCTGCAGTGGCTAGCCTCGGGGAGGCCTACATCCAGCAGTGGAGGCCTACATCCAGCAGTGGAGGCCCTACCAGTAAAATTGGCCAAATATAGGTTACTCAGCTAAAGAGTTTTATACTACTACCTATCCATTACAGTCGCAATCATACAAACTATCGTAACTGCCTTTCTGAATCATGTAGTGAGGTTGTGTCTCCCAGGATCTGGACCTCCGAGTGCAGCACTTCCACGGGTGGGGCGAGCACGGAGTGGGGGGGCACTACCACTTCGACACGACTCCCCCCGCGGCGCAGTACGAGGGGTACTTCGTGGTGGCGGAGACCGTGGTGAGGGTGGACGCGCCCCCCATCACACATCTTGTGGGCAGGGACTGACATATGTTACAAGACCGTAGTTTTATTGTTTGTAACTAATACTTTGGGTTATTTTTCTTTATATATTTATATAAATGTTTTGCTAAATAATTTAATTATGATAGTTCGAGTCCAGGAGTCTGCAGCCCTATTACGATCGAAAACCGTTATCGAATCGGTTTAAAAGAACTAAATAACGGGTACATCAGAGCTGTCAACTTCTTCCGTTACGTCAGCTCATGTGTTTGAGATCCCAAACTTCACGTTCGATTCGATAACAGATTCGATTGTGCTAGGTCTTCTCATATCAGACTGGTAGGTAATCTATCATTAATAAATATTATTGTCCATTGAAATTGACTGAATCCTGAGATTATAATTATATATAACCCAATATTTATCAATTAAAAGTTAATATATATTTATATAATTGTTTTATTATATCTTACTGCTAAATCTCTAATACAAAAAATAAAAGATAAATAAGTTTTTATTTATTTATTCATTTAAGGCGTCGAAGATTAAAAGGTTTTAAAATTTAAATATATGTACAAATGAAGGTGAGAAATTAAACATGAATACAGGCCACACCATACATACAACATCTGTAATGTAATACGTTCTAGTTTATATTTCTGGAGTCCATAATGAAGAACCTGACACAAGATATACCTATGTTTAATATCTATTTTACATTACATAAACGCAGGTTCCAGTTTTAAGCCGAGCTCATACGCTATTTTTTTTAGCTTGTGTCGTATTAATACATTTTTTGGTTATGGAACGACTTATGTCAAAAAAACAGCATTTCGTGTTCACATTTGTATAAACGGAACGCGCCTATAAAGTCAAGTGAAGTACAATAGGAAACCACAAACATGTAGACATGCCCAGTATTGCCCAGCGCCCGTCTCTCTCTAAAATAGTAGAATATCTTTCTTAATATCTAACTACAAAAATATAAATCAATAACTAATACAATTTGTATCACATAAAACAGGTTTCGTAGGTATTTGGTGACAACAAGTTAATCAACCACAGTGAAGACACTCGAGTCCCTCACTCTCGCACCGGGCCTCAGCCCCTCAGGTCTGCTCCACTCACACTCAAATAATGGATTTTATTTGATGATTGACCCAACTCAAAACGTAGGTAAGTACGTTTTTTGGTATAGTTAAGTATTTCTGGTATAGTTAAGTATTTCATAGCGTTCAAGGTGTATTTGGAATTGCACGTTCTGTTATTTGATTAAAATTATACGTTTATTTATTCCACAACATTTGGTGCGCTTTGCCATTTCTTTTGGTGTTGTTTATGACGTCAAACAAAAGAGCATACAAAGTCACCAAATAAATAGAGCATGGCCCGAGAGCTCCCTTTACAGCTGGTACAGTAAATGCGGCAACAGAGAAACGTCAAAATTGTCTCTTTCTAGAGACTGGGTATTACATTCTCTATCCCCGTGTTTGTCTCTTTCTAGAGACTGGGTATTACATTCTCTATCCCCGTGTTTGTCTCTTTCTAGAGACTGGGTATTACATTCTCTATCCCCGTGTTTGTCTCTTTCTAGAGACTGGGTATTACATTCTCTATCCCCGTGTTTGTCTCTTTCTAGAGACTGGGTATTACATTCTCTATCCCCGTGTTTGTCTCTTTCTAGTGACTGGGTATTACATTCTCTATCCCCGTGTTTGTCTCTTACTAGAGACTGGGTATTACATTCTCTATCCCCGTGTTTGTCTCTTTCTAGTGACTGGGTATTACATTCTCTATCCCCGTGTTTGTCTCTTTCTAGTGACTGGGTATTACATTCTCTATCCCCGTGTTTGTCTCTTTCTAGAGACTGGGTATTACATTCTCTATCCCCGTGTTTGTCTCTTTCTAGAGACTGGGTATTACATTCTCTATCCCCGTGTTTGTCTCTTTCTAGAGACTGGGTATTACATTCTCTATCCCCGTGTTTGTCTCTTTCTAGAGACTGGGTATTACATTCTCTATCCCCGTGTTTGTCTCTTTCTAGTGACTGGGTATTACATTCTCTATCCCCGTGTTTGTCTCTTACTAGAGACTGGGTATTACATTCTCTATCCCCGTGTTTGTCTCTTTCTAGTGACTGGGTATTACATTCTCTATCCCCGTGTTTGTCTCTTTCTAGTGACTGGGTATTACATTCTCTATCCCCGTGTTTGTCTCTTTCTAGAGACTGGGTATTACATTCTCTATCCCCGTGTTTGTCTCTTACTAGAGACTGGGTATTACATTCTCTATCCCCGTGTTTGTCTCTTTCTAGAGACTGGGTATTACATTCTCTATCCCCGTGTTTGTCTCTTTCTAGTGACTGGGTATTACATTCTCTATCCCCGTGTTTGTCTCTTTCTAGAGACTGGGTATTACATTCTCTATCCCCGTGTTTGTCTCTTTCTAGTGACTGGGTATTACATTCTCTATCCCCGTGTTTGTCTCTTACTAGAGACTGGGTATTACATTCTCTATCCCCGTGTTTGTCTCTTTCTAGAGACTGGGTATTACATTCTCTATCCCCGTGTTTGTCTCTTTCTAGTGACTGGGTATTACATTCTCTATCCCCGTGTTTGTCTCTTACTAGAGACTGGGTATTACATTCTCTATCCCCGTGTTTGTCTCTTTCTAGAGACTGGGTATTACATTCTCTATCCCCGTATTTGTCTCTTTCTAGTGACTGGGTATTACATTCTCTATCCCCGTGTTTGTCTCTTTCTAGTGACTGGGTATTACATTCTCTATCCCCGTGTTTGTCTCTTTCTAGTGACTGGGTATTACATTCTCTATCCCCGTGTTTGTCTCTTTCTAGTGACTGGGTATTACATTCTCTATCCCCGTGTTTGTCTCTTTCTAGTGACTGGGTATTACATTCTCTATCCCCGTGTTTGTCTCTTACTAGAGACTGGGTATTACATTCTCTATCCCCGTGTTTGTCTCTTTCTAGAGACTGGGTATTACATTCTCTATCCCCGTGTTTGTCTCTTTCTAGAGACTGGGTATTACATTCTCTATCCCCGTGTTTGTCTCTTTCTAGAGACTGGGTATTACATTCTCTATCCCCGTGTTTGTCTCTTTCTAGAGACAATTTTTCCAAGCGATTTGAATTTTTGATGACGTTAAATAACCAAAGACAAGGACGCGGGTTTCACAGCGAATGACGATTTTACTATAATTGCATTAATTTTATTCAGGTAGTGCATTCAAAGCAGTCTTCCTTTAATTTCTATTTGATATTACCATCGCCGTGATTTGTTTAATTATAGAGGTATCCTTATATCGGTTATTTTAATTATTATTATTAATAGTTTTTAAGGTTTTGTTAATGATTTGTATTAATAATTTAATGTAATCGTTTTACTTCGCTTAGTCGAACGACTGTTTGGATTAAGCGTCAGCGCTTTGAGGTAACAGTTTTCCGAGTGCAACATTACAGTTAATATGTCTAACCATTAGAGTTCCCATGTGATCGAGTCAATGTTCACTCCTAACTCTTCACTTCATCATATGCGAACCCTAAAATCATTTTTTTATTGATTTTATGTTTGAACCGATTTAAGATGAGACTCAACTGTCAAATATACCAATCTACAACGATTGACCGGGACAAGGAAAAAATATCATTCAACCTCACGAAACATTTGAATTTCTGGCCACACCAATAAGCCAAAATAAATTTAAAGATAGCAAAAAACAATAAAGAGGTCGAGATTATAAATATAGCGACAAAAACACCAAACGAAAACTACATTACTTTAATATTACCGAATCAAATGACAAGTGTAACAGCTGCGGTACTTCTAGCTAATGTCATAATTATATATATATTTATTTTATTATGGTAACAAACAGTCACAATATTATTTATATAACAAACAATATACATATAATTAGACCTGGAGTACCTAAACTGTAAAAGAGAACTATACTTATTACATTTTCAAAATACAATTAAACCATAACAGAAAGTAAAAATCACATTTAAGTCTATTTTATCGAATACTTAACTCTAATTATCTCACGGACTCTGCTCCTATACACTGACTTAGAGCAAGCAAATATGTCCACGTCAACCAAGCAATCATTATATAGTTTTACTGCTCGTCTTAAAAAGATGATTTTTACATAATTTGTTCTGCTAAAGAAGGAAATGAACAAGTCTTTAGAACGTGAGGTAAGTGGAGGCACTCTAAACGTGACATTGTCTAAAAGAGTAGGAGAGTCTATGTGATTATTGTAGCGATTGTTATCGACAATGACCAGGGATGACCGTTTTCGGCTGCAAACGACATCCTTTGCCTCACACCATTTTTAAGAAAACAACTGTCAGACGTTACTTGTTTTTTTTTGCTCCGCTGCAACAGCTGCTCGAAATTTTCAAATCAATATATATATTCAAATTAACATACAATATTCAATTCGACTCATCATTTGCCAGATATTGTACACCCCCCAGCTTGGGTAAGTATTAAATAGAAAATAGTACGCGGTCACTTCATGACCACGTGCAGAAAAATATTTTTGTGCACCACCGCTGCAGTCTCACCATCTATCTGGTATCTTGTCTTGGTGTAGACTGAAGTGGTGGTGGATTTGGAGATGGAACGTAACGCGTGTTCCCCGTGCGTTCCAGGGTTCTATGTCTGGACTATAGAGCTGGGACCCAGCTTGAGAAGATAACCCCGCTGCCCAGGATCCCCGTGACACCCCGTTGTCCGCTTGGGATCGGCAGCGCTCTCCGGGCCCCCGTCTTCAGGCTCTCCGAGGGAAGGTACCACTACGCACAGTCAACGGATGCATAAAGAGTGATAGGGCTAAGTTTTGGCTTATGACCCTCCCCCTTTATATAATTTTAAATTCTCTTGCTCTCTTCTGTTAACTTCAATTTTTTTTAATATATTAACTTCATTAGCTTAAAATCTCTTGTTTTATTTGAATGTCCCGCTAAACGTGACATTATTCACTATTTTGTACAGAAACATGGAATCGTTTAAAAAACGGCGACTTTACAAGAATTAACTTTATGACGTTCAGGCGCAGCCTTGTAACTTAAGAACTCGTTCCCAGTGCGGTATTCTAATGCTTTCAGGAATTTATTTTCCAATCGGGATATGTGCACTGCGTACTGAGGGCTCCACACTATGCTGCCGAACTCCAAAACACTTCGAACGCAAGCGTAGTACGTAGATGCTTTCTTAAATGGTTTGGTCAGGATCATACCCAATCTTTTATAAGCTTTATCGATAATGTATATTATATGTAAATTAAAATTAAGTTTGAAGTCCAATACAACCCCAAGATCTCTGATGCTATTTACCCTGTCCAAATACTCTGTGCCAAGCGTGTATTTAAAGTTGATTGGGTTGTTTTCGGGTATAAGTTATTATGTGGCATTTACTTGCGTTCAAAAAAGAGTTGATTTTCGTCACAATATCTGTTATATCTCACAGGCTGTTCAGATCAGATTAAAGCTCGTAGCAGTCCTCTAGTGAAGCAACAACTTTAAATATTTTCGTATCATCAGCGTTCAATAGGTGACAAGAGTTTTCAAAGGAATTCCCAATACTATTAATATACAGAGAAAAAAGAAAGGTCCTAAATGTGATCCTTGTGGAATTCCTGAACTTATACTTAAGTAATCTGTTAAAATTTCTTTTTTTTTTTTCATACTGCCTATCACCTTACTCGATCCCCAAGGTTAGCTGGTAAAGAATGCCTACTGGCATTATAGCTCGCCTCTGTACTATTTTTAAGTGCATTAAAGAATTTAAATAAATAAATAATCTGAAGAATAGCCCTTAATAGCCACCGCTTGACTTCGATTACCAATATATGAGGATAACCACCGTAGAAGGTCACCATGTATACCTCTTCCATCTTAAGTATTAATAGTTTATGACAAATCTTATCAAAAGCTTTCGAGAAGCCAGTATACACGGCGTCCACCTGGAACCCAGAGTTAAGAGCGTTCAACACAAAATCGGAGAAATTGGCCAAGTTAGTATCGACACTGCGGCCACGGAAAAAGCCATGTTGAAATTGAGAAATGTGTCGCGATAGTACTTGAGCAAGCTTATTCATTACAATTTTTTCAAATAATTTTATATTAATATCTATATAACAACTTATTTAGTATAATTTTAATAAATATAATTTGACAGTGGAATGACAAAGCGGTGACAACCACCAAATTGGTGGAAGTCGTTCCGAATTCTAACAATGCTTTTAAAGCTAAGGTCGATAACCGGTACATAACGAATTTATTAGAACATAAATAATAGTTATACAGTTATATATAATGACCGTATGGGGGTAGTATTGAAAACCAGGCGGCCCATACATCTTATCACGTATGTACCAATATGTATATATATATATATTGATGAATGCATAAAATAATATATTATGGCCGTATGTGGGTAGTATTGAAAACTAAGCGGCCCATACACCTACATTAATGATGATTGCATAAAACAATATATTATGACCGTATGTGGGTAGTATTGAAAATCAGGCGGCCCATACACCTACATTAATGATGATTGCATAAAACAATATATTATGACCGTATGTGGGTAGTATTGAAAATCAGGCGGCCCATACACCTACATTAATAATGATTGCATAAAACAATATATTATGACCGTATGTGGGTAGTATTGAAAACTAAGCGGCCCATACACCTACATTAATGATGATTGCATAAAACAATATATTATGACCGTATGTGGGTAGTATTGAAAATCAGGCGGCCCATACACCTACATTAATAATGATTGCATAAAACAATATATTATGACCGTATGTGGGTAGTATTGAAAATCAGGCTGCCCATACACCTACATTAATAATGATTGCATAAAACAATATATTATGACCGTATGTGGGTAGTATTGAAAATCAGGCGGCCCATACACCTACATTAATGATGATTGCATAAAACAATATATTATGACCGTATGTGGGTAGTATTGAAAGCAGGCGGCCCATACACCTACATTAATGATGATTGCATAAAACAATATATTATGACCGTATGTGGGTAGTATTGAAAATCAGGCGGCCCATACACCTACATTAATAATGATTGCATAAAACAATATATTATGACCGTATGTGGGTAGTATTGAAAACCAGGCTGCCCATACACCTACATTAATGATGATTGCATAATACTATGTATAATGAAAGTATGTCGGTAGTAAGCATAAATATTATTGCTCAATATTTGCTGTTCATAATATTAGAAGGCATGTGCTATGATTTCAAGCAACCAACAACCACTAACACTATTTCTTATATGTATAATTTTTATGTTAAGCAGATGTCAAAAATGAGTATTTTTTGTCAGCACTTTTTGTCAAGTCTTATATTACCTAGAGGACGACCGACACAACAATGTGAAACGCAATAAGGGTGGATATATTATTCATTACACATTAAGAAAATATGTTACAGACTAACCGCATCAAATTAATGCTGTCTCAATGGAATTGATATATATAATGGAATATATTTATACTGGAATTGTAAACATTGATGCGAAGATAAAAACCAAAATAATACAGTATACGATTGGAGCGCAACACATTTATATTAAATCTGAGCATACTGCTGTTAGCGTGGCGGGGATCTAATAATGGACACCACCAACAAAGGTTCCTAACATATGTTGCCCAGACCGATTAACAACATTAAATGGCCTCTACAAGTCTCCTCGGAGAGAACACCCTTACGGCCCCAGCACGTGTCTCTCCTAGGAGGGGAACACCCTTACGGCCCCAGCACGTGTCTCTCCTAGGAGGGGAACACCCTTACGGCCCCAGCACGTGTCTCTCCTAGGAGGGGAACACCCTTACGGCCCCAGCATGTGTCTCTCCTCGGAGGGAACACCCTTACGGCCCCAGCATGTGTCTCTCCTCGGAGGGAACACCCTTACGGCCCCAGCATGTGTCTCTCCTCGGAGGGAACACCCTTACGGCCCCAGCATGTGTCTCTCCTCGGAGGGAACACCCTTACGGCCCCAGCACGTGTCTCTCCTAGTAGCGGAACACCCTTACGGCCCCAGCATGTGTCTCTCCTCGGAGGGAACACCCTTACGGCCCCAGCACGTGTCTCTCCTAGGAGCGGAACACCCTTACGGCCCCAGCACGTGTCTCTCCTAGGAGCGGAACACCCTTACGGCCCCAGCATGTGTCTCTCCTAGGAGCGGAACACCCTTACGGCCCGCACCACGTACTGCCGACAGATGGGACACTCCGCCAGTTGCTTGGCGCAGGCGGTACAGGCGGCCATGTGTCCGCACTCCAGCAGCACGCACTCCAGCGGGGCCGCCATGCAGATCTTACAGCTCTCCTCGATGGACAGCTCCGCCGCTTCTGAAAATATACATCGAGTCAGTATGGAGTCGCTCGTCCACAGAGGACGACCACCGATACAGACCTGGGTACTTGGCGGTGTCCCTCCAGAGTATCTTGGCCCGCTGCAGCAGGTCGGCTCTCTCCAGACAGCCGCGGTACTCCACTCGGTTGATGGCCAGCAGCTCCTTAAGCTGACGAACACTGAGCCTCTCCAGATGTGACTCAGAGCGCACGTGCTTTAACTCTATCCGCGATCCCGTCGGCTCCTGTATCCAGATTACCGTATGTTACTAAACCAATAACTTTATAATTTTTGTTTACAACTGAAACGTCTACCACACAAGTTCTTGGATTTATAGTCACGAGCGACATACATGCCCGTGACAATGTTTAAAAGTATGGTAAGGAAGTATGGTTTACTCTCGGAGCATATTCTATTTATTAAGACTCAAACAACAGAGTAATGCTAATAAACTTGTTACATAAATATGTACAATATAAAATAATAAGTTACAGATCTGATGACACTACTATGCTGCTCATTTTAATTTATTTAGATTTTTCGAAAATGGTTGCATGACGTTTAGTACTACACAGTAGGTGCAGGCGAGCCGTGACCAACAATGGTTGCATGACGTTCAGTACTACACAGTAGGTGCAGGCGAGCCGTGACCAACAATGGTTGCATGACGTTCAGTACTACACAGTAGGTGCAGGCGAGCCGTGACCAACAATGGTTGCATGACGTTCAGTACTACACAGTAGGTGCAGGCGAGCCGTGACCAACAATGGTTGCATGACGTTCAGTACTACACAGTAGGTGCAGGCGAGCCGTGACCAACAATGGTTGCATGACGTTCAGTACTACACAGTAGGTGCAGGCGAGCCGTGACCAACAATGGTTGCATGACGTTCAGTACTACACAGTAGGTGCAGGCGAGCCGTGACCAACAATGGTTGCATGACGTTCAGTACTACACAGTAGGTGCAGGCGAGCCGTGACCAACAATGGTTGCATGACGTTTAGTACTACACAGTAGGTGCAGGCGAGCCGTGACCAACAATGGTTGCATGACGTTCAGTACTACACAGTAGGTGCAGGCGAGCCGTGACCAACAATGGTTGCATGACGTTCAGTACTACACAGTAGGTGCAGGCGAGCCGTGACCAACAATGGTTGCATGACGTTTAGTACTACACAGTAGGTGCAGGCGAGCCGTGACCAACAATGGTTGCATGACGTTCAGTACTACACAGTAGGTGCAGGCGAGCCGTGTCCAACAATGGTTGCATGACGTTCAGTACTACACAGTAGGTGCAGGCGAGCCGTGACCAACAATGGTTGCATGACGTTTAGTACTACACAGTAGGTGCAGGCGAGCCGTGACCAACAATGGTTGCATGACGTTCAGTACTACACAGTAGGTGCAGGCGAGCCGTGACCAACAATGGTTGCATGACGTTTAGTACTACACAGTAGGCGCCGGCGAGCCGTGACCAACAATGGTTGCATGACGTTCAGTACTACACAGTAGGTGCAGGCGAGCCGTGACCAACAATGGTTGCATGACGTTCAGTACTACACAGTAGGTGCCGGCGAGCCGTGACCAACAATGGTTGCATGATGTTTAGTACTACACAGTAGGCGCCGGCGAGCTGTGACCAACAATGGTTGCATGACGTTCAGTACTACACAGTAGGTGCCGGCGAGCCGTGACCAACAATGGTTGCATGACGTTTAGTACTACACAGTAGGCGCCGGCGAGCCGTGACCAACAATGGTTGCATGACGTTCAGTACTACACAGTAGGTGCAGGCGAGCCGTGACCAACAATGGTTGCATGACGTTCAGTACTACACAGTAGGTGCAGGCGAGCCGTGACCAACAATGGTTGCATGACGTTCAGTACTACACAGTAGGTGCCGGCGAGCCGTGACCAACAATGGTTGCATGACGTTCAGTACTACACAGTAGGTGCCGGCGAGCCGTGACCAACAATGGTTGCATGACGTTCAGTACTACACAGTAGGCGCCGGCGAGCCGTGACCAACAATGGTTGCATGACGTTCAGTACTACACAGTAGGTGCCGGCGAGCCGTGACCAACAATGGTTGCATGACGTTTAGTACTACACAGTAGGCGCCGGCGAGCCGTGACCAACAATGGTTGCATGACGTTCAGTACTACACAGTAGGTGCAGGCGAGCCGTGACCAACAATGGTTGCATGACGTTCAGTACTACACAGTAGGTGCCGGCGAGCCGTGACCAACAATGGTTGCATGACGTTCAGTACTACACAGTAGGTGCCGGCGAGCCGTGACCAACAATGGTTGCATGACGTTCAGTACTACACAGTAGGTGCAGGCGAGCCGTGACCAACAATGGTTGCATGACGTTTAGTACTACACAGTAGGCGCCGGCGAGCCGTGACCAACAATGGTTGCATGACGTTCAGTACTACACAGTAGGTGCAGGCGAGCCGTGACCAACAATGGTTGCATGACGTTTAGTACTACACAGTAGGCGCCGGCGAGCCGTGACCAACAATGGTTGCATGACGTTCAGTACTACACAGTAGGTGCAGGCGAGCCGTGACCAACAATGGTTGCATGACGTTTAGTACTACACAGTAGGCGCCGGCGAGCCGTGACCAACAATGGTTGCATGACGTTCAGTACTACACAGTAGGTGCAGGCGAGCCGTGACCAACAATGGTTGCATGACGTTCAGTACTACACAGTAGGTGCCGGCGAGCCGTGACCAACAATGGTTGCATGATGTTTAGTACTACACAGTAGGCGCCGGCGAGCCGTGACCAACAATGGTTGCATGACGTTCAGTACTACACAGTAGGTGCCGGCGAGCCGTGACCAACAATGGTTGCATGACGTTTAGTACTACACAGTAGGCGCCGGCGAGCCGTGACCAACAATGGTTGCATGACGTTCAGTACTACACAGTAGGTGCAGGCGAGCCGTGACCAACAATGGTTGCATGACGTTCAGTACTACACAGTAGGTGCAGGCGAGCCGTGACCAACAATGGTTGCATGACGTTCAGTACTACACAGTAGGTGCCGGCGAGCCGTGACCAACAATGGTTGCATGACGTTCAGTACTACACAGTAGGTGCCGGCGAGCCGTGACCAACAATGGTTGCATGACGTTCAGTACTACACAGTAGGTGCCGGCGAGCCGTGACCAACAATGGTTGCATGACGTTTAGTACTACACAGTAGGCGCCGGCGAGCCGTGACCAACAATGGTTGCATGACGTTCAGTACTACACAGTAGGTGCAGGCGAGCCGTGACCAACAATGGTTGCATGACGTTCAGTACTACACAGTAGGTGCAGGCGAGCCGTGACCAACAATGGGAGTGTAATGTATAGTTAACCTAGGTTTGTATCATACATTCAGTAAGTTGTTGTGATACTCACAATGGTGAAGGGCTCGTCCCTGAGACTGCCGGTCTCCGCCGAGGGGGGCGGCGCTCGCAGGTCCAGCAGGGACGCCGCGCGGTGCGGGGAGGGGGGCTCGGGGAGGGGCGCGGGGGGGGCCAGCAACACCTCCGAATCTACAATCATAAGAAAAATCCCTCTCTCAACTTTACTGTGACTGCCACCTGTATTCAATAGCTTGGATCTTTGTAATATACACTCTTGGTTGAATGCTTCGGGGTTGTTGTCGATCCGAGCTGAAAATCGATGAGAACTGTATAGAATAGACTGTTCGGTTTGACAACACCCCAATTACGTTATTATTAATCTTCGTCCAGCCTTTTTTGCATTTAAAGCATTGGTATGTCAGAGATGTTGCTTAACAAGATAGAGAGATTACTAAATGCATATATCTGGTCATATAAATATGATTACATCTCCAATTATTATGTTCAAAGATTCGCTCTCGCAAGTATCTTTGAATCCTCTGTCTTCTATTCTCAGTTTTAAGCGAGCCTGTGACACCGATACACCTCAGGGACAAATTCGCTTATCACTTTTCTTTCCATTTCAGATTTGTTTCTAATTCTTTTAAAGTTATTGCTACAAATTCGGAACTTTTAAGTTTAAAGAGAGTTTAAAGTGCTATCACTTTAGGAGTAGGTGCACAAAAAGATAATATTATTCTACCTATTAACATAAGGTTTTCTAAGAAGTTCAAAACAAAATTTGTATGTTTATGTATATTGATATCATTAAGTAGGTAGTACTATACAAGTAACAAATAGAAGCTGTATAAAGAAAACTTAAATTGCAAAAGCATATTACAAAATCAATGATAAAGATGTATGGAATATATCACTCTGCAAACATTAACTAATCAATGATAAAGATGTATGGAATATATCACTCTGCAAACATTAACTAATCAATTAATGAATACTAAATATAAGTTATCTTTTGATAATGTATTTTATTTTACAGTTATTAGGCATGTAGTAATATTTTAATGTAACTTTCAGTTACTAATACATTATTAACTAATTAGTTAATATTATTGCTTGTCATTCAGTGATACTGTATTGCGTGTTATTGCAAGTTTGGCTATAATAACAGGCAATGAACATCGAAAATTCAGTAAAAAAACTCTACTACTATAGTTGCGTTTACGAAACTTCACTGTCACACTAGGCATACAGATGCAGCCGTGGAATAAATATTGTTGGCTGTAAACGACATCCTTTGCCCTGCATTTATTTAAGACGCCACCTGTCAGTGTAGACTTTCACATTCGGCACTTTTCGAAAAACAGACGGCAAGAAACGCGTAGCTTAATTGAATTCTTTTAAAACAACTTGTAACTTCACATTAAACTAAATAAATATTATTCTACTAGTACTTATATAAATAAACCTACTGGATATTGTCGCCCCCTGAGCTTGGGTAAGTATTGAATTAAAAATCACTTATTGACCTCATGCAGTAGATTCAGTTGTCCGCTTGGGACCGGCAGCGCTCTCCAGGTCCCTGTCTTCAGGCTCTCCGAGGGAAGGTACCCCTACATACGGTCAGCGGATGCATACAGAGTGATAGGGCTAAGTTTTGGCTTACGATCCTCCCTTATATAATTGTCTCATTGCTCTTGTTTTGTTAACTTCATTTTCTTAATATATTAACTTTCATTGTATAATTTTTTTGTTTTATTTCAATGTCACGCATGACATAATATAATAATTTTGAATGTAACATTTAGTTATATACTTTTATGTAGGTATTTATTACTTTTAACTTTATGAACTAACCAAGATATTTGTTTGTTAACAGAATTGCACAACGACATGTGGGTACCTAAGATCTATTAGTTATGTTGACATTTGTGTGTCTCGAAGGTTGTTGTCATGTTCAGGTTCTCATGGGGTGGCGTGTCTGGAGGTCGTCCCTCACCGCACCCTCCATGATTGGGTGCTGCTGTGGGCCCGGGACCAAGGCTGAACATGTTCAATTTATTGTTCTTATATTATCAAAGATTTTGCGTTTTGTCGACTTGCGTTATGTAACGGGCAAGTATTAATTCTAACATACCTGGTGGGGTACCACTGTACCAGGTATTGTAATCTCATAGGTCCTCAGGTGAATTTGAAAAATATTTATTTATTGTTGTTGTGTATTTTTGTATTTGTTTCATTTGTAAATCTGATATAGCTGAGTTTACTTTGCAGATTCCTTTCTCATTCAGCTTAAAAATTAACAGGTCACTGAAATAAAGAATGATGAAAGAAACTGTAAATGAGAAAGTGACTATCAGCTCGCCATACCATTGGGCAGAGGCTCTGCAGGGGTGGAAACAAACTCCCAGCCCTCGTCCAGGTCCTCTATCTCGTAGCAGTCGGCCGTCTCCCGCCGCTCCGAGGACGTGGAGCTGTCTGTTGGAGACTGCACCGGAGCTGCAACACAATATTATTTTACCCTATGACCACTTACTACTTATGTCAGAACACTTAAGCTAAATGTAAGTCCTAGACCTCCACTGTTGGAGATGGGACATCCAGATTTTTTTCGAGAATTTGGCCTACATTTGCCATTCTGACTGGATTGGCAAGGTAATATAAAACAAACTACTTAGTAATCCAGGGATTAACCTATGCTACTGGTAGTATACGGCTGTGGTAGTAGTCACATGTTGGTGTTAGAGGATGAAGTCATATAGGTACGAAGGAACGTCTCTGTCAAATTTCATTAAAAATGGTTCAGTACTTTGGGTGTGAAGGACAGACAAACAGACATACTTGTATGTTCAGATAAAGCTTTCACATTTATAATAATTCTTTTATACGTAACCCTACCTAAACAGAATTAATGTAGCCAGCGACTCGTCAGCGAACTGGATGCTTAGCGGCTTTAATGAGAATTAAAGAGAAGGTTGTCATTAAATATGTCCAGAATCGGGTGACAATTCTAGAAACCCTTATGGGAAATCAGACGAGCAATATTGGACAGTGGGAACATGGACATGAACATTTTCTCTTCTTTCTTAAAATCAATACCTTATTCATTAAAATATTGTTTAAATAAAAGAAGAACTTTCTATAACTATTAAACAAATAAAAATACTTGCACATCTCCGGCTCTCATCTTTTACACACATTACCAGATGCGCCCCGGGATTGTACAGAATGCCTAGGCAAAGTATAAAATAAATAATATATCATACATTGCCTGAATGTTTTAGGCATTATAAATTACCAGGTATAAATTCCAAATAACATTGATAAAATAGATTAGATAATGTGATGCGACCACATATTTATATTTGCATGATCTTTACAGCTAAGTAAACATGGTTTGTTTACAACAAGCAAAAATATATAATAACAAAAAAAAAGGTTTTTAAAAGATTTGTCAAATGTCCCAATGGTGGACATGTTGATGTCAATATGATAAATCTTTTATTGTGTCAAACAGTCTATAGAAAGGAGAATTATTCCCATCATTAGTGCGCTGCCATTTACACTTTTATTGTTGTTGGTGATGCTTGGACAGTTTGGTATGGGCAACTCATTGGGCCAATTGGCGATATATTAAAGGAATACAGAGACCTGTAATTTACCTTAAGCCTAATTTTATTCTATTAATAACAGTTATTTCGGATAGATACTTACGAGCTGGTCTGGTGAAGTGGTAGGGTGAGGTGGTGGGCTGTGGGCGCGGCGGACTGCAGGTGGGCTCGGGCCGGCTCCCAGAGTCAGTGTGGGCAGAGTTAAAGCAGCCCTCTGGAACATTATACTTAATTCACCAAGAAAATATAAAACTCAGCATTAACAAACAAAACTATGGCTTATTGTATATTTCTACTTGAAATATAGAAAAAATAACTATATGTCAAATTGAGAGTCAATATTAATCTTTAAAAATATTATAAATTTGTAAGAAAATGCTAACCGCGAGGATACTGTGTGGTGCGGATGTCGAAAGCAGAGTTGAGCAGCTCGTTGATATTGTTGGTGAACCCTTTTAGGGAACAGAAGGGGGAGGGCCGTGACTGTCGGCGCCGGTATGCACTGCTGTTCACATGACCAACCACCAGGCTGATCAGGTCCTCCTTTTCTACAACAAAACCCCCAATAAGGCTTAAAACGAATAGCTAAATATCCTTGTTTTAACACTTAATAGTTCTAATGTAAATAAATGTAACTTAAAGTTATTGATATCTAAATGTTACTTGATTCACTCATGCCACTAATATTGGAAGTCATCTGAACATAACTAGGCCATAATGCATATGTTATGTATTTACCTGTGCTCTCATGACCTCGCACACTCAATGACTTTGCATTTACAATAAACACTGCATATTGAGTGTTCCCAAAGATACTTGTACAAATCAGTTCCTTATCAGATTAGCATTACAATGGAGACTTACCGACGCAGGCCCGCGTCGACACGTTCTGGTGGTGCAGAAAACATTGCAGGTCTCGCACTTTGAGGCTGGCAAGGGCCTGGCGGGACAGGGGTCGTGTGGACAGCAGTCTGCAGGGCGCGCACATAGCGCCGCCTCCTCGACGCAGACAGCCGCTGCAGTAGTACCGGTCGCATTCCGAACACACTCGCTTCCTTTTAAACATGCTAAACTGTATCGTACAGCTCTCGCAAGGCATTTTCTACAGCATAATCGACCCAGTTGCTATGAATAACTTTGCACGACGCAAAACAAGTTTTGATGAACATTCGTAAGAAATTTCGTTCGTATAATAAGGCTAAACATAATTTTAAGGCTTGCTAATGATCAAATTTTCACATAAATGCAGTATTAGGTAGGCTTTATTAATTTACAGTAATCATAATCAACCAACACAATCACAACTTCTTGCCTGATTTTTTGTCTGGTATATTACGTTCCGTTATATTTTGTTGTCATTCTGTGTTGTTATTTTTTAAAGAGTTAAATTAAAACTTGGGATTTAGCTTATATCAGTTTAACGATTGGGATAATAAGAAATTAAAACATATTATTCTTATTGTTTACTTGTTAAGTAACATGTTTTGCAATGTGATAAAATGATTTTCGTTTGGATAAAATGTTGTATAATTTACAATGACACCAGACAGAAATGCATAAATCGGACTGTATTTTTTTTTTCATGCAAACAATAAATTGCCTTCAACCTATTACGATTTTTTTTTCTAAGGCAAACAAATAGGTGCGCGACGATAAACGATACTAAATTAGCTATATGGTCTGTGGATACTAATTACGGCTTATACCCATCGATGTATATAGATAAGCCTATTCAAATTCAATACAAAACGCTTTGTGTACCTACAAACTTTGGGGGGCAATTCTCAAGCAAGGATAATGCCACATGCTTTATTCATCGGAAATTATATCACAATGCATACAAAAAGACTAGTTTTACTCGATATAAATATTAATATTAGGCGCTCTCGACGCTTGCTATGTCGCGACTGTTGGTGCAGCTACATGACTTCGTTTGGTTGGCTGAATTAGTTAATTTAGTTATGGGCAAATTCTTAATATTTGAAAATATCTTTATTCACGTAAACCTATTACAGGCATTTATGAAACGTTATTAATTTAATTATTTTGAATGATTCTACTCCTGCTAGTGGACTAGCAGCAAAGTGGTCCAATAAGTAAGCTGTTAGTAGAAGACCACCAGCTTAGCAGATTCCAGTGACCTGTTAATGTTTAATCTGACTGAGAAAGGAATCTGCAAGGAAAACTCAGCTATATCAGATGTACAAAATAAAACATACCGAACGAGAACGACACCACAACGATCAGTTATTAACCTTTTAAATTTAGTTATGAGCACCCATGAGATTACATTACTTGGTACAGCGCTAATCTACCCAGAATTAAGATAGACTACATGCCCATGTGGAACCCAAAAGTTGACAAAACGCAAAAACCTCGGCTAATTTAAGAACAATAAATGAAACGTGTTCGGCAGAGGTCCCAGGCCCCCACAGCAGCACCCGATCACGGACGTAACTCATGTGCCCGCCATGCCCCCGCTCAACCAGGCCCTTAGGGTGCGGACCGGGACCCGACACACGCGCCAACACTGCAATGACCTTCTAGGGAAGGGACGACCACCGGACACGCCACACCATGAGAACCTGAATTCTGACAATGACCTTCGAGACACACACAAGCAAACAATTACCTCATAGGTTTACAAATGTTGCTGTGCAATTCCGTTAACAAACTTATACATTAGTTAATAAATTACAAAATAATAAATACAATATAATAATAACTAAATGTTACATAGAAATTTGTTACATTTGTTACCATAATAAAACAAAACAAAAATAAAAATAATATTAACTGTAAAATAATTTAAAATAAAAATACATTATCTAAAGAGAACCTAATGTGGTATTAACTAATTAGCTAATGTTTGCAAGGTGACAATATTCCATACACCTTTGTCATTAATATAATCTTTTGCAATTAGAATTTTCTTTATACAACTTTTAAATTTAGTTTCCACTAATTCTGTAACAGGTTTTGGTATTTATTATGTAGTCTATTAGTCACAAAACTTTTATTTGTTTTTTGAAGCCTTAATTTAGGAATATTAAGCTTGTCCAGCAACGGCATGTCTCTATTTTTCTTAAATAACCATTAAATATATGGTAGATAGTGGCGACACAAAAGCTGGACCAATTGGTCCTAGGCAGCATTTCCTTGGAACGGCAACTTACATTTGTCAGTCTGTTCCTGTGTTAGACTTATCGCTTTAAGCGCTTTTTTTTCTTTCTCTTATTTCGCTTTGAATGTTTGACTCACAGAGATAGGGAAGCAGAGGTGATCTAACTGCGGTCAAAGCGTGGCATTTCTCACACACAAGTAATGTTCGCACACTAATACAGAAGACAGGACCGGACTCATTTGCGAAATGTCAAAATATTATTATATAAGTATAATTATGCATATCGCTCACAAATCCGTCCTGAATCAGTGTATAAAGCCCACTTCGGAAGATAGGTTTTGTGTTCTATGCTTAAAATAATGAAATGAGTATTTTTAGCTATATGGTTTTTTAAAAAATACAACATAATATAATAAAATCGTTTATTTATATTTTCTTACATATATTATTCAAAGCAATGGCACGCTAATTTTGGACCGGATGGCGAGTGGTATCTGGGTCTCGAAGAGATACCGAACCCCTCTGTACCGGCCGAATGGGCCCTAAATGGTCGGGGGAGGGGGAACGTAAAAATTATGACGAGACAACCGGATGGTAATGCGGTTGAAGTTGCTTGGAGTTTTCTGTAATGTTTATACCCTATTTAAATTTTCAAACATGTCTCTTTTCTTTTATCCAAAAAAGTACTTTTTTTTAAATGGGCCGCTCTCATATTATTCTGAAAAATAAATAATAATTATTGTTTTATAACTTAACTTCCATAAATGTTTTGTAAGTATGAAATAAATCTAAGTATTGTATCTATACAAGGTGGAGTTTTGAGACGGGACAGTAAGGGCAAATATCTTAACCGTTATAGTTACAGGAAAACGTTCCTAGGAGACCATCCATAACTTATTGAGATATTCTGAACTTCATTCACAGATTTTGGAAAAATCTAGTCAGCAAAAACTTTTGTTTTTATGCCGATCGATCCTGTTTCTTATATGGATCAAAAGTCTCTACTGGAGCAACTGAGGTTTGAGTACTAGAAATGACAGAAACCAAACCAAAAAGGCCAAAAAGGTAGCTCGGTTGATAGAATGTATTCCCTAAAATCCAAAAAAGGTCGGTTTGAACCCCGGCATGTACCAATGAGAAATACACTTTTCTTGCATACATTAGTCAGATTTACAACACCACCGTTCCCGTGCCTTGGAGAGCACTTTAAGCCGTGGTCTAGTGGTAACAAACGTTGCCGTGAACTCGGGAGGTCGTGGGTTCGATTCCCACCGGGGGCAAGTTGTACATTGTATAATTTGTCTCGGTCTGGGTGTTTATATGTATAATATGTATATATTTACAAAAAAAAAAAAAAAAAGTATAATATGTAGTTTATCAACCATCTAGTTTCCGTAACACAAGCCTCATAGCTTACCACAGAAATTAGATGGCGCTGTGTGACTTGTCTGGAAATATTTTTAAAAAAAAAAAACTATTTTTACTAATTAACCCGGTTCTACTAATACCAACTTGTGAAATCGTTAAGAAATTGTCATTAAAATTTACATGAGACCCTCGCCAATCCGTCTGGCCAGCGTGGCGTGTGTAGGCCGAATTCTCCAGAAATATTTCTGGAAGACCCATCTCCAATAGTGGAGGTCTAGGTCTCTGTATTCTAAGGGCTGTGATGATAAATAGAGGCGTGAAAGACGGACAAACATACATACATACATACACACATACATAAAAAGCTTTTTTCACGTTTATAATATTAGTATGGACACCCAGACAACCTAAGCGAAAAACGTAAATATATTTTTGGCCTTGGGTAAGAATCGAATCTACGCACTGCGGGCACTCTGTGGATACAATTCCATAGGATTTACCACTAGACCACGGAGGCGGTCACAACAATAAAACGGTAAAAAAATAATATAAAAATTATTAATTTTACAAATTCGACCCTGTGTTGATGGAACTGTCAATGTTGTTGTTTTGCAACAATTTTTACGTTTTTCTCTAATAAAGCAACAAAAATTGTAAGATTATTATTTTAATTTCGTTAGAATACAATGAAATATATCTACTGTCTCTCACATATTTTGAAATTACAAGAATAATCACTAATTTTATTGAATTATGTGTTTGAATGCATGGTGTCAACATTTAAAACTTACTTGTGGAAGGTTATTCCTAGCACTTTTTTATGTTTTGCACTGTCGCACATATAAGCACTACACTAGACCATGATTTAGTAAAATTTTCAAGATGTAATTTTAGTTAAATAATGAATAATCACAATAATAAGTCGAGATGGTTGAGTTCGCTGTTGTTACTTTATTGTCTGTCAATTGCCTTGTAGTCTATGGTTTCAATGAAAAAATGCCACGGTTGCTCGTTTATGCAGTGTGTATGTGAACTGAGGAAGTGAGATAGCTATATGATCTTTGCGATGAGAATGAGTAAGCGCAACTTATATGGTTATACGACTAAATAATATGTTGTCTCTGCTTCCTTAACTCTGTGGTTTGACTTGTGTTTTCATTCTCCTTAAGCTCAATTCAGTAAAAAAGCAAGCTTTGCTTTCAAGTCAAATACGGCATTTATGTTAAATCATGTTACACGTGATTTATGTTAAATAAATCATGTTACACGTGATTTATGTTAAATAAATCATGTTACACGTGATTTATGTTAAATATTTTTTTTTTGTTATGTTATATAATTTCATTTTAATTTGATTGTACATAAATTACGTTTAAGGTGATTTGTGTACAATCAAATTAAAATTTGGATTGTTATTTTACAATTTACTCGCAGCTATGTTCAGTTGGGTATATAGTAGAGACAAAAAAACAATTTATCGATATATTTTTTTATGTAGGTCCTATTCTTAGTTTGTAACTATTATTAATTTTATTTTATGTGTTGTAAATATTTTTTCGAATAAATGTATATTTTACTATTATTATGTATCATGTAGGTACTACTTATTAACAAAATTTATTTATTTTAAGGGAAAATAATGAAAATGCGATGGTGACGGTACCGACGCCACCTACTCACTTGACTTTGTACGAAGTGAAGTCGCTACAATGCGATCCTAAGAGCATTTTATTTGGATTATACTGTAGGCTACTAATACTTATCTACTATAATAAAAAATATATACTTATTTCGAAAAGTAGAAAAAAAAACTCATAATAGGTACAAAAGACATGGACAGTGTAGTGTACCTAACCTAACTACTGCGTGTGTATAAAATGTAGAGAGAAACATTTTGAAAGCTCTACTTATTGCACTGCGCTCGCACAACACAAGAGGTGTATGCTTTTACTCGCAGAAAGGGTTGCCAAAGGGGACACACAAGTCTATGCATTATGGAGCCGAGCGAATACTTTCCGGAGTAGATACCGTCCTTATTGTGCTTCAGAAAAACGAGATCGTCTACTTAGCTTTTTGCCATATTACTGTTCGTTTATGAGTATCACATATCATTATGATGTTTTTTTACTTAATTCTGTAAATAATAGACCTAATATAGTTTTAGAATAACTAGGAACGACACGTGATACCGCCCCGACCTAGTAAACGTTACGCGAGATTCAGCAGAGACATTAAATATTTGACCTTGTTGGATGACCGACCTCATTCTCTGTCATTATTTTTTACTTGAAAACCTGGGATGAGCTTGGATTGCTCAAAATTAAATCTCCGTAATTGTAACGACTAAAGTTAAAAATGGCGTCGTTTGTTCTACCTGACGGCTGACTTTAAAAAAAAAGTACTATATTCGACGTATTTTTAACTTTAATCGTAACAATTTCAGAGACTTTATTTCTGTGCAACCTAGCCTTTCTCATACATAATACTATTGACAGATAATAACAAAAACACCCACTCGCAATTATCGCAATATTTTTGTAGGTAATACAACACGTCACTCAAACAACTTGAGCTAGCTATACCGTAATTTCGCAAGTCCAAACAACGGCTGAGGTGTCCGAGTGGTTAAGGAGTTGGACTTGAAATCCAATGGGTTCTACCCGCGCAGGTTCGAATCCTGTCCTCAGCGAAGGTTTCATTCCGTTTTTTATTTATTTTAATTATAGTTTGTTTTTTAATATATATAATATTATTAATTTACTACAAGGAAAAACATTTTATACAAACAATTGTATTGTCTTGTTTTAAGCGAGTTATTTGACATATGCGAGCACTTAGTGTTATCTTCAGCCCTATTCTATGTCACGTCGATATCGATCGAGTGTTATACAAGGTATGAGTCAAAGTCAAAGTCAAAATATTTTTATTTACGTAAACCTAATATAGGTTTAATGTTAGAAAATGCCTTGTAGGCATTAATCTTTGCCTTTGTACATTTATTTTGTGCAATAAATAATTTAATAATAAATAATATTAATAGGTAAAGAACTTGTTCACATATTGCCTATTATTGTAAAGAGTGCTTTCACCCCTGAAGGTTGCTGACCTAAAAATCTAGCACAAACAGTTATAGTAGATGTAGGTGCCTACCGACAAACACTTTTGTTTACATGCCGCAAAAAATACCTTTTGGACATAAAAATAAAATTCATATTTCCAACTCCTAAGCTTTAATTTGGTGAAAACAACTTTACTACTAAAGCATTGCGGTATAGTTTCCTGTAGGCGTTTGGGGAATTTGGCTATTCCGAAGGGAGACACGGGAGGAATGTGACTTGCGCAGCTTATGAGGCATGCCACGCACTTACAATACCATTCAATAATTCTCATCTTTTGAAAGTGGCTCCGTTTTATAGATGTTAAATCTATTTTTCAGTTTTATGATTTCATAGAGCAACCGGCATTAGTTCGTAGTGGGTGACGAGGAATAAATAGAATCGGGCACTAAATAATTATTTTATGAAAAAAACAAAAACTGACTTCAAAACTATGCCTATAAATAAAAAATAATAAAGTTCTTTAATTTTAATTACTTCAAAGCAAGAGCCTTAAAGGGCTATCAATAAAATTATTCATACTTATGTATCTATGTAATATTTACAAACAACTATTTTAAAAATGGCCTTTAGTGGATACCTACTCATTTAATATAATATCAAAGTTTTTATGCATTAAGACACGACCATCAAGGTCGCCGCGTCGTCGGTCGTCTACATTCACGCGTCTGCCTCACAGACTATAAAGAGTACAGGCGGTCTGCCCGCGTCCGGGAAGTTCAGTCAGGCACATCACCCCGCTATCACCCTACTGCGCTGTGCTGAACCAATTTATATATGGAATTTATGGGACCACCTCTGAAGTATGACCTACCAAAAAAAAAAAGGAATCATCTAAATTAATTCATAATTGGCGGAGAAATCGCGTAGCAATACAAAATAAAAAACATACATTCTAATTGAGAAAATCCACCTTTTTTGAAGGCGGTTAAAATGAGAGAACCCCTAAGCTGAGAACAGAATTCGAACCTGCGCCTCCGGTAGAACACTTCGGTACTCATCACCTTCAATGTGAGGTTCACAGCAGAGTTTCAGTTACAGAAACTAATTGTATTTGATCAGTTGTGAGGTTTGTTTCCAATAATATTATCATAATGTTATTCTCCTGAAATTCAATCTAAAATGAAATCGTAAAATACGGCTGGTTTCTCCCACATTTATAATTATAATTTTTTTGATTTATAATTTTCTCTACGAGCAACCATTTTAAGTAACCGACCTACATTGGCCATCAATTTTAGCTTAGAAATGAAAAAAATATTCTGATCTAATAAGAAATAACCGATATTATTAGGTACCTAGTTGTTTAATACCTTCTATACCGTAATGGTAGATCATATACATATATTAAGATCATCATAAAGTCAATATGAAGATGTAGGATAACGACATTATAAGACAGCAGCAGGCAGCAATGCCTCATCACAGGGCGGCAAAGAAATAACTCAATACTCGTTTAAACATAATGCGCAATAAGGTTGGGTCTACAGGTGATCAAATAAAGATGAGGTCTTTATTCCGCTCGACATGTTATTTTGAAATAAACAGACACACTGTCAGACATATCCGGCCACGCATTAACATCCAGAGACATTAATTTTGATCTCTTTGTTAAAAGCTATTTTTTTTTTCTTAAAGACGGCGAATCGATAAATCATCAATGATACGACCCCAGCCTGAAGGGCCACCGCGGGAGGACGCATGCCCAACTCACCGTGAGGCCTCCTAAGAGACCCCAAGGCGCCTACGGACTAAAACCCTATAAACCGTCTCTCCATCACTTGGCCCTGCGTGCCTTAACAGCTAAGTCTGAGTCGTGGCTACGGAGTGAAGGCACTCGTTCGCCGCGTGCCTGCGTGCCTTAACAGCTAAGTCTGAGTCGTGGCTACGGAGTGAAGGCACTCGTTCGCCGCGTGCCTGCGTGCCTTAACAGCTAAGTCTGAGTCGTGGCTACGGAGTGAAGGCACTCGTTCGCCGCGTGCCTGCGTGCCTTAACAGCTAAGTCTGAGTCGTGGCTACGGAGTGAAGGCACTCGTTCGCCGCGTGCCTGCGTGCCTTAACAGCTAAGTCTGAGTCGTGGCTACGGAGTGAAGGCACTCGTTCGCCGCGTGCCTGCGTGCCTTAACAGCTAAGTCTGAGTCGTGGCCACGGAGTGAAGGCACTCGTTCGCCGCGTGCCTGCGTGCCTTAACAGCTATGTCTGAGTCGTGGCTACGGAGTGAAGGCACTCGTTCGCCGCGTGCCTGCGTGCCTTAACAGCTAAGTCTGAGTCGTGGCTACGGAGTGAAGGCACTCGTTCGCCGCGTGCCTGCGTGCCTTAACAGCTAAGTCTGAGTCGTGGCTACGGAGTGAAGGCACTCGTTCGCCGCGTGCCTACGTGCCTTAACAGCTAAGTCTGAGTCGTGGCTACGGAGTGAAGGCACTCGTTCGCCGCGTGCCTGCGTGCCTTAACAGCTAAGTCTGAGTCGTGGCTACGGAGTGAAGGCACTCGTTCGCCGCGTGCGAGTCGTGGCTACGGAGTGAAGGCACTCGTTCGCCGCGTGCGAGTCGTGGCTACGGAGTGAAGGCACTCGTTCGCCGCGTGCCTGCGTGCCTTAACAGCTAAGTCTGAGTCGTGGCTACGGAGTGAAGGCACTCGTTCGCCGCGTGCGAGTCGTGGCTACGGAGTGAAGGCACTCGTTCGCCGCGTGCGAGTCGTGGCTACGGAGTGAAGGCACTCGTTCGCCGCGTGCGAGTCGTGGCTACGGAGTGAAGGCACTCGTTCGCCGCGTGCGAGTCGTGGCTACGGAGTGAAGGCACTCGTTCGCCGCGTGCGAGTCGTGGCTACGGAGTGAAGGCACTCGTTCGCCGCGTGCGAGTCGTGGCTACGGAGTGAAGGCACTCGTTCGCCGCGTGCGAGTCGTGGCTACGGAGTGAAGGCACTCGTTCGCCGCGTGCGAGTCGTGGCTACGGAGTGAAGGCACTCGTTCGCCGCGTGCGAGTCGTGGCTACGGAGTGAAGGCACTCGTTGAACAAACTAAATATTGTTACTCGTATTTATAGGCATGTTATTTTTCTAACTATACTTACTGAACCTGCATAAAGTATTTGTGTGATAAAAATATCACCCGAAACGTGCATTAATTATGATAAATGTATAAAGTGGAAACAATAAGGAAGCCAGACGTGTGTCACTTGTGCTAAATCAATTCGTGCTCATTATGGCCACCGCAAAGGCGGGTTTCATTAGCCGGAGTAACAATTAGCACCTTTAAGAAAATACGTTTATTTCATTTACTTTCGAATCAAATGAATCGGCTACTTGAAGGTAATTCGTATCGACCACTATACTCGTGTTATACGGCCAAAGCCCTTTAGCACTTATATATATATATATATCGATATATCGTGTGAATAAAAAAATGAATTGTACATCCTCGAACTATTGTAAGTGCCAACATGGTGACTAATTCAGATTTCCCTACTTTTTTTCACAAATGTCTGTAAAAGGTTCACGTCAATAAAGATATTTTGACTTTGATGTCTTTTCCGGGGCAGATCCCCTTCCTGGTGACCATTATATTATTTTTGTAGGTGATTATAGGTTTTGGTTCGAGATTTCCACAAGAAACCATTTTCTGAAGCACTGTCGGTATTGCTAGAGCCAACACATACAGCCTGGGCTACCCCGAGGCGAGGCTCTATATAGGCGTCCGAGCCCGGATGGCAGAGGCTCCAATAAGCCAACTGCGAAAAATGATTTTCGGGGATATATAAATGTTGATAGCGCGTTTTGAGAGGCATCCGTAGGTATACACGAGTAGGTACGTAGGATCTGTAGATCTACAGACTTACTAGATCTCGAGAAGTAAAATTTCTGTGCATTCTCTACCCTAATCAAGGTCTAGGACCGGTTCTGAATATTCTAAAAAAAAAGTTAAAAAATATTAAAAATTCTATATTTTTATGTATAGACAATGAGTAATGATTTTACTTCGGGTTGAATATTGTAGCAATATAAGTTAGTTATACCTAGCGGAAAGGAAAAATAGGGGGTAGTTTTCCAAATTACCGGAGTGAGACCGACTAAGAAACAAGGGTAGGTAATCTAGATCCACATATTTCACACAGAAGTAGGTCATACGTGTGCGACCCAACCTCAACACAACCCTGTGGCTTGGGGGATAAGGTCCTAAATATAACGACGATTGAAATCGCTCTCTGCAGAGACAACAAGCGATAGCGAAACGTTTTTGTATAAAACTATATTGTACTGCTGTTTCCCAGTGTCTATGTAATGTAGCGAATAAAACCTTCAGGTGCCTCTCTGAACTAGCTCTACAAGCTATACTACGGTGCGTGTTCTTCTCTATTGCGCAACCGAACCGCACGCACATGCATTCACATACCGTAGCCACTATCCTTACGCGTACTCATAAATTTGGAGACTCTTAGATATGTCCCACGCTGAAGATGCTTTCCCCGCCAGCTGGAGTCCTTTACGCGAAGTGTTAAAAAGCAATTTGTTGGGCCAGCATTTGGTGTTGGTCGTTAGTGGCTGGCGTCATCTCTCCCATTCATTGACCTCGCGTACCGCTTACCAATAGGTGGGCGCGATGTCACATGTCGTGTTTAGTAACAAAAGTAGGTTCACTCGTCACAGTTTAGTTAGATGTTGACTGTTGACGGCGTCAATTCCGGTTTCCATGAAACTATCTGTCTCGTTTTATTTAAGTCACTAGTAAAGGCGTGAAAGTAAAGGGTGTCGTCACATATGGTTAGATGATGTGCCTATACCTATTTCCAAGTTTCCGAGGAGTATTTCTGCCAAATTTCATCAAATTCGGTCTAGTATCAAAGTCCTTAAAGACGGACAAACAGACATACATTCGTACAGACAGATTCTCTCACATTTAAGTATAAAATTAGTATGTATTAGTAGGTGTTGTATTTTGTTTTTCGGTTTCTCTGTATCAGCTGATTGGAACAAATGAAACAATTACATCAATCCATAGTTACAACTTGAATAATATAAAGTAATAACAATAATTAAAGCGTTTAGCAACAAATAAATAGATGTAAGATTGAACCCTGTCTGATCTGGCGTCAAGATATAATAAAAGCGTTTAGCAACAAATAAATAGATGTAAGATTGAACCCTATCTGATCTGGCGTCAAGATATAATAAAAGCGTTTAGCAACAAATAAATAGATGTAAGATTGAACCCTGTCTGATCTGGCGTCAAGATATAATAAAAGCGTTTAGCAACAAATAAATAGATGTAAGATTGAACCCTGTCTGATCTGGCGTCAAGATATAATAAAAGCGTTTAGCAACAAATAAATAGATGTAAGATTGAACCCTGTCTGATCTGGCGTCAAGATATAATAAAAGCGTTTAGCAACAAATATATAGATGTAAGATTGAACCCTGTCTGATCTGACGTCAAGATATAATAAAAGCGTTTAGCAACAAATAAATAGATGTAAGATTGAACCCTGTCTGATCTGGCGTCAAGATATAATAAAAGCGTTTAGCAACAAATAAATAGATGTAAGATTGAACCCTGTCTGATCTGGCGTCAAGATATAATAAAAGCGTTTAGCAACAAATAAATAGATGTAAGATTGAACCCTGTCTGATCTGGCGTCAAGATATAATAAAAGCGTTTAGCAACAAATAAATAGATGTAAGATTGAACCCTGTCTGATCTGGCGTCAAGATATAATAAAAGCGTTTAGCAACAAATAAATAGATGTAAGATTGAACCCTGTCTGATCTGGCGTCAAGATATAATAAAAGCGTTTAGCAACAAATAAATAGATGTAAGATTGAACCCTGTCTGATCTGGCGTCAAGATATAATAAAAGCGTTTAGCAACAAATAAATAGATGTAAGATTGAACCCTGTCTGATCTGGCGTCAAGATATAATAAAAGCGTTTAGCAACAAATAAATAGATGTAAGATTGAACCCTGTCTGATCTGGCGTCAAGATATAATAAAAGCGTTTAGCAACAAATAAATAGATGTAAGATTGAACCCTGTCTAATCTGGCGTCAAGATATAATAAAAGCGTTTAGCAACAAATAAATAGATGTAAGATTGAACCCTGTCTGATCTGGCGTCAAGATATAATAAAAGCGTTTAGCAACAAATAAATAGATGTAAGATTGAACCCTGTCTGATCTGGCGTCAAGATATAATAAAAGCGTTTAGCAACAAATAAATAGATGTAAGATTGAACCCTGTCTGATCTGGCGTCAAGATATAATAAAAGCGTTTAGCAACAAATAAATAGATGTAAGATTGAACCCTGTCTGATCTGGCGTCAAGATATAATAAAAGCGTTTAGCAACAAATAAATAGATGTAAGATTGAACCCTGTCTGATCTGGCGTCAAGATATAATAAAAGCGTTTAGCAACAAATAAATAGATGTAAGATTGAACCCTGTCTGATCTGGCGTCAAGATATAATAAAAGCGTTTAGCAACAAATAAATAGATGTAAGATTGAACCCTGTCTGATCTGGCGTCAAGATATAATAAAAGCGTTTAGCAACAAATAAATAGATGTAAGATTGAACCCTGTCTGATCTGGCGTCAAGATATAATAAAAGCGTTTAGCAACAAATAAATAGATGTAAGATTGAACCCTGTCTGATCTGGCGTCAAGATATAATAAAAGCGTTTAGCAACAAATAAATAGATGTAAGATTGAACCCTGTCTGATCTGGCGTCAAGATGTAATAAAAGCGTTTAGCAACAAATAAATAGATGTAAGATTGAACCCTGTCTGATCTGGCGTCAAGATATAATAAAAGCGTTTAGCAACAAATAAATAGATGTAAGATTGAACCCTGTCTGATCTGGCGTCAAGATATAATAAAAGCGTTTAGCAACAAATAAATAGATGTAAGATTGAACCCTGTCTGATCTGGCGTCAAGATATAATAAAAGCGTTTAGCAACAAATAAATAGATGTAAGATTGAACCCTGTCTGATCTGGCGTCAAGATATAATAAAAGCGTTTAGCAACAAATAAATAGATGTAAGATTGAACCCTGTCTAATCTGGCGTCAAGATATAATAAAAGCGTTTAGCAACAAATAAATAGATGTAAGATTGAACCCTGTCTGATCTGGCGTCAAGATATAATAAAAGCGTTTAGCAACAAATAAATAGATGTAAGATTGAACCCTGTCTGATCTGGCGTCAAGATATAATAAAAGCGTTTAGCAACAAATAAATAGATGTAAGATTGAACCCTGTCTGATCTGGCGTCAAGATATAATAAAAGCGTTTAGCAACAAATAAATAGATGTAAGATTGAACCCTGTCTGATCTGGCGTCAAGATATAATAAAAGCGTTTAGCAACAAATAAATAGATGTAAGATTGAACCCTGTCTGATCTGGCGTCAAGATATAATAAAAGCGTTTAGCAACAAATAAATAGATGTAAGATTGAACCCTGTCTGATCTGGCGTCAAGATATAATAAAAGCGTTTAGCAACAAATAAATAGATGTAAGATTGAACCCTGTCTGATCTGGCGTCAAGATATAATAAAAGCGTTTAGCAACAAATAAATAGATGTAAGATTGAACCCTGTCTGATCTGGCGTCAAGATATAATAAAAGCGTTTAGCAACAAATAAATAGATGTAAGATTGAACCCTGTCTGATCTGGCGTCAAGATATAATAAAAGCGTTTAGCAACAAATAAATAGATGTAAGATTGAACCCTGTCTGATCTGGCGTCAAGATGTAATAAAAGCGTTTAGCAACAAATAAATAGATGTAAGATTGAACCCTGTCTGATCTGGCGTCAAGATATAATAAAAGCGTTTAGCAACAAATAAATAGATGTAAGATTGAACCCTGTCTGATCTGGCGTCAAGATATAATAAAAGCGTTTAGCAACAAATAAATAGATGTAAGATTGAACCCTGTCTGATCTGGCGTCAAGATATAATAAAAGCGTTTAGCAACAAATAAATAGATGTGTTCGAGTACGAATCGCTAGTGTCGATAGTTCCCTACTAGATGGCGCTAGCGTCGTATAAGAACATGCCTTGGTTTGGCGCAATCTTTTAATGATGTGTGTAATTATTGTTTTAATAAATTGTATGCAATCCGGTGAAAAGTGTTTGATTTAATCAAGATCGAAGTAGTCGAAGACTCCCGCGAGATGGGCTCTGTTCATGGTCCTAATCGAGTCAGATAAAAGAAGAACCATCGCGGAATCTGATTTATCAGATATTTTTGTGCATTGCATGCCATTGGGTGGTGGATCGCCATCAAGGGTGCTTATATCGCTGGCCAACCAGCGTCCAGAGTGAAGTGAAGTGAGGAAGGCGCTGGACTACAGCATCGGGACGACGTGCTCTGTTCGAGGTGACAGTGGAAGAGTTTCCACTGTGAAGTACGTCGGCGCATCCGAGGAAGCATCCTAGGAAGTGACTCGTCGATATTGGCGAGTTGAAGTCGGACTGGTGACACAAGTGACGTCATCGGCGAGTGAGGTGATTAATTGTGGACTGTCAAGGTGTGTACAGACAAGTGAAGTAAGTGGACTGAAGTAAATCGTGAGTTTGACTTTATTTCTTATTTTATATAGTTTTTCGTTTAATTTGTTATTTAAGTTAGTAGTAATTATGGATTTATTGTTAATTAAGGAACAAAATGACTTGTTTAGTCAGATTAAAAGATCTTTCATTAATTTCAAGAAGTCATCGAAAGAGCGTTTGGCTCAACTAGCATACTTGGAAATTAAATTGGACTGTTTAAATGAGCAATGGGGTCGGGTTTTAGTTAACCACAAACAGTTGGTACAAAGTGCAAAATCCGATGAGTTGACCCATAGTTATTTTACTAATGATTTCTTAAGTATAGAAGATATGTACATGGATTGCAAAATAGAAATGAAAGATGCATTAAACAAGTTATTACCTACAAAACAAAACTTAAATACTGTACAGATTTCCGAAAACCAAGTAGATGTTGATAGAAGTATAAATAGAGTTAAATTACCAAAAATAACAATACCTTTATTTTCGGGTAATTATAAGGATTGGACATCATTTCGTGATTTATTTGTTTCGCTGATACACAGTAATTTGTCATTAGATGATGTCGAGAAATTGCATTATTTAAAGAGTCATCTCTCAGGAGAAGCTGAGCAACTCCTAAGACATGTGCCGATAACGGCCAGTAATTATAGTTTATGTTGGACTCAGCTTAACGAAAGGTACAATAATAAAAGATTTTTGTGCAACTTTTATTTAAAGAAATTATTGTGCCAATCTAGTATCAACAAGGAGTCTTCCGCAGCTCTTAAAGAGTTGCTAAATGAAACATTAGACAGTATAAACGGTTTAGAGGGTTTGGGTATTGTGGTTAAGAATTGGGATGTTATAATAGTGTATATTGTTAGCATGAAGTTGGATAGTGAGTCGAGAAAACATTGGGAGCTCGAGGTAAGCGCAGGGTCAGAAGATTTGCCTACCTTTCAACAATTGAAGGTATTTTTAGAAAACAGATACAGAGCATTAGAATTCATAGAACCCGAAGCTAAACTTAGGCAATGTTATAATCCAAAGACACTTCATGTTACCAATCATGCAATTACAAGTAGCAATAGTGATAACAATGTAGTATGTCTATTCTGTTCCAAAAATCATAAATTAGTCAATTGTAAACTGTTCGCCAAGGAAATGTATGATGCTCGCCTTGCCTTTGTACAGACGAATAAGTTGTGTTACAATTGTTTATGTAAAAACCATCCAGTTAGATACTGTAAAAGGAGAAATTCATGCAGCATATGTAAGAGACGACACCATTCTTTGTTGCATTCCAACCCAACCTCTGTCGCAGTCGACGGAAACAGCGATTCAGATAGTAGTGGCGGAAATTCACGTACTCTGGGCGAATCGTCTTCGCCAGTTGCAACCCTACCCACAAATGTCACAACATTGTTTTCAAAGCAAAATGTGCAGGTTTTGTTATCTACGGCGTTGATAAAGGTTAGTTCCACTGACTGGTATGGTCACTTGTTAAGAGCATTACTCGACCAAGGCTCCCAAGCGTCCTTTATTACAGAGACGGCAGTAAAGGCACTTGGACTTAGAAAGACGCCAGTAAGAAGTTCGATATCGGGATTAGGAGGTGAGGGCAGTCTAATGGTCTCCAAAAATGTGGTTACTTTGCATTTTCAATCGCTTTATGATTCGAAATATAAGGTAACGGTAAATGCCTATGTTTTGGACACGTTAACTTCACTTCTTCCTTCGGAAAGGTTGACACTTAGCAATTGGGCCGAGCTTAAGAATCTCAACCTAGCAGATCCAGAATTTAATGTGCCCAATAGGATTGATGTTCTGTTAGGTGCAGAGGTGTATAGCCAGGTTATCAGAGAGGGATTATTAAGGGGACCACCAGGTCTCCCTGTAGCACAAAACACAGCCTTAGGTTGGATCCTGTCTGGTCAAGTAGATTCGCAAGCCTCTCAGTGTCAAAATGTAGTTGTCAGCATGCATGCTAAATTCACTAATAATAAATTACTGGAAGGAAAAACAGATGTTAGTATGCGTACAACTAAAGAAACCTTAACAGAGGAAGAAGAGAAGTGCATAGAAGAAAGATGTGACGCAGGTGTCCAAGCTGATTTAAGGTGCTTGATGTCTGCACAGGGTGTACCGATGTCGCGTCCTAAGGAAAGGTATATAGTAGCAGACATCGTCAAGGAACATCATCTGCATAGGAAGGTAGCGGAAGAACACAGGAACTTTCATCAACTGGTGTGTAAAGAAGATTCTAAAAGGAAAGAAAGAATCTGAAAATAAAAAAGGACAAATTAATGAAGGTATCGATAAGTACCGCTTCAGCACCTTACCTGGCTATTAATGGACGACATCAGCGGGCACTCGACGAAAGAATGCAGCATCCATCGGCATCTGAAAGAGAAAGTGAGGACAATATAGTGACAGGATTTTATAGTGTAAAGGAAAGGATAAAACTATCTGAGGATACGATAAGGGATTTGGTAAGCAAGAAAGGATTATGGTTACGGAAATATGCTAGCAATGGTGAAGACCTGTTGGAGAAAATAAATGAAACAAGGGATACATTAAATAAGGAAATTAAGTTAAGATCAGTAATAAATGTGTTGAGACTTACCTGGATACGAAGCACTGATCCGTTGAAATATTCAATACGAACAGTTATTCCTTATGTTGTTAGTTTATTTAATTCAATTGAACGGGTCGCATCCCGTATTGTTACACTGAAGATATTTACGTAGCTAATCGTTAAACTTACCGTCGTATCTTAATAGTAAACCCCTAGAAATTAGTAAGAACTGTCAGAGTAAAGGGAAGCAAATGAGATATAATATAAGGAAATATCGAAGAGAAAATATGTGTATACATTATGATTTATCAAAGGTTAGGAGAAGGTAGTACGTATTAGGAATATTATGCTAGAATAAATTATAGACATTTGATAATTACCTAAAGGAACCCATTTTACCAATAAGGTAGTAGCTAAGCTAACATGTTGTTGTACCTCAGCTGGAGATTTATTGTACGGTATTGGTGAATGGTTCCAAAAGTAGTACGGTTTTATATGCGAAATTGTGTAAATGTTCTCTAAGACCTGCTCTAAGACTTATGCTGTATAAAGCTCAGATAAGGTCATGCGTGGAATACTGTTCTCACCTCTGGGATGGCTCCGCTAAGTATCTTACAGATGCTCTCAATGTCCTGCAGAGGCGGGCAATTCGGATAGTGGACGACACCACAGTCTCTAAAACTCTCGAATCACTGCAGCTTCGCCGTGACGTTGCCTCTCTGAGCGTGTTCTACAAGCTATACCACGGCGAGTGTTCTGAGGAGCTCCATAACCTTATCCCTTCTTCTCTATTCCGCAACCGAACTACACGCACAGGCCAAAATATGCATCCACATACCCTACCCACTATCCCTACGCGTACTCATAAATTTGGAGACTCTTACATCTGTCGCACGCTGAAGATGTGGAATGCTCTCCCAGCCAGTGTATTTCCCCACTCTTATAACCTGGAGTCCTTCAAGCGAAGTGTGAAAAAGCATCTTGTTAGGCCGGCATAGTGGTAGAGACTGATGTCGGTCATAGTGACCGGCGTCAGTTGCTCCCATTCTTGGACCTCGCGTACTGCTTACCATCAGGTGGGCGCGATGTCACATGTCGAGTCCAGTATAAAAAAAAAAAAAAAAAAAAAAAATGTCAGAGTTTCGCTGGTAAGTTTCAGCAAAGGTGACTGTGACTCTTCCATTTACACAGTGAAGTCGATTTCGATAATCGTATTAATGTGCGCGTGACAAGTAAGGGTAATTGAAGTTGTAAATGTTTATAATGGCTCTAGTAGTAGTGCCAGATATGAGTAGTCAAATATAGGTAGTTTGAGATGGTGGCAAATGTAGCAAATAATGGTACGTCAATTTAGCGTCATTGGTCGCAAGAAGTTTAACTTAGGATGTTTTTGCAAAGGCTGTATTTAATTTCAGAATTAAATGTTGGTGTTAACATACATGTCGTTGGTTTCTGAGTTGAGCATATAGTAGTATAGTAGTAGTAGTCCAGGGCCAGTCAATGTATCTTGGGGTATGCTAATGAAAACTTTGTTAAATAATGTGTCCAACTTTAAATTGATTTATATACTTCGGTATAATTGTTAGAAGTAGTTTGTAAGATTTGTCACCCACCTATATTTGTAAATTTAAGGTAGTAGGTCCGTTCATGGTGGGCGGAACTATGACCTTAGGAAGGACAGAGATCCTTGGTGGGCGGTATGTTCGAGTACGAATCGCTAGTGTCGATAGTTCCCTACTAGATGGCGCTAGCGTCGTATAAGAACGTGCCTTGGTTTGGCGCAATCTTTTAATGATGTGTGTAATTATTGTTTTAATAAATTGTATGCAATCCGGTGAAAAGTGTTTGATTTAATCAAGATCGAAGTAGTCGAAGACTCCCGCGAGATGGGCTCTGTTCAAGATGTAAGATTGAACCCTGTCTGATCTGGCGTCAAGATATAATAAAAGCGTTTAGCAACAAATAAATAGATGTAAGATTGAACCCTGTCTGTTCTGGCGTCAAGATATAATAAAAGCGTTTAGCAACAAATAAATAGATGTAAGATTGAACCCTGTCTGATCTGGCGTCAAGATATAATAAAAGCGTTTAGCAACAAATAAATAGATGTAAGATTGAACCCTGTCTGATCTGGCGTCAAGATATAATAAAAGCGTTTAGCAACAAATAAATAGATGTAAGATTGAACCCTGTCTGATCTGGCGTCAAGATATAATAAAAGCGTTTAGCAACAAATAAATAGATGTAAGATTGAACCCTGTCTGATCTGGCGTCAAGATATAATAAAAGCGTTTAGCAACAAATAAATAGATGTAAGATTGAACCCTGTCTGATCTGGCGTCAAGATATAATAAAAGCGTTTAGCAACAAATAAATAGATGTAAGATTGAACCCTGTCTGATCTGGCGTCAAGATATAATAAAAGCGTTTAGCAACAAATAAATAGATGTAAGATTGAACCCTGTCTGATCTGGCGTCAAGATATAATAAAAGCGTTTAGCAACAAATAAATAGATGTAAGATTGAACCCTGTCTGATCTGGCGTCAAGATATAATAAAAGCGTTTAGCAACAAATAAATAGATGTAAGATTGAACCCTGTCTGATCTGGCGTCAAGATATAATAAAAGCGTTTAGCAACAAATAAATAGATGTAAGATTGAACCCTGTCTGATCTGGCGTCAAGATATAATAAAAGCGTTTAGCAACAAATAAATAGATGTAAGATTGAACCCTGTCTGATCTGGCGTCAAGATATAATAAAAGCGTTTAGCAACAAATAAATAGATGTAAGATTGAACCCTGTCTGATCTGGCGTCAAGATATAATAAAAGCGTTTAGCAACAAATAAATAGATGTAAGATTGAACCCTGTCTGATCTGGCGTCAAGATATAATAAAAGCGTTTAGCAACAAATAAATAGATGTAAGATTGAACCCTGTCTGATCTGGCGTCAAGATATAATAAAAGCGTTTAGCAACAAATAAATAGATGTAAGATTGAACCCTGTCTGATCTGGCGTCAAGATATAATAAAAGCGTTTAGCAACAAATAAATAGATGTAAGATTGAACCCTGTCTGATCTGGCGTCAAGATATAATAAAAGCGTTTAGCAACAAATAAATAGATGTAAGATTGAACCCTGTCTGATCTGGCGTCAAGATATAATAAAAGCGTTTAGCAACAAATAAATAGATGTAAGATTGAACCCTGTCTGATCTGGCGTCAAGATATAATAAAAGCGTTTAGCAACAAATAAATATATGTAAGATTGAACCCTGTCTGATCTGGCGTCAAGATATAATAAAAGCTTTAGCAACAAATAAATAGATGTAAGATTGAACCCTGTCTGATCTGGCGTCAAGATATAATAAAAGCGTTTAGCAACAAATAAATAGATGTAAGATTGAACCCTGTCTGATCTGGCGTCAAGATATAATAAAAGCGTTTAGCAACAAATAAATAGATGTAAGATTGAACCCTGTCTGATCTGGCGTCAAGATATAATAAAAGCGTTTAGCAACAAATAAATAGATGTAAGATTGAACCCTGTCTGATCTGGCGTCAAGATATAATAAAAGCGTTTAGCAACAAATAAATAGATGTAAGATTGAACCCTGTCTGATCTGGCGTCAAGATATAATAAAAGCGTTTAGCAACAAATAAATAGATGTAAGATTGAACCCTGTCTGATCTGGCGTCAAGATATAATAAAAGCGTTTAGCAACAAATAAATAGATGTAAGATTGAACCCTGTCTGATCTGGCGTCAAGATATAATAAAAGCGTTTAGCAACAAATAAATAGATGTAAGATTGAACCCTGTCTGATCTGGCGTCAAGATATAATAAAAGCGTTTAGCAACAAATAAATAGATGTAAGATTGAACCCTGTCTGATCTGGCGTCAAGATATAATAAAAGCGTTTAGCAACAAATAAATAGATGTAAGATTGAACCCTGTCTGATCTGGCGTCAAGATATAATAAAAGCGTTTAGCAACAAATAAATAGATGTAAGATTGAACCCTGTCTGATCTGGCGTCAAGATATAATAAAAGCGTTTAGCAACAAATAAATAGATGTAAGATTGAACCCTGTCTGATCTGGCGTCAAGATATGTATGTAGAAAAATGCAAATTAAAAGCTATTTAACTACAAAAAAAACTGATATAATAATAAATTACAATTTAAAACAATTTTAATCATTACATTACAAATACAATAACAAAACAAATGTTGGTCTTGGAAAATGTAACCTATGGGCTAACATCCTGACAACCACCTATACTAGTAGGTGGTTGTCACACATCATCCCATCAAACTATAGAATCAACGTAAATGCACACATATATAAAGTTATAGACAAATAAAATAATACATGCTCAACATAACGTGATAACCAACATTCTATATATATTTATCTATACTATTTTAGTTATATGTTTATAAACAATATACGATACATAAACATACAATAGAGGAACTATTTATAGTGTACCTATGCATAGAAGTGTTTTAAGAAGTTGGATTCTGTTAGATTTTGTATTATAAGTTTAGGACGTTATTGTTGGTAGGGTGGGGTGGGGCTAGCCGTTGATTAATTGTAAGGGAAGGCCCTCGAGGGCCTCAACATATATCCGGGAGAAGTGTATTACTTATCTCGGAGATTTATCTTAATTAAGGCACACCTCTTGTTCCCGAATCCCAGCGGGAATCGGTTCAGATAGTTTTCCCTGATTTTTGCGTCTTGCCAGTGTCACGTTCCCGGCACTGATGATATAATCAAGGGCCTATTTCAAATGGTTTCGAATAGATAATATAATAATAGATGGTTTAGGGCTATCAGAACTAAATGTTTTCCCGCCACAAAATGTGAAATTAAATATATACGGGGTGACTTTATGCTCTTACGTTAGTCTAATATGTGATTCTATTGATAGAAACCATATGACGGAAATGATAATAAAAAATGAAATCTCTAAACAAATTGGCTTTAGCCAAAAAAAAATGTCTTCCGACATGAGGTTTCTTGGAAAAAGTAGTTCGTTTCTATCAACAAGAAAAGTAAGAGCATTCAAAATCACGTGGTACGTAACAAGACGCCAACAAACCAAACGATATGAGAATGCTACATAGACTTTAAATAACTTTTTTGTAACAAGCAGTTTCAGCAGCTCCGACCTCGTACTCTCATCTCAAACATATTACTTAGAAATGATATTTGTGTTGACACAGCTCGGCTCGCGATTTCAACTACTAGCTAAAGTTAAATAATACATTACAGTAAATAACTAGACGTACCTATATATATATATATATATTATCTAGAACTGACCTCACGCCCACTAAGGGCGTAAGTGGATCCTTCCATAGTGGTGGCTGCTCTCCCATACAAATTTCTGTATTTAGGTGATTACATTTTTACATACATTACAGCTCCTAGAACACAGCGTCCTAGACCTCCACTGCTGGAGATGGGCCTTCCAGAACACATATCTGGAGAATTTGGCCTACACTCGCCACGCTGGCCAGACGGCTTGGCAAGGATTTAAGTGATTAAATGCCACTAATTGTATGAACGCGTTAAAATTCTAAAAAGTCCGGTTCGAACCATTTACCAATGCAAAATTATTTTTTCCAACATACATTGGTCATAGATATACAACACTACCGTTCCAGTCCTTTGGAATGCACATTAGCCGTTGTTCGCGGTTCTACTAATACCAACTAGTGGAACGAATTATAATTTTTAAAAAACTTTAGACCCTTAAAAATACGTCTGGCCAGCTGCAGCATGGCGAGAGTAAGCCAAATTCTCCAGAAACGGTTCATCTCCAAGAGTGGAGGTCTACACTCTGTATTCCAGGGGCTGATATGAAGGAAGGATTCAGTTCAAAAAGAAGTCTCCATAATTGTATAGATTAAAGGTAAAAATGGGTCTATCACCTTACGGTTAAGATTTATTTGCACGTCATCTGACAATAATTTCCTCTGAAAAGAGTATTTTAATTGCCAAGAAAGCTTTGTCAAAACCACTTTCTTGGTCGACTGTACCTATCTGTTTTATTTTGAAGGTCGCTATCGACTGGAACCTCCTTATTTTTTGAAATCGGTTAAAAATGACAGATACCTTGTTTTAGTACAACCCAGACGGTAACTGAATCCTTCCTTAGTGGCATTTCTTTATTTAAATTTAAAAAAAAATGGGAATGCGGATATTTATGTGAAAAAATGTCACTAAGGAAGGATTCAGTTACCCATTCATCATTCGGTCCTATAGCATTGTTTTGTTTTAAATTCATCCTGAAGCTTGTGAGCTGTCTGTTATTACATCCGATATGCGGGTTGCGATTGTCGTGAGAATTCTAACAAAGCTGTCCGTAAATGTTGGGGGAGAAGTTAATCATATTTTAACTTAAGATTAGGGCCTCTGGTAATAATGACGATAATTTGAACAATGTTAACATCGGCCGACTAGTTCATATTTTGTCAAGAACTCAGCGCATTGCGTCATAAGTTGATCTAGATTTTTAGAACAAACACGTGTAGGTAAAGGCAATTATAACTTCTTAGCGCTAATAATAATTTTCGGACAATTAATTAAAACCAATTGTTATAGGTACCTAGATATTAATTAGATTTCTAAACTGTATCGGTTAAAATGTGTCAGCATCAGAAGGAGAAATATCCAAAACTATATAGAGACATCTTCGTTAACTTAAAGACAACAACTAAATTTAAAAAAATGATATAATCTGTTAGACTCGGAGTAGCCCGTGGTATACTCGTAGTGGTCAGCGAAAACATCTTCAGCTAGCCGTATGGTCACATGCCATCTAAACTAATGTGACATGTACTTAATCAAAGACGCGGTGGTGGCTCGGTTGTAAGAACGCGTTCCTTAAATCCTACAAAGGTCGGTTCGAACCCACCCGGCATGTACCAATGAGAAATACGTACACTTTTCTTACGTACTGCCGTCATTGATTTACAACACCACCGTTCCCGTGCCTCAGAGAGCACGTTAAGCCGTCGGTTCCGCTTCCACTTATACCAACTTATGGAATCGTTAATAAATTGTCATAAAAAATGACATTATACCCTCACCAAGCCAAGGCCATCGTGGCGCGTGTAGGCCAAAGTCTCCAGATATATGTTCTGGAAGGCCCATCTCCAGCAGTTGAGCTGAGATAGGATGCTGTTTTCTAGGGGCTGTAATGGTGATGTATCAAACTTAATCATGTAACCATTTACTTAGATGTGAATATTTCATGATATGTCCTCATCTTTAGATTCTACCCGTGCTTCAAATTTTGACTGATTTAAACAAAAAACGGTAACTTTTGTAGATAATGATGAGCACAAACATATAGTACAATATTTTATGTAGCGAAATAGCAATTACAAGCGATCGCTAAACAATGTATTTTATAGGCAATTTTATGAGCCTTTTGGGTTACATTATTATAATTTTGGTAGAGATTAAATTTTTATTAATAATTAGGTAGGTGCAGCCTGTTACTCCCATGGTCCTATAGATAGGTGAAGCAATTTTTAAAATGAGTTATGTATTTGTGAAGTTAATCCATTAAAACCAAACAATGACATCTTTCTCTTCCAGACATAATTGTTAGACCGTAAAGTGAAGGTTAAAGCGTGCTTATATTACAAGACTAACACTTTCCTATAGCTACTTGTACTAATAATAATAAGCATATCATTAACCTTCAACAACAAATCATATTCTGAGAATGTTTCCCCACCTCTTGTAGGTATGTCTGCTAGTAATTTGAGGGCGACCCGTCGAGCCATGTGATGAGGACGATCTGGTGCGATCGGCTGGACTTCTAAAGGTTAACCATTTCTAAATGTCATATTACCTATTATTAACTTGGTTTAGCGGTACCTATGACCAGAATTAGCTGTTTTGGGGGATGGAGTTGCTCACGTACTGTTTTCTATATATATACCATCTATTCTCATATAATAATAACATCCACCCTACACGTGTCCTCCGGGTGGTGCAAATCGAGCAAAGAAGTAAGAAGGCGAATCGTGTCGCAGGCGACCAATCAACTTTCCTGCCATTAACCCTGTACGTCATCTTGCATGATGCGGCTCGAGTGACCGCGAGGTACTAAATTTCCTCTTAAATACTAATGTGGAAGGACGAGGGAGCCTACCACGATAAATTTTCCAAAAAAATCGCCCTATGATTGATAAATTTAGACGACCCGATTAACAACCGTCGCCAATCGGTACTCGGATCCATTGGTGTAAAATTGGCTACTAAAGCTTCCAATGAGATGGTTTGTTTAGCTTTGGAAGGAAGAGATACGTCAGACGACAGATCTACGAAATACAATACAAAAGATCTTAATATACGCGGCCCATCCTATAGGTACCTGGAATATCAATGGACTACTTATACTCCAGGAGCATAGTGTTGGAATTAGTGTACCAGCGTACATGAATGCCAATAGGTTGCGGGATGTAACAAATATAAAATGTATGCACCCACAGCACAAGGTGACTCCTGACAAAGGCGTTATAAAGAATTTTAAGCGTATGCACGTTCTTAAAAACCTTACCAATGCGGAGTATAAATCCCAACATACGGTAAGTCTTATCTTTCGCATGTGTTATATGCGATTCAAAAGTTAGTTTACTATCCAAAATGACGCCCAGATCACGAATTTGACTGACACGTGCTAGTTCCTGGCCATATAAAGAGTATGATGCTAAGATAGGATTCGGTTTTCTTGTAAAGGTTATGACTTTACATTTAGCAATATTAAGAAACAAAAGATTTTTATCACAATAAGAACACAAACTGTCCAGATCTTGCTGTAAAGATATGCAGTCATTGAGACCACTAACTACTTTAAGTATCTTCTTGTCATCTGCATAAAGGAACAGTTTAGAGTTCCTTATGTAATATAATACGTCATTAATGAAGATATTAAACAGCAAGGGCCCCAAGTGGGATCCCTGAAGGTGATAACGAGCCAGGAGGGAGATAACCATAGTCATAGGAGACTGGAATGCTAACTTTGCAAAATTATCCGCAGATGAAGCTGCAGCGAGACGATTGGACAATAGCTTTGGCAGCAGATACGATAGTGGTGAAGACTGATCAACTTTTGAATAGGTGGACATCTCAGTATCCTTAACACTTATTTCCAATATCAACCAAGGTGACTACGATCTACCTGCAATCTTCAGGTAATAGATAACGAATTCGATTACATCCTACTGAATACGTGCTGTAAATAATGGAAAAAATAAAATCCAGATACGTTCGATCACTGCAGCTGTTCTCCATATTCCTATATGTGTGAAACAGTCCATGATGCTGTGCATGCTGTCGAAGATCGGAACGGGTGGTGGTATCATTAAGTCGCACATGAGGAAAGATTATATATTTCCGATAGAAATTATATATGAGATAGGCAAATAGATAATGAACGTGTAAAGTGAACAAGTGTCAAAACTTTGGAGGATTGATTTTCATTTTCCATAATATTATGATTTCCGCAAACAAATCGAGAATGTCCATGGCGTCACTGAATGATTCAGCGGTCGGGTTCCACCAAGTATGCACGGCGGCCACTACTGACCCGAAGCTAACAGAATCAAACCGAAATATTAAAAAGTTACCGACGACGAGATTAACAGTACCAGATAGCTCCAGTAAAAGTAAAAAAAGGACAATAATTGCGGTCGTAATTAATCTAAAGATAAGATAATAATAAATAATTCTTAGAAAATAGAGATTCAACAACTAGAGTCGCCCTCCCTGCAAGCCTGCAACAAGTAGTGTTACTTGTTGATTGGTGTATACTTACTATACAATCAGGAGATACATGTGTGTAATGTAATGTACCTAACACTAAGCTTTCACTGATCATGATGACCTCGTTTAAAGGTCTGCCTCTTAGAATTTAGTAGGTTTCACAAAAAAATGTTGCTTCAAGGGAACTATTGTAAAGACGTTACAGAAACAAGGACAATCATTATTTGTTGTATATACCTGATGGCAAACTAATGAGGCAAGGAAGTGCACGGGAGGACACCGCGCCTACTCGGGGAGCTGGCAGCCATTAACGTTCATCATTTAGGAAGACAAACTCACTTAATATCTAGTCACTGGATGAAGTCGTACTTATTTTGACATATTTGGTACAGGATACTTACCTAGGTACGTAATTTTTTAAAAAAGCTCAAATATTACGTGATTAAAAGCCGGCCGTACATAATGGTATCGCCTTCCGACCTATAGTTGAGTGCGACAAGCTATCGGGCTGTGCCGAGGACGGTCGATGTGGAGACTGGCCGCCAGCTCCCTGACTGCGGACTAATTAGTCACCAATTCCATGAAACTGATTACTTCCTGTCTACCTCACAATCGCATAGTTATATGTCAAATGACAATTATCCACACCTACATTGTTCTATTGAAATTCATAACAAATAAAACTTGTAAGGATTATGTTAAGTATTTTAACGGTTCGTTTATTTAGTTCTGCTTTCTCTACATTATGAACAATAATAATGGAAAAAATATAACAATAATACATTTAAATTAATAACCACAGGTATTCGTAAAAAAATAATAATTAACATTAAATGAAATAATAATGAAAGTAACGATTCGATCGGGTAGTAACCGGTAATAGTGCGGTGGAGGTGACGCGGGTGGGTCAGCCGTGTCGACTCATCTCCTCACGATCGCGAAGTATTGGCGCTTCCGGCGCGCGGGGAGGGATCGCCACTCGCGCACCGACTGCCGCCCCGGACTGACGTGATGGCGGCCGCGCGCTGAACTGCAACGGGATTCCACCACACTCGAGCACCATGCACCCGTGAGTACTCCACATTTTAGAGTAGGTACCGCCTGCCCGCCGCGCCACTGACAGCCGGGTATTTACCACCCGGTGCACGAATCTACTTTTCCCCGGAAAATCGCTTTCGGGAACGTGTTACCTACGACCGAATATTGATTTTAATTTGCTCTGTTTGTATATCTTTGTTTACAACTTGGTGTCGAGGTTTGTCCGCTGGCAAACCTGATTCACAAATTACTTATTTGTGTCATCGAAGTGCTCGTCAATTTACGGTACAGAGATTCCTCATAATAGTGCTCGAGGACCACCGAATTCATCATTTATGCTTCAATGAAAACATTATAAAATTTTGCGAAGGCTACGTGCAACGGCGCTGCGTTAGTTTTGCAGAAAGAATTTTAATTAATAGTGACGCAATGGCCTCTGCTTGGTTCTGTTTCGACAAACGCTAGACTTTGTCTTTGCCGAAAAAAAGGAGAAAAAAACCTGCAGAACTGTATGCCGCCGTGAGTCAGACTAGGTTTCCTTGGTGTCGGCGCCCATCAGCGGCCGGCTTCATGTACACAATGACCGACAAACAATGCTATGCCTTGCAATTATTGTTTCCTCACAATTCAATTAGAGCACCTAATATCGTTAAGCTGTCATCGTAGAGATTATTTTATCATTTATATTTGCGAACCGGTTGACAGTAGGGGTGGAGGTCTCTGCAGTCCGTCGCTAGAGCTGCCGAGGAGATTTCTCGACAAAAAAAGATTCCAAGTACCTAACTGGAATTGTCGGACTGTTCTTCTATTATAACAAGAAAATTCCTCAAACGTCCCTATAATGTTGTCTCATTCATAACAACTTACAGTATACATTTCGTTAAGAAGTATCAATCTAAATAGACAAGAAGCATTACCGCATCGTATGATTGGATAACCTATAATGAATTCACGTAGAAATTGGGCCAAAGGACCACAAACCTCAATACGTAAAAAGCATCAGCAATAATCTCTGTTGTCATAGTGATAATTATTTGACCTCGTCCAGGTCGTTAAAATGATGAAGGTATTAGAGGGCTCTATAAACCAAGACCACACGTATCGGTACTTGGATAGTATAAAGTTGCCAACCTCGTCGGTATACAAAGAACGTTGCTCCTCGAAGCTGCGTCTTCAAGTTTAATAAACGTTAAAGAATAAGTAATGAGATGGAGCGTCAGATTCATTTATCATTGTATGTAGATTATTTGAAGGGTGTTAAGAAAAATAAACATCAAGGAAAAACCGACACGAATGCGATTCATCTAGAATTAAGTAATATTATTTACATAATAGAACAATACGCACATATACCTAATGGTACAGCTGCAAGCAAGCTGCATTCAAATTTAGTCATTTTAACTGACCAATTATGTGGTCTATATTTATAAAAATGTTTCAAAATAGAACCATAGCGCATTTCAGTTTTTCGATGTAATTTCATTTTAACGAATCATTCGAGACAACCAACTATATGACATAGACTTTCTTACTTTGTCCTCACTATGTTACTCGCTATATTGATATTCATTAATCAACAAAAGTACCCCTGCAATGGCTGCGATGTGTTATTACTATATTAAAATATTTGTTGCAAGTTTGTGATTCATTCTAACCGACTGAAGCTGATGCATTCAATTCGAAAATATACATATAATCTGTTTCGTAATCTACATAACAATTCCACGTTACTTCATAATTTTCTTATGGGTAATACTTGAATCGTATATTATACAAAATAAAAGATAAATAATTGCGCGGTTTACAAGAAGCGTTAGTTCGATGTCACATTGACACACTTGGATGTGAACCAGTTTCAAGTAACCATCCACTTGAGCATGTCACGTCGTAATGCTTCCTCAATATCATGTGGTGGATAATGCCGATTCTGCTTCTGGGTTTTTATTACGGCATTTCCCATACAAAATTAGTTTTGGTACAAGGAAAATACAGACAGCTATATATTTTTAAGCTATTGAGTATTTTACAATAAAATCTTCATCTTAACATGAAAATTATTTGAAATCACTGCCTAAAGTGAATATTTAGAAACAATAGGAGACCCTGTGTGCTCTATGATATCTTGGGATCTGCTAATTCATGTCGATGATAGGTGATCGTTAGTGTTTATTACCATCATTTTACAAAATGGCGGTCGTGAAGTCCACCTGGATAGGTTTTAAGGAAGTGAAAGTTTAGTAAATTAAATTGATGCTAAGTTGCGTCAGTCTAGAATGGTGGCGCTTTTCACGTTCACAAACTAAATATAGAAATATTATTTAATTACAAAAAAATATTAAAAATAAAATAAATATTAATACTAAGGATATGGATGTACGAGTAAGCCCCGTCCGCGTGGAATGGTGGCAACAACGCTGGCGGCAATTCCCCGCTCGATTGCAATACTGATTCATTGGGCGAACAAAGAGCCAGCCCTCTTGTCCCCGGAGGAGACGACAAGACGCGGTGTTGTCTTTTTAAAACTTTTTTGCGCTCCCATGGCCCAGAGTTTCTACAGCAAACGGCACAAATATGCACAAATAAAACGATATGAAAAACCTTATAAAGTAAAAAATGAAGATAATAATAATACATAGTACTGTCGAGCTCTACGGGAAAATCACAAACCCATCCTTGGGTTCCGTTGAGCCGTCGTACTTGTCAGATGCCAGAGATGCCTGGTCAGTAACATGCCCCAATAAATCTGTTCCAAATTTAACAAAATTTCAACGACTATGGGACGAGCCGCTCTGCAAACTGGTACTGGACGATATGTTATCTTCCAGTAACACGAGAGAGCGGGCTCGCCTCATGGCCGTTTCCACTAGGGAGTCGGGTCTCTGGTTGCAGGCTTTTCCCTCAGCATCGGTTGGCACACTCCTTGATCGAAATACACTGACCATGGCGGTGTGCCTTCGTCTCGGAGCCCGGACTGTCCACCCACACCAGTGTCGGTGTGGAGAGCCCGTGGAACATCTCGGACACCATGGGCTTTCTTGCGCTAGAAGTGCTGGCCGCATTCCTCGTCACGCTGCTTTAAACGACATCATTCGAAGGGCTTTTGTCACTGCTGGAGTACCCGCGATCCTAGAACCCTCTGGGATTGCGCGGAGCGATGGCAAAAGACCCGACGGCATGACCGTTGGGCCGTGGAAACTTGGCAGGTCCCTGGTGTGGGATGCGACATGTGTAGACACATTAGCCCCATCACACATCCAAGCGACCTCGTCAAGCGCGGGAAGTGCGGCGGTTTCTGCTGAGAACCTCAAGCTGCGCAAATACGCCAACCTCAGTACAGGTTACGAATTTGCGCCGTTTGGGGTCGAGACGATGGGCCCATGGGGACACTCAGCCAAGCGTCTGGCTAAGGAGTTGTCCAAACGGCTAACGGAGAAGTCTGGAGACAGGAAGGCTGGCAATTATTTCTGCCAACATATTAGCTTAGCTATACAGAGGGGAAATGTTGCCAGTCTTCTTGGGACTATCACTGAAGGGTCGTCTCTAGAGGACATTTTTTACTTATAGTTTATTTTTTATTAGGTTTAGTTTATATTTATTTTAATTTTTACTTTTAAGTAGTTTTAATTTATATTGTAATTATTTTATACTGTTTGTATATTACTTCATTAAATTGTTAAATTAATTAAATTAAATAATAAAGATAGATAATTATGTACGAGTGGTGGGGTATATGAATTGGTGTCGGTCGCACGAGTTTACGATATCGATGAACGTCGCACCATTGTTTCACCACTTGTAATATGTAAACATAATGACGTATGACACCTAGCAAAAAATCCAACGCAGTTCCGCTAAAACCAATATAAAATCTTTGATAGTATCATCGTCATCACCACCAGGGTGGTTAGAAATACACATTTAGCCAACTTTACTGGCGGCCCTTTATAACAAGTGGTAAGCTCGTCGATGTCTCTAGTATACCTAAATCGAACAATACCACAAACAAACCCGCCACCTCAGCGTCTACATCCACGGACTTAACCGTAATCGTAATCTAATAATAATCTAATAATATAATAACTGCTAGACCACGGAAGCAATCAGAAAAATAGATTTTATTATAAATTGTAAATCGGAAGTATAACGATTCTCAATTGTAAATCGGAAGTATAACGATTCTCAATTGTAAATCGGAAGTATAACGATTCTCAATACCTCGCTATTTACTAAACAGGTATTTTTTTTACACATGCGGATGATTCGATTAGCGAATCGAGAAGTTAAGTTCACCAGTTACACGATTGCACAATCGCATGAGATGCTCTTAATATTATAGACTGCGGTGAAAAGGCGACAATCAGCAGATATAAGCTGAATGTAAAGTATGTCAGTGATTAACGCTGCAGTCGTGACTCAGCCTCTAACGGAGCACTCCACATCTTGCAACTGTTCATTATAGTGTTGTTTGCTACCAATAGGTCAACATCCTTCTTGACAAACATTTTTCTAATAGACCTCGGTCTCACCTCCACCATCGGGCTAAGTCCCGCATGCTTAGACGTTTCCTCGGCGGTTTGCATTTCTTATCTTGTTAACAATAATTATTTAAATTAACCAGAATAAGTCTGGTTAAAGAACACATAACATTAAAAAAAAAAAAAATTAAAATAATCTTCGTGACACATGAATATGGATAATATGAAAGAGACGGACTTATGGATATAAAGAACGTGCTAGAGCGTGTAGTAATTCTGACATGAATATGGATAATATGAAAGAGACGGACTTATGGATATAAAGAACGTGCTAGAGCGAGTAGTAATTCTGACATGAATATTTAAACTACGGGAACGCAATTATCAATGTTGCAAAAAAAAAACTGATTTCATTGGATATATTTAAAAATGGTCACATTTACGCCTTTCGAGGTTTGGAGAGGTTACAACTAAGAATACCTTCACAGCTAATGGGTACAGTTTTTAAAGGGTTGTCCATCTTTACATTGTTACGCGAACGTGAAGATATGCCAGGAGGTTCTATTCTTATCGAAATGTAACACCGATTGATATTGATGTATTTTCAAAACAATAACCAGTCGTAATAAGTTTCTTTAGTAATGATTTTCTATAAAAACTGCTCTAAAAATTTGCGCCCCCGAAATACTATAGTCGATATTGCAAACATTATCACTAAAATGAGGTCTAGGGGAAAGTTCACTCTCTCTGCAGACCAGTGGGTCGACTCGATCTGTCAATCAGTCGGACAACTGGCAGGCATTTTGGCAAGTTTTTATAGGTATCGGAAACGCGTACAAAAAAACAGTAATGTAAATTATTCGTAATTTCTTGGAGCATTCTTTTTGTAGAGTTTTGCTCCAAGTTGTTTTGACAGTTGAGTAACTTGGATTAGTCTTAAGTTTCGTTATGGTGTCACTGGTAGAGTGGGGGCTCGTTGTGGTGTCACTGGTAGAGTGGTGGCTCGATGGTGTCACTGGTAGAGTGGTGGCTCGATGGTGTCACTGGTAGAGTGGTGGCTTGATGTGGACAGGAAGGCTTTACCTCATGGCTGCAGGCGAGGTTGCGGGAGACGTGACCGAACTGCACATTGGTAACATCCTACCTTACTGCTACGTATCTTTCCTCATCAATAACCGTCAGAAAACTTCATTCTAACTACTCTCTTTGTTTTATTTTTCTGCTAAGCAACAAAAAGAGCTGACTTCTTTAATCGACTACTATATGACTGTTAGACGGCAGCTTTCATATTTAATACGATATTACAAGTTGGAACTGTGAGAGATTCGATTGTCCCAGTTAGTACGATCGATGTAAGGTAGTGTAACTAACATTTTGTATGAAAGTCGCAGCTATGCCCACTCTATCTATTATTTGACCTTGTTAGATAGATATTTGTTCCGAGAACAAATTACTTAAATGCGACTAAGTCAACAAATTTTCGGAACTAATTCATCGCACTTCAAAATTTACCACTTCTTTCACTAAGTTGTCTCTTATAAAATAACTTATATTGCTTTAAAACTAAAATATTGATATGGTTTTTTTATTTTTATTTATTTAAGTTTACAAACAGTAACACACACATATATATATATATATATATATATATATATATATATATATATATATATATATATAATAACATTTAAATAAACAAATTGCTAAGTATGTTACCAACAACGTAAACCACAGATTATATAAACAGGTGACGTCAGATAGTGAAGTTAAACAACAATTAGTAACAAAAGAAAGATATGAGTACACTACAATATATAAGTATAAGATAAGTATCAATAACACATTATGGTTTTAGTATATCCAAAATAGACTCCCTAAAAGCACCGGCAGTCGAGGCAATGATGTCTATAAAGTGAAATTTGTTATTGAATGTGTCAACCAGTCGGATATGAAGAGTCCGGTCACACACAATTATTAAAAGGGATTACGCAGGAACAAGCAAAATAATAAATAAATAAATAATTCCGAGAATTTAAAATCAAATGCGCGAAGGACCAAAATACAACAGCCTATATTAAAGGATTTTTAGGAAAACTCGACTGCTTTTTACAATTGTTTATTTGACACTAAAGATTTGACAAATAAAAATAGGTATCATAAACATTGTCATAAAATGCAAAACGCAAGTTAAGGATTTCGCAACATGAGTGTTATTTCATAAAATATAGTTATTTTAGAGATATATTTATTATATAAGTTAAAAAAGTATTATCACGACCGTTTCCTTTTCGGAGTGGTTAGAAACCTCGATTATAAATAAGCTGATTCACATTTAGCCAACTTTACTGTATACTGTAGGCCAATCATGAGAAGTGGCAAGCTCGTCGATGTGTACCAGCGCGCGTACCAAACTCGACAAATATCACAAATAAATTAAATATTAATTAAATGTATTTACATAAATAAATGTTATTGTTGACCAGGAATCGATCCCGGTACCTCCGAGTCTAAATCCACGGACTTAACTGCTAGACCACGGAGGCAGTTAAATAAGTTAGCTGGTAGATAAAGCCGACATGGCTTTAAGTTCGCCTTTGTGGACTTTTAGGTCAAGTGCAATAAAGTATTTTAATAATAATAAGAGACTTGTTTTTAGTAAAATTGAGGAAAATCGTTAAGTTTTTATTTTTCTCATCTAAAATTAGGTATTATATATGAAACTTAAAATACCTAAGTCTAAAATGACAGTAATTTTATTGCCTAGAAAGCTGAGTAGTGACTATAAAAATGTTGGGTGTGCGAGAGGGGTTGCAAATCGTATCAGAACTCGGACGTAGCACACATGTGGCACGGAACAACTCATACCCTATAACAATGCACGCTTTATATATGGGCCTCAGCATGGGTTCAGAGGTTACTGAACCAGCGACATTACGAGTATTGTCCGGAGACAGTGTGATGATGACTGACTCTTACTGTCCCACTTCACATTTGATTGGTCTTGGTGGGGCGGAAACAGATCGCCTTAATAGCTAGGTGACAACAATTGCGTCGAACAGTCGACAATGTAGTATTAAATAAGTATTTCTTTGTAGTAGAATTAACGTAGCTATCGTGCCGGTTCCGGGTCCCTCATCAATAGTGTCTCGGCCTTAGTGTTTTCGTTAGGTTTATGTGTGAGTTTGTGAGAGAGGGCGGCCGGCGACTGGTCACACACCTAATCTCTCAGGTTGAGTTTGTGAGAGAGGGCGGCCGGCGGAAGGTCACACACACAAAGTTTATAAAGATAAATAACGTAGGAATGCTATTTAAAAAAAAAATAGTCAAATTTTTTTTTTTTATATTTACTATAATTTTGTTTTATAGTTTAATGCAATACCTATATACTCTACTTATGATTATTACTAATTTTAGATATAATAATCGCGCCGCAGACGACATGTACTTCACGTTCACAGAGACCTTGTGGGTTACTTTACGTTCACAGAGACCTTGTGGGTTACTTTACGTTCACAGAGACCTTGTGGGTTACTTTACGTTCACAGAGACCTTGTGGGTTACTTTACGTTCACAGAGACCTTGTGGGTTACTTTTAAAATAGTGGAAACCGCTATTTAGTTGTGAGCTTGGCTATGATCGGTTAATTTATTTAGTCCCTATTTAAGAGACCTTTTGTCTCAAGTTATTAGATAATGAGCAAACCTAACACATCTTGTATGTGTCTCACAAGTAATACATATTATATTAAATTAGATTGTTTAGTGCGATTGCCAAGTTGATATATTTAAAATAAAACTGAGTTGCAAGACTTGACTTATTATTATTATTATTAGTTATTTTTTATCGATATCTCATAAATCCCTAAATATCGCTAGGGACTAAAGTTTTGCGAATTTGCGAATACCTATTCAAACTATAACCACGCGAACATCGTACGTGACATATGGCCCTGCTTGGCTCCCAGTTCCTCACCATATGTTCTTTGTGTTTCCAGAAGGAGTGCCAGCATGGCGTCCCATAAGAGATTGCTGACCTGCCTGATGCTGCTCGCCGCCATGGCCTCCAGCAGCGCTGGTCAGTACAAAACTTACTTTACCCTTCTTTTATAAACCCTTTTTTATTTATTTAGATAACTTACAGCTAAAATACATGACAAACCGATGACAAGAATTCACAGATAGATACAATAGAAGGCATGCTCTTGCACTCTTAAGAAGATGACAAATAGTAAACAGGGGCAACAATAATAATATAATAATAGATACAATAATATAATAAATAGATACAACTGCCAGAAGAGAAAACATAAATAACAATTAAAAACAATAGCGACCAATTAGCCTAAACCAAACTACAAGTGTGTAGCAGTCTACAAACTCGGTGCCCATTCGTCTTTGCTCGTCGCTCCTTATTGTTTCTATTAGTGTAAATGTATTATTATTATTATTATTTTCATTTCACCGCCTAAAATACATTTCGTTTGTCTTTAATGTATAGGGGGCGCTATAGAGCGGCCAATATCTGATCCGCCTAACAAGTTATCAAATTTAACTTTTCATTGACTTTCATTTCACAAGCTGTGTTGATGTCTTGGTTAGAGGGGCGGGTAACAACAACTATAGTAGGCTTAATGTTTCTGCACAATAATGGTATCGCTGCGGGACCAGAATACTCGGCATACCGAACAAGCCCCTAACTTACAACACGCGTTATTGTTACCAATCATGTTTTACTAAGAAAATAACCCTTCTCTGCGGTACAAAACGGTACACACCAATTCAAGCTCGCAATTTTAAACTTTTTCACCGCTTTCTCCCCCATTCCCTACACTTGTAATCTTAATGGTTTTGTTTATAATAAATATTATTTATTTATTTCTTTATTGCACAAAGACAATTGGGACAACCGTTAGACTGACTATCTCCAGAGACTTCAACCTTTTTGTTTTCTAGTTTATCAATAAAAAGTTTTGATTCTAAACACCAAGGATAACATTTTAATATTTCAACGTTTAATTAACTTTAAAAAGATTAATACGCTGTGAACTTACAATTCTTCAAAATCATAATGTCACAAAAAAGTGTAGATGAGTCCGGTATAGTGGGGTGGATTGCCAATAAAATGGTCCTGATGGCTGGAGGTCGCCGGACGACATTCCGCGCGCCTCGGGTAACCCCGCCGGCCGCCCGGAGCGGACACGAGACTCCTGGCGTTACCATCTTTACAGGCAAGTCTGTTCGGGTCACAGACTATAGTGACTCGGCAAATCATGAGGGGCTGATGCCAATTTGGTGCCATCCTTGAGTGGCACATACCGCGCGCTCAGTGTACCGGTATTGGGGTCGGTCCCGTGCGCGCTGGAAATCGTGGTCCCTGCACCGTGAGTCACTCACCTACGCGCGCATCTATCACATTCCTAACTGATGGATATCATTATGTCAACAAAAACAGACACAAAAGCACGATTAGATAGGCTTGTCTTATATATTTTTTTATTGAAATTCTATCCTTTTTCATTGGTGTTATATTATTGTTCACGGTGGAAAGGGAATTAATAATCACTGGGATGAAGTAAATTTACAAAGAAAAATGTTGAGCGGCCAACCTACCGTAATCACTTTCAATGTCTTCGGGAAAGGTCATGTCCCTTATTTACGAAAATTATAATCATAATAAAATAATATATATTTTTTAATATCAACTAGGTACAGTGATTTTAAATCGAAGGCGGAAATGCAAAAAATAAAAGTAAATATGGACGTTCTTTGTGAGGAATTCCAACTGCTAAATAAAGCTTCAATATTTGCATGACGACGTATATTGTTATCAAATAATGGAAGATACGACAGTTTTGGAAGACCCAAATTATAAACATTGAATAGTTTCTTTCATATACAAAAGTTTTTTTTTTAAATTAAGGGTTGTTTCGCAAATGAGCCTAAAATGGACTGATATCCGTAACAAATGCGCGCTGAATTTAATTTAAGCCGAACTGCTAATGGTGTTTATTTCTTTATACATATATATATATATATATATATTAAAGCAAACCAAGACTTATCTATCAGGATCAAATAAATAAAACAATAACTGGAGGTGAATTAAAAAGCCATCCAAACAAAACGACATGTATGAATGTCGAAGAAGCAAGTGGTACGAGTATGTCTCTGCCTACCCCGCAAGGGATTTAGCGTGAAGATATGTATGTATGTATTATTTTTATAAATGCTTCAATTCTGTAGCAAAGTATAGTTTTAGGGCTATTTAAAACGGAATATACCTACCCAACAAAAAATGGAGTATGGTTAATTGTTTGTCCCGACTGAAAAACAAAAACCCATACGAGTATTTTAAACGTTTTGACCATTCGTCTTCAGACACCGAACATACCCTATTACACACCCAAGAGTTACGATAACTTTTTGGTAAAATATACTATTTACAGTTGTAAGTAATTCTCGAGCGAAACATTTCCTCGGAACCGCTGCTTGGGGGACAAAACTTGACAAATATTCTCGAGCGAAACATTTCCTCGGAACCGCTGCTTGGGGGACAAAACTTGACAAATATTCTCGAGCGAAACATTTCCTCGGAACCGCTGCTTGGGGGACAAAACTTGACAAATATTCTCGAGCGAAACATTTCCTCGGAACCGCTGCTTGGGGGACAAAACTTGACAAATATTCTCGAGCGAAACATTTCCTCGGAACCGCTGCTTGGGGGACAAAACTTGACAAATATTCTCGAGCGAAACATTTCCTCGGAACCGCTGCTTGGGGGACAAAACTTGACAAATATTCTCGAGCGAAACATTTCCTCGGAACCGCTGCTTGGGGGACAAAACTTGACAAATATTCTCGAGCGAAACATTTCCTCGGAACCGCTGCTTGGGGGACAAAACTTGACAAATATTCTCGAGCGAAACATTTCCTCGGAACCGCTGCTTGGGGGACAAAACTTGACAAATATTCTCGAGTGAAACCTAATATTTAAAATAACAGTTTCCTGTTAACATTAATTATTACAAACTTTTTTTAAAAACTGCTCATATATTTTACTTAAACAACTGGATCTGTCTACTGATGGAAATAACAATTGAACAGGTAACACTGCGGTCTGATAGTAAACAACTGGATCTATCTACTGATGGAAATAATCATTGAACAGGTAACACTGCGGTCTGATAGTAAACAACTGGATCTATCTACTGATGGAAATAATCATTGAACAGGTAACACTGCGGTCTGATAGTAAACAATTTGCTAGATCATTTAAAACTATGTGGAGCGACTATAACGAGATGACCGGGTCATGGTAACATCGTGAGAGACACATTAATGCTGGACAACGGTTATGATTGGTTTGTCTCTGCGTCGCGAGATCTATAATAATAATAAATAATTACATATCTTCTAGCCAAAATAATAATCTTAAACCTGTCCAAAAATAATATATTGACCTTTGTTTATGTAAAAGGGTTTAAATATAATATATATAGATATGTAGGTATTTATGTATATATTTATTCAGTATATGTAATATTAGTATGTAAGTCTATTATAATAAATTGCACCCTTCGTTGTTACCTCTCCACACTCCCAAAGGTTGGTTGTTAGAAAATGCTTAGTCATTAAGCCCGCCTATGTACAATATTTTTTAGTGCAATAAAGAATTTTTGAATTTGAATAAAAGGAAGCGAATAATTGAAATGTAGAAGGCACCTATTTGATGCGGGTAGGTTGATATCGGCGACGAGACTGGCTGACACGAGCGATCGATAGCTTCGTCATAACGTCTACTGCCCAACTCCTGATACCAACGCTTATTATTAAAAACACAAATATTGTATTTATTTCTAAATATAAAGAAGTCGGAATAAATAACAGACAGTCGGGTCGTCCAGGCCCGGATTTTACTTTTACCGGAGCTTTCTTATTGACAGTGAACGATAACAAACCATGGGTCTCGATAACAAAGGTCGGTTTCGTACATGGTCTGTGATTAGTTTATAAGATATGGCAAGCAGGAGCTCTGCGACAGATGTTATTTAAAATACGACTATCAAGTTCTGTTCCGACAAAGACCTACGAAAACATTATACTTACTGCGCGAACGTACAATAGCTTTAGACTCCAGGTAGAACTTTGTCCAGCTATTTAATTTGTCCGGATTTTTAAATGGAAGACAAGTACTAAAACTATAATTCATATTAAGTGGATAATGTTTGTATTTTGTGACTAAAATATCCGGACTTTTATTGAAAGACAGGATTCTTGTCAGGTCATTTCAAATTTATGAATAGTTGTTATTGTACACTGATTGTGTAACGCAATTTAGAGTTTGATTTGGTTTGTCTACCGAGATAGCATTTACGTACAAGTACTTATATTAATTCATACCAGCTATTTGTATAAAAATGATGTTTTTTTTTATATTTCAGGTCCGCTGCCCGCCAATGTGACCAGCTCGGAGCTCGAACTTACTTCACAAGGTACTTACATTTGCACTTTTATTGCCACATTTAAATCCAATATTTATAAGTTAGTCTGAAGCAATAGTCTGATGAGTTTCGCTCCTAGTTTATACTTTCGTTTTGTTCTTTCTTATCTATATATTTTTTATAATATTTTTTTTTATAATTAGGTGAGGCACACCAACAAACACGCATTGATTGCTGCGTTATTTGAGTACGTCACTATATATACAAACACGCATTGATTGCTGCGTTATTTGAGTACGTCACTATAATCAAATACTTTCTGTCAGTTAGCACTGCTTCTGGAAATAAAATCTTGATTCCAGAAGGCTGTGTAAAAAATCATCTAACGAAAAATGTTGATTTATTTTTATTATTCCTGTAGATCTAGAATGTAGATCCTGTATTTTTATACTAGCATCGCTTATAAGGATCAAAAATAAAATATAGTCAAACTTCTTATCGGTAGAAATTTTCAAAATTATCGATTTCCCAACTGACGATTTTACATTACATAAAATATATTTTTTTCCCAGTGCAGTGCGATGCCCTAGAATTGTCACGCATATTAACCATACAGTGGTGTTGACTGCGTCGGATGTTCCTATACCTGTTACAGAGAGTTGTCGTGTGGGAGAGACGTCGTACGCGGCGGGGCAGGAGGTGCCGGGCGCGACCCCGTGCGAGCTGTGTCGCTGCGCGGGCGGGGCCGTGCGGTGTGCGCGCCGACACTGCGACCCGCGCCCCGGCTGCAAGGCCATCCACCGAGCCGACCACTGCTGCCCCACCTACCAGTGCGGTGAGGATCACCCATTGCTTTCACTTGTTTAGACGGTTTAACTTACTATTGTTATTATTCTAAGGGTGTAACGCTTTTGCACCCCACCCCTCTCGCTCGCACAAATCAATATAAAAAAAAAACGATCCTTTGATCAACTTTTGAGAAATGTAGTTTTTAGGAAATAAAATTTTGGACATTTTGGAGATATATTAATCATACTCGTATATTGGTTTAAGTAAAATAGAGGAAAGTCGTTATAACTTACGGTCGATTTGTCCGACGCCGCGCGGTGCTCCACCGCCAACCTTCTAGTGTTGGGAAGATCGTAAGTGTCTGACGAAGGTGTCTGTTTCAGAATGCGAGGAGGGGGGACGCGTGTACTCCAACGGGGAGAAGCTGGTGGACGCCGCCGAGCCGTGCCGCGTGTGCTACTGCCAGGGGGGGGAGGTGGTGTGCCGGCGCGTGGCCTGCTTCCTCAGGGACGACTGCCGTCCCCGTCTCGTGCCGGGCCGCTGCTGTCCCCAGTACGACAACTGTCCCCTCAGAGGTAACCATGTCTCGCGTGGCCTGCTTCCTCAGGGACGACTGCCGCCCCCGTCTCGTGCCGGGCCGCTGCTGTCCCCAGTACGACAACTGTCCCCTCAGAGGTAACCATGTCTCGCGTGGCCTGCTTCCTCAGGGACGACTGCCGCCCCCGTCTCGTGCCGGGCCGCTGCTGTCCCCAGTACGACAACTGTCCCCTCAGAGGTAACCTTGTCTCGCGTGGCCTGCTTCCTCAGGGACGACTGCCGCCCCCGTCTCGTGCCGGGCCGCTGCTGTCCCCAGTACGACAACTGTCCCCTCAGAGGTAACCATGTCTCGCGTGGCCTGCTTCCTCAGGGACGACTGCCGCCCCCGTCTCGTGCCGGGCCGCTGCTGTCCCCAGTACGACAACTGTCCCCTCAGAGGTAACCATGTCTCGCGTGGCCTGCTTCCTCAGGGACGACTGCCGCCCCCGTCTCGTGCCGGGCCGCTGCTGTCCCCAGTACGACAACTGTCCCCTCAGAGGTAACCATGTCTCGCGTGGCCTGCTTCCTCAGGGACGACTGCCGCCCCCGTCTCGTGCCGGGCCGCTGCTGTCCCCAGTACGACAACTGTCCCCTCAGAGGTAACCATGTCTCGCGTGGCCTGCTTCCTCAGGGACGACTGCCGCCCCCGTCTCGTGCCGGGCCGCTGCTGTCCCCAGTACGACAACTGTCCCCTCAGAGGTAACCATGTCTCGCGTGGCCTGCTTCCTCAGGGACGACTGCCGCCCCCGTCTCGTGCCGGGCCGCTGCTGTCCCCAGTACGACAACTGTCCCCTCAGAGGTAACCATGTCTCGCGTGGCCTGCTTCCTCAGGGACGACTGCCGCCCCCGTCTCGTGCCGGGCCGCTGCCGGTGTCTCGCGTGCTCCTGCCGTGTATTTTTATTTAATTTAAAAATATACATAAAGCTAATACATATTTTTTTAATTTCAGGCGTTACATCTCTGCCTGACGCGGAGCCCGCCCCCGCTACCAAATCTAAAGTAGAAAACCAATCGTCGTCCGCGGCTTCGGCGGTACCAGAAAATGTAAAACAGGAAATAACAATTAAGGAAATCACACCGATTTCGGAGATCCCCGTCATCACCAGGGTTAAGGGGGACTCCTCCTCCCGCGCGCCGCTCGTCCCCAGGGACGTCACCGCGGACGGACCCGATCCCGAGGACATTCCTTCGGAAACCATAATCTCCAACGAAAACAAACAAACCGACAACGTCAAGACCACGGCCGAGACTCCCACCAAGATAAGCTTCTCCACGCTGGACTTCGTGCACGGCGAGACGGCGCCCAGCCCGGCCACCTCCAGCGCGGCCCCCGAGAGCACCTCCTCCGCCGGCAAGCCGACCACCGAGGAGGAAGACCCTTCGTTCTTCGACCACAACCCCGCCTTCCCGCCGCTGCCCGACGACCTCTCGGTGCTCAGCAACCGCGGCGACGAGATAGTGCCGGAGACGAGCATGGACAACGATCGCGGTCCCAATCGAGGCGTGTCGTCGGTGTCTCCGTCCCCCGAAAGTTATGCGACCGAGTCGGGACCGCCGGCGACAGAAGCGATAACGATAAGAGAGGTCACCGCCACCAGAGAGCCCGTCGTCGGAGCGGAAACGTTGTCTAAAAATAGTCCGATGCTAAATTTGAGAGCGGCCATTCCCACCGAAATACTGAACATGCCTTCGTCCGTCGCCGAAGAGATCGACGGCGAAGAGGACGAAGGCGATAACGGGGATTCGAACACTACGATACCCGTCGAGACGTCGTCGCAAGTTACGACAATATTGGAAAAACATTTTAAAGATTTAGACGCGACTACTAAGATACAGACCGACGCGACGGTCACCTCCTCCTCGGACGTCAGAACGACGCAAGCGACATCGACCTCCGACATGCAGACTGTTGAGGAACGAGCTGCCGAGTCGCACGTCACTGCGGAGACGGGGACTCGAACCGAAGGAAGTTCCGTTCCCATCGAGACAGACATCTCTACGAACCGAACGACTCATGTAGAAGATCTGACCGCCGCTAAATCTAGTTTTCTAACGACGGAGAAATCTGAATCGACAATTTTTACCGAACGACTCGCGACCGTAGATCCGATCGAAGTCATCGAACGGAAGGAGTCCGTGTCCCTCTCTCCTCCGGCGTCCGCGTCCCTCTCTCCTCCGGCGTCCGCGTCCCTCTCTCCTCCGGCGTCCGCGTCCCTCTCTCCTCCGGCGTCCGCGTCCCTCTCTCCTCCGGCGTCCGCGTCCCTCTCTCCTCCGGCGTCCGCGTCCCTCTCTCCTCCGGCGTCCGCGTCCCTCTCTCCTCCGGCGTCCGCGTCCCTCTCTCCTCCGGCGTCCGCGTCCCTCTCTCCTCCGGCGTCCGCGTCCCTCTCTCCTCCGGCGTCCGCGTCCCTCTCTCCTCCGGCGTCCTCGGAGTTCACGACCGAGGACGACCGTATCAGTAAAGCGACCGCCGCCCCCGACGCCGCCAGGAAGAACAACGTGTTGGCAGATCTGATCGACCTCGTCGGAGACGTGGCGTCCATCAGCGATCACACCGACCGGCCGGAGACGACGCCGTCCGGTCCCGCCATACCGGACTCCGAAGAGCTGATCCCGGTCAACGTCGGGTACAAGAGTAAGAACAATTGGAACCCGAACTCCATAACGGAAGCGCCGACGAAGGACAAGGCGAGGGTGGAGATAGAGGACGAGGACGAGGTCGGCATCACGGATGTGCCCGCCCCCCACGACACGGTGGAGCCCACCACCAGGAGACCCATCATCGACAACGTGACCGCCGGCGACGTCTCCAACGTCACCGCCGTCCGCAGCGAGATCGAGATCATCACCCAGTCCTACGTGCCCACCATCAACAGACGACCCACCAAGGTGGTGATGAGGGACGAGTCGCAGCGAGGGGGGGACGTTTCGTAGAGATATACATTAAGGTAGCGTAGGTGTCGGCGGCTCGACCTCCAGCACTAAGTGTTGATGGTAATCCATTACCCGATGAGATTGGAACGTGTCAAATTATAAAGTGATTGTAGGACCTTAGTGATAAGTTATTTATTGTAGAGACTAGAGGCGGGAGGGAGCAGCTAGTCACTCCGGCTCAACTCCTGCAACTTCAAGCTCCGGGAGACGTTTATTTCGGGGAATTTAATGTCGTAGTTTCTCCACTCGAGTGAGGACTCTCCATTAGAACTCTTCTCTAGCGAGTCTCGATGTAGATTCATAAAGAGCGACCGCGAAACACCCCGAGGACCGAGAGACAGTCCCCGAGGACCGAGAGACAGTCCCCGAGGTCCGAGAGACAGTCCCCGAGGACCGAGAGACAGTCCCCGAGGACCGAGAGACAGTCCCCGAGGACCGAGAGACAGTCCCCGACGACCGAGAGACAGTCCCCGAGGTCCGAGAGACAGTCCCCGAGGACCGAGAGACAGTCCCCGAGGACCGAGAAACAGTCCCCGAGGACCGAGAGACAGTCCCTGAGGACTGAAAGATAGTCCCCGAGAGCCATTAACTATTTTTATCATGACAAATTAATACAAAAATTAGTTAAGTTCCTTTAGTACGAAGTGTAAGAATAGTATTCATTTTATAAATTTTACGACGCCATATTATTAATTTAGTCCGTCATATTCGATTTTAGATAAAACGTCCGAAATTCTGTAGCAAATGATTTTATTTTAAAGATAAGGTTAGATAATGATAAATTTGAATAATAATTAATATTTTGTAAATTTCAAATAATATTAATAAATATAAATAAAATGTTGACATTATATCGGGACCCGCGTTGCCGCTCATGGTGAGCGACGAATTTATTTATTTGATTATATAACTATTCAAACGGACAGCTGCACAAATTCGAAGGATCACGGTTTATTTATTTCATTATATAACTATTCAAACGGACAGCTGCACAAACTCGAAGGATCACGGTTTATTTATTTCATTATATAACTATCAAACGGACAGCTGCACAAACTCGAAGGATCACGGTTTATTTCATTATATAACTATTCAAACGGACAGCTGCACAAACTCGAAGGATCACGGTTTATTTATTTCATTATATAACTATTCAAACGGACAGCTGCACAAACTCGAAGGATCACGGTTTATTTATTTGATTATATAACTATTCAAACGGACAGCTGCACAAACTCGAAGGATCACGGTTTATTTTAATATAAATATTTTATTGTGTAATAGGGACTGCAAGTGTGACTGGTGTGCCGGCTCCACTCGGACGATACTCGTCTCTGACCATACTTCATTTTGTCTCGTGTCGCCACAATCGGTTTAATTTCTTTCCCCCGAAGTCGGAGGAGGCAGGGCTGTGCTTCGGGAATATATTTGAAACCGGTGATTATTTTATACGGGGTCCCTCTGCGGGGACCTGGTGTTTGCCTCCTCTAATGCGGGGCCCCCGGTGTCGGCCCCGTCTAGTGGGGGCCCCTAATGTCGCGGCCTCTTGGTCAGGAAGACGATTTCCTTTTCCTGACCAAGAAGCGCGATCGGCTCATCTACTCGTATAATATAATTTAATCTGTTTGTTTTTTGTACAAATAAATAAAATCGGACTGAACATGATTGTTTTATTTGTTATTTTAATCTTTATTACATTTTCCCCGTCATTTGCGTACCAGAGTATTTTCTTTATACAATTTTTTATTATATTATACATTTTAGTCATAGACCCAGTGAAGTGCAGGAGATTGAGGCGTTTTGCCATCATGGTGTTTTCAGGGTAGTACGGGTATTCCATCGACGACCGAAGCCATCGACTTAAGCGCGTTCAATTTGGCATTCTTTAATTCACTATCCTGGCGAAATACATCGGTTATAAAAGTGTTCGATGCCGATCGTCTATGGGACACGCAATAGCACTAATACATTCCTATTGTGTAAGTGTGCGGGGATGTGCCCCGAGGCCGCCTTGCATCAGGCCCGCAGTCGTGACCCCTCACGAGCGGAGCGGGCCGACAGCCGGTGACTCCTCCGTATCCTTCACAAGCGAAGCGAGCTGCACAGCCGGTCTCTGCTCCGCGCTTTTTTTAAAAGTAAAGTAAAAAGTAAAGTAAAAATCGTTTATTGAAGCAAAAGTAAATTGAGTTACAAAATTTGGTACAGGAAAAAAATAATCAAAACAAGTAAGCAAGAAAGAGATACAGAACTCTGCTCCCCAAACCATTATGTTGTATCTTGGGGAGCAGTCTTCGCTACAATTTTAGTTGATACTCGTACATAAACATTCAGCGCTATTAGCAGTGCAAAATATATCCTACATCACACTCGGTGGAGGAAACAAAAAAAAAAAAAAAAAAACAACATTTACACCCCCTGCCTCCACAGAGTGAGGTATAGGTACCTAACTTAGGCGTCAGTCAGTTTTACTTTATTAATTTTAATAAATAGTTAAATCCTCAAACGATTCTAATTAGAAAGTTTTGCAAATCCCGCTACCACGCACCTCCGCCCGCCGCTCCGCTCTGCCGAGGGCGCATCCGAAACGCCACAATGGTACTAATCCCAACATTGTCAATCATATTATTTTAATAAATTGTACCTCTCACATGTCAATGTCGCCGGTACTTGACACCAGCTAACAATAATGCACATACACAAAGCGGCTCAAATAATTCATTGCAACGAAACTTCCATTTTATTTTGATATTGTACTATTGATTGAATTTCGATAGATATTCGTGAAGAGAGAATGTTGGCTCGCACAGGAGGATTAGTATTCAGCGTGACAATAGTGTATTAGTGTCACGCACTTCCTCACACTTTATATAAGAAATGACATTAACCAGCTGCTAGCTTAAGATAGAACGGAACAGAAGGTCCGCACTATGTGGCCTAACTTATAGATAGTATAGACCTTTAGATAGTCTAATAAGTGGTGTTTATAAAATAAAAAGTATGTATTCTCGAAAAATGTTGCCTACTGTTACATATCTAAAATATATGATTTTGTAAAACCAAGAAATAAACAAAAACAGCAAAGTACAAAATCAGAAATGTTTGCAAATTTAAGTTAAGAGTATGGAAATGTATTACATTTTTTAATATTTCCAACATTTATAAGTAGAGTACCTACCTAGTTTCCGGCGTTATCAAGTTAAGTAAATGTAAATTTGAAAGTAATAGTTTACTAAGTAGTTGCTGTTTATTTCTTATTACCCACATGCGTTAGATTCCTGCAAGACACTGCGCACTCGTATCCGTGCGGAGCGGACCTTCTGTTACGATGTCGTCCGCCGCTAGATGATCGGTGATAAAAATCATAATATGTGTTGCGTAGTCGGTGAAAGTCAGAGTGGAGGGGGGTCTATATGTCGCCAGTACTCTGTACGCGCGCCTCATTTCGACAAAACATCGGCTCGGTTCAATCGCTCACCCAACAAACATCAGTGTTTGTTTTGAAAAATAATCGTAAGTGAAAGTTGATTTAAGTAATTTTGGAAGGATGTGACCGGTTCGTTACGCAATACCCCTGCCCCCCCCCCCCCATGGCGTCAGTGAAGTGTCGGGATAGTGTTCATTCATCCACTAACTTTTAATGCTCAAAATCCTTCAGTTTAAGAAGTAGAAGAAAAATTTCTTAGCATTTCATGGTTGTCCATGCGGATGCTGGGTCCATCATTGCGGGGAGAGAGGAGAAGAACAGTGTTTCGGACTTGCGATCGACTATTGACTGGTTTAAATTGAGAGCCAAATATTGCATGATTCCGCAAATGCCGATTTGGAAGCTCGATCCATAAATGTACAGACATGACAGCCCAATGGTGTAAATCCTGTAATATTTTTTAATAAAAAGTATCATCACGGCCGTATCTCTTCCGTAGTGGTCAGAAACCACGCTTTATAAAGAAGGTGATTTATTTACATTTAGCTAAATTTAAAATAGGCCCATCATGACAAGTGGCAAGCTCGTCGATGTCTCTAGCATACCAAACTCGAGAAATATCACAATTAAATTATTGTGTCCTGATCAGGAATCGAACCCGGTAGGTACCTCTGCGTCTAAATCTACGGGCTTAACCGATTTACCCCTTTTTTTTCATTTTCTTACAAGATTAAACACTTCACATAGAACGAGGTCAATATAAATAACATTCACTACACCTGGTACAAATACTGCCCAAAACAAGATACTCCTAGTTCGATGCCGTGTCCTAACGACACAAATCCTTAGATATAGCTTCATGTTGGAATTTCATTGTTTCTGCGCAGGTATTAATCGAGTAACTTATAGCGAGCTATTTCGTCTTGTGCTTTCTTTGGTTAGGCATTCTTAAAATTTATTTGCAAGATGCAATAAATCGGTTGAAGCTTTTAAAAATGTTCGATATCCGATACCATACTACTAGCCCCGCCGTTACTGTTTCCGGTACGAGCATTTGGTCCACATCATACACCGTCAAATTTTAGTACGTAATAACATTAACAAGCTAGTGGACTGTTAGCGCGGGAGTGCCAATGAAACGAACTACCTCAGTAATAATATTGTTTTGGTTAAGTGCGTATAGTTTCGGTTGACAGAGAGTCGAGAATCATGAAATCCTCCGTGTTGATGGTGCTGGTGGTGTTGGTGGCAGCGGTGGCGGCGCAGCGGGAGGGGGCCGCCTTCACCAGAGAGGCCATCAAGCAGGCACAGAACACCTTCCTCATCCCCAAGGACGCCGAGATACAAAAGGTACGACCAACCTGTTCCAGGTGTCTTTTGACAACTATAATAGACAATTGTATGGACGGTAATTTGAATCCGAACTGCAGCTCTAACATTGAAAACTCCGTTAACGAATCGAGAACACGAAGTTTGGGATTTTAGACGAGGTGCGGCGACAAATTGGCATCTCTATAGTATATAAAACAACTCGATTCGTTAACGGAGTTTGTTCGTGCTACTGATAGAGTGATATCTTTAAATATTGAATGTGGAAATTATTCATATGGCATTAGAGTTGTAAAAAAACGGGTTTAGATGACACCAATGGAATTTCTACACGCGTGACATCATTATGCATATTTGATTGTTTTTGGGCTAAATTTGCAAATCTGCCTCGTCGGTTTTATCATTATTTTAAATTGTAGAGTCAACACGGGTCTTCGTTTATCTGTTTCTCTGTTTCCGTCGTCAGGTTCAAGAGGGTATCGAGTTAGCCGCCTACGAGTCTATCCCCGGCAACCAGAGGATCAACCTGTTCGAGATTCTGGGGGATCAGGTGCCCTCCGAGGTCATCAACAACCTGCAGGGACAGATCGATCAAGTCGGCAAAAATTAATTCAACCCTAATGCTGCTTATCTCTGCCGCGGACTAATCACACATCTATGGCTGCAAAAGTTATATTCTTTATTTGAAAGTAATACTTTTTTTTAAATCTGAAGGGTAATTTTAAAGTTGCGGCGAACAAAACGAACAAGTTAATGATAAAGCGTGAATGTGCAATGGTCTTCTCCGACCACGATGTCGTGATGCCTTTTTCTTCTGCAAACTATTATTTTCAAATCAAAGAAGTTCTGTACAAATTATGGAGCAAATGGGATTAATGTTATTTAAAGACAGAGTGTCGCCGGCTGATACTAACTTATTGGTGACGTCAGAAGGACAGCAAATGTGATATTGTGTAACACAAATTTATACTTACATTTTTTAAAATAAAGTTTTTGACTGATTATAGTAGTTTTAGTTGGCTCCCGTGGACCGGGGAGAGCTCAACCGTGGGGCCATTACGATCACATTTGACAATGGCTCTTCGCATATGTTTATGAATATGCCCTAATTAGTTATGAGTAGCCATCCAGAGTCCAACTCAACAATCAATATTTCTACTTCTCCTTTCCTATTATAAACCTCGTAAATTATATCAGTAGCCCTCGCACGATCAAACAAATAAAAAACTACATTCAGCTTGGATTTGTATGTTTGTTACGTCGCTCATGTCCTCGATTCGAAAACAGAGTTTGATGGTTCTAGAGCTACTGAGCTATCATATTTTATCAACGTTTTGCGAAATATTTACTCAATATCTTAATCTTAATCTGTGCGTCCGTCAAGGATCTTAATCTGTGCGTCCGTCAAGAGAGGTCGTGTTCGCCCGACTCTCGTGCAATATATTTTTAGTGTCGGTTAAAACCAGTGTAACTTTGACTCATTTATTCGTACTTACGACTAAGATATTTAGCTTCAGGATTTACGAACTTAAATAAGTGTAATATTTAATTTATAGCAGTATAATGCAATGTTAAATGTGCTAAATTGGTGTTAACTTGTCCGCGTTTACAAGATATTTCTATACTACCTCCATTCAAACATAAAATACATATTGACACTTTGCAAGGGACCATCTAATTTGCATATCGAGTCAGACGTCTCAGTGGTCCGGCGGTACAGACAACCGCGCTAACCATCCATAGGCATCGAGTTCAAATCCTGGCGACTGGAAATTTTATATTTAGTTTTTTTCTCTCAAATTGTTCAACACCGAATTAAAATGCCGACCGTTTGCGGAGCTTGCTCACAAATGCTTCTTCCAAAGGAATCCGTTGTTTGTGCGCAATGCACGTTCCAATACCACTTTCAGTGTATAAGAATGACAAAAGAGCAATACTCGAAAATGTCAGCACAGTATAAGACAACATGGAAATGCCCGGCATGTAAAGCAGGTGCAAAGAAAGGTGGCAATAACAATGAAACACCGGTTAAGCAAACAGCAATAGATGACAACCGGCCCACTAATGCTTTTTCAAGCTCGGACAGTGTTGGCGACAGAGTCATGAGCCAAACGATTGAAGACCAGTTTAATAACCAATTCGAGAAGTTGCAATGTATAATCGATAATAAACTGTCACAGTTCAAAGATCAAATACTACAAAGAATCAAAGAAATACAAACAGACCAACAAAAACAACTGGATAAACTCGTTAGAGAAATAAACTCGCTTAAAACTAAGCACCAACATATTACAGACACCAACAAGGAGTTAGAGAGTAGTATTTCTCACCTGTCTGATAAGTTTGATGATCTTCAAATGCGAATGTCCAAAATTGAAACCGAAAATAAAAGCTTAAAAGACCTTAAAGTTAATAATGTATATCTGTTAAAGCAAATAGAAGATCTAGAAGATCAGGTGGAGGATTCCAACAGACAGTCCATTACCAATTGTTTGGAAATAAGACAGCTTCCTGAAAAGCATAATGAAAATCTTAAGGCAACATTCCTACAAATCTGTGAGACAATAAGCTACGAAACATCACCAACGACAATAGTAGACATATACCGCAAACCGTCGCAACTTGAAAACAGAAACCATGTTGTAGTTAAATTAGATCACTTTAGCAGTAAGACACGTTTTCTTAAAGCCCTAAGAGTATTTAATAAAACAAATAAGCCGGCAACGTTAAACACCCAGCATATTGGTATTTCTGATACACCCAACATGATATTTGTATCTGAACTTCTGACACCTAGAAGCAAACAGCTATTCTTTAAGGCTCGTGCGTTCTGTAAAGCCAACCAGTTTAAATATTGCTGGACCAAATCCGGAAAAGTGTACATAAATAAGTCGGATACATCAACGGCAATTCGGATTAAAAACGAAAAGTCGCTTGCCGTGCACGGGTCATTTAAAAATAATGCCAATATTATAGCGTGACTAGGCCAATCTCCTTCCGACTCACGTTCCAAACCTTACAGGTGCTTACTCATCCTCTTACATATCTTGCACACACACGTTTACTCTAATTATACTACTTATATTACACTAAATTCACACAGTTCTTTTACAATTAACCTAATTTGCTATGATAGTATAAATGCTACAAAAGGGTCTTGCAATAAACAACGTTATATAAATAGGCTACCGGCGGCGGCGCTCTTCTGACGGACTACATAAGCGACATAGACGACGGCTCAAATATGAGCAAGTGTATTGTTACAACCACGCCTGAAAGCTGCAATGTTCATATCACAGGAAAAGGCTTAAAGTTAATCACCCAAAACATCCGAAGCATTAACAAAAACTTTGAAAGTTTCGAGGTTTTGTTAGCCAGAATGAAGATTGAGTTTGACATTATGGTACTAACGGAATGTTGGCTGGGTGACAACAATTTTGTGCCACGTCTTCCAGGATACACGTCATATCAAACCACGCGTCACGCCAACCAGGCTGATGGGGTAGTTATGTACATTGAATCCCATCTAAGTGCTAGCGTACACGAACCAAAAACTGAAGAGGCAAGCTCACTAATAGCTAATATTGGTAAAGATACTACGATTATTGGGGTGTATAGATCGCCGTGTAATTCTAACCTTGACAGCTTTCTGTCGTCCATAGATTTGACACTGCAAAGACTGGGTTCAAAAGCCAACGTTATTCTGACTGGTGATCTTAATGTTGACATAGTTCCTGAACATATGAATAGTAAATCCTCTGATTATCTCGACCTAATGTCCTTCCATGGTTTAGTACCAGCACTAACTGTTCCCACTCGAGGTAAAAACTGCCTAGATCATATAATGGTACGTTCAAATCTGATCCCAACTGCAATGGTATGCGAAACATCTACGACTGACCACATGACCTTACTAATGACCTTACAAACTAACATAACTAAAGAAACCTTTAATACTACAACGACAAAAACCAACTATGACAAGTTAAAATCCTGCGCAGGTAATATAGACTGGACCTCTGTGACGAAAAAAGGTGATGTTAACACTGCTACCGACGCTCTTCTGGACATTCTGCTCCGTTTAAAAGAAGAATGTACGACCACAGTTACCCTACCTAACTCAAAATCTATCAGAAAACCCTGGATTACTAAAGGACTTATATCCTCAATTAGAACAAGAGATAAATTACATCTTAAACTAAGAAAATCCCCCAATGACGAGCTACTAAAACTAACATACCTTAATTACAGAAATACGTGCAACAACCTGCTAAAGACAATTAGAAATGACTACCACAAAAAAGAGTTACTCCGACATGCAAAAGACCCCAAAAAGACATGGAAGACAATAAACAATATTTGTAATAGAAACACCAACAAAAGTCATCCAAATGAGCTACTTCAAACCCAAGATACGGAACAGGCATCTCTAGACAGCGTAAATGAATACTTCGCCTCGGTCGGCAGCCGACTAGCGAACGAAATTATTAATACCCGTTTAATCCCAAACCAACGTTTGTCCACAAGCGAAAGTCCGGCTGTCCACTCATTTTTTCTTTATCCTGTAAGTGAATGTGAAGTCGAAAAAAATATTAGACAACTAAAGGACGTTAGTGCACCGGGAAATGATGGACTTAACGGTAAATTTCTAAAAGCCATAGCGGATATCCTGTCTCCAGTGCTGACCCATATCTGGAATCTCAGCTTCACGTCAGGAGTATTTCCAGACTCGTTTAAGAAAGCCAAAGTTATACCTATTTTTAAGGCTGGGGACAGAGACCAAGTGTCGAACTACAGACCCATTTCCCTGCTAAGCATACTCTCCAAGCTTCTGGAAAAGTCAGTCAACAAAAGACTTGAGCAATTTCTGGAGTCAAAGGAATTGTTGTCCCCCACCCAATTCGGATTTCGTGCAAAACGTTCTACCAACAATGCTGTCCAGTTTGTCACTGACTGCATATCCAGATCCTTGGACCAGGGCGACCGGTGCTTAGCGGTTTTTTTGGATTTGGCTAAGGCGTTCGACACCGTCTCTGTACCCATACTTTTAGACAAACTCGAAAGAATGGGTATCAGGGGTACCCCACTGTCATGGTTTACCAGCTACCTTACCAACCGTACGCAGAAAGTAGTCATTAATAATATTGGTAGCTCAGAGCTCCCAATATCGTTCGGAGTCCCACAAGGTAGCATTTTAGGCCCAAAATTATTTCTTTCATACATTGATGGACTATGTAGAATTAAAGTGGGTGGCGGGGAAGTTGTCTCGTTTGCGGACGATACAGTGGTGGTGTTTAAAGGCCCAAGCTGGAAGGAAGTGAAGAGTCTTGCTGAGCAGGGTATGGAGAAGGTAGCGAGATGGCTTAATGAGAATCTCCTAACGCTTAATATAGATAAAACTAAATATCTTTGTTTTTCTATTACGGAAAGGTGTCAAGCACCTACAGATTTTTTTATCAAATTGCACATGAACTGCGATGATAATAATCGTAGTATCTGTAGATGTACTGTGTTTAAGCGAGAAAACAAGATTAAATATCTGGGAATTATCATGGACGACAAATTAAGCTGGAAAAACCAAATCAATGCATTGTCGACAAGATTGCGCAGGCTTATGTTTACATTTAAACACTTACGACGATTTGTGGACAAAGCGCTATTGAAACTTATCTACACAGCGTTGGGGCACTCGCTTATAAGATACTGTTTACTCGCGTGGGGGTCAGCCAGCAAGACAACTTTAATAGGTTTGGAAAGGGCGCAGAGAGCGCTCCTAAAGGTGATGGGATATATGCCTTTCAAATACTCGACCAGCAATTTATACAATGAATGGGGTATCCTATCCGTGAGAAAGCAGTACATTCACTCGCTAGTGACTTTCCAACACGCACAGCCTGCTGACACTGGAGTTGGACGAACTTCAGCCCGAACGATACATGCCCATTTCTTCCCAGTACCTCTAACTAAAACTAAATTTGCTCGCCGTAACCTACCTTTCATAGCTCCATACATCTACAATAAAATAAACAGGACACTTAAAATATCTGACCATCCGTTGTCGCGAGCAAGGAAAATACTAAATGAGTGGCTGCTGCCACTGAAGTACAACTCCTGTGAGGCGCTGTTTTTGGCATTGTCCTAACATGGCAAAAGAATTTTAGACATCACATGAACATTATACTCACCACAATAACATTACACACATATAGATTTACACACGTCTACGCACCGCCATACACACCCTCATAAACACACTCACACACAAACTGTTATGATTTTAAATTTATTATATTATTTTAGATTTTAATTTTGTAGTTTTAAATAATTTTAATTAGCACCTTACAATACATATCTTTATTTGAATTGACAATCAGCACACCCCCCGACCGCTGCGACACATCACTTTAGTGCAGTGGCTGGGACGTAAACCAAAGTCCAATCCTTAGTAGGTACACTGGGTGTTTAACTTTGAAATCAACAGAGACGATCGAAAGACTATATAGTAAGCTGGGTCTTACTGCTAAATGTTGAATCATGCAAACTAACCTTACTCCTCTATAGACTAACCTATTTTGTATCAATTTTGTATTTTTTCATTTTTGTAGTACCAGTGTACTTCTCAAATAAACGTATTTATTATTATTATTATTATTAAATAGAAACAAATCTGTTTTATCAACTTGGGAGCATTTTCATTTTCTCTACGCTTCACATCACTTTAGTTCCGTGCCAATGTGAGTGACAGATTAGACTAGCCCTGGTTTAACATAAAGTGCCCTGTAAACAATCCAATAAGTATGACAAACTTTTGGTAGATAATATGAATGAATATGAAATATAGTTTATTTGCCTAATGGGGCAGTCATGGAGCAGTCATGGAGAACACCTAATGGGGCAGTCATGGAGCAGTCATGGAGAACACCTAATGGGGCAGTCATGGAGAACGTTGTGTACTTATATAAATTTCTAAAAGGTCCATCTCCAACAGTGGAGGTCTGGAACTTTGTGTTCTGGGGGCCGTGATTGTCTTTGGCATCATTAAGGACGCTACTCATAGTGTCAGCAGCATGGCGAACATGCTGAATAGCAGCGGACAATATACATTACAAAAAATATCGGTTTATCGGATAATGCCGATAGTGTGGAAAATAAAATCAAAAGATTACATGGACAAAAACAAGAGAGCCGCAGCAATAAGCAAAAATACTATTTAATAAAGAGATTTCGCCAAAACATTACGGAGAAAGCAGTAAAAAATAATTAATATTCTTCGTACTAGTTTTATTATAAGAAGAGTCAAAATACAGAATTGATAATTGGTTTGATCGTTTACGCTAAGTTTTCATCAAGAAACGTGACGTTTGTCAAACGAGACATGAAGACAGCTATAAAGCGTCAATGGTATTCGGAGGTGGTGTCGCAACTTACTGCCATCAGGTAGGCACGTTACAGAAGTCGAGACCATTCATTCGGAGGAGGTGTCGCAACTTACTGCCATCAGGTAGGCACGTTACAGAAGTCGAGACCATTCATTCGGAGGAGGTGTCGCAACTTACTGCCATCAGGTAGGCACGTTACAGAAGTCGAGACCATTCATTCGGAGGAGGTGTCGCAACTTACTGCCATCAGGTAGGCACGTTACAGAAGTCAAGACCATTCATTCGGAGGAGGTGTCGCAACTTACTGCCATCAGGTAGGCACGTTACAGAAGTCGAGACCATTCATTCGGAGGAGGTGTCGCAACTTACTGCCATCAGGTAGGCACGTTACAGAAGTCGAGACCATTCATTCGGAGGAGGTGTCGCAACTTACTGCCATCAGGTAGGCACGTTACAGAAGTCAAGACCATTCATTCGGAGGAGGTGTCGCAACTTACTGCCATCAGGTAGGCACGTTACAGAAGTCGAGACCATTCATTCGGAGGTGGTGTCGCAACTTACTGCCATCAGGTAGGCACGTTACAGAAGTCAAGACCATTCATTTTCCATCAAAATATACATAAACAGTGACTATAGTTTATGAATTCTAAGGATTGTTTGCAGTTCAATGATGGAACTACAGGGCTTCTATTCTCAGAATCAGATAATGTCGCATGCGATATGTCTATTCATACTGTTTTTTGTGCATTGTTGCAGATATTTCGATAAATGCCGAATGTGACATAGTATAGTATAGGTCGAGAATCGAGGCTCTAATATTTTTTTCTAATAAAATTTATTCACAATAGTAACTACATTAACATCAGCATTATTGTGCACATTGTGCTGAGTGCCGTTACTGGAACGACAGCTCCAGGTTTCTCGAGGAAGTGTCTTCCCGTTGGAGGGTCATACGGAAGACGGAGCGATGTTCTATCAATCGCGCGGGATTGATAGAACACCGCTCAAGGATGGATTGTTTAATCCAGCAGGAATCCCGCTCTCTTAATATAATTATAGTAAAACAATATGTTTTTGTTAAAAATGCAACATCTATCGCACATGTTATATATTTAAAACAATCAACATTTATTAGTATATATTGATATATATATCTACTTCTCTATATACTTAAATAAAAATGAATGTCTGTGTGTATGTATGTTCCCTATGCATTTCAAAACTACTTGACCGATAGGGATGAAACTTTGGTAATATTTTGTGCGTACATCGGTGAAGGTTTCTGACCTAGTAGGTACTACTGTTGTTAGCAAGCTGAAGTGGCAATGGGCCGGACACATCTGCCGCAGAACCGACGACCGATGGGGCAAACGGGTTCTGGAGTGGAGACCACGTACGGGACGACGCAGAGTGGGACGACCCCTCGCCAGATGGACGGATGACCTAAGGAGGGTCGCTGCTGGTGGGGGTTGGATGAGGGTTGCAAAAGACCGCGTGCAGTGGCGAGCCTCGGGGGATGCCTATATCCAGCAGTGGAGAGACACAGGCTGATGATGATTATGATGACTACTGATGTCCGATAGGTGGCGGGCATCAGCGCTGATTTGTGGGCCATACCGACCGAGGGTACCGAGCGGGAGCCTAAAACTCCCTAGCGCTCTTATTGTATATATAGTTACTCAGTCGTTGCTCTTGAGACTCCTCCACTCTGCTTGACTGTTGTCGAGTACAGAAATAAAGCCAAGTCAAACCATTTACCGCTCAACGGTTAATAGACCTCTTCCAGCATAACCGAAACGCTAATCCTGGAAGAGTGGAGCTGCCCAGCCATCACATATGTAGAGTTTATTGAGAAGATCCATTCGGCGATTAGCATTGCGTATAAGCATGTGACATTGTGGATTTCTACTGCTAAGGTTTACAAACATTCAATGACGGTTAGGTTAGGTTAGGCGGTACGAAGTTGCCGGGTCAGCTAGTAGTATATACGAAGTTGCCGGGTCAGCTAGTAGTATATACGAAGTTGCCGGGTCAGCTAGTTGTATATACGAAGTTGCCGGGTCAGCTAGTAGTATATACGAAGTTGCCGGGTCAGCTAGTTGTATATACGAAGTTGCCGGGTCAGCTAGTAGTATATACGAAGTTGCCGGGTCAGCTAGTAGTATATACGAAGTTGCCGGGTCAGCTAGTTGTATATACGAAGTTGCCGGGTCAGCTAGTAGTATATACGAAGTTGCCGGGTCAGCTAGTAGTATATACGAAGTTGCCGGGTCAGCTAGTTGTATATACGAAGTTGCCGGGTCAGCTAGTAGTATATACGAAGTTGCCGGGTCAGCTAGTAGTATATAATTATAAGTCAAGTACTTATTGTAACTAAATACGGGAAGTGGCCGGTGCGAAGGATCCCGTTACAGACTGGCGGCAATTTATTATTTATTTATTGCACAATGACAAAGGCGAGCTTTAATGCCGCGAGACATTTTATCATAGCCAACCATTGGGACAACTTACACTTTAGTGAAAAGTAGGTGCAAAAATAAAGTAAAATAAAAAATAATATTTAATTAATAACTAGATGTATAAATCGGGGGGTACGGCAGGGAACCATTTCGCCGCATTTTCAGGACCTTATTTGAGAACCTCTGGATAAGACCAGAACGCAGCAGAAATTTTCGTCATCCAGTAAGCTATAATCACATACTTAAAATCCAAAATTTCAAGTCTGTAGGTCATTTAGTTCCGAAGTTAAGCGAAAACAAAGTTTCGCATTTATGACACTCACTCAGTCGTGATCATCAGAATAGAACGAGTACTTCCCATAAACTCAGAGAGCTTAAATTTGGTACAGAGTTAGGGTTTAATGGCCACATAAAGGGAAAACTTTAAAAACTAGGATAATCGAAGATCTGGAGTACCTGGTGACCCTGATTAGAAAACACAAGAGCCCAACCACAAACTATTAGAGATCGACATACCGCCTTTACAAAAAATATTCCATTTGGTGGACCGCTTCATTTGATGTCAAAAATCGAAGGTCTGAAGTATCTGATCAAGAACCCTCAGCTGGTCTCAGCTGTATTAGAGATATGGTAATGCCCCCTTTTACTATTGGTACATAAAAATATCGACTGTCATTGCGAAAATCCAGCTGAGTGGGACACATCTTCTAATTTAATCTAGCCCATAGCGTCCCACTGCTGGGCGAATGCCTCCCCTTCTGTTTTTAATACGCATATAAATAAAATTAAAGGAAAACTCTGGATAAGACTAGACTGGCCTTTATACTTATACTTACATGTTTACAAGAAACAGTCGAACGATTAACTTTATTCTACTCGAACATTACACAAATTAAATAAACAAATTACTCTAAAATATTAATTTCGCTCAAAATTTGGTCAAAATATAATGCATTGGACTAAGACTGGACTGGCGGTGATACCCGCACGCGTCGCTAGATGGCGCTCACTGTATTTTAAAACGCGCTTACGTTTGTTTTTCCGACAACCTTATATTCCCCCTAAAAAGAAAAAAACAATATCAAATAAGAAAATCTAATAAAATAAATCAATATGCCCACGTTTCTACAAAAAGAAGTGAAATCAATATGCCCACGTTTCTACAAAAAGAAGTGAAATCAATATGCCCACGTTTCTACAAAAAGAAGTGAAATCCCACCAAAAACATTCTGTAAAAAACTAGCCAAGTCTCGATGGAGCTGCTTGTGTATCTCTAAGAAGTAATGAAATCTAGACAAAGTCGTGCCAAGTCTAAGGTTCCTTACTGCGATTTCTTTATTATTATAGTTAATGTTGTGTGACTTGGCCGTTCAACATTCTTTATACGTTTGTGGGTACAAGTCAATTTTGTTTACACGTAATGTTATATCTGTTGTAACTACTAGCCCATACTGATATTGGTAATTAGACGGTAGTGTCTTATTGATGTCTGATTGATGAGCGTCAAATCGATCTAACATAAAATGTGTCTAGATTTCATTACTTTTTAGAACTAAACAAGCAGCTCTATCGAGACTTGGCTAGTTTTTTACAGAATGTTTTTGGTGGGATATATAATACACTACGTACTAAATACATACTTATATAGTCGTATAAACTTACATTAGTGGCGACAACTACAAACGTTACTAGTATAACAGCGCCCGAGATGCTCACGAATCCTGGGGACTAGGTTCGACTGCTTCAGCTCGCCTCCAGCAGCACTCCTCTAGGAAGTTGTCTCTCATTGGCATGCCGTGCACAAGATGGAGCCAGCTGGAGATGCTTTAAGTGTCCGTTTTCAGTCCGTTGACATAACTTAATTTATTTTTGATGCGCCATCTTTTCTACGTCGCAAACACTAACATGTAATCTCAACGTCACCGAACGTTGAAGTTGCTATAGGTCCCAGTAGATGGCGCTGGCGCATATCATTATTAATACGTTTCTATGTCGACTAATGTTACGACAAAGTAGCACCATGTCACAATGTAACGAAACATTATCGAGCTTTTCGTACCACAATAGGTATCAGAACCTATTCTCCTAACACATTCGATCGCAAAATACTTGATGCTCATTAAAATACATGATGCTCATTAAAATACATGATGCTCATTAAAATACATGATGCTCATTAAAATACATGATGCTCATTAAAATACATGATGCTCATTAAAATACATGATGCTCATTAAAATACATGATGCTCATTAAAATACATGATGCTCATTAAAATACATGATGCTCATTAAAATACTTGATGCTCATTAAAATACATGATGCTCATTAAAATACATGATGCTCATTAAAATACATGATGCTCATTAAAATACATGATGCTCATTAAAATACATGATGCTCATTAAAATACTTGATGCTCATTAAAATACATGATGCTCATTAAAATACATGATGCTCATTAAAATACATGATGCTCATTAAAATACTTGATGCTCATTAAAATACTTGATGCTCATTAAAATACTTGATGCTCATTAAAATACTTGATGCTCATTAAAATACTTGATGCTCATTAAAATACTTGATGCTCATTAAAATACTTGATGCTCATTAAAATACTTGATGCTCATTAAAATACATGATGCTCATTAAAATACATGATGCTCATTAAAATACTTGATGCTCATTAAAATACTTGATGCTCATTAAAATACTTGATGCTCATTAAAATACATGATGCTCATTAAAATACTTGATGCTCATTAAAATACTTGATGCTCATTAAAATACTTGATGCTCATTAAAATACTTGATGCTCATTAAAATACATGATGCTCATTAAAATACATGATGCTCATTAAAATACATGATGCTCATTAAAATACATGATGCTCATTAAAATACATGATGCTCATTAAAATACTTGATGCTCATTAAAATACTTGATGCTCATTAAAATACTTGATGCTCATTAAAATACATGATGCTCATTAAAATACATGATGCTCATTAAAATACATGATGCTCATTAAAATACATGATGCTCATTAAAATACATGATGCTCATTAAAATACATGATGCTCATTAAAATACTTGATGCTCATTAAAATACTTGATGCTCATTAAAATACTTGATGCTCATTAAAATACTTGATGCTCATTAAAATACTTGATGCTCATTAAAATACATGATGCTCATTAAAATACATGATGCTCATTAAAATACATGATGCTCATTAAAATACATGATGCTCATTAAAATACATGATGCTCATTAAAATACATGATGCTCATTAAAATACTTGATGCTCATTAAAATACATGATGCTCATTAAAATACTTGATGCTCATTAAAATACTTGATGCTCATTAAAATACATGATGCTCATTAAAATACATGATGCTCATTAAAATACATGATGCTCATTAAAATACATGATGCTCATTAAAATACATGATGCTCATTAAAATACTTGATGCTCATTAAAATACTTGATGCTCATTAAAATACTTGATGCTCATTAAAATACATGATGCTCATTAAAATACATGATGCTCATTAAAATACATGATGCTCATTAAAATACATGATGCTCATTAAAATACATGATGCTCATTAAAATACATGATGCTCATTAAAATACTTGATGCTCATTAAAATACTTGATGCTCATTAAAATACTTGATGCTCATTAAAATACTTGATGCTCATTAAAATACTTGATGCTCATTAAAATACATGATGCTCATTAAAATACATGATGCTCATTAAAATACATGATGCTCATTAAAATACATGATGCTCATTAAAATACATGATGCTCATTAAAATACATGATGCTCATTAAAATACTTGATGCTCATTAAAATACATGATGCTCATTAAAATACATGATGCTCATTAAAATACATGATGCTCATTAAAATACTTGATGCTCATTAAAATACTTGATGCTCATTAAAATACTTGATGCTCATTAAAATACTTGATGCTCATTAAAATACTTGATGCTCATTAAAATACATGATGCTCATTAAAATACATGATGCTCATTAAAATACTTGATGCTCATTAAAATACATGATGCTCATTAAAATACATGATGCTCATTAAAATACTTGATGCTCATTAAAATACATGATGCTCATTAAAATACATGATGCTCATTAAAATACATGATGCTCATTAAAATACATGATGCTCATTAAAATACTTGATGCTCATTAAAATACTTGATGCTCATTAAAATACTTGATGCTCATTAAAATTACCAATTCTAAGAATTACTCGTATATTTATTTATTTAAACTTATTCTAAACAAACACAAATAAGGATATTAATGTCCTGCAGAGGCGGGCGATCCGGATGGGGATCTCGTGTCCAGTAATGTCCACTATGTCCAGTGTCCCAAACTCTGGAATCGCTTTAACTCGGCCAAGACGCTGTCTCTCTGGGCGTGTTCTACGGTGAGTGTTCTGAGGAGCTCCACAACCTTATCCCATCTTCTCTATTCTGCAACCGAACCACTCGCACAGGTGCCATACCGTAGTCACCATAAATTTGGAGACTGATATCTGTCGCACGCTGAAGACGCAACTTTTCACAAAATGCTCTCCCAGCCAGGGAGTCAGCCTATTCCTACAACCTGGAGTCCTTCTGAATTGAATGTGTGAATAAGCATATTGATATGCCGGCATAATGGTAGGGACTGATGTCAGTCGTCAGTGGCGATGGCATCTTTTTTTTTAAGACTTTATTCGAAAATTCGTCTAACGATTCGGCCACAGCCCGAAGGGCCACCGCCTGCGAGGTGGTATCACCGTGGTGCCTCATAAGGAGACCTTAAGGCGCCTACGGACTAAAACTCTATAACCGTCTCACTTTCACTGTTGGTCCTGTGTGCCAGCTAAGTCTGCTCTGCTCTGCTCTATAACCGTCTCACTTTCACTGTTGGTCCTGTGTGCCAGCTAAGTCTGCTCTGCTCTGCTCTATAACCGTCTCACTTTCACTGTTGGTCCTGTATGCCAGCTAAGTCTGCTCTGCTCTGCTCTATAACCGTCTCACTTTCACTGTTGGTCCTGTGTGCCAGCTAAGTCTGTCTGCTCTGCTCTGCTCTATAACCGTCTCACTTTCACTGTTGGTCCTGTGTGCCAGCTAAGTCTGCTCTGCTCTGCTCTATAACCGTCTCACTTTCACTGTTGGTCCTGTGTGCCAGCTAAGTCTGCTCTGCTCTGCTCTATAACCGTCTCACTTTCACTGTTGGTCCTGTGTGCCAGCTAAGTCTGCTCTGCTCTGCTCTATAACCGTCTCACTTTCACTGTTGGTCCTGTGTGCCAGTTAAGTCTGCTCTGCTCTGCTCTATAACCGTCTCACTTTCACTGTTGGTCCTGTGTGCCAGCTAAGTCTGCTCTGCTCTGCTCTATAACCGTCTCACTTTCACTGTTGGTCCTGTGTGCCAGCTAAGTCTGCTCTGCTCTGCTCTATAACCGTCTCACTTTCACTGTTGGTCCTGTGTGCCAGCTAAGTCTGCTCTGCTCTGCTCTATAACCGTCTCACTTTCACTGTTGGTCCTGTGTGCCAGCTAAGTCTGCTCTGCTCTGCTCTATAACCGTCTCACTTTCACTGTTGGTCCTGTGTGCCAGCTAAGTCTGCTCTGCTCTGCTCTATAACCGTCTCACTTTCACTGTTGGTCCTGTATGCCAGCTAAGTCTGCTCTGCTCTGCTCTATAACCGTCTCACTTTCACTGTTGGTCCTGTGTGCCAGCTAAGTCTGCTCTGCTCTGCTCTATAACCGTCTCACTTTCACTGTTGGTCCTGTGTGCCAGCTAAGTCTGCTCTGCTCTGCTCTATAACCGTCTCACTTTCACTGTTGGTCCTGTGTGCCAGCTAAGTCTGCTCTGCTCTGCTCTATAACCGTCTCACTTTCACTGTTGGTCCTGTGTGCCAGTTAAGTCTGCTCTGCTCTGCTCTATAACCGTCTCACTTTCACTGTTGGTCCTGTGTGCCAGCTAAGTCTGCTCTGCTCTGCTCTATAACCGTCTCACTTTCACTGTTGGTCCTGTGTGCCAGCTAAGTCTGCTCTGCTCTGCTCTATAACCGTCTCACTTTCACTGTTGGTCCTGTGTGCCAGCTAAGTCTGCTCTGCTCTGCTCTATAACCGTCTCGCTTTCACTGTTGGTCCTGTGTGCCAGCTAAGTCTGCTCTGCTCTGCTCTATCGCTCAGTATATATTAAAACAAAATATGATACAAATAGACGCGAGCAGTTAACGAAGACACCGCCTATTTTGACATAGATGTTCATGCGACTGTTTGGATTCTAATTAAACAGCTATTAGATTGTTTACGTTTGGGAATATTACATTCAGAGAGCGAGATTTGTCGGGATTAATAGATATTAATTAATACAAATAGGAGACGCTTCGGAGCTTTTATCGTATGGATGCAGTTTTGTACAGACATGTGAAGTGCAAGTTTTGTACAGACATGTGAAGTGCAAGTTTTTTGTTTTGTAAATTACTTTACTGTGATTATTGTAATTTTAAAATGCGAATAAATAAATGTGGAAAAAGAAAAATTTGACCCTCAACTCGTATAAGAGCAAATATTGTAGGTTTTTCGGTTTTCCGTGCTGTAAAGTTGCCCATAACAGTAGTCTAGAATGGGGGGTTCTGCCTTATTTCGCAAGCCATCAACCCCACAATTCTCGACAATAGAATGAGATAGTTAAAGGTAGGGAAAAAATATTGTAGGTTTTTCGGTTTTCCGTGCTGTAAAGTTGCCCATAACAGTAGTCTAGAATGGGGGGTTCTGCCTTATTTCGCAAGCCATCAACCCCACAATTCTCGACAATAGAATGAGATAGTTAAAGGTAGGGAAATAGAGGCAATTGCTGATATCAGATTGTAACAGAAAAAAGAAAAACTTTTAAGTAGTTAAAAGTAGGGAATCTTGTGGCATTCTGCATCGAGCGCGGAACGGAACCATTTGAATCATGTAAACCCCTCTTTAAACAGCTAAAATTGTTGACCCTCTCTGGTTTATATATTTATGAAACAGTATTGTTTGTTAAACAACACCCTGAACTATTCATTAAAAGCTCAACAATATTTAATAAGTATAACACTAGGTACGCTAACAGTCTAATCTCTGAAATCATACCGAAGAGCAGTCTTTGACGACAACTCGTACAATATGGCAATAAAATTGTACAATAAAATACCTACACTTCAAGAATTGCCTACAATTAAATTTAAAAAAGTAATTTACGTCTGGTTGTGTTTGTTTATATTCCACAAATGAATTCTTAAATAAAAAACTAAAATGAAATATTTATTTATTTATTTATTTAAATTCTTACATGCACTTAAAAATAGTACAGAGGCGAGCTATAATGCCAGTAGGCATTCTTTACCAGCTAACCTTGGGGATCGAGTAAGGTGATAGGCAGTATGAAAAAAATAAGAAATTTTAATGATACAGTTAATAAGTTTCTTAACTAATTCCAATATACTACACATTATACCTAAATACATAAACATACATAAACCATACATACAATTATACATACAATTATACATACAAGTACATCATATACGTTATAACTTAAATAAATACACGGTTATTTTAATAGTGTTTTATTCTGTTTCTCCAGGAACGATGTGGTTATTAAACGTTTAAAGACGCTGACAGACGGTGCACGTCTAATGGCCAAGGGCAGCGTATTCCACTGGCGAGCCGCAGATACTGCAATTGACATTGTATAGCTATTTAGATTTAAGTTTTGACATTACTTCTCTTACATAATGTACTCATATATGGTGCTGACATCAAGTCATACCTACATTGCATGCTGAGACTCAGTAAGACATTATCACGAAGCCTATATCATAGTATATAAAAATGTTAATATTAATTTATTACTGTTGTAACATATTAGGTTAAGATGTTTTATGCAATAAGAATTTTGAAAAAAAAAAAAAAAAAAAACGAGAGAGCTATTACTTATCGCTGCAATTGTTGATCGGAGCGACACCTCATTGAAGCGACTAAAAAATCGCACTTATTCTATTGTCGAGATTTGTGGGTGAAGCCTCGCGAAATAAGGCAGAACCCCCAATTCTACACTACTCATACCAGCCTCGTGACTTGCCTTCCCAGGCAGAAATATAGTCTCATTGCATTTATTATCCAAGGATATTAATATTTGTAGAGGCATTGTTCCTATTAGTTCCAGTTATAAGTAGGTAACAGAATCGCGGCGGTTGTGAAGCCGGCAGCAATCAGCTTTTCTCGAAGGGCTCTGATTTCCGCGAAGTATATCCTTTCGAGATCTTCTAAGTATTGCTAATGACAATTTTCACGCACTCCAATTAATAAAAAGCTTGCTTTGGATTTATCTATAGACCGCTTCCTCGTCCTCAGTCGGCACCATACGATATACTATAATATTTATGATATAACTATGCCGACTTAGGTATATGTGCATAAATTAATCGATGGAGGAGCAAATTTTAATAGCATGAAACTGGTCCCCGAGACAACTGAATTGTTGTGCAATATCTATAGTATATCTAGCTCCGGAAGACAAGTATTGGTTTGTCCCGACTGCGCGACGCCGACGCAAAGAAGGGTTTTGTGTTTAACAGCCTAAATACATATGTATGTTTCGTTCGTTCCTTTGTGGCACAATAGAGACCCAACGCGTGGGTCGATTTCAAGAGACCATTTAGGATCTATAACTATTTAAAGTGGAGTGTCTGCAAGCGTATGTATATGTAGCAAGCAGTGAAGCAGAGGGCTATAGATGCGCGTCGCTGAATGTCGGACAGTTTTTCCGCGAGTTGCAATTATCATTGAGTCTTGAATGTGTATGACACCGGCCTCTGTGTAGCAGACACACAGGCACACGCACCTCCCAGCCGCATGCAGAATATACTAAATAATAATCAAAAACTAATTTTAAAAAAACCTACCTCATACTTCACCGCTCGGACTGGTAAACAGGTTTCAAGAACCATAACATTGTGAAATAAAAAAATAACTTAATTTATAACCGCAGCTTGATATGGTTGCAGGACGAGACGTAAAGGTAAACTTAAATCAAAATATGTTTATTCTCGTAAACCTATTACAGGCATCAATGACGCATTTCAATAACTTTCAATGATTTTACTCCTCCTAGACCAAAGTAGTCCAAAGAGCCGTAAACTGAAGACCAGCAGATTCCAACAATTATTACATCCTAAATCATTTATCCAGAGAATTCGGCTAACTATCGCTGGCCAGACAATTTATTAATTCCACAAATTGGTATTAGTGGAAGCGGGACCGACACGACGTCTTAACGTAATCTCTGAGGAACGGGTAAATTATTTCTCAGTGGCACATGCCTGTGTACGAACCGCGTATCTTTTTGGAATATAAAGAATATTCGTTTTAATGTGTTCGGCCTCGTTCCCAGGGCCCCCAGAGTGACATCCCCCCGCTCAACCAGGCCCTTAGGGTGCGGACCGGGACCCGACACACGTGCCACCACTGCAATGACCTTCTAAGGGCCGACCATCGGACTCCCCACACCATGAGAACCTGGCAACGTCTTTCAAAGATACACAATGTAACCAAATGTTGCATTAATAATATTAGGTAGGTACTACATAATAACTGTAAAGTTAACTAATATGCATTATTAAAAGACTTAATTTTGTTTTAAATTCGATAGAAACAGGGTTATGTATTTATTTATACAATCAATCAATGTAATGTATATCTCTTCTAGAAACGTTGTTCTAAAACTATATTTGCAGTTTTACTGCGACTCGCAGAAAAACCGCTGTCTGTGTAGCGGCGAGTAGCGGTCAGCGGCGGCGTGTAATACACGGTCATTATTGATGTTCACCGCCTTTGATGTCAGCCGCAATCCTTATGGGAAGCCAAACATTTGGACTGATGCATACCGGCGCTAGTTCACACGTGCCCATAGATACTTTCACAGTACATATTCAACTCAACATTATAGAGGTGTCATTCCTATGCGCATATATAAATTCTGCGAACGTCCGTCTGTCGCATGTTAAAGCTCTGGAATGTTTTCCCAGTCTAGATGATTTCCTCGACTGTTCGACACATATACGATAAATTTGACAGCTCCGACCACTAAGATGACCACCGAGAGCTGTCTGTTTAAAACCTGAGCGAAATCATTTTCCAGCAATGTCCTAGAATTATTCAATTTTATGTTTTGTTATCTATGTCGGCTTCGTTTTGCTCAAAATGTTCATAATTTTTTCAACAAGCAAAAGCGCGAATTCATGGCATTAGTGCGCATCCCGCGGCCGACGTGAACCTTTCTCTATATTGGTATAGTAAAGCCCCGTTGCTCGGTGTGGCGGCACACGAGCCGGCAGTGCGCCCGCGCAGCCCGCGCCGCCCGCCCGTCATGTCGCGCCCGTGTCTCGTGCTCCTGGCTCTGCTCGTCCGCGCGGGTCAGTATCTTAGGCGTTACTATAATGAGGCTGTCGTGACTACAGTTTAACTGATGGCTAGGGGTGGTGGTTTAGGGTTACATTTTCGTTATACTGATGACTATAACTTAGGGCCGGTAACTGATCCTTCCTTAGTGACATTATATCACTTAAATACAAAAAAATGTATGGGAAATTAGTATTTATGTGAATCAATTCCACTAAGGAAGAATTTAGTTACTGGCAGTTAGACACGTAAGTCTAATTAAGGATTTCACTATTGTTTGGGAAGAAAATTAGGAAAGTCCATACTTCTGGTTAATTATAGCAATGTAACAGTAGATCACTTGAATGTAATGAGTACCAATTGTTTACAATGTAACATTATAAAATATAGGAATAACTTTAATGACTCTGTGTACCTTCCCCTTAAATTAACGAATTCCTAAATTTTCTTTCCTAGGTATAATACCTAACTATACATATATTTTATTTAAATTTTCCTTCTTTTATTTTTGCTTTCCTATTTAACTATATTTTAATTATTAATTTTATTTATATTAGTTTAATAAAGATCTATACAATGTAATTTAAAAGAATGTTTTTTTTTTTAATAGATATATTTCATTCAAAGTAAATGAATACATTAAATATAAATTAAAAACTACCCAAATAATAAAATAAACTAAACTATAAATAAAAAATGTCCTCTAGAGACGTCCCATCCGAGATAGTCCCAATGAGACTGGCAACATTTCCCCTCTGTATAGCGAGGCTAATACGTTGGCAGAAATAATTGAAAGAAAGAAAGAAAGAAAGAAAGAAATATATTTATTTGTCGCCAAACCATACACATAGCATAATACATTTTTTTAAAAAACTATACAAAGATAAATAGTAAAAAAAAATATGCGCAAAATAATTAGCCCACCAGCACATGTATAGCGACAAAAAGGCGATCAGCTCGGCGTCCGCTACAACCTATAGATAGAACTTGCTAGAAATTGCTAGACTTCCTCTCTCCAGACATTTCCGTAAGCCGCTTGGACAACTCCTTGGCCAGGCGCCTTGCTGAAGATCCCCATGGGCCCATCGTCTCGACCCCAAACGGCGCTAATTTTGTAACCGGTACCAAGTTTGTAACCGGTACCAAGTTTGTAACCGGTACCAAGTTTGTAACCGGTACCAAGTTTGTAACCGGTACCAAGTTTGGCGTATTTGCGCAACTTGAGGTTCTCAGCAGAAGACGCCGCACTTGCTGCGCCTGACGAGGTCGCTTGTATGTGTGATGGAGCTAATGTGTATACACACGTCGCATCCCACACCAGAGACCTGCCAAGTCTCCACGCCCCACCAGTCATTCCGTCGGCTTTCTTGCCATCGCTCCGCACAATCCCAAAGGGTTATAAGATTGCGAGTACACCAACAGTGACAAGAGCCCTTCGGATGATGTCGTTGAGAGCCGCGTGATGAGGAATGCGGCCAGCACTTCTAGCACAAGAAAGCCCGTGGTGTCCGAGATGATCGACTGGTTCTCCGCATCGACACTGGTGCGGGGGGACAGTCCGGGCTCCGAGACGAAGGCACACCGCCATGGAGACACGAGTGGCTCTCCGCATCGACACTGGTGCGGGGGGACAGTCCGGGCTCCGAGACGAAGGCACACCGCCATGGAGACACGAGTGGCTCTCCGCATCGACACTGGTGCGGGGGGACAGTCCGGGCTCCGAGACGAAGGCACACCGCCATGGAGACACGAGTGGCTCTCCGCATCGACACTGGTGCGGGGGGACAGTCCGGGCTCCGAGACGAAGGCACACCGCCATGGAGACACGAGTGGCTCTCCGCATCGACACTGGTGCGGGGGGACAGTCCGGGCTCCGAGACGAAGGCACACCGCCATGGAGACACGAGTGGCTCTCCGCATCGACACTGGTGCGGGGGGACAGTCCGGGCTCCGAGACGAAGGCACACCGCCATGGAGACACTGGTGCGGGGGGACAGTCCGGGCTCCGAGACGAAGGCACACCGCCATGGAGACACTGGTGCGGGGGGACAGTCCGGGCTCCCAGACGAAGGCACACCGCCATGGAGACACGAGTCGCTCTCTGTTCTTTATTGGTTGCTTATTTTTTACACACTTTTATATCTTTTGTTTGAAGACAACAATATAAACTAAAAAGTAAATGGTTCCGTCGCCAAAAACAAGACAATGGTTCCGTCGCCAAAAACAAGACAATGGTTCCGTCGCCAAAAACAAGACAATGGTTCCGTCGCCAAAAACAAGACAATGGTTCCGTCGCCAAAAAGTTTGATAATCGTTTAACGACACCATTCAAATAATTTTATATATTTTAAGCAACTTTAACAGTCAGGACCCATAAAAAAATTCAAATCTTCCCAACAACAACGGGTCCCGACAATCAAAGTTGCTATAAAATATATAAAATTATTTGAATACCGATACACTTTTTTTCATGACCTTTATTACATGTTTATTATATGTTTGTAGGTAAGACTTACATTGTAATATTCAGTGATAATGGTTGCTAGCCAATTTTAAATAGTTATAGATCCAAAATGGTCACTTGAAATGAAAAATGATAAAAGAAACCTCAACATGATTTTCAAATACCTATTCGATGATATAGTTTGTCGACGTTATTTTCCACGATATGGCGACTGGTTTTCGCCTTAATGAAATTTGATTAATGTCAGTGACACTCCCGTGATGTAGATTAATCGAATGACGTGAGAATCATCAAAATCGGCCAACTCGTTCGGTCTCCAGTGTGCCACAAACACACACATATACATACATACACAGACTGATAAACCAAAAGGGTTTCTTTGCGTCGCGCAATCGGGTAAAAGGTTCTCTGTGTAATCATGTACCGCTGCAGTAGTCGGTGGTGTTGCGAACTGCCGCTGCAGTAGTCGGTGGTGTTGCGAACTGCCGCTGCAGTAGTCGGTGGTGTTGCGAATTGCCGCTGCAGTAGTCAGTGGTAGGTTACGAATTACTGCTGCGAATTGCCGGTCAGTGCCCGGTTACCAAAATATCATTTGTGCCAGAAGTTATTCATTTTGTAGATTCCAATACCTACAAACAGTACGTGTGTACAAGTACGTACGCTTCGAGTACAAGAGTACTGCATGTAAACATTCCTGTAATAACGTTGGATAATATTTACCAACAAACCGTTGCACTTGTTTATTTATTTCCTAATGTTTTTTACCTGTGTCTTTTCTTTGCAAACTGTGTTTTTTTAATTCTCCGTGAGGAAGTAGGTCGTAATGACACTTTAGTTTAATATTATTTAAATGATGGTGCCTTCATTTAATTTGTACAACATTAGAGTAATGCGCGGAGGCGAGCAGGTCGCTGACCTCCGACGATCTGCGAAAAAGTCCTCAGACTCCCCACTGCTCACACAAATACACACTCGCGCTTATAATAAAGAGTAATTCAACGCCGTTTAAGTTACTCTCAATTACTGAAAAGATAACAAATACCTATCACCTTTCAGAAAATACACAAACATTCCAAACACAAACGATATACGAATATGACGAGCCGTCAGCGTCAACAGTTAAGTTCTCAGTGTCTGTTAAGGTCTCAGTCTTCAAAATGTGGATCGTTCAAAAGACAATACAAAATAACAGTTAAATATTACCTAAAAAGTAATGAGCACGCGGCGAGTACAGGGCCTTGCGGTCGACAGTGCGCCCGCTGTTCGGTCAGGTCGCCGCCGTCCGTCCGGCCAGGTCGCCGCCGTCCGTGTATGTAACGGGACTGCAGACAATGCTCCAGCGGACTCCCACACGCGTTCCCACGACACTACTTTCTAGATAACTATTATTTACTATACTCGCAGAGTCTGTTAATGATTGTGTTCCTCTCGGTGACAGCAGTTTGCTTCGCATTATTTGTCATTTGAGTTGACAAACAAGACTTGCATAAATAAGAACAGTTTAATCATCCCCCGGTGCACGTGCAGTGTCTACAAAGCATGCTTGTGTGGTACTATTTACCCAGCATATGCAAAAAGTACATTCTAGATATATGTAGGTATATTTTTTGTTAAAAACCCTGACTTCTTCAAAAAGAGTGTTAGAAACCAAATTTTACGTCAGATAAATGAGACAATGTTAGTAATGCCAGTATGTAAAAGTTAACCGTTTAGAAGGAACTGTTACTATATGTCGATTAAAATATTTAACAATATCCCAACAGAAATAAAACAAGTACCAGTAAAAATGTTTAGAAAGGATGTTTAAATGGCTGACAAAGGGCTTCTATAATATTGGCGAGTTCTTAGAACGGAATATTAACTAGAACAATAGTAACTTGTGTATGACATTCTTTTATTATTGTTAATATTCTCTTGTCGAAGATGAATGTGTCTTACAATGCAGGTCGGCATCTTACAATGCAGGTCGGCTTAGTTGTCAGTCCACACAAAAATAATTTAAATGTCCATTCTTTAATTCTCATACCGTTTGGCTTCTTGCCCTATCTTGTTAAATATGAAATGTGTTCGGATATCGCACAATCAGCCCAATGATGTACAATGAATGTAGAATGGTGGAAATGGGCGGAACGAGATGTGCCAGATGATGATGCTCGGAGGGACCTAACTACAATATTATTGAGATCTGCGGGAGCGGTCAACACCTGACTGCCCCCATAAAGTTAGAACGAGACCATGCGCTAGAGTCCTTTGATGAGTTGAGGACTCGCTTCCGAAACGTCGAAACTTCCGATTGATTTTACACCTCTGACTCCGACAAAAGCGAACGACCGTCACCGACAAATGACTACCCAGGGTAACCCAGGAAGTCTGTGTCAGGTTTGCCTGCCCATAACCGTCTTAAAACCGTACACCGTCTCTCCTTTACCCAAACTTCGCCTCCGACACCGCCTCCAGTTCCGACTCCGACTGCGATAATTCAAATTAAAAATATATATTCCAACACCGTTTCTAGTGTGAACCCCTGTACTCTCACCAAGATTTCGCATTCACACACATTTTAAACTTGTAATTTACAATATTACTTTTTGTATACCTATTTCATATATCATTAAAAGTTTCCATATTTAAAATATTTCATCTATTTGAGCTAACCAACGCGCGACGCCATGGTCACACGGCCGGATGCATTGTTTGGTGTCTATCAGGGAAACATGGACCTATATCACATTAGACCCGTGAGAAGGCATCAAGCCAAAAAGAATCCTTAGCTGTTCCTAAACACAGATTAAGCAAGTTTAGCAAAAGCTTTATCTGTAATTGCGTTAAACTGTATAATAACTTAGGAAATAAAATTAAAAGCCTAGATGATAAGGAATTCAAAAACAAAATTAAATCAGTCTTGATGCAAAAAGCTTATTACACGGTTGACGAAGTGTTAAAGGATAATACAAACTACATATACTAGAAATAATATTTGCCATGCCCATTTACAGCAGTAATTATTTAAATGTGACATATTATAATAATATATGCCATGCCCATTTACAGCTGTAATTATTTAAATGTGACATATTATAATAATATTTGCCATGCCCATTTACAGCAGTAATTATTTAAATGTGACATATTATAATAATATTTGCCATGCCCATTTACAGCTGTAATTATTTAAATGTGACATATTATAATAATATTTGCCATGCCCATTTACAGCTGTAATTATTTAAATGTGACATATTATAATAATATTTGCCATGCCCATTTACAGCAGTAATTATTTAAATGTGACATATTATAATAATATTTGCCATGCCCATTTACAGCAGTAATTATTTAAATGTGACATATTATAATAATATTTGCCATGCCCATTTACAGCAGTAATTATTTAAATGTGACATATTATAATAATATTTGCCATGCCCATTTACAGCAGTAATTATTTAAATGTAATATATTATAATAATATTTGCCATGCCCATTTACAGCAGTAATTATTTAAATGTGATATATTATAATAATATTTGCCATGCCCATTTACAGCAGTAATTATTTAAATGTGATATATTATAATAATATTTGCCATGCCCATTTACAGCAGTAATTATTTAAATGTGACATATTATAATAATAAAATTTAAATATATTCTTGACAAAGCTCATTTGCTGCTGCTAAATTAATAATAATTTATTATTATTTATTTTAACCTTAGTATAGGATATTGACAAGGCCTCTTTACAGCTGCTTTAATTATTTTAGTAATTAGCTTTATATAGGTATATATATATTTTTGACATACCTATATAATCATATATATATTTCTGACAAGCCCATTTTACAGCTTTATAATTTAGTATAATTTAGTTTTATTGCAAATATTAATGTCTTTTTTGTTATTATTTCTCTTGTGTTTAATTTCCTTTGACACTGCTTTAACCTGCAGTTCTGTTGCTCGCCTTATAGCACTCTCCAGGCAGGACAAATGTGTTGTACTTGTGTTTGTAACCTTAGACTTAGCCGAATTCCGGTGGGAATGTATGGCGGTACATAAAGAATGTATGGCGGTACATAAAGAATGTATGGCGGTACGTAAAGAATGTATGGCGGTACATAAAGAATGTATGGCGGTACGTAAAGAATAAGGAATTCATTCCACTTACATTATTTATTTCCTTTACAGATGCCATCAGAAGATATTCGACCAACGATGTAAATGTTAGAGATATTCGAGCTATTTTGGGTGAGCGCAAGCAAATTACATACATTTTGTGAATGTGACACTTACGAGTGTTCAACTACTAGTACCTACATTCATGTGACAATGATTAATAAAACTAATGTTACGATATTTATACATTGTGGAATGATGTTTATTTTTTATTATTTTAAAACTTTATTGCACTATGTACAAAGGCGGACTTAATAATAATAGGCATTTTCTGACAGCCAAACCTTTAGGACATTTAGACAGGATAGGTGCAATCAATATAAGTAGGTGCAATCAAAAATTAGGTGAAATTTAAATAAAACAAATATAATTATAATATAAATATTTACATACTAATAAATAAGTCACACTATAGATATACTAATATAACATACATAAAACTGATGATGAGGAGAGTGTGATAAAATTACCAATGCTGCTGCTATAATGCTGATATTAAGGAAATTAATATAAGAGAAAAAAAGACTGAAAAGAAAGGTTTAGGTTAGGTACTCAATTAGTTAAAAAGTATTTGTATACCTGGTTTTTCAAAATTGCACGATTGGGGGCTTCTCTGATGTCTAATAGTAAGTTATTCCAAAGATTCGCAGCGACAACAGCTAATGAGTTTGAAACATAGGAAGTGTGGTGAGAAGGTATAGAAATTATTTCTTTTTTTCTTAGCCAATGGTTAGCAGTTATCGATATCTCTGCCGTATTAGAGAAGTCGTACGTCACAAATCATATAATACTTTCGTATTTAAATCACCGGATTGTAACCGTAACTTATTTCTAAAGTAATCGTCTTTAACAGCCGGTTGCTTCGAATGGATTCATCAGCCATTAGTGTTAGAGGATGTCGTGTGCAGGTGGCAGGGACTGTCTGCACGGCGGCGAGCGGTACGCGGAGGGAGCGTCCGTGCCGGTTCGCGAGCCGTGTCTGCGCTGCGTGTGTCTGGCCGGCGGGCTGGACTGTGTCACTACAGGAGTGCATTGTCCAGGTTACTAATATTATATTTATTTAGTTTCATTCTTTAACATGGAGATTGATATGCTGACACAGGTAACGTTGGAATATTCCAGGAGCCCTGAAGACCACAGTCGGCACACGGCCGGAGAAGCGACGCCCAGAGACCTCTCCGGCGGCGAACGGTGAGACAAACGAGCTCAAAGACTATTTGTACTAATTCTATTTTGATAGTTCTATAAACTAACACAAAAACTTTGTTGTATTACAAAATGACTGTTCTATAGAATACAGTTTTCTGATAAATTTATAGTAGGTATAACCGGTAGGTATTCTTGGAACGATCATTTTGAAATATGTAGAGTTTTAAAATTTTTATATCTATTTGTCTATATAAAAAAGCGTAATTCGGCGTTCCAGGCTGCACCTTTGCCGGTACAACGTATGCTGCGGGGTCCGCCATGGGGTCCGCGGTGGCGTGCGAGCAGTGCTTCTGTCTGCGAGGCGAGCGCCGGTGCGTGCGGCCGAGCTGCTTGCCTCCGCCGTCCGGCTGCCGGGCCCGGTCCGCCGCGGGCGCCTGCTGTCCGCCCGGCTACCTCTGCCAGCACTCAACTACAGGTACAACAACACGATCGACATTAACACTTTTAAATAAATACATTATACAAACTAAATGTTTCAGTGGTAGCCGGATATGTATACATCATAATATGTTTATAAAAAAAACTGTTAAAGTCCCGGACCCCGATAACACCCTCACTCAGACTTATGCTTTATAAAGCACAAATAAGGCCATGCGTGGAATACTGTTCTCACCTCTGGATGCCTACAGAGGCGGGCAATTCGTATAGTGGACGACACTAGAGTGCTTAAAATTCTCAAATCGCTGCAGTTTCTCCGTGATGTGGCCTCCCTGAGTGTTTTCTACAAGCTATACTAGGGTGAATGTTCTGTTCACAACCTTATCCCTTCTGCTCTATTCCTCAACCGAACCACATGCACAGGATAAATGCACCCCCATGTCGAACGCCGAAGATGTGAAATGTTTTTCAAGCCTTCAAGTGTGAAAAATCATCTTGATAGGCCGCCATGGTATAGGTTGATGTCGGTCGTCAGTAGCTAGCGTCAGTTGCACCCATTCTTGGACTTTGCGTACTGCTTACCGTCAGGTGGGCGCGATGTTGTGTGTCGTACTCAGTATTGTATATTGCAGACTGCTACGTGGAGGGGCGCCGGGTGAAGGAGGGCGAGCGCGTGGCGCACGAGGACGCGTGTCGGCAGTGCTTCTGCCTGCGCGGCGCAGTGCACTGCCAGGCGCCGGGGTGTGCTCCAGCGCTACTCGGCTGCCGGCCGCTGCTCCGGCCCGGCCACTGCTGTCCGTTTCACTATCAGTGTCCCCATCACCAGGAACTCTGTGAGGCCCTACACATTCGATTAAGATTTGTTTATTATGCACTCGCACAAATCGTTGTGTTTATCCAGCAAGGTTAAAAATAATAAATAAAGACCGAACGTGGGATATTTAACCTTTATTATGCTGAGCATAAGTTACGATATTAAATTCTCTCTTCGTTCCATTCAAAATAGCTTGTCAAATATTGATCTTTTTTTTTCAGACACTGAGACTTCTGCGCCGAAGGATTTGATGTTTTTAACGAATAATACTTTAATATCGGCCAAAAAGAGAGCCTTTTACACTTTCAAATCTGATAATATTGAAATACCCAGCGCCCCCGTCACTACCCTCAGTACTAAGCAATCCGGTAGCACTTACAACGTTAACAGAAGTATTGACGATACCATCTCGAACGCTACTCCTGGAGCTGACACCGCAAATACCGAGTCGGGCACAGAGAGACGAACTACTTCAGAAGAGGTACGCACGGAACAACCGGAAGGTACGGTAAAGATTGTGATCAACGGGACTATAAACTGCACTGCCGAACTCTCCTCGACTTCCGAACCTCTCGATATAACTGGAAACGCGTCCGACGCCCACGCTTCGATACCCAACATCGACAGAATCGATGAACTTCAGGAGGAGCTTACCTTCGACCCCAACGACATAATAACCGACCGCACTGTGGACGCCGGGTTCAATAATGACGATATGTTCACCATCAACGTAACGAGCTCGCTGCGGACCAACACGTCGCGCCCGGCCGCCGCGCCCGCCGCTGCGCTAGCCCAAGACGCTCCTACCACAACCAAGATGACTAAAGACGACTATGATTACGACTACATGGATGCTACGTTACCTCCATCATTACCTAACTTAAAGTGAGTACACTTTTTGTTTCTACAATAATTATATCTTATCCTATTTAAAATGTATATTTATACTAGCTGTTTGACCCCGCTTCGCTCGTGTAGTAATCTGGTCATCATGTGCCATCGATTTGGTAGATATGGCAAATGACATAAAGACTATATAAAGAAACACAAAAATTTCAATCGAGAGGGGGGTTATAAGCTATCTTCATCGTGGAATCCAGTAATCAATAGGTTTCGACGCCGGGAAAAATCGCCCGGTGTCGCCAAGGATATTGTAAGTGTCGTGTGTCGTGATTTCTAAAAACTTTTAAAAGTGATAAGTGGGTAGGTTTACATCTGCCGCCCAGTATGTACGAGACTACACCGCATAGCTTCAGTCGACCCGTGACCACGGCCAATGCAACTTGGCTGAAACGTCGGGAGAAATATGTCTCTAAGGTAAATCGCGTAAAGACCCGTTAAAATTATTTAAAAAAACTACTAAGACTATATAGGTACTTTAAAAGAGTTATATGCCATTTGAAAGACAAAACTCTTCCAATTTATGTTTCAAAGTTATTTAAATATTATTAGACCGTATTATTACGCAAGGCTAAAAATCTGTAATTATTAATATAAGGAATCGGAAAGGTGAAGAATAAGAGACGACTGTATTACTCAAATCACTATTTTAATTATGATCTTTACAAAATACAATACAAATTTAATATAGAATTCGTAGCCGAGCAAAAGAGGTCGCTCAGTCATCTCAGACCCCCCCCTTCCGGGGGAAGACGGGAATTTGTAACGAGGTGTTGGCCTCCTAACAAAAATAGCATTCGCTGCACGTAACTACGGACAGGGCGTGGGAACCTTTATTATAGGTTAAATTTAATACGAGCGGGCGCGGCGGAGGCCGCGGAATGTTAACGTGATCAGGCTATCAAATCGCGCGCCATGCGCCGTGGAACCTCGGGAGGTCTAGCGTGCAGAGGGGCCAGATCTCTCACGAGTGGGAAATTTGTACTCTCTGCCCGTGCGAACATTCCCTTCATCCAGTGTTTCCATCCGCAGATCGCGGAGAATGACGTCATTTCTCACATAGCGCGGGGCGCCGACAATGGTACGGAGCGTGAGGTTCTGCTGAACCTGTAGCCGGCCTCGTTGGGCCTTAGATGTTAGGGCGTACCATGCCGGAGCGGCGTATGTGAGACGAGAGCGAATATAGGCTTTGTATATAAGCAACTTAGTGTGCAGAGCCAATGTGGATGCAAACACTGGACGTAGTTTGGCTCGGGCCAAACGTGTCGTGTTCACGGTGACAAGAGGTCGCTCCGTTCAATACAACCCGTTGGCCGGCTGTCAGCCAATCAGCGATGACACTAGGTAAAACATCGTTTGTATTTTCTTATTTTAGTGTTTTTTTAGAAAATAACAACACAACAAGTACTGGATATTAACAATTACTTATTTTAAAATATCTGTCAATTTGTAGAATGATTGTTTAGCTGAATTACTCTTTAATGTTCTAAAATCATAAAATCATACGCTTTGCTAACAACATCGTAAATTTATTACTTTAAGCCGCATTCCAATGAATCTTATCAGATAAATATTCGCATTACTACTCGCTTTAGTACTTTTGATCACCATAAATCTGTCTCTTTCTTGGACAGAATATTTATCTGACAAAATAACATTTCTTAAAATTTAGAACGCCATCTTAGTAACCTATAAATAACAGATCTATCTTTATCTATCTAAACTTTTAAAATGTTTACGCAGTCCTTCCCGAATTTTGCACGGACATGTCAAGTGCAAGTTTTCTGTTTTGAAAATGACTTTATTGTTAGTCAAAAGTGGTGTTAATTTGTTTATTAATGTGCTACAATGTGGATAATTACGGAAAACGAATTTATCGTTTTTATGGAAAATCAATTTATCGTTTTCTTTGTATATGGGGCAAAACTTGCAGTTATTTTTTGCAGTTTTCTCGCGCTCTTGACTATCATATACCAGACGTGGTTGGGCGATAATGTCGCGAGTGACTCCGAAAAGCATCAAATTCTGCAACATCTGGAATTTGATGATAACCTCAAAAATCAAGATTTACGGAGTGACCTTAATGGTCTTATTTTAGGCTAATATGATACTCGATACTGATCAATACAAACAACTTTTTCCAACAAACCATATTTATTTATTTATTTTATTTTATTTTATTTTATTTTATTTTATTTTATTTTATTTTATTTTATTTTATTTTATTTTATTTTATTAGGAAAACTTTTGGTTACAGAATTTTAATTACACATAAATATATACACTTAAACCACCAAAAAGTTTCCACAGATAGAAACAACAGACACGACAAAATATGACGGAAATGATAAAAAAATTTGGCTACCCCATACAAATTGGTAATATCAAAATAGCAAATTATTATGTATTCTTAGTTGTAAACTTCCCGAACCTAAAAATTTCAAAGTAAGTTATAAATACTATTGATTGAGATTCCTTTCTAAGCCACAATTATACTTAGCCCACGACAGGTGTCGCAACGCGTGAAGAGGAAATCGGTTTCATACATTCAATATCAATATTGAATACATGTTAATACATTAAACCTAACCTACCTAATAAGGACACTAACAATAGCTGCAAATAAAAGGCGTTGTATTACTTTTAATTGTCATTTTAATGCACTTCAAAATCATTTTTCCTGAAGGAGAAGAAGTGGTAAGAAACTCCTTCAGGCCTCTTACATTTTTTAACATGTTAGTTTTATAATTAAATTAGGGTTAACATTGTATGATTACTCGTTACAAAATTTCACAAAAACTAGAAGTTAGAAATAAGATTTAAGACTCTTTACAAAATTCACGTACAATTAAAGGCTATAAAGATTATCTAATCTTTATTTACTAATGTTACGACTTTAGGAGCCCAATGAATACTCATCTGCTGCTTTTCAGTGATGTATGATGTGTTTTCAACGATGGAATGTCCGATGGGTTCTTCGATGTCGTCTCTCTGGCTGCCTTAGTTAAAAAAGTCCCAAGAACCACAGTCTCGTTCCTTTTATCCAAACTTGTGTGGGGGAAAACGCGCGCTGCTCTCCGATTGGCTGACCCAACATCACGCGATTAGTGACAAGAAGCTTTCAGGACTTCTAGGAGTCGACCAGATGGAGCAGACAGTAGATTTGCATGTTAAATAACCTTAGCATGAAGTCTAATCTTTACAATCAGTCGAGATTTAAGAATTATTCGCATAGTGGTTTCGCGCCTAAAATTTGCCGCATCCTTATTGGTTTTCAACTTAAGCAGTGCCATCTGTTGAGGCATATTGCTATTAAAACCATTAAGGCAAATATTTCTTATGCTTATTCAGCCTATTTTTGAGGCAATGATAATTTATGCCATTAAAAATCTAAGTCATCTTGAATTATTACAAAATTTGTATTGCTATGTTTATCTATTTATCCTTATCTTCACATACATTAGACCCGTCGCGTGGCGTGGAGTCACCTGACGCAACGCAATCCGCTCGATGCCGATAGGCTCACTCAACGCTAGTGGTAATGCGAGTGGGCACACGCAGTATGGAGTAGTCTTGCGAGCGGGTGGTATTGAGATTAAAATGTGTTAACTCGCGTCGCGGCAATAACCCGCCCGTTTCGTCAGGCAGCGTGGCGACACGCGGCGTGGGCTACGTATCAATGCGGCTATAAGCTGACAAATGGTAAACTCAAGTACATCGTAACTTACCTTTACGCCTCCCCGTGAAGTTTTAATGCTATTTTCGACTTTTTGCTATTTTTTAAAATAAATATTAGTTAAATGACTTATTCAAAAATCATTTTTGAACAAAACAAATTGTCAAACTCTTAAAATCAGATTGCGTCACAAAATTATAAATATTCTACGTGTCAGAGTTAATTATTCATTTTAAGAAGGAGACAGACTTATGGCTGTCAAAAGTGATAGAGTCAATAATAGCGATTGCTTATGTTTAATTGTATATGGTATACAGGATGCAATCGCCAATGTTGCCAGAAAAAAATATGTTTAATTGTTCAACCAATGATTATTAACAAAATGTAACTTTATTGCTTACAACTAATATAATACGAATAAGAATAACGATTTCAACAGATAAATGATCATGGGGTCACATGTCGTAGTCAGATAAATAGATTTATATAAAGTAGTTTAGACGTGAAGGCAAAACAATTTGACAGACAGATAAATAGCCGTGGGGCACATATCGTGGTCAAATGCTGACGTCATATACCCTATCTATGTCCATCCCTGGGTTCCAAGGAACATTAGTGCTAAATTTTAATAAAATCAGTAAAGTAGTTTAGGCGTGAAGCCAAAACAATTATACAGACAGATAGATAGCCGTGGGGTCACATGTCGTCGTCAGATGATGACGTCATATACCCTACATCCATCCCTGGGTTCCAAATAATATTACGTTCCACCTTCTATATGGCCAGGGTCTCTGAGTCCTAGTACTTTGAAGCTGGTCATCATGAGACTTCCGTTTTGATTACGTCTTGAGCTACATTGACGTTTTTCGAGAAGCGGTTATGCTACTTTCGACTTGTTTCTTATTTTTTTATAATAATTATTTAAATGACTTATTTTAATAGTAAAAGAACAAATTGTTTATATAACAAAACAAATTGTCAAACTCATTAAATGAAGATTGCGTTCCAAAATTATAAATATTTTATTTGTCAGATGAATATTCAATAGATATAGGATAAAATCTATGGAATATTCATCCTAACAAATAGACAGACTTATATATGTCTAGCTAGAGCGAATAATAATTGTAACAAAATGAATATTTATACTACGGGAACGCAATTGCCAATGTTGTTAGAAAAAAAACGTTCAATATGATTACTATTATAAATGTAATCTTATTTTGGAATTAATTGTAAAGATTAGGTTAATAATTTTGAGCAATCATAATAAATTTTGTTATAAAATACATAAATGCGATTAATAATTTTTAAATAAATAAATTAATTATATTTAAAAAAAATATTATTCTATTGAAAATATTTCAAATGGTAACATTCATGCCTTTTGTTGTTCGGGAAGTTGACAACTAAGCGTGTTCCAGATAGCATGTGCGCTTGCACGAAATGCTGTTTTTTAGCATAAATAAGTTACATTACCTACCAAAAAATGTATGAGTATGACAGTTTGAGCTACTTTTCTGCATAACTGGAACGTAGCTAAGAATACCGATTTTGATATACATACTTACAAATAAATGGCCGTAGGTTCACATGACGTAGTCAGATGATAACATTATGTAGCCTATGTGTTATTCTGATGTATAGGCTCTATTACTGTAAAGTTTCATCAAATTCCGTTCAGTGGTTTTTGCGTGAAAGAGCAACAAACATCCAGACATACATCCTGACAAACTTTCGCATTTATAATATTAGTAGAATTAACTAATAATTCACTCACTGCGACCGGGCGGTACCTATATTATAACTAAAACTTAATCACGTGATACACGAATATATTTTTGCAATATTTAAAACATTCAGTCTATATATTATATTTGAAACTTTATTAAATTTGTACGAAGAATTCGTACACCGAAAAGCAGAGCGCCGCGTCAGGTATTTCGTAAAGGTGGACAATTTGTAACAACTTTAATATCAGTGCGTTTACACCTTCGGCGTGAATACGTTGTGCCTATCAATTGCACCATCATACGCGATTCCCGTCGCGCGCACTCATTATCATTTATCATTAATAGTTATCAGTTATTATTATCAGTTATTAGTAAACATTTTGCCCCAAAATCTAAGAGTATCATTTATCACAAAAGAGTGTAAAACCCTACATTCTTTTTGGTCCTTCGAGCCGGATTCACTGCTATCTGCTTGATTTTTTATATCCTCGACTTCCCAGAACTGTTGTATATCCTCCACATTATTTAAAACAATTGGACAATACGTGTACTGATCTTCACGAACAAATGAACTGTTATTTAATATTATTACAATTGAAACACGGATTCTCGGAAATAGAATACTACAACCAGCTGTTACTTACTCAGCATTTGCGCACAAGACATCGTCGCGGACTTATCAACGGCGTCGGATACATAGCAAGCGAACTGTTCGGAGTATTGGACGAGCGTTTCGCAGAACAGTATCAAAGGGATATTCGATTCATCAAAGATAACCAAAATCACTTCATGACGCTTTGGAAAAATCAAACTTCTATCATTGAAGCTGAGTACAATTTATTGAAAAGAGCCGAGAGTACCATGGAAAAGCAACATAAAATCATTAATAAGCAACTTATTCAATTGGAAAATTCTTCGAATAGTTTAAGTTTGGCAATAAACAATATTACAAAGATTACAGAATTTACCTTAACAACTATAATAGCAAATAACATATTAGGAAACCTGAAAAACATTCAGGACACACTAGTGGACACAGTTACGGATGTGTATCAAGGACAGCTTAATATTCATATTTTAACCCCCGAGCAGTTGCGGGAGGAATTATACATTATATCGGGACAGTGTTCGAAAGATTTAACACTGCCTCTTAACATTAATCAAGTTGAGCTAGGACAAATTTATCATCTATTAAAAATGAAAACGCGAATGACTGAAGAACACCTGTTATTTGAAATCAGAATACCCCTTATCAGCAGAGACAATTATGAGATTTATCAAATGATTCCTGTTCCATATCAAGTTGGCGGAAATATGATTCGTGTGAGCCCAATATCAAATTACATAGCAATTAATGTGAAAAAGGACGCCTTTCTCGCTTTATCAAACTACGATTTAGAGTCGTGCATAAAACAAGATCTTCAGAACTATTGGTGTAGATATCAGAAACCTATCCTACGTTGGAATAACAACGAAAAATTGTGCTTATTGAAAGAAAATGAAAACGGTTGTAAAACAAACATAAATAAATGTAAACCTCAATGGGTACAACTTAGCAAAACTAACGAATATTTATATTATTGTTGCGACCATTGTTCTGTTCGAATAATATGTGAAGATCAAATATCAACAAAAATGCTAAGTCAGGCCGGGATCATAAACCTCGGTCAAGACTGTCTTATCAAAGGTGAGGATTTTACTATACATTCCCATAGTCAACCCACGAATGAACTGCATATAATGTCACCCACAAATACCCCACAGATTGCACCTATAAATCATATTTTAAACTTGTCAATCCCTATGACTCATTTATTGAATATGAGTCAAGTCGAACCGACGACCGACGAACATGCTCTAAAGACTCTGGAACAGCAAATCAATGAAATGAAAAGCAAAGAGATTGCCATAGAGGACGAAGGAATATCGAGCCATGATATTCATCACTACTCCCTACTGTACATTTTGGTTGGGGTAGGAGCAGCAGCAGCTGGATACTTCGTATGGAGGCGGAGATGCGCGGGCCAGTGCCGCCGCGCTGCAGACGTCGAGTCGCCGAGTAGTGTAATCAGTGATCAGTGCAATAGTGAGCAAATACAAATGAAAACCTATTGTGTATCTAAACAAGATAAGGCGACATCGCCTTCAGTGAATAGAGTGCGGTTCAGTCCAAAATTAATCTAAACAGTTAATATTATACTTACTCCAGGTCATTTTAGCATTATATCAATATGAATTTAATTTTAAGCTTACTAACATAAATTAAAGACCTGCGTGTCTATATCATTATTAACCCTCATCTCAAGTTTTCTCATTTTTCCCTCGGGAGTATGTACGAAGAATTCGTACACCGAAAAGCAGAGCGCCGCGTCAGGTATTTCGTAAAGGTGGACAATTTGTAACAATTTTAATATCAGTGCGTTTACACCTTCGGCGTGAATACGTTGTGCCTATCAATTGCACCATCATACGCGATTCCCGTCGCGCGCACTCATTATCATTTATCATTAATAGTTATCAGTTATTAGTAAACATTTTGCCCCAAAATCTAAGAGTATCATTTATTATAAAAGAGTGTAAAACCCTACATTCTTTTTGTGGTCCTTCGAGCCGGATTTAAGATACACACAAAATGATGAAAAAAAAACAGGTTCGTCGAAGGAGAAGTTATGTGAGTTGTATCATTCAATATTAAGCAGTAAGAGCCAACTTACTTTATATATGAAGTCTGTTGATCTTTACGTTGGACCATAGAACAATATAGTGTCCCACTTCCCAGCCACTCTGCATCAAAGTGATCGAGCTAATCTCTGCCATCGATTAAGAATGAACGCCGCAGCGGTCGGTAGGTTGTCAATCCAATAAAGGTTTTGGAATTCGACTAATTGTATAAACTAGTATTCACAATCTATATCCTTAGAATGCGGGCGCTAGGACTATCCAATAAATATTTGCAAACTACTTATTTCAGAATTATCCCTTTCGTGGCCGCCGACGCTGTGGTGGAAGAGAAAGGCACGCCCGCACCCCTATACCCTGCGTTAGAGCGAGAAGACAAGTTTCCAGTGTACTACCCGGGACCGGACGCCAGCCGCCGGCAGGACGAGCTCCACAGAGTCGCCGGCCGACTGTCCGGCGAGCCCCGACTGTCCGGCCAGCCCCGACTTCCCGACGAGCCCCGACTTCCCGGCGAGCCCCGACTTCCCGCAGTCAACCTCTTCTCGCCCCCGGTGGAGACTGAAGGTATTTCTGAAACTATTTGCATACCGCCACGTCACTAATTCTAATTCAAAGTATATTTATTCGCAGGTTTTTTAAAATAAGGTCTTACTATGATTGTGTTCTCAAAAAAACCGGATCCACTAGTTCTTAAACTAAGTGAACGACAACAAATTTTCTTCTGTAAAACACGTCACAGGGATACCTTTTCATAAATAAAAGGGAATGTTTTCATCTGGAGAACATCTGACTATTTTAATAAACATTGCTCTGATATTGACATATCATGTAGTACCCCAGCCGCTGCCGCTGCCGCTGCCCGTATTGCTGTATTTTTTACAGTCATCTTTGTCGCCCTTTTTATGCATACGTTTTGTAATCGAGATTATTAAAGCATCTGGGAAAGTTTATGAGATGAGAGATTGGTTTGGCAAGATATTATGCTTAATAAACAAGAAAATGTGATATCGAAATAACAAAACAAAAGTTGGTGAAGATCTCGTCGTATTCCTCGAGTAGACTGTAAAAGTATAGCCATAACGTTGTTTCAGGAGGCTTCGTCCCCAAAGGGCCGGGCCAGTTCTACTTCCGCCCCATCAGCTCGTCTCCCGCCAGTTCGCCTCCCGCCAGCTCGTCTCCCGCCAGCTCGTCTCCCGCCAGCTCGTCTCCCGCCAGCTCGTCTCCCGCCAGCTCGCCTCCCGCCAGCTCGCCTCCCGCCAGCTCGCCTCCCACCATCGCCATGCGCCTCGATACTGCTACCGAAGGTTAGTTCACAAAAGCAAGTGTGTATGTGAGAGTCCATTAATGTAGGACGTCACCGACACGGAGCACTAAGGTGTTCATGTGGAACAGAATTGAAACTCGTTCGTAAACTGATCTGTGATATTGTATCTCCGGATTACATTGCAGCACACTGTTATCGTGAGAAAGTGACCAGACTGCACTCAGACTGCTTCCGTGATCTAGCGTTTACGTCCGTGGGGTTAAAAGCGGAGGTACCGGGTCAATTACTGGTCGGTGTTAGAGTTACCATTAATAAATTTTAAAAGACCTGATATATAGCCTGACATTTCAATAAAAAAATGGATATTTTAGTCACAAAATGCGAACATTACCCACTTAAAGTGGTATAGTGGGTATCGTATGCATGGTATTAAACGCTCGCGATGACGTCAATGTGTAGTTATTACTTACTCACGCAAAACGAGAGTAGGTTAAAAAAAAACGTCTGCCAATTTTTCTTAACAGTAAAAATAATAATTTAAATTTCCGTCTGTTCTTTGGGTTATTGTTATTTTTTTCTAACCGCTTAACAAAAAGCGAACATGAGTTCCAATAATAGAAGCAACTGAAGACTGGCGTCGGACATTGACCCTGCTCGATAGACGAAGACAATGGTCCTTATAAGAGCTGGTGGTAGACCTTATGAGAGCTGGTGGTAGACCTTATGAGAGCTGGTGGTAGACCTTATGAGAGCTGGTGGTAGACCTTATGAGAGCTGGTGGTAGACCTTATGAGAGCTGGTGGTAGACCGAGGTTCCGAAACGAGCATCTCTAGAGACACAGGGTTGTATTTGCAGTTCTACTATCAATATATTTATATATTTTTTCAGAAACTACAGCTTCCACTTCTTTATCGACATCACCTGCCATCATACGGATCACGGAAAATATTAACAAGGATTTAAATCTTCAGCAAATACCCAAATATATACCCACGAGAACGCCAATACATGTAACTTCTTTAACTACCCAAACGGCAGGAATACATGTCACAGGAAATAATTTAACAATATCACCCGCCAGTGTGGGGCCGGTCACTGGAGACTCCGCCGCGTCCGGCAAGGCCGATGTGCCCGAAAGGACCGCCACGTCCGGCGAGACAGCTACGTCCGAGGAGACCGCTATGCCCGATAAGACCGCCACGTCTGGTAAGACCGCCATGTATGAGGAGACTGCTATGCCCGAAAACACCGCCACATCTAGCGAGACCGCCACGTATGACGAGACCGCCACGTCCGAGGAGACCGCCACGTCTGGAGGCGCACAATCACAGACTGTGTTCCAGGAATACGATGACGAAGAAGAGGACGACGGATTTTCTTTCGGAAGTGTTCTCAAATTACTACTGAGCGATTCGTACGACACTGCCACTACAGTTAGACCAAAAACAACTGTAGCATTCAAATATATACAAAGCACAACCGATGTGGTGACGTCTTCCCCGACCACACAACGGCCGGCTCCGATCACACAACGGCCGGCTCCGACCACACAACGGCCGGCTCCGACCACACAACGGCCGGCTCCGACCACACAACGGCCGGCTGCAACCACACAGAAACAAGTCGCTGCCACTCGAGGACAACTCGCGACCACCGAAAGAACCGTTTTTGCACCAAATACGCCTCCGATACCGTCTTTCATGCCCTTACCAAATATTTATCCTCCTTCGAAGAAGGTCGCTTCGAAGAATCCATACAAGATCGACCATTTGGTTTTGGGAGAATCGCAATCGATAAAGAGTACCAGCAGACCGTCCAGTAGACCGCTCCTGGCGAGCGGGAAGCCTCTGGCGAGCACGAGCAGACCGCCCGAGTCGATTCCCTTCGGAGGGGCGGCAGGCTCCGAGCTCCTGAAGCTGGCCGGCTGCAACATTTACGGGAAGATGTACAGCGCGGGCCGCGTCATCAAGGAGCTGACCTCTCCTTGTCGGGAATGTCGCTGCACCGAGCTCGGGGTCCAGTGCCGACCTCCCACTTGTTGAGCTGCGCCTCACCGCAAGTCTCGATGATGATCTCAACTTTAGTTACGTATGTACGTAAACTCAACAAGTTAAACTCAATACGATTTCTACAGTTTATGACGCCCTCAATACGACTAAAAGTATCACCTCTTAATCAGTTTCCATCATCGTAAAGTTTGTGCTTGCAGAATATTGCAGAGATGACGACTAGACGTATTGTACATACACGAATAATAGAACTGAACTTACAGGATGGGGCGCAGAAACTTGCCGATTTCAAAGATGTATAAAATAAGTTTTTAATAAATAGTTTTAAAGATTGGGCCGACCTAATAAAAACAGATAATCTAATTTACAAGGAAAACATATATAATCAAATCTCTACTACTACTTTACATTAATTCACCTTTGAAATACGCTATTTTCCGCGCCGCATTTGTAGACACACAGGGTGAAAAATACGAACCGTACCTGGATATAAAATACGAACCGTACCTGGATATAAAATACGAACCGTACCTGGATATAAAATACGAACCGTACCTGGATATAAAATACGAACCGTACCTGGATATAAAATACGAACCGTACCTGGATATAAAATACGAACCGTACCTGGATATAAAATACGAACCGTACCTGGATATAAAATACGAACCGTACCTGGATATAAAATAATCTAAATATTAAATACAAGTACTTACAGCAAATTTTACTGAATGGAATCATTCTTTAAAGGTAGTTAATAAAAGGTAAAAATATTTTAATACATTATTTTTATGAATCGTTGATTTTGATGATACGGAACTGGTATCCCTAGTTAAATTTACATTTTAAATTTGAGGAATGAAATGATAATCACTTAAAATTTATGTGGATGTGATATTGTTTCACTTAAATTTAAGACGACAAATAGAAGAATATATATTTCTGTTTCAATAACTTATATATTATGTTATTTAAATATTTATCAAAATAAGCCGAAGCCATCCAGGTGCTTAGTGGTTCCAGCTTCTATAATAAGCCGAAGCCATCCAGGTGCTTAGTGGTTCCAGCTTCTATAATATTTTTCACGTTTACATACAGAGGTCATAAATTAACTATTTTAAATCTGTGAACAAAATGTAACATGCTTCTACAGTACCTACTTACTATATTATTGTTAAATATAAGTAACTTACTAAAATACCTTGATTGAAAAAGAAAATATCATTTAACGATGTTATCATATAGTCTGCGGTGCGAAGGAAATAAGAATTATTACAACATTGCCAATTATCAGGAAATTATTCCTAAATTAACTCAATGGAGATGACACACTGTTTGAATTGATACAATTATTGTTTATTAGGCTAAATATAATAATTAAGGAAATCGACGTTTTATTATTATTTTGGCTATCTTTATATTTAAGGTCCGGGGGAAATCGCGTGACTAATAAATAAACAAAAATTTATAATATTTCTGGTTTAATCGAGTTTGAAACTTTACATGGGCCACCACTATCCTAGACGTAGGTACTGCACATAATTACGACGACTTCGTTCACAATTCGTGGCCTTAGTATTACTCTTTGTAGAGCTGCCGAATTCACAGCAAATCCATTATCAGAAGTGTGGAGAGCTTCGTCTCTCCTCTCCGGAGAGCTACTGGCACGCGACCAGCGCACCGGCGCCCAGCAGCAGGAGCACTCCCGACACCGCGCGGGCACAGCTATCGGGGACACCGCCACCTTCTTCGCCACCTGGAACGAGGCAGTCAAGTTGGTCACAATGTCACCTACCGTACTGAATGCAGTCATCGAATGACGTACCGGTATAGAGCAGGAAGCCGAGCGGAAGTCCGAGCGCGGCGCCCACCAAGTGCGCCTCGTGGGACACGTGCTCGGCCGGGAGCGCGGTGTGCGCCAGCGCCCCCGCCGTGGCCGCCGCCACCAGCAGCGCCCGCACCCACGCTCGCTTCAACTCTCCCCATCTGTACAGGTCGATATCATACTGACGGCCATACTCGACATAACTCATTTTAACCGACTGCGGGACGCAAAGAAGGGTTATGTGTTTATCAGCCCATGTATGTAGGTACTGGTATGTATGTATGTTTGTTCCTTTGTGGCACACGGGAGACTAAACGCGTTGACCGATTTTGATTATTTTTATGATTCGTCTTCATTACACGAGTGTCACTGAAGATATGACATTAATCTAATTTCATTAAGGCGACAACCAGAAGCCACATTGTGAAAAATAAAAAAGTAAAAGTAAAGTATCATCACGACCCCTCATATCCCCTTTGGGGGTGGTCAGAAACCACGCTTATAAAAAAGCGGATTCACATTTAACCAACTTCACTATAGGCCAATCATGACAAGTGGCAAGCTCGTCGATGTCTCCAGCGTACCAAACTCGAGAAATATCACAAATAAATTAAATATTAATTAAATGTATTTATTTACAATAATAAATATTTTTGTGTCCCAACCAGGAATCGAACCCGGTACCTTCGAGTCTAAATCCACAAAGTTACCGCTAGACCACGGAGGCAGTTTAAGTTAAAAAATGAAAGTCGACGAACTATATTGAGAAGGGTATAATCGAATAGGTATTTGAATATCATGTTATTTGTAGTCACCATTTAGAATCAATAACCATTTAAAGTTGGTTAGCAACCATTATTATCTAAAATCAAAATGTAAGTCTTACCTTCACCTACCTACCTAGAATAAAGAAGGAATAAAGTTCATATAAAAATATCATTCCTTTCGAGGTGTTCAGAAACGTAACACGGTGTGTGTTATATATGTATATGTAACAGACAGCGATAACTACATATATTAAAATGGAAAAAGTTAATAAAAATTAATAAAAGACATAAATTAAATTTTAATCCGCCTGCGTTTAAATGATCCTGAAATAAAACGCTTAACTACAACATTGACATCATCTTATATAGGAGTATTTTATTACATAGCAACTTTAACTGTCGGGACCCATTGTTGGAAGATTTGAAACTGTCGGGACCCATTGTTGGAAGATTTGAAACTGTCGGGACCCATTGTTGGAAGATTTGAACCTGTCTCCGTCTTTAATTGTTCCTCTCGGGCCCGCACACTTGGTCCCCAAGTGCACATGAAAATATCAAGGCGTTGTCACAACAGTTCGTCAACACCTCGGGGGACTAGAGGGCTGGCCAATATTTGGGCCAAAGGATCAGCATTACCAATCAAAGTGGCAATCAATTATTTAAATTTAAGAATTAAAATTTTAGTTTTTAGTGTAATTAATAATTTTGTTTTTTTTAAATCATTGTACCTTACTTCCTTCGAATAAAAAGAGATTACCCAAAACCAGGCCCCAACTTTGTTGGAGCGTGCCTCAACAAAATATAATTCAATAATCATATTTAATCATTGACCATTAGGCGCACCTTAAATAGATGCGAAGATTTAAACTAGGAATTAGACTAAAAGTTGTCGCGATTACTGCGAACCCTCGACGAATCGGCGGCAAACATAAGGAGAGCTCACTTGTAAAACATATTGGGCACGTGCGAGGTGATGAGCGCGCACACCGCGGCCGAGCACCCCACCAGCGTGACCGCCGGCCGCAGCAGCGACACCCCGAGCGCGCCGCCCGCCAAGCTCGCCACCCACACCGCGCCCACTCGCCACCACCTCTGTTCCCGCTCCAACACCGGACCGATCTTAAACAATAAGGGTGAGGCTCCACGATCGATGCAGACTTGTTACTACTCCCTCGGTAACTCTACTCACCAACAACGCTAATAAACAGTTGGAGACGAGATGTTCGAGGTCGGAGTGGACGAGGCCGTAGGAGAGTGCGCGCCACGGCTGGCGGACCAGCTCGGCCGGGACCCATTGCAGCAGTCGGCGGCCGCGCGGCTCCAGCGTGGCGTGCAGCGCCACCTGCCGGGACCGATATGTATTCATGTCCTTATCTAATTACATGAATATAATTGAGAAACCTCCTTAAACATTAGAATGGTTGTAATGATTGCAAATTTTGGAATGGCGAAGTTTGATTCTGATTGAAGAAAAACGACTGCAACTTGTTATAAGCATCTAACAAATAAAATAGAAACAAAAAAAATAGTGCCTTAACTCACCATGACGAGCACCACCGGAACAATAAACGCGTGAGGCTTCATCATTTTCCGCAATCCATTAGTTTGCAGTCCCGTATCTTTGTCTAGAAGAACTTCGGTTTCAGGTTGGCCGTAGCAGAGTTTATGATCGGTCCAGTCAATGACGACATGCGTGTGCTTGCCCGGCGCCGCGGACACACTCTCCCTGCACTCCGTCATGTCCATATCAAGTCCGAGACCGCTAATGACAATAACTCCCAATTACCGTCAAATTTATAAGAGTTATATTGGAGGAAAACCGTGTAAAGGAATTCCCTATAGTGCAGCAGGAAATATGTGTTGTTATAAATATGTTGGCGCGTGTCTGAGACAGTATGACGCCGCGACTTCCGACCCGGTGGAGGGTCACAGCTGCGGGAAACTGAGAAAATCGTTTAGAAGTCAAAGTCAAAATATCTTTATTCACGTAAACCTATTACAGGCATTTATGAAACGTCGTTAATTTAATTATTTTGAATGATCCTACTCCTGCTAGTAGAAGACTAAGCAGCAAAGTGGTCCAATAAGTAAGCTGTTAGCAGAAGACCAGCAGCTTAGCAAATTCCAGTGACCTGTTAATGTTTAATCTGACTGAGAAAGGAATCTGCAAGGAAAACTCAGCTATATCAGATTTACAAAATAAAACATATACAAAACTGCACCACAACGATCAATTAATAACCTTTTAAATTAAGTTATCAGTACCTATGAGAATACAATACCTGGTACAGCAGTAACCCACCAGGCAAGTCAGAATTAAGGTAGACTACATGCCTATGTGCAACCCGAAAGTCGACAAAACGCAAAAACCTCTGTTAATTTAAGAACAATAAATTGAACGTGTTCGGCAGAGGTCCCAGGCCCCCACAGCAGCACCCGATCACGGACATAACGCATGTGCCAGCCATCCCCCCGCTCAACCAGGCCCTTAGGGTGCGGACCGGGACCCGACACACGTGCCACCACTGCAATGACCTTCTAAGGAAGGGGCGACCACCGGACACGCCACACCATGAGAACCTGAACACTAAGAATGACTTTCGAGACACACACAAGCATAAACATAACAATTACTTCCTAAGTACCCAAATGTTGCCGTGCAATTCCGTTAACAAACTTATATATTAGTTAATAAAATAATAAATACATAATAGTAACTAAATGTTACATAAAAAATAATTATATTATAATAATAAGGTAATAAACAAATATTACTGTATCACAATAAATAGTATTTACTAATTAGTCAATAATGTATTAGTAACTAATTGTTACATTCAAAATATTTCTACATAATAACTGTAAAGTTAATCAGAAATAAAAATAGATTATTAAAAAAGAACCTAATGTGCTATTAACTAATTCTCTAATCTTTGCAGAGCGGCAATATTCCACACATCTTTGTCATTAATAAAATACTACTTTTAAATTTAGTTTCCCCTAATTCTGTTACAGGTTTTGGTAATTTATTATATAGTCTAATACTATTAATCACAAAACTTTTATTTGTTTTTTAAAGCCTAAATTTAGGAATATTAATTTGTCAGCATTTCTTAATTTGCGAGACTGCATGTCTCCATTTTTTTTAAATAACTTTAAATTATTCCTTACATATAGAATATTTTCAAATATATATTGTGAAGGCAATGTCATTATATCAATGTCAGGAAATATTCTTCTGAGCGAGTCTCGATATTTCAGGCCATAAATTGCTCGAATGGCTCTTTTCTGGAGAATAAAAATAGAGTCTAAATCTGCCGCTGAGCCCCACATTATGAGACCATAAGTCATAATGCTGTGGAAGTAAGCGAAGTATACTAGTCTTGCTGTTGCCACATCAGTCAGCTGCCTAATCTTTCTGACAGCATATGCAGCTGAGCTCAACCTATTGGATAAGGTATTAATGTGAGCTCCCCACTGCAGTTTGGGATCAACTGTGATGCCCAAGAATACAGCGGATTCAACAAATTCAAGAGCAGAACCGCCCAACATCACACTGCAGTCGATTTTTGGCACGTTAGGTAATGAAAACTTAAGGCATTTTGTCTTATTAGAATTCAAAACCAAATTATTAGCCGTAAACCATTCCGAGACCATCGCCAAAGTACGATTTACTGTCAACAACATATTATCTTTCCTATTAACTTTAAATAGAAGAGAAGTGTCGTCAGCAAACAACACTATTTCCGCATTTTCTTGTACCATGTGGGGCAGGTCATTGATATATGCTAGGAAAAGGAATGGACCTAGTATTGAGCCCTGCGGGACACCCATTCTAACAAGAGACCCTAGATGTACATTTGTTTTCCAAAGACCTGCAGTTCTGTTAAAATGAGAGTTACAGATATTAAAATACTAAGTTCCCAGATCTTATATTTTTGCAGTAAACCTAATAGGATACGTATAAGAACGACCTCCACCGATCGCGTTTCTGTATTACACTAGCTGATAGATAGATAGATAGGGATCAAATTTTGGGAAGTAGGTAATGTAACACTTCAAATTTAGGGGAACTACGGGTATCAAACTCTTTCATAAAAATATCGGGTTCGACTCCTTTCAGCATCTATTGATGTTCCTCATGATTTAGTAAGTAGGCATCTCCGCCCACTTGAAATGTTCACCTTCATATTTCAATGCAAATCCCCGCCTTATTTAGCGTATTCCTAAAAAGTAAAAAAAAATCCGTATCCCTTTTGGGTTTTTAAATAAGCGGATTCACATTTAGCTAAGGTCACTACAGGCTAATTATGACAAGTGGCAAGCTAGTCGATGTCTCTAGCGTACCAAACTCGAAAAATACCACAAATATAAATTATTGTGCCTCGACCAGGAATCGAACCCGTTACCTCCTCGTCAAAATCACGGACTTAACCGCTAGACCACAGAGGCAGTAGGAATTTCTTCTTTTTATATAATGTAGATTTCATTCTGATACTCGATCGGTGAAGGTCGCTTTTAGTCGTATATTGTAAGTACTATGTATAACTTGTACCTAAAATGTGTGCGAGAGATAATCTTTTTTTGTTTATTATCATTTTATGGTTAGAAGGTATCGCCGATATATATTGAGAACTATGTATGTACCTAAACATGTTAGGTGGAACAGACTTGAGGCGGCCGGCGCGCGACCAGTCGGCTAATCCAATTGTTACGATAAGTTTATTACGGAAACCCGAATGAGTGGCACAGAATATATGATACCGGAAGTGCAAAGGAAACATTATTGTGTTGCACCTACCTATAGGTACTCGAAGATATACTGACCACTTTGAGGGAAAACATTATCAATAAAATGTTTTTATTAACTCGTTCTTTTGTACGTATGGATATAGGCATTATTATTTATTTATTTAGTCATGTATATTTGACTCAGGTTTTAGCACAATTTTATTTACATTACTAAAATGAAACCGCAAAAGTGAGAACTTACAGGTTATTGATTTCGTAGTTGGTAGGAATATGGAGATTAAATGAATGCGTGGTGTGATAATAATAATAATAGTTTATTTCAATAAAACCTAATACAAGTTGGCTCTTATGATAAGTTACAATTTATTGTGTGTTACAAACATAAAGATACTTCTGTGCCTGAACTAAGTGGTCTTGTGTTTCAGGCAGCAGTGCTCAAACTCAGGTGCAAAACACCCGATCTCTGGAATAAAGGAGTCATTATTTTAATAATTGTACCATAATATTGACCTATCAGTACCTATTCTGGTACAGAGACAAACCCAGAAACCGGGAGAGGTGCATTGGTTCCAACTTAATGCAACAAATTGTATTAAATAAAACTTTAAAACACATGAAGGGAGAAGCACAGATGGTAAGACCTTCGACTAGTACTGCGGATAGAGTCTCCCCTCTCCCATGGTACACCTCCATGTGAACTCAACCAGGAGTCCATGACCATCAGGACACGTCTAAAAGAAACCACCTGGAAGGTTCACGACGGAAATCTGGCTGTCATGCTGGATTGTCCTGGTACAAAACAGGATCTTGATAGCCAAGTTCGTGCCTTCCAAAAAACTGTCTATGACTACTTCAGTGAGCACTATCCACCAACGACCACTCATGCTCACACCAATAAGGAAAACACTTTTAAGCTGAAATTGAGGCGAAAGAAGAGGGAGCTAAGAAAGAGACTTAGATGCGCCAAAAACATTGGAGATAAACAGCAGTGCCATCAAGTGGCTAGAGCACTTAGATCAATTCTCAAATTGATTCAAGGAATATCGCTCCAAATTAAAGATCACTCCAATCAATACAATAGAGCCAGACACGAAGTCCTCTTTGACAAAAACCCCTTCGTCTATGCCAGAAAGATATTCAGCGAAAAAAGTGGTGTACTATCGCTGACCAGAGATCAAATATATAAATATTACAAAGAGACATACACAGAAATACAAAAAGAGGAACAATATCTGGACCCACCCTCGCCTCGACCCGTCAGACCTTTAGAGGACTTCCGATGCCTTCCACCAAACATGGAAGAAATGGAGGAACAAATCAAAAGAAAAAGTTCCAAATCGGCACCAGGCCCAGATGGCATTCCGTACATTGTATATAAAAAATGTCCTCACACCCGTAAGCATTTATATAATATATATCGAAAAATCTGGTCTACTAATCAAGTTCCAAAGGCATTTGGCGAGGCAGTCTTCGTTCTCATACCAAAGAAAACTGAGGTAAATGATCCCAAAGATGCAAGACCGATCGCTTTGACGAATACAATGTCCAAAATCTTCTTCTCCATAGTACAAGCAAGAATGTCCCGATTTATGATCAAGAACGAGTATGTTGAGGTGGGATGTTGTAGTTGAAGTAAAAGTCACAATACCAAGTTGAGAGATATATTTATTGCCTACAAATAATTAAATATATATTGAAATAAACTCTGAACCGAGATAGTCGTAACCAGTGTGTCAGTGGTGGGGGTACTGTGTGACATAGATGCGGGATGCACGCCGTCTCTGTCACACTGCAAGGAACCATTTATTTTGCGGGTTAGAACACCTGTGACTTGTCAGCTACAGTGCTCCCCCTCAAGCGAAGCGCACGGGCGGTTTGATTGCCCGTCCTGATCTTGTTCTCGGTATGCTGGCTTCTTCAGTTTCTTCATCGAGGGTGTATGCTGGTTTTAGACGATCGATTGATATGTTGGATGTTCTTCCAGGTAGTTGGAGTAAGAAAAACTTGTTGTTTCTTTGCAGCACAGGATATGGGCCGACGTAAGGGTGTTGCAGCGGTTTGCGCACTGCGTCGACTCGCATGAATACGCTCTCGCATGTTTGTAAATCCTTATGCACAAAAGTAGAGCGATTGTTGCGATGCGACTGCTCGATCGGTTTATATGCGTTAATTACACTGCGAAGTTGCTCGACGTAATCGTAGTCTAGTGCATTCGTCGCAGTGCTCGGTACAAAAAAATCTCCCGGAAGTCGAAGCGCAGATCCGTACGTGAGTTCGGCAGGACTCGTCTTAGTATCATTCCTTATAGATGCGCGAAGTCCCATCAATACAGTAGGTAGCTCAGTTGACCATTGGCTATTGACGAGACGTGCCATGAGCGATGTTTTCAGCGTGCGATGCCAACGTTCAACAATTCCATTACTCTGAGGATGGTAAGCTGTTGTTCGAGTCTTTTCTATCCCGAGTAATTTCGTGAGGTTGTAAAACAACTGGCTTTCAAATTGCCTACCTTGATCGGAAGTGAGGGTGGCAGGGCAACCAAATCTCGTTATCCACCCCTCGTAGACTGCTTTCGCGATAACTTCGGCAGTGATTTGGCAGACTGGAATAGCCTCAGGCCAACGTGTTGTGCGGTCAATCATCGTTACTAGGTAACGGTATCCTTCTTGTGACGTTGGTAGTGGCCCGACGATGTCAATATGGACGTGCTCGAAGCGCTCGCGCGGTGCGAACGAAACGATGCCGCTAACTGTATGGCGGTGAATTTTTGCCTTTTGACACGCTGTACAATTCTTAGCCCAAATGCCAGTATCCTTGTTCATTCCGGGCCAAAAGTATTTTTCTTGCATCGCTTTTCGTGTTGTACGTATCCCGGGGTGGCTAAAATCGTGTACCGCGTTGAATGCGATGCGACGAAATTCTTTTGGTAGATAGGGCCTGATATTCGATGTTGATGTTTCACACAAAATCTTATAGTTGGTGTTTGGTACCATTATTTTCTTGAGTTGTAGCTTACTATTTTGTCGAAGCGTCGCGATGTTTTGGTCCGTTTCTTGCGACTTAGCAATTTCATTGTAGTCGAGAGTGGTGGGGATACTTATTGACTCGATGCGTGACAGCGTGTCGGCTACTATGTTGTCGCGGCCGCTGATATGGCGTATGTCAGTCGTAAATTCGCTAATAAATAGCAGTTGCCTTGTTCTACGTGGTGTTTCACTGTTTGACGGCGACTTTTGTAGGGCATAGGTAATTGGCTTATGATCGGTGAAGATAATTAATTCTCGGCCCTCGAAAATCTTCCTAAAATGCTTGATTGCCATGTAGATTGCGAGGAGTTCCCGATCAAACGTACTGTATTTTTCTTGAGCAGTTGAAAATTTCTTTGAAAAATAGCCAAGAGGTAACCATTTATTATTTAAAAATTGTTGAAGCACGGCGCCTGCGCTTTTATCGGACGCGTCGCACATCAACGAGATCGGCGCGGAGTGGTGGGGATGAGCTAGCAAGACGGCGTGCGACATGCTGCTCTTGCAAGCTTCGAAAGCGAGTGTTGCTTCCTCCGTCCATTGAATCATTGTCTTGTCTTTTTTCTTGCAGTTATGTAGATAGGCGTTGAGTGGAGCTTGTATTTTTGCCGCGTTTGGAATGCTGTCGCGATAAAAGTTTGTCATTCCCAAAAATCTTCTCAATTCATCTATGGTTTCAGGCTTCGTAAAGGCGGTGATGGCTTGAATTTTTTCTTGCGGTGGTTTGATGCCATTATGAGATACGCTATAGCCTAAAAAATTTACTTCGCTTTGTCCCAAGGCGCATTTTGATGGATTGATCGTGATGCCGAAGTCATTTAGCCGGCGTAGGACTGTCCGTAGGTCATCCAAATGTTGTTCTTCATCTTTTGACGCGATAATAAGGTCGTCGATAAATGGGAATACGTTGTCCAATCCGAGTAGCACTTGATGTATGAAACGTTGGAATGTTTGTCCGGCATTTTTTAAACCGGGGCACATTCGTGGAAATTCGTACAATCCGAATGGCGTAATAATGGCGGTCTTCTCGATGTGATCTTCATGCACTGGAAGTTGCTGGTAGGCACGGTTTAGATCAATAGTAGAGAATATCTTCATATTGTGCAGTTGGTATGTAAAATCTCTTAGCCGTGGTACCGGATAGCGATCGGGTTTTGTGATAGCGTTGAGCCTTCGGTAATCGCCACAGACGCGAATATCGCCATTTTTCTTGGGCACAACATGAAGAGGGCTGGCCCAGGGGCTTTTGCTTGGCCGGCATAATCCCTGGTGCGCCATATCTTCAAACTCCTTCTTCACAGCAAGGTAGCGATGTGGTGGAATTGGTCTTGCTTTTGCGTGGAGTGGCGGTCCGTTGGTCTCGATAAAATGCTCGACTTTATGCTTTGGACAAGTCTTTATGGAGGACGGCCGTGTAATGTCTGGGAATTCGGCTAATATGCGATGATACTTCTGGGCTATGTCGATGGTGCGCACGGTGAGTTCTGAAGTTTTGCACAGGGAAGCTTTGACCGATAGACTGGTGATCTTGTCGACGAGACAATGCCCTGCGAGATCCACTAGTAGTTTGTGATGCCTCAGAAAATCAGCGCCTAGGATCGGCTTACTGACTGCAGCAATAATAAACTTCCATCGGTAGCATCTTCGCAAGTTAAGGTCGAGTTCCATAGTCTTCTCTCCGTATGTTGGAATTATTGTGTTGTTAGCGGCATATAGACTGAAACTGGTCGGTGTGCTTCTTTGACCTTTTTGCTTCGGAATAACAGAGATGTTGGCCCCGGTATCGATAAGAAATAATAGCTTGGACTTTTTATCAGTGACGAAGAGACGGTGTGATGGTTCCCAATCGCCGGTTTCCGTCGCAGCCAGCGTTGGTATTAGTTTTCCGTCGCATTTCCGGCTTCAAAATTGCATGGTTTTGTGCATTTTCTTGCTTCTTTACCAAAACGTCGATGGTAGTAACAGTGGTGGTGGGGCGAGGCGTTGCGTTGCGAAGAGTGGGGGCGGCCACGGGAGTGTGCGCGAGATTGCGAGCGCCAGCGACGGTAGTGTGGTCGCGGCCGCCCGGTGCTACGTCCGCGTTGCGATTTCAGCTCCGCAACTTCACGAACAAGCATGTCGATCTTCTCGTGCAGCGACGCATTGTCATAACTTGCGGCGGTTGATGTACTGGGCAATGGAGAAATATTATGCTGAATCGCGTTTACTTCCGGGCGCGCTTGTTCTAATATTTTGTCAGCCATGAGTGCCAGTTCATTAAGATCTGATGACTTCATAATGGTGTCGCTTACAGATAGGACAGCGCGTACTGACTGCGGCAGGTGATTGGTCCACATGATACGGAGTTTAGAATCTGAGATGTCTCTTCCAGCAAGGTTTTTCATCCGACGTAGCAGCTGAGATGGTTTCATGTCACCGAGTTCCATTTCTGACAGTAATCGTTGAACTTGGCGTTGTTCCGTCTCGCCGTAGACTTCTATTAAACGTTTTTTCAGCGTATCGTACATGTTGGATTCCGGCGGATTTAGTAAAATATCGCTGATCTCATCGACGTCCTGACGACAAAGTTGACCGACGAGTAGCTCGAACATAGCCTTGTCGCCCTTTTTGTGTGAAGCCATAACTGTCTCGAACTGTGCGAACCACGTCCTGATTCGATCACGCCAGATGTTGGGAATGCGCAGAGCGGCGGAGACGCCGGACAGTTCACTGTCAGCCCGAACATTCTGCGAAGTTGACTGTTCCTTGGTTTCCATCTTCTTTGTTCAGTTCAGCGGGGTCACCAATGTTGAGGTGGGATGTTGTAGTTGAAGTAAAAGTCACAATACCAAGTTGAGAGATATATTTATTGCCTACAAATAATTAAATATATATTGAAATAAACTCTGAACCGAGATAGTCGTAACCAGTGTGTCAGTGGTGGGGGTACTGTGTGACATAGATGCGGGATGCACGCCGTCTCTGTCACACTGCAAGGAACCATTTATTTTGCGGGTTAGAACACCTGTGACTTGTCAGCTACAAGTACTTCTCACGCCAGCACCAGAAAGGTTTTTTGCCGGGAGTTTCTGGCTGCTTAGAACACAACACCTTACTCGCTGAGTGTTTGAAGGATGCCAGGAAACAGGAGCGGCAACTAAGCGTCTGTTGGATCGACTTGGAAAACGCATTTGGGTCGGTGCAACATGAATTGCTGCAAACTGCGCTAAAATGGTATAACTTTCCAACACTAATCAGAGATATAATTGCCAATTATTACAAGAACTTGAGATTTGTCGTAACAAACAAGGACGGCTACACAGACACACTAAAATACAATGTGGGCCTGTTCCAAGGCTGCTGCCTATCACCTGTAGCTTTTAATATAATTATCAATATCCTAATCGACAAACTTAAATCTCGTGAGAAGAAGTGGGGATATAGATTTAAACAAAACAACATCTATACGGAATCCGTCTTAGCTTTTGCAGACGACTTGGCGGTGATAACAAGAAATCCCAAGCAATGCCAGGGCTTGCTGAAAATAGTGGATGATTTCTGCTCATGGACAAAGGGAATGAGAACGAAACCATCAAAATGCTTCAGCCTATGTCTGGCTAGGCGCAACACTACATTTACGTCTTATGATCCTGGACTGAGTATAGCAGGGCAGAGAATAGCTCCGGTAAATGAAACCATGCCCTTTAAATTTCTTGGCAGAAGGATAAATTTTCAGGGAAAAACACCATCCCTAGATGTAGTTGTAAAACAATTCACTGACGACATGAATAGGGTTACTCAACAGCCTATAAGCAATGTCAAAAAAGCTTGGATATATGACAACTACTTAGCATCTCGCCTCACTTGGCCTTTCCTAGTATATGATTTCAACAAAAGCCTACTATCAAGTCTGGACGCGGACGTCATAAGAACATTGAAGTCTTGGCTTGGATTAGCCCAGGGTGCTGACTCCTCAACATTCTTTAGAGGACGGAGAAACTTCGGAATGGATCTGAAAAGACCATCTGAATTATACAAACATCTACGTATAAGCAAATATCAAATTCTAACCAGCTCCCAGGATAATACAATTTCATCCCTTCCAAGAGACCCTCTGGTCTCAGATATGGAACCGAGACTACTATTCTTCAAGAAATTCATGACAGGTGCCCAGACTGACAAAAGAGGCATTGGCTGGAAGAAAAAAGAAAGTGACAAAGAGGTTATAAAATCCTTCCTCAGGAAAGATGAAGAGCATGAATACAGAGTGCACGCGATGACTCTAGAAGTTCAAAATGACTGGCTAACTTTGGGCGATTTTTGCATCCCTCCAGCCCTAAAGTGGCGCACACTAATGTACGATTGGTCTCCGGCGTTGCTAAAGTTCTACCTAAACGCTTTTCAAATGTCCCTCCCGGACCAGAGTAATCTGGTAAGGTGGGGAAAAGCTACGGAAAAGAACTGTACATTGTGTAGTGCTGCCATAGGAACTGCTAGACACACACTTGTAGGGTGCGTTACTCTCCTAGAAAAGGGCTATTACTCACGCCGACATGACAAAGTCCTAGGTGTTATCCGTGAAGCAGTAAGTCTTTCTATTGCAAGAGCCAGAAAGGGACTGACTACAAATAAAACTTTGACCACATTTGTAAAGGAAGGGCAAAGCACGAAAACTAAATGCAAGCCCACCTCGATCCTTGGCGCCGCATCAGACTGGAAAATTCTCATGGATACATTTGAACACCATTATAGGATCCCAGATGAACTAGCTGTATCAGCCTATAGGCCAGACATCTTAGTGTTTTCTCGGAACTTGAAAAAAGTTATCCTTATTGAACTTACCGTTCCGTGGGAATCAAATATTCCAAAAGACCACAACATGAAGTCGAATAAATATTATGATCTCACAGAAGAAATGATCAGGAACGGGTTCAAGACTCAGCTTTACGCAGTGGAAGTTGGTGCAAGAGGAGTTCCAGCAAAATCTTTGCATCACTTACTGAAAGAATTGGGCCTAAGCAGGTCTGCCGTCAATACATTTATGGAACGAGCTTCCAAGACGGCATTAACGGAATCATACAGTATTTGGTTGGGTAGGGAGAGAAGTAGAATGGTGGATGGTGAGCGTATTATCGCGCAATAGAAAAAAAAAAAAGGAGGCCTCCTTTTCTTAAACCAGCCAATTGTCGGTCGCAAGCCCGAGACACCATTCTTCTCATCTCTTACCCACACACGATGGACCCGGCACCCGCACGGTGAATCCATGGAATGCTTAGAAATTTGTCTTCTTTGAACCCAAAAATGCAAAAGTAAATATAAATAAGTAATAAAGTAAAAATAAATATAAATAATAATAATATATAAATATATATAATATAAATATAATAATATTAAAAATAAATATAAAATATAAAATTATATATAATTGAAACTAACTCTGAAGATCATTTTAAAACTTCTAGCAGGTTTTCTGTTTCATAATAATTTTGGAGTTGTAACCAATTTGTGAGGGTATTTTTACATTCTTTTTTATTAAGCGGATGTAAATTAATAGGCTGGGGCTATTACCTTTTTGAGATGAAAAAAATAGTAGCAGGCAACAGCTGGCTGAAATATATAGTTGAAGTCATAAACAATGAAAAAAAAAACTTTCGAACTTGAGATTAAGGGAAGTAGTGAAATGGGGTGCTATTTAAGGGATGAAAACCGTTTTTCGTTATTTGTGGCGGAACGAGACCTCCTAGAGAAAAGTATTTCATACAAAAGTTGTAGATAATAAAAAAATCTAAAACTTTTATTATATATATTTTTCGACATAACCTCAAAGTTTTCGAGAAAATGACGAAAAACCGACTTTTCTGTTTTTTATTTTTTTCTCGCGTGGAAATTATTTAATTTAAATGAAACTTTGTGAAAATACGCAATTATTTGCACACAATAAGCATGATTTTTTTCAATCATGGAAAATTAATATTTTTCGAGATTTCACCATTTTTCCGAAAAAACACCCTTATCTTTGGTGAACAACTTTATTGATTTTTTTTTGGTTTCTGATGTTGTACAAGGTCTTATTTTTTTCGTCGTGATGTCTACTTTCAAATGGTATATCGATTTGAATTATTCATTGTTATTTAGTAGCTTAAAATTAAGAAAAACCGAAAAAAAATAATTTCGAATCTCGAACTTACCGATTTTTTTCATTATTTTAAATTTTTTAGCATATTTATGTTAATAATTTATAATATTTTGATGAAATAACTTTGGTATAAAATGAATAAATTTAAATGAATTTATTTATTGGAAACAACGCTATAATTTAATAGAATAAAAAATAACAAAATAATGTTACGTATTAAAAAAAAATATATATACAAAATTAAAAATTTCACAGCATACAGGTATTTGAAATGCCCGCCAAAAACGACTGAAGGTTGGGGAGAGAGAGGGGTAGGATAAAGTGAGCCTGTACAAGAGCAGCAGAGCTCGTTCTGTTGTAGTAGTAAATTTCTATTCGACTAGTTGTGTGAAAATATTTTTTCAGTTGTTGATGCGTCCTTTGTTAACACACGTGGTGATTTGTTTTTTGTTTTTTTTTGATTTTGTAAAATTTATTAAACCTAGCCAGTGTTTATTATCAAAAAGATGCAGACCACATAACCATAGCAAAAAATGGATCTCAACTTACAGCTAATATTTACAAAAGTAAGAAAATTTATAATTCATTAAATCAATTACGATTTGAGCTGTATCAGCAAGCTACAAACAAATCCACTTTTAAATTGGAAAAACTCCCTCCAACTGAAGAAGCAGCTGCACAACACTCCTACAGAGTCTATTACCAATTGCAAACTTGGTTGGGTAATTTTGACAACGATCAGGACAACAAAAAAGCAAAGCATTGGGACTGGAACGAAAATGTAGGAAGACTCGTGCCAAAATACATCTCTGACAGTTCCGACTTGATTTCCGAAAAGTTATTAAAAAGCGTCAGCTGCACTTGTGAAAGGGGATGCAATAATCAAAGGTGTGGCTGCCGAAAACACGGCTTAAAATGTACCAATGTGTGCAACTCATGCACTGAGAACTGTTCAAATAGAGACAAAGAAGTATTTGTAGATTTAAGTGATTCTGAAGATATTGATGAAGAGCCAGCAAAGAATAATGACATTGAAGTTGAAGAGCCTGAAAATGCCAATGATTTTGAAGATAATACAGAATTTGAGAGATTGATTGATGAAGAAAACGAACCACAACAAAAAAGGTCTAAAATTTATTAGATTTTAAAAATTATTTTATTGATTTTCATTTTTATAAGTTATACACAACCAATATTAATGAAGTAAATATCTGTAAATAAAATAAAGAATTAGTAGCCAATATAAATAAATTGTATGTTGTATTTTATTATATATATTTAGAATAATTTAATAAGCATGTAAAGTTTTTGATACTTAACTGTAGCTTATTAAAATTAATAAAGTACTTATGATTTCCATATAAATGTTAAGTTTCATGAAGTTTTCCCTACCTTTCCGTGATGAACTTCATTTAAATTTATTCATTTTATACCAAAGTAAGTTATTTCATCAAAATATTATAAATTATTAACATAAATATGCTAAAAAATTTAAAATAATGAAAAAAATCGGTAAGTTCGAGATTCGAAATTTTTTTTTCGGTTTTTCTTAATTTTAAGCTACTAAATAACAATAAATAATTAAAATCGATATACCATTTAAAAGAAGACATCACGACGAAAAAAAAAAGACCTTGTACAACACCAGAAACCAAAAAAAAAATCTATAAAGTTGTTCACCAAAGATAAGGGTGTTTTTTCGGAAAAATGGTGAAATCTCGAAAAATATTAATTTTCAATAATTAAAAAAATTCATGCTTATTGTGTGCAAATAATTACGTGTTTTCACAAAGTTTCATTTAAATTAAATAATTTTCACGCGAGAAAAAAATAAAAAACAGAAAAATCGGTTTTTCGTTATTTTTTCGTAAACTTTGAGGTTATGTCGAAAAATATATATAATAAAAGTTTTAGATTTTTTTATTATCTACAACCTTTGTATGAAATACTTTTCTCTAGGAGGTCTCGTTCCGCCACGAATAACGAAAAACGGTTTTCATCCCTTAAATAGCACCCCATTTCACTACTTCCCTTAATCTCAAGTTCGAAAGTTTTTTTTTTTATTGTTTATGACCTCAACTACATATTCCAGCCGGCCGTTGCCTGTTACAAATTTTTTTTTTTTTAGCTATAAAAATCCGTAACGGCCCCAGCCTATAAGGACTTTGTTAATTTTATTGTAAAGAAAAGGACCAAGAAAACAATAGAACCTTTGGGCGAAAGTATGCCTAACAAATATTTGATTTCTAATTACTATGTCATGACGTCGACGTGAAGATGAATTTTGATGAGTTTGTTGAGTCTCAGAATATTGTTTCATGATGATTTGAAGGATAAACAACTGGCGAACAGTAAGGACGCGACATGATTGGTACAGAGCGTGAGTAGGATAAAGTATTGGCTGAAAAGTACTAACCTTTAGAAGGGCTCTTTGTGCCCGTTCTAACACAATTAGAATGGACTTAGATGCACCTCCCCATGATATAATGCAATATAGTAATACAGACTGACACAGGGCCCTATAAATTTGAATAACTAGTTTAAAGTGTGCAATATGCCTAAGATTTTTGAATATAAATATGAGTTTACGTATTCTGGTACTTACTAAGTTAAGGTGAGGCCGGAATGTAAGATTTTTGTCAAGAATAATGCCTAAATATTTAATGGAGCTTACAACTTTTAAAGAAGGACATGTACAATTGATACTATTAGGAAAGATGCAGGAATGAGCCTGAATTATATAATCGTGGCTAGGTCTTGACACATTACGCATCGTAAATTCAATATATTGCGTCTTCTCAGTGTTTAGTGTTAAAACATTATCTTTTAGCCAAACATTGACTTTATTGAAACCAATCTGTGCAGCATCGTATGTCTCCTTCCATGTTTTTGCTGAAAATAGGAGCGCTGTATCATCGGCATAAGTTATGATCTTTCCATGGAGAAGGTTTAGGTCACACAGATCGTTTATATAAACTAGGAAAAGGGTCGGTCCAAGAATACTTCCCTGTGTAATGCCTACAGTTACGGGCAGTTCACAGCTATAATAGCTATCAATTTTTACTTGCTGAAACCGATCAGATAGATAGTCTTTAAACAACTCCAACTGTTGGCCCCTTATTCCAATTCCTTCTAGCTTGCACAAGAGTATCGGAATAGAGACTGTGTCAAAAGCCTTTGCCAAATCAAGTGAAATCCCTAGAGTTTTAAAACCATTATCGAGCTTAGTGGCTACGTAATTAGTAAGGTCGTGAACAGCATTTTCAGTAGAAAGACAAGATCTGAAACCAAATTGATTTTTAGAAAGTAACTCATTCTCTTCAAGGTATTTGACGAACCTAATACTTATCAACCTCTCGAGTAGCTTAGATATTGCTGGTAGAATCGAAATTGGCCTATAGTTATTGACACAGTCTCTATTACCAGCCTTATGTATTGGAATAATCAGTGATTTTTTCAACAAACGTGGAAAAACACCCTGCTCAAAACAGATGTTAAAAATGTAAGTCAATGGACGGGTAAATATATGTTTAAAGTTCCTTAGTATATTGTTGGGTATTTCATCCCAGCCCACCGAGCACTCATTACTTAGCGATGTTATTAAGCGCTCAACTTCTTCGGAATCCGTGTCAAGCAAGACAAAAGATTTAGGGAATCGTTTACCACTCCTATTATTAGTTGAAGAAGAATAGGAATTAGCATTATTTATAATTTTATCTGCCAGACTTTTTCCCACTCCTACGAAAAATCTATTAACATTATCAATTGTTTTTTGAGCACTAGTGTATGAATGCGAGAGCAGTTCAGTAGCCGAGCTTTTAGATTTAGTACTATAGGTTATATCTTTAATAATTTGCCATATCTTTTTACTATTGTTACAAGCCTTTTCAAGTTCCTGTTTTTCATATGCGATTTTAACCTTTCTAAGTATTGTATTGCAGAAATTACGGTACCTTGCATAAGAAACTTTTAAAGTCAGGTCATCTGGGTGAGAAGTAAATTTCTTATGCAGGCGATCCCTATGTCTCATGCAGCGCAAAAGCCCTGGTGTAATCCACGGTTTTATTATTTTCTTCTTATTTGACAGTTTAACAGCTGTGGTGTTGGATTTTATAGCCTTCTGTATAGATGTTATCAGATATTCAATGGCAAGTTTAGGATCTTTCATAGTATAAATTGTATTGAAGTCTGTATTTATTAAATTAAATTAAATAAAAGCCCTTTGTTATTATTTTTTTTGTATGATGTATGTGCATACACTCGTGTTTGTTTAGTTTTTAAGGAAAGAATTACTAATTGATGGTCAGTTACAGAAGAATTAACAACTAAGGTGAGAGACCGTAGTTTAGTTTTTATTAAAACATGATCGAGGCAGGTAGTATTACGAGTTGGCAATCCATGGGCAGGCAGAAGACCGTGATAAGCACATAAACTTAAGTACTCGTTGGACTGAGAATCAATATTTTCAGGACATATATCAATGTTTATGTCACCCATAATTATCACGTTTTTATATATGGATATCGAGGAAATAATGTTATTAAGTGAGTTTTCAAAAGGTGCTAGATTTCTGAAAGACGGGGACCGATATATTGCAACAATAGCTGTGTCTGTTCCAAGTTTTAGGACAAGACAATTACAGTCTTCAAGAGCTGGTTCTTCGACAATGAAATTTAAATTACACTTAGTATAGACCACAACGCCATCATTCTGATTAAAAGAATGTTTGGTCACAAAACTATTATAACCACTTAGGGGCGGTATACACGGGTTGCAGGAAAGCCAGCATTCGGTCAATATGATGACGTCACAGTCAACACCCAGCCTATGAAGCAAAGCATTCGGTCAATATAATGACGTCACAGTCAACACCCAGCCTATGAAGCAAAGCATTCGGTCAATATAATAACGTCACAGTCAACACCCAGCCTATGAAGCAAAATTGAAAAACTATCAATATTTTTCGAGATGCTTCTTATGTTTTGAGTAAGTATGTTGAGATTAGCTGACGAGGGTAAAATTAAGTTCTTACATTCCTCCACATCACATGAGGATACATTTGACACTGAAAAGTCATCAATATTTTCATTAACTTGTATAGACATTTTGATGATATCTTCTAGACCAAAGACAAATTGTAAACGTTTTTTCAAAGTTCACATAAATAAGTTTTTTTATTTTATTTTTAAATAATAGATAATGAACATATTGGGTAATTTTGTAAAAATATATTGTTTTGTACATTTTACTCTGTACTACTGTATATGTCACATATTTTACTCTGTACTACTGTAGATGTCACATATTTTACTCTGTACTACTGTATATGTCACATATTTTACTCTGTACTACTGTATATGTCACATATTTTACTCTGTACTACTGTATATGTGTGTATATGTCACATATTTTACAGCATTTTATTATTTTAATATGAAATAATGATAAAATAAATGTAATCATGGCAGGTTGATAAATGTAAATGATTTTAAAATTGTATAAATGTAAAGTCGTTATTTTATTTATTTAAATGCAAAATATTATTACAATATAACAATCAAATATACATATGTACTCGCATGTCATCGTAATTCTAATTATTTCATACTAATACTGCGGAAACATTTTCAATAGTTTGTTTGTTTTACATTAACTTTTTACTTATAAATTATGACAAATAAATATTAACTACTTTTTTCGGGCTCTACACTACAGTGACGCTTCCAATGTTTGGTACAAGTTCAACACTAACGTTATTATCAGATACGGGTTCAATGGTGACATGTGTCTATCTTCTAGTGAAATTGATGAAACAATAGGTTTATGATAACTACAATATGATATAAATGTTTTTGATTGAAGAGTATCAAGAAATCTAGAGACAGCTGCATGCAATGTAGAATCATATCTTGTAGGAGATTGCATGGAATCATTATTCATGGTTAAATTTAAATTAACTTTTAGAAACTTTAATAAAGGCTGTGACTTTTGTGCATCGGCAAAATTTATGTTAAAGTCTCCTGTCAATATAAGAAGTAATTCATAATCGAAACAGCTTCACTGTATGGTAATAAATGAAAGTGCAAGAATTTTTTAAAAAAATATTTTCAACTGTCTGATTGGGTGTAATATAAACTGTAATTCCCCGCCGCTATATTTCGAGAGGAAGAAAGAAAGAAGAAGCGGGAGAGAGCGAGATATAGGCAGGAGATATACGCGCGCGCCTATCCGCCCCTTTTCCCCTTCCCCGCCGCGCTGTTTCCTCTTGAGCGCTGTTCTAACGTACGGACGTACGTTCAACGAAATAGGTCCCCAACCAAGCGCGCGCAATAAAGTTCTCATTTTAATATTGTCGCCTCTAGTGAGTTGGGGTCGTCTCGGAAGGGTGTGTTCCTGCGATCGCGATGTTGCTTGGTATCGTGCTCAAGAACAAGTCCTTTGTTCACGTTTGTAGCTCTAACAGGAACATGAACTATAGAATTTTAGAACGCGCCATGATTTACAAATTCATCATCCCAGCTCCTAAAACTCAGTATCCCAGACCTCCACTGTTGGAGGTGGGCGCAAGTAATTGCTAGAGAATTTGGCATACACTCACCACGCTGACCAGACGAGTTGGCGACGGTTTTACCAATTGAAATTGGCAAAAGTATAAAAGTAAAGTATCATCACGACCGTTTCCCTTTCGGGGTGGTCAGAAACCACGCTTATAAATAAGCGGATTCACATTTAGCCAACTTTACTATATGCCAATCATGACAAAGTGGCTAGCTCGTCGATGTCTCCAGCGTTCCAAACTCGAGAAATATCACAAATTAATTAAATGTATTTATATACATTAATAAATTTTTTTGTGTCCCGACCAGGAATCGAATCCGGTACCTCCGAGTCTAAAAACACGGACTTAACCACTAGATCACGGAGGCAGTTAATTATGAAATAATATAATGAAATTGGCAGCTTTTATATATTAAAAAATATATATATATTTAATCATTTTCACTGGTTTTTTATTTATGTCATTTGGAATGATCAAATCAGAATAATTAGTTACACATCCCTCGTTGACAAGCACTAATATTACCCAACAGCTTATCTTTAAACATTATTAGTAATTTCCACTGGACAGTAACCGATCTATAGCCCCATGTAATGAATCGTCACACGTTTAAATGGACATACATACCTGTGTCCAGTCCGACTTTCCAACTCGAACGGCTCCCCGACTGCACTATCGGATATTCATTGGGTTATTGGGCTTCAGGTGACACAGATAAAGAACACAAAGAGTCAGCACAGCACCGCTGCACCGTGTCGGCTCGCGTCGCTCCTCACGTCCCGACTTTCCAACTCGAACGGCTCCCCGACTGCACTATCGGACATTCATTGGGTTATTGGGCTTCAGGTGACACAGATAAAGAACACAAGGAGTCAGCACAGCACCGCTGCACCGTGTCGGCTCGCGTTGCTCCTCACGTCCCGACTTTCCAACTCGAACGGCTCCCCGACTGCACTATCGGATATTCATTGGGTTATTGGGCTTCAGGTGACACAGATAAAGAATACAAAGAGTGAGCACAGCACCGCTGCACCGTGTCGGCTCGCGTCGCTCCTCACGTCCCGACTTTCCAACTCGAACGGCTCCCCGACTGCACTATCGGACATTCATTGGGTTATTGGGCTTCAAGTGACACAGATAAAGAACACAAGGAGTCAGCACAGCACCGCTGCACCGTGTCGGCTCGCGTCGCTCCTCACGTCCCGACTTTCCAACTCGAACGGCTCCCCGACTGCACTATCGGATATTCATTGGGTTATTGGGCTTCAGGTGACACAGATAAAGAACACAAAGAGTCAGCACAGCACCGCTGCACCGTGTCGGCTCGCGTCGCTCCTCACGTCCCGACTTTCCAACTCGAACGCCGCTCCCCGACTGCACTATCGGATATTCATTGGGTTATTGGGCTTCAGGTGACACAGATAAAGAACACAAAGAGTCAGCACAGCACCGCTGCACCGTGTCGGCTCGCGTCGCTCCTCACGTCCCGACTTTCCAACTCGAACGGCTCCCCGACTGCACTATCGGATATTCATTGGGTTATTGGGCTTCAGGTGACACAGATAAAGAATACAAAGAGTGAGCACAGCACCGCTGCACCGTGTCGGCTCGCGTCGCTCCTCACGTCCCGACTTTCCAACTCGAACGGCTCCCCGACTGCACTATCGGATATTCATTGGGTTATTGGGCTTCAGGTGACACAGATAAAGAACACAAAGAGTGAGCACAGCACCGCTGCACCGTGTCGGCTCGCGTCGCTCCTCACGTCCCGACTTTCCAACTCGAACGGCTCCCCGACTGCACTATCGGATATTCATTGGGTTATTGGGCTTCAGGTGACACAGATAAAGAACACAAAGAGTCAGCACAGCACCGCTGCACCGTGTCGGCTCGCGTCGCTCCTCACGTCCCGACTTTCCAACTCGAACGCCGCTCCCCGACTGCACTATCGGATATTCATTGGGTTATTGGGCTTCAGGTGACACAGATAAAGAACACAAAGAGTCAGCACAGCACCGCTGCACCGTGTCGGCTCGCATCGCTCCTCACGTCCCGACTTTCCAACTCGAACGCCGCTCCCCGACTGCACTATCGGATATTCATTGGGTTATTGGGCTTCAGGTGACACAGATAAAGAACACAAAGACTCAGCACAGCACCGCTGCACCGTGTCGGCTCGCGTCGCTCCTCACGTCCCGACTTTCCAACTCGAACGGCTCCCCGACTGCACTATCGGATATTCATTGGGTTATTGGGCTTCAGGTGACACAGATAAAGAACACAAAGAGTCAGCACAGCACCGCTGCACCGTGTCGGCTCGCGTCGCTCCTCACGTCCCGACTTTCCAACTCGAACGCCGCTCCCCGACTGCACTATCGGATATTCATTGGGTTATTGGGCTTCAGGTGACACAGATAAAGAACACAAAGAGTCAGCACAGCACCGCTGCACCGTGTCGGCTCGCGTCGCTCCTCACGTCCCGACTTTCCAACTCGAACGCCGCTCCCCGACTGCACTATCGGATATTTATTGGGTTATTGGGCTTCAGGTGACACAGATAAAGAACACAAAGAGTCAGCACAGCACCGCTGCACCGTGTCGGCTCGCGTCGCTCCTCACGTCCCGACTTTCCAACTCGAACGCCGCTCCCCGACTGCACTATCGGATATTCATTGGGTTATTGGGCTTCAGGTGACACAGATAAAGAACACAAAGAGTCAGCACAGCACCGCTGCACCGTGTCGGCTCACGTCGCTCCTCACGTCCCGACTTTCCAACTCGAACGCCGCTCCCCGACTGCACTATCGGAAATTCATTGGGTTATTGGGCTTCAGGTGACACAGATAAAGAACACAAAGAGTCGGCACAGCACCGCTGCACCGTGTCGGCTCGCGTCGCTTCTCACGTCCCGACTTTCCAACTCGAACGCCGCTCCCCGACTGCACTATCGGATATTCATTGGGTTATTGGGCTTCAGGTGACACAGATAAAGAACACAAAGAGTCAGCACAGCACCGCTGCACCTTGTCGGCTCGCGTCGCTCCTCACGTCCCGACTCTCCAACTCGAACGCCGCTCCCCGACTGCACTATCGGATATTCATTGGGTTATTGGGCTTCAGGTGACACAGATAAAGAACACAAAGAGTCAGCACAGCACCGCTGCACCGTGTCGGCTCGCGTCGCTCCTCACGTCCCGACTTTCCAACTCGAACGCCGCTCCCCGACTGCACTATCGGATATTCATTGGGTTATTGGGCTTCAGGTGACACAGATAAAGAACACAAAGAGTCAGCACAGCAACGCTGCACCGTGTCGGCTCGCGTCGCTCCTCACGTCCCGACTTTCCAACTCGAACGCCGCTCCCCGACTGCACTATCGGATATTCATTGGGTTATTGGGCTTCAGGTGACACAGATAAAGAACACAAAGAGTCAGCACAGCACCGCTGTACCGTGTCGGCTCGCGTCGCTCCTCACGTCCCGACTTTCCAACTCGAACGCCGCTCCCCGACTGCACTATCGGATATTCATTGGGTTATTGGGCTTCAGGTGACACAGATAAAGAACACAAAGAGTCAGCACAGCACCGCTGCACCGTGTCGGCTCGCGTCGCTCCTCACGTCCCGACTTTCCAACTCGAACGCCGCTCCCCGACTGCACTATCGGATATTCATTGGGTTATTGGGCTTCAGGTGACACAGATAAAGAACACAAAGAGTCAGCACAGCACCGCTGCACCGTGTCGGCTCGCGTCGCTCCTCACGTCCCGACTTTCCAACTCGAACGCCGCTCCCCGACTGCACTATCGGATATTCATTGGGTTATTGGGCTTCAGGTGACACAGATAAAGAACACAAAGAGTGAGCACAGCACCGCTGCACCGTGTCGGCTCGCGTCGCTCCTCACGTCCCGACTTGACACGATATCAGAAGTATCAGTAACGTGGACAATATAATAACGATATGTGATCTTGCGCCCACCTGATGGAAAGGGGCGCGCGAGGTCCATGAATGTTGCAACTGGAATCTGCAGACACACATGACTGACATCGGTCCCTAACACTATGCCGGCTTGACTGGGCATGACGACAATTCGAGCCTGATTCCGAAACGTGTGGATACACTTCCTACTCACAAAGAAACATGTTCCCTCCTTTTATTCAAAGCGTATGACAATGGAGAATTTTGAATTGGATAATTGTTTGTCGCGCTTCATAACTAATTGCTTAATCTTTAATTAGGTTCTGGGATTAACCAATTTGTCTGAATATGAACACATATTAGGATTGTATATTTTATTAAGTACACTCCTTATAATGTCTTACAATCCAAAGTTTTTGGTAAACAACAACTCATGAACACGAACGAGCAAAAAGGAGAACCAGTACAAGCAGAATTCTTCCACGTGATCAATTGATGTTAAGGTCACGCAAGCGAGTGCTCCATGCTCATTCGTCAACTAGAACCTTTTAAAGAATCTGCTATCCGAAGGAGGACGTCCGAGTACATTAACATCGCTCTAAGCAACTGTTCGCACGCTCGTGAGTCGCAAATATCAAAAGAGCAAGCGTTTTTGTTTATTCATTTTGAGAGATTATATATTCTCTGACAACTAACCTTTGGGAGATTATATATAATGCAATAAACGCTTTTAATATTATTATTAATTTACAAAATTCATAACTTAATGTGTATCAAGAAACAAGTTAGCGACTAATTGATTAAAAACAGTTGACAGATGGTGCCCGTCTATTGGCCAGTGGTAGCTTGTTCCAGCACAATGGAAGAATCATCTGCTAGAGGAGTGGGATAGGATTTTAAGTTGATTGTTAAAAGCAGAACGAAGTGGGAGTTGTGCGTATCGCACAAGAACTTAAATCGGGTTTTGAGGTAAGGAGGTGCACGAGGTTTGTTCACGATACCATACAAACGGACAAGTCGTGGTCAGATCTGCTAAAGCGGATATTGAGCCATTTCAACTGAGTTCGAAAATATATCTACATGATCATACTTACGCAAGCCAAACACATAGCGAATGCATAAGTTGAGAAGGCGATCTAGTTTCAGGCCATTCAGTAGCTGTTCAGAGATATCAGGATAGCAGAGACCGTTTCTGTCCCATTGCTTCTGAACAAACTAGAAGGATTGGGAATTAGAGGCATCCAGCTATCATGGTTTTCTAGCTATCTTAGTAACCGGACCCAGAAAGTGGTTATCAACAATTTCAGTAGTTCAGAACTTCCAATAACATATGGCGTACCTCAAGGAAGCATACTGGGCCCAAAACTATTCCTAGCCTATATTGATGGATTATGCAGAATAAAGGTAAAGGGCGGGGAAGTTGTTTCTTTTGCGGACGATACCGTAGTGGTATTTAGAGGGCCAAACTGGAGAGATGTAAAAACCCTTGCTGAACAAGGTATGGAGAGTGTAGCAGTATGGTTGAATGACAACCTTCTAACGTTGAACGTAGACAAAACCTTGTACTTATGCTTCTCAATTACGGAAAGAAATCAAGCACCTACTGATTTTGCCATCAGACTTCATGATAACTGCGACGAAGAAAATGGTGTTTGTAGTTGTGCTATGTTCGAACGAGCGAACAAAATTAAGTACCTCGGAATTATTGTAGATGACAAACTAAGCTGGAAAGAACAAATCGCCGCTGTATCAAAAAGACTTCGTAAGCTTATGTTCACGTTCAAGCACTTGAGACGATTTGTGGACCAAGCGCTATTAAAAATTGTCTACACAGCATTAGGCCACTCGCTTATAAGGTATTGTATATTAGCATGGGGGTCGGCCAGTAAGACAGCTCTCATGGTCCTGGAAAGGGGACAGAGAGCTCTCCTAAAGGTGATGGGATTTCTGCCTTTTAGATACCCGACCATCGACCTATACAATAAATGGAGTATTCTATCTGTGAGAAAACAGTACATCAGCTCGCTTTTAATCCTTCAACATGTACAACCCAAAAATAATATAGGAAACGATCGGACATCTTCACGAACGATACATGCTCACTTCTTTCCGGTGCCATCGACCTCAACCAAGTTTGCTCGGCGTAACCTTACGTTTGCGGGTCCATATATCTATAATAAAATTAACAAGACGATAAGAATTTCTGACTATCCGCTGTCACGAGCAAAGAAGATTTTATACAAGTGGCTGCTGCCACTGGATTACAACACCTGTGAGGCACTGTCTTTGGCTTTATCATAAGCATACAAGCACAACATAAATTACAATTAACATAAATAAAATTATTCTTAGACTACCCAACTCATATTTTACTAACTCACTACACTATACCCACACATTTCATCCACTACACTAACACTATCACACACACGACACACACTCACCTCATTTATTTTACTGATTTATATTTATATTTATGTATAGTTCATTACCTTAATAATAAAATAATTAAAATTTAAAATTATACCAAATTATATAAATTGACAAGCAGTGCACCCCCCGGCAGCCGCGACACATAACTTTGGTGCGGCGGCTGGGACGCTAATAATTGTACAAGTTTTGTTGGTACACTGTGTGTATAACGGACATAGCAACATTAGGGGATTAAAAAGGCTTTATGTCATATCATGAAACGTCAGCATTAAATTCCATCTAGCAGGCGTTTATGCTGAACAATGCAACCTACCCAAATTCTTCTTGGGGTTGACCTTCCAATCGTGGGGTGGAGTAGCGCAGTTAGCCCGGATGGAGAACATAATCATTATTCTCTCAGTTATTAATGCGGGTTTGTGTAGAGCGCCTCTGCTTGACGGTTGGGGAGTCGACCCTTAGACATATTGTATCCCAATTTTATACTTTCATACCAGTGTACCTTATTCCTCCATAAACGCATTTATTATTATTATTAGATATCTGCATTATCTAAAATGGGAAAAAGCATCGAACTGACTAACATATGCTTTGCCTTGTGTGGAATAAAGTACTGTAAAGGTTTTAACGGATGCATACTGCCGTGAATTCTATTAGATATTTCAGATACTTGGCAATTCCAAGAGAGGTCACAGCTCACGTGAAGTCCAAGGTTGTTTACATGTCGGCAGAAGGGAAGCGGAATATTGTTAAATAGCAATGGTGAAAGTATGTCCAAGTCCAGTCAGCACAACATCTGCTTCGAACCAGCAATCATGACCTGCGTCTTCGAGGAATTGCCTTTTAGAATATTCCATAGAATAAAAGGTAGAACAACAAAAAATGCTCGGTCTCTCACAAACAGATTTAATAAAAAGCAAATTCACTAGTTTGCTCCAAACCCATCTAATAGGGTCAAACAGAACCCCGGCTCGGCGGAGGTCGGGCAGTGCAGTGGGGTTCCGAACAGGGCCTTATTTATGAAAGATATGTAAACACCATACTATAACCATGATTTTTTATTTTGATAATTGGGGAGTGCCTGAACTTGGCAAATCTGAGGCTATACAACACCTATCATTACGATGTATTCCAAATAATTGGAATAGTTCAGGCGCTTTCAATACATCGTGAATATTTCGTATGAAATGATATCACACAAGGTGGAAATTTCTTCACGATGTATAGCCGACATCATCATCATCATTATCATCAGCCTGTGTCTCTCCACTGCTGGATATAGGCCTCCCCCAAGGCTCGCCACTGCACGCGGTCTTTTGCAACCCTCATCCAACCCTCACCAGCAGCGACCCTCCTTAGGTCATCCGTCCATCTGGCGAGGGGTCGTCCCACTCTGCGTCGTCCCGTACGTGGTCTCCACTCCAGAACCCGTTTGCCCCATCGGTCGTCGGTTCTGCGGCAGATGTGTCCGGCCCATTGCCACTTCAGCTTGCTAATTTTGATTGCTATGTCAGTAACTTTGGTTCTCCGACAAATTTCAACGTTTCGAATTCTATCCATCAGAGAAATACCAAGCATAGCTCTCTCCATAGCTCGCTGAGCGACCTTGAATTTGTGAACCAGACCCACTGTCAGTGTCTACGTCTCTGCTCCGTACGACATTACGGGGAGGACGCACTGGTTGAAGACTTTTGTCTTCAAACACTGTAGTATGGATGATGAGAGGATATGTCGAAGTTTCCCGAATGCCGCCCATCCTAGCTGAATGCGTCTGTCGGCTTCTTTGCTGAAGTTTGCAGCGCCTAGCTGAATAGTCTGTCCAAGGTAGACGTATTCCTGCACAACGTCGAGAGTGACATTTCCCACAGAGATTGGCCTCGGCTTTACATGGTCATTGAACACAACCTTAGTCTTATCCAGGTTCATTCCGAGGCCAACCTGCTGAGTGGCTTACGTTTAAGCCGTTTAACATTCTGCTAAGATCCTTGAGCGAGCTGGCCATGATGACTATGTCATCCGCGAATCAGAGGTGTGAGATGTATTCTCCATTGACATTTATGCCGCAGTAATTCCAGTCCAGTATTTTAAAAACATCTTCCAACGCGTTCGTGAACAGCTTCGGGGATATGACATCCCCCTGTCGCTGTAGCCGACATACGAGTAGATAATGATAGAAGGGACTGACGTCAGTTTGTCCCATTCTTGGAACCCGCATCTCTCTTACCATCAGGGGGCCTCAGGGTCACACATCGTGCTAATAAAACAAAGAAAAATAAGACTGTCTTTAGTTCGCAGACGAGACAATAACAGGTAGGTCCGGGCAGGTATAAAGAATGAATCATTAATGCCAAATGAGTTTGAAATGTCTGCACTAATTAGATCGGTACCCGTTATACAGTTGAGCTCAATTATAATGCGATTAAATATAATTCGAGTAATGTACATCAGCCGGTACCTAGATACCCAGGTAGAGGGTCTCGTACTGTCAGTATACAAGAGTTAGTTATCGGAAGGAAATATTCGAAACCAACAAGTATCGATAGTATACTGCCTCCGTGGTCTAGCGGTTAAGTCCGTGGATGTAGACGCGAAGGTACCGGGTACGAGCTTGCCACTTGTCACGGGAGGCCTACAGTAAAGTTGGCTAAATGTGAATCCGCTTCTTTAAAAGCGTGGTTTCTGATTATGATTGGTTATGGTGATCGATATAACCTAGCTAGGCGTAATAAACTAGGCGTCACGTTTCGTAGTGGTCTCACAATACTGGCCAGCTGGCTATAGACTAGGCGTCACGTCGTGGTGGTCTCACAATAATGACCAGCTGGCCATAGACTAGGCGTCGCGTCGTGGTGGTCTCACAATAATGACCAGCTGGCTATAGACTAGGCGTCGCGTCGTGGTGGTCTCACAATAATGACCAGCTGGCTATAGACTAGGCGTCGCGTCGTGGTGGTCTCACAATAATGGCCAGCTGGCTATAGACTAGGCGTCACGTCGTGGTGGTCTCACAATACTGGCCAGCTGGCTATAGACTAGGCGTCGCGTCGTGGTGGTCTCACAATAATGACCAGCTGGCTATAGACTAGGCGTCGCGTCGTGGTGGTCTCACAATAATGACCAGCTGGCTATAGACTAGGCGTCGCGTCGTGGTGGTCTCACAATAATGACCAGCTGGCTATAGACTAAGCGTCACGTCGTGGTGGTCTCACAATAATGACCAGCTGGCTATAGACTAAGCGTCACGTCGTGGTGGTCTCACAATAATGACCAGCTGGCTATAGACTAAGCGTCACGTCGTGGTGGTCTCACAATAATGACCAGCTGGCTATAGACTAGGCGTCACGTCGTGGTGGTCTCACAATAATGACCAGCTGGCTATAGACTAAGCGTCACGTCGTGGTGGTCTCACAATAATGACCAGCTGGCTATAGACTAAGCGTCACGTCGTGGTGGTCTCACAATAATGACCAGCTGGCTATAGACTAGGCGTCACGTCGTGGTGGTCTCACAATAATGACCAGCTGGCTATAGACTAGGCGTCACGTCGTGGTGGTCTCACAATAATGACCAGCTGGCTATAGACTAAGCGTCACGTCGTGGTGGTCTCACAATAATGACCAGCTGGCTATAGACTAGGCGTCACGTCGTGGTGGTCTCACAATAATGACCAGCTGGCTATAGACTAGGCGTCACGTCGTGGTGGTCTCACAATAATGACCAGCTGGCTATAGACTAGGCGTCACGTCGTGGTGGTCTCACAATAATGACCAGCTGGCTATAGACTAAGCGTCACGTCGTGGTGGTCTCACAATAATGACCAGCTGGCTATAGACTAGGCGTCACGTCGTGGTGGTCTCACAATAATGACCAGCTGGCTATAGACTAGGCGTCACGTCGTGGTGGTCTCACAATAATGACCAGCTGGCTATAGACTAAGCGTCACGTCGTGGTGGTCTCACAATAATGACCAGCTGGCTATAGACTAGGCGTCACGTCGTGGTGGTCTCACAATAATGACCAGCTGGCTATAGACTAGGCGTCACGTCGTGGTGGTCTCACAATAATGACCAGCTGGCTATGGACTAGGCGTCACGTCGTGGTGGTCTCACAATAATGACCAGCTGGCTATAGACTAGGCGTCACGTCGTGGTGGTCTCACAATAATGACCAGCTGGCTATAGACTAGAAAAACTTCTGTTAATTAGTCAACAACTAAAAGGAAACATAAACTTGTAGCGGCTCTATTTAGTGAAGTGTTCCTAATATTAGATCATTGGTTAATGTTATTGTTATCAATCTTACATGTTTATACAACACGCACAGGTGAAAATAAATTACTCTACAGTACGATCCGTCTTCCAGTTTTCCAAAATTCTACAATTTGTGCCAACATAAGTAGGTGGTACACATGTCTCTGTTTAATTTGATCGGTTAAGTTTCCAATTACCTACTGTACCTTGGTCCTACTTTGCTCCGCGGGTGATAACTGCTCCACATCTGAAAAAATACTAATTGTACGTTTAAAAATTTCAAATTTTGAGAGTTTTATCTGTTAATATTTTCTAGCAACACCTACTACACTACACTACCTATGACAAGATTTGTACTTCTGTCTACAAATTTATTTAATTTAAGCAATGAAACGATATTATTATAGCATTTTGACATAATTTACTAAAGTTATTGACAAATAATAGTATTAAACAATTACCTAAGTCGAATTTTAAAATGTAGTACTAAGTGGTTATATTATAAGTTTGGTGACCGAGTTGCACCAAAATGTATATAGAAATAGAATAATATAGAAAATAAATAAAATGAAGTCATGTAATTGAAACGAATAAAGTTAAAAATGGTGTCGAATGTATCAATTTTATATTGAAGTTCAGCTAGTACAATCGAGGCCATAGAGAGTTCGTTTTGGTTCAACTCAGCCAAAGATTATTGTTTTTCGTATGTGGAGAGTTACCAACTTGGAAGCAGAGGAAGTATCCGTTCTTAAACCAAAATATAATATGATTGTGGGCCCAAGCTAGACCATACCTACACAATCCGCCAGACACCGGCCCCCTGTGTAACGTGTTTACGTGAAATTAGAAATAGCTTGAGTGTAATTCCACTCGGAATCGAGGCTAGACGATGTTCACCTAACTTTAGATATGTTATAGGTAGGTATCAGAAGTCGAGGCGTCATTACCAAGAGCCGCTCTATCTGCGAGCAATTGAGAAACCGCACGACTCCGGCGCGTCATCGATCTAACACTATTTATAGTTCATAGCTATTTCTGACCGACCGCGACTTACCAAAAGTTATGTTTTTTATTATTAATATAGGTTTATATCTGCTGACCACCCTCGTGTGCGGTGTATGTACGTACATTATATCTGCTGACCACCCTCGTGTGCGGTGTATGTACGTACATTATATCTGCTGACCACCCTCGTGTGCGGTGTATGTACGTACATTATATCTGCTGACCACCCTCGTGTGCGGTGTATGTACGTACATTATATCTGCTGACCACCCTCGTATGCGGTGTATGTACGTACATTATATTATATTAATGTTTTCTCTGGAGCGGATAACTAGTTGGCGAAACTGTCGGCGTCCGTCCCCGAGCTCGTCACCTGCGGGCCGCGGGGGAAACAACTTTTCCCATTAATCCTCCCCCTTCATATTGTTATGTCATTATCTGAAAGTGCCCGACACGTCACGTGTCCAGCGACACCGAACAGATACAATTTAATGTTGCTCCCCATCCTCATCACTACCTCCTCGACCACTTTACAATGATCAATATTTCAACTTTATGACAATTTGACCTGTACAGTTTGATAACGGTTACTATAATGTTTAGGTACCTACGTGATTAATGAAAGTGTTAGCAATGCACTTTGCTTTGTGCATTGTTGTTCCATTTCGTGGTATGAGTATTCTCGGAAAGCAGGCGTCTGTCCACCGAACGGCTGCGGGAAGCTCTATAAATGTGTACTAATAGACACATTGTGTGAGTTGATCAATTACTCGTCAGTACGAACAAATTCCAAAATAATAATTGAACTCACGCTCGTTATGTGTTGCCGGTGGACAAGCTCTCTATGTCAGAACAATCAATTTTACCTACCTACCATAGGTACACAGTACACTATACTGCAGTATAGCTAGCAGTTAGAAAATAATACAACTTCTCTTTACCGAGAAAGGAATAGGACTGTTTTATAGATTCGGACGCTTAGTCGTTTTTAAGCTACGCCTGGGCTGAACTCATATTTAAATAAATGTTAGTGTGCTTATTTGTAATTAGTGATCCCTACACCCACAGCAGGATATGACTACGTATGATCTATTATTTATTTACAATTCTTGTTTAATAACAACTGTACGACGAACGAGGTTTTTTTGAAATGATCAACTGTCCATTGTGATCGTTCCAAACAAAAGTTATAACTGCGCGGTTACAGATATTAATATTACGACCGAAATAACAACTAGATTACAATAACATTCCAAAAGTGTTGAAGCGCGCGGGGATCATGTTTACACGTTCCAGTAAACAAGAAAGCTCCAACGATATCTTCCTTTTATCTCCCTCGTGCATAATTATGTAAACGGCACGCACAATGCTCACCCACTTCAAGCTTAGTTTCAAGTCTTTGCCACAATAATAAGTGGGACGACCGCGAGGGCTGTCTCGTTTAGCGATTTGAAACCGTGGTATAACGCACAGGCGCCGATCACGGAGGAATGCGTTAGGATCGACACGCCGACATCTGAAGGTCGCCGGCTCGATCGTTGACCGACACTCGGCTCGTTTAGTGTTGGTTACTGACGACATGACAGGCGGCTAAAGTTAAGAAAACTAAGCACTTACTAGAAAATAACTTCCAAAGAAACACAATATCCTGGTAACAATGCGATCGTCACAATAGACCGACACTGAGCGGCGAGCGCGACGAGCACACGGAACAAAACGAGCCATTGTCTAGAAAATATCTTCTGGTTAACTGAACAATAATTAGTTTTATTTATTATTTATTTATTATTTACTTATTCCACAGCTGTATTTTACAAATAAATATTAACATTAAAATGATTACCGAACACCTAGCCAATTACGGAATAACATTATTTTCACTAAACATATAGCATGAACGGATTATTAACAATTTAAACTATTAAAAAATAAACATAAGAATAAAAATAAAGAGACAATATTAAAAAAAAAAAACATCTACGCATCATTATGTAAATATATGTGAATGTGTATTGTCAGTGTAGGTGTGTGAAGGTGTAAATTGTAAGTGTGAATGAGTGAAAATGTGTAGATTTCATTGCATTGTGCATATCTAATGTATTATTTACATAGAACTACACCTCCATCCTGCTCAGAATCCTTCCTCTGAATTGGTGTTTAGACAGACAGAAGGGGTCGATATCTGTAAGCGCATGTACTCGCACAAGGTCCCACTGAGAAAGTAATCAGCCTCCATGCTCGCAGCCTTCACCCATGAGTATCAGAAACCCCACAGCTTCTCTCGGGAAGAACCCGATCGATATTTTCAGAAATCATACTAGTATTGTGGAAATTTCCAAATGAATGAATTCAGTAATAAGTTTGGTGTCAGAGATCTCGAAAGGAGGGAGGGGGGGGCTATCATAAACATTATTTTGTAGGGATTGCACATTTTCGATTCAAAATACTATTATATTAGAAAAAATACCAAAAATACAAAATAATAATACCTACTCTAGGTAATATTATTTGTTCTCTACATGATGCGTCGGCCGAGTATCTACATGATGCGTCGGCCGAATATCTACATGATGCGTCGGCCGAGTATAATAAAATTTATTATACGATGAGAACCACAAAACTTTTCACAATAATAATGGTAACCAAGTACACACATCAACACTGTCTAGGGATATTTTGTATAAAGTTCTTAAACTCGAACTATTCTAAGTTTTAATTTGAAAAAAGAAATTGAAAACAAAAGATTAACGCGGCATAATGGTAGCAAAGTCCGAAGGTTTCATTTACCTACAGTTGTTTTTGGCTATTTTTGTGTTAAATTTAGGATTTATAACAAGTTGTTGGTCAATTTCGAATTAATGTTATTGTGTGCATCGGCACCATTTAACGAGAGAGGAAATGTTAAGGGCAGTAGGCATGCTCCAAGCTGGGGCTACTCAACGGAGTATTGCTGAGGAGATTGGAATAAAACAGAACGTTATATCAAGGTTATGGTCACGTTATCGTGCTACTGGTGAAGTGGCTGAAAGACACCCAGGCGGGAAACGCATAACCACTCAACGACAAGACCGATTTTTGCAAGTTGCTGCGAGAAGACAACCAAATGTTACGGCCATGCAGTTGGTTCAGAAGTTCCAGTCAGAGCACCAGTTGCTTGTGAGTGTACGATCGTTTCCATTATTATTCACATTGTAGCACATTATTAAACAAAACAACACCACTTTTGACCAATAATATCACCAGTAAATTAATTTACAAAACAAAAACCTGCACTTGACATGTCCACGCAAAATGGCGCGAAAGAGTCTTGGAAGCAAACCTAAACCCCATAGAACACGCGTGGGACATGCTCCAAAGAAGGGCTTTGAGGAAGTTCCCTGTAAACATTGCGACGGAGGAGCAACTTTTTTTGCATCTTAGCCGGACCTGCAGCAAGACTTGGATACCTTACTCCAATCATGGGTGGTTTTACTGACTACTGATTTTTCTCATGACTGTTAAAAACAGAATATTTTTTCCTTATTTTTCACTTTTTCTTGAGAAACACATTCATTGTTAGTTTTACCAATATTTCACGTTTTTTCTTTATTTAAATAAAAATTTAATAACGCAAAAAAAATAGTTTTCTTTTATTCTGGATTGTAATCTGATAAATGGGATTTATCAAAATACATACATGTTGTATGTTATTGTTTATAAATTTTGAGTAAATTGATTATATCCAAAATATCCCTAGACAGTGTTGATGTGTGTAGTTATTATTTATTTATTTAATTTCACAGCATTATTGACTTTCTTATATAAACAGTTAAACTTATATCTAAACACATAGCCATTTATGAAATTACCTTTTCCTTACTAAACTTATATCTAAACACATAGCCATTTATGAAATTACCTTTTCCTTACTAAACTTATATCTAAACACATAGCCATTTATGAAATTACCTTTTCCTTATCAAACTTATATCTAAACACATAGCCATTTATGAAATTACCTTTTCCTTACTAAACTTATAAAAAACATTATAATACTACTGCTAATATACAAATCATGCAGCAAAAATGTAAACACGAATAAGTATACTTTTATAATTAACGAAATTATTTTGGTCTCCGCGTATCGGCTGGAGAGTGCTGAAGACGTCATCGCAGCGTCACGTGACACGTCATCGCAGCGTCACGTGACACGTCAGCAGCGTCACGTGACACGTCATCGCCGCGACCAATTCACATATCTTACACATTTTCCCAATCTTCTTGACCGAGACCAACACAAGCTTCATGTCATGATGCCCTGTCATGTATGTATGTATGTATGTATAGTATAGGAGACAGGTACGTAGTATACCAAGTTTAACGCCGATAAGATCAGTCTGTAGGTACAAACACAGTCCCGTTAAACTAACTCGTGTCATCACGATACTACGAGGTGCTGCCAGCAATTAGGTTATTAATATCATTATGGAGAAAATATCACAACGTTTCATTACCGAGAAACAAAACCTATACGGATGGATTATGATGTCGGACGCCTAGTCGTTCTATATAAATGAAAATGAATGTTCTCCTAGCGCACAACTGGAGAGGCTCGACCGACCGATCGATATATTGTTTTCTTATGTTCCTGAAGGAGCGGAATGTTTTTAATAAAATAATGTTTCGCCGTCGAATCAACATCCAAAATATATCTTTAATTCACTTATGAAAGTTGTAAATGATGGAACTGGAGGAACTTACTGTTTAAACACTCCAGGTGGTACAGGAATTACTTATTTTATTTCATTGATTACAATTTTATGCTAAAGCAACAATTCGCTCACGAAATGAAATTGCACTCGAACTTGCATCATTTGGTATTGCAAGGCGGGCGAACAGCCCATTCGGCGCTAAAATTGCCATTGAATATTTAAAGCAATGAATCTCCGACCTGCAACATTTCGAAGACCTTAGCAATACCAAAGGTTTAGCAGTAATATAAGTTGATAGTCTGGATGAATGCACGATTGTTGGATTTGTCTCCGTCCCGACTAGCAGAATAACTGAAGACAAATTTCTAAGCATTCCATGGATTCACCGTGCGGGTGCCGGGTCCTACGTGTGTAGGTAAGAGATGAGAAGAATGGTGTCTCGGCTTGCGACCGACAATAGGCTGGTTTAAGAAAAGGAGGCCTCCTGTTTTTTTTTATTGCGCGATAATACGCTCACATCCACCAGTCTACTTCTCTCCCTACCCAACCAAATACTGTATGATTCCGTTAATGCCGTCTTAGAAGCTCGTTCCATAAAAGTATTGACGGCAGACCTGCTTAGGCCCAATTCTTTCAGTGATTCAATGATTTTGCTGGAACTCCTCTCGCACCAACTTCCACTGCGTAAAGCTGAGTCTTGAATCCGCTCCTGATCATTTCTTCTGTGAGATCATAATATTTATTCGACTTCATGTGTGGTGGTGTTTTGAAATATTTGATTCCCACGGAACGGTAACTTCAATAAGGATAACTTTTTTCAAGTTCCGAGAAAACACTAAGATGTCTGGCCTATAGGCTGATACAGCTAGTTTATCTGGGATCCTATAATGGTGTTCAAATGTATCCATGAGAATTTTCCAGTCTGATGCGGCGCCAAGGATCGAGGTGGGCTTGCATTTAGTTTTCGTGCTTTGCCCTTCCTTTACAAATGTGGTCAAAGTTTTATTTGTAGTCAGTCCCTTTCTGGCTCTTGCAATAGAAAGACTTACTGCTTCACGGATAACACCTAGGACTTTGTCATGTCGGCGTGAGTAATAGCCCTTTTCTAGGAGAGTAACGCACCCTACAAGTGTGTGTCTAGCAGTTGCTATGGCAGCACCACACAATGTACAGTTCTTTTCCGTAGCTTTTCCCCACCTTACCAGATTACTCTGGTCCGGGAGGGACATTAGGAAAGCGTTTAGGTAGAACTTTAGCAACTTTATTAACATTCGAAAATTAACGAAAAAATAAAAGAAAACACCCATACAAAATGTCGTGGGTACCTGTCAAACAATGTTGGTTGCCAAATATTTATGCGCGCGTTCAGAAATTTATATTTAGCTTATATAATACACAATAAATGACAAATAACCAAATGTATTAATTTTAAAAAAACACCGACCGCCAAATCGATTGGTCTCACTTTTACGTCGCGAAATTATCTATTATTTGTTTTTAATATTGCTCCGTGTCAGTATTACTGTTATAAATAATGAGATTCATTGACTGTCAGGCGGTACGAGGTTCGCGGGTCAGCTAGTTTCGTTATAATGTTTACTATTAACTTTTGACAGAATGAAGTCTGTCCGGGCAGCTGGCTTATAATAAAATATGGTGGGTATATTTTTCTCAATGCAGTATCGATACGAGTCGATTCCGTGTCCCTACAGGTAGGCTGGGTGTTGCGGAGACATGAGCAGCTGGCGGCGCACATCTATCACGGCACTGACACTATTCGACAAAAAATAATAATAAAATGAAGTTTAGATTTAGGCAGAGGTTTTGTAGTGTGAAGGACACGCGCTGCCGACCGCCGCGGGCCTCACTTCCGGACACTTTCAGTAAGTGTTGGCTATTTCGGTTCTTCCAACTTCAACAAACTACATTAATGTGTCGCAGTAGGTCGGTGCGGCTTATACATCTGGCAACCACGTAACGGTGCCGGCAAACCTGTTCCCGCACAGCGCCCGGCGGATAGCGACCTTAATACGTCCGCACAGGGTCCATATCCGAACACACTACCTCATTCAATGCAAGGGACTTTCTACAATCAAATGTTATAATGGCAGAGGCCGGCACAGAGGTGAGGTGGCGCATTCATACTAATATTATAAATGTAAAAGAAGCTGTTTGTGCGTGTGTTTACTGTGCATGTTGACGCCTTTATACCTGACCGACTTTAATCAAATTTAGAAGAAATGTTTATTGGGATTCGCGGATGAACGTTGGATACGTACGTCCGTCCGAGCACGACACACTGCGACCCGGACGACCAACTGAAGACCACTTTATTACGCACGGACAGAGCCGGGTCACACAGATACTAACTAAATGTGTTTGATCATCAAAACAACTCCACTTGACTTGTCGCGATACACCAGATACAGTTATGTTCTCTGAAGGACATGTTTTATTTATAGTTGGATGAATGATAGTCATCGTATTACTTATGGAATCTGTCCAGCGAACTTATAAGAATAAAGAAATTAGACAAATAAAGTAGTATAGTAGTATATATATGTATTGGTGCCGATATGGCAATAGTCCGGATGCGAATCTCGGTTGCTGGAGCCGTCTGCGGTGCCGTCTGCGGTGCCGTCTGCGGTACCGTCTGCGGTGCCGTCTGCGGTGCCGTCTGCGGTACCGTCTGCGGTGCCGTCTGCGGTACCGTCTGCGGTGCTGTCTGCGGTACCGTCTGCGGTGCTGTCTGCGGTACCGTCTGCGGTGCCGTCTGCGGTACCGTCTGCGGTGCCGTCTGCGGTACCGTCTGCGGTGCCGTCTGCGGTACCGTCTGCGGTGCCGTCTGCGGTACCGTCTGCGGTGCCGTCTGCGGTACCGTCTGCGGTGCTGTCTGCGGTGCCGTCTGCGGTGCTGTCTGCGGTGCCGTCTGCGGTGCCGTCTGCGGTGCCGTCTGCGGTGCCGTCTGCGGTACCGTCTGCGGTGCCGTCTGCGGTACCGTCTGCGGTGCCGTCTGCGGTACCGTCTGCGGTGCCGTCTGCGGTACCGTCTGCGGTGCCGTCTGCGGTGCCGTCTGCGGTGCCGTCTGCGGTGCCGTCTGCGGTGCCGTCTGCGGTACCGTCTGCGGTGCCGTCTGCGGTACCGTCTGCGGTGCCGTCTGCGGTGCTGTCTGCGGTGCCGTCTGCGGTGCTGTCTGCGGTGCCGTCTGCGGTGCCGTCTGCGGTGCTGCTGTCAATCCTACTAGGGTACGGTTGCTGGTGCCGTCTGAGGTGCTGCTGTCAATCCTACTAGGGTACGGTTGCTGGTGCCGTCTGAGGTGCTGCTGTCAATCCTACTAGGGTACGGTTGCTGGTGCCGTCTGAGGTGCTGCTGTCAATCCTACTAGGGTACGGTTGCTGGTGCCGTCTGAGGTGCTGCTGTCAATCCTACTAGGGTACGGTTGCTGGTGCCGTCTGCGGTGCTGCTGTCAATCCTACTAGGGTACGGTTGCTGGTGCCGTCTGCGGTGCTGCTGTCAATCCTACTAGGGTACGGTTGATGGTGCCGTCTGCGGTGCTGCTGTCAATCCTACTAGGGTACGGTTGCTGGTGCCGTCTGCGGTGCTGCTGTCAATCCTACTAGGGTACGGTTGCTGGTGCCGTCTGCGGTGCTGCTGTCAATCCTACTAGGGTACGGTTGCTGGTGCCGTCTGCGGTGCTGCTGTCAATCCTACTAGGGTACGGTTGCTGGTGCCGTCTGCGGTGCTGCTGTCAATCCTACTAGGGTACGGTTGCTGGTGCCGTCTGCGGTGCTGCTGTCAATCCTACTAGGGTACGGTTGCTGGTGCCGTCTGCGGTGCTGCTGTCAATCCTACTAGGGTACGGTTGCTGGTGCCGTCTGCGCTGCTGCTGTCAATCCTACTAGGGTACGGTTGCTGGTGCCGTCTGCGGTGCTGCTGTCAATCCTACTAGGGTACGGTTGCTGGTGCCGTCTGAGGTGCTGCTGTCAATCCTACTAGGGTACGGTTGCTGGTGCCGTCTGAGGTGCTGCTGTCAATCCTACTAGGGTACGGTTGCTGGTGCCGTCTGCGGTGCTGCTGTCAATCCTACTAGGGTACGGTTGCTGGTGCCGTCTGAGGTGCTGCTGTCAATCCTACTAGGGTACGGTTGCTGGTGCCGTCTGCGGTGCTGCTGTCAATCCTACTAGGGTACGGTTGCTGGTGCCGTCTGCGGTGCTGCTGTCAATCCTACTAGGGTACGGTTGCTGGTGCCGTCTGAGGTGCTGCTGTCAATCCTACTAGGGTACGGTTGCTGGTGCCGTCTGAGGTGCTGCTGTCAATCCTACTAGGGTACGGTTGCTGGTGCCGTCTGCGGTGCTGCTGTCAATCCTACTAGGGTACGGTTGCTGGTGCCGTCTGCGGTGCTGCTGTCAATCCTACTAGGGTACGGTTGCTGGTGCCGTCTGAGGTGCTGCTGTCAATCCTACTAGGGTACGGTTGCTGGTGCCGTCTGCGGTGCTGCTGTCAATCCTACTAGGGTACGGTTGCTGGTGCCGTCTGCGGTGCTGCTGTCAATCCTACTAGGGTACGGTTGCTGGTGCCGTCTGAGGTGCTGCTGTCAATCCTACTAGGGTACGGTTGCTGGTGCCGTCTGCGGTGCTGCTGTCAATCCTACTAGGGTACGGTTGCTGGTGCCGTCTGAGGTGCTGCTGTCAATCCTACTAGGGTACGGTTGCTGGTGCCGTCTGAGGTGCTGCTGTCAATCCTACTAGGGTACGGTTGCTGGTGCCGTCTGCGGTGCTGCTGTCAATCCTACTAGGGTACGGTTGCTGGTGCCGTCTGCGGTGCTGCTGTCAATCCTACTAGGGTACGGTTGCTGGTGCCGTCTGAGGTGCTGCTGTCAATCCTACTAGGGTACGGTTGCTGGTGCCGTCTGCGGTGCTGCTGTCAATCCTACTAGGGTACGGTTGCTGGTGCCGTCTGCGGTGCTGCTGTCAATCCTACTAGGGTACGGTTGCTGGTGCCGTCTGAGGTGCTGCTGTCAATCCTACTAGGGTACGGTTGCTGGTGCCGTCTGAGGTGCTGCTGTCAATCCTACTAGGGTACGGTTGCTGGTGCCGTCTGCGGTGCTGCTGTCAATCCTACTAGGGTACGGTTGCTGGTGCCGTCTGCGGTGCTGCTGTCAATCCTACTAGGGTACGGTTGCTGGTGCCGTCTGAGGTGCTGCTGTCAATCCTACTAGGGTACGGTTGCTGGTGCCGTCTGCGGTGCTGCTGTCAATCCTACTAGGGTACGGTTGCTGGTGCCGTCTGCGGTGCTGCTGTCAATCCTACTAGGGTACGGTTGCTGGTGCCGTCTGAGGTGCTGCTGTCAATCCTACTAGGGTACGGTTGCTGGTGCCGTCTGCGGTGCTGCTGTCAATCCTACTAGGGTACGGTTGCTGGTGCCGTCTGCGGTGCTGCTGTCAATCCTACTAGGGTACGGTTGCTGGTGCCGTCTGCGATGCTGCTGTCAATCCTACTAGGGTACACATTTCTTTAGGTAGGGCAGCCATAACTCGTTTTATTTTAATTAAAAATTGGATATCTTTAATTTATTTAATATGTTTGACTTGTTCATTTCCTCCTTTAGCAGAACAAATTATGCAAAAAACACCTTTTTAAGACGAGCAGTAAAAGTATATAATGATTGCTTGGTTGACGTGGACATATTTGCTTGCTCTAAGTCAGTGTATAGGAGCAGAGTCCGTGAGAGTTAAGTATTCGATAGAATAGACTTAAATGTGATTTTTACTTTCTTTTATGGTTTAAATGTATTTTGAAAATGTAATAAGTATAGTTCTCTTTCACAGTTTTGGTACTCCAGGTCTAATTATATGTATATTGTTTGTTATATAAATAATATTGTGACTGTTTGTTACCATAATAAAATAAAAATATAATATTGATTATTATTTAATTATGATGAAAGCATCATCATTGTCGTTTTCTTCTTATACGCTGACGACCTTAAAATGTTTATGTCCATTAACAGTCAGGATGATTGTCACTATTTTCAATCTGACCTCGATAGGCTGTATGAATATTGCACTCTTAATAAATTACAACTCAGCTTACCTAAATGCAATACCTTTGCTAAAAGGTTAAAACGTTGTTAATTGTGATTATTCCTTAAATAATACTACACTGGCTAAACTTTTACATATCGCGGTTTGGGTGTTTGTTAGACTCTCAACTTTATCTTAATCTGCATAAAGACAAAATTATCTGTAAATCCTATCAAATGTATGGATTCGTCATGAGGTCCAGCATTGATTTTCTAAAACCCAGCACATATATACATCTGTTTACTTCCCTTATCAGACCTCATCTGGAGTACAGATACATGAAGTATATAGTAGCTATCCCGGCCAACTTCGTATCGCCTAACAGTCAATGCATGTCGTGTTACTATTAGCTGAACTAAATGTATGATTCTATGGAAGTCATACAAATGAATATAAAATATTGTGTTTAGTACTTTAATTATTTATTTATTTAATTTAAAACTTTATTGTTTTGATAACAAAAGGTATGTAATGCCGATTGGCATTCTCTTACCATCAACGGTCGGGACATTGTATTCATTATGGTAGGCTTATCAAACAAACATAAAATAAAGAATATTTCAATAATTTTGACATTAATTCTAATCCATTGGTCTCACTTTCACGTCGCGAATTTGTCTGGGATTAGTTTTAAAAATTGTTTTGTGTGAGTAACTATTATTAATAAAGTAACGTATCATCAGCACCATTTCCCTTTCGGGGTGGTCAGAAACCACGCTTATTATTAAGCGGGTTCACATTCAGCCAACTTTACTGCCGGCGAATCATGACAAGTGGCAAGCTCGTCGATGTCTCCAGCGTACCAAACTCGAGAAATATCACAAATAAATTAAATAATAATTAAATGTATTTATTTACATTAATAAATATTTTGTGTCCCCACCAGGAATCGAACCCGGTACCTCCGAGTCTTAGTTCACGGACTTAACCACACGTCACGCACTGCACGTCGATTGGCGGGGTTACCCCACATAATATTAAATGAGCTGACCATGTGATCCAGAAACACCTCCTTAAATATTCAATGAGAGAGATTCGCGAACAAAAATAACTCAGATCGATATGAGAACCCTCCGCAGTCCCTGTCCTGTCTCACTCCATTCAGTTCGGCTTATCGATATGAGAACCCTCCGCAGTCCCTGTCCTGTCTCACTCCATTCAGTTCGGCTTATCGATATGAGAACCCTCCGCAGTCCCTGTCCTGTCTCACTCCATTCAGTTCGGCTTACTTCAACCCTAATCGACCAATCTTATTGATTCCAAACTCTAATGAATTAATTGAGTTTCCAGAGGCCCTCCCGACCTTTCCTGGAGAGCTCCAGTCTGCACACCACATGCTGCCAAGTCAATCTATTTATTTAAAATACTAGCTGCCCGGACAGACTTCGTTCTGTCAAAAGTTAATAGTAAAAAATAAATAAATATAATATATTCCCAAATGTCTGACAGTGGGTCTGGTTCACAAATTCAAGGTCGCTCGCGAGCTATGCTTGGTATTTCTCTGATGGAAAGAATTCGAAACGTTGAAATTCGCCAGAGAACCAAAGTTACTGACATAGCATTCAAAATTAGCAAGCTGAAGTGGCAATGGGCCGGACACATCTGCCGCAGAACCGACGACCGATGGGGCAAACGGGTTCTGGAGTGGAGACCACGTACGGGACGACGCAGAGTGGGACGACCCCTCGCCAGATGGACGGATGACCTAAGGAGGGTCGCTGGTGGGGGTTGGATGAGGGTTGCAAAAGACCGCGTGCAGTGGCGAGCCTTGGAGAGGCCTATATCCAGCAGTGGAGAGACACAGGCTGATGATGATGATGATGATTCCCAAATGATTATGTTATTTAGTTCTCAATAATAAATGACGATTACTCACTTTTTTTAAAAATTCATAGACTGCAATACTTTATAAGGGATGATATTCATTCATTGCTTACTATTAATGCTTTATGGGTATACAATATTTATTGTTTGGTTACTTGGCGCGTAACGGAACAAACAAAGCTGACGGTTTCCCAACGCGGGACCAGGCAATACACAACCGTTCATGAGAGAAGCCATGGGTTTTCAAGATTACTACCGCAAATACTTAAGACTGATCCTGTGATTTATTTATGGACATTGCGAAAGCAAGTCGCACTGCAGTCCTTCAAAAATATAAAATGCAGTCCTTCAAAAAAATATGGGGTAAAAAATAATCCTGGCAAATCCAATGAGTATAAAAATTCTGGTGGATAGTTGACGACATCATCTTGATTGGTTGCGCAATCAACTGATTTATATGTCTTTAATTCACCGGCAATATAATTTTAAAGTTTATTTCCTTTACATCCGGCTCCGGCATCCGGTTTTCGGCAGATAATAATAGCACGTTCGCTCAACCAAAATTGATCTTTGGAAACATACAATACAATTTGGGATCATACAAAGCTCGGTTGTTGTTGTAGTAAACAGACAAAAATCGTCAGGAAATGTATTGCCGCCAGTCGAATCATTAACAGGGATGTTGCCATCGTGCATTAATCCCACACTATCAATTGATATTGCGATTGCTGAGTTCTTTGAAGTTTCATTGCTTTGAATATTCAAATGTAATTTTAGCGCTGAATGGGCGTCGCCTGTCGCGGTCGCTTGTCAATAATCTGACTGCAATACCAAATGAAGCAGGTGCGAGTGCAATTTCATTTTGTGAGCGAATTGTTAATTTCAATTAAATAAAAAAAACTCATTCCTGTACCACCTGGGGCGTCCAAACTCATTCCTGTACCACCTGGGGCGTCCAAAATGTAAGTTTTCATTCAGTACACGCATTTTTTTATTTTTGTTAACATTTCGTGCTCCTTAAGGAACATACGAAAGAAAAACGAGGTTCTCGAGTATTGCAGTAAAACGAGGTTCTCGAGTATTGCAGTAAAACGAGGTTCTCGAGTATTGCAGTAAAACGAGGTTCTCGAGTATTGCAGTAAAACGAGGTTCTCGAGTATTGCAGTAAAACACCTTAAAAAGCTTATTTAAGTAGATACATTTTTATATCCGACGTTTTTAGTTTTTCCATCTTTTGCCAAAAGAGCATACCACATAGCCCATGGGAAAATCATATATATTTATATATATATACATATATATATATACCTGCTACTATAAGCGTGTGTCCTTGAGCTTTATTTATTGTAATTGCAAATGCTGCTTTCAGGGGAAACTGCACTCTTTTAAACTGAAATGGCAAATCTGTCGGAATTATTAGAATACGGGGAATTCAAATATTTTCTCCTTTTGTCTCCATTTGCAAAGTGTCCCAGATGTGTCATTTGTGTACCATTACATAGCCTTGGCGTTGGCGCGTCTAGATTTATCATTAATAGGATTGGAACACTAACTTTTAGTCACAACTTATATGGAAAGGCACTCCTAATAATTCTAAATAGTTGAGAAACTCTATAGAGTTCTTATAAGGTTTGATGTAACTTGTTCCATAACATTGTCTACTACTTTTACAGCTAATAATTTCATGTCGACATTGTTGTCGAGTACGACTACATCCCCTTCCACGTCTGATATCATTTGTTCGTTTATATGGTTAACTATCTCATTAGTCGGCGCCAAAATTGCCATTTCCGATGGCCCGTATTTATTTTAAGATCAGGATGGACATTATTTTTCAGGTCATCTGTGTTATCGACATATTATATACATATTACGTTCGTTGATATGGTATTTTTTTAACAATTAAATAAACACGACATTTAAAGATCAAAAATCAAAAAGATAAAACATTTTTTTTAAACTGACGTAATTTCCATACAAACTATCATCCCCTATTTCTATCCCTTACAGCCCTTTTTTGCATTAAAAAGTAGCCTATAGGCCCTAGAGACTAGATCCAGACTAGATCTCTGTACAAAATTTCATTTAAATTGTTTCAGTAGTTTAGCCGTGATTGTGTAACTCAAGACAGACAGAGTTACAATCGCATTTATAATATAAGGTAGGATTTAATATTGGTATGGTCACTTAAGACAGAAGGTCCCTTAAATAGGGACTAAATGGATTAACCAACTTGGTATCACATGGATCTCACATTTTTTTACATTAGAAGAACTGATTTGCGAGATTTGTTTTCTTTTACAAGTTATATTTTTGTTGGCATATAAATTATTTGTAATTCGTATAACTGGCACATCGGAATTGCAACGAAATAATTCTACCGACCTTTAGAATTAATTAATTAAAGGTATTTATTTCTGTTTGCGTCGTTACGTTATCTTGCTATTACGTGTGTCGTACTACATACAGTAGGTAGTGTATACAGCGGGACATCCTTTGTACTCATTGATAAGGGATGAATAATTATGTAGCAAGTATTCCGAGCCTCTCCGGTCCCCGCGTCTCTGAATATGACGTCACACCGTCTGCGTCTGCTCGTCAGCGCTCCAACTAATTCGTTAATTTGGCATCAATTTTGTCAAGTACTTAGATTAAAACGAATCTATGGTTAATCTGAGTCAACTATATGCTATATATAGCACACAACTTTATTATTCCATTTACACACACAAATCCGGGAGTCATCGAGCCCTGAGACATAGTAAACAAACAAACAAGAAGTTATTTTAAAGTGCCTCAATTATGGAACTAGCAATATAGCTGTCGCAAAAAAAATATGCAAACAATAGGTAGAATAAACACGAAAATATGCAAACAATAGGTAGAATATACACGAAAAATATGTATAGCTACTGTAAAAGTATAGCTTTGAAATATGTATAGCTACTGTAAAAGTATAGCTTTGAAATATGTATAGCTACTGTAAAAGTATAGCTTTGAAATATGTATAGCTACTGTAAAAGTATAGCTTTGAAATATTAAAATATATTACTATTTCTAATTGAATTCATATTTAATTAAAAAAGATCTATTACTCATATGATACAGCCAGTCACTGTCCTGCGAGCCAGTCACTGTCCTGCGAGCCAGTCACTGTCCTGCGAGCCAGCACTCTTCTTGGTGTCGTCGGCTGGTTGTTTTGTGATAAATATTATTTTATAAATGTAAATACACTTGTTATTATTTAACTACTTCATCATACATTCATTGCCGAAACTAAAGTATCATCACGACCTTTCGGGGTGGTCAGAAACCACGCTTATAAAGAAGCGGATTCATATTTAGCCACCTTTACTATAGGCCAATCACGACAAGTGGCAAGCTCGTCGATGTCTCCAGCGTACCAAACTCGAGAAATATCACAAATAAATTAAATATTAATTAAATGCATTTATTTACATTAATAAATATTTTTGTGTCCCGACCAGGAATCGAACCCGGTACCTCCGAGTCTCAATCCACGGACTTAACCACTAGACCACGGATGCAGTCATTTCATTGTCGAAAATAACCAGAAGTGTGTAAAGTATGTGAACTTAAGGGAAAGTCATATTTAGGTACCTACTGTAAATGTGTATGGTAATTTAGTTAGTACAACACCTTTGCAAAATTCACATAAAATGTTTTCGTAAATATTTTTGAATTAATTTACATGTTTTAATATATAGCCATATTTTTTTTTAGAAATTGCAGCCAATTAAGTATATTATAAATGTAAAGTAATTCCGAGATGGCGCCGACAATTAACGTATTCATTTTATATAATTTATTTAAGGGACCTTAGTAGAACATAATTGATCTAATCGATATGTTCTGTGACCGGTTCTTCTATTAGTACAACTCTCTTTGTGTCACTCTATCCTGTCCTATTGTATTACTAAAAGTTATCTTATATATCTTGAAGGTTTGCACATTTGGTCCGTGCAGGCATCCAACTGCTCTCCTATATGAAAGATGTGGTGTGTTAACTGTTAGACAGTTATTTATACTTAACGTTATTATTAAGCAACATTGTATGCTCATCTTTAGTCCTGAAGTTTTTACTAAACGAAGGAATGATCTTGTGTGTGGAAGCTCTCAAGCTTTTCGAAAAGTCTTTACTAGCAGATTTTTCTGTTTTCTGGGTCCATATTTATATAATAAAATTAATAAAGAGGTAGCTATATATCAATGCAATAAAGTGATATGTAGAAAGAATGTCACACAATGGCTACAGTCTCTTGACTATAATATAACTGAGGAATTACTGTCAATAGTAAAGTAGGAATGCGGTAATAACAAAGTATGTAAAGATTACACACCCTCTTACACACACTCACACACTTACACACACTCACACACTTACACACTTACACACACTCACACACTTACACACACTTACACACACTCACACACTTACATCATAAACAAAAACAGGATCTCAACCACACAAATTTTTAATTTAACTTTTCTTTTTGTGTACATTTTGTTTCTTTTTTTATTTTATTTAATTAATAGCAATAATATATTTAAAAGCGTGTCTGGGCGTTGACTGCCGACGGACAGACCTATACATATAGGCTTAGTTCGGCTGCAAATGTCTGTTTATCTGTACATAATGGAATATGTTATTGTTTTCATATCTTGTAACTTTTTTACTGAATAAAGATATTATTATTATTAACTTAGGTTCCTATAAAACTATATAGTTATTTTTAAAGTACTTCCCTTTTTCAATTCGTGAAGAAAACAAAAGTAAAACAGGAATGTATGGGTTGGGATGTTTTACTTTGTATAGATATGTGTAACAATGAATGTTTTAAAAAAAAACGCTGTTTAAACAAGTAAACGATGAAACTAAGGGGTTCTCATTCGCTAAGGGCGAAGCCGGGATCATCCGGCAACAGACACAAAATCATATAGGCCCGCGACCACTAAGGGCGAAGCCGGGATCATCCGGCAACAGACACAAAATCATATAGGCCCGCGACCACTAAGGGCGAAGCCGGGATCATCCGGCAACAGACACAAAATCATATAGGCCCGCGACCACTAAGGGCGAAGCCGGGATCATCCGGCAACAGACACAAAATCATATAGGCCCGCGACCACTAAGGGCGAAGCCGGGATCATCCGGCAACAGACACAAAATCATATAGGCCCGCGACCACTAAGGGCGAAGCCGGGATCATCCAGCAACAGACACAAAATGAACGACGCGAATAAATTTACAAGTGGGTACCTACTTATACAATAATCTAGTAACCAGAACGCTGCGTGCGACAACATGTAACTACTCAATGTAATGGAACACAAACGAACTGTTCAATTATAAATAACATTTTACTAACAAATTAACAAGACTCTTCGACCGCGGACACCCCGATAGGGCGCTTGTTGTGTGAGCACGAAGGGCGACAGTCGCGTACCGACAGACTGGAGATCTCTCACACCTAAGCAATGAGGCATTCATACTCTGCTTAGCCGAACTATATACCTACAATACTATAAATATCTGTGTTTGTGAACCGGTGGAATACTTCCCTCGACGAAACGAAGCTTCTTCGTTCACATTATCTCGACTACATATTTATTTGAAACGATTTCATTCTATAAACATAACACACAGTTTAGCAATACCGTAGTACGTTGTTTAAACAAAGAAAAAAATTAAATACTAGAAGCATAATATTATGTGCGTGAAGAATATTGTACGTGTTCATTGCAGCAAATAGTGTAAACAAACCACACGCCAATAGGCGTTATCGTTCGAGTTCGGTCAACATTCCGGGCTGTCAGTCGGACTCGTGGCGCCTCTCTAATCGCTTCTAGTTAATGCATTTGGTCATTTAGTGCCTTTGTTTTTTTGTACATTTTTGTGTGAGTTGTAATAGCGTGACGTCAGTGATTCGGATGTTCAGCTATCCTAATAAGTCCGTTGTCTTTTGGTATCGTAACCGTACTCCACATCAAGTCGTTACCGAACCGAACCAGGATGTCGACGTATATGTGGCGGCTCCTTACAGTGGTCTCCCTTAATTAATTGTCTGTTATGCCGATGAAAATAGTTTAGTAGTGACCCTAGGCATTGCCCGCCAGTGTAGTCTACTGACTAATCTGTCCAACACAATGGACATTCTTGTTCAATCGAACACATCCTTACATGTACATATACACAAACAGTGGCCCACAATGTCAGACTCACAAAGGACCTACTTCATTAAATAACTCAATGTGAAACTAGTGCAGCGTGGACCGGCCAGTTTTAACTCGCATCGCATCGCTTAGGAAATATATTTAAAAAAAAAACATAATTAGGATGTTTAGACCAAAGAAAGTCGATAAGCAACATTACAATTAGTACAGACACCAATCTTGATTGTTTATGTACTCGTTATATGTGAATACATTATATTCATTGTTGAGTCCAAATCTATTTCACATAAACGTCTATGGTCAAATATTTATATTCAATGTTTATTTATTAGTTAATTTTTTATTAAAGATATACATATTTCACGCTCCCTCGGGCAAATACATGCATTAATAAATTCCAAATAATACATACTTTGTTTAGTTTAGCAATTATGAGAATCACGACAGTTGGAAGACCAAGACCTGTTCGACGATGGAAGTGTCGCCATGGAAACTTAAATCACATAATTATTTTGAAAATATAATAAGTATAGGTCTCTTTCACAGTTCAGGTACTCCAGGTCTGATTATATTGTTTGTTATATAAATTGTATTGTGGCTGTTTGTTACCATAATAAAACAAAATAAAATTATGTCTAACTTTTACGAGTAATTATAGTCAGTACAGTTTTAACAGGTACAATATGATGTCCAAAGGTTCGTCCCGGAATCGAGAGAAAGTATTCGCCACCGCACGGGCGCCACGTCACCGCGGAATGTCGACCCGCTCTCTCCGAGCGGGGACGCGTTGAAGTCTTTTGTTTACCGAACTCGACCGGCGCGGGGAGGGGAGGGGAGGGGAGGACACAATCAAACCAACTCACAGTCAATAACAAATATTTAATACTAAATAAATAGAATGTCAGCACACAGTCTCGGCGGGAGCGGGCGCGGGCGCGGGCGCCGCCGTGGTGTGAGTCAGGGAGTCCTGGCACGAGCGCTCGGGCCGCGGCCACGGGAGCGCGCGCCGGGCGGCGGACAGCACGGCGGCGCGGCACCCCACCACGCAAAACACGAGCACCCCTTGCAGCGCGTTCAGCAGGTCCGTGGCGTACCACAGCGCGTGCGGGCCGCCCGCCGCCCACGACACCACGTCCGCGCCCCACGACACGCCCATCACCACCAGCAGCTTGGCGCACACCCGGCCCAGCGCCGCGCGCTCCGAGCTCGCCTTCAGCTCGTCCCGCCGCCACAGGCCGCACGTCAGAGCGCGCGCCGTCGATACGAACAGCAGCAGGTTCACCAGCAGCAGAGCGCCCACCGGCCCGAAGAAGTAGGCCAGCAGCTCGGCATCGCCGCGGAACCAGCAGCGCCGCTCTGCGAACCTCGGCCGCAGTCCGCGCGCGCCCGGCACCCAGTCCATGGCGGCCGCCGTGCCCGCCAGCAGCAGCGGCGCGCCCCACGCGTACGCCCGGTACAGACGCAGCCGCCGCGCCTCCTGTCCGCGTTCCAGCGACGTCGGCCGGAAGTCCCTGAAACCCGCGATCGTCACTCTCCGCCCGTCTCCGACACTCGCCGAACGCTCGCCGAGCACTCACCTGAACGTCCACCAGATGTTGAAGCACATCGTGTTCAGCCAGAAAAAAGCGGACAGAAAGAGGAAATGCATCGCCACGGCGATCAGCTTGCAGGGCAGAGGCGGCACCGAGTCCCCAGCCAGCTGCGTGGCGGCCAGCAGCGCGTCTCCCAACATCAGCGTGGCCACGTAGCGGGTCTGGCAGCGTCCGTGCAGCGCGTGGTGCTGGGCCGGCAGCAGGCGCGAGGCCAGCAGCGTGGCGCCCAGGAAGGCGGCGCCCACGGCCAGCCCCGCGCCGTACCACACGTGCCGCCCGGCCGCCGCGCGCCCTCCGCACGCCAGCACCGCCGTCTCGTTCCGCTCCAGCACAAACTCGGCGCACCACGAGCCGGCCGCCAGCTCCGCGCCCGCCAGCCGCAGCGCGCCGTCCTCCAGCTCGGCGCCCGTGAGCTCGCCGACCACTGCGTAACGGCCGTCCGCGCACGACGGCCAGCCGCCGCCCAACCCGCCGTCCGCCGCCGCGCCCGCCAGCGCCCGCAGCCCGTCGGCGGTGGCCGCGCCCCACTCGGACGGTCGGCAGCGCGCGGCCTCCGAGCTGTATGCCTCGCTCGCCGGACAGCACTTAGGCGCGGGGTGCGCGAGCGGGCGGCGACACAGCAGAGCGGCGGAGCGCGACAGGCACCACTCGGCGGGCGGCAGCTGCTGGCCCGAGCGCCGTACCAGCAGGGAACCGTTGTTGGCGAACACGAAGTAGGGTACGGTGTCGTCGTCCTCCAGCAGCGTTGGCGAGTCGCAGTCGGGCGTCCGATCCTGCCGCACGCTCCAGTGCGCGGGTAGGACGCCGGGAGCCAGGAAGGACCGGCGCGCGGGCGCATACACTTTCGCCTTCCACGAATCGCCCTCGACCTCATCGGGCTCGCACTTCCAGCCCGCGGGCGACTCCGCGGGTCTCACTGTCTGTTTTTCACCGCAACATTGGCGAACTTGTACCGGTGCGGGCGTTCCGCGGCCGCCGCCCGACGCCGCGAGGGCGCCGTACGCGCACAAAGCGAGCAGCCAACTGCGCGCGACCGGTGTCATGTCGAGTAAAGTGTCCGAGTCATAGCGCGACGAGACGCCTGCCGCGACGCGTCCTCTCTCCGCGAAGCTCCGCGGTGCACTGACTGACGGACAGCCGACGACCTCGGGCCGCAACATCGCACGCCACATCTTCCATAGCAGATTCTTTTTTTTATGCAATAGATAAACAAGCTAACTAACTATAACCATAAGTAGGCACTAAAAGATAGTTAAATAGTTTTTATTCTTCGTGGTCTAGCGGTTAGGTCGTAGATAAAGGCGACATTTCACGAGTCTGGTTCCTACATAAGTAGGTTAAAGAAACGCTGGGTTCTCATCAAATAATCGAAATAAAATTCTTACATGGAGCTTGTTCTACTTTTGGATTAATTATATTATTTTTATTCAACTGTTAAAAGTATTTTTTTTTCTTCTCTCTTGTGACTGTTTGTTAATATAATAAAACAAAATAAATAAAAATATATTTTTATTGCAAAATCTGTTTTATTTTTCTATGTAAATTTATATAATTGTTTAATTTTTATTTAAAAATAAAAATAATAATTGTGGTTTAGGTATGTTCTCTGAGTAAGGCGACTGGGAATAAGCTGGGTAGGTACAGTAGGTAGGTGCCCCGCGAGATCTCTGACGTGTCCGCACTGCTAACCAGTACATCGGAAACGTGTATCGCATTTAATTGACCTTTAGTGGTAAAAGCTCACAAAAAGCGAGATACTGAACAGAAGAGCTATTAGTAGGAAGGCTAAGCAATTAAAAATAAATATGTAGAACAAGACGGGGAAAGAAGCCCAACGGTATTATCAATAGCTAGGACAATCGTCTCAGAATTCATTATTCTATGACAGTGGATTGCCATTTACGGTCGTGTTCGACGTGCACTTTTAAACTAATTTCGTTGTTTCACTGACAATATGCCGTTACGGAAGTGTCAAACTCCAACACCCCGGTCCGACACAATGCAAGGCAGCGAAAAGAGGTCTGATAACTCCAACACCCCGGTCTGACACAATGCAAGGCAGCGAAAAGAGGTCTGTTAACTCCAACACCCCGGTCCGACACAATGCAAGGCAGCGAAAAGAGGTCTGTTAACTCCAACACCCCGGTCCGACACAATGCAAGGCAGCGAAAAGAGGTCTGTTAACTTCAACACCCCGGTCCGACACAATGCAGCCCAGCATTATCTGCATTTCATCATTATCATGAGTCTATTTTAGATGAAATTGCTGACCTTGAAAAGTACATAGAGGGTGACCCCTCGAGGAATTAAAATTGAATATACTTAAAGAAGTAGAGTTAAAGTTAGATTCTACTAACCAACAACTTTCAGATTAGACCCAAAAGATTGAGGAATCCATAAATTTGTTTAGCACTAAGTATATGGCATTATTGGAAAGGTGAAGAACTTAGAGGATGATATTACACAGATAAAACGGAAACAACAAATGGAAAGGGATGCTAACTTGAATTGAAAAGGGAGATTCATGTTTTACAGTCAAGATTTGATGATTTGGAACAAAGAAGCAGGTCTTGTAATATAGAAGTTAGGGGCATCCCGGAGAACGTGGGAGAATATCTACTTGGTATCCTCAATAATATTTATTCATTTTTTGAAGTGCAACTGGATGAGTCAATTATTTACACCGCATATAGATTAGGCCGAAGAACGGCACCAAAAAACCACGTTCCATCGTTATTACCTATAAAGATTACCTTCAAAGGAACGAAATACCAAATTACCAAACAATATAATAAGAATTGTGACGACTTCTCACTTAGGCATCGAGGGAGACTTGCATCCTATCTTTGTTTCAGAACACTTGACTCCTAAAATATAGTTTTGGTTGTATAAAAATCGCCAAAAATCCATTCAAAATCAATATAAGTTGCTGGGTCTCAAATTTATATTAAAAAGACCGACAACCAGTGTGGATCCAGAATCTTGATTCTATTGAAGCCCTTTAATATTCTATTGAAGCCCTTTAATATTCTATTGAAGCCCTTTAATATTCTATTGAAGCCCTTTAATATTCTATTGAAGCCCTTTAATATTCTATTGAAGCCCTTTAATATTCTATTGAAGCCCTTTAATATTCTATTGAAGCCCTTTAATATTCTATTGAAGCCCTTTAATATTCTATTGAAGCCCTTTAATATTCTATTGAAGCCCTTTAATATTCTATTGAAGCCCTTTAATATTCTATTGAAGCCCTTTAATATTCTATTGAAGCCCTTTAATATTCTATTGAAGCCCTTTAATATTCTATTGAAGCCCTTTAATATTCTATTGAAGCCCTTTAATATTCTATTGAAGCCCTTTAATATTCTATTGAAGCCCTTTAATATTCTATTGAAGCCCTTTAATATTCTATTGAAGCCCTTTAATATTCTATTGAAGCCCTTTAATATTCTATTGAAGCCCTTTAATATTCTATTGAAGCCCTTTAATATTCTATTGAAGCCCTTTAATATTCTATTGAAGCCCTTTAATATTCTATTGAAGCCCTTTAATATTCTATTGAAGCCCTTTAATATTCTATTGAAGCCCTTTAATATTCTATTGAAGCCCTTTAATTTGTTTTATTATTGTTATAATTTTATTACTTTTTTTCCTGCATGTAACTATATTAATATATAAGTCCACATGTCGGTATCGTACGCAACGGACGCCTCGCATCAAACGGATAATTTTTTCCGTTCGTCCACTGTACGGTGAGTACCAGTATACAGATTGACGATGCCAGTTCATTCGGATTTTCGTAGTGAGCGTACGTGTGGAGTCTGTGAGAATGTAGGAAAGCAATGAAGAACAATTTGTCGTTGTAGCTTGGTTGTTAGCAGAAGAGGAAGAATTGAAAAAAAAAGCTAAGAAAAGGAAACATTGTTTACCATAGGTTTGCATAATATAAAAATTGTTGGCAGGAGATACTGCAGTGGATGACCTCCAGCGACTACATTAAATTCCATGCAACCTTCTCATCATATTATTGGCTGACCCCTGTAGTTCAGGTCCACCTAGTTTAGGGGTCTGTAATTGTTGCTGTACTGTTATTTGTTTAACTCCAGTGTATTGTGTTTATGTTGTTCAATAAAAGTTTTTTCATTTTCATAGTATTTATTTATTTATTTAAAACTTTTTGCATTATGTACAAAGGTGGACCTAATGCCGCTAGACATTCTTACTCTGTCAACCTTAGGGACATTACGAACATTGTATGTGGAAGGTTCGCGCAAATTATAGAACATAATATAAGGGAGAAATTAAAATACCACTAAAACTAAACTACTTACTAGTAAATAATATTAATATACTTATAATACTTAATATATACATAAATACAATATATACATACTTACAGTTGTTGGGATCTATTTAAGAAGTGTGTGAAAACCATCCTTTTAAACAATGTTCTATTTGGCGCCTGTCGGATATCTAAGGGTAGGTTGTTCCACAGATTTGCGGCAACAACTGCACAAGGAGTCGGACATAAAACTGTCTGGATACACTGGGTGCGTCCACTGATCGGCATTCCGTATGACGTCATCGGCACGCATCGCAAAAGTTACCTCTCGGAGCAACGGTGTCGGCATTGCCGATGTGCGATGCGTACGATACCGACAAGTGGACGCTTACCTTTAGCTACCTAGCTGACCCGGCGCACTTCGTACCGCATGACAGCCAATGAATATCGTGTTACTTATTAGCTGAACTTAATTTATGATTTTATGAAGTAATACAATGAACATAAAATAAATATTATGTTAAGATATGAACACAAAATAAATATATAAAAGTACAAAAATCAACTTTGGAACACTTAGATATAATTATAAATAAAGCATACCGAATGTTTGGCTTTATCACTCGAATAACCAAACCGTTTAACGTGAAATGAAAATCATTATATTTTGCTTACGTTAGAAGCAATCTTGAGTACGCTTGTAGTGTTTGGTCACCACAATATGAGGTTTACATTCAACGAATTGAACGAATACAAAAGAGGTTTGTGAAATCGTTAAATTTTAGAAGCCACAAAAGCTTTGAAAACTACACGTCTGCCTGCCAGCACTATCGTCTGGCCACGCTGGAGGATCGGCGGAGGCAACACGACATGTCGTTACTACATGCAATACTGACAGGGCGTGTCGACTGCCCAGAACTGTTAACGTCCTTACACTTTTCGGTTCCTAAACGTCGCTCTAGACACCCCCAACTGTTTAATGTGCCCTCAACGCATACTAGATTTGCAGAAAAGTATGTTCTCATAGAATAGTCCGCACATACAATAAACACTACTCCGATATAGATTTGTTGAATGTCTCAAAGGATGGTTTGAAGAGATATGTTGAACCCAGAATAATTTCATTATTTTATTTTACTAGGAAAACTTATGGTTACAGAATTTAAATTAACGCCTTAAGCTCCAATATATAAACTAGTAGTAGGGGAAAAACTTAATCCCTATACGCATTGATCGCACATAGGTACACACACCCACGCGCTCATACACACACGCTAACACACACTTCATTTACAGTCCTTCAACCAATTTACTTATTGGTATATTTATATTATTATCATTATTTATGTTTTTAATGCAGTTTACGATAGATAGCTTTGGTATCTGTGGCTGATGGGTGGGAATGAATTCAATTCATTTATTAACCTTAACATACATTAAGTACACTCGGTTTTGTCAGTTATACATATTATTGTTTACCAATCATGGCAGATAGCAGAAGTATGCCATTAATAGCAAAGAACAGCCATCGTCATTTACCACTTTAACACTACAAACAATCAATACCTACATAGATGCTGCTGTACAAGGGCGTTGTTACTTAAAATCTAGGAAATAAACATATAGTGACAGTCTAGACATATTTGCTAATTCTTTGCATGTTTTTAAGCACAATGTATTGTCACTGCAGCGGATCCTGGCTGGGACTGTAAACTGAACTGCTGTGTTTAGGCGCCTGAACTTATGTTACTATAATAAATAATACAGTTCACATTTAGTTATTGAAGGCATAATGTTAAGTTCAGGCGTCGGGGTCTATATCTCGCAAGCGGTATTTCAGAACCGTAGTATATAAGGCAAATCGACTTGTATTAAAGTTGTCTTCGTTTGAACATCAAGTTTCATTTCACGACCACCTAGACCCCGGTAGAGACTCGAACATGGTCCTTCGAGCCGGATGAAACTTGATAGGTGCAACGAGGAAGACCATTTGTGGTGCTGGCAGCCGTACCCCCGCGCTCCCCCGTGCTGCGTGGAAGGTGCAGCAAGGAAGAGGAGTGGTGCTGGCAGCGGTCCCCCCGCGCCCCTGGTGCAGCAGGAAGAGGTGTGGTGCTGGCAGAGGTCCCCCCGCGCCCGTGGTGCAGCGAGGAAGAGGAGTGGTGCTGGCAGCGGTCCCCCCGCGCCCCTGGTGCAGCAGGAAGAGGTGTGGTGCTGGCAGCGGTCCCCCCGCGCCCGTGGTGCAGCGAGGAAGAGGAGTGGTGCTGGCAGCGGTCCCCCCGCGCCCCTGGTGCAGCAGGAAGAGGTGTGGTGCTGGCAGCCGTCCCCACCGCGCCCCCGTGCTGCGTTGAAGAGGAGCGGTGCTGGCAGCGGTCCCCCGCTCCCCTGGTGCAGCGAGGAAGTGGAGGTGTGTTGGCAGCCGTCCCCACCGCGCCCCCCGTGCTGTGTTGAAGAAAAGAGGTGCTGGCAGCGATCCCCCCGCGCCCCCCGTGCTGCGCCAAGGAGTGGTGCTGGCAGCGGTCCCCCCGTGCCCCTGCTGCAGCGAGGAGTGCTGGCCATTCAAGAGGCTTGGCATTGTCACCAGCTCTCCAGAGTGGTGTCGGCAGGCGCACCAGCGCCCCCCTTCCCCTGTTGTGGTGAAGGGTGCCGGCCATTCAAGAGGCTTGGCAGTGTCACCAGCTCCAGTGGATTGGTGTAGCAGCCCCCCCCCCCCCCCTCCCCCGCCCCGCAAAAATCGTGAGTAGTATTATTACGCGTAGATTTTTGGCTTTTAAATAAGTTAATTTGGTCTTAAGACTTGTAATATTTCATTAAAATTGTAACTTGAAACTGTTATTCACTACTAGTATTTCATTGCATGGTTACTTAGAATAGTTTTGCTAAAAGTGTTACTACGGGGAACCTATGCCCGATTATCGAATTTATTTAAAACACTTAGTAAAAATTGTAGTGTAATTGTATGAAGATTAAGACTTGTAAATTAGTGTAAAACTCGAGTTATCGATTTTCAAATACTTAGAATAAAATATTGGTTTTATTAACTTATGAATTTGTTTACTTTTGTTCACTTTTAGTCATATCAAAAGACAGTAGATTTGAGAGAAGTTTACCTAAACATTTTAAACTCAATTTTGATTTGTACGAGTAACTTTGTGGATTTAAAAGATTTGTATTAGATTTTAACCATAGGCAAAATTTGCAATTTTCTAAACTTATAATAGTTTAGTCTTTTTACATTTTAGACATTTTGCATGAAATCAATAAGTTGTAGTTAGCACTTGTAAAAAATTTACTTTACAATTTGAATGTATTTTTATTTTGTATTTTTGTAGTTATTTGTTTATTGCATGTTGGTAGACTATTCTGATATTGTAATTTGTTTCTGTTTGACTTGGTTGTGCTAAGGCTTTGGGTTATCTGTTGAATGCCAGTTATTAATTAAATTATATTTATTTCATCATGGCGTCAGGTTTTAAATTACAATTTGACACATATTTAATTATAGCGAAGGCTAAGGAGAATTACAACAAATCACCTAAAGCTAGAATAACAAAGACATATTTGGAAACACGCTTAGAATATTTAGAGACACAATTTAAAAGTTTTACAAACAATCATAATAAACTTATTACATCACTAGAGGTTACAGAATTAGAGGACTCTAAATATTATAAGGATGATATTTATGATGAAACTATGGAGTTGTATATGGATTATAAGTCTGATTTAAAGGAATCTTTATGTAAGTTTCAAGCTCAAAATTTGAATTCAACAGTTGAAGTAAAATCAATTAGTGACCAGTCATGTAATGTTAAATTGCCAAAGATAACTATTCCCACTTTTTCTGGCAATTACCAAGAGTGGACTAGTTTTCGTGATCTCTTTATTTCTCTTGTACACAACAACACAAGTTTAGACGATATACAGAAACTTCACTATTTAAAATCTCAATTATCAGGCGAAGCTGAACAACTGTTGCGCCATGTTCCTATTACTATGAGCAATTATAATGTGTGTTGGTCTCAACTTCAGAACCGCTACAATAATAAGAAGCATCTCTGCAGTTGCATTTTAAAGCGTCTAATCAATCAAAAGACCATTCAAGCCGAGTCATCCAGTGCAATTAAGGAGCTTTTAGATACAACCAACGAATGTTTAAGTGGTTTACAGAATTTGGGTGTAGACACTAGTTCCTGGGACATAATCATAATTTATATTATCGGTATTAAACTGGACACAGAGTCCAGAAAACTTTGGGAACAGAAAATTAGCGATTTGTCCGAAGAACTACCAACTTTTTGTGCCTTTAAGGAATTTTTGGAACGCAGATTTAGAAGTTTAGAGTTTCTCGATCCTAAGATTGTTAAGCAAGGTTACACTCGTAGCTCTTTGAGTGGAAATACTGTAAACTCTCATCACATTACAGCTATTTCTTGTATCTATTGCACTGGCAGCCATAGATTACTTGATTGTGAGAAATTTGCCTCAGACGATTGCAACACGCGTCGTGAGTTTGTCCAGTCCAAGCGATTATGCTTCAATTGTTTAGAGTCCAAGCATTCGGTACATTTTTGTCGCCGTCAGTCCAGGTGTCGTATTTGTAAGAAAAAACATCACACGCTTTTACATCTGGACAGGGCCACGGTTTCCACACAAGATGTGGAGCAAGTAGTGGAGCCTACAGCTTCAACTTCACAAGAAGAAACAAGCAACATAGTCACATGTTTCTCAAATGCAAGCAGCCAAGTTTTGTTGGCTACAGCCTTAGTTAAGGTTGAATCGAAATCGGGAGTTTATGTCACGTTGAGATCCTTGTTAGACCAAGGATCACAAGCTTCTTTCGTGACAGAGTCTGCAGTACAGTTACTAGGACTTAAAAAGGTACCGAACAATAGTATCATTTCGGGATTAGGCAACGATATAGGCTCGTTAACGTCCAATCATGTAGTTTTTATAAAACTTCGATCGTTGCATGATCCCGACTTTGAAGTAGTAGTTAAGGCTCATGTACTCAAGAAGCTGACAACATTTATTCCATCAATGGAGGTAGCTATTAATGTATGGCCACAATTAGGAAGGTTACAATTAGCAGATTCATCATTTAATGTGCCCAACAAGATAGATTTGCTCCTCGGTGCAGAAGTGTACAGCCAGGTTTTAAAGAATGGTTTAGTGAGAGGTCCTCCGGGCTCTCCCTTGGCTCAAAATACTAAACTTGGATGGATCTTATCTGGCAAGATTCATAATTCAACTAATAACAACTCAGTCCTATGTCATACTGTAATATCTAATGAGTATATTAATGATAACGATTTGCTGAAGAAGTTTTGGGAGATAGAGTCCGAGCAATTCATTGGTGTGAGTAATAAATTGTTAACCGAGGAAGAGCGGAAATGCGAGGAAATATATGCTACTTCGACAACCAGAGATCCATCTGGTCGGTATATAGTTAAACTTCCATTTCGGGAAGTTGATCCCAAATGCAAGCATGGCAATTCCCGAGATATATCACTAAAAAGGTTTCATTCATTACAAAAGCGGTTGTCGCTTAATGTTACTTTACAAACACAGTATTCAGATGTAATGTCTGAATACATTAACCTCGGTCACATGGAATTGGTACCGCGCGAAGAGCTGAATAGAAGAGGTAGTCTTTATTTACCTCATCATGCAGTCGTCAGAGAGGACAAGATCACTACAAAGGTGCGTGTAGTTTTTGATGCATCTTGTCCTGATGTCTACGGCAATTCATTGAATGGAGATCTTCTTGTGGGTCCAACATTACAAGCAGATCTACGACACATAATCATGCGATGGCGCCGCCATCCAATTTGTTTGGTCACTGATGTAGTTAAAATGTACCGTCAGATCAAGGTCACTGAGGAGGATACTGAATACCAGCGAATAATATGGTGTGACAAGCAAGGTATTAAACATTATAAGCTAAACCGTGTTACTTTCGGGACAGCAGCAGCACCATATCTAGCTGTTAGAACATTACACCAGTTAGCCTATGATGAAGGTTCCAACTATTCCCAAGCAGCTGATGTAATATTGCACGATTTCTTTGTTGACGACATGATGTCAGGTTGTCACTCTGTCTCTGAAGGGTTAAAACTGTATGTAGAAATTAATGGATTAATGAAAAAAGGTGGCTTTGAGCTGCAGAAATGGACAAGCAATAGCGATGAATTATTAGAAAAAATAGGTCAATCAGTAGGTGAGGAAGAAAGGAAAATGGAGATTAGGCTGGATGAAGTGATGAAAATTCTAGGTTTAGCATGGAATAGATCAACAGACGAGTTCGAGTATTCAGTGAATCTACCGGAATCAAGTTATCCTATTACAAAAAGAAAGGTAATTTCAGATATTTCACGATTATTTGATCCTCTTGGTTGGATAGCACCAGTCATAATTTTGGCCAAGATATTTATACAACGTATATGGATGTCTGGGGTAAAGTGGGATGAAGAGTTGCCTACACAATTGTTACAGGAATGGGTTAGCTTTCGCAATGAAATTCAGGGTATAACTTCATTTAAAATTCCTAGGTGGACGCACACTAGTAATGACGATCAATGTCAAGAGTTGCATGGTTTTTCTGATGCATCTCAGGATGCATATGCGGCTGTTGTGTATTTGCGTACAGTGAATAGCAATGGGCAAGTGCATGTCAACCTGATCACATCAAAAACCAAGGTCGCCCCTATTAAACAGGTGTCGATCCCGCGTCTCGAGTTGTGTGGCGCCGCACTGCTGGCTAAATTGCTCCTAGAAGTGTCCCAAGTATTGGATGTTCCCAAGGAAAACATTCATGCGTGGACAGATTCTTCCGTTGTTTTGGCTTGGCTAAGTAGTCATCCCAGTAGGTGGAAAACTTTCATTGGCAATAGAGTTTCTGAAATTTTGACCATCACAGATCGGAATCAGTGGTCGCATGTAAAATCCAAGGACAATCCAGCCGATTATGCGTCACGAGGAATTCATCCCTCCGAATTAGCCAATATTTCATTATGGAATCCAGGTCCACCGTGGCTACAATGCAACACTATTACCTATAACGCACTGGGAGTTCACGAAACAACACTGGAGGAGAAAACTACGAAGGTTTATCACAACATAACCTCCGAGGAAGGAGATATTTCTAGCAGATTCTCTTCATTGCGTAAACTTTTGAGAGTTGTGTCGTTATGTAGGAGATTTTTTGCCCTTACACATTCAAAGAAAAGTGTAAAATTTCCTATTTGGCTCACAAATACTGAACTTCAAAGAGCTTTCCATATTTTAATTTACAACTGCCAGAGACAATATTTTAAGGATGACATACACGAATTATTAAAAAATGGTGTAGTGAATAAGAAAAGCAAGCTGTTATCACTAAGCCCTTTTATTGACAGTGAAGGAATATTACGTGTAGGCGGACGATTACAGAAAGCCACGATTGATATCGATATGAAACATCCATGTCTTCTTCCTTCTAAGGCACATTTGACTGACCTAATCGTTGCCGAAGCTCACGTAAAGACATTGCATGGCGGCCCTCAGTTGATGCTAAATCATTTGCGTACAAAGTATTGGCTGATTGACGCCAAGAATATAGTTAAACATTTCGTTCGCAAATGTATTGTCTGTATTCGTCATGCTTCTGGAACCAGTCATCAATTGATGGGCCAGCTTCCTGAAGCCCGAGTTAACGCTTCGCGGCCCTTTTTACAGGCTGGAGTAGATTATGCCGGTCCCATTGCAATTCGTTCTGCTAAGGGTAGAGGACAACACTCCTCCAAGGGATATATCTGCCTTTTTGTATGCATGAGCACAAGAGCTATCCACCTTGAGGCTGTCAGTGATCTAACGTCAGATGGTTTTTTGGCTGCGTTTAAGAGGTTTGTTGCCAGACGTGGTCATTGCGCAGATCTTTGGAGTGACAATGGCACCAACTTTGTGGGAGCCGCTAAGGAACTCAAATACTTATTTTCTAAGGAGCGATCTGGGATAGCAATTGAAATTGCAAATTGGCTTGCTTCCAATGGAACAAATTGGCATTTCATTCCTCCCCATTCTCCAAACTTTGGAGGGTTATGGGAGGCTGGGGTGAAATCCACTAAACATCATCTAAGGCGGGTCATAGGCCTCTCTACACTGACGTTTGAAGAGATGTCAACCGTGCTGTCGCAAATTGAGGCTTGCTTGAACTCCAGGCCCATCTCATATTTGAGTACCAATGTACAGGACCCTTACCCATTGACACCAGGCCATTTTTTGATTGGTGAACCTTTAGTTCTTGTACCTGACGCTGATTACGAAACTTCAGGCATAAGTAGCCTTAAAAGATGGCAACTTACACAGCGAATGGTTCAAGATTTTTGGAAGCGTTGGTCCCAAGAATATCTTACTCAGTTTCTTCAAAGGTATAAATGGGCAAAACAAACTACGGAGCCAAATATAGGTGATGTAGTATTGGTGAAGGAAGATGATTTGCCGCCTGCTCGTTGGTTGTTTGGCATTATAGTGGAAAAACATCCTGGGTTGGACAAGCTCACTCGCGTTGTCACACTTAAGTATAAAGGCTCTTTAATTAAGAGACCTGTATCAAAATTATGCATTCTTCCTGTGGCCACTTAGTTATAGGCTTATTTTATATAAAATGTATTCTTTATCTCAATAGGTGCGCTTTTTATGTTAACTGAATTAGCAGCATTGTTATATACTTGTTTGATTATGTGAGCTCGAGTAGCAGCATAGTTAGTTATTAGATTGGTTTATTTTTGTAGATGTTTAGTTACGGTAGATTTAGCAATTTGCACTTCTTGATTTGTAATTTAATACCATATATATTTTGTTAGTACATTTGCAGTTGTGTACAGCTTGTGTATACGCTTATTATGGACACTAGGTCCATGGTGGGCGGTATGTTTAGGCGCCTGAACTTATGTTACTATAATAAATAATACAGTTCACATTTAGTTATTGAAGGCATAATGTTAAGTTCAGGCGTCGGGGTCTATATCTCGCAAGCGGTATTTCAGAACCGTAGTATATAAGGCAAATCGACTTGTATTAAAGTTGTCTTCGTTTGAACATCAAGTTTCATTTCACGACCACCTAGACCCCGGTAGAGACTCGAACAGCTGTTTAACCAATTTTGATCCTTGGAATTGTGTTTCTTGATTGTATCATGTTCTTTTGTTTTTGTTTTTGCTTAGATTTACTTAGTTGTTGCTGTAATTGTGTTGTTTTTGTTTTCGCTACTCAAAGGCCCAATTAATGGATACAGTATAATAGCATGTGGTGGTTGCCTGTAATTGGTGCAGCATCTGTATTCTGTCTTAGTTGTAAGTAAAAATCGATGTATCTTTTGTTGCTGTCACTGTTGGCGACCCTAATAAATAAATAAATATTAAAATTATATAATGAAATCATTATTATTTTAATGAAAGAAATAAAACTACAAAATTATGTATGTCAAAATAAATAATCAATTTAAATGTCAAAAATATTAACAATGATAATAAAGAATAACTAGGAATAACAAATAGATATTTTCTTCCGTCTTATTGTATGTTATTGTTTTGTTTATGTTTTTGTAATTATTGTCTGGGTTTTGTTTTTCTTGGTTTTATGCACTTTTTTTATATTTTGATTTCTTAATCTGTCTTCACAGTGGATTTATATTTTTATGTATAATTTGTGAACCCATTCATGGTCTTATGTATTGTGTAATATTTGATAATATTGTATTTTCGGTTATGCTGTTGGACAAATAAATAAACTATACCAATTGGTTTAATTTTCTTCATTGAAGCCTTGTGATATAAGACATATTTTGTTTAGGCGCAAGAACATGCCAAGTACTACTGATCATGAATTAAACATTGAGAAAGACATCAGTTAATTGATTCGCAATGTTCCGTGGCCTAATTGCATTACGGCTCCGCTGGGAAAGATTAGATCTCCTTGGTCGCGGCATTATTAATAATAATAATACTCACCCAAAACAGTTTTTAATTTTTTTTTTTTTATTGTCTTTAAAGGAGTTGTACAGAATACATCAGTCCTAAACACGTAATTTATTTGTATAATATATGTTCATAACAGAGTTCATAACCGAGTTGGGGATCATCAAATTCCAGATGCTGCAGAATTTGATGCTTTACTTGGAGTCACTCGCGACACCATAGCTCAAACACGTCGGGTAAAATATGGGAGTTGAAAGCGCGGGAAAACCGCAAAAAAATAAACTGCAACTTGTGCCCCATATTTAAAGTCCAATTTATCGTTTTCCATAATTATTCACATTGTAGCACATTATTAAACCAAGCAACACCACTTTTGACCAATAATATCCACAGTAAATTAATTTACAAAACAAAAACTTGCACTTGACATGTCCAGGCAAAATGGCGCGAAGAACTCCAACAGTTTTTAAAACGAATCACAGACAATTTCGTGACGTAAAAGTGAGACCAAATGATTTGACAGTTGTCGTTTTTTTTTATATCATTGTTCTATTTAAATATAGAACAATGATATTAAAAAAAAAGCTTGATATAAATTTCTGAACGCACCCATATATATTTGAAAACCAACATTGTTTGACAAGTACGCCGAACGCCAATGTGGTCAAATTTATTTGTTAATTGCTGGCGTGACGCCTTTTCAACCATTGTCAATTGTTAATGATGCGGCCCTGGTATTTGACGGTCGGAGTTCACTCGATGTTCTGTCGCCGAAGCTGCAGTGGTAGAGGCAGTCGGCATCTGGATGTCGTATGTCGGCAAAAATACGCTACGTCGTTGGACCCCGGAGGGAGAAGATCTAGGAGGTCCATTTTGTTGGCAGCCTTATATTGGCTTGGAAAAGAGCTGAAGTAGGGACTGTCATCCGCAATCAGTGCGAGCTTACTAACACCATCTATGCAATAAACCAAGCGTCACTCAGTCACAACAACTTTGAACATATGTGAAGAAGGCTTTGAAATTAAAACGATTAAAGTTATCATCGTCAAATGTACAATATTTATTTTGAAGATCAGGTCGGCAATGGGGTGTATCAGGCAAAGCTTTTTGTAGATGTCGCTAGCGGCAATGGTACCTTGTTTTACACCTATATCGCATCACTCTTGAATGTTTTGTAGTTTTTTTATTTTTATAACAGAAAAATGTATTTTAAATTAACGTTACCTACCTTAAACGACTAATTAAGAAAGCGAACACCGTCTTTAAAAAGAAAAAAGGTTTTATTAATAGAACGGTAATTTTTAGATCACCATATCTTTGATTTCGCTTACAAATTAAAGTTGCTCACTTCGGCATAATATCCAGAAAATAATAACTTTCGTAATAAAAATACAAGTTTACTATGCAACTGACAGTTATATTAGGTACCATCTATCATGCGCCATCTATCGTGACACACCCCATTAGACATTTCGTTTTGGCACTGGGTTGTAATATCTAACTAGACAGGGCAAGACGCCAAACGGTATGAGAATCAAAGTTTATTTTATAAATTCTTTTTATTTATATATTTTTTTCTTTTAGGCAATATTTGTACTGTAATGTTAGCGGTTAATGGTAAATATACCTATGAGAAGACAACATAGATTAAATATTTATGGATTAATCCACGCTACCTATTATGCGATTATATGTTTTTTTTACATCTTTAATATAGGAACCTAGGTAAGTATAAGGACTTTTTAGTGGTTTAAGTGTTTATATTTATGTCTAATTAAAATTCTGAAACCACAAGTTTTTCTAATAAAATAAAATAAATTAAAAAGAAAATATAAATGGAAGTACTTGCTAACCAACTGAGATCGTGGGCAGTCAGTCTAAGCGCGAGGAATACGAGTAATGTCATTTGTGACGCACATAGTTATGGCAAAAGAGTTTATGCACGTCTCGGAACACCTTTAAGCGCGCTTAGGTTACTATTATCGTGTCTCGGAACCAGAATAATTCTAATCAATAAATAATATCTATATTATTTTGGGAAACTGACGTCTCACGACATCTATGGGGAAGTTATCTTCGAGGAAGATGAAATGAAACAATCGCAGAGAGGGATAGAGTTTATTGCGGCGGGTCCGGCGGCTGCAGATGCGCCACCACGACTTGCGGGCCCGCTCGGGGCTCGCCGCGCAGGATGGCGGCCACCAGGCGCGGCGCCGCGGGCGGGGCCTTGAGGCGCGCCAGGCGGTCCGCGCGCGCCGCCGCCACCGTCATGGGGGAGGGCGGCGCGTGCAGGCGGATGCCGGCCGCCGCCAGCAGCTCGGCGTGCGCGGGGTTGGCGGCCAGCGGGGAGGCCGCGCGCCGCACCGCCCGCCGCGCGCGCCCCGCCGCCGCCAGCGCCTCCAGCCGCGCGCGCCAGTCCGCCCGCCGCGCGCGCCGCGCCGAGCCGCCCGCCCGCTCCCGGCACGCGCGCGGCGCGCGGCCCGCCACCTCGCCGCACCACTCCCAGTTGGGCGGGCGGCCGGCGCCGGCGCGCTGCAGCCGGAGCGCGCGCCGCAGCAGCGCGTCCTCGCGCGCCGTCCAGTCGGCGGGCGCGGCGGCGGGCGCGGGGCGGGCGCGGCGCGCGGGCGCGGGCGGGAACAGGCCGGGAGGCGGGCGCGCGGGCGCGCGGCGGGCGGGCCGGGCGGGCGGCGGGCCGGGCGGGGCGGGCGCGGCGCCGGGCCGGTACAGCGCGGCGGCCCAGTCGGCGGGCGGGGTGGGCGGCGCCCAGTCGGGGCCCCAGGCGGGCGCGGCGGGCCGGCCGGCGCTGTCCTCCCAGGCCGCGCTCTGCGGGCGACGCGAGTCAGTCCGGTTGTCGGGTGTCGCTCCGTCTCCATTACCCGAAGCGAGTTACGTTAGACTCGTCTTACAATGATACAGGTGTATTTTTCGACGAGGCAGTTATGAATAAAATATTCTTGGGACAGTTGGAGCCGGTGTGGATCGGTCGGCCCTCGCTTTGTCGTTCTTTGATCCAAACATTAAGCACTATTTCTTAAACTTTATAACGAATTGAAAACGAAACATTATAGAACCAATTTAATGGCGTTGATAGAGTTGTCGTTACACTTACGGATTTTTATATCTGGAAAATGAAAGGGGGGGTTTTTGATGTGTTAAGAAGTGTTAGATGGTTAGTGTAAGCCATTTGGCAATTTTTCGTCATTTCTAAAACTTTTGGGATGGTGTGCAGGGCTTGTGGCTGCATTAAATCACTACCTAATATTTAAGGATTAAAAAAAAAAACTTATTCTTTTACTAACAAATAATTTACTATCGTCGGCATAGCATATTATGTCGGCCTTTAAGAGTAGCGCCACAATCTCGTTCAGGTACATAAGGAAGAGTGTGGGCCCCAGAATACTACCCTGGGGCACACCACATGATATAGGTTTGTCTCAATTTGCTTGTGTAAGAGTCACTTTGACGCATTGGTATCTACTCGTCAAGTAGTTCCGGAACCATTCCAGGGGGCACCCTTTAATACCCACACTTTTTTTATAAGTATCGGCATGAGACGGTGTCGAATGCCTTTATCAGGTCAAGAAATACGCCAAAACACACGCCTCCCCCGATCTAAGAAGACACTAAAGTCACTGTGTCCTCAGTGGATTTTCCAGAGCGAAATCCAAACTGTCGTCCAGTTAGTATGTTAAGTGATTCCAGGTATTTTACTAATCGTCTGTTTACTATCTTTTCCAAGATCTTGGAGAAAGTGCTTAATGGAGATTGGACGATAGTTACTCGGGGAGCCGAGACTATCCCGTCTTGTATATAGGCGGTATGACAGAGCTTTTCCAGATCTGATAGTGTTTATTATGTAATTCTACCTATCGGTGGCAACTTGTCAATACATACCCTACCCATATGTACTGTATATATATTTTATGTATCTAGCTGTAAGTTGTCCTTCAACATTAAATTAAAAAAATAGCAGTTAATCATGTCAAGTAAAAACATGGAGTAAGTCGTGTCTTCATTGTAAGTTTTTAGTGATCTGATATGTCTAGCGTTGTAACTCCAGTCGGTCCCCTCGAGTAATATCTCGGTCCATTGTTATGAAAAAAGATGTATTTTCTTCAATTTACGAAAGTACTAAACAAGTCAGTACTAAACGGGTTCCCAAAGTTAAGAACGTTATCGTTTGGGTACAGCGGTAGAAGTATTCCGTACTGCCCGGTCCAAACATACACCCGTTTATTATAAAACGGTCGAAGTAAATTTTCGTTTCGTTTAATGTAAAAAAAATATTCAACTTTGTAGCGACGAACGCGAAAAGTGGGGATTATGGTTTATATCTATTTCGATTAATTATTGACATGAATCGTAAGCAACGCGAGAATCCCCACCAGTCGCGGCGTCGGGGGACAGGAGGCCGCGCGCCGTAAATGCTCGCCTTATATCCCTGACGTGGCTCGGTTTTGGCTGAGCATTCACGACGGCGCGGCCAAAACGTCGAACGTCAGGAATATAAAAAGACAGGTTCGTGGTTAGAGTTTATTTTGTCGGGTTCTGTGAGGGCGGCGGGGCGCGCGGCCGCAAGGGGGGCGCACCTGCGCGTACGTCAGGCCGGGCTGTGCGGGGTCGGGCTGTGCGGGGCCGGGCTGCGCGGGGCCGGGCTGTGCGGGGCCGGGCTGCGCGGGGCCGGGCGGCGTCGGGTCGGGCGGGCCGGGAGAGCGGCGCGCGGCCTGCAGCAGGCGCACGGCGTACCGCTCCACGCCGGAGAGCTGCGACAGAACGCGGGTTAGTGTCGCGTGGCGGGCGCGGGCGCGGGCGCGGCGAGCGGACACCTCGCCTCGGAGTTACCTGGTCCATGAGAGAGGCGAGCTCCTCGTCCTCCTCTGCGTCGTCGTCCTCGCCGGCCGCGGTCTCCCGCTCGGCCCGCCTGGCCGCCGCGCGGTCCGCCTCGTCCTCGGCCTCGGCCAGCGCGCGGGCCAGCGCGGCGGGGTCCTCCTCGGGCTCCGAGACCCCGGCCGGCCCCGAGACCCCGGCCGGCCCCGAGACCCCGGCCGGCCCCGAGACCCCGCCCAGCAGCGAGCGGATGCCGGCCGCGGTGAAGCGGCCCGCCTCGATGGCGCGGTGTCCGAGCGCGCGCTTCTGCTCCGCCTTGCGCAGGATGTTCTCCTCCACGGTGCCGGCGCTGACGAGCCGGAACACGCTGACGTCGCGGGTCTGGCCGATGCGGTGCGCGCGGTCCATGGCCTGCGCGTCCATGGTCGGGTTCCAGTCCGAGTCGTAGAAGACCACGGTGTCGGCGCCGGTGAGGTTGAGCCCGACGCCGCCCGAGCGCGTGCTGAGCAGCATCGCGAAGACGCGCGGGTCCCGGTTGAACCTGTCCACCAGCGCCTGCCTGCGCTCGGCCCGCGTGGCGCCGTCCAGCCGCAGGTAGGCGAGCCCCAGCCCGCACAGGAAGGCCTCCAGCACGTCGAGCGTGCGCGTCATCTGCGAGAAGAGCAGCGCGCGGTGGCCGGCGGCGGCGAGGCGGCGCAGCAGCGGGGCCAGCGTCTGCAGCTTGCCGCAGTCGTAGCGCAGCAGGCGCGGGTGCGGCACCAGCACGGCGGGCCCGGGCAGCAGCGCCAGCGCGGGCGCGGCCAGGCGGGCCAGCGCGCGCTCGCGGGCCAGGCGGCGCGCGGTCCAGGCGGCGGCGCCGGCGGAGGGCGCGGGGCGCGCGGGCGGCGCGAGCGCGGGCGCGGGCGCGGCCAGCAGGCGGGCGGCGGCGGCGGGCGCGCGGGCGGACTCGCGGGCGGGCAGCGGCGCGGGCGCGGCGGGCGGCGGCAGGCGCAGTGCGGCCCGCAGGTCGGCGCCCCACAGCGGCAGCGCCCAGGCGCGGCGCAGGTTGTCGGCCGCGAGGCGCCGCAGCGTGTCGGCCGCGCGAGCCCGCTGCGCCTCCGCCACGAATCGCCACCACTGCATAAGATGAATGACCGCTATTACTTATTACAGAATCTTTACAAATATTAGTAAACTTCACAAACTCGTACGATTGTTACATATACAGTATGTGGTCGCTCACAAAGCGACGATCAATATTGGCCAAGATCATCGATAGCTAACATAGATATACGCGTGGCAAAGCCGTTAGAAAGAGGTCGCTAGGGTAGAGATATTGATTTAGTAAGTTCGTTCGTAGAAATTCAGGACAGGCGGTCGTTTGGATATTATCTTTCTTATTTATACAATAACACTCGGAACATGAGAAACATCTATACGGTTCAGATCTTAGAAATGGGGATCCATTGTGATACCATGTTGGAAAAGACTTGATCGGTTTCATAACGTGGTAGTAGATGGATGTGATAAAACCCAAGTAAAACTACAAAGTTATGTTTACTAATTGAAAACCAAAGTAGTATGTCATCTGATGTTTAAAGTACATATATGTACGTATATGTATGTCGGAGCGATCCGGCCGCCGATGGAATGGATTCTTAGACAAACATACACATTCAAAATTAATAATGATCATGCAGCAGAAAAACAGATTGTTGAGAAAGCTGCGCATGATCTTAAATATAAATTATCATTGTAGGTGCAAGTTCAATGTGGCAGCTGTTGATAAAATAGCCCTTTGAACTGGAACATCGATGAAGAAAACTATGTAATGTCATGTCACTAATGAATTGTTATGTTCTCTGCACGTACCGGAGCAAAACGCATCCGAGGACAGACGCGTGAGCAGGACGGCCGGATGTTGTCGCTATCATAGATAGTTCACATCGATAACAATACGCGCGGCGTAGCCGTTGGGAAGAGGGCGCTAGTGTAGGGCAAGTATACAAGGAGGTATAAGTTATTATGTGGCATTTGCTTGCGTTCAAAAAGAGTTGATTTCCGTCACAATATCTACACAGGCTGTTCAGATCAGATTGAAGCTCGTAGCAGTCCTGTAGTGAAGCAACAACTTTAAATTTTTTCGTATCATCAGCATACAATAGATGACAAGAGTTTTCAAAGGAATCCCAATACTATTAATGTACAGAGAAAAGAGGAAGGGTCCTAAATGTGACCCTTGTGGAATTCCTGAACTTATACTTAAGTAGTCTGAAGAATATCTCTTAATGGCCACCGCTTGACTTCGATTACCAATATATGAGGATAACCACCGTAGGAGGTCACCATGTATACCAACCTCTTCCATCTTAAGTATTAACAGTTTATGACTAATCTTATCAAAAGCTTTCGAGAAGCCAGTATACACGGCGTCCACCTGGCACCCAGAGTTAAGAGCGTTCAACACAAAATCTGAAAAATTGGCCAAGTTAGTATCGACACTGCGGCCAAGGAAAAAAACCATGTTGAAATTGAGAAATGTGTCGCGATAGTACTTGAGCAAGCTTATTCGTTACAATTTTTTTAAATATTTTTGCAAAAATGTTTAGTTTAGATATTGGCAAATTGGAGGAAATAATCCTTCCCTAAGTGACTTTCTAAAGATGAGTAAGAGTGGCTCCACAAGCTTCTTTGCGCATTTAAGGACCAGCAGAGGAGACAGGGACAAAAACAGAATTAAAGTATTCGTTGAATAGTTTACATATACCTTCCCCATCAGTAGATTTCCTATTTCCATATTCATTTACGTCTGGAATTGTATTTGTATTAAATTTTGATTTTATATATATAACTCCAAAAGAACTTGGGCCTGGAATTTATTTTGTCCTCTGCATTTGAGATATAGTTATTGTAGCATTCGGCCGCGACCTTCTTTTCCCTACGCCTCAATATCTTGAAAGTCTCAAAATCGATAGGATTGGCATATTTTTTCCACCTTTTATGTACATTTCGCTTTTCCTTTACAATCATAATAAGAGCTTTGGAATACCCATAGACATAGGATCGTCGCGTCGTCTCTTATTCTTATTCTATATCTATGGGAATACCACGGCGGATAGAAAAAATTACATGTGATTTTGCGTCGCGGAACATGTTTTACAATTAAATCTGTAAGCAATGTATCCATATATTGCCACGAACTTCAGTCTATTGCCAGTAGACCGTCAGTTATTTTGTCATATTCGGCGGCATAGAACATATACCTGTAGTTTGAGTTATCTTTAAGTATAGGAGTGTGTGAAATAGGGATTGATATTTCTATTGCCTTGTGGTGTTCGTCCTCTATAATGAGCGGTTCCGCACAGATTGAGACTGTGCAGTTCATGTTAGATAGAGTGAGGTCTAAAATACGGCCATTTGTGTTTTTACATAATGATGCATAAGCAGTAAAAATTCCATGGACATTGCATTTTTTTGAGACACCTAGCCGCCTGCCTCCTCTAACATCTTCCCCATTCCCTCGCTGCCCTTAGGGTATCACCTGGTCGGGCGGCGGCGCGGCGGGCGCGGGCGCGGGCGCGGGCGGCGCGGCGGGCGCGGCGGGCAGCGCGGGCGCGCGCGGGTGGGCGGGCGGCAGCGGGCGCGGCGCCAGGCGCAGGTGCAGGCGCAGGCGGCGGGCGGGCGGCGCGCGCGGCGGGGCGGGGCGCGGCGCGAGCGGGGCGGCCAGCAGGTGTCGCGCGCGCGCCGCCGCCACCCCGCCGCGCCGCTCGCGGTCCGGCAGCGCGGGGGGCGGCAGCGGGCAGCGCGCGCCGGGCTCCAGCAGCGCCAGCGCCGGCAGCGGGAGCGGCAGCGCGGGCAGGCAGAGCGGGGCCTGCGCGGCGCGCGGCTCCAGCAGGTCGGGATGGTTGCACACCTTGCGCAGCTGCATGAGCACGTGCAGCACGGCGGGCAGGCGGCCCCCGGCGAGCGCCTGGCGCGTGCGCGCGCGGCCCAGGAAGTCGTCGTAGAGACAGCGCTGCCGCTTGCTGAGCCGGCAGAGCAGCACGCGCTCCCGCTTGCTGGGCAGCTGGCGCTCCACGTCCCGCTTGAGGCGGCGCAGCAGGAAGGGCCGCAGCAGCGCGTGCAGGCGCGCGGCGAGCGGGCTGGCGGCCGACTCCACGGGCGCGAACCACTCGCGGAACTCGGAGTGCGACGCGAACAGCGCCGGCATCAGGAAGTGCAGCAGCGACCACAGCTCCACCAGAGAGTTCTGCAGCGGCGTGCCGGTCAGCAGCAGGCGTCTGGAACGTCAAACCTACATTTATTAATGCAGAAAAAATAAAAAAAATGTTGTTCACTTGCTTAATTAAATAAATAAATAGAGAAAAAACCGTTAATGGCGACTACCTGTGATCTATTGTCAATATAAGTAAATAAATAAATAAATAAGATGAGAACCATTCTAACAGGTTACCGTGAATTCCAGCAGCCTTCAATTTAATAATAATAATAAATAATTTGTCAAGCAGGATAACATGGTCATGGTCAAAGGCTTTACTGTAATCGGTAAAGAATATATCTTGACTTGAGAGTTTTTGTTACCATAATATGAAAATTTCAGTGATGTTGATTTGTTCAGTGTTAGTGTTGCTAGGTTAAAAAAAGAAATTAATAATAGATTATGCTTGTAGAACGTTTAATTAATTTCTTTTTGATTACTATTTTTTTTTCTCATTTTCCATTATTTTACTATATACTTATATGTATATTATTTAGTTGTGTTTGTTATATATGTATTGTTTTTAAGCTTATCCCTATTATTATAATATTTTTTTTGCAAAATCTATGTTTGATATTTAAGTGGAAACTTTGCTGGATTGTGTAACTTTTAGAATTGTTGTAATTATGATTTAAGATCTGTATGTTTCCTGAATAAATAAAAAAAAAAAATAATAATAATAATAATAATAATAATAAAACAAAATAAAATAAAATAGAACCGGAATCCATGCCACCCGTAATGTGATTATGGGTACAGACAGATAAGTGAACCTCACCTTTCGGTCTGGAAGTTGAGTAGCAGCTGCCATCGCTGCGATTTGAAGTTCTTAATGTTTTGCGCCTCGTCCAGCACCAGGTATCGCCAGCGCTTGCGCCGGAAGCTCTGGTGGTCCTGCACCACCAACTTGTACGACGTGACGCACACGTGAAAGCTGTGTGCTCGCGTCCAACCCACGCGCTTGGCCTTGCGCTCCCGGATGCTGCCCAGGTACGTCAGCACCTTCAGCGCCGGACACCACTTCTTTAGCTCCATCTCCCAGTTGACGACCACGGAGGTGGGCGCCACCACCAGGTGCGGGCCCCAGTCCCCGCGCTCGGCCAGCAGCGCCAGCAGCGCCACCGTCTGCACCGTCTTGCCGAGCCCCATCTCGTCCGCCAGCACGCCGTTGAGTCCGCGCGCGTGCAGGCTCCACAGCCACTGCAGGCCCTCGCGCTGGTACTCGCGCAGCGGGTGGCGGAGCAGGGCGGGCGGCGGGCCGGGCGCGGGGGCGGCCGCGGGCGCGGGCGCGGGCGGCACGGCGGCCAGCGCGGCCTCCAGCGCCTCCGCCCGCGCCGGGGCCCGCGCCGCGCCCAGGTAGCCGGCCGGCAGCGCCGCCAGCACGTCCCCCAGCTCCAAAGCGGACTCGCGGCGCAGCGCCTCCAGCTCGTCCGCCTCCGCGCCGCCCTCCGCCTCGGCCGCCGCGATCGTCTCCTCGTCGTCCTCGTCGTCCGAGCCCGGCGAGAACTCCGAGTCCGAGGGCGGCGGCGCGGGGCCCTCGGCGCGGAGGGCGGCGGCCACCTCGCGCGAGTACTGCTCCGTGCGGCCCACCATGTCCACCAGCTGGCGGTCCAGCCGCGCCCGCCGCCGCGCCGTCTCCCGCCGCCCGCGCGCCCACTCGGCCAGCTTGTCGGCGGCGACCCACCAGGCGCGCACCTCCCGCGCCAGGCCGGCCGCCACCCGCCGCCGCGCCGCCTCCTTGGCCCGCGCCGCGCGCTCCGCCTCGCCGGCCCGCGCCGCCACCGCCCGCGCGCAGGCCCGCGCCGTGCGCCGCGCCGCCGCCCGCTTCCAGCGCCGCTCCCCCGCGAAGTCGGCCGCCAGCCAGGCCATCTCCTCCAGCAGGTAGTCGCGGTGCGCCTTGCCGCGCGCCGGCTCCAGCAGTCTGGGCAGGCGCGCGGCCCCCCAGCGCCCGGCCTGCGCGAGCTGCGCCGCCCGCCTGGCCACGCCGGCCTCCTGTCGCGCGCGCGAGGCGGCCGAGTCGGCGGGCGCGGGGTCGGGCGGGCGGCGCGCGTCCAGGAAGGCGCGCAGACCGGCGGGCGGCGTCCTCTTGCGCCAGGCCTGGTAGTCCATGAGGTTGCCGACGGCCTGCACGAAGTACAGCTCGCACAGGAGCTCGGTGACGCGGTCGCGCACGGCCTTGGCCCGGGCCAGCTCGATCTCGACGGCGCGACGTCGCAGCTCGGCCGCGCGCGGCGCCGGGTGGTCCGGCGCGGGATGGTCGGGCGCGGGCAGGCCGGGCGCGGGGTGTCCGAGCGCGGGGTGTCCGGGTGCGGGGTGTCCGGGTGCGGGGTGTCCGGGTGCGGGATGTCCGGGTGCGAGGTGTCCGGGTGCGAGGTGTCCGGGTGCGGGATGTCCGGGTGTGAGGTGTCCGGGCGCGGGATATCCGACCGCGGGATGAGCCAGTTTGAGTCGTTTCCGCGGCGGCGCGTCCTCCTCATCACAATCGTCACCGCCGCCATTCTGGAACAATCAACAACGTTTAATTTTGATTTTCAAACAACAAACCATTTAAGAAAGCATTCTTTATTTTGTCATTGTACGTTCTCACCGAAATTTGGTCTAAAATCAAGTCTATGATTAGGTACATAATTGTATTCAGTAGGAGTATTATGTTATTTAATTTACTACAAATATCTATTGTGCCTGGAGAGTGTTGTATTCGAGCCAAGAACAGAACTGGCAGTAGGTACCTTACGATGAAGACACTTAAAATAATTTAAATGCGGCTGTAAAGGACCTTGTCAAAATTAATTAATATACGAGGGGCGTTCAAAATATTCTCGGTATTGATACGTTACAACCTCTTTTATATATATATTTGTTACTGGCCGCTAAGATTCATCCATTGACATTAAACAAAAGTAAAATTGGAACCGAGATGTTCTTTTGTTTTTCTGCAATTGCCGAACAAACATGAACACCATGAGCGAATTAACAATTTTAACGAAATTAGAGCACCGATCCGTCATAAAATTCTTGACAAAACAGGGTAAAAATCAAAAAACCATAAAAGAGGAAATGGATTGTGTTTACCGTGAGTCTGCTCCTTCTTTATCTACTATTCAAAAATGGTCAAGCGAATTTAAGCGTGGAAGGGAGAGTATTGAAGATGACCCTAGACCTGGCCGGCCTGTAGTGGCTACCTCACAAGAAAATATTGATAAAGTGGAAAAACTTATATTGGAAGACGGCCGAGTGAAGGTAAAATCTATAGCTCAAGTAACCAATCTCTCTATTGGTACCGTACATGACATTATACATGACCATCTTAATATGTCAAAAGTAAGTGCAAGATGGGTTCCGCGAATGCTGACGCTTCTTCAAAAGGATATGCGTGTGGCTTGCTGTTCAGATTTTATCGACCTGTGTGGTGAAAATCCCGATGAGGTGCTGCAAAAAATAGTTACTGGAGATGAAACCTGGGTTCATCATTATGACCCAGAGAGCAAACAGGAGTCCATGCAGTGGCACATTAAGGGTTCAGCTCATCCCAAGAAGTTCAAGGTAATCCCGTCAGCTGGCAAGGTCATGGCCACAATATTTTGGGATTGTGAAGGAGTTTTGCTTATCGATTATAAAGAAAAAGGTGTAAATATCACAGGGCAGTACTACGCTAACGTTATACGTCAATTAAGAGATGCGATCAAAGAAAAGAGGCGAGGAAAGTTAACCAAAGGTGTTCTGCTTCTGCATGACAACGCCCCTGTCCATACTGCTCATATTGCCAAGGCAGCTATTGTTGAATGTGGGTTTGAAACTGTTACTCATCCACCCTATAGTCCGGACTTAGCCCCAAGCGACTTCTTTTTGTTTCCCAATCTTAAAAAGGATCTGCGTGGAAATAAATTTTCTGACGATGAAGCGTTGAAGACGGCCGAGGAGGAGCATTTTTACACCAAAGATAAAAAATATTTTTATGAGGGATTAAAAAAAATAATTGATCGATCTTATAAGTGTATGAACATAGGGGGGGAGTATATTGAAAAATAAAAATATCAAACTTTTCGTACTTGTTTGTTTTTATCCACATACCGAGAATATTTTGAACGCCCCTCGTAGGTACTGTAACAGGTACATGTAGGTTACAGTACCTACCAAAAATAAGATTAATTTAAATTATTTTAAAGCTAAGATGCGGCTGTAAAAAGGCATTGTCATAAATGTGAAACATTAAATATAATTATTCTATTATTCTAAAGATAATGTCTAATTGTTGCAGCTGTAAAAGGGCCTTCAGTGTCAGTGTTACCTACCTTAAACTTAAAACCAATTATATAATTCATGTCAGATGCATAGTGCAATATAAATGAATAAAGAAACAAAAACAATAAATAAATGTCAATAGTCCCATAGGACTATATTATTATCTATATTATTATTATATATGCTATATTATTATCTTGTAGTGCTTCACCAACGGTGTAGTAAACTTTTTCTATTAAAGCTAAACTAAGCTTTTTCCTAAAGTCCTTGTCCTCAAAAGGGTATTTATTTCATTTGAAAAGTACAAGCTATGTTTATTTTATTTTATAGTATTAGGAAAAGTTATGGTTACAGAATTTTAATTATACATAAATATAAACACTTAAATCACTATAAAATTTCCACTGATAGAAACAACAGACACGGCACTAAAGTATTTTCTTTAAGAAACAGTCTATAAGTATAGAAACATATTTTAATTTTTTTTATAAAACAATAAAGCAATCATTGACAGTCATGTAGTTACAGCAAAATAATTTTATTTATTTTATTTTTTTATTTTTATTTATTCAGGAAACATACAGATCTTAAATCATAATTACAACAATTCTAAAAGTTACACAATCCAGCAAAGTTTCCACTTAAATATCAAACATAGATTTTGCAAAAAAATATTATAAACAAACACAACTAAATAATATACATATACGAGGGGCGTTCAAAATATTCTCGGTATTGATACGTTACAACCTCTTTTATATATATATTTGTTACTGGCCGCTAAGATTCATCCATTGACATTAAAAAAAAGTAAAATTGGAACCGAGATGTTCTTTTGTTTTTCTGCAATTGCCGAACAAACATGAACACCATGAGCGAATTAACAATTTTAACGAAATTAGAGCACCGATCCGTCATAAAATTCTTGACAAAACAGGGTAAAAATCAAAAAACCATAAAAGAGGAAATGGATTGTGTTTACCGTGAGTCTGCTCCTTCTTTATCTACTATTCAAAAATGGTCAAGCGAATTTAAGCGTGGAAGGGAGAGTATTGAAGATGACCCTAGACCTGGCCGGCCTGTAGTGGCTACCTCACAAGAAAATATTGATAAAGTGGAAAAACTTATATTGGAAGACGGCCGAGTGAAGGTAAAATCTATAGCTCAAGTAACCAATCTCTCTATTGGTACCGTACATGACATTATACATGACCATCTTAATATGTCAAAAGTAAGTGCAAGATGGGTTCCGCGAATGCTGACGCTTCTTCAAAAGGATATGCGTGTGGCTTGCTGTTCAGATTTTATCGACCTGTGTGGTGAAAATCCCGATGAGGTGCTGCAAAAAATAGTTACTGGAGATGAAACCTGGGTTCATCATTATGACCCAGAGAGCAAACAGGAGTCCATGCAGTGGCACATTAAGGGTTCAGCTCATCCCAAGAAGTTCAAGGTAATCCCGTCAGCTGGCAAGGTCATGGCCACAATATTTTGGGATTGTGCTTATCGATTATAAAGAAAAAGGTGTAAATATCACAGGGCAGTACTACGCTAACGTTATACGTCAATTAAGAGATGCGATCAAAGAAAAGAGGCGAGGAAAGTTAACCAAAGGTGTTCTGCTTCTGCATGACAACGCCCCTGTCCATACTGCTCATATTGCCAAGGCAGCTATTGTTGAATGTGGGTTTGAAACTGTTACTCATCCACCCTATAGTCCGGACTTAGCCCCAAGCGACTTCTTTTTGTTTCCCAATCTTAAAAAGGATCTGCGTGGAAATAAATTTTCTGACGATGAAGCGTTGAAGACGGCCGTGGAGGAGCATTTTTACACCAAAGATAAAAAATATTTTTATGAGGGATTAAAAAAAATAATTGATCGATCTTATAAGTGTATGAACATAGGGGGGGAGTATATTGAAAAATAAAAATATCAAACTTTTCGTACTTGTTTGTTTTTATCCACATACCGAGAATATTTTGAACGCCCCTCGTAAGTATATAGTAAAATAATGGAAAATGAGAAAAAAAAAATAGTAATCAAAAAGAAATTAATTAAACGTTCTCCAAGCATAATCTATTATTAATTTCTTTTTTTAACCTAGCAACACTAACACTGAACAAATCAATATCACTGAAATTTTCATTGTAATTTAGGCATGATCTTAGCACAAAGGAGTTTTTCAAGTATTTTGTTCCAGCAAATCTGATAGCAAATAACAGTTTGGATCTATTCCTCTTCCTACTACAATTCAAGTTTATTTTACTTAATAAATTCGGCGAGCTAATCTTACAATTTATTATCTTATACAAGAAATGGATGTCTCTTACAATACGTCTATTTTTGAGAGAGGTGAAAGGGGGTTTATTGTAACACAGTCCTCTATATTTAAGATGTTTGATGAATCTGTTTTGAATAGTCTCAATATGTCCAACGTAGACCATATACATAGGGTTCCAAACCACTGAGGCGAATTCGAGGTGACTCCTGACAAAGGCGTTAATAATAATAGAAAGTCAAGGTAGCGACATCATTAAGTAGTTTGAACTGAGTGCTCGCCTAGCCGCCTTATAGCTTGTACAAAATTCCAATGGTCTTCCCTGTAACATGTATTTAAATGACATCAGAGCATCCACTGGTAATTAAATTTGTAATTTATTTAGTAACTATTTTATGTCTGTTTATGACACAATTGTGGACACAATCAAACAAACCTTTGAATTTCTAATATATACTTGGACTGTGATACTATATTCAAGTCACAGAGTTAAGGAAGCAGAGACAACATATTATTTAGTCGTATAACCATATAAGTTGCGCTTACTCATTCTCATCGCAAAGATCATATAGCTATCTCACTTCCTCAGTTCACATACACACTGCATAAACGAGCAACCGTGGCATTTTTTCATTGAAACCATAGACTACAAGGCAATTGACAGACAATAAAGTAACAACAGCGAACTCAACCATCTCGACTTATTATTGTGATTATTCATTATTTAACTAAAATTACATCTTGAAAATTTTACTAAATCATGGTCTAGTGTAGTGCTTATATGTGCGACAGTGCAAAACATAAAAAAGTGCTAGGAATAACCTTCCACAAGTAAGTTTTAAATGTTGACACCATGCATTCAAACACATAATTCAATAAAATTAGTGATTATTCTTGTAATTTCAAAATATGTGAGAGACAGAAGATATATTTCATTGTATTCTAACGAAATTAAAATAATAATCTTACAATTTTTGTTGCTTTATTAGAGAAAAACGTAAAAATTGTTGCAAAACAACAACATTGACAGTTCCATCAACACAGGGTCGGATTTGTAAAATTAATAATTTTTATATTATTTTTTTACCGTTTTATTGTTGTGACCGCCTCCGTGGTCTAGTGGTAAATCCTATGGAATTGTATCCACAGAGTGCCCGCAGTGCGTAGATTCGATTCTTACCCAAGGCCAAAAATATATTTACGTTTTTCGCTTAGGTTGTCTGGGTGTCCATACTAATATTATAAACGTGAAAAAAGCTTTTTATGTATGTGTGTATGTATGTATGTATGTTTGTCCGTCTTTCACGCCTCTATTTATCATCACAGCCCTTAGAATACAGAGACCTAGACCTCCACTATTGGAGATGGGTCTTCCAGAAATATTTCTGGAGAATTCGGCCTACACACGCCACGCTGGCCAGACGGATTGGCGAGGGTCTCATGTAAATTTTAATGACAATTTCTTAACGATTTCACAAGTTGGTATTAGTAGAACCGGGTTAATTAGTAAAAAAGGTTTTTTTTTTTTTAAATATTTCCAGACAAGTCACACAGCGCCATCTAATTTCTGTGGTAAGCTATGAGGCTTGTGTTACGGAAACTAGATGGTTGATAAACTACATATTATACTTTTTTTTTTGTAAATATATACATATTATACATATAAACACCCAGACCGAGACAAATTATACAATGTACAACTTGCCCCCGGTGGGAATCGAACCCACGACCTCCCGAGTTCACGGCAACGTTTGTTACCACTAGACCACGGCTTAAAGTGCTCTCCAAGGCACGGGAACGGTGGTGTTGTAAATCTGACTAATGTATGCAAGAAAAGTGTATTTCTCATTGGTACATGCCGGGGTTCAAACCGACCTTTTTTGGATTTTAGGGAATACATTCTATCAACCGAGCTACCTTTTTGGCCTTTTTGGTTTGGTTTCTGTCATTTCTAGTACTCAAACCTCAGTTGCTCCAGTAGAGACTTTTGATCCATATAAGAAACAGGATCGATCGGCATAAAAACAAAAGTTTTTGCTGACTAGATTTTTCTAAAATCTGTGAATGAAGTTCAGAATATCTCAATAAGTTATGGATGGTCTCCTAGGAACGTTTTCCTGTAACTATAACGGTTAAGATATTTGCCCTTACTGTCCCGTCTCAAAACTCCACCTTGTATAGATACAATACTTAGATTTATTTCATACTTACAAAACATTTATGGAAGTTAAGTTATAAAACAATAATTATTATTTATTTTTCAGAATAATATGAGAGCGGCCCATTTAAAAAAAAAGTACTTTTTTGGATAAAAGAAAAGAGACATGTTTGAAAATTTAAATAGGGTATAAACATTACAGAAAACTCCAAGCAACTTCAACCGCATTACCATCCGGTTGTCTCGTCATAATTTTTACGTTCCCCCCCCCCCGACCATTTAGGGCCCATTCGGCCGGTACAGAGGGGTTCGGTATCTCTTCGAGACCCAGATACCACTCGCCATCCGGTCCAAAATTAGCGTGCCATTGCTTTGAATAATATATGTAAGAAAATATAAATAAACGATTTTATTATATTATGTTGTATTTTTTAAAAAACCATATAGCTAAAAATACTCATTTCATTATTTTAATCATAGAACACAAAACCTATCTTCCGAAGTGGGCTTTATACACTGATTCAGGACGGATTTGTGAGCGATATGCATAATTATACTTATATAATAATATTTTGACATTTCGCAAATGTGTCCGGTCCTGTCTTCTGTATTAGTGTGCGAACATTACTTGTGTGTGAGAAATGCCACGCTTTGACCGCAGTTAGATCACCTCTGCTTCCCTATCTCTGTGATTCAAGTATCTGAAAGGCGTCGGACCTGACAATCTGCATCCTGCATTTATCTTGAATTGTGCTAGGGAATTGGCTACTTTTAATTACTTTTTTATTTTCCATTATTTTACTATATGTATATTATTTAGTTGTATTTGTTATATAAGTATTGTTTTTAAGCTTATCCCTATTATTAATTTTTTTTTTGCAAAATCTATTTTTAATATTTAAATTGAAACTTTGCTGGATTGTGTAACTTTTAGAATTATTGTAATTATGTTTTAAGATCTGTTTCCTGAATAAATAACACGGAACTCCTAATAATAAACCCCAGTGCCCTCATGGCTTGCGCAGTTATAAACTCAATGAGTAGTTTAAAGAGTAGTTTGCTAATGTGCAGACCTAACCCAAATCCCTGATTTCATCAACTCGCTTAAGAATTGTTTACAAGTAAAAGATATGGTAACAAACTTTGAAAAATTAGGGTCTCAGTTGTTAAATTCGCAATACTCGTCTAAACAAGACAAACCCTCTTGAAGTGCAATTATTGCTGGCAACAGACCTGAATACGTTAACATCTTTGGCAGGTTTAGGTACAGCAATACTCTTTTTGCCGTGAGTTACTTTGTGAGGGTTTAATATGATATGAGTCCATGTTTTCCCAAATATTAATTGTTGCGTGATTTTAACCAATTTTGTACAAGCTATGTATGGCTAGGCGAGCACTCAGTTCAAACTACTTTATGATGTCGCTACCTTGACTTTGTATTATTATTATTTTGCTGTAACTACATAACTGTGAATGATTGCTTCGTTGTTCTGTTTATTGTTGTATAATACTTTTGAAAATATGTTTCTATACTATAGACTGTTTCTTAAAGAATATATATATTTTATTAGGGCTATTTAAAATGTTTTTCCAATCTCAATCTTCCTATTTTTTAATACAGGGTGGGCCAAGATTTGGTAACATTTAAACCTAGCACCCCGCACTAATAGAAGCCGCATGGGGAGCGGCTTTGCCACTAGCTAGCTTCTCGGAAATTTAGTTGTGATGCAATTAAAACCTAATGTTTTAAATTTGCACAAGTTGTAAGCCGAAACAATATTAGATTGATTCAGTAATTTTGATAAACTCTTATTTTCCGACGAAGACCATTTCCACTTCAACAGGCTCGTAAACAAACAGAATTGCAGGTATTGGACAGCAATAATCCCAAAGCTAAACACGAGAGGCCACTTTGTTCTCCTAACGGTATGGGCTGCAATTTCAGCAGAAAGAATCATTGGACCCTACTTTTTTGAAGATTCTTGCGGCCGTTCGGTTACTGTGAATTCTGCTGAGTATGTGAAAATGTTACGGGAGTTCTTGGCACCGAAGCTACTGAAATTTGCTGGCTACAATCGTAACACATGGTTTCAACAATATGGAGCTACTTGTCACACATCCAACGAGTCTCTGCCGGTGGTTAAAAAAATGTTTCCGGAAAAGCTGATTTCCAGACGAGGCGACATCCCATGGCCACCAAGGAGTCAAATCAGTCATACTTTTCTCATATAAAGGTAATGGATCTAGATTGGAACTGTGAATATTAACAAGCGATTAGTTTAAATTCATCATCCGAGTACATCTGATTCCCCATCCCAGGACTCTGCCCGGTTGGGTTTAAGATAACTCCTGATAAACATTGTACTAACCGGCACGCCCGCTACTTCGCAGGCTCTCATCTCCATAGCGACGTTCTGCAGCACAACGTCTTGCACACATTCATCACGAAAATTCACGACACTTTTTGAAATTTCCCTCCACTTTTAATGTTTACATATAAACTGTTTATCTTACACTACTTCCAAGTATATGCACTTTTGAGGTCCTTCTATTGTTTAACATTGCTTCTAGTTTCAGTATTTATCTATCGACGCGCACTTTTTACATTAAATACAGAGATCACAGAACCGCATAAACAAATGTAAGCTGTTCCGGTACAGGCCGCCATTATTGACAATTCCTTTATTTATAGGATCAAAGCTATGTAGAAAATCTTATATTATTATATCACAGAAAAGCCATCAATTCGCATAATATATGTATAACGATGCCTTACACATTTACTAACCAGGTAAAAGGTTTATTTTTGTTTTAAACTAGTTATTTATTTAATAAAACTAATTTTAACCAAAAATGCGACACAAGCCACAAATTTTGTGATACCAGACCGCAAAACATAATTTCCCATATTTTATATTTTCGTTCGATTGGGTTTATTATATATATATTATCCGGCAGCATATTGTACCTAACTCAACACTCTCGCTAATAACAACTACGAAGCTTGAATCTAAATGGTTTTTCGCCTCCTCATTCTCACGCTCGCTCGATCTCAGATAAGTGGCAGTTGTTTTGCAGGTTTTAAAGGGTTATAGAAAAGTGAGAAAGTCAATGTACTTACAATTGTAGGGTTTTAGTGATCCATGAGACGAGCATAGAATATTTTAGCTAATGAGAGGAAAATTTAGTCTGTGACTTTCAAATGAAACATCCAATTCCCTAATTATAGGGAATTTTACCCTTATTTGCATACTATTATTGTTTTTTTTTGACATAGGATACGAGTCATACAGCCTCATCCATATATTTTTTTGGTCGTTCTCCCGAGTATTCACTGCAATGACCATTTACTTGTCGCTGTATTTCACTTTATTCGCTATGAATGTCTTTCGACTTGAAGTTGCTCTATTTGTTGCTGCAGCCTATTCTGTTACTTAAGCGCAAACGTTATATAATGGAATCCGTTAACTATACATATATATCGCGCTATCATAGTTGATATTTGCACGGCCCCTGTCAAAGTCGAGCGCCTAGCGCTTATAGAGTTGAGAATTGAATAATATTTTGTAATTATGACGCAAGCTCTGACGTAAATAACAAAATTCACTAATAACGTTTGCGACTAAGTAACAGAATAGGCCGCTGGTTTTCATACAAATTCGGTAAAAAAAAAAAAAAACAACCTTTGCTTTATTTGCTTTCAAGTCAAACATAGCATTAGTCACGTCACTTTAGTGGAGGTCTTTCGCGCCATTTTGCGCGGAGATGTCAAGTGCAAGTTATTGTTTTGTAAATTAATTTACTGTGGATATTATTGGTCAAAAGTGGTGTTATTTTGTATAATAATGTGCTACAATGTGAATAATTATGGAAAACCATAAATTGGATTTTAAATATGGGGCACAAGTTGAAGTTTATTTTTTGCGGTTTTCCCGCGCTTTGGACTCCCATATTTTAACCGACGTGTTTGGGCTATAATGCCGCGAGTGACTCCAAAAAAGCATCAAATTCTGCAGCATCTGGAATTTGATGATCCCCAACTCGGTTATGAACTCTGTTATGAACATATATTATGCAAATAAATTACGTGTTTAATAATAAATATAATAATAAGGACTGATGTATTCTGTACAATGTCCTTTAAGACAATTAAAAAAAAAAAATCACTTTAGTGGCCTATGTATGTACATGTGACTTTTTTTAAAAATACTATCACATGTGACATTGCGGTCAACTGATGGTAAGTGGTGAATGTTAGCAACTGGAATAAGACACCCATGATGTCAATGATACATTTTACTGAGGTTATTCGCACGAACGGTGGACTGGGCAAATTACCAACATTAAAAAAGCTTTTAGTTCTGATCCCCACGGGACCATCGTCTCTACAGCAAAAGTGCCTGGATGGTGGAAAGGGGCTAGCGAAACCCAACAGGAAAAATACCACATTTGATTCGCCCAATCTCTATTACTTGCTTTGTTTTACTAATATGTAATATAATATATTATAATTCCTTATTTTATCGATATATACCTATAAAAATATCGACATATGCAAAGCCCTACTTTTTGACATCCAATAGTGCATGCAAATGCAAAAAATGTCTTTCATATAAGATAAAATCTATCCTTAATTCATTATGCTGTAAATAAAAGCGCTAAGGCGTCTCCCCCCCTAGGCCGCGTTGCTCTAAGGTTACCTTATTTTAGCAAAATGCAGTAAAAAAGGGAGCTTTGCTGTGGCCGTACTCTACTCACGTAGCGGCTATAGAACGAGCCATTACTTAACAACATTAATTACAAGCAAAGCAAAGCGTTCAACGCTTTTTTTTTACTAAATTGTGCCGAAACAGTATGAATACCATAGGAGCAATGCCAAGTCGAATGACTTTCAAAGCGAAATTAAGCGAAAAAAAAGCGCTTAAAGCAAGTCAAACACACAAGAAGAAAAAACAATGTTCACAAACAATCAGAAATTGTAATTATATTGTAAGCTGCTTGTTATTTCGCACCAAGGTGTGTTTCGTTAGTGCGATAACACGCGATGCAGATAATTTTTGACGCAGCTGATTTTTGTCGTGTTCTCTTATCCCGATGGATGATGAATTAGGTACTAGGGAAGGCAAAGGGTCTAGCCCATACAGCCGAGTCTGTCGTAATATATCTTTCTTTTTTATGAGTTAATGAGGTTATCATCAAATTCCAGATGTTGCAGAATTTGATGCTCTTCTTAGAGTCACTTGCGGTATTATAGCCCAAACATGTCGGGTAAAATATGGGAGTTCACAGCGCGGCAAAACCGCAAAAAAAAACTGCAAATTGTGCCCTATATATAAAGTCCAATTTATCGTTTTCTATAATTATTCACATTATTAAACAATACAACACCACTTTAGACCAATTATATCCACAGTAAATTAATTAAATAATACAAAAACTAATTTGACGCAGCTGAGTTTGACAGGTCGATGACATTTGACATTTGTAAATAATTGTTAATTGTACAAATTGTACTAAAAACTGTTTTGGAGGTAGCAATCAGAAATGCAAATAACTTAAAACATTTGCTTATACTCAGATATGAACCAATAGTTCATAGACACAGAAAGACAGTTTGAGTGTCAGCGCATGGAGTCGCATGTGGCCAAGAACGAGTGGGCCATGTAGGTGAGTAGTTGGACCTCGCTCGATGTGAGCCTGCCCTAATGTTACTTCCACTCGGATTGTTTTCAAACCTCTGGTAGTTAAATTTCCTTTATCAGCTTTTATGAGCGGGCCGTTACTGATTGTTCCCTTTGAAGTTATTGTTTGTAAATAATTATTTTTATCCGTAAGTACCTAAGAATAGTAAATTTATACATCCGATCGTTCTGCACTGGTGTTGTGCTGGAAACTTGGAAAGTAATAAACGTTCAGCCCATCCCAAAGAAGGAAGATCATTTGGACCCTTCTAACCCATTGCAGTAAGTGTGTAAAGTGCTAAAACAAATTATCAACATCCAACTTGTTCAATATGTAGAGGATTGCTCAATAGGAGGGTCACACTGAAAGTTTTTTAGAAATGACCATACCACTATTAAACTGTATAATAAAAATATATATAAGTTTAAATTTTGAAAATGGAACTCTGCTATTATTATTGAGTATATATTGCGTTTGTTTTATGATTTGGCAGCAAATTAAAAAATGTCTGTGTCAGCATGAATTTAACACGAGATTTTTTTGTGTGATCTTTTATAAATCAATGTAATTAAGTCAACAAGAAAGTTATGAAAGCCTTTGATTCGCCTTTTACAATGAAGGCCCATCTCGTGCCACTGTTAGTTTAAATGTGGTCGCATTAATCTCACCGATAATCTCCATCGGGGAGGGCTTTCTATGGTGAGGACTGAAGATAACATCAGTGTTGTGCTGCGTATGATAGAGACAACAGAGTGACCAGAGCAGTTTCAGATCAGACAAGCTTAGACATCAGTATGAGTCAAGTGCACAAAATCCTCCATTAACATTTAGCAGTCAGATAAACTAAAAGACAGTTTGCTCAGTAGGTAAAGAGAGGTAGGGAGGTCAAAGTGTGGAAAACAGATGGTAGCCTTGTTCTTTGAAGGATTACGTGTCAATAGTTTTAGATGATCAAAAAACAGTTACTGCAGAGTGTACACTAACAATTGTTTGCCACTTGTTTTTGAAATAGTTCTGGAGAAACGACCTCGCGGTAGGTCCTCCTTCACCACAACAACGCATTGACCACCTCCGTGGTCTAGTGGTAACAAACGTTGCCGTGAACTCGGGAGGTCGTAGGTTCGATTCCCACTGTAGGGCAAGTTGTACATTGTATAATTTGTCTTGGTCTGGGTGTTTATATGTACGAGGGGCGTTCAAAATATTCTCGGTATTGATACGTTACAACCTCTTTTATATATATATTTGTTACTGGCCGCTAAGATTCATCCATTGACATTAAAAAAAAGTATAATTGGAACCGAGATGTTCTTTTGTTTTTCTGCAATTGCCGAACAAACATGAACACCATGAGCGAATTAACAATTTTAACGAAATTAGAGCACCGATCCGTCATAAAATTCTTGACAAAACAGGGTAAAAATCAAAAAACCATAAAAGAGAAAATGGATTGTGTTTACCGTGAGTCTGCTTCTTCTTTATCTACTATTCAAAAATGGTCAAGCGAATTTAAGCGTGGAAGGGAGAGTATTGAAGATGACCCTAGACCTGGCCGGCCTGTAGTGGCTACCTCACAAGAAAATATTGATAAAGTGGAAAAACTTATATTGGAAGACGGCCGAGTGAAGGTAAAATCTATAGCTCAAGTAACCAATCTCTCTATTGGTACCGTACATGACATTATACATGACCATCTTAATATGTCAAAAGTAAGTGCAAGATGGGTTCCGCGAATGCTGACGCTTCTTCAAAAGGATATGCGTGTGGCTTGCTGTTCAGATTTTATCGACCTGTGTGGTGAAAATCCCGATGAGGTGCTGCAAAAAATAGTTACTGGAGATGAAACCTGGGTTCATCATTATGACCCAGAGAGCAAACAGGAGTCCATGCAGTGGCACATTAAGGGTTCAGCTCATCCCAAGAAGTTCAAGGTAATCCCGTCAGCTGGCAAGGTCATGGCCACAATATTTTGGGATTGTGAAGGAGTTTTGCTTATCGATTATAAAGAAAAAGGTGTAAATATCACAGGGCAGTACTACGCTAACGTTATACGTCAATTAAGAGATGCGATCAAAGAAAAGAGGCGAGGAAAGTTAACCAAAGGTGTTCTGCTTCTGCATGACAACGCCCCTGTCCATACTGCTCATATTGCTAAGGCAGCTATTGTTGAATGTGGGTTTGAAACTGTTACTCATCCACCCTATAGTCCGGACTTAGCCCCAAGCGACTTCTTTTTGTTTCCCAATCTTAAAAAGGATCTGCGTGGAAATAAATTTTCTGACGATGAAGCGTTGAAGACGGCCGTGGAGGAGCATTTTTACACCAAAGATAAAAAATATTTTTATGAGGGATTAAAAAAAATAATTGATCGATCTTATAAGTGTATGAACATAGGGGGGGAGTATATTGAAAAATAAAAATATCAAACTTTTCGTACTTGTTTGTTTTTATCCACATACCGAGAATATTTTGAACGCCCCTCGTATAATATGTATATATATTTACAAAAAAAAAAGTATAATATGTTATTATACATCTAGTTTCCGTAACACAAGCCTCGTAGCTTACCACGGAAATTAGATGGCGCTGTGTGACCTGTCTGGAAATATTTATTTATTATCGCACACCGCCGGGCGAACAATCGAATATTTAGCGACGCCAGATGTGGAATTACACCCGCCGTATAGCCCCGTCCTCGCAAATTGCGATTTTTATTTATTCCCGAAAATTAAAGAAATAAAATGTTTTATGGACGCAAAGAAAGCAGTGGCTGCGTTTCAAAAGTTCCTTAAACATTTACATAACCCAAGCTGATGGCCAAGAAGTCTCCCTACTTTCCTCTAACTTCTCTTTACGACTCCATTCTGGAACTTCAACCCAGCTTTTAACATACTTGGGGTTACAAATACTCTTAGATGTCAACTACATAAGCATCCAAAAGTCAGTACACAGAGCAAGGTGAAACGGCTGCCTTTATTAAGACTTATGGTCATACCATAATAAAATAAAATAAATAAAGCATAATTGATCAATCCATGTGTCCTCATAGTAAGGTTCCTATGAATTAGACTATTCAAAACAGATTCATCAAACATCTTAAATATAGAGGACTGTGTTACAACAAACCCCCTTTCACCTCTCTCAAAAATAGACGTATTGTAAGAGACATCCATTTCTTGTATAAGATAATAAATTGTAAGATTAGCTCGCCGAATTTATTAAGTAAAATAAACTTGAATTGTAGTAGGAAGAGGAATAGATCCAAACTGTTATTTGCTATCAGATTTGCTGGAACAAAATACTTGAAAAACTCCTTTGTGCTAAGATCATGCCTAAATTACAATGAAAATTTCAGTGATATTGATTTGTTCAGTGTTAGTGTTGCTAGGTTAAAAAAAGAAATTAATAATAGATTATGCTTGTAGAACTTTTAATTAATTTCTTTTTGATTACTTTTTATTTTTTTCTCATTTTCCATTATTTTACTATATATATGTATATTATTTAGTTGTGTTTGTTCTATATGTATTGTTTTTAAGCTTATCCCTATTATTATAATATTTTTTTGCAAAATCTATGTTTGATATTTAAGTGGAAACTTTGCTGGATTGTGTAACTTTTAGAATTGTTGTAATTATGATTTAAGATCTGTATGTTTCCTGAATAAATAAAAATAAAAATAAATAAAAATAAAATAAAATAATAATTAATAAACAATAATATGTAGAATACTGTGCAGCTAAATCTTCTAGCTGACTTTTACTTATCAACCTGCACGGTGCATCCATAAGATTGTCTGTTCTGCTTGTTGCTAATGTACTAGTGTTTTTAGTTTTGCTCGTTGTCGCCAGCATGGTGCGCGGACGGTGGGCGCGGGCGGCGCTGGCGGGCGGCTTGCTGCTGGCGCTGGCGCTGGGCTGGCGCGCGCTGTGCGGGGGCGGCGCGGAGCCGCGCGCGGGGCGCGTGCCGGGCCGCGACCTGCCGCTCATCTTCGTGGGCGGCGTGCCTCGCTCCGGCACCACGCTCATGCGGGCCATGCTGGACGCGCACCCCGACGTGCGCTGCGGACAGGAGACGCGCGTGCTCCCGCGCTTGCTCCAGATGCGCCAGCACTGGTACCGCTCGGACAAGGAGCGCGTGCGCCTGCGCGAGGCGGGCGTCACGGACGACGTGCTCGACAACGCCATCGCCGCCTTCAGTCTGGAGGTGATCGCGCGCCACGGGGAGCCCGCCCCGCGGCTCTGCAACAAGGATCCGCTCATGCTGAAGATGGGCACGTACGTGCTGGAGCTGTTCCCGAACGCGCGCTTCGTGTTCATGGTGCGGGACGGGCGCGCCACCGTGCACTCCATCATCTCGCGCCAGGTCACCATCACGGGCTTCGACCTGTCCAGTTACCGACAGTGCCTGGCCAAGTGGAACCGCGCGGCCGAGGCCATGCACCGGCAGTGCGAGGCGCTGGGCGAGCGCTGCCTGGCCGTGCGCTACGAGGAGCTGGTCCTGCGGCCTCGCGAGCAGCTGGCGAGAGTGTACTCGTTCCTGGGCCTGACCTGGAGCGAGGCGGGACTGCACCACGAGCGGTACGTGGGAGTGGCGGGCGGCGTGGCGCTGTCCCCGGTGGAGCGCTCCTCGGACCAGGTGGCGCGCGCCGTGTACCGCGAAGCGCTGGGCCGCTGGGCCGAGGCGGGCGCGCTACCGGCTGACGTGCGCGCGGACGCGGCCCAGCTGGCGCCCATGCTCAGCGTGCTCGGGTACGACCCGTGGGCCAACCCTCCAGTCTACGCGCAGCCGGAGGACGATAATAAAATGTGAGACCCCAACTGTGCTCTTTCATTTATCTCCCGGTCTAATACAATAACTTACAATCTGTCAGTTTTATTTTTTTCTTAACAAAAATGTTTCGGTTAGGTTTCGGTTAGGTTAGGTTTCGGTTAGGTTAGGTTTCGGTTAGGTTAGGTTTCGGTTAGGTTAGGTTTCGGTTAGGTTAGGTTTCGGTTAGGTTAGGTTTCGGTTAGGTTAGGTTTCGGTTAGGTTAGGTTTCGGTTAGGTTAGGTTTCGGTTAGGTTAGGTTTCGGTTAGGTTAGGTTTCGGTTAGGTTAGGTTTCGGTTAGGTTAGGTTTCGGTTAGGTTAGGTTTCGGTTAGGTTAGGTTTCGGTTAGGTTAGGTTTCGGTTAGGTTAGGTTTCGGTTAGGTTAGGTTTCGGTTAGGTTAGGTTTCGGTTAGGTTAGGTTTCGGTTAGGTTAGGTTTCGGTTAGGTTAGGTTTCGGTTAGGTTAGGTTTCGGTTAGGTTAGGTTTCGGTTAGGTTAGGTTTCGGTTAGGTTAGGTTTCGGTTAGGTTAGGTTTCGGTTAGGTTAGGTTTCGGTTAGGTTAGGTTTCGGTTAGGTTAGGTTTCGGTTAGGTTAGGTTTCGGTTAGGTTAGGTTGCGGTTAGGTTAGGTTTCGGGTAGGTTAGGTTTCGGTTAGGTTAGGTTTCGGTTAGGTTAGGTTTCGGTTAGGTTAGGTTTCGGTTAGGTTAGGTTTCGGTTAGGTTAGGTTTCGGTTAGGTTAGGTTTCGGTTAGGTTAGGTTTCGGTTAGGTTAGGTTTCGGTTAGGTTAGGTTTCGGTTAGGTTAGGTTTCGGTTAGGTTAGGTTTCGGTTAGGTTAGGTTTCGGTTAGGTTAGGTTTCGGTTAGGTTAGGTTTCGGTTAGGTTAGGTTTCGGTTAGGTTAGGTTTCGGTTAGGTTAGGTTTCGGTTAGGTTAGGTTTCGGTTAGGTTAGGTTTCGGTTAGGTTAGGTTTCGGTTAGGTTAGGTTTCGGTTAGGTTAGGTTTCGGTTAGGTTAGGTTTCGGTTAGGTTAGGTTTCGGTTAGGTTAGGTTTCGGTTAGGTTAGGTTTCGGTTAGGTTAGGTTTCGGTTAGGTTAGGTTTCGGTTAGGTTAGGTTTCGGTTAGGTTAGGTTTCGGTTAGGTTAGGTTTCGGTTAGGTTAGGTTTCGGTTAGGTTAGGTTTCGGTTAGGTTAGGTTTCGGTTAGGTTAGGTTTCGGTTAGGTTAGGTTTCGGTTAGGTTAGGTTTCGGTTAGGTTAGGTTTCGGTTAGGTTAGGTTTCGGTTAGGTTATGTTTCGGTTAGGTTAGGTTTCGGTTAGGTTAGGTTTCGGTTAGGTTAGGTTTCGGTTAGGTTAGGTTTCGGTTAGGTTAGGTTTCGGTTAGGTTAGGTTTCGGTTAGGTTAGGTTTCGGTTAGGTTAGGTTTCGGTTAGGTTAGGTTTCGGTTAGGTTAGGTTTCGGTTAGGTTAGGTTTCGGTTAGGTTAGGTTTCGGTTAGGTTAGGTTAGGTTAGGTTAGGTTAGGTTAGGTTAGGTTAGGTTAGGTTAGGTTTTTTTTTTTTTTTTTTTTTTTTTTTTTTTTAATCTTGTCCTCTGATGTTTTTATTTCAGAGAGTATTTTTTTCGATCTTATGGTTTTGATCATCTGCTTTTATTTATTGCGGGTGCAGCACAAGTGCTGAAGGTGGTTCTTTATTTATTGTTTATTCCTGCCTATTTATCTAGTAAGAGTTAAGCTAAAAAGGTTTACACTTTACATTGTTGTTGTTGTTTTTTTTTTTTTTTTTTTTTTTTTTTTTTAAAGGTATTTTAATAGCATGATGTGATCTACTTGTACATGATAAGGGCTACTATTTGATTATGAGCGTGATATATAAACAATCAATAGATAGTAAATGAAAATGAAATACTTAGATTAGATACAGGTGAAAATTAAAAACTTAAATTAGGCATGCAAAAAATTTAGAAACTTACTTTTAAAACTTAGCTTAACTTAACTTATCTTATTTTCTATTCTATTTTTACGTTATGATAACACTATTATATACTATTATATACAGGCACATAACATTAATATGCTATTTATTTCTATTTATGACCTTTAATGCTATTTTTGTACAAAATTCGATTAAGTCAGTTCTTTTGCTTTTGTCAGCAAATATCTTACATACGGAGTCTTTGTCAATCTTTAAGTCCAAAATATTCTCCGCACTGAGTCTGTCGTGGCAGTGGGCTGGACACTCGAACAGAATATGAGTCACGGTCTCTGGAACACCGGGCTCGCAGATGCACGATGGGTTCTCCTTACACTTGAACCTATTCAAGTATTCGGAGAACCCACCGTGCCCTGTAAGCACCTGCGTAAGCACTCCGGTCGGCTCGAGCGTTCTGACGATTTTGAAAGCCTCGCACGCGTCCGGCATAAAGATTTTAGTTATGCCGGCGGTATGACCCGATTTGTATCTCCGGTTCCATTCGACAAGCGACTTCGCTCGGATTTGTCGCTTGACGAATGAGACCGGACACAGGTCGTAGTCGGGTTTGCGCTTGTTGTTCAGCGCGGCTTCCTTTGCGAGTTCGTCAGCCCGCTCGTTTTCTGCCAGACCGGCATGGGCCTTGATCCAGAACAAAGATACTTCCTTGTTCTGGATACGTGCGTTACGCAGGTTCAAACGCGCTTCCACTGCCAAGGGGTGGGATGTGCCATTGTTGACAACAGACTGCAGGGCGGACCGCGAGTCGCTGTATATGCCACAGCTTTCCCAAACACCATCTAGGATCATCCTCGTGGCTTCGCATATGGCCAGGAGTTCCGCCTGGTAGACCGTACAATACGATGGCAGCTTTAGCTTGAGGGATTTCATCTCGGCGACATTATTCCATACGGATAATGCCGCTCCGACTCCGCCCCCAATCTTGCTGCCATCAGTATAGATGCGTGCCTGCTGCTGGTTTTGCAGGTCTACTTGCTCTCTGTCTACCAGACACATGAACTCCAGGCTCATATGTTCCGCCGGATGAGGAGTGTCGGCATATGCAGCGACCCTTTCCACCTCCCTTCCCGCTAGTATTGGCTGTGGTACTCCCCTCCTGGCCTCGTACAGGGCCGCTGCCTCTCGTATCCTGAGGTCGAGGGGCAGTATCCCAGCCAGCAACAGCGCCGAATTGAGGGATACGGTTCGGTACGCCCTAGTCAACTTCTGTGCAAATCCTCTTTGGACAGCGGCGAGCTGCCTTTGCACTCCCAGCTTTTCAGCAGCACCTGCCCAGGCGGCGGCTGCGTACAGTACCACTGGTTCCACCGTCGCCGTGTAAATTTGGCGAATGATCTCCGGGTGGAGGCCCCAGCTTATTCTGGCGGCTCTGGACAGCTGTTTATACACGTTCAACGCCCTCCTGCACACGTCGGCGACGTGGGCGTTGAACGTCAACTTACTGTCAATAGTGAGCCCCAGAATTTTAATCTCTTGGGACAGGCCAATGTCGACCCCGCCCATGCTCAGAAGTGGTGTGTCATACTTTAATTTATTGGTTAATACCATGGCCTTGGTCTTGTGTGGCCCGAAGTTCAATTTATTTCTGACACCCCACTCCCGAACATATGCGAGGGCAGCATTGGCCTGCTCCTGTACTGTACGCGCCGTATTGCCGTGAAAAACTAGGACTACGTCATCAGCAAAGGCTTGGCAGTAGTCTCCCCGCTGTCCAAGCCCCCTCAGCAGTGGGTCCAAAAGTAAGTTCCAGAGAACCGGACCGCCGATGGATCCTTGAACACACCCTTTGGTTGTTTTCCGGGTGTGCTCAATTCCGCCGTAACGTAGATGTATTTGCCGGTCTTGCAGGTAGCTGTCCATCAACCGCCTGATGTTGATGGGGCATCTCTCCTCCGCCAGCCTCACCCTAATTGCGGGCCACCAGGCATTATCGAAGGCTCCCTCTATGTCCAGTGATATCATCAATACTATATTTTTGTCTTTAATTTTATTCTGTATGTGATTCACTAGGTCATAGAGGGAGTCCTCGGTGCTGCGCTGGGGCATAAAACCATATTGTCTCGGGCTGAAATTACGGAGTAGGTGCCACTTCAGTCTACCTACAATCATTTTCTCCAGAATCTTTCCAAGCACCGGTAGCAGTCCTATGGGCCTATATGACTTAGGGTTCTTATAGTCGTCCTTTCCAGGCTTCCGTAGGACTACCACCGTTGCCTCCTTCCAGATCTTTGGGAAGTGCCCCAACTCCAGGCACTTATTTGTCAGGGCAAGGAAAGATTCTGGGTCGTTATAAATAGCGTGCCGGCAAATATCGGCGGTGAATCCATCGGCTCCTGGCGCCTTCTTCGGGTTGAAGGACTCCACAGAGGACCTTAGTTCGACCACAGTGAACGGGGGGTCATGTTTTCCATCATGACCCGGTCCGTTCACCAGGTCGGCCTCTTCCCGCATCTTCCGGTGGTCTTCCCTCTCCCCTGTCTCCTGGTCTTCTTGGTAGAAAGTTTCCGCCAGGACCTGTGCCGATTTTTCCATATCCAGTTCCTTACCATCCAGGGTCAAGGGAATGTCCTCCTGCCTTTTGCAGGTCCTTCCTATGACCCTGTAGATTCCCTGCCACATTCCCTCCTTGTCCTGTTTACCGCAAAATCCCTTCCAACTCGCTATTTTAGCGTTCTTAATTTCTTCTTCATACTTTTCTTTTGCTTGCAGGTACTCGTCGACGACCCTCGCTCTCCGGATAGGTGCTGCGCATCGGATACGTCGCCTCTTCGTGACAGCGTCCTTCTTCAGTTTCGCAAGTTCCTCGGACCACCATGGCGAGGTAAGTTTTTCGTTGGATCTCTTTTTCGGTATCGTATCGGAGCCTGCTTGTTCTATCGCGCTCGTATACCCTTCCACAATTTGATCCAACGATTCCCTCTGGTTGACCTCATCCACCATCGCCTTAGTTATGCCCATTTCGTTCTTTATTTTAGTGAGTTCTTCACTAAATTGGGTCCATTTGGCCTTTTTGGTGTTAAACTTTCTTGTGGTTCTCTCTATATTCATGCCATTGGCTTTGGTCAACCTGATCTTAAATGTGATTGCATTGTGGTCCGAGCTCGTGACGCCGTCATCCACTATCCATGCCTCTGTCAGTGGCAACATATCCGGAGAGCAAGCCGTGACGTCGACGTGGCTAGTGTAAGCCTTACCTCCCCTAATGGTGTCGAAGGTTGGGGTGTTTCCTTGGTTTAGTACCTGATGGCGCGGATTTAGTGGACTGTATCTAGGTGCGGGATTTGCGATAATCTTCAAATTAGATACATAGACGATACTATGATAATCGGTGCAATAAACAAACTAGAAAGGAAACTGGTAAAGGAACTCACCTGATGTCCTCGGCACCAGCACTTATAAATTGTTCTTACACTGATTTTGCGGGTTTGGCGAATGCGGGCGAAAACAACGATCGCGGCGATTTCTTCAGCGTCTTCTATGACGACTGTAGGACAACGACTGCGCGACGACTACGACTATATTTCGATTCGACGATTTCGACCACCATGCGGCGCGGCCAGTTATATAGGCACTGCCTCTCTTCAGTGCGCAAGCGCCGGCCTTTGGACTAGTGAGCGGGATGGGTAATATAGAAAGGAAGCGGCGCGAAAGAGACAGGACAAGGGTATAGGGTTAACAAATTAGGACGTCTGTTTATGCACCGACGAATCACAATAACGCCTAACCATCCAAAATTGGTCGAAATATCGCGAGCGGCGCGAACATTCCCCCCAGCTTGAAGCGACCCAGTCCTTCAAATTCACGAAACGAGTACATTACCCACGTATGCGAAATAAAACAAATTCAAAGTCACAAGTGACTACAACGAAACGATGAAACGATTCTTTCACAAGCGATGCGAACGATATCGAGTAGAATTGCGAACATGTAAAGGTCGAATTATTCCTTTACAAGAGCCCACGAAACGATTTCTACGTGAGATGTGTTTCTAATTTACGCGGTGTTTTTAAACGTCAATAACAATATTTATTTTAAAATTAGGTCTAAGAATAATCAAATTGTTTTGTTTCAAGGAACGTTAAGTTTCCCTTCAGGGATTCCAACAATAACAAACGAATAAAAGGAGGCACGACCCGCGACTCACAGCTAACCATATAGCAATGAGTCATGGGAATCAAACCGACTACCTCGAGCGAGTTGCTGGAGAACTGGAGAAGTTCAAAACCCCTCTGCAAGAGATAAAGCGAGTCGTCGAATTGCACACGTATTCGATTCAACGACGGTGGGATGCCAATCAACTTCAAACGTAACGAATACGAGGAGGCACGAACTGCAACCTATAGCTAACCATATAGCTAAAGTCACAGGAATCGAACCAACTATCTCAAGCGAGTCGCCGGAGAGCTTGACAAGTACGAACTCCCCAGCAAGAGAGAATGCGGGTCGTTGAATGGCATATATATTCAATTCAACGACGCGACTCGACGGCGGGTCAAACAACTTGGTAATAAATGAATACGAGGAGGCACGACCAGCGACTCGCAGCTAACCATATAGCAACGAGTTACGGTAATCAAACCCACTACCTCGTGCGAGATGCTGGAGAACTCGACAAGTATAAAACCCCCCAGCAAGAGAGAATGCGGGTTGTTGAATGGCCATCTTGTACCCTCAAGCACTAGAATAACTAGTGGCGGTGTCAACCAGGAGGACGCTTGGATCCCTCATGGTGACAGAAGCTGCGTCAGGAAGCGGTCGTGTTTGTCCGAAACGATGTGACGAACACGAGTAACGAGAAAACTGACAGCAGCACGAAACTAAAGGTACAAGAAATAAGTGCGAAGTGGTGCGGAAGGAACGAGACGAAATGCGTGCGAGATAAACGAGAATGAAGAAATCAAGACGAAAAGAATAGCGGGCGAATTAAATTTAAAAGCGAAAGGAAAATCTATTTATTCATGTTTGGAGCCAAATGGTGCGAGTTGCGAAAAGTGTGCGAAACTTTCTTAGCGGACGGAACGAAAGAGGAAAACGTGCGAGCATCGCCACCACTAGGACCGGCTAGGCACGGGGCTTTGCCTACGATCAAATATCCTAGCGATGTTTCAATAGCTACTGGCTCAACAGACGCGCGGGAAATAGTATTGGAGCGAAAAATACGAGCGAACATCTCGGCTCCCACAATCATATCGATGTCCGCGGGGACGTAGTAGCGACAATCGGCTAGTGGCAAATTATTTAAATACTCTAAAGAAGAGATATCTACAGGCGCGGAAGGTAACTTACTCGTGATACGAGAAACAACTAAGGGTTGGATAGTGAAACGACTAGCATCATCATAGCGAGAGCGAATGGTTAGGGACGTGGTTCCCAAAACCGGGTTGCTAATGTCGCCAACCCCAGAAATCTGCTCAGTTTGCGGCGAATCTATTTGCAATTTCAATGCATCACAACAAGCAACCGAAATAATATCTCGTTGGGATGCACTATCAACCAATACGCGAATAGGTTTGATGTTTCCATACGTATCGACAACGTTGCACAAAGCTGTGCCTAGTAAAACTGTCGACTGACGACCATTACCAATGTCACGACGTCCATTGACGGCGCATAACGAAACTGCGAGAGGCGCAACGCTACAAGAAGCGGCAATGGAAGATGGCTCGGGCGCGGTCGTCGTTTGATCAGCCGGTGCGCGCGGCAGCGCGGGCGCAGCAGTCGAGAGCGGGGTAGCGCTATGCGATTCGAAATGTAACAATGTATGATGCGTACCTAAACACTTACGACACCTTCTTTCCGAATTACATCTACGAGCGATATGTTTACCACTTAAACAGTTTAAGCACAAACCGTTTAGTTTAACGAAATTAAATCTATCGTGAGGCGACATTTCGAGAAATTGGCTACACTGATAAGCTTGACAATGATCAATACCTTTACAAACTATACACGAATTATTATTATGCGAATTAGGAATACTTACAAATGTTTTTGTAACAGCTGACTTGGCAGGCCTGCTACTGTACGAAGGCGATGGTTTCACGGCACTATTAGCGCGAAGCATAACACGAGATTGTTCTCGAACGAACTCAACAAAACACGAAACTGACGGCAAGGCATTTTTTTGCGACAACGATAATTCAAATAATTTTATGGTTTCAACGTCCATATTCTTTGAACCAATGTACACCAATACAAAATCCAACAAGTTTTCAAAATTCAACTGTTTTAACGCACAAATTAATGACGAGAACTTATCAATGTAATTTTCCAAATTTGTTGGATTCACACTACTAACGTTCGGCAAACCAAACAACTGATCCAAGTACGTTGAACCCAAAAGACGTTTATCGTTGTATTTATTAACGAGGGTAGTCCAGAGAACTGTGTAGTTTTCGGCGGTGGGCAAGAATCCGTGGCAGATAATCTGTGCCTTACCCGTTAACTTACCGACTAGGTATTGGATTTTTTCACCGTCCGACAAGTCTGTATTCTCGTGAATAACTGTACGAAAGTTTTCGTAGAATGTAGGCCAATTCTCAATTTCCCCATTAAAGGAACACAATTCGAGACGAGGAAGTTTTGTATGGTGTTCAAGGATGCGGGTTTTACCTACATTCGTTACGGATGCGTTACGCGACGACAGAATACCGCTTTGCGTGTATTTAATTTTCGAATATAAATCTTGGAACGAATTTAACGATTTATAATTCGGTTCCCTATCAGGATAGAGGGCTAATTCGATGTCCACTTTCTCATCCAACATGGAAACAAACTCTGAACGAATTAAATCGATCGTGGAACATCTTGACAAAAACAAAATCGATAATTCCTCACTATCCTTCACATCGCGAGTAATACAATCGTAACATAATTGTATTTCACTAAAATGAGACGACATTTTAGCGTTCAACTTTCTTAATTTTAATTCCAATTTTGCATCTGACGACATTTTGGCGGTTTAACTAATTTGAATTTAAAACGAAACGAAACTAATATGCGGCCGAAGTAACCAACTTTTTGGTTACTAATTTTAATTTAAAATAAACGAACCAATGCGGCCGAAGGACCAACTTTATGATGGCGCGGATTTAGTGGACTGTATCTAGGTGCGGGATTTGCGATAATCTTCAAATTAGATACATAGACGATACTATGATAATCGGTGCAATAAACAAACTAGAAAGGAAACTGGTAAAGGAACTCACCTGATGTCCTCGGCACCAGCACTTATAAATTGTTCTTACACTGATTTTGCGGGTTTGGCGAATGCGGGCGAAAACAACGATCGCGGCGATTTCTTCAGCGTCTTCTATGACGACTGTAGGACAACGACTGCGCGACGACTACGACTATATTTCGATTCGACGATTTCGACCACCATGCGGCGCGGCCAGTTATATAGGCACTGCCTCTCTTCAGTGCGCAAGCGCCGGCCTTTGGACTAGTGAGCGGGATGGGTAATATAGAAAGGAAGCGGCGCGAAAGAGACAGGACAAGGGTATAGGGTTAACAAATTAGGACGTCTGTTTATGCACCGACGAATCACAATAACGCCTAACCATCCAAAATTGGTCGAATTATCGCGAGCGGCGCGAACAGTACCTGCAAGCCCATCTCGTCTAGTGTCCCACTTAGTTCCTCCCCTCTGTGATCCACTATCCTGCTCCCCCACCAGGTACTCTTTGCATTTGTATCTCCACCGATGAGAAATCTTCTGGAGCCCAGTTCGTCCTCAACTTTCTTCAGATGATCCAGGTATGGCCCCAGAGGTTGGTTCGGTTCAAAGTAGAAGGATACTACGACAATCTCCCAAGCACTGGTCCGGACCCTCACCACTACGATGTTATTTGTGGTGAGACTAGGGAACTGTGTGACGTCCAAATCACGGTCGAAGACCGCGATTGCCGCCTTCACAGGCCCCTCGTCCAGTCCAGAGTTCTGGTAGATTCTCGTTCCTTTATAGGTCTTCATACTTTTCGCCTTTCCCACATAGGGTTCCTGGATCAGCGCTAAGGACGCCTTTCTTTTTCCTGCTTCGATTATTAGTTCATCGGTGGCGATATTTTTCCGCTGGAGGTTCGCTTGGATCACGAGGTAGTGGCCTTCGTTGGTAGGGACTCCGCAGTAATTGATCTTCCCTGCACCCGGGGCGCCCTTAGCAATAAGCGACGCTCGCCCGGGCTAGCGCGTCCCACCTGCGCCGTACTGTGCACTCCTGGCTGAAGGCGTTGTGTGTAGATGGCACCAGATTGGCACGTGCACAGTTTCGGCACGTCGGTTCAGCGCCAGCCAGGCGGTCAGGGCAGTCCGCCCACAGATGCAGGCCTCCGCAGTGACTGCATGTCTTTTCAGTCTCTTTACAGAAACGACGTCCATGGCCATACGCTAGGCAGAGCGAGCACTGCACCAATGGTGAGTGGTCCTCCACACGCACGTGCTGCAGGTCAACATGGACGCGTTCTGCGTCGGTCAGTCTCTGCCAGATCCGCGGAGAGACCTGGAGCACCATGTGGCAGGTGTGCGGGTTTCGGGTCTTTCTCCTATATCTCATCTGTACCCTCCAGTCGTCCTCACCTATATCCCGCAATATATTTGTGTTCTGGGTTCTCAAAGACGTCATGACGTCATCATCCGTGTTGTACGCCATGACGTCCCTGAGAATCACTAGTGGATCCTTATTCTTTATCTCCTCTACGTTTAGGGTCGATCCTGAGCTTTTGATTTTGTTTTTAATTTTATCCATCTCTTCTTTTGAGGAACAGCCCAGGATCACCCTCTGATCCCGGATCTTTCTCATTCTCTCTACCTTAATACCTGAGGTCCTGGCTTCTACCGCTGTCCTTATTTTTTCCACCACTTGGCCGCTGCTGTCACCTTCGCTCGACACAGCAATGGAATACATTGCCGTGTCTTTGCGTCCTTGACCAGCGGCCACAGTGGCATAGGACGCCCTCTGCGCCGATGCGACCCCTGGCAGAGAGCACGTTCGGAGCCGGTCGGCCAATGTTGCAGTATGCTGTTTGCACTCTGCCATTTGCCGCCCGTGCTCCGCCATGCTCTCCATCAGAGAGCGCATCAGCGCAGTCGGAGTCTCCTCTACAGCGGTCTCCTCTCCCAATTTCTCCTTTTCCATTTTCTCCTTTTCCCCAGTCTCCTTTTCAGCTGTCCTTTTTTCCTGTTTCTCCTTTCCAGGTTTTCTGTCCGGCTTCTCCGCCTCCTTCACCAGGGCGTAAAGTCGCTCCAGCGCCTGTGTGACGTCAGTCTTGATGTCGGCTTTGAGGTTCCTGGAACCCGCAAGGGCCGACTTCGCCTTGATCAGGCAGGCCTTCGCTTCGGCCGACCTATCCGCGAACTTCGGCTCTGGCGGGCTCTCAGGAACCTCAGTCGACGCACGACTCACCTGCGCCGGAGCCACCCTCGCCTTTGTTCCAGAGGCTGAGTTTGGGACAGCTTTCTTGGGGGGGGTGGCAGGCTTGGGCTGGCTGCCCGGCTTCCCGGCCTCCCACTCGCCAATACTTCTCCTCACCTTAAGGGCCTCAGGTTTTGTCGAGGGTCCAGCCCTCGGCTCGTCAGTCGTCAATGTCATGGGGGGATCCGGTTTGTCGGCCCCCTTTGTCTTAGCCGGCGGCGTCCGGATGCCGAACATGTCTATTTATCGTCAGAGGACGCGTCTAAAATGTAAAAAGTTAAAAGTTAAGTAAAAATAAAATAAGATAAAAATTTTTATATAGTAATATATAATATATTGTCTATGTCAGTATGTAAATAAGTAAGAAAAAATAAAAATAAAATAAAAATAAAATAAAATAATAATTTTTTTATTAAGGTAATATATGTCAATAATAATAAGGATATAATTAATTAAATAATTAAGTAGTTGTCAATTGTATATAAAAATAGTGGTCTTATTATTATAAGTCAATCTAGCGGAAAATATTCTGCACTTGTCAAAACTTGTGAGGTCGTAAAAACCTCACAGTAGTCCAGCTTGGGACAAAGCAGAAGAACTGACCTAAGCTTATTTAATTTAATTTATTTAATTATCTAAGCTTTAAGCTTTTATTAATTTAATTATTATGTTGTTTTAATGTTTGGCCACTAATACTACTAATACACAGGTTGTCAATAGACAAACCTGCGTCAATCTTATATATTTTATGTTAATATATGTATTATTTTAATATTATATTCAATTATTATTATTATTAATAATTAAATACAATAATACTATTTAGTCTATCTTAAAACTATAGCTAAAAAAGGGGCTTCTACTATCCTGTAAGTTGTGATGATTTGTGAGTGTGTGAAAGAGGTAAGTGTGAGATGGATGGATATGATAAATAAATGTGTGAATGTGATATATATATTAATGTGAGTATAATTGTGAGATGAGATGGATGAATGTGATATATATTAATGTGAGTATAATTGTGAGATGAGATGGATGGATATGATATAAATAAATGTGTGAATGTGATATATATATTAATGTGAGTATAATTGTGAGATGAGATGAATGGATATGATATAAATAAATGTGAATGTGATATATATATTAATGTGAGTATAATTGTGAGATGAGATGGATGAATGTGATATTAATAGTCTGATGTGTGATATGAATATGAGTATATAAATGTAAGATGGGTGGGTGTGATTTAAATAATGTGTGAATTATGATAGATATAAATGTGATATAAATATAAATGTAAATAAATGTAAGTATAAATGTGAATATATGAGATAAGTGAGAAGGCTGAGAGGCGTGTATATTTATTTATATATTTATTTATTTGTTATTTATTATATATTATTTGTTTAGACTGTAACTCTTGTAACAGAGGTGTGACAGTGAAAGTGAAAGTTTTTATCCCACTTTATTACAATTACAGGATAGGAGGAGGTTCGTCTATTAAGAACTTTTGTTTTGCTTAGTTCTAGCTTAAATTTAAATTAAGATTATATATTTTTAGTTCTAACTTAAAGCTATGTCAGTCTTTCTTTAACCAACGAGTCTTTATTCACTATTTATTTTTCTTTTTCTTTTTTTTTTTTTTTTTTTTTTTTTTTTTTTTTCAGATGGTGTCTTTTCCTCGGTTCTTCTTCCAGGCTCCAGGTAAGTATATTTTCTTTCCCCCTAAAGGGAACTTAGAGTCTTTAAGATCAACAGCAATAATAATAATATTATTAATAATATATTAATAACTTGTCTACACTTTTTCTTTGTTTTTCTGTTCTCAGTTGCAGCTCCTTTGTTCCAGACTGCAAGGTCCAGTGTCCAGAGTCCAGGATCCAGGTCCAGGTAAGTAATAATAAGTACTAAATATATGTTCCCTATTTTCCCTTTCCAGGTATCCCTCTGTCCTACTTGGCCCCTACAGCAAGCTTTGGGAAGCGGCAAAGTTATTGTTTTCCCGAGAAAATTGCGTCTGGCCGGCTTGTTTCCTTTAACCAGAAGCCCGTCCCTGGTCGTAGCACGGTCAAATTTTTAGGAGGGGTGCCCCTTGATGTCGTCTTATTTGTCAAGGAATAAAAGAAGGGGGTCCACGATTCTGTTCCAGAGTTATGGGGTCCTTCCTATGAGCCAGATGTAAGTTTCCCAAATTTCGTCAATTTTTGTCCGTGCTAATCCCGGTTTCGAGCCTCCGGTGATCTGGAGGTATCCTTTCAAGGAAGTTTGACGGCGCCGACAATTCAGTGTCAATAAAAAATTTCTATGTCGTCCGGGAGCAAAACTGGCGGCACGCGTCAAAGTGACCTGAACGCGTCTGTACGCGCGTACGTACCTGTCACCGGGTTCAAGATCTTCTTTTGGTGTACTCCTCGTCACGGCGCGTCCAATGGTACCAGAAAATTGGCACCTCGCAGATTTGGTTTCCGAGAAATACACCAAAAACTGCGAAAAAATGCGGAAATCGCCGCAAAAACCCAACTGAACCCGGGACAAAGTCACCTGAACGCGTCTGGACGCGCGCACATACACGCTATCAGGGTCACACTGGTACTGCTGGACGCCTCTTGAAACGGCGCGTCGAGTGATGCACAATGAGCACTAGGTAGTACGCCTGGTTTTGGAGATATTCACCAGTAAACTTCGTATATTTCACTTTTCCTTCAGTTTTTAGGTAAAAGTTAACTGAACTTTTCACAACAATAGTAACAACACAAACACACAATAATAACTTGATAACGGTCCAAATAATGATAAAGAATAATAATAATTGAAAGAATAATAGAAATAATTAAATAATAACGTGTTATTGTCGTAAAACTAGTTAGCAGATTGCGCTAGAGTTAACTAAGGTTAAAGCGTGTCCGTTCGACTTAGCGTAGGTCGGCTGACTGGGCGCCGTGTGGTGGCGGCTGGAGAATACCACCACTCCCGTAAGCCCAAAATCCAGGGATACTGTAAGAGTCAGGAAATGGATTCTGCCAGTGGCAGTGGGCCAGCTCCGATGCCGTTGATAGTTCGGGCGAATGAGCTCCCCGGCGCCTGCTTGGTGGACTCTAGTCCAAGGGGCGTCGGGAGTCTTCGGCGGCCTAGTCCCAGTCTGGCTGCCGAAGAGCGAGGAGTGCCGACCGCCCGATTATTTTACAAAATAAGGGCCGTCGGCACACGAGGAGGAGCACACCGCCAACTAAGTTGCACCCAGGCAACTCGCGGTGTGCGAGAGGAGACCCGGGGTCCTAGGCCACGTGCCAGAGGGACGGTCGGGAGCCCTGATAGCCACTGGGATTTGGCTGCAGGGCAGGTAGGAGCACCGCGAGTCTTGCACCCAGGCAGCTCGCGTTGTGCGTAGAGGCTCGCTCCGATGCCTAGTGTTAGAGGCGGAGGAGCGCCCCGGCCTTGATTCAAGGTCGGGAGCCCTGTAGACCACTGGGAGTTGGCTACAGGGAACGGAGGAGCACCGCCCGCCTGGCCCCAGCTACAGGCCGCCGGTGTACACGGCGGAAAGCCAAGAACCGGAGATCCCCGACGTCCAGTGGGAAGTTCTAGGAGTCGGGGGGCGCACAGTCACTGGGATCTGGCTGTGGAGCAGATAGGGGCGCCGGTTGTCTGGTCCCAGTAACAGGCCGCCGGCGCTGAGGAGGCGAGGAGGAGATCCCCTGCGCCATTCGTATAATGGCTCTGCGTTTGGCCGGGGGGCCCGGCAGTCACTGGGTTTGGCTGTCGGGAAGCTGGAAGCACCGTCGGCTGGGTCCCAGCCTAGACCGGCGGTTCTGGTGGAGGAGTAAGGAGGAGATCCCCTGGTGTTTCGTTCGTGCTAGGGGGCCCCGACACAGTCACTGGGAGATGAAAATCGGGGGAGATAGGGACACCGTCGGCCTGCCCCAGCTAACCAGTAAGACGGAACGACGATGGAACCCTCACCCCGCCATTGTCGGATGGATGGGGGACCCTGAAATGGCTACTGGGACCTGGCCGTCAGGGAGTGGAGGGGCCGACGACCGCGCCCAACGGTTACGTTGCAAAGCGGCCGTGGGGGCAGGCGGTCGGAGGTGACGACGGAGTCGGCCTCTGACCCAGCCCACCAGACGGGTGGTGGTGGTCGGAGGTCGACTCGCGGCTCTCGGAAGTCGCGAAGGAGCGGTGGTCTCCGCGGTTACGTGCTCACAGCCGGCCGCGTCGAGACCACTCTAGGGAGGCAAGTCGTGCACTCCTTGCCGTAAACTTCTTTACGGTTAGCGAGTGCACGCACGCCCGAGTCAGGTCATGGAGTGTGACCTACTCGCGAGGGCGAGAGATGGCGCACGTGGTGTTCCCGTGTTCCATCTCCTCCTGCCCACTGGAGGGTCTGCCTAGGCGGACAGCGCCGGCGGTTAGCGGACGTTTCCTAACGGACTCCCGCGAAGCCGCCACTCAGGCGCCACGGAGGAACGCCGTCAGGTTTTAGTCGGTGCGAGTCCGACATAACCTTTCCCTGCTGCCTCCACAGCGGGGATTGGTATCCGTAGGGATTTCCTGACGAAAAAAAAAAAAAAAAAAAAAAAGGTCGGCTGACTGGGAGCCGTGTGGTGGCGGCTGGAGAATACCACCACTCCCGTAAGCCCAAAATCCAGGGATACTGTAAGAGTCAGGAAATGGATTCTGCCAATGGCAGTGGGCCAGCTCCGATGCCATTGATAGTTCGGGCGAATGAGCTCCCCGGCGTCTGCTTGGTGGACTCTAGTCCAAGGGGCGTCGGGAGTCTTCGGCGGCCTAGTCCCAGTCTGGCTGCCGAAGAGAGGGGAGTGCCGACCGCCCGATTATTTATATAATAAGGGCCGTCGGTACACGAGGAGGAGCACATCGCCAACTAAGTTGCACCCAGGCAACTCGCGGTGTGCGAGAGGAGACCCGGGGTCCTAGGCCATGTGCCAGAGGGACGGTCGGGAGCCCTGATAGCCACTGGGATTTGGCTGCAGGGCAGGTAGGAGCACCGCGAGTCTTGCACCCAGGCAGCTCGCGTTGTGCGTAGAGCCTCGCTCCGATGCCTAGAGTAGATTATGGGCGGAGGAGCGCCCTCACAGGAGGAGGGACCTCGGTCCCCCGACCTTGATTTGGACTGGGTCGAGGGACTGAGGAGGCGAGGAGAAGGAGAAGGAGGAGATCCCCTGTGCCATTCGTATAATGGCTCTGCGTTTGGCCGGGGGGCCCGGCAGTCACTGGGTTTGGCTGTCGGGAAGCTGGAAGCACCGTCGGCTGGTTCCCAGCCCAGACCGGCGGTTCTGGTGGAGGAGATAGGAGGAGATCCCCTGCGCCATTCGTATAATGGCTCTGCGTTTGGCCGGGGGGCCCGGCAGTCACTGGGTTTGGCTGTCGGGAAGCTGGAAGCACCGTCGGCTGGGTCCCAGCCTAGACCGGCGGTTCTGGTGGAGGAGCAAGGAGGAGATCCCCTGGTGTTTCGTTCGTGCTAGGGGGCCCCGACACAGTCACTGGGAGATGAAAATCGGGGGAGATAGGGACACCGTCGGCCTGCCCCAGCTAACCAGTAAGACGGAACGACGATGGAACCCTCACCCCGCCATTGTCGGATGGATGGGGGACCCTGAAATGGCTACTGGGACCTGGCCGTCAGGGAGTGGAGGGGCCGACGACCGCGCCCAACGTAACCGGTAATGCGGGCGTGGGGGCAGGCGGTCGGAGGTGACGACGGAGTCGGCCTCTGACCCAGCCCACCAGACGGGTGGTGGTGGTCGGAGGTCGACTCGCGGCTCTCGGAAGTCGCGAAGGAGCGGTGGTCTCCGCGGTTACGTGCTCACAGCCGGCCGCGTCGAGACCACTCTAGGGAGGCAAGTCGTGCACTCCTTGCCGTAAACTTCTTTACGGTTAGCGAGTGCACGCACGCCCGAGTCAGGTCATGGAGTGTGACCTACTCGCGAGGGCGAGAGATGGCGCACGTGGTGTTCCCGTGTTCCATCTCCTCCTGCTCACTGGAGGGTCTGCCTAGGCGGACAGCGCCGGCGGTTAGCGGACGTTTCCTAACGGACCCCCGCGAAGCCGCCACTCAGGCGCCACGGAGGAACGCCGTCAGGTTTTAGTCGGTGCGAGTCCGACATAACCTTTCCCTGCTGCCTCCACAGCGGGGATTGGTATCCGTAGGGATTTCCTGACGAAAAAAAAAAAAAAAAAAAAAAAAAAAGGTCGGCTGACTGGGCGCCGTGTGGTGGCGGCTGGAGAATACCACCACTCCCGTAAGCCCAAAATCCAGGGATACTGTAAGAGTCAGGAAATGGATTCTGCCAGTGGCAGTGGGCCAGCTCCGATGCCGTTGATAGTTCGGGCGAATGAGCTCCCCGGCGTCCGCTTGGTGGACTCTAGTCCAAGGGGCGTCGGGAGTCTTCGGCGGCCTAGTCCCAGTCTGGCTGCCGAAGAGCGAGGAGTGCCGACCGCCCGATTATTTGACAAAATAAGGGCCGTCGGCACACGAGGAGGAGCACGCCGCCAACTAAGTTGCACCCAGGCAACTCGCGGTGTGCGAGAGGAGACCCGGGGTCCTAGGCCACGTGCCAGAGGGACGGTCGGGAGCCCTGATAGCCACTGGGATTTGGCTGCAGGGCAGGTAGGAGCACCGCGAGTCTTGCACCCAGGCAGCTCGCGTTGTGCGTAGAGGCTCGCTCCGATGCCTAGTGTTAGAGGCGGAGGAGCGCCCCGGCCTTGATTCAAGGTCGGGAGCCCTGTAGACCACTGGGAGTTGGCTACAGGGAACGGAGGAGCACCGCCCGCCTGGCCCCAGCAACAGGCCGCCGGTGTACACGGCGGAAAGCCAAGAACCGGAGATCCCCGACGTCCAGTGGGAAGTTCTAGGAGTCGGGGGGCGCACAGTCACTGGGATCTGGCTGTGGAGCAGATAGGGGCGCCGGTTGTCTGGTCCCAGTAACAGGCCGCCGGCGCTGAGGAGGCGAGGAGGAGATCCCCTGCGCCATTCGTATAATGGCTCTGCGTTTGGCCGGGGGGCCCGGCAGTCACTGGGTTTGGCTGTCGGGAAGCTGGAAGCACCGTCGGCTGGGTCCCAGCCTAGACCGGCGGTTCTGGTGGAGGAGTAAGGAGGAGATCCCCTGGTGTGTCGCTCGTGCTAGGGGGCCCCGACACAGTCACTGGGAGATGAAAAGTCGGGGGAGATAGGGACACCGTCGGCCTGCCCCAGCTAACCAGTAAGACGGAACGACGACGGAACCCTCACCCCGCCATTGTCGGATGGATGGGGGACCCTGAAATGGCTACTGGGACCTGGCCGTCAGGGAGTGGAGGGGCCGACGACCGCGCCCAACGGTTACGTTGCAAAGCGGCCGTGGGGGCAGGCGGTCGGAGGTGACGACGGAGTCGGCCTCTGACCCAGCCCACCAGACGGGTGGTGGTGGTCGGAAGTCGACTCGCGACTCTTGAAGTCGCGAAGGAGCGGTGGTCTCCGCGGTTACGTGCTCACAGCCGGCCGCGTCGAGACCACTCTAGGGAGGCAAGTCGTGCACTCCTCGCCGTAAACTTCTTTACGGTTAGCGAGTGCACGCACGCCCGAGTCAGGTCATGGAGTGTGACCTACTCACGAGGGCGAGAGATGGCGCACGTGGTGTTCCCGTGTTCCATCTCCTCCTGCTCACTGGAGGGTCTGCCTTGGCGGACAGCGCCGGCGGTTAGCGGACGTGTCCTAACGGACTCCCGCGAAGCCGCCACTCAGGCGCCATGGAGGAACGCCGTCAGGTTTTAGTCGGTGCGAGTCCGACATAACCTTTCCCTGCTGCCTCCACAGCAGGGATTGGTATCCGTAGGGATTTCCTGACGAAAAAAAAAAAAAAAAAAAAAAAAAAAAAAAAAAAAAAAAAAAAAAAGGTCGGCTGACTGGGCGCCGTGTGGTGGCGGCTGAAGAATACCACCACTCCCTAGGCCCAAAATCCAGGGATCCTGTAAGAGTCAGGAAAAGGATTCTGCAGTGGCAGTGGGCCAGCTCCGATGCCGTCGACAGTTCGGGCGAATGAGCTCCCCGGCGTCCGCTTGGTGGACTCTAGTCCAAGGGGCGTCGGGAGTCTTCGGCGGCCTAGTCCCAATCTGGCTGCCGAAGAGAGGGGAGTACCGATCGCCTAGTAAACAGTCAGGCCATCGGTACGAAGACGAGCACTGACTGCCAAGTTCCAGTCTGGCGGTTGGTGCGGAGAGCAGCTCCGATGCCCCCAGAGTCCTTAGGGGGGCGAATGAGCTCGGTGCTGGCCCCGATGCCCAGAGGGGCGAATGGGCCGCACCGGTCGGTTGGGTGGTCTCGACCACGGAAGAGGGAATGTGCGTGCTTCTCGCTGTAACTACTTACAGGGAGTAAGCACGCACATGCCTTGAAATCTACACAGAATTGCAATCACCCCTCTGTGGGCCCACCTGATCTAGCAGGTGTGTGCTGCCGCAGATGGGGGATAGTGGCGGAACTACGCGTTCCGCCAACAAAATTTAAAAGTATTTCTGGCTTGTATTTTGTATTCTGTGTAGGTTTCAAGGACTGGTGTAGTCTCTCCAGATCTTGGGGAGGGACGCGGGTCTGGCTGCGCAGCCATAGCACAGCTCAATTATTATACTTGTTATATATTGATGTTGTGTGGATGGTTGCGCAGTCAGGCGGACGGGCAAGGCCTAGCCTTCCCGTCGTTTGTGGAAATACGGGGGACACTGATGTGTCCTTCCGTCCGCCTTTGGGCGAGAGCGGGTCTGGCTGTGCCGCTGTGCAGTCGGACTGGCGAAAGGGGCATTGCACCTTTCGGCCTCCGCGGAACAATCCGGAGGGTCGCAGCGACCCTCACGAAGCGCCCCTGCTAGCGGGGGAATAGCGGCGGGTCCGGCTGTGCGTTGCGCAGTCGGACAGGTTCGGGAAGGTGTTACCTTTCCGGCCACCGTTGGTCGTAGCTCCCTGTTGCGGCTGTGCGGAAGCGTAGTCACGTCTTACGATTTCGCGCAGCCCCAGCAGGGAAACGACGGGCTTGGCTTAACCGCCCGGCCCGAGTGGAAGTGACTTAAAAACCACTATAAAAAATCCCTCAGCCCTAAGTGTGTTGTGCAGCCGCGAGAGGGTTTCAACGGCAGGGAGGTAGACCTGTCGTTAGCTGCACTCAGTTTTTGAGTAAATAAACAAAGTTTGTACTCGTGGGAATTAAATGAAAAACCTTAAAAAAACCCTAAACGAGAAGCGGGAGGAAAAGAAGAAAGTGGCCGCGTCTGCACGCGCACCGGCCAGCTGTGGCAGCAGCAGCGGGGATGACGACCTCGTGGAGGTGACCGACGACCCGGTGGCGGTCGACGTCACTGCCCAGGAGGGACCAAGCGGGAAGCTCTGGCGGGATGCACTTATCCGCCGCCCTGCCAAGCGCGTCATGGCGGAGCACCTGTCGTCCACGTCGGCGGACGACAGCGAGACGGCCTCTACAGGCAGGTCCTTGAGCGTGGCCAAGCGCGGGAGAGGCAGACCCCCCACCACCGGGGAGTACGTTGGCCTCGCCCGCGCCAAGGAGACCTACCTGAAGAAGAAGAGGGAGCAGCTGCAGCTCGAGGCCGAGGAGGAGGTCTCGAAGATGTCGGCAAGTGCTCGCCTGCTGAGAGCCCGGAAACCCGTGGCTGCGACGAGGGAGGACCCCAGTGCTCTCCTGGAGCGGTTCCGCACGGACGTGGAGTCCGTGGAAACCGTGGCCAGGACGAGCACTAACCTCAAGGGCACCTATGTCCGGGCCCTAAAAGAAGCTATGGTCTCCATGACGGAGATCTTCGAAGATTTGCGGAGTCGGACGGCCTCCGACGAAGTCGAAAGGCTTCGGGCGGAGAACGCTCGGCTGACCGCCGAACACGGAGATCTCCGTAAGGAGATGGCAGAGCTCAAGGACGAGTTGAGGGAGTTGAGGAAAGTGGTGGTTCCTCCTCCTTCCTCTCCTAGGCTCCGCCCTGAAGAGGTGCCCTTGCCTCCGTCGCCGAGGACGCGACCCGGTAGTAGGGCGGACGAGCCGGAGGGACCGAGCCTCTCCCGGTTCGACGAATTGGCGTCGTCCCTGGAGAGGACCTTAACGGTCTTCCTCGGGAAGAAGATCGAGGCCAGCGTCGATTCCCTGAGAAGGGATCTGGGCGCTGTCCCGACGAGGCCTGTCCGCCCTCCTCTGGGTCGACAGAGTGTTGGTCTGCCGCCTCAGGCGAGCGCGCCGGCTTCAGTGCCGGCTGAGAAGGTCCGGGACACCACTGGTCCGGAGACGTGGTCCGAGGTGGTGTCTCGGAACACGAGGAGGAAAAGGAGGCGGCAGGCGGCTCGGTCCGCGGCAGCTCCTTCGGCGCCAGCGGCTGCTCCAGCACCGGCGCCCCCGAAGAAGAAAGCCAGGGAGCGGCGCCCGCGCCCCCCCGGTACAACGGCGGTGATCATAACGATCACGCCGGAAGGTCTGGCCAAGGGCGCGACCTATAAGGCCGTCTTGGACCAGGCCAAGAGGGGTGTCGACCTCGCGGAGCTCGACATCCCCTCGGTTAAATTCCGGCAGGCCGTCTCGGGGGGGCGAATGTTGGAGATCGCGGGGGCCTCCAGCGGTGGCAAGGCTGACGCCCTTGCCGAGAAGATTCGTGGAGTCTTCCCGCTGGACGGTTTCGTCCGTGTCACCAGGCCGATGAAGTGCGCGGAGTTCCGCGTCGTCGGCCTGGACGACTCGGTCGAGCCGCAGGAGGTGGCGGCGTCCGTCGCGGGTGCCGGGGAGTGCGCGGAAGCTGACGTGAAGGTCAGCCAGATCCGCGTCGCGGACTACGGGTCCTCCTCGGCACACGTGAGGTGTCCGGTGGCTGCTGCCAACCGGGTTGTTGCGGCGGGCCGCATCAAGGTGGGCTGGGTTTCGGCGAGGGTAGTGTCGATTGTGCCGAAACCCATGCGATGCTTTAGGTGTCGCATGGTGGGGCACGCTGCTGCCCGTTGTCCCTCCGGGGTGGACCGCACTGCGGACTGCTTCCGTTGCGGGCAGCCGGGGCATAAGAGGGCGGCCTGCACGGCTGCACCCCGCTGCGCTCTGTGCGCCGCGGAGGGCAAGAAGGCGGAGCACGTTCTGGGGGCCCAAGGGTGCCCTCAGACCAAGAAAGTCAGGGGCATGGGGACGATCGCCACTCAGGCGGCCGTCGCCATGTCCGTGGATACTCCGCTCGCGGCGGCAGCCCCACCGGCCCAACCGGCCCAGGCTGAGGAGGCGATGATAATAGTGCCTCCAGTATAGGTTATCATCGCCTCCTCCAGTCGAACCTCAACCACTGCGCCAGTGCCCAGGATCTCTTGATCCAAAGCATGGCGCAGTGGTCGATCGAGCTGGCCGTGGCCGCCGAGCCCTATTTTGTCCCTCCCGGATCCACCGACTGGCTGGGGGACCTTGTGGGCTCGGTGGTCCTTATAAAGCGCCAGGTCGCGGACTCCCTGCCCCTCGTATCCCAGGTGAGGGGCCGAGGTTTCGTGGCGGCGTTGTGGGGGGAAACCCTTGTGGTAGGGGTGTATTTCTCTCCCAACAGAAGCCTCGCCGACTTCGAGGCGTTTCTCGACGAGATCGACCGAGTTATCGGTCGATTCTCGTCCGGAAACGTGCTCGTCTTGGGCGATCTCAACGCCAAGTCAACGGCGTGGGGATCCCCCAGGACCACCCCTCGCGGCGAGGCTCTGGAGGAATGGACGGCGATGGCCGGTCTGGGTGTACTGAACCGCGGATCGGTCAACACATGTGTGCGACAGCGGGGCGGGTCAATCGTGGATGTGACGTTCGCGTCCCCGTCTGTCGCACGCTGGACTCGCGGCTGGAGGGTTCTGGACGAGGTGGAGACGTTGTCGGATCATCGCTACATCAGATTCGACGTCTCCACCTCGCCGACAGCCTCGAGTCCTCGCCGTCCTGGAGGGCACACCCCTGCCTTTCCCCGATGGGCTTTAAAGCGTCTCGACAGAGACCTGCTGGTGGAAGCCTCGATCGTGCGGTCGTGGGTGGCCGGTGGCGAGCCACAAGACGTTGAGGAAGGAGCCGAATGGTTTAAGGACGCCATGACGCAAGTGTGCGACGCGTCCATGCCGCGAGTTCGGCTCCGACCTCCGAAGAGGCAAGTGTACTGGTGGAACGACGAGATCGCCGCGCAGCGAGTGCTGTGTGCCGCGGCTCGTCGTCGGTTCACCAGACACCGAAGGCGTCGCCATCGCGACCCCACGATCGAGGCTCAGCTGTACGACTCCTACAGAGAGCTCAGGAAGGAGCTGCAGCTGACCATCAGCAAGGCCAAGACTCAGGCCCGAGACGAACTGCTGGCGACTCTGGACAGCGACCCATGGGGCCGCCCGTACCGTTCGGTGCGTGGCAGGCTCCGCGCATGGGCGCCTCCTCTTACCCAGAGTCTCCAGCCGCAACTGCTGGACAGCGTTGTGTCCGCCCTCTTCCCTGTGGAGGGAGCGGATCACGCGCCCCCGTTCATAGCTCGAGCGGGGGAAGTTGTCCGGGTTGCGGTGCCGGAAGTGACTCCTGCGGAGTTCGTCTCCGCCGTCACTAAGCTCAGGCGCAACACTGCACCTGGGCCCGACGGTATACCTGGCAGGGCCTGGGTATTGGCCTTAGAAGCCCTCGGGGACCGGCTCGGGAGACTGTATCAACAGTGTCTCGAGTCGGGAAGGTTTCCCCTCCAGTGGAAAGTGGGCAGACTCGTGCTCCTGCAGAAGGCAGGGCGCCCCGCAGACTCTCCCTCTGCGTATCGCCCCATCGTGCTGCTCGACGAGATCGGCAAGTTATTCGAAAGAATAATTGCTCGCCGACTCGTCGAGCACATGACGTCGGTGGGACCCGATCTGAGTGAAATGCAGTTCGGATTCCGGGCGGGCCGGTCGACCATCGACGCTATTGGTCGAGTAAAGGCCCTCTCGGAAGAGACGGTTGCCCGGGGCGGAGTTGCGGTGGCGGTATCGCTCGATATCGCCAACGCCTTCAACTCCTTGCCCTGGGGCTGCATTAAAGAGGCGCTCCGATACCATGGAGTGCCTCTCTATCTGCAAGAGGTTATCGGGTCCTACCTGAGTGACAGACACATTGTCTTTGAGGGGCGATGCGGAAACATCGTTAGGAGGGAGATGAAGCGCGGTGTTCCACAGGGATCGGTTCTTGGTCCGCTCCTGTGGAACATCGGGTACGATTGGGTACTGCGGGGTGCACTCCTCCCGGGCATCAGCGTGACCTGCTACGCAGACGACACGCTGATCCTGGCCCGGGCGGAGGACTACAACGAGTCTGCCCTACTGGCAGCAGTTGGCACAACTGTGGTGGTCGGTCGGATACGGATGCTGGGCCTGAAGGTCGCGCTGCACAAGTCGGAGGCTTTGTGTTTTCACGGCCCCCGGCGCGCGCCGCCTTCGGGCGCCGGCATCACTGTAGACGACGCCCGCATCGAGGTCGGGTCCACTATGAAGTACCTGGGACTCGTCCTCGATAGCCGCTGGAACTTCCGCGCGCACTTTGCGCAGTTGGTCCCCAGGCTGGTCGGCGCGGCTTCCGCCCTCGGGCGGTTGCTGCCCAACGTCCGCGGACCAGATGTGGGATGCCGCAGGCTGTATCTGGGAGTGGTCAAGTCCATGGCCCTCTACGGGGCCCCGATATGGGCTGACACCCTGGCGCGCCATAATTCCGCTTTGCTGCGTAGACCGCAGCGGATTATGGCCGTCAGGGTGATACGAGGATACCGCACCATCTCCCATGATGCGGCCTGCCTGCTGGCGGCGTCCCCCCCGTGGGACCTAGAGGCGGTGGTCTGGGCTGAGGCCTACCACAGGCGCACAGACCATCCGCCGCGCGCGCGGAAGCTCCTCGCCCGACAGCTCCTGCTGCAGCGGTGGAGAAGAAGGCTGAGAAATGCCACGGCTGGAAGCAGGACTGTCGAGGCAGTCCGACCCGTTATTAAACGGTGGGTGGACAGGCGGCACGGGTCGCTCTCGTACCGAATGACGCAGGTACTGTCGGGGCATGGCTGCTTCGGCAGATATCTGTGTCGCATCGGACGAGAGCCGACCACCACATGTCTGTCATGTAGAGAAAACGTCGAGGACACTGCGCAACATGTCCTAGAGCATTGCTCCGCGATGAGCATGCTCCGCAGTGTCCTCGTCAATCAGGTGGGACGCGATCTCTCGCTACCATCGGTAGTCAAATCGATGGTAGCGAGCGAAACGTCTTGGGACGCTGTGGCCTCCTTCTGTGAGCACGCAATGCTCCAGAAGGAGGCGGCGGAACGGGAGCGGGAAGAAGACCCGAACGCCCCTCCCTTCCGCCAGAGGAGAAGACAGCGCAGGAGGCGGCAGTACGCTGCCCTCCTGCCCACCTGAGGGGCTCGAGCGGTGTCACGGGGGGTGACATCGCTCACATAGGGCCCCACGAGACGGCGCGCGCGGTTGTTCCCGCGCGCCTCTCCGAAGGCGAGGGAGGAGACTCGCTCTCTCTCTCCCTCCTCGCCATGAAGGCGCCCGCACACTAGCGGGCGACGCCGGCGGGCGGTGGTCGTTTGCATATTGCTCCCCGCCGTCCGCCATCAACACAAGGCGTCTTGAGGAACACCATCAGGTTTTAGTCGGTGCGAGCCCGACATAACCTCCCCCCTGTCCCCCTGTTCCTGATGTAAAAAAAAAAAAAAAAAAAAAAAAAAAAAAAAAAAAAAAAAAAAAAAGGTCGGCTGACTGGGGGGGGGGGGGGGGTGCGCCGTGTGGTGGCGGCTGGAGAATACCACCACTCCTGTAGGCCCAAAATCCAGGGATCCTGTAAAAGTCAGGAAAAGGATTCTGCCAGTGGCAGTGGGCCAGCTCCGATGCCGTCGACAGTTCGGGCGAATGAGCTCCCCGGCGTCCGCTTGGTGGACTCTAGTCCAAGGGGCGTCGGGAGTCTTCGGGGTCAAGTCCCAATCTGGCCCCGAAGAAGGAGGAGTATCGATGGCCTAGTACACAGTCAGGCCATCGGTACGAGGAGGAGCACCGACTGCCAAGTTCCAGTCTGGCGGTTGGTGCGGAGAGCAGCTCCGATGCCCCCAGAGTTCTTAGGGGGGCGAATGAGCTCGGTGCTGGCCCCGATGCCCTCTGGTCAGAGAGGCGAATGGGCCGCACCGGTCGGTTGGGTGGCTTGGCCACTGAGGAGAAAATGTGCGTGCTTTTCGCTGTAAATCCTTTTGCAGTGAAAAGCACGCACATGAAGTCCCGAGATCTACACAGGGCACAACCACCCCTCCGCGGGCCCACCTCGTTGATAGGTGCGTGGTGCGGACGGGGGATAGTGGCGGACCTACGTGCTCCGCCAACAAAATTTCACTTATTTATTTTCGGCCTCAATGTGTTCTGTGTAGATTTCGAGTGGACGTAGGCGGGTCTGGCTGTGTCAGTCGGACTGGCGAAGGGGCTTGGCTCCTTTGGCCTCCGCCGGAGTGTTCCGCGGGGTCCGGGTGGCCCCTGCGAAGCGCCTCTGCAACGCGGAGGAATAGCGGCGGGTCTGGCTGTACTCTTGTGCAGTCGGACAGGTTCGGGAAGGTGTTACCTTTCCGGCCACCGTTGGTCGTAGCTCCCTGATGGAGCTGTGCGGAAGCGTAGTCACGTCTTACGATTTCGCGCAGCTTCAGCAGGGAAACGACGGGCTTGGCTTAACTGCCTGGCCCAAGTGGAAGTGACTCAAAAACCACTATAAAAAATCCCTCAGCCCCAAGCGTGTTGTGCAGCCGCGAGGGGGTTTCTACGGCAGGGAGGTGGACCTGTCGCTAGCTGGATATGTGTTTTGAGTAAATAAATAAAGTATAGTACTCGTGGGAATCAATATGCATAAACAAAAAACCCAGAAACGAGAGGAGAAGAAGAGTATGGCCGCGTCTGCACGCGCACCGGCCAGCTGCGGCAGCAGCAGTGATGACGGTGACCTGGTGGAGGTGACCGACGCCCCAGTGGCGGAGGCAGCGCAGGAGGGAACGAGCGGAAGGCTCTGGCGGGACGCACCTGTCCGCCGCCCTGTCAAGCGCACCAAGGAGGCGGAGCACCTGTCGTCAAGTTCGGCGGACGACACCGAGACGACCTCGACAAGCAGGAGCTTGAGCGTGGCCAAGCGCGGGAGAGGCAGACCCCCCACCACCGGGGAGTACGTTGGCCTCGCCCGCGCCAAGGAGGCCTACCTTAAGAAAAAGCGGGAACAGCTGCAAATCGAGGCCGAGGAGGAGGTCGCCAAGATGTCGGCGAGCGCTCGAATGCTGAGGGCCAGGAAGCCGGTGGCCCTGACAAGGGAGGACCCCAGTGTTCTCCTGGAGCGTTTCCGCACGGACGTTGAGTCCGTGGAAACCGTGGCCAGGACGAGCACAAATTTGAAGGGTACCTACGTCAGGGCCCTAAATGAGGCTATGGTCTCCTTAACGGAGATCTTTGACGAGCTGCGGGGCCGGACGGCCTCCGACGAAGTCGAAAGGCTTCGGGCGGAGAACGCCCGGCTGACCGCTGAGCATGAGGATCTCCGTAAGGGGATGGCGGCTCTAAGGGAGGAAATGAAGGAGTGGAGGAACTCGGTTCCTCCTCCTTGTTCTTCCCCAGTCCGCCCTGAAGAGCTGCCCCTGCCGCCGTCGCCGACGACGCGCTCCGCGGGGAGAGCAGACGAGCCGGATAACCGGTTCGATGCCATGGCGGAGTCCCTACAAAGGACGTTGACGGTCTTCATTGGCAAGAAGATCGAGGCGAGCGTAGATTCCTTACGCAAGGATCTGGGCGCCGCCGCCTTGCCAGTGAGACCTGTCCGTCCGCCGTTAGGCAGACCAAAGAATGGCCCGCCGCCCCCGGTGAGCGCGCCGGCTCCGGTGCCCGCACCGCGGACGAGTGTTCCGGCCGAGAAGGTCCGAGACACTACCGGTCCGGAGACGTGGTCCGAGGTAGTGTCTCGGAACACAAGGCGGAAAAGGAGGCAGCAGGCGGCTCGGTCTGCGGCTGCGCTCTCGGCTCCGGCGGCTGCTCCTGCACCCGCTCCGGCGCCAAGAAAGAGAGTCCGGAACCGGCGCCCGCGCCCCCCCGGAACGACGGCGGTGATTATAAACATCACGCCGGAAGGCCTGGCCAAGGGAGTGACATATAAGTCGGTCTTGGACCAGGCCAGGAGGGGTGTCGATTTGGAGGAGATCGGCATCCCTTCGGTGAAATTCCGCCAGTCCATCTCGGGGGGGCGGATGCTGGAGATTGCAGGCTCGGCCAGCGGCGACAAGGCGGACGCCCTCGCCCAAAAGATCCGAGGGATCTTCCCTCTAGACGGGTACGTCAGAGTCTCCAGACCGATGAAGTGCACGGAGTTCCGCGTCGTCGGTCTGGATGACTCGGTCGAGTCGGGGGAGGTGGCGGCGGCCGTCGCGGGCGTCGGCGAGTGCGCGGTTCCTGACGTTAAGGTGAGTCAGGTCCGCGTCACTGACTTTGGTGCCGCATCGGCGCATGTTAGGTGTCCGGTGGCGGCGGCAAACCGTGTTGTCGCGGTTGGCCGAATAAAGGTGGGCTGGGTTTCGGCGCGAGTGGTGCCGCTAGAGCCGAGACCCTTGCGGTGTTTCAAATGCCGCATGGTGGGGCATGCTTCGGCACGTTGTCCCTCCGCAGTAGACCGCAGCGCGGAATGTTTCCGCTGCGGTATGCCGGGACACATGAGGGCGGCCTGCACGGCTGCGCCCCGCTGCTCCCTGTGTGCTGCGGAAGGAAAGAAGGCCGAGCACGCGTTGGGCACCCAAGGGTGTCCCTTCGCCAAGAAAACCGCGGGCAGGGGGACGGTCGCCACTCGGGCGGCCGTCGCCTTGCCCGTGGTAGCTCCGCCCGCAGCGGCAGCCCCACCGGCCCATCCGGCCCAGGCTGAGGAGACGATGGAAACAGTGTCGCCACTATAGGTTTCCATCGCCTCCTCCAGACGAACCTCAACCACTGCGCCGGTGCCCAGGATCTCCTAATCCAAAGCATGGCGCAGTGGTCAATAGAGCTGGCCGTGGCCGCCGAGCCCTACTTTGTCCCTCCCGGATCTCCGGACTGGTTGGGGGACCGTTCGGGCTCGGTGGTCATTATAAAACGTCAGGTCGCGGATTCCCTGCCCCTCGTATCCAAAGCGAGCGGACAGGGTTTCGTGGCGGCGTTGTGGGGTGAAACGCTCGTGTTAGGAGTGTACTTCTCCCCCAACAGAAGTCTCGCCGAATTCGAGGCGTTTCTCGACGAGATCGACCGAGTTGTCGGCCGACTCTCGTCGGGAAACGTGCTCTTCCTGGGTGATCTCAACGCCAAATCTACGGCGTGGGGATCCCCCAGGACTACTCCTCGCGGTGAGACTCTGGAGGAATGGGCGGCGATGGCCGGTCTGTGCGTTCTGAACCACGGATCGGTCAACACATGCGTGCGACAGCAAGGCGGGTCGATAGTGGACGTAACATTTGCGTCCCCGTCTGTCGTGCGTTGGACTCGCGGCTGGAGGGTTCTGGACGGGGTGGAGACGTTGTCGGATCATCGTTACATCAGATTCGACGTCTCCACCGCGCCTTCAACCCCGAGTCCTCGCCGCCCAGGAGGGCACACTCCTGCTTTTCCCCGATGGGCTCTAAAGCGTCTCGACAGAGACCTGCTGGTGGAAGCCTCGATCGTGCAGTCGTGGGTGGCTGGTAGCGAGCCAGACGACGTGGAGGAAGGAGCCGAATGGTTTAAGGACGCCATGACGCAAGTTTGCGATGCGTCCATGCCGCGAGTTCGGCTCCGACCTCCCAAAAGACAAGTGTACTGGTGGAGCGACGAGATGCCGCGGCTCGTCGTCGTTACACCAGGCACAGAAGGCGTCGCCACCGCGACCCCACGATCGAGGCTCAGCTGTACAGCTCGTACCGAGATCTGAAGAAGGAGCTGCAGCTATCCATCAGCAAGGCCAAGACTCAGGCCCGAGACGAACTGCTGGCGACTCTGGACAGCGACCCATGGGGCCGCCCGTACCGCTCGGTGCGTGGCAGGCTCCGCGCATGGGCGCCTCCTCTGACCCAGAGTCTCCAGCCGCAACTGCTGGACAGCGTTGTGTCCGCCCTCTTCCCTGTGCAGGGAGCGGATCACGCGCCCCCGTTCATGGCTAGGACGGGGGAAGTTGTCCGGGTTGCGGTGCCGGAAGTGACTCCCGCGGAGTTCGTCTCCGCCGTCGCTAAGCTCAGGCGCAACACTGCGCCTGGGCCGGACGGTATACCCGGCAGGGCCTGGGTGTTGGCCTTCGGAGCCCTCGGGGACCGGCTCGGGAGACTTTATGGAAAGTGTCTCGAGTCGGGAGTGTTTCCCCGACAGTGGAAGTCGGGCAGACTGGTGCTCCTGCAGAAGGCAGGGCGCCCCGCAGACTCTCCCTCCGCGTATCGCCCCATCGTGTTGCTCGACGAGATCGGCAAGCTGTTCGAGAGAATAATCGCTCGTCGACTCGTCGAGCACATGACGTCGGTGGGACCCGATTTAAACGAGGTGCAGTTCGGTTTCCGGGCGGGCCGGTCGACCATCGACGCTATCAGTCAAGTCAAGGCCCTCTCGGAAGAGACGGTCGCCCGGGGCGGGGTGGCGGTGGCGGTATCGCTCGATATCGCCAACGCCTTCAACTCCTTGCCCTGGGGCTGCATCAGAGAGGCACTCCGCTACCATGGAGTGCCTCTCTACCTACAAGAGGTGATCGGGTCCTACCTGAGCGACAGATTTATCGTCTACGAGGGGCGATGCGGTCGCATCATTCGGAGGGAGATGAAACGCGGTGTTCCGCAGGGATCGGTCCTCGGTCCACTCCTGTGGAACATCGGGTACGATTGGGTCCTGCGGGGCGCACTCCTCCCGGGCGTCAGCGTGACCTGCTATGCAGACGACACGCTGATCTTGGCCCGGGCGGAGGAGTACAGCGAGTCTGCCCTGCTTGCGGCGGCAGGCACGTCTATAGTCGTCGGTCGCATACGGTTGCTGGGCCTGAAGGTCGCGCTGCACAAGTCGGGGGCCCTGTGTTTTCACGGTCCC